>JAPCWY010000011.1:38835000-40112500 GCA_028455895.1 Rhodomyrtus tomentosa | reverse complement strand
TAAGCCCTAAGCCCTAAGCCCTAAGCCCTAAGCCCTAAGCCCTAAGCCCTAAGCCCTAAGCCCTAAGCCCTAAGCCCTAAGCCCTAAGCCCTAAGCCCCAAGCCCCAAGCCCTAAGCCCTAACCCCAATCCCCAAGCCCCAAGCCCCAAGCCCAAACCCCATGCCCCAACCCCAAGCCCCAAGCCCTAAGCCCTAAGCCCTAATCCCTTATCCCTAATCCCTAAGGCCTAAGCCCTGAGCCCTAATCCCAAAACCCTATTCCTTAAGCCCTAAGTGTTGGTTTGTAAGGGGGTGAAGAATTTGCAAGTTGTTCCTTTTAAAGAAGTCAAACTCAATGTGTCTATTACTCATAACACCTTGAGCAAGCAATGCCTCGTAGCATTTCCTATGCTTCACTGTCCTAAACAGCTTATTTGCATTCTTTTCTCCAACCAAAAATTTCATCATTACCGACTGAAAATAGGCATTGGTTTCTTCATCATCATCTTCACTCGAATGATCACTAATAGAAATTCTTCCTCAACATTCTCTTCAGTAGTAGCAACGGGAGGTTCAACAACCTTCTCATTTCCTTTCTAAGAGGATTTAATTTTCTAAAATTCTTCATTGACTTTGGTAGTCTGCCAAATTTCAAATTGAGTTAACGTTTCACTAAATTTATGTACCTCTTTTTCATCAAAGAATCCATTACTACGCACAAGTTCAACAATATCATGTGGGAGTCTTTCCTATACTCTCACTCTCATAACCTTAATCAATTGAAACATGGCTCTAGCTAGATGTATTCTTTTATCAACAAGCAGATTTGCTTTTTCTTTAGGGGTTTGAGTTACGGTGTTATTGAGGCAATCCTGTGACTTCTTCTTTCGTCTTTCAATGGTTTCAGGAGATCCATGAATATTGATTCCAGCTATCAACTTTTCAGCTTCTTTTCTTCTTTTCTCCATTTCGTAAGTCGTAGGAGCATCACTTGTGATTCTAGGTTTGCGCAATTCAAGTCGATCAGAACGACGAAAGCTGATTAATGATGTTTTCTTCTCAGAAGAAGCTTTATTTGCCATTGTTGCTAGATGGCGGAAGAATTTTGAGAGATTTTAGGGTTTCTAAAGGAGAATTTGCTATTTGGGAAGAGTCAAAGAGTGTATGAATGGCAGAGTGGTTTTGAGGAAGGACGACGATTTAGTTCAGGTTTTCCTTTTAAAAATTAGAAATCGTCTTATTTAAAAGATATGAAAAATTACCTTTTTGGAAAGTTTATATTTAATAAAATTTAAATCGATCGATCGATTAAATCAATCACAGCAAACAGCATAATCAACACAATCATAATATTTGCAGAATATTTAGAAAGATTGTGATGGTGTGTACCTTATTAGTTGCCAAAAATATGACTACTTACGTACCTAAAATTTGAATGATCAAATATTTAATCGTTCTCCACTAAAAGATGTCATCTTCAGATGATGCTTTAAGTTCTGAGTTCCTTGTAGTCATATAGCTTCTTCAGATGGAGCCTTGGCTTCCTTTGCTTCTTCCATATATTGCTTTAAGCTTAGAAGTAAAATCTTCCTGTCTAAATAACAACTCAAACAAGCATCATGGTAATACCTAATTCTTGTCTGATATATTCAAATGTATTCTTATCAAGTGGCTTGGTGAATATGTCAATTAATTGATACTTTGAATCAACAAATTGAATGTTAATGTCACAATTATGCACATGATCACAAATAAAATGATGCTTAATTTCAATATGCTTAGCTCATGACTGCAAGATTGGATTTTTGGTGAGATTGATTGCGTCGGCGTTGTCACATTTGATTTCTACATTGTGGGATTGAACACTAAAGTCCTTCAGTTGTTGCTTCATCCATAGGATTTGTGCACAGCAACTACCTAAGGCAACATACTCAACTTCTGCAATCAATAGAGCTATGGCTTTTTGCTTCTTTGAGAACTAAGATGCCAGTATTGTTCCCAGAAGTTGACATGTTCCTAAAGTACTTTCCTTGTCTAACTTACAACCTGCAAGATCAGCATCTGAATATCCATGTAATATAAGATTTGAAGCCTTAGGATACCATAGTCCCAAATTAGAATAGGTTCCTATGTATTTAATAATTCTTTTAACGGCTGTAAGATGTGATTCCTTGGGATCTGATTGAAATCTAACACACATGTGTACACTAAAGATAATGTCAAGTCTGGAAGCAGTTAGATATAGTAATGAACCAATCATGATCCTATAAAGCTTCCGATCAACCTGCTTGACTTGTCATTCTTGTCTAGCTTGGATGAGGAAGACATTGGCAAATCAGTTCTCTTGCAATTTTTCTGACCGAACTTTTTTACCAATTCAAGAGCATATTTCTCTTGATGTATGAAAGTGCCTTGTTTGGTCAGATTGACTTGCAATCCTAGGAAGAATGTAAGTTCTCCCATCATCTCATCTCAAACTCATTCTGCATGATCTGAGAGAATTCCTTGCAAAGATTTTTGTTAGATGATCCAAATATTATATCATCTACATATATTTGAATGAGTAGAATTTTGTTACCTTCCCTTTTGATAAATAAAGTTGTATCAATTTTACCTTTCTCAAAACCTTAGTCGGTAAGGAAATTACATAACCTTTCATACCATGCTCGTGGAGCTTGCTTGAGTCCATAGATTGCTCTTTGAAGTTTGAATACATGATCTGGACATCTTGGATCTTCAAAACCTGAAGGCTGATCAACATAGACTTCTTCCTTGATATACCATTCATGAATGCACTTTTGACATCCATTTGATATAGTTTGAAGTCCTGATAGCAAGCACAGGCGAGTAGGAGTCTGATAGATTCTAGTCTTGCTACTAGGGGATAAGTTTCATCATAGTCGATTCCCTCTTTTTGAGAGTAGCCCTTAGCAACAAATCTTGCCTTGTTTCTGGTTACCTTACCTTTATCATCCAGTTTGTTTCCAAATACCCATTGGTTCCAATAATATGATGATCCATTGGTCTTCATACCAATTTCCACACTTCATTGAGTTTGAATTGGTGTAATTCTTGTTGCATAGCTTCAATCCAACTTTCATCTTCAAGAGCTTCTTCAATTCTTTTGGGTTCAAACTCAGAAACCAGAGCAAATGCATTTATTGTACTTCTCAGTTTAGATCCAATTTTGATTCTTTCATCAATGTTCCTAATGACTTGATCTGTGGGGTGGTTGGATTTGTATATCCAGTTCTTCTTTGATTTTTCAAGCTCATTTGAATCTTCAGACATTGCAGCTGGTTGATTATCTTCCATATTCTGAGAAGATTTAGTTGCTTCTTTAGCTTCAGATGATGAGTTATGCTTCTCAAATGATTGGTTTTCATCATCTGACACTACACTACCAGTAGTAATCTTCTAAGTAGTCTACTCATCTTCAAATTTCACATTCATGGATTCTTCAACTTTTTGAGATTTCTTGTTGAAGACTCGATAGGTTTTGCTTGAAGTTGAATATCCCAAGAATACTCCTTCATCTGATCTTTCATCAAACTTACTCGGTCGATCACTTGAATTTTTAAGAATATAGCATTTACAACCAAAAACATGGAAATATATGTTTGGTTTCTTTCATTTGTAAGGCTCATAGGGGATTTTCTCAAGTAATCGTCTAAGAAAAACACAATTTATAATATAGCAAGCAATAGAGATAGCTTCTGCCCAAAAATACAATGGAGTTTTACTTTCAATTAAAAGAGTTCGTGCCATTTCTTTTAAAGATATGTTCTTTCTTTCAACAACTCCATTTGTTGTGGAGTCTATGTAGATGACAAATTGTGTTGAAAACCATTTTGATCACAAAAATCAGCAAAGTATTGATTTTCAAATTCCCCTCCATGATCTGTTTTGATGCTTGAAATAAAGTAACCTTTTTCGTTTTGAACTTTCTTCGAAAATGTTTCAAAATGTGAAAAAGCATCACTTTTATGTGTAAGAAAGAAAACCCATGTAAATCTGGTATAATCATCCACAATGACTAAACAATATTTTTTACCTCCAATACTCTAAGTTCGAGTAGGTCCGAAGACATCTATATGTAATAGCTGCAGAGCATGGCCAATAGATACTTCATTTATAGATTTATAAGAACTTCTCACTTGTTTCCCGAGTGTGCAAGCTTCACAGTGTTTAGATTTTTCAAACTTGGCTTCTGGGAGTCCTCTGACTGACTTCTTTTTGGAGAGCTTTGATATTTGCTTTAAGCTTATATGTCCCAGCTTTTTGTGTCAAAGTTTTGAATCATCTTTGATAGGTAAAAGACACTTTTCTTCTTCAGACATTGTATCCAGAAGGTACATATTACCATGTCTTCGTCCAATGAATGAAGATTCATTGTCTTGACTTGTACCTGAACATTTATTTTCTGCAATACAGACTTTGTATCCAATATCGCATAATTGGCTAACACTAATGAGATTGAAGTTCAAACCCTTAACCAAAGAAACATCATGGGTAAAAAGATTTTCAATCTTCACAGTTCCTTTGCCAATAATTATTTTCTTGTTATTTTCTCCAAAGGAAACGTTTCCACTAGTGACCATTTCAAGAATAATAAATTTTGTTGCATCTCTAGTCATATGTCTTGAACACCCACTATCGAGGTACCATTTATTTTTTCTTTTCATTAGTACCCGCAATGATCAACAAAACTCAAGTTTTCTTTTGTACCCAAATTTGTTTGGGCCTTTGGGGTTAGCAAAATTTGTATATCTAACAATGTCTCGTATCGACCTTTTACTATTATTAGAACAATAACTCCTGGAGTTCCTTGGATTACCACAGTTTGAAATACAAATAATTCTTGATCTTTAAATTTTACAAACAGTTTTCTAAAATGACTCTCATAAGATTTCTTCGGGGTCTTTTCTTGATTCTTTCCTTAACAGAAGGAAAGCAATTTTCCACAGTACTTTCCTTTTGAAAACCCAAACCCAATTTATTATAATACGAAACTTGTATAGAAAGCATGTGTTTTAATGTTTTGGATCTCGTAGAGAATTTTTTTTGTGAATATGCAAGATTTCTTTTCTTAAAGATGTATTTTCTTTTTCGAAAAGATTCGGCTGAGGCTCGACCAAAATAGGGCAGCTTGCGGTCCTAAGGAAATCACATCAAAACAGCCATCAATTCTCTTCTAATCCCAATTCTATCATGCAACCACCTTACTAATACATCAGTCCACATCCTTAGATGTCTTGCCAAGAGTTTCGAAGCAAGGCGACACCTCAATGAGCCTTCAAATGGCTCGATTCAATCTGTCCATGTAGGGCGATGCGCTGTTCCTAAGAAATTCACATCAATCAGCCACTATAATCCTTTTAAACCCAATTCTACCATACTACCACCTTGCTAACATATAGCATCACATCCTAAGAGGCCTTACCAAAAATTTTGAAGCAATGAGACACTCTAATGAGCCTCCAAATGCCTCGGTTCCAACTAGTTTGCAAGGGGACAAATTCTGCCCTACAAGAACACACAATTTCCTCCATTAAAATTCAAAAAATACCCAACCAATCTTGAATATCAGCTTACTAAATTCTTAAGCTAGGTGTTGAGAAGACCTTACCGAAGATTGGGGGCCAAAAAGGCTCTTGAAACCGGTGCAAGAGGGCTTGCTCCCAAATCGGGTTCAAAATTGACCAGCCTGACCTTTGCCTATTCAAACTGCTCTACGGGAAAAACGGCTAGGTCAAATTGACCTCATAATATTTCTTTAGAACCACAAGATAATAAGCTTTCTAATGGCGGATGCTTCACCTCAATCTAATGTAATTCGAAGATGTTATGGGCAAAATAGTGGAGGCATTGGGCAGGGCAACGAGCTGGTCGGGCAGGGTTTTTTTTTGTCGACGAGGAAGAAGAAGAAAATGAAGAAAAGAGAGTGAGGGAGAGAGAGGGCTAGCACAAAAGTGAGAAGAGAGAGAGAGGAGAGTTTCCTTAATCCTCAATTAGTCAAAGGTGGAATGGTAGTCGGACAGTAATGTAAAGTGATCTCTTTAATACCAAGGTTGTGACATTCTGATTTTTCCTGTCATTTCGAGACTTATCAATGAGAATAGATCTAACGATGTATTTCAGTCATATCTCGCTCGGATCTGATCAAACTCGAGTTAACTGATCAAAAAGGAAAGGCTAACGCGAGACAAGGTATGTGGACCTAGGGAACTCAAATAGGAAATGGTACTTTGAACATAAGGATTGTCGATGGAGTATTTAGAGCCATTAAAGGCCGATCTAAGAACAATTAAGGAATGCACTGCTAGCGTCGATTGGAGCGCGGGTGATACCGCTTAACCAATGTATGATGTGAATCACAACTGATGAGCCCTAAGTGTGATGAAAATCACAGAATCGATACGCGTAACATCTGCAAAAGCCACCCGTTAATTCGGGATAGTTTGAAATTATATTTGGCAGAGAAATAGCCCAGAGTTGAGTCTAAAAATTGAAAAATGGAAAATCAAGAATTTTAACATTATAATTGGAATAGACGTCGCCTCATCGAAGGAAATTTGAATTGGAAAAAAAAACGGTGTTCCGGACGACAAGGGTGACATTACTGTTTTTCCCCTCAAGTCTTGGCCTTGTCTTCATAAATGGATGAGGGCATTTTAGCCATTGACCATACCCTCTTGGCTACGAAAAATTAGGAGATATATTGGCCATTGGATGAGCTAATAATGAGCTTATGGACAAGTGTCATTTGATGGAGCTTTGGCATTTATTATACAACTTTTAACCTACCATTCTTCTTATGTTGACCAAGCAAATTAGTGTATACCATCTTCTTCTCCATTGTGCTCAGCCGACACCCCATCACCATAGCCAAACCTTTTCTTCTCCTTTTCTTCTTCTTCGTCGAACCAGCCACGCCTGACTAGCCCCTGACCGCCACTTTACCGACATCAAGCGCCACATCCAGCCGCCATTTGACCTTGCGCCGACCGCTAACACCTCCTTCAACCTCTTGCCAACCACCTCCAAGTGGAATCACGGTATTTGGCCACCTGAGAAAATCCGGCCAGCCAATCTCTCGAAAGTCAACGGATTTCTTCACAGCAGGAGGTAAGTCATTGTTTGACCTCCATAAGACCTCGATTTGCCTCAAACTTCCACCCAATTTTTATAGACATGTAGGAAACTTGTTTATTGAGCTGTGGTGAAAATTTTGGCTAAGTTTGATGGAGCTTTGATGTCGAAATGATGTTGTATTTAAAGGGCAGAAACTAACCGGCACTGGACTGAGGAAAATCGAACCTATTTTGGGACTTTTGGGCGTCGCCTTGTCACTAAATTTTCGGTGAGGCTCCTTAACACCTAGAAATATATGTTAGCAAGTAGTTTAGGTGATAAATTGATATTTAAGGATAATTTAGGGGCTGATTAGCCAAGTACTAAACAGAATCGAAAATATCATGTTTCGGCTCTATGCAAACCGAGCCTTAGGGGCTATTTAGGGGTTTCGCCAAGCTCTAAATTCTTCATTGAGACATACTAGGATGTCAATTGATATGTCATTAAGGTTTGTGCTCCGTAGATTGGTAAATTGAGCAAGAAAATTGACAAATTGATTGGATTTCCCTAGGGTCATACGGCTGCCCTGTTTTGGATTGCTATGGCCGAATTATTGGAGGGCTTTGGATGGAGAATTTTGCTAAATTAAGTTTAAGGTAAGGAGTATCTAAACCTTGGCTAGGAGGATTAGACTCGACTAGATGAATTAGTTGTGAATTTGGTGAATTTTCGTGAGATCATTGCGTCGTTGCTCAATGTATATCATTGTGAGTTGATGACTGCTTGAATGCTTGCTAAATGCCTATGTCGTGTGTCGATTGCCACCTTTGAGTGATGAATTTAATTACCCCGCATGCTATAGACTGTAGCTCAATACATGGGTTTATACTCGATCATGAAGTCTTGAATTGAAATGAGATCTGGTATGCTTAGGAACTCGTGGTACCCTGATGCGTTAAGGCGCAGAGTTGTGATGGATAGTACCCTGATGCATTGAGACACGGGGTTGTGGGGGCAAATGTCCTAAGGAGTTGATACGCAAGACGAGATTGATTATGTATCGACACAGGCCTAGAATGGCATTGAAAACCTAATGTATTTACGCGGGTTTGTCAATTAGATGGTCTGGGGCATATTGACGTAGACCGAGCCTGAGGCATTTTAAACGTGGGCATGAATCATGAGAAATTTCTGAAGGGTGGATTGTATGGCTTGATTTTGTGTTCCATGCCTGACTTGATTGATAAGTTATGATTACATGACTGCTTGATTGTCAATCGTTTGTATCCATGTGGCAGTTTATGACTGATGGGTGTCTATATTGTTGAATGCGTGTTCTTGTTCATTATTTGCATTCATCTGGGTGTTCTGTCAACCTGACCTAGGGTTAGGACTTATCTTATTGAGATGTGAATCTCACCCCGTCGTGGGACCTTACTTTTTCAAACCCGAAACCTTGAGGATGTTACCTACACGTCTAGGCGATCCAAAGGAAATGACCTCCTATTTTGATGAGTTCCCTGACGGTCGGGGCACCGTCTATGTGAGAAAGTGTGTAGTGGTCTGGGTCGACGAGGGTGGTAAGGACTGGAAACCACATAGGTTTGAGGCATGGTTTCGTAGGGTATGCGATGTTACTACTGGCCTGTTGAAGTCTACTAAGGTGCCTCAAGGAGTTATCCCTAGTTGGTGACATCCCACTCGGGATTTTGTAGAGGTCGAGGTGTCTGTAGCTGGCTTGAGGTACATATCGGAGAAGACCCCAACTCTGGAGGATACAGAGGAGGTGATAGAGATTGATGCCTCGGAGGACGAGCTAGAGGACGATACCATGGATGACACTACAGATGTGCGCTCCGAGACCTTCTCGGACTACGAGCCAAATGAAGACACTGATGAGACTGACGATTCCAGCGAATTGACCTAAGGGTTTCCTAACATTACCTTGTAGTCTTTTGATGATGACCCCGTCGATCTGTTTTCTTTTGGGGACTTAAAACTTATTGTCTTTTGATTAAGTTCTGTTGCCCGATCTATCAGCAAGTTTAGTAGACCGTGCTTTTGTTAGAACTCATGTGATGTTTATATATGTTTTGTTCTCGTTATCCAGGTCCCCCTAGTTTATGTACGAAGGTGTTATTCTTATTACGTTTCTGCATGCTTGATTACATTATGCATCTCTCGACAATGATTTCCTAGGACTCGAGAGTACAGCAAAGGGAGTTGCGTGCTCATGCCTAAGATGCGTGGCGTGACATTCCAGTTTGTTTGGTATCAGAGCAAGGTCAGCTCGATCTAAGTTGATTGAGGATTGGAGTAATAAGGAGTAAGTTGGGACAGGATGGGTAGCAAAACCTTAGGAGACTCGTTAGAGTTAGGCACGAAATGCATGGCATATGACTTGGCGCATGTGATTGATATGTGGTTTTAGCATGATTGTGGTAATTTATGAAGGTTAAGCTTCATGTTTAACGCTAGAGGTCATTTTTGGATCTTGGATTATTGAGCAGATAATCATCGCTAGTTAGGATGAACCGTTGAAGTGAATGGAATTGGGTAATAGCCATGGTTGGGTTATTGAAATGCCTCTAGAAATAGTTGAGTGGAAGGTTGTTCTGTGGCGATTACTTCTTTTAAGATATAGTTTAGTACTACTGGACTTGACTAGATGAGTAAGTTACTAATTCCATAGTGGAATTATAGTAGTCCAATTGTAGTAAGAAAACACAAGAATGAGTAATCGGCCCAGAAGACCTGAAAGACCCAGGAGCGGAGCTTCTAGCTCGAGACCGCCTGTGGTAGAAGACCCAAGGATATACAGAGTGTTGAGGGCACTCAAAAGGATCAACGATCTCATCGACAGGCAGACCCAGGATAGGGATGCTGCCATAGCTCAAGCTGTAGGAGCTACTATAGCTGTTGTCAACACCAATAACGGCAATAATTGAGGTAATGGAAACAATGGCGACCATGACAAGGCAATGAGGTAGGTAATGCCCAGGAAGAAGTTGTTGTGGCTAGACAAATGGGCCAACTGGTCGAATAATTTATTAAGCTAAAACCCACCCAGTTCAATGAGACTGGAGACCCTGAATTGGTGCTAAGGTGGATAGAAAATCTTGAGAAGGCCTTTGAAGTACTGAGGTGTACAGATGAGGAAAAGGTACTGCCGGCGGTATATCAACTTGAAGGGACCACAAATGACTGGTGGAGTGCCACCAAGGATGGAGTGTTTCCGGAAGGAACCGCCTTGCCATGGAATGCCTTTACTACAGCATTTAATGATAAGTATTTTTTCGAGACAGAGCGTGAGAGGAAGTAGATGGAATTCCTATAGCTGCATCAGAATCATCTGATAGTGGACCAATACAAAGCTGAGTTCTCCAGATTGTCGAGATATGCACCCAGATTAGTTGAGGACCCACTGGAGAAGGCGCGGAGATTTCGAGATGGATTGAGACCAGAGCTTCTTAGTCAGATGATAGCTCTAAACTTGAGGATGTATAATGAAATATATGAACGGGGACAGATGATCAAGAGGGACCTGAAAGAGAGGACTGCCACATCTGCATCGCAGTTTAGTTCAATTAGAGATAATCTCCAAATCGGTAAAAGACCGATGGCCAGTAACCGAAGCTCCGTCCCTCCAGTAAGAAAGAATATAGTGAAGCTGTCAAACCCAGCAAACTGGAATTGCCGCCTCTACAGCAAAAGGCATGGTAATAGACCCTATCCGGCTAGAACCGGAGTGTGCTTCAAATGTGGTCAAATGGGCCATCAGATGAGAACTTGCCCAAATCAAACTCTAGTGACCAAACCTCAAGGGCAACGACCACAAGCAGGATCGTCAACTGCCACTCCCCAAAATGATTAAAATCGACCCCCAACTCAAGGAAGGGTCTATGCTATGGCAAATAGGGAAGCGGAAGAAGCGTCTGGTGTGGTCACAGGTACGATTTATTTGTGTGACCAAGATGCTTATGCCTTGTTTGATCTTGGCACATTACACTTGTATGTGTCTGTTCAATTTGCTGATCTGGTTAATATGGAGTTAAAACCATTGAGTGTGATGCTGCATGTACGCTAAGTTTAGCAAATGCGAGTTTTGGTTGAATAAAATGGCATTTCTTATGCATATGGTATATAGAGAAGGAATTGATGTGGACCCTGCGAAGATTGAAGTCATTATGAATTAGCCTAGACCTACTACTGTGATGGAAGTCCAGTGTTTCCTACGATTGGAAGGGTATTACCAATGCTTTGTAGAGAAGTTTTCATCCATAGCCATTCCATTGACGAGGCTGACTAAGAAGGAAACTAAGTTTGAATGGACGGACAAGTGTGAAAGGAGTTTTCAAGAGCTCAAGCATCGGTTGACGACCGCATCAGCATTGACGATCCCATCAGAACCGAGAGGCTATGAGATATATAGTGACGCTTCGCTAAAAGAACTGGGTTGTGTCCTAATGCAACATGAGAGAGTGGTAGCCTACGTTTCACGATAACTGAGACCGCACGAGATGAATTACCCCACTCATGACTTGGATTTGGTTGCAATTATCTTCGCTCTGAAGATATGGAGACATTATTTGTGTGGCGAGAAGTTTCAGATTTATACATACCACCAGAGCCTGAAGTATCTCTTTTCCCAAAAAGAATTAAATATGAGGCAACGCCAATGGATGGAGCTACTTAAGGATTACGATTGTGACATATTATATCATCCTGGGAAAGCAAATGGAGTCACGGATGTACTTAGTCGGAAATTAAGTATCGCTTATCTGTTGGTTGAAGGGTGGTCGTTACTCGAAGAATTAAGGAATTCTGAATTCAAGTTGGAAGTTTGCCAACTGTCCAGTCTGGTAGCTACCGTAAGAGTGGAACCGAAGATCCAAGAAAGGATAAAAGCCTAGCAGCCTGCGGACCCAGAAATTTAGAAGATCTTAGAGATAGAGGCAACAAAAAGGAAACTAGAGTTCCAAGTATTAGAGGACGGAGTTTTGAAATTTCGAGGGCGTCTATACGTACCCAAGGATGAAGAGCTTAGAGAAACGATTTTATCGAAAGCTCACAAAAACAATTACAGTATCCATCTAGGTAGCACGAAAATGTAGCGAAATATGTAGCAAAGTGCTTGATATGACATCCCAGCTTGTTTGGTATCAGAGCAAGGTCAACTCGATCCAAGTTGATTGAGGATTGGAGTAATAAAGAGGAGTAAGTTGGGATAGGATGGGTAGCGAGACCTTAGAAGACTCGTTAAAGTTAGGCATAAGCTGTGCATAACATCCCAGCTTATGTCTTGTTTGATCCTGGCGCATCGCACTCGTTTGTGTCTGCTCAATTTGTTGATCTGGTTAATATAGAGTTGAAACCATTGAGTGTGATATTGTATATTGCTACCCCATTGAAGGATAATGTGTTGGTTTCATTGGGCTGTGCTAATTGTAAAATAGTCATTGGTGGTAGTAAAGAGAGTATAGATTTGGCTGTGTTGCCCATGTTTGACTTTGACGTGATTATTGGGATGGATTGGTTGGGTAAGCAAAGGGCGGTGGTAGATTACGATAGTAGAGTAATCCGTTTTTATCCGAATGGCCACCCAAATTTCGAATTTATAGGGAGTCGAGGAGGGACCTCGATTCCTTTAGTCTTATCGCTGGAAGCGACAAAGCTGATGACCGAAAGATGTCAAGCTTACTTAGTTGCGGTTATGGATACGACCGTCGTGAAACCTAAATTAGAAAATATTCTAGTAGTGCGAAAATTTCTTGATGTCTTTCCCCTAGAATCTTCAGGGTTGCCACTAGAGCAGGAAATTGAATTTGTGATCGAATTAGCCCTAAGAACGGAGCCGATCTCAAAGACACCCTATAGAATGTCCTTATCAGAGTTGAAAGAGTTAAAGGTGCAGATGCAAGAATGGCTAGAAAAAGGATTTATTCGACCAAGTGCTTCACCATGGGGAGCGCCGGTGTTATTTGTGAGGAAAAAGGATGGGTTCTTGCGTTTATGTATCGATTATAGGCAGTTGAATCAAGTGACTGTAAAGAATAAGTATCCATTGCCAAGGCTCGATGACTTATTTGATCAATTGCAAGGAGATTCGATATTCTCTAAGATAGACTTAAGGACCGGGTATCATCAGTTGAGAATTAAGAAAGAAAACATACCTAAGACAGCTTTTAGGACAAGGTATGGTCACTACGAGTTCACTATGATGCCTTTTGGATTGACCAATGCTCCAGCTGCATTTATGGATTTAATACATTGGGTATTCAAGGAATTCTTGGATAGGTTCGTTATTGTCTTTATCGATGATATTTTGATCTACTCAAAGAGTAACGAAAAACAAAAGAGCATTTGAGGATTATCTTGCAGACTTTGAGAGAGCGCTTGCTGGTTTATGTACAAAGGTGTTATTCTTATTACGTTTCTGCATGCTTGATTACGTTATGCATCTCTCGACAATGATTTCCTGAGACTCAAGAGTACAGCGAAGGGAGTTGCGCACTTGTGCCTAGAGTGCGGGGCGTGACAAAGGTTGACACTTGTCTTTAAATCAATAAATATCCTTGGCTCCATTGACTCTTTTGCCCTCATCATTTACAGCCATCAAGGCAATTGACCAAAATGCCCTTGTTTAATTCTTAAAGCAAGGGTATTTTTCCAAAGGCAAAACGGTAATTTCACACTCTCCGTTCGAAATTTCACTTTTCCAATATAAATTACCCTCAATGAAGCGACGTTCAATTCCTTCCAATTGTGGGAACTCTTCATTGTCCGATATCCGATTTCGAGACCCCATTTCATGTCAATAGCCTCAAAGATAGTCGAAATTCGGAATGTCACAACTCTTCCTCCTTAAAGAAATTTCGTCCTCGAAATTTGTCATCTTCCAATCATCCAGTTGTATGGGGTACTAATGCATTATCGCTACCTCACTTTCCAAAGTAGCTCCCTTCATTACTTGACATTTCCATAACGTCCTTACCAGTAACAGTTCTTATCCTTCAAGACTTGTTTCCTTTTGTCCTCAATCTATACTCACATTTCTCTATTCTCTTTTAGCACTCATAGTATCTGTTGGTAGTATACCCTTGAGCATTCAGATCACCCTTTTCAATTGTCTATTGGTCCGAGGACAATATGCAGGTCATATTACAAACCAGTTTTTCTAATTCTTGACTAGAGGCCTTTCCAAAGCATCACATTAAACTCAAGCTTTTTACCTATCACCATCATTACTAAACCATCATAAAAATACACTCTTTAACATCAAGTTTGATGCTTCAAATGGCCATCAAACTAGTCAATTGACATACTTTCAATTTAGAAGTTAAATCTCTTATTCCTCGAGGTAAGGTCTGTCCCTTCATCACTAACTGCACGATGCTCAATTTTTAACTATATGCATCCGCTACGTAATTTACCCTTCCTTAGCAATATAGGGTATCGCAGTCATGACCTTTGGGGCAGTCAATACTTCCAACTCTTATAGTTCAGATACTTGCGAGGTCTTTTCTTACACAAATAATGTTCCTATATCCATAAGCAATTTCATCCATCAACGTTGCCTCTCATTCAGTTTCTCTCTGGAAGCTAATACTTTATGCTCTTGTGGTATACATAGGCTTAAACCTTCTTCCACGAAAGTAATATTTTCCAAACTTCGTCACAAGGATGATTGTATGCCAATTCCAATCATGCACTAGGCGTTTCAATTCATACGATTTTATCGTTGCGACGTATGCGCGGTGCTCACTTTAGATTGCCTTGCCACGCCTCAAATTTCCTTTTCGCGTCACGTCATTATGGTTCTCTTGATCCTTTCGATTCCAAATGGAAACGCCATTGTCGACATGGTCACCAACTTAAGTCCTTAAAGCGCCTTGCATCTCGTCCTTAGTCCATCTCATCAATGGAATAGCTCTTGTGGGAAATCTTCTCACGATCCCTCTATAACAATCCATCAATTCCAGGAAATTTCAAACTTTAACAATCCGCATCGACCTTAGTCGATTCATCACTTATTTCATATCTTAAGTGCTCCACAGGGATTTCATTTCCCAAAAACTTCACGACTAAGGAATCTTACCTTATCAAGCCTAAAGCTTGCGTTCTTTACATTTAGCACACAACAGGCATCCTCTTAAGGTCCATAGGATACTTTCCTAAGGTCGTTCATATTCCTCATGACTTCTTAAAAGATTTGATCATCGTCTCTCAAGACGGTAACAATCAATCCAATTACTCCTTCAATACTCAATTCAACCGTTATCCACTTCTTTACAACCAGGTGTCGAATCATTCCAACTGTCCATCGTATCATCCACTTGAGAGCTCATACCTTGGCTCTCTGCTCTCATGGGTCCCCACTTCGACCATGTAGCATTTTGTTCATTTTTGTCACTCTTTCCTCAAGAAGCATTAATGCCTTAACCTCTTGGTTCCACATCAGCTAATGTGACCTTATCTCAATTTCATCCTTTCAATTGAATGTCGACATTATCTTGGAATTCAACGTTGTCTACAGGACAGTTTCTCTGACTTAACTTTCAGAAATCATCCAAGTTTTGTGTCTTCTTTCTCAGTCCAGATGCTCAATCTTGGTACCAAGACAATTAAAATTTTCTTTTCCTTCCACACTAGGGACTCTTGCCTTATGAAGGAAATTATACATTTCAGTGGCATTCTCTTACTTCAAATCCACCTTGTCCTTCCTATTCCATAGAATGTCAATCTTGGAGTTTGCGCCAACAGTGGTACTTTTACTTCAGGATTTAGGTGCCACCAGACTTGACATTCTTTTTTGAATGACTCAGTCGCATCAAGTGACAAGGTTCCAAGGAGTCGAGGTTCTTCCTCAGTCTCCGTACATCCACACCTTGGATATCCAAATCAATTAATCAAATCACCTTGCGGTTACAATCTAAGCACCTCTTTTTTTACTCATCCATTCATTAAAATCGCAAGTAGTTAGGACCATCAAACCCATTCACCTTTCTTTGCATCAATGACCATCTTATGGTCCGATCGTCCTCAAGGAACAACGCCCTATCCTTTAGGGAACAACAACTCATGACTCCATTTTTAATGGTTCCAATTCAATCTTATAGAATCATTAAATCCAGGCAAACTAGCATGTCAATTTCTCCTTAACACTTTCTATAGCAGGAGAGACGGCTATCTGTTCCTCTCCATGGGTCTTACGCCCAAGCAAATATCCATTCTTCATAGATGCATTTCACCATTCATAAGTAGATATATTCTCACTTGTATATTTTCCGATCATCCACTTCTTTTATAGGATCCATAACAGTTCCTTAGAATTAGGAATAACAACTGATCCTAAGGCTTCCAAATTCCAATTCACTTAGGGACTTCACGTCTCATTCAAAGGGTCCTTGATCTCCCTTGGTACATTTAGACGGCCTTAAGAACTCTATCTCATATTGATCGACCTTCCTCAGGTCCTTGTAAAGCTATTAAAGTTCAGGCAATCCTTGCTCGACAGTAACCTCAGAAAGGTACTTTCCATTGAACAACTCAACGGAGACAATCCAAGCATATATCATGCCTTCAAGGTAAAACTCTTTCTTTAGTGACCTTTCACCCATCATCGATAGCCTCTTAAGGCTAGTAACTGTCAAGGGTCACTTTCTTTCTTCGATGTACCCAAAACCTCTAAGGTTTTTTTACAAATTCCCCAATCTAGAGGAAGGTAGTTTCAAATTCCTTCTCTCCATCGAACTTAGTCAATCCCACCGTTAGACATCGTTCCACAAACTTTCTATCAAACAATTCTTATTTCCATTCTCTATCATCCTTCCCCACTATCTCTACCATTTACTTTGCTAGCAATAGCAACTGTAGTCTCAGCGACTGGGGTAACAATGGCAGCTCCTCCTCGAGTTTGCCTACCCATCTATTTTCTCATTTCCATTCAAAGTTCTCACGACCCCTTCAACTCTTGGATCTCATGTAATTCACGAACTCAAGCCAAAAGCTCTTCTAGTGACTACACTCTGGTTGTTCAACCTTATAAGGTTCTCATGCCACCTAAACCACTATAATTCCCTCCAAGAATTAAAGACTTAAGCCATCTACTCGAGTCTAGTAGTATCAGGCTGCTCATTTCATCATTTATCACCAGCAAACAACTATCCAGTGGTTCTTAGGCAACTCTCAACTAATTGTCCATTATCCAAGGATTTCAAATCATCCTTAATTAGTAACCACTTATCAAGCTAGTCTAACAAGGTAATTTCTCTATCAATAGCCATCTACCAGGAAAGCCTTAACTTGGCAACTATTAGACAAGCACTCAAGGCATTAATTCAATGAGTTAATCGCTCATACTTTAAGTCTAGAGGCATCTGCCACTCTAGTACAAACACAATAGGCCATCTCGAATTCAAAAGGCATCAGCCACAAAACATTCAATACGAAACTCGCCCAAACAGGCCAAAAACAATCATCAAAAGTTTTTCTTTTTCAAATAACACCCAATGCCAAGTACGAAGCTCTTAATCATGCCAATTACAGGCGCCATAACAAGTGCCATGCAAATTTTAAAAATTCACCTTGATTATCAATTCAATGCAACACATCTCTTAACTAAAATCAGACTAAACACGATACCTAAACTCTCCCTTTCAAGTTATGATTTGGGTCATTCCTCCCTCTTTGCTGTCATGCCCCACATTTTAAAGCGAGCACGCCACATCCGCCAATACCGTTCATAAACCTAGGATACGGTAACCACGGAATTAGATGAAATGAAATACGCATGCGAAAGGAAAATGAACAAATGCCTCCGTACCAACTAGACCACAGAATGACTTGGGAAAATAATATGCATATACCTAACATTAAATAAGGACTCACCTAAAAATGGTCAAGGTAGAGTGACAGGGCATCTTATACAAAAAAGGTCGAAAGAAGACTGACGACCAAAAACCCAAAAGAATACCTATTGTCCTCAAGCAAAATCCCACATCCACTGAAACTCCTCAAAAGAAAACCCACGATGTCTAAGACTACTAGGTGGGGCTACTAGTCTCATCTTCGTCTTCATCTTTGTCTTCTTCGGATCGTCTAGGCGAGTCGGCAACATTCTTCCGAACTTGGGGTCTGAAAAATAAGTCCCACAACGAGGTGAGATTTACATCTCAGCAAGCTATTCCTAAACCTAGGCCAGGCCGTTAGTACTCCCAGACACAATTTTAAACCATAAACAGAGGTACAACCAGAAAGGCACATGGTAAACAATCACTAAAGTACATCTTCAAATTGGCATATAAACCACAACTCAAGGCATGTAATAAATTATGAGACCAAGCTTAACGTACTAGCAATAACGTTCATTTCATTATCTCAGCCCGCGTCAATACCCCTCAAGCTTGGCCCACGTCAATACGCCTCAGACCACAACAATTGATAAACCCGCGTTAAAATGCCTCGGGTTTCAAATGTCATAACAAGGCTCGTGTCTACACATATTGAACTTATCCCGCGTTCTGACGCATTAGGATATAATCTGACCCCGCGTTTTGATGCATCAAGGTATAATTCCACTTGCAACCCTACGTTCTGACGCATCAGGGTGCCATAGGCCCTTAGGCTCACAAGTCAAACTCCCCTCTTAAAGGACTTTATGATCGAGTATAATTTTATCAGACAAGTAATAAATCTTTATCATGCGAGACATCAAGGCCAATCACCCATGAGGTGATATCAAATACACAGCAAGACAATCAATCTAATGATTTGTTCTCTTGACAACTCATTCATATCTCTCAAACAATCGCCATTCATGGCCAAATCTCGCACAACCATACTAGCATCCATGTCAATCGAATGCACACAACAACTTAGCCATGAGAGTTATAATTTCTCATCCAAAAGAGCACACATAACTCGCACCTCCGTTATCTCAGTCAACCATGAACAATAAATGCAATAGACTCCCAAATTCATCAATATACCATCCAAAACCATCCATTAGTGTCCTAGCGTCCTAGCAAAGGTTTAAGAGTCACTTACCCTTCAATTTAATTAGCAAAATTCCTCCAAAAGATCCTCCCAATGTTCGGGTCTTCTTGGTCCGAAATGGGGCAACAATCCAACCTAATGAAAGTTTGCCAATTGATCAATTTATCTCTTCAATTCTCTATTCCAAAAAGCACACACCTCACTAACACCTCAATCGACATTCTAATATGTCTTAACAATGAATTAATAGCATGGAGACACCTCCACAGCCCTCAAAATGTTCGATTCACTCGGCCTAGAGTAGGGTAGGTTCAATTCTAATCCAAGTACAATAATTGGCCCTTAAATCATCTCTAAGCTTCAATTAATCACAAAACTAACTTGTCAAGACTTCCATCTACTTGTCTAGAGGCCTTATTGATAATTTTGGAGCAAGAACACCTCTTTACGTCTTTCAATCGGTCCGATTTTTTTCGGTCTACCAACGGTCAGAATCTGTCTCGGAAAAACCCTCCCAAATCATCCATGGAAATCCATCTAAACTCAATCAAACTTACAATCCTAGCTTAGCCAACTTAAGTACAACAAGTTTGAAAGACCTCACAAGAAGTTTGAAGCCAATCGAAGTCTTGAAGTGGCTGAATGAAGACCTCTCTCCAAATGGGTCAGATTTTGTCCGGTTTTGTGTTTGGGGATGGTCGGGTAAAATGGGATCACCAATTGACAATCTATCACTTGGAACTTGTAGAGGAGAGGTCGAGGAAGGTTCTAGTGGTTGGTGCTCGGCCAAGAGTTGCTGGTGGGGGCGGTTGAACCAGGCAAAGCGACGGTGGCGGTCTGGTCGGGTGGAAGGAAAATAATAGGAAAAATGAGAGGAAGAGAAGGGAAAAGGGATGTTCGGGTGAAGCAAGGGGAAGAAGTAGTCTTCCACAAAATCTAACTTGGTCAATGTGAAGAATGATTGGTTAAAAGTAACCATTAAATGCTTATCACCCAAATAATGACACTTGTCCACATGCATATAAAATCTTGGCCATCAATTACTATCTTGTCCATCTAAATTCGGCACCCCTAGAGGATTTGTAATTGACTAAAATGCCCTTCTTCAATTTAATAAGACAAGGTCAAACCTCGAGGGGTAAAATGGTAATTTTGCACTTTCCGTCCAAAACTTCACTTTTTCAATTTAAATTACCTTCCATGAGGCGACTTCTAATTCATTTCAAATGTTTGAATTCTTCCTTTTCATTTTTCAATTTCGAGATCTCATCTCTTTGTCATTTATCTGTCAATTGCAAATTTCAGTTTATCTCGAACTAACGGGCGGCTTTTGCAGACGTTACACGTATTGACTCTGTGATCCTCATCACACTTAGGACTCGTCGAATTATGGCGACTTTGATTGTCATGTAATTGCGAGGGTCTATTACTAGCTTCGACGGTCTCGATCATCATAGTTCGATTTAGAAAAATTTTGCAAATTATACATTGGTTAAATGGCATCACCCGCGCTCCAATTGTAAAACGCTAGCAATGAATTCCTTAATCGTTCTTAGATCGGCCTTTAATGGTTTTAAACATTTCCTTGACAATCCTTATGGTCAAAGTGTCATTTCTTATTCGAGTTCCCTAGGTCCATGTACCTTGTCTTGCATTAGCTTTTCCCTTTTGGTCAGTTAACTCGAGATTGATCAAATTCGAGTGAGACAAGACTGAAATACATCGATAGATACATTCTCATTAATAAGTCTCAAAATGATAGGAAAATCAGAATGTCACAACTTTTTCCCTTACAGAAATTTCGTCCTCGAAATTTACAATAAACCCAGCTACTCAAACAAATGGGGGTATTGACGTCTCATCGTTTCTTCGCTTTCCCACGTAACGTCTTCTGTCCCATAATGTTCCCATATTACTTTGATAAGTGGAATGGTTTTGTTCCTCAATACTTGCTCCTTTTAATCGTCAGTTCTAATTGACCTTTCCACGTACGACACCTTGTCATCCACCTCGATAGTCTCATAATCCAACACATGTGTCGGGTCTAGCTCGTAATTTCTTAGCATTGATACTTGAAAGACATTATGCACTTGAGATAAACTATGCAATAAGGCAAGCCTGTAGGTCAAGGTTTCAATCCGTTCCAAAATTTTGAAAGGGCCAACATACCTTGAGTTCAGTTTTCCTTTCTTTCCAAACAGAGATAGACCTCACATCGGTGACACCTTAATTAAAACATGATCACTAACTTAAAACTCCAAGGGCTTGCGTCGCTTGTCAGCATAACTTTTCTGACGACTATGTGCCGTCTTCAATCTTTCTCGAATTACCCTTATTGCCTCCATGAACTGTTCTACCAATTCCAGGCCTGTAATGCTTCTCTCTCTAACTTCATCCCAGCATACCGGGGTTCTACAGGCTCTTCCATAAAGCGCTCAAAAGGTGCCATTCGAATACTCTACTGATAGCTGTTATTATACGTGAACTCTACCAAATGTAACTGATCCTCCCATCCACCTTTGAAGTCTATGACGCAAGCTCGTAACATATCCTCGAGCGTCTGAATCGTTCTCTCCGATTGGCCGTCTATTTGTAGATGATACGCCGTACTGAGCTGCAATCTGGTTCCCATGACATCCTGAAGGTTGTTCTAGAAATTCGTTGTGAATTTAGGATCTCTATATGATGTAATTGTTACGGGTATTCCATGCAGTCGTACTATATTGTGCATATACAACTCGACATACTTGTCCATCGTGAAATCCTATCGCACAGGGATGAAATGAGCAGACTTGGTCAATTTGTCTACGACTACCCAAATCGAATCATGACCTCTCCGGCTCCTTGGTAATCCTATCACGAAATCCATAGTCACGTGCTCCCATTTCCATTCAGGAATTTTCAAAGGTTGTAACAATCTGCCGGGCTTGCAATGTTGTGCATTTACTTGCTAACACGTCAGGCACTTTACCACATGTCTAGCCAAATCCATTTTCATTCTGTTCCACCAATAGTGTTGATGTAGATTCTGATACATTTTCGTGCTACTCAAATGAATACTATAATTGCTCCTGTGAGCTTCAGACAAAATTCTTTCCTTAAGTTCTTCATCCTTTGATACGTATAGACGCCCTCGAAATATCAAAATTCCGCCTACTGACGCCTAAAACTTAGGTTTTCTTTTTGTTGCATCCATCTCAAGGATCTTTTAAATTTATGAGACCACAGGATTCAAAGCTTTTATCCTTTCTTAGATTTCAGGTTCTATTCTCAAGGTCACTACCAAACTCGACAGTTGGCAAACTTCCAACTTGAATTCGAAATCTCTTAATCCTTTGAGTAAAGACCATCATTTAACCAACAAACGCTCAATACTTGATTTTCGACTAAGTGCATCCGTGACCCTATTCGCTTTCCCAAGACGATACAGAATGTCATAATGATAATCCTTAAGCAACTCTATCCATCGACGCTTCTCACATTTAATTTCTTATGGGAAAAGAGGTACTTCAAGCTCTGGTGATCTGTATAAATCTGAAATCTTTCGCCACATAAGTAATGCCTCCAAATCTTCAAGGCAAAGATAATTGGGGCTAACTCCAAGTCGTAAGTCAGATAGTTCATCTCATGAGGTCTCAGTTGTCGGGAAGCATAGGCGACCACTCTTCCATGTTGCATTAACACACAACCCAATCCCTTTGGCGAAGCATCACTATATATCTCATAGCCTCCAGGTCCAGAAGGGAGCGTTAACACCGATGCGATCGTCAACCAATGTTTAAGCTCTTGAAAGCTCTTTTCACATTTATCCGTCCACTCAAACTTTGTTTCCTTCTTAGTTAACCTTGTCAACGGAGTGGCTATAAATGAAAACTTTTCCACAAAACGTCGATAATAACCTGTTAGTCCCAGAAAACTTCGGACTTCAGCAACCGTCGTAAGTCTAGGCCAATTCATCACTGCTTCTATCTTTACAGGGTCTACAGATATTCCTTCTCCTGATACCACATGGCCAAGAAATGCAACTTTATTCAACCAGAACTTGCATTTGCTAAGCTTAGCGTAAAGCGAGTGCTCCCTGAACGTCTGTAAAACAATTCTCAAGTGTCTTTCATGCTCTTCGTTACTCCTTGAGTAAATCAAAATATCATCAATGAAAACTATGACAAACCTATCCAAAAATTCCTTAAAAACTCAATGCATTAAATCCATAAATGCAGCTGGAGCATTAGTCAACCCAAAAGGCATAACGGTAAACTCATAAGGGCCATACCTTTTTCTAAAAGTTGTCTTCTGTATGTCCTCTTTCTTAATTCTCAACTGGTAATATCCAGTCCTCATATCTATCTTAGAAAACACTGAGGCTCCTTGCAACTGGTGGAACAAATCGTCAATCCTCGACAACGGATATTTGTTCTTGATAGTTACGTGATTCAACTGTTTATAATCAATGCACAAGCGCAAGGATCCATCATTTTTTCTTACAAACAACAATGGCACCCCCTACGGTGACGCGCTCGGTCGAATGAATCCCTTATCTAACAACTCTTGCATTTACACCTTTAACTCTTTCAACTCTGGCAAGGACATTCTATAAGGTGCCTTCGAAATCAACTCGATTCCATGAGCTAACTCAATCACAAGTGCAATTTACCTCTCTAGTAGTAATCCCGACAATTCTTGAGGAAAGACATTGAGAAATTCACATACCACAGGGATACTCTCTAACTTAGGTTCTACAACAGTCGCATCCACTACCTCAACCAAGTAAACTAGACATCCTTTAGCTACCAACCTTGTCACTTCAAGCGACAAGACTAAAGGAATCAAGGTTCCTTCTCGACTTCCCATAAATTCGAATCTAGGCCGACCATCCGGATAAAAACGGATTACCCTGCTACCACAATCAACTACTGCCCTTTGTTTACCCAGCCAATCCATTCTAATAATCACATCAAAATCATACATATGCAACACAGCCAAATCTATACTTTCTTCACTATCACCAATAATTGTGACTTGCTAATTTTCAGTCAATTTCAGACTCATTAATGAGAAATAAATCTAGAGATATATTTCAGTCATATCTCGCTCAAACTTGATCAATTCGAGTAGGTTGACCAAAAGGGAAAGGCTGACGCGAGACATGGTACGTGGACCTAGGGAATTTAGATAAGAAATGGCGCTTTGACCATAAGGATTGTCGAGGGAATATTTAGAACCACAAAAAGGCTGATCCAAGAACTATTAGGGAATGCCTTGCGAGTGTCATATGATTGGAGCGTGGGTGATACCGCTTAACCAACGTATGATTGGCAAAAATTTCCTAAATCGGACAGTGAAGATCGAATCCATAGGAACTAGTGATAAACCCTCACAATTACTTGACAACCAAAGTCGCCATGACTTGATGAGCCCTAAACGTGATGAGAATCACAGGGTCGATACGCGTAAAGTCCGCAAAAGCCACTCGTCGGTTTGATATAGGCTGGAACCACGTCCGATAGAGGAAATAATCAGAAACGAGTCTCGAAAGATTTGAAATGAAAAATCAAGAATTCCAACGTTATTCGGATTGGTCGTCGCCCTATCGAAGAACCTTGGAATGAGAAAAATGACGTTTTGAACGTCGTGGGTAAATTTACATTTTTGCCCCTCAAGTTTAGAACTTTGCCCATGCATTTGAAGAAGGGCATTTTGGACATTAAACCCTCCCAAGAGCTGCCAAATTCAAGGATAAATGAGGGCCATTGGATCATGCATGATTGACATTGAGGACAAGTCTCAATGGATGGTGTAAAGAGTAGTCAAGTCTACTATTACAAACCTACCATTTAAAGCAATGACCAAGAGCTTGTATATAGTCTTTCTACTCTCTCTCCTCACTCACTTTGGCCGGGCAAACCTCCCTCAAGCTCCCGAAACTTCTTCTTCTCCTTCCTTGTTTCCGTCCGTCCCCGACCAAGCCTGCCCGCGCCGTTCGCCGCCCACGACGGCTACCTCCGGCCACCGTCTGACCGCCAGCCGACCACACCAGCCTAGATCCACGTCTTGCCGACCTCCTCAAATAAGAAACGAGCCATTTGGACCACCCAGGAGCTCCGACCAAGGATTCTCTCGAAAGCCGACAGAAACAGACTCAACCTGAGCTAAGTGAGATTCCTGACCCTTTTGGAGCTCGAAATGTTGGATTTTTGAGGTCAAATTTTATGGAGGTCTAGTAGACATGTAAATGAATCTATGGTAAAAATTTCAGAGTGGTTTGAAGAAGTTTTGACCTCGAAATGACCTTGTGAAATATGGACAGAAACGGCCGAATTCTGACCTTGGACGATCTGGCGACTTTCGACGGGATTCTGGCATCCAATCGATCTCAAACTCACGGTGAGCCTCACAAAACCTTAGATAGATATGTCAAGAGGTAGGATGATGATTAAATGATGGATTTAGAGTTGAATTAGGACTGGACAAGTTGAGATTGCACAGAATCGAGAGGAACCAGTTTGGTTCTGTGCATGGCCGAACCTTGGAGGGCTGATGGCTAGTGATTTTGAGTCTCAAATTGGTATTTAAGACATGTTAAGATGATGAGGATTAGGATATGAAGGATTATGGTTCATGGATTGAGAATTTGGACAAAGAAATTGATGAAATTGGTTGAAATTCCTAGGTTGTGCGGCGAGTTCGACCTTGAACCCTAAGAGGCCGAAACTTTGAGGATCCAAGAAGTGAATTTGGTGTTATCAAACGCAAGGTAAGGGAATCCTAAACTTAGGATAGAGAGATTGGACTCAATTGGGTGAGTCGGAGGTTAAATTGATCGGTTTATGATGATTTAACAAAGGGATAGCTCTTATTATATCCGAAGATGTTATAGGATGATTGTGTGTGACATTGTTTATGCCTGAGTCATTTGTCATGTCCAGATATCATTTGATTTGCTTTGTATGCCACGAGATTTACGATTTGCGCTTGAATTTGCACTTGGCATTGTGTGTGTGCAAATGAACTGAAAATCATAACATGAGTTATGATTGTGGCATGAACATGACATGGAGAGGCCCTGAGACTTATGAGACGCGGGGCGGGAGGTGAATACCCTGATGCGACGAGATCACGGGGTGGAGTTGATGTTGTGTGGCACCCTGATGCGATGAAATCGCAGAGTTGAGATGGCCACGGTCCTGATGCGAACTATTTGCGGGACGTAGGTATGAGATGATGATATTGGCCTGGAGATTCATCGAAACCTGATGTGTTTACGCGGGTTGCCGATAGCTGTCTAATGCGTTTACGCAGACCGAGCCTGATGCGATCTAATCGCGGACTGGAGATTGAGGCAGGCAGGAAGAGATGGTTGTGGTGAAATGGCAGGATGAATGGTGCATTATCATATGAGTGTGACATGTTGTCATAGTTGTATGCCTGTCATCTGTATATTGTTGTTTCATTGACTTGTGCTTGATATGCTTGTGTGTGAAATTATTAGGGTGTACGACTACCTGAGTGGACGGTCGATCTAACCTAGGGTTAGGACTCTTTTACTGAGATGTGTATCTCACCCCTTTGGGGACTCTTATTTTTACAGATCCTAAGCCTTAGATATATGGCCCATACGTTTTGGGGACCCCAAGGAGATGACGGCATATTTTGACGAGTTTTCGGATAGGCAGGGGAACATTTATGTGAGAAAGTGTACGGTTGTATGGGTCGACGAGGGTAGCCCGGATTGAAAGCCTCATAGATTCGAGGCATGGTTTAAGAAAGTTGGGGAAGAACAGATTGGGCCGTTGAAGCCCCACGAGGTAACCCAGGGGGTTATCCCTGATTGGTGCCAGACTGTTAGGGAGCAAGAGTTACCAGAGGTGTCTGTAGCTGGTTCTAGGAACAGGCCGGAGAAGACCCCGACGCTGGACTTTACTGTGGAGGAGGACGAGGTCATTATCTTGGAGGCTATCGAGGAGGACCTAGCGGAGCCGTCACATGAGGCGATCATGGAGGATTCCGTTGAGGCTCCATCAGAAACCTTCTTCGAGTACGAGCCGACAAAGGATGCAGAGGACACAAGATACTCCAGCAGCTCATCTTAGGTGCCCTAGTTTATTGGCTCGATCTTGTGATGGCGACCCGACCATGGCTATTTTGGATGTTGATGATGGTCATTTTGATGTGCTTACCCCGTCGCCCTTGCCTAATAGATTATAGTAATCGGTATTTGTACGAACTGTATTATATGATGTATGACAGTTATTATGCTATCAATGTCCCACTTATATTTGTACGAGGATTTATTTGAGTACCGCTTCCGCATGCTAAATATATATACTATCTCTCGATTTGTTTGAGGATCTTGGGACCACGAGAGATGAGTTGTCTGCTTGCAGGAATATTCGCGAGCTTGACGGGTTCTGGGCGTAACAATAACTATCTTACAGTCCGCACAACCTAGCGAGACTAATACATTATATTTTAACGGGGTGGTAACATGCAACGTCACATTCAAGGGTTTCAGCTTCATACCAACCAAGTCAGCAAACTGAGCAGACACAAAAGAATATGAAGCGCCAGGATCAAATAAGGCATATACAGTTTGGTCACACAAATAAATTGTACATGTGACCACGCTAGGCGCTTCATCTGCTTCTCTACGTGCCACAGCGTAAACTCTTCCTTGGGATGGCGGCCGATTCTGATCATTCATTGGAATCGCAGCCGGTAGTCCTGCCTGCGGCCGCTGCCCTTGAGACCTAAGTCCCGAAGCTTGTTTAGGACAACTTCTCATTTGATGGCCCAGATGACCACACTTAAAACATGCTTTTGTCCTAGCAAGGCAAGGTCCATTCCCACAGTTCCAATTTTCCTGGTGCGACGGTTTCTCATTGCTCCTTCTTGTTAGAGGGATGAAATGCCTATTACTAGCCATCGGCCTCTTGCCCACCTGATGATTATCTCGAGACAAAATAAACCACAATCCAGATGAGGCAGCTCTTTCTTTCATATCCCCTTCTATCATCTGTTCCTGCTCATAAATCTCCTTATAGGTTCTCAAGTTTAAGGCCATCATCTAACTGCGAAGTTCGAGTCTTAATCCATCTCGAAACCTCTGCGCCTTTTCTAGTGGGTCCTCTACTAACCTTGCTGTGTACCTTGGCAATCTAGCAAATTCAGCTTCATACTGATCCATTATCAGATGATTCTAGCGCAGCTATTGGAATTCCACTTGTTTCCTTTCGCAGGCAATCTCAAAGAAATATTTATCATTAAATGCAGCAGTAAAAGCAGCCCAAGTCAAGGCAGTACCTTTCGAAAATACTCCATTCTTGGTGCCACTCCACCAATCATGAGCGGTACCTTCCAATTGGTACACCGCCAAAATACTTTCTCTTCATAGGTACATCTCAACACCCTAAAAGCCTTCTCTAGTTTTTCAATCCACCTCGATGCTAACTCTAGGTCTCCAGTACCGTCGAACTGAGTTGGCTTCAATTTTATAAACTGCTTAACCAATTGGTCCATTTGCTGATTAGCATTTCCATCACCTTGGGCGTTACCTGCCTCAACACCCTGGCCATTATTTCTATTATCTCCATTATTTCCATTCGCCATGTTTGCAACAGCTACGGCAGCTCCAACAGCCTGAGCGATGGTAGGGTCTCTATCTTGAGTTTCCCTATCCATTAGGTCCCAATTCGTTCAAACGCTCTTAGGACCCCATCCATTCTAGGGTCTTTCTGCCACTGGCGGTCTTGAGCTAGAAGCTCCTCTCCTTGATCTTCCTGGTCTGGTGCTCATTCTCGATCACCCTTACAACACCTAGACCACTATAATTCCACTACGAAATTAGAGACCTAAGTCATCTATTCAAATCTAGTGATTCTATGATATTCAACAAGGCGGCAATCACAAACATAGCAACCAATCACCCAGTCACACTCAAGAACTCATCAATCAAGGGTTCATATTCATACCTCAAGTCTAGCCGCATTTGCAATTTAGCATAATCAAAAGTAATCATTTACTCATCAAGAAATATCCATAATCAATACCCAGTGCGAAGTACGAAGCTTGGTCTTCATAAAACTATCACAATCATTCCAATCACATGCGCCGATCCATATGACATGCATTTTATGTCTAATTCTAGTGAACCTCCTAAGGTATAGCTACCCAGTCATTCCCAATTCATTCCTACGTATCACTCCAATTCTCAATCAACTTGGATCGAGCTGACCTTGCTTGGATACCAAACAAACGGGGATGTTACACACCGCGTTTTAAGGCGAGCGCGCCACATCCGCCAATACCGTTCATAAACCCAGGATATGATAACCACGGAATTAAATGAAATGAAATACGCATGCAGAAGGAAAATGAACAAACGCCTCCGTACCAACTAGACAACAGAATGAATTAGGATAACAATATGCATATACCTAACATAAAATAAGGGTTCACTACAAACTGTCAAGGTAGAGTGACAGGGCATCTTATACAAAAAAGGTCAAAAAAAGACTAAAGACCAAAAACCCAAAAGAATATCCATGGTCCTCAAGCAAAATCCCACATCCACTTGAACTCCTCAAAAGAAAGCCCGCGATGTCTAAGATTAATAGGTGGGGCTACTAGTCTCATCTTCGTCTTCATCTTTGTCTTCTTCGGATCGCCTAGGCAAGTTGGCAACATTCTTCAAGACTTCGTTCTGAAAAATAAGTCCTACAACAAGGTGAAATTTACATCTCAGCAAGCTATTCCTAAACCTAGGCCAGGCCGTTAGTGCTCCCAGACACAATTTTAAACCATAAACAGAGGCACAACCAAAAAGGCACATGGTAAACAATCACTAAGGCACATCATCAAATTAGCATATAAACCACAACTCAAGGCATGTATGAAAATATGAGACCAAGCTTAACGTACTAGCAATAATGTTCATTTCATTATCTCAGCCTCTGTCAATACGCATCAGGCTTGGCCTGCGTCAATACGCCTCAAACCACAACAATTGATAAACCCGCATTAAAATGCCTCAGGTATCAAATGCCATAACAAGGCTCATGTCGACACATACTAAACTTACCCCGTGTTCTGACGCATCATGATATAATCTAACCCCGCGTTTTGACGTATTGGGGTATAATTGCACTTACAACCCTGCGTTCTAATGCATCAGAGCACCATAGGCCCTTAGGCTCACAAGTCAAACTCCCCTCTTAAGGGACTTCATGATCGAGTACAATTTTATCAGACAAGTAATAAATCTTTATCAAGCGAGACATCAAGGCTAATCACCCTCAAGGTGATATCAAATACACAGCAAGACAGTCAATCTAACGATTTATTCTCTTGCCAACTCATTCATATCTCTCAAACAATCGCCATTCAAGGCCAAATATCGCACAACCATACTAGCATCCACGTCAATCAAATACACACAACAACAACTTAGCCATGAGAGTTATAATTTCTCATCCAAAAAGAGCACACATGATTCGTACCTCCGTTATCTCAATCAACCATGAACAATCAATGCAATAGGCTCCCAAATTCATCAATATATCATCCAAACCCATCCAGTAGTGTCCTAGCATCCTAGCAAAGGTTTAAGAGTCACTTTCCCTTCAATTTAATTAGCAAAATTCCTCCAAAAGATCCTCCCAATGTTCAGATCTTCTTGGTCCGAAACGGGGCAGCAATCCAACCTAATGAAAGTTCGTCAATTGATCAATTTATCTCTTCAATTCTCTATTCCAAAAAGCACACACCTCACTAACACCTCAATCGACATTCTAATATGTCTTAACAATGAAGTGTTCGATTCATTCAACCTAGAGCAAGGGTAGGTTCAGTCCTAATCCAAATACAACTTAAATCATCTCTAAGCTTCAATTAATCACAAAACCAACTTGTCAATACTTCCATATAGATGTCTAGAGGTCTTATCAAGAATTTCGAAGCAAGAGCACCCCTTTAGGTCTTCCAATCGGCCCGATTTTCTACGGTCTACCGGCAGTAAGAATCTATCTCGGAAAACCCTCTCAAATCAGCCATGAAAATCCATCTAAACTCAATCAAACTTGCAATACTACCTTAGCCAACTTAAGTACAACAAGTTTGGAAGATCTCACCGGAAGTTTGAAGCTAATCGAAGCCTCGAAGTGGCTGAACGAAGACCTCTCTCCAAACGGGTCAGATTCTGTCTGGTTGTGTGTTTTGGACTGGTCGAATAAAATGGGACCACCAATTGACGATCTACCAGTTGGAACTTGTAGAGGAGAGGTCGAGGAAGGTTATGGTGGTTGGCGCTCGGCCAAGAAGTCGCCGGAGGGGGCGGTCGAACCTGGTGAAGTGGCGGCGGCAGTCTGGTCGAGCGAAAGCAGTTCGGGTGGATGGAAAAGAAGAGGAAAAATGGGAAGGAGAGAGGGGGAAGGCGATGTTCGGCTGAAGCAAGGGGAAGAAGTAGTCTTTCACAAAATCTAGATTGGTCAATATGAAGAATTGTAGGTTAAAGTAAGCATTAAATGCTTATCACTCAAATAATGACACTTGTCTACATGCATATAAAATATTGGCCATCAATTACTACCTTGTTCCTCTAAAATTGGCAGCCCTAGAGGATTTGTAATTGACTAAAATGTCCTTCTTCAATTTATTAAGAAAAAGCCAATCCTAGAGGGGCAAAATGGTAATTTTACACTTTCCGTCCAAAACTTCACTTTTATAATTTAAATTACCTTCAATGAGGCGACATCTAATTCATTTCAAATGTTAAAATTCTTCCTTGTCCTTTTTCAATTTCGAGATCCCATCTCTTAGTCATTTCTCTATCAATTGCAAATTTCAATTTATCTCGAACTAACGGGCGGCTTTTGCAGACGTTACGCGTATCGACACTGTGATCCTCGTCACACTTAGGACTCGTAGAATCATGGAGACTTTAATTGTCATGTAATTACGAGGGTCTATTACTAGCTCCGACGATCTCGATCATCATAGTTCGATTTGAAAAAATTTTACAAATTATACATTGGTTAAACGGCATCACCCGTGCTCCAATCGTATAACGCTAGCAATCAATTCCATAATCATTCTTAGATCAGCTTTTAATAGTTCTAAACATTCCCTCGGCAATCCTTATGGTCAAAGCACAATTTCCTATTCGAGTTCCCTAGGTCCACGTACCTTGTCTTGCATTAGCCTTTCCTTTTTGGTCAGTTAACTCGAGATTGATCAGATCCGAGCGAGATAAGATCGAAATATATCGATAGATACATTCTCATTGAAAAGTCTCGAAATGGTAGGAAAACCAGAATTTCACACTTGCTATCTTAGAGGCCTGCCAGGAGCCGCTTCTTGTCTGGACCTTTTTGTACCGGCGATCACTCCACCCCTCATCAGACCCGGTCGTTGCAGATTGTTGTGAGTCATACATCTACGGAGAGAGCCTCATTCCACACATCTCATACCAAGCGGCAATTTATTAAGTCCGATAGTGATAAGCTCATTTGTGCATATTCCTCAACTTTCATTTTAATGCCACTATCACATGCACTGCATGTTTGTCCTCACTACACGTCACACCACATTCGTCTTCATATCAATTCTTATCAACAGAAGATTTTTAATTCCACCAATGACCATCAAATCTCATAGATCAATTGCCAATGTTCAACCATATACTTCCAGTTAGGCCATTGACAAGCCACGATCACGATCATATAATCCAACTAACCCTCTGTTCATAAGCAATTCTCTGCTAACCTCAAGCACACTTACAACCTCAAAATCCATGCTTATGACTTCTCAATTTATGCTTGCTTCCTTGGGAACTTCAATCATAACATCACCCAATATCATCCATTAACATCGATACTAGGACCATTGGAATACAACATAAATGCAAGCCTATACTTCTCAAGATTCGACAATCAATGCCTAATCATCAAGGTCTCACTATCTAATCGTCCTCAAGTTGTCACTCCTTATCACTCCAAATCTCAATCACATTAGATCGAGCTGACCTTGCTCTGATACAAAACAAATGGAGATGTCACGCTCCGAACCCTGCGGGCACACGTACATCCCACCAGGTCGTTCTTCTTGCGATAGTCTCCCAGGATCCCTCGGCCCATAACTTATAAATCCATACAATAAATGTGCACATGCGAAAGCGAGAAAACATCCCGTACATAAAAAGATAAGATGACTCGGGACAAAAAGGGTACACTTCTCATTTTAGGCTTCAAAAGTTAGGTACAAATCTAACTCCACAATAATAAGCAATCCTTAAGGTTACAAAAAGGTTAATATCTATTTTCTTCTAATGTCATCTTCCAATATCAATCCATGGCACACTAGGTTTACTATCGCCTAGGACCTGAAAAATGTTAATTTCATGATGAGATGAGATATAAATCTCAGCAAGCTCACCCTAAACCTAAACTAGGCCATTAGTACCTCTAGACATTATTTAAAGAAAAAGAGCATGTAATAGCTCATTAAGAAATTAACACAAGGCATTCAATGCACTATTACAAGGCATCACGATTGGCATAAAACAAACACAATTCAAGGACCACCATAAAATCAAGACCAAGCTTCGTACTAGCACAACATTAAGTTCACATGCTAAGGTTTGTTCTCAATTTCATCACAACTTCCCATTTCAATGGCTAGGCCAGCGTCAAAACACCTCAGGCTCATTAAAATTTCAATTTCCATAGCTATGCTCGCGTCAATATGCATCAGGCTCATCATGCTTCCAATTCCAATGGACAAGCCCGTGTCAATACGCATCATGCTCATCATGCTTTCAATTCCAATTGCCAAGCCCGCGTCAATACGCCTAAGGCTAAGAACAACTGGCAATCCGCATTCTGACGCATCAGGCTCCAAAGTCATTTCAATACTTACATCGACACGTAACAAGGCTATCCTGCATTCTGACGCATCAAGATACCAATCGACCTCGCGTTCCGACACATCAAGGTTCAATTTTCCATTGGTTCATAGTTTCATCAATGAAATTTAGTCATTATATGCCCTATTTCTCATTTATCATACTTTTCATAAATCAAGGGCTCACAAGCCAAAACTCATATTTCTAATTATTTCATGATCGAGTACAATTTAATTAAGCAAAAGACTAATCTCTTTATCTGAAGAAGAAGTAAAGATGAGAATGACATGAATGAATTGTCTAACCCTCTAGGTTAGCATGCTCTCATATTTATAATAATGAAGATGATACATAGTAATACGTGAGCATTCCCATACATGATGATGAATAATAAAATAACTTATAACACTCTCCCTCAAGCTGAGACATAGATATCGACTATGCCCAGCTTGTTACATATAAAGCGAACCCGTTGCCCAACTAAAAGTTTAGTAAACACATCCGCTAGCTGATCTCCAGTGCGAATGTATGAGAGAGTGAGACTACCATGTGTAAGCTCTTGTCGAACAAAATGACAATCAATCTCGATATGCTTTGTTCTCTCATGAAAGACAGGATAGTCGCAAAAACAATTCCCTTGCTAGGACTACCTCGAAGATATCTTAAAATCCTCAAAACAGCATCTCAATGTGGTTGTCTAGGTGCTGCCATAAACTGACTAGCCACACTAACTGAATATGCAAGATCAGGCCTAGTTATCGTAGTGAGATAGTTTAGTTTACCAACAACACGCCGATATCTTTTAGGATGTTCAAACAAGTTACCATGATCAGGAAGAAGTTTTAATCCTGATTACATAGGGGACTCTACGGAGCGAGATTGTTGCATGTTAAATTCAATTAAGATACCCATAACATACTTACGCTGTGACAAAGAGATACTTTCTTTCTTCTAGGCCACCTCGATCCCAAGAAAGTATCTCAAACCACCGAGGTCCTTCGTCTCAAAGTGAGTATACAAATATCTTTTCAGTTCAACAATACCATGCTCGTCATCTCATATCAAGACAATATCATCCACATATAAAACTAGAAGGATACACCCAGTAGTAACACGCCGATAGAATACTGCATGATCCTTTTGAGACTGAAGCAAACCAAAACTCCAAACAGCTGAGCTGAATTTATCAAACCATGCTCAAGGAGACTGCTTCAAACAATACAAAGAGCGACGAAGCTTACAGATTTTCCCTTCCTGAGTAGCAAACCCTAGGGGCTGCTCCATGTAAACATCCTCGGCAAGATCACCATGAAGGAAAGCATTCTTGATATCCAACTAATGGAGAGACCAAGAATGCATAGTTGCAAGGGATAAGAAGAGGCAAATAGAGGTCATTTTTATAACTAGAGAAAATGTCTCAAAGTAATCAAGACCATGAGTTTGAACATAACCCTTAGCAACCAACCGAGCTTTCAGACGAGCAACAATTCCATCAGGATTGACCTTCACGGCAAACACCCAACGATAGCCAATAACCTGAGCACAAAAAGGAATATTAACCAAGGACCAAGTCTGATTGCGTTAGAGGGCACTCATTTCCTCCTCTATGGCTAAACGCCAACCGGCATGCTGAAGAGCCTCGGAAACCGAAGCAGGTAGAGAAACAGCATCGATATTAGCCACAAAAGCCGACAAACTTACTGATAAATCTTTTGTAGGAATGTGTGTAAAGAGGGCAATCTCTGCAAGCACGGATGTTCTTATGAAGAGCAATGGGTTGCTCGGTAGTATCAGTCTCAAGTGGGTCAGCAACATGAGAGACTATCTCAGCAGGAGGATCCTCCACGAGAGAGACTGCCACAGTAAGAGAATTGTCAATGGGGGCATTATTTAGTAAAGATGCTGGAGAGATAACTGGATGAGAGACCGTTGGTGAAGAATAAATAAGGACAAGGTCAGAAGATGTGGATTCGGACAATTACGAGATTGGATAAGATGAACTAGAGCCACATGTAGAAAAGAAAGGTTGAGACTCTATAAAGGTAACATGACGAGAGGTGAGCATTCTTCATAAGGTAGGAGAATAGCAACGATAACCCTTTGACACTCGTGAGAAATCAAGAAAAATACATTTCAGTGCACGAGGATTTAGTTTTGATACACTTGGACAATCATCATAGACAAAACAAGTACACCCAAACACTTTAGGAGAAATAGGAAAGGAACTGCATTTAGGAAAGAGGAGCCCATGGGGCGTATTGCCTCCAAGAGAAGAAAGAGGCATGCAATTAATGAGATAGCATGCTGTAATAACAGCATCCCCCCAAAACTTCTGTGGAACATGCATATGTATAAGACGAGCACGAGTATTATCCATAAGATGGCGATGCTTCCATTCAGTAACACCATTCTGTTGAGGTGTGCGAGCACATGAAAGACGATGGTGAATACCATGAGAATGAAGAAATTGATGGAGATGATCTGACATATATTCCCCTCCACGATCAGATTGTAAGGCTTGGACATTATGATGGAATTGAGTGTAGACAAAAGAATAAAACTCACGAAATACAGAAAATAACTCAGAACGTTCTTTTATTAAGTAAACAAATGATATTCTTGTGAAATCATTAACAAAGAGAACATAGTAATGATAACTAAAGGCTGAAACAATAGGACTAGGTCCCCACACATCATAATAGACCAAGGAAAATGGAGCAGTTGTTCGTTGAGATACATTTAGTGGTAAAGAAACAGGACTATGCTTTGCAAGCTGACATGACTCATAATTTATTATAGATATCGAACGAAAACGAGGAAACAATGATTGCAACATAGACAAAGAGGGATGTCCTAGACGATAGTGAATGTCTAAAACATCAGTCTCTTTCACTAGTGCAGCTGGAATGGAAGTACCATCCAGCTGATAGATTCCACCATTGACGCTTCGCTTACTAATAGTCTTCCGCATCAAGAGATCCTGCAAAACACAATAATCAAAATAGAAAGTAACGGAGCAATTCAAATCTCGTGTGATACGACCAACAGATAACAAATTAAATGGCATGCCAGGAGTATATAAAATAGAATATAAGAAGATCTCGTTGGAAGGTCGTGCAGCTCCGTGTCCCTAAACTGACATGGACGACCCATTCGCAATAGTAATATAACGTAACAGAGACGAGAACTTATATGCAGTAAGAATACCTCTATTACCCATCATGTGAGCACCTGTACCAGAATCAATAATCCAATCAGCGAAAGGAAGAGATGCACATGCTGAGGTAAAGGAATAATTAGATGACTACTGTAGTTTCACAACAGAGGCAGATATAGTTCCACTCCCTGAGGTTTGAAACTCCAAGTATCGAGCATACTCCTCTGGACTCATTGTGATAACTTTTTGGTCCATAGGCACAATTGCAGATGCAATATGAGCAGGTGTGGTCGGTGAACCAGAAGCTGTCTGTACAGTTCGTAACTTTCGGCAATAGCTCCGAAGATGTCCAATAATACCACAGTAATTGCAAGTACGAGTCTCTCGATCACGTCCAACAATGCTACCACGACCTCTCCCTCGGTCATGGCTTCCACTACCATGGCCACCTCCTCTGTTCATATATAGAGCTGCAGCCTGTTCATCAACTTCTGAAGGGGCATATCTTAATTCCTCACGACTTTCGGTACTCAAGCATCTGAAAGAATTTGTGATCGAGCAGTATCAAATTGAGCTCCTACTCCATTAAGATAGCATGTGACCAAAAATTAATTTCATTGTTCTTGAAAAGTAGCCTGATTAGATGTAAACGGGACTAACCGATCAAACTCATCAGTAAAGGATTTAAATTCTTCATAATATCCATTCAGAGGCCGACCAGTAGGAGATGGCTTTAATAATCCACAAACGACATCATAGAGTCGTGAAAAATCATTTAGAGAGGAGTATAAATCTGTCAAAGCATCTCATAACTCCTTAACAGTATTAGTATTACTAACAACAGTCTGAACATAAATATCCATAGCATTTAACAATTAACTATAGATACGACAATCAACAGTGTACCATTCATCATAAGTTGGGTCATCCTTGCTCGGAAGAAGCTGGGTAAGATGATGAGATAGCCGTTGTCCGTGCAAATTCTTAAAGACATTCTTCTTCCAAAGTGTGTGCGTAGATTGTCCCGTCAAAACACGTTCGACGAGCTTTAGATAAAGTAGATATAAAGGTCGGAGCTTGTGATCGCATCATATCAGATTCAATCACACCAGATTTATTCATGGCTAATCCAGTCTCACCGGATTTAGCAGCAGCTATTTGAGTGTCTGTATTACTCATGACGAATAATTAATCTAGACACTAGATTAATCAGAAAGTCACAAGCTCCATCGTTTCATGGATCTGATTAGATCTAATCAGACCTCGACATGTAAATCAAATTCGAACGGCTTGGGACATGTCCGACCAAGTTGGCTGAGAACCTTGGGACGTAGCTGGCTAAGATGGCAGAGAAACCTGGGACGTGGCCGGCCAAGCTGGCCAAAATCTCAAGGACGTGGCCGGCCAAGTTGGTCGAGAGCTTAGGACGTGGCCGACAAACTGGCCGAGATAGTAGATTAGAGAGAGAAGCAGGTGCTAGATGGTGGTTGCGCTGATAATGGGTGTTGGATAGAGTTTAGGTTGGGGCGACTAGGGTTGACTCTAATACCATGTCTGAAGAAGAAGAAAAAAGAAGAATGATATGAATGAATTGTCTAACCCTCTAAGTTAGCATACTCTCATATTTATAATAATGAAGAGGGTATATAGTAATACGGTGGGCATTCCCACACATGATGATGAATAATAAAATAACTTATAACATTATTAAGATGAGAAGCACCCATGGCTGAACACTTACTATGCAAGGCACAAGTTGCACATCAAGGCAATCAATCGAATAAGACATTCCCCTACCAATTCAAGCACGGATCTCCCATAATTGGTAATCAAGCAACCTCATATCGCACGACCACTCAAGTATGCATGCCCACCGAATGTCTACTCAACCAATTCATCCATGAATATCATAAATTCACTCAAGAGCTGCAAGCATAGTTCAGTTAAGATAAGTCACGATCAACACAAATCCATTTCAAGCACAATTGGCTCACAGACTACCAATTTTCTACTCAATTTTGTACCTTAGTACCCTAATGTCTTAATAAAGGTTTAGAGGTCGCTTACCAATCCAATAGAGCGAGAATTTCCAATCAATGATGGCAATAAGGTCCGGTTGAGGCTCGACCAAAACAGGGCAGCTTGCAGTCCTAAGGAAATCACATCAAAACAGCCATCAATTCTCTTATAATACCAATTCTATCATGCAACCAACTTGTTAACACATTAATCCACATCCTTAAATGTCTTACCGAGAGTTTCAAAGCAAGGCGACACCTCAATGAGCCTCCAAATGGTGTGATTCAATCTGTCCATGTAGAGCAATGTGCGATTCCTAAGAAATTCAAACCAATCAGCAACCATAATCCTTCTAAACTCAATTCTACCATACTACCACCTTGCTAACACATAGCATCACGTCCTAAGGGGCCTTACCGAAAATTTTGAAACAAGGCGACACTCCAATGAGCCTCCAAATGTCTCGATTCCAACTGATCTGCAAGGGGGCAGATTCTGCCCTCAAGAAAACATAATTTCCTCCATTAAAATCCATCTAATGTCCAACCAATCTTCAATATCAGCTTACTAGATCCTTAAGCTAGGTGTTGAGAAGTCCTTGCCGAAAATTGAGAGCCAAAAGGGCTCTTGAAACCGACACAATAGGGCTTGCTCTCAAATTGAGTTCAAAACTAACCAGCCTGACCTTCGCCCATTCAAATTATTTTACGAGGAAAAGACTGGGCCAAGTTAGGCTTATAACACATCGTTAGAACCACAAGACAATAAGCTTTCTAATGGCGGGTGGCTCACCTCAATTCGATGTCAAATGAAGATGTTATGACTGAAATAGTGGAGGCGTCGGACAGGGCAGCAAGCTAGTCGGGCAGGTTTGTTCTTGGCCGAAGAGGAAGAAGAAGAAAATGAAGAAGAGAGAGTGAGGGAGAGAGAGGGCTGGCGCAAAAGTGAGAAGAGAGAGAGAGGAGAGTTTCCTTAATCCTCAATTAGTCGAAGGTGGAATGGTAGTTGGACATTAATGCAAAGTGGTCTCTTTAATCCCAAGGTTGACACTTGTCTTTAAATCCATAAATGTCCTTGGCTCCATTAACTCTTTTTCCCTCATCATTTTCAACCATCAAGGAGAAAGGCAATTGATCAAAATGCCCTTGTTTAATTCTTAAGGCAAAGGTATTTTTCCAAGGCAAAATAGTAATTTCACACTCTGCCTCCTAAATTTCATTACCCTCAATGAGGCAACGTTCAATTCCTTCCTATTGTGGGAACTCTTCATTGTTTGATATCCTATTTCAAGACCCCATTTCATATCAATAACCTCCAAGAGGGTCGGAATTCGAAATATCACACACGGTGGCATCCACCCTAGCATTAGGGGATATCACATCAAGAGCAGAATTTGTGGCACTAGTCTTCATTTTGGAACCACCTTGTCTCCTCCTCACTTGTTGACATCCATCATCAACCTAAGTACTGGCCGAGTTCGCAGCCATATCAACATGGGTGGCAGAGCCATTGGGTGGTGGAAAATCAATAGATGCGGCACAAGGATGACCAGCTGCACCACATTTATGTCCAAACACACCACACTCTACACGCGACCAAGTTTTCAGCTCATATTCCACATCAATAGAAGTAGTCTCACCATCCCGAGAATGGTTCACCGAGTGAAGAAGAGGTTGGATGGCAGTGATCTCTACACAAACTCGGGCATACGAGATCCTCTTCATCTGCACCATTGGCAAATCAACATATAATGGTCTTTTAATCGTATTAGCTATGGCATTAATCCCCGGAGGCGACCAAAAGTGTGACTGGAATGGCCCTCAACTTCACCCATACCGAAAAAGTATCATGTCTTCCTTTTTTTAAAATTGAACTTCGGATGCCAGACCCATATCTAGCACCTTTCATCTAAAAGCGTCGTCCGGGTGCTGAAACAAATAGAACCCATTCTCATCCAATCCAATATCCACGACATGAATTCTCCAAGCATTTCTAATAGCATCCTCAGTCAGTTTAAAAGGGAGTATTTTGCCCACAAAATATTCGACAAGGCACTCCTTCCACAAAGTATTCACAGCCTCCACAATGGCCTCAAAGATATGGACAAAAGGCTTACCATTTACCAAGGTAGGTGGAACATGGGAAAGTTTGTAGCCCTTTTCCATCGATCAAGCAACATTCGCCCAAGACTTAGGCTGAGTTTGCTGCAAAACAGGACCTTGAGCTTTACCTCTGCTCTTACTCCGGCCAAGACCAGCAGCAGCAGAAGGTCGAGAGGTCAACCATTTTGAGGTCCACTTCTACTCACGGGAGGATGGGATTTCCTAGCAAGAGGTCTTCCCCTGCTACAGCTACGGTTGTGTTGTTTCCCAACCACATGTTCAGCCACACCAACGGCAGCATTTAGTGCTGCCTTTCCTTACTCCCACCAACAAGACTAGCATCCTCAGCTTGAATGACAATATTCAAAGCCTAAGGAAGCTCAGGTGGGTTCGGTTCCACAGCAGAGACCAAGCTAACATTGAGAGCAGCCATAGAGAAAAATCTCCACTCAACCACCAATCAACTAGGGGGACTCAGCAAGGACCACACAAAGAGACCAATAGATAGTTGAATAGCTTGAGAGAGGACTAAAGGCAGACCAGAGAACCCGCGACAGCCAAGCAGACCCCACGGATCACACAGCAGAGTCGCCCAACAAGGAGAACAATGTATGAGAGCCAAGAATCCTCGAACCAAACCGAGCTGGGGGGTTTGAAGAGAGTCTAGACGACCTCCCTTACAAAGAACCAGCCCAAGCCACCCAGTAAAACAGGCGAAAACAGGGACACCAAGTCAGTGTTTGCCTCGAGAGACAGGCAGGCCCGAGCAGGATCTGCTCCACGGGACTGGTAACTCGAAGAAAAGCAGCGTCGTTTGGAGGGGATGAAGAGGGGGGGAGGTAGGCGACCTCCAAGGTTGAAGATCAGCCCCAGGCACCGGTCTGAATGGCCAGAAACCGCCTCAGACCACCACGAGCTCAGCACGAAATCGCAACAGACCATAGGTCACTAAATGGGAAACCGGGTGGAGGGATTGTAGAGGGGGAGTAGAGGACCTTCGAATTCGAATGGCAGCCCCAATCGCCGGCCCACTCGGCCGGAATCAGCAAAGCAACGCCGAATGAACAGTAACCGGAGCACAAGGCGACAGGAGCATTTCGCGTTTTATCTCATGCTTGTTAGGTCTGGCTTGAATGTTTTATTTCCATTAAGAATGTCTTCGGGGTCATAGGTTGCATTGAACTTTATTTATTAATAAATTGATTGTTAAAGAAATTTAAAAATTTTTGAAAAATATATATGTGATAAGAAATTGATAGTATATTTTATACAAGCGAATTTCATGTGAAATTCCCTTAACTGTCATTACTGAGCTTAATATTTTTAATTATGGATATTGAGAAATGATATTTTATGAAACGATTTATGAAGAGCAGAATATATTTATTTAAAGTAAGCTTTAGATACAATCCTTGTATGTACCCATCATGTATCATGTTCAAGAGGTCTTTGGGACCGCTCGTAGTATGCATATAGCTTTTGGAGCACATCCTGGGGGTTTTAGCCTTTGGGGCTGCTCTGTGTGCACGTATGACCATGTTTTGCCTAGGGGCTGGATTCATGTATCCCACCTTAGTGTCATGTTTTTTCCCAAGGTGTGATTTAGTGTATTCCATTGGTGACACGTTATATGGGTTACATATTTGATATTGCTTTCTGAGCTATATTTTCATTTGAACATGTTTACAGATTACTAAATGTTTCTACATATAAGAACATCAGATTTCACAGGTACTTGAGCATGCAAAGATATTGTGTTATGGCAAGAAAAGTAAAATTTTCAGTACCTATACAAGTTTAGCAAAATTATGACTCAATCATTTATATTAAATTATATTTTTAATTATTGTAGCTTTACTATCCATTCAGTGGGGGTCGTCTCATTTCCCTCTATATCCCTTTTTGTCAGGTCATTAGTAATTTTTCAGGGAATAGAAGCTCATTAACATTAGCATAGTTTTTACAAATTAAGGTCGGGTCACCACTAGAGCATGATTTAATCTTTTTGTTATTTTTAATTTTGATGAATAAGTTTTCAATGATATAAAATTATTTTTATATTCATACTATATGTCATGTCTAATCACAAGTTTCAAATAGGATACAGTAACATTTTAAGAAAACAAGTATACTTATCCTCAGAAAGGACAGGTGTTAGAATATTTTTATTTTTAAAGGCTGCAATGCTAATCTCTATGTATCGTCAATGTTTTATTACTTTTTGGGTGATGCCTCGTAAGATGTAAGGAAACTCCTGATGCATGCCTTGGATGCACATCTCAATGGCTAACATTTCAGATGGTATATCTTTGCAGTCAATACTTAAGTTTCTCTATCCATTAATGTAGTCTACCATTATTTTGTATCTTCTTGTTGACTTTCGGTGAGTTCATATATGCTAAGTATTCAACGCGCACTTTAAAACTGATTGAGAAATTGTTACTCCATTTATTTCTAAATGTCAATAGAACCAGGTTCAAGATCTGCATACCAATAAAAAATAAAGCCTTTGAGGTATAAATTATTTAACCAAAAGATCCCCATCTGTACCAGCACTATTACATGTCTTCACAAAATGAGTGATATATTATCATGGATTGTCTTTGCCATCAAACTATTGGAACTTTGGAGGTTGTGGTCAATTGGCATCTTCATCAACTCAATTTTTCGACTATAGGGCTTGGTGTAAGAGATGTAAGATTGACCGGTACCTTTTTCTCACTCACAGAAAACATTCTTGGTTTATTCAATTTAAAAACAGAACAAAAGGATTTTCCAAATTGGTTTAAAACATGGTTTTTCAATTGGGGACCCTAACAGAAATGCTCTCAGAATTTTTAAAGAGATCATATTTAAAATTTGAAGATTTTGAGCAGAACGATGGTTTTAAAGATAGTCATTTCACTCTTTCTTTATTTCTTTTCTTCATACAAGCTTCCTTGGATTATGCAATGAAAGTATGAATTAGTAGATTCTCAAGAAGCCACCCCTCATCTTGATAGGGTTATCTCTATCAAATGGTATGACAAATTTGATATGTGTCAACTTATGCCGATCAGACATGTTCAGAAGCCGTAAAAAAAGGAAGATAAGAAAAGTTTTGTGATACTATGCCAGATAAGTTTTATCTTCAGAATCCGGAAGCCATATGAACTCGCAAAGCTAAAATGAAGAAGAAATTATTAGAATTTTTGAAAGATGACCAGAACACTAAATGTGGATCCCACTCTCCACCATCCGAGACAAGGAGGATAAGCTATGAAAAATGAAATATACATTTCAGAAAATATTAATCTCAAAATATTCTGTCACCTCGCGTTCTGTGACTTAAGTGGAGGTCGCGATCGATAATTGTCATGCTAATTTTTCAAAAAATAATCGAGGTATATATAATTTAATATGTACATCTCGATCATAAAAAAAAACTCTTAAAAAAAAGATTCTTTTCAATTATTATAATAAAATAGGTGTCGGCAGAATTATTTATCAGAATTATGGGAGGATGACTCAGAAAAAATGGAAAAGCAATCGAATTAAAAATGGGTCTGCTAATTCCGTTTCATCCCCCGTTTTCTTTTCTCTCTCTCTTTCTCTTGCTTCTGTACTTTCTCCCTCTTTCGCTGGTGAAGCTGTTGAAGCTCAGGTCTTGGACAACGCCTCGAATTTCGTCGACAAGCTCCGAAAGGAAATCATTCTTCGAGTTGGAAGCGAAGACGTTAATATTCAGCGAAAAGCCTCGCAATCGAGTGAGAAGCCGTCGCTGAAGATAGTGCTACGGGGCAAAGCCGAGTTGCTGTGATTTGTCGAGCCGAATCAGACGGCGGCTCGCAAAGGCTTGGATCAAGCGCGCGACAAACAGAGGCACTACAGAGGAATCCGGCGGAGGCCGTGGGGGAAGTTCGCTGCGGAGATCCGAGAACCGAGCCAAAAGGGCACGCGCATCTAGCTCGGCATCTTCGACGCTGCGATCAAAGAAACGAAGGCCTAAGAATGGGTCGCCTTCCCGCTCCGCGGCTACAAGGCGATCCTCAACATCCCTCTGGTGGCCGGCAATCCCCAGCAGCCAACATCACCGTACCCCATTCGGTCACCGCGGATGGGGCGGTGCGGAGAGATCAGAAAGAAGCGGCGGTGCAGGATGGCAACGAAACTGTTGTTAAGGAACTATTCAACTTTTGATTTGCCGCGTGTTTTGTTGAGAATTTTATTTCAAATTTTCCTGCTGGGCTTTGAATCGTCGTCCAGGTTTGAGCCCCTCCCCCGCATGACCTTCACCAGCGAAAGAAGAAGAAGAAGAATGAAAGCGAGGGGGAAGAAACGGAATTACCGTGAAATCCGGTTGCTTGTCCATTTTTTCCTTTTATTTTTTTCGTTCCAGGTGTCGCGATTTGAATGGTGAAGGAGCATTACTCTCTGAGTACCTAATATTTTCTCCAAAATAAGTGTTGGCAGAATTATTAGAGGATGACTCAGCAAACACTGAGAGAACCTTATCACGAACCCTATCAGAATCCATCTATTTAAGCAGAAGATTTCTCAACAGGAAGGCATCCGAAAATCATTCAAGTTTATAATATTCTCTCAGAACCTCTCCATCCTGTAAGTGATTTCTCTACTTTGTGTATTATGTTTATTTTATAAAGTGATGAATTGTGTTATTATGTTTTTTTATCACGGTTTTCAGAATTGATGTTGCAAAGAAACTTAGAATTTTTAGCAGAAATACTTTAAAACATTATGCTAATGAAATACATAGAGAAATTGCATTCTACAGAGAGAATATTGAAGAACTAAATGAACTAGTAGTTCTTTTGTTAGTAAGGTTATCAGAGGCATTCCCAGATGATGAATATGAACAAGAAAAAGTAAATAGAAAAATAAATATATATGCGGATGATATAAGTTGGATTTAGAACAAATAGAGAAACTACGTAGACTTTTTATTCTATGCCCTTAGATAATTATTCCTGTGACACTCTCAATGAAACTAGTTTAGAAGATATTATATGAATTTTCACGACCTGTGATTTTTAGCATTATTGTTATGTACACAATATTATATTTCATTGAAACTAATTTGATCTTTTAAATTAATTGTCATGCTTAATACTGTTGTTGGTGTTATGATATTCTCACAATTTTGTATAGTTACGTGATAATTATTAATATATTAATTATTATTTGAAATATATGATAATTATATAGACATAAGCCTACTATTATGGCTTTTATATCATAATTAATTTTTATGGGCATGTGATGTTACTTTGTATTCTTGTTAAATTTGATTAGCCTGTTACATGATATATTTTACTTAATTTATCAGAAATCATATAATAAAAATTGGATTGTAACTGACATCTTGGGCATTAAATTAAAATTAATGTGGTTATTAATTGATTAATTTATGTGTTTTAATTATTGGTATATTATACAAAAATATTGTGCTCATATTATGATAATTTAAATGTTGAGCATTGATTGAAACACAGTAACATTTCTTGTTGAGATTTTAAGAAAGCTACATGCACTATGCGTAAATGTGCATTTATAATGTGTTATTGTGCTGAAATTGATGTTGGGATGTATTTCAATCATTTTAAAGTTGAAATCATGTTGAAATAATTATTATATATATAAAGGAAAACTCATAAATAAATTTTATCATAAGGTTGATTGTGATCATGAATGATCATACATGCATAAAAGAATTTATTCATGTTTTGAATAACTATCATATTATTTATTTTGGATAATTCATTAAATGTTCTTTTGAATATATTTTGTTATTATCATATTTGATAATATTCTTATTAATTCAATAGCATGTACTGGTCATGAGTATTGATATTCTTTTTTCAGTAAAGTAAGTATATATTACAACTATTCAAAGAGTTAAGTACAGAGAAAAAGCCGAACACAAAAACTGTGTACCCATTACGACACTAGGGATCATGAGTATTGATATTCAATAGATAATGAGTTGAGAAATTATTATATGAAAGAATATTGATATTGCATATACACTTAAATTTTGAGTTCTTCCAATTGAAAATTTGCTTCATATTTTGTTATAATCATTTTTGAAATGATATTAGCCATTATTAAACTGATATAAATTGTAAAGACATATAATTATTAAGTATTTGGTGTCTTGTTCTGGTTGTTATTAATGGCTTACTTGTTTTGACCTATATATTATAGGGTATTATTATTATGGATACATATTAAATTTTAAAAATTGATATCCATAAAATAATATAAAATAGATTTATGGAGAATCAATGATTATCCCATTTTTGAAGGATTCAATATGTTGATATGGATTGTTGCTATTTAAATGATCTATTTACAAAAAGTTTATAGAATTTTCTCGTTCAATATTTATGGGATGAAAATTGTATCTCTAGGTTATTATATATATTTATCTGCCCAAAGGGGTTATCCTATATTATAATTTAGGAATGTAATTGGCATAATAGTTTAAAAGTATCTATCTATCCAAAGGGGATATGCTTTTCGATCATTTGACAAATTTTTGATGAGATCCTACTATGTATTACATTCCCTGTCCAAAAAAGAGTTTGTAATTATGACATTTGGACTCCCATAGAAGGAATACTCAAAATTATAAAATGGTCTATTGAACAATATTTAGCTCTGATCACTAAAAAAATTATGAGATTTATTATTGGATTAAAAAAATTATATTTGAGAATTTATGCAATTAGTCATATAAATTTTGTATCGATCATTTAGTCCTGGCTGGATATTGCTAAAGTTATTGTGTCTTATTGTGCTTGTGCCAAACTCTATATGTATACTCTGCCATGTCATAAAGATTATAATATCTTTGCTTAAAGACCTTATGTGGTATACTACTTAAAAAAAATTCTAATTAGTACTTTTATATGAGATAATTATAGGTTACCACAAAGATATCTTTTGAAATTAATTTATTGACTATTATTTTTATAGTGGATTGCATCGAGAATCTTAAAAAATTCTTGAATTGTTGAGATATCTAAAATATAAAATATTTTTTTAAATATGTTTACATACCTTGAGAGGTTTATATGTAAATTTTTTAATTTAAGGTAATCTATATGCAGTAAAATTATTATAATACTATGTATTTTATGGTCAGTGGGAGTTAATTGAGATATATATTATTTTTTATGATACTTTATCAAAATTCTCTTATACATAGAATAAAAAATATTTTTTTAAAAAACTATTTATTATGTTTGGCACTAAAATTTGTTGTTGAATATACAATAGTATTTATTTGAAGACATTTATGTAATGAAAATCTTGTTGCATATACTAGTAAAGATGACAAAGATTTGTGTAGTTGTCTTAAATAGATTGATAATTCATGACTATTAAGTAAGACTTGAAATTTATATTATTGAAGTCAATACAATCAACGCATCAACATCAATATCCACAACACATTTATCCCAAATTAGTTGGGGTCGGTAGTCGATGAACACCAAATATTCAAAAAAATAAGCAAAAACAATTGAGGGAAAAGAAAAAAAATCTGTAAAAATAAATAAACAAAGATATACACACACACCCACACCCACACATTAACCCTTCATAATACGAATAGCCTTCTTCCACTCATTTTTAAGATAAATCGTACGTTAATCTATTTCTCATTCCCTCAAATATTGTTTATTACTTTGCTCCAAGTAAATTTTGGCCGGCCTCTTTCTTTTTTCGTAGGATGCTCTCGATAGTAAACTTCTGTTCGTACCGAAGCATTTAGAGGCCTTCGGAGAATATGTCCAAATCATCTCAATCTATGTTCTCTCATCTTTTCTGTCACCAGTTTTACTTCAAATTTTCGTCGAATATTTTTATTCATTATTTTATCCATCCTTGTATGACCACACATCCACATTAACATTCTCATATCCACTACTTCAATTTTATGCTCATGTTTTATTTGTGCTGATCAACATTCAGCTCCGTATAGCATGACAGATTTTATTATTGTTCTATAAAATTTTTCTTTTAACTTAAGAGAAATTTTGCGATCACACAAAAATCCTGATGCACTGCGTCATTTCAGTACAATCAACATATAATAAAAAAATTAATAATTAATTATGAACACTTCCTCATTAACTTGAAGAGGAAGTGAATTGTAATATACTGATTTGTGGACTTCGGGGGGATAGTTATATCTTTTGTTTCAAGTCGATGAATATAGTATAAAAATGGTATTATTGAAATTCAAGAACTGTTTAAACTTTTTTTAATTGGTCAGGAAATAATAGAAATATATGGCTACTGTAATCTTTACTGAGAATAATAAGTCAAGTAGTGCAAAGTACATAGAGCATAAATTTCTTAAAGTCGGAGAATAGGTTGATAAATGGTGATATCTTATTTGACTATATTGATAATAAAGATATGACCACTGACCCATTGACTATAGACCTTTGGCTTTCTGATTTTATGAAACATATATATTGATGATATGAATATTGTGATTTCTTTTGATGTACTTTGTCAGTGAGGGTTCAACATGTGTAGTTTGCCCATATATTCCAGCATTTCCTCTAAAGTTGCGTTAGTAATTGGGTCATGACGAAAACCACAGAATCCAACAAACACGTGATTGTTCATTATGTATGGAAATGCACATATACTAGCTATTCACTGCAACAAAATTAATGTGACATTTGTGTATTCTTAAAAATATCAAATTAGGAGAGATGACTCACAGGTATAGTGGTGCTTGAATTGAATTGGTGAAAAAATATTAGGTACTCCCAGAACATTGCCTACGTGTACTTCTTTGCCATTGAAATTGTGACACCTGGACCGAAAAATAACAAAAAAATTGGACAAGCAAGTCAGAATTAAATTGGGTCCCACACGCCACTGTCGTTACTTTTTCTCACTTCTGCCCTTACTTTCTCTCTCTCTCTCATCTTCTTCTTCCTCTTCGCTAGTGAAGCACATGGCCATGAGAGAGGAGCTCAAGCTCGACGACGACTCGAAGCTCAGCAGGAAAATTTCCAAAAAAAATATCTTAACGAAACACACGGAAAAAAAAAATTGAAAGTTGCATTACTCCTGGAAGCAGTGAAAAGTAACGCCTTAAGACAGTTTCATCACCATCCTGCGCCCCTGATTCTTTCGCATCTCTCCGCACCGCCACCTCCTGTTGCGCCGATGGTGTCGCCGCTGAATTTTCCCCGGCAACGCCTTTCTTCTTGGTTCGTCGATGTGAATCCAATGATCTTTCCAAGTCCAAGAAAAGTCCAACATGTCCGGCGGCGGTTTCTCTCCGAGACGAATTTCCCCACAGACCCGAAGCAGAACACGGTTCACAGCGAGTGCGTGGCTTTTCTTAGGTCATGCACGCATTGTAGGAACTGCAGGGCCTCCGCTCGGTCCTCCAAGAAGATGGAGGCGGCTATGGCCCGAGGGGACCACAATTCCGGGTCCCACTCCGCGATCGCTGCCGCGGAGGATTCGACGACATTCTCGGCAGACGAGTCGGAGAGCTCGCGAGCCACAGGAGGGGCGGCTCGAGGGGTTCTAGAAGGAGGCAGGAGCGAGGGGGCTGGGGAGCGAAAACAGAGACTCCTCATTGCCGGGGCAGTGCTCAAATATTAGGTACTTTTTTTGGAAATTTTCCTGTTGAGCTTCGTGTCGCTGTCGAGCTTGAGCTCCTCTCCCATGGCCACGTGCTTCACCAGCGAAGAGGAAGAAGAAGTTGAAAGTGAGAGGGGAGAGAGCGAGAAAAAGTAACGACAGCAGCGTGTGAGACCCAATTTAATTCTGATTTGCTTCTTAAATTTTTTTATTATTTTTCGGTCCAGGTGTCACAATTTCAATGATAATGGAGTACATGTAGGCGATGCTCCGGGAGTACCTAATATTTTCTCTTGAATTGGTATAACCTTTTAAGCTAAACCTGTAACAAAGAGAGTTCTTAAGATGGAAGAGAGCGGATGCTCGTTTTGTCTTCCGTCTATAAGAGATTCACTTGACAACAGCAAAATGTAATTGAAGGCCCACCCGCGTAGAAGATATCCTTAAAAAATCAAAAGTTCACACAGTAATGGGTCCTTGGCAGAAGCTTGAATGACATATATATTACATTATCAATTATTAAAATAAGCCACTGCTAGCAAATTGTTACGCATTATATTGTTACAAATTGAGCCTGCTCAGGTAAACCATGTAAATGAGTTCATTATAAATTTTCTTGGTATGGTTGAGAGATGTTTCCAAAATCAAAAGTTCACACTTGGTGATTGAAATCTAAAACTATAAAATTACAAATAAAATAACAGTAGAAGAGATGCTTCAAAAATCAAAAGTTCACATTTGATGTGTTTGAAATTTAAAACTATAATAATGGTTGAAATAATGGTAGATGAGAGACTTCAAAAATCAAAAGTTCACGCTGTCATATATTTCATTGTCGATTATTAAAATAAGCTAGTTCTAGCAAATTGTGACACATTTAAGTCATGTGAGTGAGTAAGGGCCAAGCGACAAGAGCAGGGCCAGCTCAGCTAAACCATGTGAATGAATTGCCTAGAAATTTTCTTGGGGTGGTTAGGATCTAAAACTATAAAACTTATAAATAATTTAACCGTAGAAGATATGCTTCCAAAATCAAAAGTTCACACAGTAAATATATGGGTCATTGACAGAAGCTTGAGGGTGAGTCAACAGTGAACACCCATTCAATTCAGAGTCTGTTATTTGGAGGGTGGTGAATCAAGAGTGAACACGCGACCCCATACTCACTCTCCAAATAAAAAACCCAGAATGATTAGAGTGTTACGCTCACTAGAAACTTTGTCTTTTGTGACTGAAGGACAAGAGAAGGTGTGGTCCAAGTAATCGATAAAGTGCTTTCTCCCACCTATAAAGACTGTATCTCTCTAAGACTAGTTTACACTTGACTACCAATCCAATCTATCTTTAGTTTTGCAGTCTCTATATATCCATCCATCTGAAGCATTGCTACAATGGAGGACAGTATTGTTATTCTCAATGATGGGCAGCTGCGCCAGCTTGCTAGGTTAATTTACTACCGAGAAGTGGATGCCACAAATAATATCAAATTTAGTTCGGAACCGGAACTCGCCAAATACCTCCGCGATTGTAAAGCCAATTACGATTCTGTACTGGGCCTTTTGGATTCCGGTGGTGAAGTAGAGCGTAAGTTTCAGCACGACAACACTCGGTCTCCTATTGCCCATGACATCTTTTCTTATCTCGTATACTGCGCCAACAGTGCACTCCAGGCTGTGCGGAACTATACTCTGCGAATGAACTATCTAGATAAAATTAGTAAGCATGCTACTACCCTTATCAATGGTCTCCAAGAGTTGGACCCTGAGAATGTAATCAATGTTAGACGTCTGGCCAAGGATGCAGTCCTGTACAGGAACGCTATGTTGGAGTATACCAGGAAGCATCAAAGTGTCGCATCACGCAACTTCTCAAAATGGCTCAAGGATAGCGGCTTGAAGTTTCAGGAGCTGGTGGAAAGGTATGTAAATGCCAAAATGTGTAGTTCCCATATACATGTACATTTTCTACTTTGTCATTTTCCCCAATGAGCACATGAATCACGCAGGTACCAAACAAAGCTTAAATTTGATGGGCCATTCAGGGACCTGGAAGATGCAAAAAAGCTACAGGTAATCAGTTCTTAATTTATAATTTATGTGGGCCATCAACGTATTTATTAGCAAATTAAAGTAAACCTTAAATAATTAAGAAAATATTCTAATTGTGTCCTTAAGTCTACATCTTGTTGTTTCTTTCTCTCTCCCCCTTACAGAAATAGTTTACTTGAAATTATTGCAACTTTTATCTCAAACAAAAATGAAGATCATAAAAAATATAGAAATTTGTTTAATTTTTATTTAATTAAAATTATTTCATTATGCTTTAATGATTATTAAATAAAATTTATTTTTATTTTTCAATTTTAATTTTTAAATAAAATTTATTTTTTATGGATTACATGCAAAGCACAAAATATAAAAGTTTAGAAAGATTGATGGCAATATTGCAATTATTTTTTTTTAGAAAAAAAGGCAATTGTTTCTATTGATTCAAAAAGTAAAAAATCTTCTCCTGTAACTACTGTAAGAAATAGATAAGAGGAATAAATTGTGGTTTGTGGGCTTGCATGGTTTGTCTATGCAAACCGAGCACATTGCAAATTTGCAATATGAAGATTGCAAACTTATGACTTCTTAACAATAGCTTGGCATGGCATGTTCTGACTTACTTGATTTTACTATCTTTTACATTATTATGTAGGTACTTGAAGAAATAATTGAGGCATCCGGTCGGGGAAGAGTTATAGTGAACCAGTTCTCAACCGCTATTGGAATTGCTGGCATAGCAATATTCCTTTTCGTTGCAGGCATGATGGTGTGGGATATATTTTCATCTGAGCACATCCTTCAAACGGCAACACATGATGCTGTAGTGACTGTGGCATCAATTGGTGGTGCGATGCTAGGAGAAGTTGTTGGAGTTGCCTTGGCAACTGCATTGGTCGGTGTCGAGGCATCTCCTTTGTTCGTGTTGTTTGCAGGAATAGCAACTAGCATTTTAGGAGCTTTTATTATCGGGGAATTTGCTGGCTGGTTGATTGATTTGATTATTGGCTCGGGGGGCAATGCCACCTTGAGCACTGATGGGCTCCGATGTTATGTGGCACCGATGCCTGATGGTGTGGTTCTGGCGCGTCAAATTGCACATCGACACTAAACTTGCAAACTAGTCCTTGAGATTTCTAGCAACCTTTGTTGTCCGACAAGGCTAACTTTAGAAGGGGTGAATAGTGTTTTGGTCGACTTTTCGACTATATTACCATGTTGAATACAGTTCTGTACCTTAAACAATAATCAATAAGTTTCGTTTTTGAACATTAGATATCCTACTTCAAAATATTTTTGAATGTGCCCCCATTGTATTTTGAGATTACGTATATTAAATTTTGGATATATTTTAAATATGTATGAGTTTGGAAAATAAATGGAGAAATATTTAAGGTTAGAAGTCAAAGGTTAAAAAAAATTAGCAAAGAAGAAGATTTCAAAACCAATCAAACACAGTAATTTAATCTTATAATTCTAAAAAGCTTCTTGATTGCATAAATTTTATCTTCAGTTTTTATAATTAGTTAGAAGTTAAAATCCTAATTGTATTCTTTATTTTTTTAGTGTAATTCATCCTTAACACAAGGGACAATCTCCCTTACGATTTACAAAGGATTGAAGTAATAAATAAAATAATTAATAACCTCTCAAAGATTGGATTTGCAAGTGAAGAATACTAATGACAATGATTTCACAAATTAATTTCTCAAAGACTTGAAGATCTAATTTAATACTTTAGGATCACTTTGTAAGAGTTGTTGTGGTGACATTAAGATTGAACGGGCTCTAATTTATAGTAGAAATAGGATTAGAGTCATTGGTGCGCTTTCAGAGACAATTTTGATTCATTGAAACGGTCAGGCAACAATAAATGCACTAACCATTACACATGGAGAACGCACCTAACACCACTGAAAACCTTGTGCATGAATCTGTTCCTTCACAAAAAAAAAAAAAAAAATCGGTTCCTTCACAGGGACGTCCATGATGGTCACGAGATCCTGACTTGATATTGGGGGCATCCTTGATGACATCCCTGATTTTGCCCTTTTTTGTCTAATTTACAGAAGTTATGGGGGCGTTTTTGTTTTTCCAAAAAAATAAATAAATAATAAAATATATTTTTAATACATGCAGGTATTAAGACCTTATCGTGCTTTCAAATTTATATTTTCCCTCAAGGATGGAGCCATATAAAAGGGAAAAAAGAGTAGCTCATTTTGAAAATAAGTAGTCCAAGAAGCTCTTTCTTTTAATAGTTCTTTAGGAAATTTAATTTTTTATTATTTTGGTAATTTTGATCCATATTATTGACCAACACTCACCAACAACAAGATAAACAACCGCAATCCTGTCACAAACAGTAGAAATTTATCTCTTTCTTTTTTTGTTTGGAAACCCTATATAGTTAAAGTTTGGCATGGCTTAAAAATAAGGCACTTTTTAGCTTTTAGCTTAAAAAAAGTTATTTCACCATTTAAGTTTGTTTGGTAAAGTTATTTTAGAATATATTATGAATTTTCAACCTTTTTTCAGTTCAAAATATGAGCAATTCATTTCTCATTTTGGTTCAAGTGGGAAAAAAAAAAGACACGATCAATTTTCGTATATAACACAATGCTCTCTTTCTCTATCTCTCTCTCTCTCTAACTGCTCTATCTTTCTAATATCTCTCTCGCTATGGCTGATCTTCAGCCATCACTCTTGGATCAACAACGTCCATATGCGTCAATCTCTTCATTGACCATCTTTTTTGCCCCTTTTCTCCCTCTGTTTTCTCACAATTTATTCTCTTCACCAACTATCTCTTCCCATTTTCTTGCCTCTGCCTTCACTGTCGATCTTAGTTTCTCCATTGGGCACCCATTTTCAAGTACGACGCATCTCCGATCAATTAGAAACCCTATACAGAAATGCTCTCAGAATGTTAGGAAAAACCAGAAAATTTTATGAAGACATTCTTTCAGAATCAGGATCTGCTTCTATTTCATACATACAGAACATAATCAAAAATTGAGTTTTCTAAACTTCAAATCATAAAGGTTTTCTTCATAAAGAACTGGAATTCAACTCGTTTTGGAAATAGTCTTTAAAAATCCAAGAACGACAAGAACATATTTCAATTATTTTGACTATATTCATGCATGGGATGTAGTTTTTCATTTTCAGAACAAAGAACAGAAAACATTCTTGGTTTATTCAATTTAAAAACAGAACAAAAGGATTTTCCAAATTGGTTTCAAACATAGTTTTTCAATTGGGGACCCTATACAGAAATGTTCTCAGAATTTTTAAAGAGATCATATTTAAAATTTGAAGATTTTCAGCTGAACAATGGTTTTAAAGATAGTCATTTCACTCTTCTTTGTTTCTTTTCTTCATACAAGCTTCCTTGGATTATGTAATGGAAGTATGAATTAGTAGATTCTCAAGAAGAAGCCACCCCTCATCTTGATAGGGTTATCTCTGTCAAATGTTGGGACAAATTTGATATGTGTCAACTTATGCCGATCAGACATATTCAGAAGTCGTGGAAAAGGAAGATAAGAAAAGTTTTGTGGATACTATGTTAGATAAGTTTTATCTTCAGGATCCAGAAATCATATCAACTCCCAGATCCGAAATGGAGAAGAAATCATTAGAAGCAGCCAAAGCAGGATTATTGAAAGATGACCAGAACAGGTTACGTGGATTCCACTCTCCACCATCAGAGACGATGGAGGATGAGCTGTGAAAAAGGAAATAATCTTGGAACCGGATTTCCTACCATGTGAACATGGAACTCTTTTCAGAAAATATCAAGCACAAGAAGACAAAAGACTCTTAAAAAGAAGATTCTTTTCAATTACTACCGCAAAATAGGTGTCGGCAGAATTATTGGAGGATGACTCAGCCAAAATTATGACAATCTTTTCACAAACCCTATCAGAATCTTGACACCTAGACCGAAAAATGGATCTGCTAATTCCGTTTCATACACCTTAGCTTTTCCCTTTACCTTCCTCTCACTTTTGTACTTTCTTCCTCTTTCGCTGGTGAAGCTGGTGAACTCTCTTTCTCTTTCTCTCACTTTCGTACTTTCTGCCTCTTTCGCTGATGATGCTTGTGAAGCTCAAGTCATGGACGACGCCTCGAATTTCGTCGACGAGCTCCGAAAGGAAATCATTCTTCGATTTGAAAGCGAAGACGGTAATATTCAGCGAAAAGCCTCGCGATCGAGTAAGAAGCCGTCGCTGAAGATCGCGCTACGGGGCAAAGCCCAGTTGCTGCGATTCGTCGAGCCAAATCAGACGGCGGTTTGAAAAGGCTCGGATTAAGCGCCCGACAAACAGAGGCACTACAGAGGAATCCGGCGGAGGCCTTGGGGGACGTTCGCTGCGGAGATCCAAGACCCGAGCCAAAAGGGCACGCGCATCTAGCTCGGCATCTCCGAAGCTGCGGTCAAAGCCGCGAAGGCCTACGACCGGGTCGCCTTCGCGCTCCGCGGCTATAAGGCGATCCTCAACTTCCCTCTCGAGGCCGGCAATCCCCAGCCGCCAGCATCACCGTACACCATTCGGTCACTGCGGATGAGGCGGTGCGGAGAGATCGGAAAGAAGCGGCGGTGCAGGATGGCGACGAAACTATTGTTAAGGAGCTATTCAACTTTTGATTTGCCGCGTGTTTTGTTGAGAATTTTATTTCAAAATTTTCCTACCCTCGAGATTTTCCTGCTGGGCTTCCAATCGTCGTCTAGGTTTGAGACCCTTCCCCCATGACCTTCACCAGCAAAAGAAGAAGAAGAAGAATGAAAGCGAGAGGGAAGAAACGGAATTAGCGTGAGACCCATTGTTGCTTTTCTATTTTCTATTTTTATTTTTTCGTTCCAGGTGTTGCGATTTGAATGGTGAAGGAGCATTACTCTCTGAGTACCTAATATTTTGTTCAAAATATGTGTTTATCAGAATTATTGAAGGATGGCTCAGCAAACGCTAAGAGAACCTTATCACAAACCCTATCAGAATCCATCTATATAAGCAGAAGATTTCTCAACCAGAAGGCATCCGAAAATCATTCAAGTTTATAATATTCTCTCTAAACCTCTCCACCCTGTAAGTGATTTCTCTACTTTGTGTATTATGTTTATTTTATAAAGTGATGAATTGTGTTGTTATGTTTTTTTATCACGGTTTTCAGTATTGATGTTGCAAAGAAACTTATAATTTTTAGCAGAAATACTTTAAAACATTATGCTAATGAAATACATAGAGAAATTGCATTATACAGAGAGAATATTGAAGAACTAAATGAAATAGTAGTTCTTTTGTTAGCAAGGTTATCAGAGGCATTCTCAGATGATGAAAATGAACAAGAAAAAGTAAATAGAAAAATAAAAATATATGTGGATGATATAAGTTGGAATTTAGAACAAATAGAGAAACTACGTAGACTTTTTATTCTATGCCCTTAGATAATTATTCCTGTGACACTCTCATTGAAACTAGTTTAGAAGAATTTTCAGTATTTGTAAAACAGTGTAATAATATTGGAAGGATATCTGTGATAGGAAGTCATAGATTAATAGAATTAGATAAGCCATTAAGAGAAGAAGTAGGAAAATTAGTTGAGCCAGAACATCAACTTGTGTCAAGAAGATTTAATCAGTTAAGAAAACAAAAGGAAAAAATTGTTGAAGCTGGGCCGAGTATGGTATCAGAGCCAATTTATAAAAGTTAGTAGGTCAAAAATACAATTTTTAGAAAATTAAGAGGTCAAAATAGAAAGGAAAAAAAAAATTTGGTCAAAGATGCTTTACCCTCAACCCCAATTACTTTGGCTGGCTAACCCTTTATAGAAATTCTCTCCATACATAATGAACAATCACGTGTTTGTTGGATTCTGTAGTTTTCGTGATGGCGGCAAATGTGTTTGGCAACCCCATTACCAACGCAACTTTAGAGGGAATGCCAGAATATATAGGCAAGACAATTGCACGCAAAGACAGGGCGCATATAGCTCTCAATATGAAAAACGCACAAGAAAAGGACATGAATGCTCGTCGATATGTGGAGAATCTAAAGGAGAGATGGGGTACTGGAGTCTCCACACTTTGTGTGGTTTATAATGCTACTGGAGACACTTTAACATTTGTTACCAGTCATGATTGGCACGGCCACCTTGGACCTGCCCCATACCCAATGAAGATTGAAAATGGGCAATGGGGTGGGTTTCTACACGTGAAAACCTCTGGAACAGCTACTGGATCATCTGCGTCTGTTGTGTATCGGGGCAAGAATGATGCTGGAGCTGACTGTGACTGGATGCTGTCTTGGTCCAACCCATGGGATAGAAATCTTTATGACAACACGGTAAATTTTTCCCTGTTCCAAATTTTCATGCCATGAAATCATAATTCATATACGATCATTTGCAACTTTGGAAAAAAAAAATCTGTTGTGTAGGCTTATACTGAGATCCGTGAAGCTCACCACTATGATGAGGGGAATAATCGTTGGGGCTATATCTCTGACAAGTTATACAAGTCTGGCCTCAACGACACTGACAAATGGAATGGATGCTACTCAACTGTGACAACTGGCAGTTACACTTCCCCCATATTTGAGGGAATAATGATGCTAGAATCTGATGCCTAACTCCATGAATTTGCATTCAAGGAAATCAAATTTATAACTAATAATATATGATGTGTGATGGAATAATTGATGCCTTAAACTTTATCATGTGGCAATGTTATATTGTATCATATGGATGACCTTTAAAATTGGCATATTATCTATGTTTGTCTTGAGGAGGTGCCTAAATTCCTTCTTCTCTATGTATTGCTTCATAGCACTCTTTCAATAATCAATTGATATATCACGTCTTTTTATAAAAATAATAATATTAATAATATCATCATTATTGGTTTTTTTTGCCTTTTACCATTGTGCACTAGAGTTGCCATCTGTAATCAGTGAGTTGACTAATGTAACTGAACTGAAAGTATCTTTATTGAAAGAAACAATCATAGTATATATAATGAGTACTTGAATAGAAAATAGATAAGAAGTCACTTTGTTTATACTTAATGAAGATAATACAATGTTATAAAGAATTTTGGAATTCTGCATATTCAAGTTGATATGGTAACAGAGTAAAAAATTTCAGATATGATAATTGGTGTACGAGCCTTGGACTAAAGCTGTTAATAGGCTGTTTACCTATTTAGTTTTACTTTTGTAATATAAATAGAGGAGAAATTATATTTAATCTGTTATAATATTTTTCTTTTTGCCCCAAGCTGCTGCACATATAGTTATGAGTATAGTTCCAACCTCGAAAGCTGCTGTCAACAATAAAATCAGCATTTTCTTCTTTAACTTTGTGCCCTATCAAAATAAGAATATGGGAATCCTGGGACATAGCGAAGTCCACCAATTCCCTTCTTTTGGGGCTGCCCTCACATTCCAAGAGGCAATATTCATGGATCAGGAGGCTTTGTTACAACCCCCGACGTATCCAACGTACAACCTGAAGCATCCACCGCTTCCAAAAGAGAAAGTCTATTCTCAGAAAGCACTAAATTGGGCGCGTCTTGGTTTCTGCAAAGTGAGTCCGATTCATTGCTACCAACTAGGAGAGATGTGGAAGGATCGGACTGGACGGCAGCAGGACCGACCGATGAGGTAACCGAGGGTTAACAACTTTCTTTCGGGTAGTTGGCCTTGAAAGGCCAGATGTAACCCATGCACCATCTTCATTTGTTTTCAGTTCCTGCTGACTAAAGAGTGAGTTAGGAGGGGCAGCAGCTTTTTGCGTCTTAGGAACCCACACTTCTTTGCTTCTGCCAGTACAATCTTTGTGGCCAAATCACCTACACTTCTTGCATCTCAAAGGCATCCAGCTGTAGTACACTTGGGCCTGAAAAAACTCTCCATTACCCATGTTGATATCAAATGTTTCTGGGAAAGTGCTATCAACATCCATGAGGATGCATACCTTGTAGGGGTGCCAATGGGCCAGGCCGGGCCTGCCCGAATGGGAACAGTACCAAGTTCGGGCCGGCCCGTGCCGGGTTGGGAAATCTGTTGTTGCTCATTCTAAGGCTGATCGTGTGGTTGGGAACTCTGTTGTTGTTCACTGTAGGAATGCTTCTAAGTTTGATACAGTGAGAAATCTTGCCCCTGGCCCTGCTCCCTATCAGAAAGTTTTTGCTACTGCTGCTTCTGCTGCATCTGGTGTGTCTTGGAAAAATATCACTATGGGCAACCTTGACAAGTCCGCTAAACTAGATTACCAGCCCCCTGTCAAAGCTGGAGATAAACTTATCGATGTTCCTCCCCCCGAGGCTTTAGCTGAGGGGGAGTCGCATTTCCAAAACTGCCTTGTTGGATACTTCCTCACTGCCAATGCTTCTTTTTACTTGGCCCCAAAAAAAAAGAGAGTACTTCACTTTGAAAATTAGTGATCCAAGAAGCTTTTGTTTTTTTTTTTTTTATGGTTCTTTTGGAAATTCATTTTTTTTTTATTCTTTTGGTAATTGTCAAGAACTTACTAGGTACTTTTTACTGATTTTGATCCATATTATTGCCCAACACTCACAAACATCAAGGCAAACAGCTACAACCCAATTTGAATTTTGGTAGCTCTTAACATGCTATGTTATTGAAATAGTAATGTCAATGCAAACAGTATTTGTTTATCTCCTGCTTTTTATGAGAGCCTTATACAGTGCAGTTATGGCAATAAGGCTGCCATGCAGTCAATGCAATTTGAATTTTCGTAGCTCTTAACATGCTATGTTATTGAAATAGTAATGTCAATGCAAACAGTATTTGTTTATCTCCTGCTTTTTATGAGAGCCTTATACAGTGCAGTTATGGCAATAAGGCTACCATGCAGTCAATGCAATTTGAATTTTCGTAGCTCTTAACATGCTATGTAATTGTCAAGAACTTACTAGGTACTTTTTACTGATTTTGATCCATATTATTGCCCAACACTCACAAACATCAAGGCAAACAGCTACAACCCATCAACAAACAGTATTTGTTTGTCTCCTGCTTTTTATGAGAGCCTTATACAGTTCAGTTATGGCAATAAGGCTACCATGCAGTCAATTCAATTTGAATTTTCGTAGCTCTTAACATGCTATGTTATTGAAATAGTAATGGTTCACAAACCGAAAACTAGTTTATATATAATAATTTTTTGTTAAACATTTAATAATAATTATAAAATGTAACATATCACAGTAAATTATAACAAGTATGTTTATTTTATAACATACCATAAACTAGAAAATAAACATGTAACAAGAGATATTAAACTATAACAACTAAATAACAGATATAACAAAATTCATAAAAGATAATGAATTACGGTAAAATAATAAGGTACACCTTACTGCTCTCGTAAATACATTAATGACTACGTAAACATTAACAAACATATTATATTCATACTAACTATTATAATTTTTAACAATTTATCAATAAAACATAAGGAACTTGTAGTTTTTAAAGTAAACATATAGGAGCTTTTTTTTTTTTGGCGGAAAAAAATTGGATGGAATGGAATCACATTCTTGGAATCCTATTCCGTGGCTTAAGATAGTCATAAAAATTGTCAAAATTGTTTGGTTCAACATTTCACATTCCCAAGAATATATCTATCCCTTGTTTGTTTCAACATGTGAACCTTGTAGAAATTGACCAAAATTTTCTCAATAACCCGGTGCTATAAAAATTTATGTAACATATAAAAATAACTCATTCTGTTCAGTTATATCCATTCCAACACATAGATAAATTCATCCAACACATTAATTCAGCATCCATAAATTTAAAAATAAATTCATCTACAATATTTATTTATATCATTCATATATAAATTAATTCATAATATGAATCCGTCCATTATATCTTTTTACACAAAAGAAACAGAAAAAAAAAGAGAACCTTTTTATATTATCATTATTATCCACAACGTCTCTCTCTCTCTCTCTGTCTCTCTCTCTCTCTCTTTTTTTTTTTGCTTTTGACTTGTTCCCTTTGCTGTGGGTTGTAATAAAAAAAAACACCACGTACAAATTTACCAAAAGATAAAAAATTAAAAACAATTTGGCAGTTGAAAGGAGATTATGATCTGTTCAGATACATCAAGACGATTTGTGAGCATGTTATGTCTATAACACTGAATGAAATTATGACTAATTTTTACAAATTGATTAATTATATCTTTGTTTCTTCTTACGCTACGTTGGTACACTGTAAACAGAAGGAATGGAATGTAAACAAGGTACTATTCATTCCATTCTCGTATCTGTTATAAAAAAAAGAATGTGGAATATCATTCCACTTGATTATCTGAGAAAGCTCATTACCTTTCACTCATTACATCTCAAATTGGATGTAATGCCCATTACATTCCTCATCCATTAAATGAAACTTTCATTTCTTTCCAAATTATCCTGAATTATTTTATGTTATTCTCAAAGTATCCTAGAATTATTTTACTCTCTTCAGTAATGTCCTAGGCAGATCTCTCTTCCATCAAAGCCATTGTCGCGCGTCTGAGGTAAGTTTCTCTCTAACTTGATCTTCTTCTTTCTCTCTTTGACTCTCTCACTCTCTCTAACTCTCCATCTAAGCATTTTTCTCTTTCTTTGATCCAAATCCTAGATTTTAATTAATAAGTTTATATCCTTTCATATCATTTTGCTATCATAAATGTTTGATTTCAAGTCTTGAGAAGTGCTTAATTTCAAGTAAGTTCTTCTATATATTCCTAGTTTTTATAGTAGTTTACATAGTGAGCTTATTTTGGAGAACATTAATCATGTCTGATAGTCTTGGTAATGGAAGTGTTCAAGTAGGAATTGCCTGATTTATTTTCTCTTTGAAGATGAACCGTTCTATTATTTCAATGTATTGCTTCTAGTAGGAGATGTCCAATTTGATCATTATCAATTCATAGGTATAAACTAATTTGATTGTTATTTTAAAAATAAATCTAAATGTTATCTTAAAGAAATATAGAAAATATTAAATTTAATTTTAATTAAATAGTCAACATACCATTATAAGTGTGTGTCACGCTCTGAACCTATCAAGCTCGCGAACATCCCACCAGGCCGTTCTTGTTTTCGATAGTCTTCGAGGATCCCTTCGGCCCACGATGATTAACTTCATTCGAATGATATGCACATGCGGGAGCGACACAACAACTCCATATATAAAAGCAACAAGATGACTTAGGACATAAATAGGGTACACTTCAAAGGTTACAGTTATAAACCCTCCAATTCATAAAAAATCCTTAAGATTACAAAAAGGGATAATATTTATTCTCTTCCAAACTTGTCTTCCGTCGTCAATCCATTGCAAGCTTGGGTTTCTCTTGTCTGAGACATGAAAATGCTGGTCTCACGACGGGGTGAGATAATAATCTCAGTAAGTTGATCCTAATCCTAAGCTAGGCTATTAGTCCTCCTAGACAATACATCAAAAATAAAATGCAAAGGCTCATCAAGGATGGCGCAAGGCACCCAAACATCAATGCACTTAGTCATGAAAGACATAAGACAATCACAATAAAGAGGAAATATAACACAATGTGACCAAGTTTAACGTACTAGCACAAAATTAATTCCATAACTCAAAGCTTATTTTGACAACATCAAAATATCTCATCGCCAATGGCTCCCTAGCCGCAATGCATTTCTTAAGGGCTCAATAGCCAATTCAATGCATAAGGGTTCACTAGCCAATCACAATGCATAAGGGCTCACTAGCCAATTACAATCAAGTGACTTCATGATTGAGTATGGTCATGTCAAACAATGGCAAACTTTTGACATGAAGACATCAAGACTGACACTTCATAACATGGCACAAGTTCACATGTCATGGCAATTCATCGCACAATTCGTTCGCTTGCTAATTCACGCATGCTTTTCTAAATAATTGCCATTCAAAGTCAAATGCCACACAGTCATGCAAGCATTCATGATAACCAAAATCTCACAATGCCAATTCACATCTCCTCATTCTGCCATACCAATATACTCATGCTTTCTTATTAGGCACATAGCCGCCGAGTACTCAATCTTGCATCAAGCACACAATTTAGTCAAACTCATCGCCTCATGCCACATTTCACGCATGACATATCAATATCAAGAAGCCACAGCTTCAATTCAACACTTTCTAAGCATATTAAGAGTCATTCAATCAAAGCAAGTCATCAATGACCTCAATTCATCGAAAATGCCCATTCTAGCCCTCCACGAATAGATCCAAGGACAAGTAAACTGACATTTTTATACTGAATCTCCGAGAAATAAATTTTCATAATATTGTCCCTCAAGATCTTACCGACGTGTGGGTGAAAATGTGGCTCAATTCGAGTACCGAACCACTTAAAATGACTCATTTCACAATCGGTGCACGCTGAAAATCAATTTTGCAACACTCTCGGGTTTCACCTCAAAATGACTTCTCAAACACTTTCAATTCAATCAAAATCCACCCATTAGTAACCCAACATCCTAAAGAAGGGTTAGAAGTTACTTACCTCTTCAATCGAGCTAAAAATTTCCACCAAAGTGAGCCATCAAGCTTAGTCCACACTTGGCTGAAACATAATAGTGTAACCTTAGGAAAATTGCACCAGCTTCGCCATTAAAACACTTCAATTCCTCATTCCATCAAGCAACCACCTCACTAATACATCATACTGTGTTTCAAGATGCCTTACCAAGGATTTTATAGCAAGGCGACACCTTCACTAGCCCTTAAATGGTTCAGTTTACTCAGTCAATGCAAGGACAGAATCGGTCCTAGACAAATCACACCAAATAGACCCTAAATCACTTCTAACTTCAATTCCTTACATAATTTCCTTGCCAACATGTCAATCTATGTCTTTAGGGGTCTTACCGAAAATTTTGAAGCAAAATAACACTTCCAAAAGCCCCGATCAACTTCGATTTCATACGGCCATCACGAAACAGAATCTGTCCTTAGAAAGTCACAAAAAACACTCTTCAAAATTCATTCTAACTTCAACCAATTGTCAATCTCCACTCTCTAAACCTTTGTACTAGATATTAAGAGAGTCTCACCGAAGATTTGAAACCAAAAGAGTTCCCAAAGTCGGCAAAAAGCTGCTCTTCCTCAAATCGGATTTGAATCTGACCTGTTCTGACCTTTACCCCTCCAAACAGACCTACGTAAAACGGCTAGGCCAAATTGAGTTTATAATATGCCACTAGAACCAAATATAATAAGCTTTCTAATGGCGATGGACTCACCTGAATTCGATGTCAGATGACAAAGTTATGGCCGGAACAGTTAGGCGGTCGGTCAGGGAAGCAAGCTAGTCGGGCTGGTTCTGCACGACCAAGAGAGAAAAACGAAGGGGAAGAGAGAAGAGAGAGAAAGTGTTGACCAAATGAGGGGGAGAGAGAGAGAGTTTAGTTGTAATACTCCTTGAGTCAAAGGGTTGAATGGTTGGTGTAATAGGACCTCCATTAATGCTAATCATCTATATTATGACACTTGGCATTTTGTCAATAATATCTATGGCTCAAAAGACTTATTTACCCTCAAATTTTCGGCCAACAAGGGGAATCACCAAATGACTAAAATGCCCTCGTTTCATTATTAAGGCAAGGTTACACTTTTAGTGGCAAAATGATCATTTTACACTTATAGTCCGAAATTTTACTTTTTCAATATAAATTACCTTCGATGAGGGGACGTCCAATTCCTTTCAAATGTTGGAATTCCTCAATGTTCGAGACCTGATTCAGAGATCTCATTTCATGTCGAGTTCTCGTCGACTGTAATTCTAGTTTGTCTCAAACTGACGGGCGACTTTTGCCGGCGTTACGCGTATCGACCTTAGGATTTCTCAAGCCGTGTCGACTTTGATTATCATGTTATTGTGAGGGTTTATCGCTAGTTCCTGCGGTCCTGATCATCGAAATTCAATTTATGAAATTCTTGCAAATTACACATTTATTAGGTGGAATCACTCGCGTCCCAACGTATAACACTAGTAAGGTATTCCATGATCGTTCTTAGATCAATCTCTGCTGGCCTAAAATATCCCCTCGACAATCCTTATGGTTAAAGTTCCATTTCTCATTCAAATTTTCCAAGTCCACGTTCTCGATTCCGCGGTAGTTTTTTTCTTTTGGTCAGTTAACTCGAGAGTGGCCAACTCCGAGCGAGTCGTAACTGAAATACGCCGATCGATATCTTTTCCATTCTATAGCCTTGAGAGGGGTCGGAATTCGGAATGTCACAACTCTTGCCCCCTTAGAAAAATTTCGTCCTCGAAATTTATAGCTTTCTAATTATCCAATCTTATGGGGTACTGACACCTCATCGCTTCGTCACTTTCCCAAATAATTTCCTCCCTTGCCTAACATCTCCACAATGTCCTTACTAATAACAGTTTTCATCCTTTAGAACTCCTATTCTTTTGTCCACAATCTATACTCATCTTTTCCTCATTAACGTTTCTTTATGTCCACTTTTATAACTCCACTCTCCAAATTAGAGTCGGTTCAGTTCGTACTTCCTTAGTACGACCATTTGGAGTTCAGTTCTTTTTCCTTTCCTACTAAAATGAATCTCTCCCTCGCGAAACTTTGTAATGTCTGTGAATTCCTTTTCTTCTTGAATACTCAAAGTCTGCGTCACTTGCCCACTTGTTTCTTTTGAGCATTCCTAAACTTTCATCCTTTCTTGGGTACATATACTCTTCCATGGGACATCAAAGTTTCTACCCTCAACTTCAATGTTCTTTTCCCAAGTATTTGGACTTTTGGATTTTCTTCCAGTTATTTTCATTCACTCTATCCTTTGGACATTTGGATCCATCCATTGAAGTACCTTAATCCCTTCCTGACTTCTATGTTCGATGCTCAAGGTAACCATCAAACTAGTCAAATGATAAACTTCCAATTTAGAAATTGAATCTCTCATCCTCAGAGGCAAGGTCCATTCTTCAATTGCCAATCATGTGATACCCAATTTCTAACCATATGCATCTGCTACTCTTAATCGCCTCTCCAAAGCAATGTAGGATATCTTTTCCCTAGTCTTTAAGCGACTTCTTTCATACACGTTTCTCATTCAATTTTCTTGGGCAACAAATGTTTCAAGTTCTTATGGGTCATGTAAACTCGAAATCTTCCTCCACGCAAGTCGTGTTTCTCCAAACTTCGTTGCAAGGACATTTGCAAGCAAACTCCAATCATGCATTTGGGGATTCTAATTCATAAGGTCTTACTGTCGCGACGTATGTGCAGTGTCCACTTCAAGTTGCCTTGACAAGCCTCAAATTTTCTTTCTGCGACACGTCATTATGACTTTCATGATATTTCGATTCCAATTGAAAACGTCATTGTCGGCGTGATCACCCACTTGGCTTAATTCCTTGAAAACTCTTATTAGGTTCATTTATCCATTTGCGCTATATCTCGTCCTTAGTCCATTTCATTCATGAGATAGTCCTTGTGAAAAATCTTCTCGCAATTCGTTAATAGTAACCCGTCAGTTCCAGGAAACTTTAAATTTTCGTAACTCACATCGACCTTAGTTGATCCATCACTTATTCCATTCCTCTAGGGTTCTACAGGGACTTCATTTCCTCGAAACTTCACGACTAGGGAATCTTACCTTATCATGTTTACAGCTCGCGCTCTTCACATTTAACATACAATGAACGTTTTCTTAGGGTCTATAGAATACTATCCAAAGACTGTTCATATTTCTCATGACTCTTTAAATGACTCTATCATCATCTCTTAAAGACGATATCAATCAGTCCAATTACTCCTTGGATACTGTCGCGACCCTCTCGAGGTATTCTTGGCGGGTTAATGGGACGTCTTGTCTGGTTGGACGCGGGCTTCTCCCAAGGTCCGTTACTCAAGTCACAACGGCGGTATACGTAGTCGACCTTCAGTGCGGTCAGGTGACATGTGATATGTGTACATGCCAAGAACTCGCCACCAATAGTTCTGTGGAGGGTACAATTAGAAACCTTATCGAATAGTTGGGAGTATTCTATTCAATTTTGCAAAAATCAGAGAAATGAGATCGGGGACTTTGTTACGCCAACTATCAGAGTTGTCGCCCTTTCGGCACCTAAGTTGAATAATTTATTTAATCTAAGATTTCATGTAATGAGTGAGGTGCGAACACTAACACTAAGAGTTTATGCAAATAGGAATGGGTACCCTAGCACTCACAATCAAACGTGTGGATAAATCATATGAAAGCAACATGGCATCCCTAGTAAGGCCCAATTAGCCTAGAGAAATATCAATTAAGGCTTCGAAATATTTTTGACATGATTCGCTCATGAGGGCAAAATCGTAATTTCGAAGAATTTTTGGATAATTTGCCCAACAAGGGTAAATTTATCATTTCAGATGAAATGTAAAGTCAAAAGATGATGGAAATAGTGTTAGTTACCAAACCAATTCATTTTCTATTTTTCGGGAATTTCTAGAATTTTTCTGGAATTTTAGAAGCGCTTTACCTCTTGAGGGGTAAAATTGTCATTTTAAAAAGTGATGAGAAGTGAAAATACCAAACAGAAAGATTGATTGACCGCCATACCCAAATCTTAATTTTGGATAATTTTCATGGCTCGATCAGAATAAGGAAGAGGATTTATCCTTTGAGGGGTAAAATCGTCATTCTTATAAAAAGGATGAGATTTGAAAATCCAAGCGTAAAAATTGATCGCTTAACCGACCATAATTCTTATCTTGGCGTTATCGACCTATATCATATACAAGACAGAGGCGATTTACCCCTAAAGGGTAATATCGTCCATTTTCGGATGAACAAATAAGAAATTTCAAAAATAGAACTGACTAGTTGTCTGTGGTCAATCCTCAATTTTTGAAAATTTCTGTAATGTCTAGGAATTTCCCACAATTTTCCTACATTTTTTTTGGATTTTTTTGGATTTTTGGATTTTTTTTATTATTTAAAAAAAAATTGAATTTTTTTATTAATAAAAATGATTCGGACCGAGTTGACCAGACCCATTCGGGTCGGAGACCCAGCCCAGACTCAGACCCGCGCAACCCTAACCTCCAAAATGAAGCCGTTTCGCTTTTTTAATTTTCTAATTATTTGGATTTAATCCGACGGTCCCTATTGAGCCATGTGGCTATTCCACGGCCTTTGGATTAGCTAACCGAGACCTACAGTTCAGATCAAAAGTCAACTACTCTTCGACCGTTAGATCTGTTTACTTAACCTTATGGCCACGATTAAAATCCAAGACTCGATCTGGACCGTCCACCCTCACTAACCTAAACGACGCCGCTTAAATACTAACCTAAACGACATCGTTTCAGCTTGTTTTGATTTTTCAATTTTAAAACCATTTTTGAATATTCCTAATTACTAATCGGATGGCCACTAAAAATTAGAATTGATCTGAGCCGTCCGATTAAAACTGACTCAGCCGACTAACGGTCGAGCTTACTCGACATCTAGGTGGACCAATCACACTCCACCACCTAAGCCGCTGATTCATTGACTTGCCACATCAGTTTCGTCTTCAACCTCTTCACTATGACTAAACGGACGGTCGAGACTCTCCGGCACCAATGAACGACCAAACCTATACCAATTAACTCGAGACCAGTGCCATTCAACTCGTACTAGCCTCTAGTTTAACATATTTGAAAATCGCAACATTTCATCCATTAAATCACGTGCAGCATGCAAAATGCCGAGCACGGCCATGAAAGTTCAATCAAGCAACAGAGAGCATTCCGAGCTAATTCCTTCACATGATCGCTTCTAAGTGAATTCAGAAGACTTGCCTCAAGTTCCGATTGAACTCGCATAACCTAGATTCAGCTAGGCGACTTTGAACAGTGATCAGCAATGGAGGTCGAGTTTGGAGACTCAATTCAAGATATTCAAGCAAAGTCAATGCAAAATGAAGATGCGATGATGGTCAGTGATGCTTGAAGAGTAAAACGCCCCCTCTCACTCGAAAAATTATGATTGGAATCGAGTTCCACCATTAAAGTACAATGAGAAAACTCAGAAGTTGAACTCACCTTTTTCGGGATTATAGGCGGCCTGACTGATGGCGATCGACTCCACGAAGCTCAAGCAACCTTCTTGGTGTGGAATGGCGACTCGATTCAGCCTGAATCGTCGCCGGAGATCAGTTGTAGGTTGAACTCAAGCTTTCGATGGCAGGGACCAGAGAGCGAGTTCTTTCTCTTAATCTCTCTCTATTCTGTTCACTCTCCTCAAACAGAATGAACCGATCTCCCTAAAAAAATACCTGAATTTCAGTTATATCCTCTCTTCCAAAATCGGCCGTGTGAGGGATGCTTGGCGATGACCATCTGCACGTGCAATCACGTGCGAAATGGTCATCGGACACTGGTGAACGTCCGGGATGGATTGGCCATCAATTCTGGTTGCCCGATGACTCTAATTTCGTTCAAACTCGACCTGCATTTGGTCTTGTGTTTAGTTCAAAAATGGCCGGTGGACATTTTACCTTCATTGGCGTAGCTCCGATAGACCCAGATCGTGGATCAGTCTCAATCGACGGAGGCCTTCACGGTTAATAAAACCCCTCAATCAATATTACTAATTGAAGTCAATTGATCCTTTAATTTTTTGAACAAAATTCGCCTATTCGAACTGCAGAAATGGCGCAGACGAGAGGAAGAGGATGCACTGTAGCAGACCGGTCCGATCGGTCTGACCGGTCAGAACCGGTTCTAACTTGTTTTTTTTTTTACAAAATTAACCCTAATTCATGTGGAATTTTTGCAAATTAAACCTCAAAATCGAACTTAGGACATGACTATTATCCAAAAATGTAATTTTTCCCAAAATTTCGTTTCAATTTCTATAAAAGCCCTAAATTTATCCTTAATTGCAATTCGGGAAATTATGAAATTGAAGGTTCAAACGGTCAAATTGGACCAAACCACCTATGCTAATCGACTTAAAATGATGAAATACATTGGGCAGTGACTTCAATTGGTAAATGTAGCCCTTGAATTGAAAGTAATTTCAATTATACCTAAATTCAAGGACTAAATTATAATAAAATATGTAATTTGACCCAATTCATGCAATTGAGCAATTTGTGCATATAATTGGACTAAATTGCAATAATGGATAATTAGATTGAATGTCAAGACCCTAAAAATGCCAAAATTATAAATTAAAAGACTCAATTGATTTTTTTTTTATCAAATTCAATCATATGTGTAACAAAGGAACACATAAAATTGAACTTGAATTTGGACATTTTATGAGGTCAAAAATACAAGGGAATTAAAAAAATATTTACTATTTTTCTATATTTTTGTGACCTCAAATGCTATTTTTCTTGAATTTTCGAGTATTTTCCTATTTTCTAAAAATACTAAAAAATGTGAAAAATATAAAAAAATATTTTTTGGTTAAACATGGTTCTTTGAGCTTGGTCAAGGCCACCAAAGTTGATTTTGTAATTTTTTTTTTTACTTTTTATGAAATTTTTACGAAATTTTCAAAAATAAAACTGAAAAAGACTGGTAAAAAATCAGGTGTCAACAGCTACCCCTCTTTGAGAGGAATATCGTGAGAAGTTTCCCTCAAAGATAGGTGACACCTGAGTCTAGACTGACTTGACTGGAGAACAGAAAAACGAATCTTGACATTCAATCTTTCTTGTATTACTAGTGAACGCTCTGTTCATTCCGTCTTGGCTGATGTAATAGAGAGAGATGGAGTAGAGATACTCACCTGCTACTCACCTACTTGATGTTCGAGTGACATATGCGGTGTATGGAAGATTCAAGTAGACACCTAGGGACTTATCTCTTGAGCATCCTAGGGCAGTTAAGTTCTCGCCTGTATGGTAGCCCAAACCAGAATGGGATTCATATTCGACAGGAACCTATGGATGACGCACCTGTTCTTTAAGGATTGTCATAGGTTTTGATCTATATGGAGGATCAGACCATGAATAGGACTCCTCTCTATCAGGAACCTATGGATGACGCACCCGTTCTTTAAGGTTTGTCAGAAATTAGGCTTTCTATTCATTATGAACCTAAAGGTGACGCACCCGTTCTTTATTGTTTGTCTGAGATTAGGCTTTCTATCTACTAGGAACTTATAGGTGACGCGCCTGTTCTTTAAGGTTTGTCTAAGACTAGGCTTCCTATCCACTAGAAATCTAAAGGTGACGCACCCGTTCTTTATGGTTTGTCTAAAATTAGGCTTTCAAAGGTGACACACCTGTTCTTTAGGGTTTGTCTAAGACTAGGCTTCCTATCCACCAAGAACCTAAAGGTGACGCAATTGTTTTTTAGGGTTTGTCGGAAACTAAGCTGATTCTACACCTTGAAGAATCAACGTGGGTCTATACACATGAGGTATACCTAATTCTTAGGTTTTACCAAAGGAGCTATTCCGGGATTTAGGGGTTACCTAGAGCCTTATAGAAAGCTAGTTCTAAAGATTGTCTTCTTGACATGCAAAGCGCCATTTTGGGATTTGAGAACTCCAAGTATCTTGCAGAAAGCTCAAACCTTCAAAAACTTTCGTTAACAAGATTTTTCTGGGATTTAGAGGTTACCTGAAATCTCGCAGGAAGATGATTCTGAAAATTGTTCTTTTGACAAGTGAGGTGTCATTTTGGGATTTGGGAATTCCAAGAATCCTGCAGAAAACTTAAATCTGAAATCTCACCCAAAAGATGACTTTGATGCTCTTCCTTGTTAAACAAGGTATTCTTCTTTGACCTGGGGCTGCCATGAGTCTCATAGAAGTTTAACCTGAGAGTTCATTCCTCATAAAAAATATCAATTTTCTAGGGGCAATGGTAATTATAATGCAGGCAAAGTTTTACTTTAGCCTATGCAATTATACAAAATGATCTATGATGTTGAAGGTTATCCAAGACATCTTGAAGCATGCAAAGATGATTAGAAATCCTTGTAAGAAAAATCCTAGATCAAACAATTTGAAGTTTTCAACAAAGTTCACTTTTAAGTATTCTATTGAAATGTCTTTATCAAAGAGGGTTTCTCACCGATTCTTTGATTTTGGCCTTTTACGAAGAAAGCACTCGAATTTCCTAATAACCTGCAACTGGGTTTTCGGGGTTATTCGTCGCACATACATTCCGATCAATCGAGAGGTCTTTACGGGACCATAATGTTAGACTTAGACACAGTTTTCAAGGGGGACTCACTCTCTGAGTCAGGCCTTTTGAATGAAAGTTTTCTTCATCTGCTCCGGGTTTACAAGTCAAGAACCATGCAAAATGAGAAAGAAATAATATTGCTCGTACATCTTCGAGCTAAGGCATACATTAACCTAGGCGTCTTAGTCAGAAAAGACTGTGAATAGTTGTAATGTCAGTGGGATAGGGGATCGAAAAAAAGCTTGTTTTTGACTCGGGATCACGAAGGGTTTAATATTGGTGATCATTGCTGATCAATCTCCTGTTTTGTCTTTGGTTGACGACTCTTTGCAGAACATCTTTAGTCTTCTTGAGAATGTGTCTAATCTTTGAAAGATCTTCGGTATCTTTTGGTAGTTAGCTATGATTCCATTCGAGGGATAGCCTTTTGCTGCACGATTTTTGAGGATTCTTCTTTCCTTCAGAAGTTGTTGGGCGTGGAAGCATCAAGTAATCCCTTGGTGTTTCAAAATCAGTCTTACGGCTTTCAGCATTTCAATGAGCGTCAGCCCCATTCTTTTCGGCCTTTTTACCTCTTTTTAATGCCTAGAGATTCGACTTTTTCTCTTTTTGATCCCGCCTTTTCCTTTTCATTTTCTAGGAACTAGGATATTTAATGATTATGTAAGGTATGCGATTTGAATATCACCCTGTCTGAACTTTTCTTTTTGATAGTCTCATGTAGTTCCTACTTCTTGAACTTCTCTGTCTACGAGTGTCTTTGCCACCTTCGTCTTGCTGTTGTGCAATGATCATCAATGAGGGTACATGAAACGAATATGTAGGCTCAAATTGGCTATGCAATGGGTGTAAGTGTATAAGATAGAGAAATGACTGTCTCTTCACTATCCTATGGTGCCTAGATCAATGTATATCAACACACGAAGATTGATGTTAGTCTGAGCAAAAAGATTTCTAACTATTTACCTTTCCAAGTTGTTGGACTGCTTCTATATGACCCCCAATGTGGGGTGGCTCTTGACAGGGTTAAGAAATGAAGACCACCGCTCAAAGGGTTTATCAATTATCTCTTGTGGTGTTTATGGAGAAGAATGAATGCCTCTGCCATCCCAATCCACATAATCGATGCGAATAGTCCTTATACCCCCGGGTTCAGGCTTTTCTATCCTTACACTTTTCTCATCTTTCTGGTGTGTATAGGATGTGTTTGGATTAGGCTTGACTCTTATCTGAAGGAACATTCCTGCTAGATAGCCTAAACAACTTTATTTTAGAAAAATCATTCTGTTTTTCTCCGAACATTTCACCTCACAGGGAATTGATGATGCACCATGCGTGCTTCAGCCATGTCTGGATAACCTCTAACCTTAACATGTGTGTAACAAGTGTTAGACATTTATCTTTAGAAAGCATGGTTCATTCCTAAGTTTGACGACATGCATGTTCATCTTTGACTTCTTTTTTCTTATAAGAAAGTGAGAAATTTTACGGTATTTCTCCATAGATGCTTTCTATCTTCATTAGACATCCATGTATGAAAAGAACAAAAATTCTAGTGAGTGGAAGATATTTTAACGCTTGATAGAACATATACATATCACCTGGTTCTACGTGTCAAGAGTTATTCTGTTCTTGGTTCCATCTGAATGAATTTGATTCTGAGTCCATTTCTCAGAATCTTGCAAAACATAACACATGCTATGTATGCATGGATGCATGATATGCCTATGTAATGATTGCTAAGGCGACTCGATTCGTTTTGGAAAAAGTCATGTAACCATCGTTTGATTTCATTTCAAGGATAATATTTCTTCACAGTATCTAAGTTTACAAGGTATCCCAATTCTTCTCTTACAAAATTTATAAAAATTAATGCCCCTTCCACGAGGATTTTCTTAACAACATAAGGGCCTTCATAGTTCGGGGTAAACTTGCCTCCTAGATGAGCAGCATTCGACAAAGTCTTCCTTATCACCAATCATCCACCTTGAAACTTCTGGGTTTAACTTTCCGGTTAAATGACTTAGCCACCCTCTTCTGGTAGCTCTAGTCATGACAGATTTCTTTAAGACGCTTCTCGTCTATCATATTTAACTGTTCATATCTGTATTTGATCCACTCTGCCTCAGAGAGTTTCACTTCTAATAGTATTCTCAAAGACGGAACCTCAATCTCTACAGGCAGGATAGCTTACATCCTGTATACCAGAGCATAAGGAGTTACCCCAGTTGAGGTCCTGATCAAAGTCCGATACGCCATTAAGGAAAAAGGTAGCCTCTCATGCCAATCCCTGTAATTCTCGACAGTCTTAGCTAAGATCTTCTTGATGTTCTTGTTTGCCGCTTCTACTACTCCATTCATTTGTGGGCAGTAAGAGAAATAATTAAGATGTCGAACGCCAAAATGATCCAATAGATCATCGACAATCTTATTGTTTAAGTTGGACCCATTGTCTGTAATGATCGCCCGAGGGGTACCATATCGAGAGATTATATCTCTCTTGATGAATCTTGCCATACTCCTTGCAATGACATTTGTGTAAGAACTGACCTATATCCACTTCATGAAGTAATCAATTGCAACTAGAATGAAGCGATAGCTATTTGAAGCTGCTGGATTGATAGGCCCTATCATGTCTATTCCCCACATAGAGAAAGGCCAAACTTCATATATCTGATGCAGTTCGTTGGGGGTCGCATTAATCTTATCGCTATATACTTGACATTACTGGCATGACTTGACGTGTTGATTATAGTCTGATTCACTGGTCATCCAATAATAACCAAACCGCATGATCTTCCTTGCTAGGAGATGGCCATTCATATGTGGTCCGCATATACCTTCATGGATTTTCCTCATGAGAATGTTTGCTTCTTTAGTGTCTACGCACCTTAATAGAGTATAGTCAAACGACATTTTGTACAAAGTTTATCCACTGAGGAGGAATTTATTAGCCATCTTGGCTATATATCTTCGGTCTCCTACTTTACATCCATCAAGGAATTCTCTTTTTAAGAGATAATTTCTGATATCATGGTACCACGGCTCCCAATCGAATTCTTCTTCGACCATCATACAATAAGCCGATTTTTCGATTATGCCGATCCTCAACGGCTCTATTTCTAATCCATCATCTATTTGTAGCATGGAGGCCAGCGTGGTTAACGCGTCTGCGAACTGATTCTGCGCTATTGGCATGACACTTCTTCGAATTTAAGCGTCAATTCTTCCAGGTATTCATGATAAGGGATGAGTTTTGTGTCCTTTGTCTTTCACTTTCCCTGTATTTGAAAGATGATGAGCATATAATCTCTATAAACCTGCAGCTTAGATACTTCCATGGAGATGGCCAACTGGAGGCCTAGAATGCATGCTTCGTATTCTGAAATATTGTTGGTGCAAGAGAAAGTCAGTTTTGCTGCAATAGGATAATGTTGACCATCAGGGGATATTAGCATTGCCCCTGTGCCAGCTCCTGACAGATTGACGGCACCATTGAAATACATGACCTCTTGTCTTTTGTCAGATTCAAAACTTGATCTTCTACGTTTGTCTGCTCAAAAGATGTGCGATTTTGGGCGCTTTCTGCCAGCATGTTCGCTATGGCTCTCCCCTTCACAGACTTTTGTGGAGAGCTTTTGATATCAAACTCAGACAACATCACTTGCCATTTTGTCAATTTTCCTATCAAGGCGGGCTTCTTCAGGAGATATTTGATAGAATCATTTTTTGTCACCAGATGAATGTGGTGGTGTAGGGTATACTGTCTTAATCTGCGAAGTATCCATACTGTTGCTACACAAGCCCTCTCGACTGACACATAATTTACTTCGGACTAGGTGAACTTCTTACTTAAGTAGTAGATATCTCTTTCCTTACCATCTCCAAGGCTTGTTTGAGCGAGTAAGGCTCTTAAAGATTATTGATGTATAGTCAAATATAAGGTAAAGGGGTGACTTGGGACTGGTGGCACAAGTACTAGTGGAGTGGCCAGATAAGTCTTGATCTTCTGGAATGCCTGACTGCATTCTGCATCCCAGGTTACTTTCGCGCCCTTCTTGAGAAGTTTGAAAACTGGTTTAGTCACGTCCGATAATTGATTGATGACTCTGGTGATGTAGTTCAATCTCCCCAGAAGACTTCTTACTTCCTTCATTGTTGAGGGAGTTGCTAGGTCACAAATAGCTTGAATTTTTGAAGGGTCAATTTCAATGCCTCTACTACTGACCATGAATTCAAGAAGTTTCCCTAATTTCGCCCCAAATACATATTTGTTAGGGTTCAACCTCAACTTGTATTTTCACAATCGCTCGAACAGCTTTCTTAGCACTTGAATGTGATCTTATCCCTTTCTGGACTTGGCGATCATGTCATCGACATATACTTTGATCTCCTTATGAATCATATCATGAAATAGGGTGACCATCGCCTTCTGATAAGTTGCCCCAACATTCTTTAGTCTAAAGGGCATTACTTTATAACAGAAATTTTCCTAAGGGGTGATAAATGTAGTTTTCGGCTTGTCCTCCTACTTCATGAGGATATGATTATATCTGGAGAATCCGTCCATGAATGAGAATAATTCGTACCCTATTGTACTATCCACTAGCACATCAATGTGGGGAAGTGGGAAATCGTCTTTTGGGCTTGCTTTATTCATGTCCCGATAATCCACACAGATCCGGACTTTGCCATCTTTCTTCATGACGGGGACTATATTTGCAATCCAATTTGAGTAAGAGATAACTTCAGTAAAGCCCACTCTAAGAAGTTGCATCACTTCTTCTTTAATTTTGTCTTCTAACTCAGCTTTCATTCGTCGGCTGCCTTGTCTCAAGGGTTTAACACTGGGATCTGGGGGTAACGCATGTTCCATAATTCTTGGATCCAAACCCAACATATCGACGTATGACCATGCAAAGATATCATAATACTCTTTAAGTACTTTTGTAAATCTAAGCCTTTCAGCTCAAGACAGATGTCCATCAATCTTGACTTCTTTGACATCTGCAACATCACCCAAGTTAATGACTATCAGCTTTTTTGAAGTGGGAAGTGTCGAATTTTCGAAGGTACTCCAATCTCTACGGATAGCTGTGTAACTTTCATCTATGTCTTCTTCAATATCGCAGGAGTAATCATTTTGGTGGTCCGGTCCACACAATAACCCAGCATGTATGTTTGAGATGATATGCCTGAAATGTCACGATAATGGTTAATCTCTACTTTATATGCAAATACGATGAATGAGTGTGAAAAATCTTTTCAAAAGAGATTTTAAAAATAAGTGCATGCATAAATGGAACTAGTCCTTGTATCCTCAGACATCCTTGCTCCTCGAAAATCTTTTGAAAATCAGGAATCATATGGCAAATCAAGTCTTAAGCTTCTCATATGAAAGGCTAGTATCATCATTGGGTTGATTTGTAGTCCCATATGTCCTTACTAAAAATTTTGTGTTTTATTGAATGTAAAAATGGACCGCATTACAAGCTATGCTATTTGGACCAACGGTCGAAGATTCAAAAGCGTTTTCCTACCTCTACTTCAAACAACAAAAATGAATAGTGCAAAGAAATGCAAGAATTTAAGTGTAGTATTAAAATCAAAGGAGAGATTTCTTTACTCAGAAGTGACGGCTTCCTCATCAAGCCACTCTATGATGACGTTCATAATGTCATTACCCAGAAAAGGGTTTGCTAGAATCCGATTCCGTTGACGGAGTTGTCTCTTCTTTTGACAACCATTTAGAGTCTTTGCTGAAGTACTTATTCAAAAGGTTGTTGAACATCTTAGACTTACCTTTCCAGGTTGGCGAACCAATGAAGAAATCCTTCTAGTTTTTCTGGCGCCCACGGCTCTTGCCTCGGCCTCGGCCTACTGTCTTAGGAGTAAAATCACCAATACGAGTGTTATGATATCCTAGGCCCATCTTGTGTTCATTGGATTTTAATTGTAGAGCAGCGCTGATTCCTTGGCTATGCTTGCCAAGACCTTCTCTTGGGTTGAATCCATATGCTAGAAACATCTTAGTTGGTAAAAGGTTAGCTTCAGAGATGAAAGGAGCCTTTAGTTTTGCTCCCACAGGAGTGTGGATTACCGCCACCAACTCCATGGAATGATAGCTAGCTGCTTGCTTAACTTCATGTTTAATGTAGGGGATAGCGCTATTCTGATATGCAAGGAGATCAACTTCCCAAAGACGGTAACTACCTTCCCATCAATCACGAATTGTACCTTCTGGTGTAGACTTGAAGGTACGGCTCCAGAGATGTGAATCTAGGGTCTCTCTAACAGGAATCCAAATGCGCTCGGCAAATCCATCACCTGGAAGTTTATAGAGAATTTGGTTGTGCCAATGAGCACATCCAGCTCGATCTTGCCTACCACTGTCTTCCTCATCTCATCGAAGGCTCTAATAGCTGCTTTGGAAGTTCGAGTCATTTCCTATTTAATGCCCAAATTCCTCAACGTAGCCAGCGGGCAAATGTTAAAATTGATCTGTTGTCAATTGGCACGTGTGCCACTCTCTTTCCATTACAGTGTGCAGGGATGTATAGGGCTGTATTGTGCCCCTTTCCTTCCATGGGGAAGTCTTCATCTGAGAAGTTTAGTTGATCCTTAAAAAGGATTGCCCCTACAAAATCTCTCAACCGTACGTCGTTGATGGTTTCGGGGACATGCACTTCATTTAGCACCTTTAGCAGCGCATCTTTATGTTTTTCTGAATTGATGAATAAATCCAACAAAGATATCTGGGTTGGCATCTTTCTTAATTGCTACAAATCTGCGATCGGCCAGGCTTCGCTTGGTAGCTTTCAGTTCGTCTTCGTCAAGCTCTTCTTCTGGTTCGGTAATCAGCTCTACGTTGCCTACTAAACTTTCATGTGGGACATTTCATATATTGCCTCGTTCGATTTCAATCACAAATTGGTTCCATTCTAAGTTTATTGAGGCTTTAATTCCTTCAAATTCTTCATCAGCAATGCTTGACATTATCCCTAGGCTCATCATCTTGGCAATACATAGCTTATTTCTTTCAGCCGACACTTCTCCCTCCTTTGGATATGACGAGGCGATTGCCAGAATGTTGGTTAGTCTATGTACATTCAACTTCAGCTCAAGGTGATTTTCTTCTTCGTCAACAAATATTGCACCAATTGCTTGGTGATCAGGGAGTAGATTCTCTTGCACGTTTGAACCTACATCATCAAATTTCAAAATTTGATTATCAATGAGAGTCTGAACCTTCAGCTTAAGGATGTAACAATTATCTACATTGTATCCTCTTTCCCCCGTATGATAGGTGCAAGTCTGGCTTTCATCAAAACTGGGATATTTCGTCGGATTTGCTCTGGAAGTTTCCTTTGCACCAAGTGCTCCTCTAGTAACATCGGGAGAGACTTAGATAACGATCTAGGAAGTTGAGAAAATTGCTTCGGAGGCTGCCTCTTTCTAGGCTCTTGTCCTTTAGACACTAATTATGATGATCCTCTTTTAGTCTGATTGGAATTAGCGAACACCTTGGGTTTATGGAATCTGATACAAAGGCTATATCAACTCCAGTATCTCTTTCTTTTCTCGGGGGCTATTGCTTTCTTGAAGTTTCGTGTGGTCTTCTTTCTCTCAAAGCCCACTCCAATCTTTCAGCCACCTTTATCAAGTGTGTAAAAGTTTGGCATTTTGAGGTGTTCAATCTGTCGAAGTACTCATATGGAAGTGCCTTCAAGAATAGGTCAATTAAGTCATCTTCTGAGATCAGCGGTTTCACTTGAGTTTCCAAAGCATGTCATCTCTAGGCATAAGTTCTGATCGCTTCTTCCTTTCATGGTTCGTAACAGATCTTCCCTTGTCGGGGTCATAATCGTGTTAAACTTATATTGCTTGGGGAAATCTTCAGCAAGATCCTCCCATTCGTCGTAATCATCCCGGTTTAACTCGATAAACCAAGCCAGAGCTACGCCAACCAAACTCGCTTGGAACGTATTCATCAGAAGGGGAATATAATCAGAATAGTGTGCCATCTTTCACAGATAGTATTTGAGGTGAGCACGTAGACATCCTGTCTCGTTGTATTTTCTCACAAAATCCTATTTTTTGTAGTCCAGAGGAGTCTCTACTTTGGCGAATGGAGATATCTTGTCAAAGCGGGCTAACTCATAACCTTGATTGCTCAAGCACTCCTCAATCTTGGCTATTCTTTTAGCATCGGCTTCAGTTTTTATAGCCTACTTTCCTTCCTCTTCCTTCTCGAGATTAATGATGACAAGAGGTATCTTTGGTTGTGAGTGGACATTTGGCGCACGAACGTCCTCTACGCCATGTTGGGTACCTTCAACTGTCCCTTTGTCAGTCGTATTGGGTATTGAGGATTGACCTGAGTCGTTCAAGTTAGGTATTGCCATCTGTCTGGCTTGGGAGGCTTCCAACATTGCCTTAATTTCAGCCATCATGGTGTCATATTAGTTATCTGGGTCTCTAACATGCACACTCGTGGAGTCAATTCCTGCCGTTCCATTCTCGTCTTAAGTAGAGTACGGAAATGATGTTTTGGTAATTTCGTGATTAAAGAGTACTCATTTATTTAAAAATAACAAGTAAGTATCTCTTTAGGACAGATAAGGAAAGTACTGAATTCTTTCAATTGCATGTTTTCTATCAATGATGAGAAAAAGAACTATCTTGCGAGCCTTAGTCTTACATGAGCATTTCTTTCAATCATTTTTCAAAGAATTCATGAAATTGAAAGAAGCGCAATCTTTGGCGATAGTTTTTGATGCATCGACAAAACATGTTTATGCTCATACACATGTGTCCAAAGTAACATTTAATACAAATGAGTATCCAAATATTAAGAAAATATCATAATGTTCACACATTTTACACTTGACAGAATAGTCTATCTAAGTCTAGGGCGCTTTGGGCCTAAGGCACCTTCATCGTCCCAGCAAAGATCGGATCCTTCATTTTGAGAATTCTCGTCTCCCGAATATTATGGTGATCTCATGTCTTCATGTATATACGGCTCCACTTCATGCACGTATAGCACAATGTATTCAGGTACATAAGGTTCGACAAAGCTGCGTCTGATTGCCTCAAAGTGTCGGATGTATTCGGTGGAAGCTCTGTGAGTATTCATCTCATGTGTCATATTATCTGGCCATTCTACGTCTTAAGTCTGTGAGTCTTTTAAAGAGCGTATGATTAACTCCACCTTGGCTTCGAGTTGCTTCTTCTTCTCCCCTGTGAGGGTCTCTTTTGGTAAGCCAAACGAGAAAACACCAGGCTGTGGCGATGAAGGGATCTCTTGCAATGCTCCAAACTGTCGGATAACCCTTCTTGGATAATATGCGGTGGTGCCTGTGAATCCTAACAAGGGGACTGGATCTTTGCCATTGCATGTGAGTCTGACTTTACCCAATGTTGGTAATCTAAGCCGCCATCGGAGTTGTTCTGGCTTTAGAGTTCTAAGAAATTTCTTCCATTCTTTAAAATTGAACTTGGGAATACGTGTATAAGTTTTGATAAAAGTCCTGAAAGGATGGGCATCAAAGCTAATCTCAGTGAAGCCCATACGGATATGAAATTATTTTATATGAGATGTGAACCACAGGTACATGAGACCACTAGAAGCTCTAAAAATTCAATTCTTTCTTTTTCCAAAACGGTTGAGGGAGAGGAAGGTTTCAGTGATGATAAGGTTCGAATAATCCTACCTATAATAGACTTGCTTGACCACTATAGCCACAATAGGGTCAAAAGATACAGACTAGATCGGAAATAGGATAAAGCTAAAGAATGCCAAGACAAAAGCTCTACCAGACTTAGTTCCTTTGGTTGCAGGGAGGTTGGGAAAACTTTCTAGAAGAAAGGATAGGGAAACTCGCCCAGAATTACTTTTGGCGTCTGCTTTGATTTCATTGAGGTCTGTATCTAGGAATTCAGCTAGTTGACTTAAAGGCTCGAACCCTATAGGAGGTTGGACTAACAAGTGAGTGAACTCAACTTCAATAGCGGCGCTACATCCCTCAAGGGTAGGGGTAACCTCCAATCCTTCCATGCAGAACGTCGCGATGGTCGGATCCCCATAAAGTGCCATGGCTTGAATAAAGGTAGTGGACATTCAATCTTCAGCATGTCCAACAGATATCCTAGCTGCGATCTGGCGTACTTCTGGCGTACTTCACCCATGCTATCCCACTAGGTTGAAAGCTCAGCTCGAGGGACTTTGAACACTTGGATATCATTCTTTCCCATCAAGTCTAAAATATGCAAATGATTTTGAAAAATCAATCGCCAAAGATTACTTTAAACATGTGATTATGTTAATGTCATGAAATATGCATGAACCAATTTAATTGCATATTTCAATTAATGAAATGGAAATAAGAGTCTTTCTCAGGTACGAAAGACCTGACTCAAGGTCTAATTTAAATTTCAAAGAAGTGAATTATGCAATTAGTCAGAATCATCTTAGTGACTAAAGAAAATAATAATGTCGCATTCCATTGGTCAAAACATCAATTGTGAACATAACAGATGAAATTCCTTATTAGAAAAAGGATATGCTATGATAGAGAGATTGAGAGGGGTCTCAAGAGGGGAGGAGACACCAATCAAATTTATTCTAAAACAAAAAATCCGTAAAAGTCCCCTATAATGTGGGATCTAAATTATCCCTCCCCAAGATCTACTCTTCTTCAGGATGATGGTCTATCAGGGTTTCCTCCCTAGTTGAGCGTTTCTCAAAATGTGAAGGATGGTCTTTAGTAGGTTGGTTGAGATTCTTTAGCTCCTATAGCCATTGTCTGGTCCATGATATAATGATTTCAGGGGTCTTCTCAGATTTTGCCTTTTTGAGTATGATGTCCCTTGGCTTTGTCCTGGTTGCAGGACGTCTTTTCTTTCCCCAAAAAGAAATTACCGGTTGGTTCTCCCTAGCTTGACGTTCCTCTTTTCGGCGAGCATATGCTTCTCTATCTAAGTTGTTGCGATGCTGCCTTTTCATCTCTAGATAGTGCTTAAGCATATTGTCTATCTGATGCTTAAACCTAAGGTTATCGACATAATAACTAGTCTAGCAATCTTCGGTGTATCCCAGCTTACGCCCAGTCAGCTCTCGGCCATGCACAAATCTAGTAAAATGCAACCTCGTGTTCGGCCCAAGACGAGTGACTTTTCTTAGATATTCGAAGGTTACCAACTCTGTTGAACTTCTAGGAAATAGCAACATCTTATCTCTTATCATTGTTATTTCATTCAATCACTAGAATGATTTCTTAATGTATGTAATGCATGTAGTTATGAATGATATGCAATACATGAACATATTACAAAGCAGGGAGTAAAGAAATACATCAAAAGTAAATGTCTTACTAACCAAAACCTTAGGGAACATGAAATATTTTCTCGTAATAATGGGTGGTTTTAGGTATACCAACCTTCCACAGACATGCACATGAGACAAGAAGGAATATACTTTAGAAATAAAATCAGGTGAGGGACCTATAGCTCAGGCTCTCACGATCCAAATATGGCAGATTTCTCCCCAAGAGTACTCACCCAAGAGGGCTAGATATCCTCAATTTGGATGGTGAGGGGGAACGAACACAAAAGTCTTAAGTGCCCTCAAACACGAGATCTTTTCGCACCCTTTCCCTATCTAAAGTAACCTAGAGGTGGTGGCAGTTGGGGTTTGACCGCTGGTGTGTGAGATGTGTCGTGGTCATCAAAATGCAAGGTCTTGCACAACAGTTTTGTATCAAATACCACTTCAATATATGCATAAAAATAAACATACAATCCCAACTCTCACCTACAGGAAAGATGTCAACAAACACTCCACCCCTTATTTATCCAATCTGTAAAAATATCTAACACAATAGTTAGGATACGTACCTCACCTTCAAGAGCATCTGTAGAAAATAAGGTTAGATAAACCAATTAACTTTTAAATCGGCTCAAGTCCTAAAAAATTCCTAACTAGAGATTCTGATTTGGAACAAGTCCCAAGTGGAGTCGCCAGTCTGTCGCGACTCTCTCGAGGTGGTCTCAACGGGTTAATGGGCCGTCCCGTCTGGTTGGACACGAGACTCTCCTAAGGCCTGTTACTCAAGTCGCAAAGACGATATATGTAGTCGACCTTCAGTGCGGTTAGGTGACTTGTGATACGTGTACATGCCAAGGAGTCGCCACCAATCGTTCTGTAGAGGGTACGATTGGAACCCTATCGAATGGTTGAAAGCATTCTATTCAATTCTACAAAAATCAGATAAATGGGATCGAGGACTTTGTTACGCCAACTGTTAGAGTTGACGCCCTTTCGGCACCTAAGTTGAATGATTTGTCTAACCAAAGATTTCATGCAGATGAGTGATGTGCGAACCCTAACACTAAGAGTTCATGCAAATATGAATGGCTACCCTAGCATTCACAATCAATAAAATGAATGCGCAAATCAAGGATCCAGAGTGCGGATAAATCACATGAAAGTAATATGACATCCATAGTAAGGCCCTATTAGCCTAGAGAAATATCAATCAAGGCTCAGAAGTATTTTAAACACGATTCGCCCTTGAGGGGCAAAATCATAATTTCGAAGAATTTTAGAACAATTTGCCCAACAAGGGTAAATTTGTCATTTCACATGAAATGTGTAGTCAAAAGATGGTGAAAATAGAATTAGTTACCAAACCAATCCATTTCCTATTTTTTGAGAATTTCTAGAATTTTTCTGAAATTTTAGAAGTGATTTACCTCTTGAGGGGTAAAACCATCATTTTAAAAACTGATGAGAAGTGAAAATCCCAAACAGAAAGATTAGTCGACCACCAGACCTAAATCCTAATTTTGGGTAATTTTCACGGCTCGATCGGAATAAAAAAACGATTTACCCTTTTAGGGGTAAAATCGCCATTCTTAGAAAAAAGACGAAATTCGAAAATCCAAGCATGAGAATTGATCTCCCAACCGACCCAAATTCTTATCTTGGCGTTATCGACTTATCTCATATACAGGGCAGAGGCGATTTACCCTAAAGGATAATATCGTCCTTTTTCGGGTGAATAGATAAGAAATCCCAAAAATAGGATAGGTCATTTGTTTGTGGTCAATTCTTAATTTTTGGAAATTTTTGCAATGTCTAGGAATTTCTTACAATTTTCTTACATTTTTTTTGGATTTTTTAGGATTTTCTAACATTTTTTTTTTGGATTTTCTAGAATTTTTCGATTTTTTTTATTATTTTAAAAATATTTTTTGAAAATTTTTATTAATAAAAATGATTCGAACCTGGTCGACCCGACCCACTCAGGTCGGATACCCGGCCTAGACCCGAACCTGCGTGACCCTAACCTCCAAAAAGATGTCGTTCCATTTTTTTTAATTTTCTAATTATTTGGATTTAATCCGATGGTTCTTATTGAACCGCGTGGCTATTCCACGGCCTTTGGATTAGCTGACCAAGACCTATGACTCAGATCAAAAGCTGACTACTCTTCGACCGTTAGATCTTATTACTTAAACCTACGGCCACGATTAAAACCCGAGACTTGATCTGGACCGTCCACCCTCACTAACCTAAACGATGCCGCTTAACTACTAACCTAAACGATGTCGTTTCAGCTTGTTTGGATTTTTCAATTTTAAAACCATTTTCAAATATTCCTAATTACTAATCGGACGGCCACTAAAAATTAAACTTGATTTATCTGAGCCGTTCGATCAAAATTGACTCAGCCTATTAGACTAACGGTCGAGCTGACTCGACATTCACGTGGACCAATCATACTCCGCCACCTAAGCCACTGACTCGTTGACTCGCCACATCATCTTCGTGTTCAACCTCTCGACTATGACTAAACGGATGACCGAGACTTCTCTGGCGCCAATAAACGACCAAACCTATGCCGATTAACTCGAGACCGATGCCATTCGACTCGTACTAGCTTCTAGTTTAACATATTTGAGAATCACAACATTTCATCCATTGAATCACGTGCAGCATGCAAAATACCAAGTATGGCCATGAAAGTTCAATCAAGCAACAGAGAGCATTCCGAGCCAATTCCTTCACTTGATCGCTTCTAAGTGAATTCAGAAGACTTACCTCGAGCTCCGATTGAACTCGCATAACCTAGATTCGGCTAGGCGACTTTGAACAGTGATCGGCAATGGAGGTCGAGTTTGGAGATTCAATTCGAGATATTCAAGCAAAGTCAATGCAAAATGAAGATGCGATGATGGTCAGTGATGCTTGAAGAGTAAAACGCCTACTCTAACTTGAAGATTATGATCGGAATCGAGTTCCGCCATTAAAGCACAGTGAGAAAACTCAGAAGTTGAACCCACCTTTTTCGGGATTATAGGTGGCCTGACCATTGGCGATCGACTCCACGAAGCTCAGGCAACCTTCTTGGTGTGGAATGGTGGCTCAATTCAGCCTGAATCGTCGCCGGAGATCAATTGCAGGTTGAACTCGAGCTTTCGATGGCAAGGGCTGGAGAGCGAGTTCTCTCTCTTGATCTCTCTCTCTATTCTGCTCACTCGCTTCAAACAGAATGAACCTATCTCCCTAAAAAAATACTTGAATTTTAGTTATATCATCTCTTCCAAAATCGGTTGTGTGAGGGATACTTGGCGATGACCATCCGCACGTGCAATCACATGCGAAATAGTCACCGGACATCGGTGAAAGTCCGGGATGGATTGACCATAAATTCTGGTTACCCGATGACTCTAATTTCGTTCAAACTTGACCTGCATTTGGTCTTGTGTTTAGTTCGAAAATGGCCGATGGACATTTAACCTTCGTTGGCATAGCTCCGATAGACCCAGATCGTTAGATCGGTCTCAATCGACGGAGGGCTTCACGGTTAATAAAACCCCTCAATCAATTTTATTAATTGAAGCCAACTGATCCTTTAATTTTTCGAACAAAATTTGCCTATTCGAACTGTACAAATGGCTCGGACGGGAGAAATAAGATGCACTGTAGTAGACCGGTTCGACCGGTCTGATCAGGCAGTCTGACTGGTCAGAACAGGTTCTAACTTGTGTTTTCCAAAATTAACCCTAATTTACGTGGGATTTTTGCAAATTAAACCTCAGAATCGAACTTAGGACATGACTATTATCCAAAAATGTAATTTTGCCCAAAAGTTCATGTCAATTTCTATAAAAGCCCCAAATTTATCCTTAATTGTAATTTGGGTAATTGTGAAATTGAAGGTTCAAACGGTCAAATTGGACCAAACCACATATGCTAATCGACTTAAAATGATGAAATACATTGGGCAGTGGCTTTAATTGGTAAATGTAGTCCTTGAATTGAAAGTAATTTCAATTATACCCAAATTCAAGGATTAAATTACAATAAAGTATGCAATTTTGCCCAATTTATGCAATTGAGCAATTTGTGCATATAATTGGACTAAATTGCAATGAGGGACAATTAGATTGAACGTCAAGACCCTAAAAATGCCAAAATTGTAAATTAAAAGGCACAATTGACATTTTTTTCTACCAAATTCAATCATATGTGTAACTAAGAAATACATAAAATTCAATTTGAATTTGTACTTTTTATGAGTTCAAAAATACAAGGAAATTAAAAAAAATATTGACTATTTTCTATATTTTTGTGATCTCAAATGCTATTTTTTTTTTGAATTTTTGAGTATTTTTTATTTTCTAAAAATACTAAAAAATGTGAAATTATATAAAAAAAATTGATAAAAAATGGTTCCTTGAGCTTGATCGAGGCCACCAAAGTTGATTTTGTATTTTTTTTTGACTTTTTATGAATTTGTTATGAATATTTCAAAAATAAAACTGAAAAAGACTAGTAAAAAATCAGGTGTTAACAGATACTCAATCATACTGTTTTCAGCATTTTAACTACCAGATATCAAATCGTTCAGACTGTCATTCGTACCATCCACTTAAGAGCTCATACATTGACTCTTTGCTCTCATGGGTCCCCACCTCGACCATGTAGCATTTTGTTTATTTTTGTCATTTTTTTCTCATGAAGCATTAGTGCCTTAGTCTCTTGGTTCCACAACCAGCTAGTGCGACATTATCTCAATTTCATCCATTTAACTGAACATCGACATTATCCTGGAATTCAACATTATCCACAGAATAGCTTCTTAGACTTGATTTTCAGAAATCATTCAAACTTGCTCCTCCTCGTTAGTCCAGACATTCCATTTTAACACCAAGACAATTAGCATTTTCTTTTCCTTCCACACAAGGGTCTCTTACCCTATGAAGGAAACCATACACTTCAGTGGTATGTTTTTACTTTGAATTTATCTTGTCTTTCTTATCCCATAGGATGTCAGTCTTGGAGTCTCCCAACAACGGTTCTCTTACTTCCGGATTCTAATGCCACCATACTTGACGTTCTTCTTCTAATAACTCAGTCACCTCAAATGACAAGGTTTCAAAGGATTGAGGTTCTTTCTCGGTCTCTACAATTCCACACCTTGGATATTCAAACTAATCAAATCAAGCTAGCTCGCTGCTATAATTTAAGCATCCCTTTTTGCTTACTCGTCTATTTATTACAATTGCGAGTAGCTAGGACTATCATGTCCATTCGCTTTTCTTTTCATCAATGATCATCTCATGGTCCAATCGTCCTTTAAGAACGACGCTCTACTATTTAGGGGTGATAACTCACAATACCACTTCTAGTGGTCCCAATTCATCCTATTTTAATCAACAAGGTCGAACAACCGACATAACTCTTTCCTTTATTTTCCTCGCGACAGAAGACATAAAACGTTTCCCTTATTACGAACCTTACGTCCAAGTAATAGCCATTCCTCACAGGTACATTCTGTGCCCCATGAGTGAAAATTCCCTTACTCGTAATCCATGAGCGAAAATTCTCTTGTTTACTCCTTTTCCGATCATTCACCTCTTTGACTAAGACCCATTTCAGTTCCTCGGATTCAGAAATAACAAATAGCCATAAGGCTTCCAAATTTTCAAACACTCAGGGACTTCACATTTCATTCCAGGGACTTCACATTGACCACCTTTAATACACTTGGGTAATCTTGAGAACTCTGTCTCGCATCGATCGACCTTTCTCAGGCTTTTGCAAGGTTATCAGAGCTCAACCAACCTTTGTTCTCAAGCAACCTTCAAAAGGTACCTTTCGTTAATCAACTCGACGAGGCAATCCAGGTAAATATTATGCCTTCAAGGAAAACTCTTCCTTTGGTGGCCTTTCACCAGTCATCAACAGCCTCTTAAGGCTAGTAACTGCTAGGGTCACTTTCTTTCCTCAGTGTACTCAAAACCTCTAAGGTTTTTCCACAAACCCCTCAATTAATAAGAAGGCAGTTTCAAATTCATTTTCTCCATCGAACCTTAATTGACCTCAATCTCGTGATCCATCTTACAAGCTATACAAAACTCTTGTGGTTCTTTTTCACGTTTTCAATTTGAAAATAAGTAGTCTCAGAGCCTCCTTTCTTGTGACTTCCGTCACTTAACTCATCAGCACTAGCATTAGTTGTCTTAGCGACTGGGATAGCATTGACAACTCCTTCTCGAGTCTTCCTACCCATCTACTTTTCCCATTTCTAATCAAAGTGTTCTCATGCCCCTTTCAACTCTTGGTTCTCACACGATTAACAAAATCGAGTCACACGCTTTTTCAGTACTCATTCTCCAGCTATTCTCTTTACTCAATTCTTATGATCTTTTTCAGTCCTTGGATCTTCTCATATCTTGCACACTTGAGCCAAATGCTCCACTAGTGACCATACCTTGGTCGTTCAACCTTATTAGGTCCTCTTGTCACTTGAACCACTACAATTCCCTACAGGATCAAAGACTTAAGTCATCCATCGAGGGCTAGTAGTCCTAGGCTACTTATCTCAACATCTGTTGCCAGCAAGCAACCATTTAGTGGTTCTTAGGCAACTCATAACTAATTACCCATTATCTAAGGATTCCAAATCATCCTTAAGTAGAACCACATATCAAGCTAACCTCAACAAGGTAATTTCTCAATTAACAGCCAATTATTAGGCAAGTCTCAACTAAGTCAAAGCGCAACTAGGCTAATGTCAAGCAAGCACTCAAGGTAACACTTCAATAGGTTAATTGCTTATGCTTTAAGTCTAGAGGCATCCGCCACCCTAATACAAACACAATAGACCATCTTGAATTCAAAAGGCATCAGCCACACAACATTCAACATGTAACTCGCCCAAACAAGCCAAACACAAGCATCAATTTTCTTTTTCAAACAGCATCCACTGCCAAGCATGAAGCATTTAATCATGCCAATCACAGGCGACATCACAAATGCCATGCAACTTTTGAAAATTCACTTTGAGGATCACTTTAGTGCAGTACACCTCTTAATCACAATCAGACTCAACCCGATACCTAGACTTTCCCTTTCAATTTATAGCTTGGGTCATTCCTGCCTCCTTGCTATCTTAGAAGCCTTCAAAGAGCCGATCCTTGTCTGGACCTCTCTATTCTGGTTGTAGGTTGTTTCAAGTCATACATCTATGAAAAAAGCTCTGTTCTATATGTCCCATACCATGCTTCATTATGGTTTATAGATATCTCGTCAGCTTGTCCCATACCAAGTGACAATTTATTAAGTCTGTTAGTGATAAACTCATGTATACACCTTCATCGACATTCATTTTAATGCCACCAACCCACGCACTGCATGACTGGCCTCATTACTAGTCATATCACATTAGTTTCCATATCAAGCCTTATTCATAGAAGAATTCTAATCCTCCAAATGGCCATCACATCCCATATATCATTCGCCTATGTTCAACCATATATCTCATCTTGGGTCATTGACAATCCACATTCATAAGCATAAATTCCAACTAACCCTTCATCCAAAAGCAATCTTCTGTTAACCGCAAACACATTTACAACCTCAAAATTCATACTTATGACTCCTCAACTTTTGTTTGCTTCCTTATGAACCTCTGTCATAACAGCACCCGAGATCATCCATCAAAATCGATATTATAACCATTGGAATATAACACAAATTCAAGCCTATAATTCTCAAGATTTAGCAATCCATGCTTAATCCTAAGGGTCTCACTATCTAATCGTCCTCAAGTCATTATTTCTTATTGTTGACACCTGATTCTCGATTAGTCTTTTTCGATTTATTTTTGAAAAATTCACAAAAAATCATAAAAACTTGAAAAATTGTAAAATGAACTTTGGTAGCCTTGGCCAAGCCTAAGTAACCATTTTTGAACAAAAATAATAATTTTTTTTGTATTTTTTGTATTTTTTAATATTTTTAAAAAATAGAAAAATTGTTGAAAATTCAAGAAAAATATCATTTGAGATCACAAAAATATGAAAAAAATAGTCATTATTTTTCTTTTAATTCCCTTGTATTTTTGACCACATAAAAAGTTCAAATTCAAGTTTAATTTTATGTGTTTCTTTGTTACACGTATGATTGAATTTAGTAAAAAAATTTCAATTGAGTTTTTTAATTTGTAATTTTGGCATTTTTAGGATCTTGACATTCAATATAATTATCCTTCATTGCAATTTAGTCTAATTATTTACGTAAATTGCTCAATTGCATAAATTGGGCAAAATTACATCTTCTTTTTTTTTTTACAATTTAGTCCTTGAATTTGGGCATAATTGAAATTATTTTCAATTCAAGGGCTACCTCTGTAAATTGAAGCCACTGCCCAATGTATTTCGCCATTTGGAATCAATTAGCATAGGTGGTTTGGTCCAATTTGATCATTTGAGCCTTCAATTTCATAATTTTTCGAATTGAAATTAAATACAAATTTGAGGCTTTTATAGAAATTGACATGAACTTTTGGGCAAAATCACATTTTTAGATAATATTCATGTCCTAAGTTCGATTTTGAGATTTATTTGTAAAAATTCTCCACTAATTTGGGCTAATTTTGGAAATTTCAAGTCGAAACCGGTTCAGACCGATCAGACCACCCGGTCAGACCGATCTGAACCGGTCCGCTACGGTATCGTCTTCTTCCTCAAACATATGCACAGATGAACAGTCCTTGAGGTGATTGTGATCCTCAAATTGAAGGCCAATTCGACAGTAATCGGTCAAGCAATGGTGGACGTATTGCTGCCCGTACCTTTCCCTGTCAATTGACACCGACAGCACCACTCAATGTCGCCTGAGTAGAGAGCAATCAGTCGATCAATCTCGCGGGACTTACAAAAGTCAACATTCAGTAACAGCTCAAATTCGTGCTGAATTCGCATGAGATTGAGCCTGCCAGAGAATCAAACGGAGCGGGACGGAATGCCCATCATCTCCGATGCTGTTTAGACCTAAAGGTACGTGACTTCACGTGCAATTGAAGCCTGTATACACTTGACCAATTGGCGGCAAAATTTCGAAAATTGGTATAGTCTCTAAATGGCTTTCTGTTGAGAGAAGAGTTCATTCTGTTGGTAAAGAAAAATAGAATAGAGAGAGAGAGAGAGAGAGAGAGAGAGAGAGAGAGAGAGAGAGAGAGAGTAGAGAGAAGGAGAGAGAGCTCATCTTCCATCACCATTGTCGAAGGTTTGAGCTTGAATTTGTAAAGCATTGGTTAGGCTTTTTCGGGCTAAACCAAAGCTCGTAAAAGTCGTTAGGAGGCCGCCCAAGCTTCAAGAAAGCGATCGCCGCCGGCCGCACCGTCTGAAACCATGAGAACAGGTGAGTTCAATCTTCGAGCTTCTCATTGAGCATCAATGGTGGACCTCATCTCCGGCCTTAATCTTTGCATTTAGTGTGTGCATTTTGTTCCCCAAGCATCCCAGACAATAATCGCATCTTCATTTTGCATCGATTTTGCTTTAAAACTTCGAATAGAGTCTCCAAACCTTCCGCCACAAACAAAGAACTGTTCAATCTTGCCTAGCCCAATCTAGGTCGTGCGAGCTCGATCAGAGCTCAAGGTAAGTATTCTGAACCTTTATTGATGCTATCTTATGACTGAATTGCCATGGTTTGGTGTAAATTGTACTATTGAACTTCCATGGCTGTACTCAACATTTTGCATGATGCTCATGATTTCGCGGATGAAATGCTTTGAATTTTAGATATGTTAGACTAGAGCTTATTGCGAATCGATTGGCGTCGGTTTCGTGTGATTTCTTTAAGATTTCACCGTTGGAGATTCATAGCCGTTCGTTCAGGGGCAGTCACAAGGTTGAAGACAAAGATGACGTGGCGGTCAGCGCGGTCAACTTGCTGATGTGGCACTGACGTGGCATGCCATGTCACGAAGTTAACGTGGCGGTCAGAGCGATCAATTTGCTGACGTGGCGCTGACGTGGAATGCCTCGTCAGCCAAACCGTTAGAGTCTAATTTGAATATGTTAGCAGATCCAATGGCTTAGGTTAGGCCATGTGTTGGCTTGGTAGCTGTTCGATCAGTTTGTTAATATGAATTGAATTTTCAAAATAAAAAATAAATCTGTTGATCGAACGATCGAGGATTAGGCGAGTCGTCTGATCGTGGCCGTAGAGCTAAGTTATCAGATTTGACGGCTAAGTGTTAGTTGACTTTTGATATGAACTGTAGGTTCTAGTAATCAGATCCTAAGGCCGTGGAGTAGTCACATGGTTCAATAAGAGCCGTCGGATTAAATTCGAGTATTAAAAGAAACAAAAAATACAGGACGATGTCGTTTTAGGCATCTGGTGCACTCGAGTCTGGGTCTAGGCCGGGTTCTGACCCAAGTGGGTTAGGTCGATCCGGTCTGAATCATTTTTAATAAAAAATTCAGAAAAATAATTTTTTATAAAAAAAATCAGAAAAATCCTAGAAAATCCTAGAAAATCCCAAAAAATATAGAAAAATTATGAAAAAGTCCTAGACATTCTAAAAAATTCCCAAAAACTGAGGATTAACCATAGAAAACTTGTTAATCCTATTTTTGAGATTTCTTATCTGTTCATCTAAGAATTGACGATATTACCCTTTAGGGGTAAATCGCCTCTACAATGTGTGTGAGATAGGTCGATAATGCCAATATAAGAATTAGAGTCGGTTAGGCGACCAATTCTTATGTTTGGATTTTTGAATTTCGTCCTTTTTTTTGGAAATGATGATTTTACCCCTCAAAGGGTAAATCGTATTTCCTATTCCTATCGAGCCGTGAAAATTGCTCAAAATTAGGATTTGAGTCTAGTAGTCGACCAATCCTTCTGTTTGGGATTTTCACTTCTCATCATTTTTTGAAATGACGGTTTTACCCCTCAAAGGGTAAATCGTCCTAAAAATTTCTGAAAAATTTGAATTTTTTTCGAAAAATAGGAAAAGGATTAGTTTGGTGACTAATCCTTTTTCCACCATCTTTTGACTCCAAATTTCATCTGAAATGATAAATTTATCCTTCTTGGGCAAATTATCCCAAAACTCTTCAAAATTACGATTTTGCCCCATCAAGAGCAAATCATATCAAAAATATTCCTTACCTTTTTTTGACATCTTTCTAAGCTAATAGAGCCTTATTAGGGATGCCACGTTGCTTTCATATGATTTATCCACACGTATTGGATTATTGATTTGCGCATTCATTTATTGACTGTGTTTGTTAGGATAGTCACTTCTATCTACATGAACTTCTAGTTTTAGGTTCGTACCTCACTCATCTACATGAAATCATAGGGTTAGATAAATCATTCAACTTAGGTGCCGAAAGGGCATCAACTTTAACAGTTGGCGTAACAAAGTCCCCGATCCCGTTTCTCTGATTTTCGCAGAATTGGATATAATGCTCTCAACTATTCGATAGGGTTTCCAATCGTTCCCTCCACAAAACGATTGGTGGCGACTTCTTGGTATGTACACGTATCACATGTCATCAAACCGCACAGAAGGTCGATCTCGTATATTGCCGTTGCGACTTGGGTAACAAGCCTTAAGAGAGGCCCCCGTCCGAGAAGAGCGAACGACCCATTAGCCCTCGAGATCGCGGGAGAGGGTCGCGACAGACTGGCGACTCCACTGGGGACTATTCCAAATCAGAATCTGTGGTTAGGAATTTTAGAGGCCTTGAGCCAATTAAAAGGTTGATTAGTTTATCTAACTCTGTTTTCTGCAAATGCTCTCGAAGGTGAGGTACGTACCCTAACCATTGTGTTAGATGTTTTTGCATATTGGAGAAATAAGGAGTGGAGTGTTTGTTAACATTTTTCCTGCAGGTTGGAGTTGGGAATGTATGTTTATTTTATACATATATTGAAGCGGTGTTTGATATAAACTGTTGTGCATGACCTTGCATTGTGATGATCACGACACATCTCACACATTGGCGGTCAAATCCCGACTGCAACCACCTCTACGTTTACCTTAGATAGGGAAAAGGACATGAAAGGATCTCGTGTTTGATGGTACTTGAGACTTCCGTGTTCATTCCCGCTCATGATCTAAATTGGCGATATCTAGCCCTCTTAAGTGGGTACTCTTGGGGAGGAATCTGACATATTTGGATCGTAGGAACTTGAGTCATAGGTTCCTCACCTGATTTTATTTCTAGAGTATATTCTAGTGTCTCATGTGCATGCCTTTGGAAGGTTGGTATACCTAAAAGCACCCATGGTTACAAGGAAATATTTCATGTTCCCTAAGGTTTTGGTTGGTAAGACATTTACTTTCGATGTATTTTCTTACTCCTTGTTTTATAGTATATTCATGTGTTGCATATTATTTGCATCTACATGCATTGTATACATTCTGAAATCATTCTAGTGTCTGATTGAAATAACGATGATAGGGGATAGGATGTTGCTATTTGCTAGAAGTTCGACGGAACTAGTGGCCTTTCAGTGTTTAAGGAAAGTCACTCATCCTGGACTGAACACAAGGTTGCATTTTACTAGGTTTGTACATAGCCGGAAATTGATTGGACGTAAGCTGAGATATGTTGAAAACTATCAGACTAGTTACTATGTCGATAACCTTAGGTTTGAATGACAGACGGACGAGATGTTCAAGCACTATTTAGAAGTGAAAATGCAGTATCGCAACAGCTTAGCTAGAGAAGCTTATGTCCGTCGAAAAGAGGAACGTCAAGCCAGGGAGAACCAACCTATGATTTCTCTTTGGGGAAAAAAGAGACGTCATGCAACCAAAACAAAACCAAGGCGTTTCGTACTCAAAAAGATAAAATCCAATAACACCCTTGAAGTCATCATACCATGTACCAGAGAGTGGCTAGAAGAGTTAAAGCATCTCAACCAGCCCACTGAAGATTATCCTTCGCATTCTGAGGAACTCTTAACTAGGGTAAAAGTCCTGATTACTAAGTCGTGTCCTGAAGAGGGACCAGACAAAGATGCAATCAAGAAAGAAACCTTGATCAACTATAACCCTGAAGAAGACTAGGTCCTGGGGAGGGATAATCTAGATCTCATATTACAAGGGCCTTTTATGGCTTTCTTATTTTAGAATAAACTCAATTGGTGTCTCATCCCTTCATGAGATGCCTCCCTATCTCTCATGGTATATCCTTTTTGTAATAAGGGAATTTCATCTGTTATGTTCACAGTTGATGTTTTAACTAATGTAATGTGACATTGTTATTTGCTTTAGTCATTGAGATGATTCTGACTAATTGCATAATTCACTTCTTTGAAATTCAAATTAGACCTTGAGTCAGGTCCTTCAAGCTTGAAAGGAATTCTAATTTTCATTTCATTAACTGGAATATGCAATTAGATCAGTCCATGCATATTTCATGACATTTGCATAATCATGTTTAAAAGTAATCTTTGGCGATTGATCTTTTAAAATCATTTGCATATTTTAGACCTGATGGGAAAGAATGATATCCAAGTGTTCAAAGTCCCTCGAGTTGAGCTCATAGCCTGGTGGGATAGCATGGGTGAAGAAAGCCAAAAGTACGCCAAACTGCGGTTAGGATATCTGTTGGACTTGCTGAAGATTGAATGTCTACCTGCCTTTATCCAAGCCATGGCACTTTATTGGGATCCAATCACCACAACGTTCTGTATGGAAGGATTGAAATTTACCCCTACCCTTGAGGAATATAATGCCGCCATTGGAGTTGAGTTCACCCACTTGTTAGTCCAACCTCCTATAGGGTTTGAGCCTTTGAGTCAACTAGCTGAATTCCTAGATACAAATCTCAATGAAATCAATGCAGACTCCAAAAGTCGAGTTCCTATAGCATCTTGAAGACTCTTCCAGAAGTTCGTTGTGAACTTGGGATCTCTGTCCAATGTGATCGTTACGAGTACTCCATGTAACCTCATTATCTGTTGTATATACAATTCGGCATATTTGTCCATCGCAAAATCCTTTTGCACATGAATGAAGTATGCAGACTTGGTCAACCTGTCCACGACTACCCAAATAGAATTGTAGCCTCTTTGGCTCCTTGGTAGTCCCATTACAAAATCCATCGTTACGTGTTCCCATTTCCATTTAGGAATCTCTAATGGCTGTAACAATCCACCAGACTTACAGTGTTGTGCATTTACCTGATGGCACGTCAAGCACTTTGCCACATATTTGGCTACATCCACCTTCATCCCATTCCACCAGCAGTGCTAACGTAAGTTCTGGTACATTTTCGTGCTAACTAGGTGGATACTATAATTGCTTCTGTGAGCCTCCAATAAAATCTTTTCTCTGAGCTCTTCATCCTTTGGTACTCATAGACGCTCTCGAAATTTCAAAATTACATCCTCTAATACTTGGAACTCTTGCTTCCTTTTTGTCGCGTCCATCTCCAGGATTTTCTGAATTTCTAGGTCCGTCTTCTGCAAGGTTTTATCCTTTCTTAGATCTCAGGTTCTATTCTCAGTGTGTCTACCAAACTGAATAGCTGACAAACTTCCAATCTGAATTCAGAATCCCTCAAATTTTCAAATAACGACCACCATTTTACCAGTAGACAGGTGATACTCGATTTTCGGCTGAGGGCATTCGCGACTCGGTTCGCTTTCCCAGAATAATATAATATGTCGCAATCATAATCCTTAAGCAACTCCATCCATCAACGATGCATCATGTTCAGTTCCTTTTGAAAAAATAGATACTTCAAGCTCTGGTGATTTGTATAAATCTGAAATTTCTCGCCACACAAATAATGCCTCCAGATCTTCAGAGTAAAGATGATTGCTGCCAATTTCAAATCATGAGTAGTGTAGTTCATCTCATGCGGTGTCAGCTGTCGGGACGCGTATGCAACCACTCTTCCATGCTGCATTAGCACATAGCCTAGTCCCTTTAGCGAAGCATTGCTACATATTTCATAGCCTCCAGGTCCTAATGGAACCGTTAATACCGATGCAGTTGTCAACCGATGCTTGAGTTCTTGGAAACTCCTATCACACTTATCTGTCCATTCGAACTTCGTTTCTTTCTTAGTCAATCTCGTTAGTAGAATGGATATAGATGAAAACTTCTCTACGAAACGTCTGTAATATCCTACCAATCCTAAGAAACTTCAGACTTCCGTAACCGTAGTAGGCCTAGGCCAATTCATAACGGCTTCGATCTTCGTAGGATCCATAGTAATTCCTTCTCCAGATACCACATGGCCAAGAAATGCCACTTTATTCAGCCAAAACTCGCATTTGCTAAACTTAGCGTAAAGCAAGAGCTCCCTCAAGGTCCGTAAGACAATCCTCAGATGCCCTTCGTGTTCTTCGTTACTCATTGAATAAATCAGGATATCATCAATAAAGACTATAACAAATATATCCAAAAATTCTTTGAACACCCGATGCATTAAGTCCATAAATGCAGTTGGAGCATTGGTCAGTCCAAAAAGCATCACAATAAATTCGTAGTACCATACTTTGTCCTAAAAGGGGTCTTAGGTATGTCTTCTTTCTTAATTCTCAACCGATGATACCTAGTCCTTAGATCAATTTTAGAGAATACCGCAGCTCATTGCAATTGATCAAATAAGTCATCCATTCTCGGCAGTGAGTACTTATTCTTTATAGTCACTTGATTCAACTGTCTATAGTCGATACATAGACGCAAGGACCCATCCTTTTTCCTCACAAACAACACCGGCGCTCCTTATGGTGAAGCACTCAGTCGAATAAATCATTTATCCAGTAATTCTTACATTTGCACCTTTAGCTCTTTCAGTTCTGATAGGGACACCTTATAGGGTGCCTTCGAGATTGGCTCCGTTCCGGGAGCTAATTCAATCATGAATTCTATTTCTCACTCTGGTGGCAACCCTGGTAACTCTTGAGAAAAAATGTTAAGAAACTCACACACTACCGGAATACTTTCTAGTTTAGGCTTCTCGGCATTCGTGTCCATAACTATGACTAAGTATGCCTGATATCTTTTAGTTATTAGCTTTGTCGCTTCAAGAGATGAGACTAAAGGAATCGAGGTTCCTCATCGACTTCCCACAAATTCAAAACTAGGGCGACCTTCCGAATAGAAACGAATTATCCTACTACCACAATTAACTATTGCCCTTTGCTTACCCAACCAATCCATTCCTATGATCACATCAAAGTCATACATGGGCAACATAGCCAAGTCTATACTCTCTTTACTACCGTCAATTATAATTTTACAATCAGCATAGCCCAACGAAACTAGAATATTATCCTTCAATGGGGTGGCCACATGCAGAATCACAGTTAACGGCTTTAACTCCATATCAACCAAATTAGCAGAGCGAGTAGACATAAACGAGTGTGATGCGTCGGGATCGAACAAAGCATAAGCAGCTTGGTCACAAAATAAATCATACCTGTGACCACACCAGGCGCTTCTTCTACTTCCCTGCGTGCCATGGCATAGACCCTTCCCTGAGCTGGAGGTCGATTTTGATCATTCTGTAGAGTGGCAGTTGACGGTCCTGCCGATGGTCGTTGCCCTTGAGGTCTATTCGCTGGGGCTTGGTTCAGGCAAATCCTCATCTGATGGCCCATCTAACCACATTTGAAGCACGCTCCAGTCCTTGCCGGACAAGGTCCGTTACCATGCTTTCTGTCATAGAAGTGGCAACTTCAGTTCATTGGGTTCGGGGGGCGTCACTATGTTCTTTCTTATTGGATGGACGGAGCATCTATCGCCAACCATAGGTCTTTTGCAGGCCTAGTAGTTATCTCAGAATGAACTGAACAGCGATCCAATAGCAGCATTCATCTCCTTCAGGTCCCTCTCGATCATCTGTCCCCGTTCATAGATTTCTTTATAAGTCCTCAGGTTCAAAACTATCATCTGGCTGCGAAGTTCGGGCCTCAATCCATCTTGAAATCTCCGCACCTTCTCCAAGGGATCCTCTACCGATCGGAGTGCATACCTTGATAATCTGGAGAACTCAGCTTTATACTAATCCACTGTCAAGTGATTATGACGCAGCTATAAGAACACTACTTGCTTCCTTTCTCGAGCTGTCTCAGAAAAGTACTTGTCATTGAATGCCGTGGTAAAGGCATTCCAAGTCAAGGCTGTCCCTTCCAGAAAGACTCCATTCTTGGTGGCAATCCACCAGTCATTTACGATCCCTTCCTGTTAGTACATTGCTAATAGTACCTTTTCCTCATATGTGCACCTTAGTACTCCAAAGGCCTTTTCCAGTTTCTCAATCCATCTCGGTGCTAGTTCGGGGTCTGCAGTCTGATCGAACTAGGTTGGCTTTAGCTTGATAAATTGTTCGACCAGTTGGCCTATCTGCCTAGCCACAACAACTTCCTCCTGGGCATTTCTTACCTCGTTGCCCTGGTCATGATTGTCGTTGTTTCCATTGCCTCCGTTATTGTCGTTATTGGCGTTGACGACAGCTATCGCGGCTCCCACCACTTGAGCTATGGCAGCATCCCTATCTTGGGTCTGTCTGTCGATAAGATCGCCAATCCTTTCTAATGCTCTCAACACTCCGTCCATCCTCGGGCCTTCCACCACACGTAGCCTCAAACTAGAGGCTTCGCTTTTGGGTCTTCCAGGTTTTATAGGCGGATTACTCATTCTTGTATGCTTTCACTAAGCTTGGACCACCACAATTCCACCAAGGAGTTAGTAACTCATTCATCCAACCAAGTTTAGAGCTACCAAACTATGCCTTAATGGAAACAGTCATAACATAACGACCTTCCACACAACTAATTCCAGAGGCAATTCACTAAACAGTCCATGGCCATTATCCCATTTCGTCCACTTCAACGGTTCACCCAAACTAGCCATGCTCCTTTACTCAATAGACCAAAATTCAAAAATGACTTTCAGTGCTAAACATGGAACTCAATCATCATAAGCCACCATAATCATGTCGCGACCAAATGTCAATCACATGCGTCAAGTCATCTGCCATGCATTTCGTCCCTTATTCTAACAAGTTTCCTAAGGTCTCGCTACTCGTTCTGTCCCAACTTAATCCTCCTTATCACTCCAATCATCAATCAACTTGGATCGAGCTGACCTAGCTCTGATACCAAGCAAGGCAGGATGTCACGCCCCACGTCTCGGGCATAGGCGCGCGACTCCCTACTAGTGAACTCTCTCGTATCCCAAGAGTCATATTTCGAGAGATGCATAAAAATCGATCGCATGCGGAAGCGATAACATAAATCCCTCCGTACAAACATTAGCGTGGACTTTGATAGCAAGAACACCATAAATACATTTATACATAACCTCCCACGAGTTCTTACAAAAGCGCTGGTAGACTAACCTTGCTAGTCGGTAGGGGTAACAAGACCAGCTCAAAAGACAACCATTAACCTCTCCAAAAGAAAACGAACCATCGAGGTCATCCGCAAAATAACAGTTCAGAAAACGGAAACCCCTAGGTCGAGCTGCTAGAGTCGTCAGTCTCCTCGGCATCCTTGGTAGACTCGTACTCCGAAAAAGTCTCCGAGCGTACCCCTACGGTATCCTCCATTGTCTCGTCTGCTGATTGCACCATCAGGTCATCCTCGAAGGCTACGATCTCAATGACCTCGTCGGTGTCTTCCAGGGTTGGGGTCTCTCGAGAATGTTCATTGAACCAGATACTAATCCCTCGACCTCCACAGAATCTCGAGTGGGATGACACCAACTAGGAATAACCTTACGGAGTACCTCAGTGGACTTCAGTAGTCCAATAGTAACCTCGCCTACCCTCCGAAATCAAGCCTCAAACCTATGAGGCTTCCAGACATTTTCACCCTCATCGACCCAAGCTACTGTACACTTTCTGACGTATACTGCTCCCCGTCTATCTAGGAACTCGTCAAAATACGCAATCATCTCCTTCGAGTCGCCTAGTCTGGTCGGCAACATTCTTACGGTCTAGGATCTAAAAATGTGGTCCCGCAACGGAGTGAGATTCACATCTCAGTAAGACAGATCATAACCCTAGTTTAGGCTGACCGTGCACTCAGGTGAATGCAATCCTGAACAAAATGCACAAGCAACCACACGAAGCATTCAGCAATCGTTAAATAACATATGGACACAGATGATCGTCAAGCACGTAATCATGGCATCATATCTCATCATTCAAATCAAGCACGCATTACCAAGTCAGGTCACACCTTCCATCTTTTCAGGCTTCCATTGATTCACACCGGCGTTTAGAACTCCTCAGGCTTAGTTCGCGTAATTACGCCTCAGACCATCCCATTGACAAACCCGCGTAAACGCATCAGGTTTTTAATTTTATTCCAAGCCTGTGTCGACACATATCAAATTTCGTCCCGCGTCTCAACACCTTAGGACATTGGCCATTTCAACCCCGCAACTCAACTCATCAGGGTACAATTCAACATAACCTTGCGTCTCAGTGTCTCAGGGTACCACAAGATTCACAAACATGCCAATCATTCATTTCAACTTAAATTTCATGCTCAAGTACAAGCTCATGCATCAAGCTAGATATCTATGACATGCAAGGCAATCAATCTCATCACTCACAAGAGGCAATCAATTCATAGCACAAACATTCAACAAGCGTTCAAGCCATCAACAACTAACTAGAAGGCACATTGGATAATTACACCATAATTCACGAGAACCAACCTAATTCACACCCAATTCACCCAATCGAGTCCAATCCTCCTAGCCAAGGTTTAGAAACCCCTTACCTCAAGCTTAATTCAGCAAAAATCCTCCTCTAAGCAGTTCAAGGTTTGGCCCCCAAAGAGTCCAAAACAAGGCAGCCGTCCACCTAAGATAATTCAATCCATTTCATCAATTTTTCCTTGTCAAATCCTCAAATCACTTAGCGTAAACCTCAATAACATATCCATTGGCATTCTAATATGCATCGGTGAAGAATTTAGAACTCGACGACTCCATGAACAGCCCCCCATGATTCGGTATGCACAGAACCGAAATAGGGCATTTTCGGTTCTGTGCTTATCGCACTCAATTAGCCCATAAACCATCTTAAATCCTCAATTTATCCGTTAATCTACTTGTTAACAACTAGTTCTACAAGTTGGGAAGCCTCACCAAAAATTTGAGCTCAAGGCGACGTCAAATGGTCAACAAACGGCATCGGTCTTCCCAAGTCCTCAATTGGTCAGTTTTTTCCCTTCAAACACAACACCCATTTAGGGTCAAGACTTCATCAAAATCAACTCAAATTTCTACCACAACTTAGTATAAATGTACCCTTAATGTCCATAAAATTTGGCCGAAGGATTCAAACGATTTGAGGTCCTACGGAGTCCAAACAGTAGCTTACCCTAGTTGCGATGGTTTCTGTCAACTCTCAGGAGAACGGCTGGCCGGAGCTCCTTAGTGGATCAAATGCCAAGATACCACTTGGAGGTGGTCAGCAAGAGGCTGAGGAAGATGCCGGTGGTCGGCTCAGCGGTTGAAAGTCATCAGAAGTGGCGGTCGGAAGTGGCGAAGTCAGCGAGTAAGGCTGGTCGGGAGGTGGAGTCTTCGACCAAGAGAAGTGAGGAAGAAGAAGAAGAAAACAAGAAGAAGATGGCAGTTGGAGATGGTGTTCGGTTAAATAGAGGGGTGAGATGAGTGTATACCCAAGTTTGAGACTCAACCATGAAGAATGGTAGGTTAAAAGTTGTTTAATAAATGCCAAAGCACAATCCTTTGACACTTGTCTTCATGTCAATCAATTCTTCATCCAATGGCTGGTATATCATCAAATTTTCGGCAGCTTAGAGGGAGTGTCAATGACCAAATTGACCTTCTCCATCTATTAAAGCAAAGCCAAGACTTAAGGGGCAAAATGGTAATTTTACCCTTGATGTTTGGAACGTCATTTTTCTAATTTAAATTTCCTTCGATGAGGCGACGTCCAATCCAATTATAATGTTGGAATCCTTGATTCTCCATTTTTTAATTTCGAGACTCGTCTCTAAATCATTTCTCTGTTAGATGTGATTTCAATCTATCCCGAACTAACAGGCAGCTCTTGCAGACGTTACGCGTATCGACTATGTGATTCATATCATACTTAGGGCTCGTCAATTCATTGTGACTTTGATTGTAATGTAATTGCGATGGTCTATTACTAGTTCTGATGGTCTCAATCGTCATCACTCGATTTAGGAAAATTTTACAAATTATACATTGGTTAAGCGGCATCACCCGCGCTCCAATCGTACAACGCTAGCAATGCATTCCTTAATCGTTCTTAGATCGATCTCTTATGGCTCTAAGTATCTTCTCGACAATCCTTATGGTCAAAGTGTCATTTTCTATTTGAGTTCCTTAGGTCCACATACCTTGTCTCGCGTTGGCCTTTCCCTTTTGGTCAATTAATTCGAGATTGATCAAATCCGAGCGAGATACGACTAAAAGATATCGTTAGATTTATTCTCATTAATAAGTTTCGAAATGACAGGAAAAATCAGAATGTCATAGGGAGAAAGAGATAGAAAGATGTCGATCACAATTAAAGAGGAAGAGAAGAGACTTAGCTTAATCTCACTTGGTCAAAGTTTGATTGGTAGGTGAAATGGTCCCAACATTAATGCTAATGTAAGGCTTGAATCTTATGTTGACACTTGTCTTCTACCTCACTAATATATTTGGCTCAATTGACTTAATTACCCCTTAATTTTTGACAGCCATGGGTGATTCCAAATGACCAAAATGCCCTTAATCCTTTCCTAAAGCAAGGTTAGTCTTCGAGGGACAAAATGATAATTTTACACTTTCCGTCAGGAATTTCACTTTTCCAATTTAAATTACCCTCGATGAGGCGACATCCAATTCATTTCAAATGTTGGAAATTCTTCATTGTCCATTTTTCAATTTCTAGATCTCATTTCATGGTCGATTTTTCGTCAATCGTAATTTCAGTTTATCTCGAACTAACTGGCGGCTTTTGCAGACGTTACGCGTATCGACTTAGTAATTCTCATCACACTTAGGACGACTCAAGCTACGACGACTTTGGTTGTCATATAATTTCCATGATCTATTACTAGTTCTGACGGTCTCGATCGTCATAGTTCGATTTATGAAAAATTTGGAAATCATACATTGGTTAAGCGGTATCACCTGCGCTCCAATCGTATAACATTAGTAATGTATTTCATAATCATTCTTAGATCAGCCCTTATTGGCTCTAAATATTTTCTCAACAATCCTTACGGTCAAAGCGTCATTTCTTATTCGAGTTTCCTAGGTCTACGCGTCCTGTCATGTATTAGCCTTTTCCATTTTGATCAGTTAACTCAAGATTGATCAAATCCAAACGAGATAAAACTGAAATACATCGATAAATTCTCTTCATTCAATAGTCTCGAAATGATAGGAAATTCAAAATGTCACACTCAACATTAGGAATAACATTGACGTTATCATCATCGTCTGCCTAATGTGTAAAATCACAAGAATCACATTCTTGAGGATAATCAGATTCCTCCATCCTCATTGGGCTCTTCCCCTGTCACTAGCTCTACTTATACTTGCCATTTTTTTAGAAAATAGAGCAAAAATCAAATTCAAAAAATTGAGAGAATTGAGCGAATTGAGAGAATTGAGCAGGCTAAGAGAATTAAGAGAAATTGAGAGATTGTGAAAAGAAATGAAAGATGGAAAAGGTACTTATAGTAGTTAAGATAAATTTAATAAATTAATTAAAAAATTAAAAGGGAAGGGGGAGCCGTTGCTTGCAATGGTCGGGAAAGAGTCGTCTCGTTTTTATTTTATTTTATTTTATTTTATTTTATTGGGACTTAGCCCAACAGCTATGAACCAGTTCTAGATTTATAGGAACCATGACCTGCCCACATCGGCTGGGTCGGTTCCAGTTTGGAACCAGTGGGCCCGGTCAACGAGCCAATTACGGTTGGTCAACTAGCAAGTGCGGGCACAAATCGGTCTATTGCCACCACTAGTTTTGGCCTCATTAATTAATGATTCCAGGTCTCATGCACAACTTATTTCTCCTTAATCTATATCTATGAGAAGCGAATGATTTGACACTAAAAACAACTTCAATTCAATTATAAAAAAAAAACAAACGAAGTGTCCACGTAAATTTTTATTGAACGTAAATAGTTCATTTTTTAATAAGGAGTTCTGGGTCAATTTTGGATATAGAGTGTCAAATGCAAAAGATATATTGATATCGAAAGCATAATACATACTCTTTAACTAATCAATGATTGATGCGATCGATGGCCTATGATGTGTTGATGCTTAAGAGGAACACCAGAATCTATTCGACGGTGCTAGACAAGATGTAGGACACAATGTTGGAATTCAATTGGCGACACAAGACAACGTATGACACAATGCTGAAATTCAATCAACGACACTAGACAGTGCAGGACACAATGTCGGAATTCAATCAACGCACTGGACAATGTAAGACAATGCTGAAATTTAATCAACCAAACTGGACAATGGGTAGATGCTAGAATTTAATCAACGACACCAACATGGGATATGAAACTCGTCGGAATTAAATATACGATGGGAATTTGAAACTACAATTAAGCTAGGTTAATGAAAGATAAAAGACTTATTTTGTTGATTTGTTTTGGAGGAAGGTTTTTACGTTGGATGACTCAAGGTATTTATAAAGGTGCGTTAGTGACCGTCGACCGATTACTACTCTTGGCTCTCTATTTTCTGCTCCACTTCAGCACATTCTCCTATCCTTTCGAAGGTTTATGCCTTTCATGGCTGACGACACCATCGACACTTTCTCATTTTATGCGCCATTCTCTTTCCATTTTTAAGGATTACCATTCATCTCTGTAACTGTTTTGATCGTAATTTCTTTTGCGCGCATTTTCCCTATGCCACCAGAATTCAACCTTGACACATGGCAACTAATCAAGCTCTGATTTCAGTACACCCATTCCCAGTCGATCATGACTTCCTCATGTTTCAATCACATAACTTCCCAAGTAGCTTTAAGGGTGCGCATAACATTTCTGCTTCTCATTTTTTTTTTTGTTTCTAAGAATAGATTTGAAATAGAAATGTGTACGACAACACCATTGAAATTTTCTATTTTTGGACTAAATTTTTTACTCAAAAATAGTTTTGATGAAAAAAAAACAAGGAACAAGCTCCTTCTTCTTCTTTTCTCTTCACTGCTATTTTTATAGGGTTAAATAAAAATTGGATTGGTGATTTCATATAATTGCTATGCTTAGTGTGTGACTCCGACCGCTGCCATCGCTCGCAGTTGCCGGCAACCTCCATCGACCACCGGCTGCTTACCACCTCCGTCGACCACCGCCAGGGGGCTGCTACCGCCACCGATGGCCTCCGCCAACCACCACCACTTAGGGGCTGTTGCCGTCAGCAACCACCGCCGCCACTCGCCATCGCCTTTCGCCTCATCTCATGCGATCGCCACTCGCCTCAATCGCCACGACCACCACCCTTCGTCGGTTGCCACCTCACCGCCAACCGCCATCCGTCGACGACCTCCGCCCCTCGTCATCGCGCCATGCCTCACCGTTGGCCACCGATTGCCACCACTGCAACCTCCGTCACCTGCCACCATCGTCGCCAAAGTAAAATATAAATCATATTTTTTATTTTGAAATAGTAAAATAATAAAAATTTTATAATGTTATCAAACAAATTTCTATCTCGGAAATAGAAATTTTGTATCGTTAACAAGAATGCTTTTTGACTGAGAAAATCGTCCAAAGAATAGAAATGAAAAAATTTATTTCTGATCATAAATAGAGCCAAGAAAGATAATGTTTACCATATGCACCTAAGGCTGCGTTGACAGTACTTATCTGCCTAGAAGTGATCAGAATTTGATTTCTCTATTTGTGACGTCCTAGAAATTCAACCCTTGTAAGTGCCGGGAGTCGATTTAATGATATGAATGTATATTCATAGTCGACGCCATTTTGGACTATAAGGACTGAAAAGACGAAAATTTGGACGAATTCCGAACTTTAGATTATTTCGAATTGAGTTTCGAAATTAATCCGTGGCGATTTTTAAATTGCCGTTTTTGCAAACGAGCTTAACCCTGATCGAGCTTGACCAGTGAAATTGCCGAAATTACCCATCGATCAGTACACCAAAAATTTCGTTTCAGTCCCGGCGCGCCAAAATTACCATTTTGCCCTCCCAATAATTCATTCATATAAGACAAAAAAAATTAAATTTTGGTCTTCAAAGTCAAGGTGGGCCCTCCATTGTTCTGCCCAACGTGCGCGCCTCTGCTGCTTCCTTCTTCTTCTTTCTGCTGTTGTCTTCTTCTCTTCTTCTTCTTTCTTTTTTTTCTCTTCTCTTGCCCGAGAGCTCCCTTGGCCGATCGACTCCTCCTCCGTTCGTGGCCATTTTTCGCGACCACCACACCCCCACCGGCAGCCACCGTCCCCAGCCACTCGCCGCCGTCGCCTGGACCCCGGCCGAGCCGCCGCCGCCGCCGTTTCGCCGAAGTAAACCACCCGGTCGGGCGTCCCCTGTTTCGGGTCAGGGGAACCGAGGGCTCCGCGGCCTCCTCCGGCCGCCACGGCCGCCACCGACGCCGACCACCACCACCCAGCTAACCCCCGACTCCCCCTCGACCGATCCCACCCCTCGTCACCGACCGTCCGCCGCCGGAGTCGCCGGAATCCGGCCCGAAAACTCCGGTACTCTGTTTTGGACCCGGTATGCTCCGGTCTTCGTTTCGGCCGCCACCGTCGCCGCCGTACCACACCGCCACCGCCAGACGACTCCCCTGAGTCTCCTCTACCGCCACCCAGCCCAGCTCCGCCGGTCGCCGCGCGTGGGCGCCGGAAATCGTCGCCGACCGAGAGCCCTGTTTCGGGCAACAGCAGGACAGCCACTGATCGCGGCTGTCCGCCGTCGCCGGCCGCCTTCCGCCGCCGCCCACCTGTCCCGGCCGACCCCCACTGACCCCTAGGTGAGCCCCCGACCCCTGGCCGGCCTTGTCCCGGCCCATGTCGCCGGAAAACGGCCAAAAACCGTGAATTGCCGGTTGAATACTCTGGTTTCTCACTGTTGCAGGCTGCCGGCCGCCGCTCGCCGGAGCTCCGCCGCCGGCCACCTGTTCCGGCGACCTCGCCGGACTCCCACGGGGTGTCGCCGAAGTTTGAGCCCAACCCGCCGCGCGATAAACCTTAGTTTTATCGCCGCCGCCGCCGCCGCCGCCGCCGCCGCCGCCGATCGAGCTAACTCAAATTGTGAGTTGACTCTAAACCTTGGTTAGGGCGCTAATTGCGCTTAGGATTAGTCTGTTTTATTTATTTAGTTAATTAATTAATTAATTATTTATTATTTATTTATTTATAAAAAAAAAATATTTCGATCGGGACCGGTTTAGATAGAAACCATGGTTAGGATACATGGTCGATCGATTATTTGTCTGTGGTTATTTGTGGTAATTTAGCAATTAATTGATTGATTGAGTTGCTCGCGAGTGAGTGACAGGTTAGAGACGAGCGAACGATTGATTGCTATAATTTGACTGAGAATTAAGATTTCTAATATGAATTGAGCTTGAAATTGCCGGGTTAAGATGATTACTCGAGAGTGAGTGAATTGCTTGATTGGTTTGTTTGCCTGGCTGAAAAGTTCAATTGGGAATCTTGCGGGCCTTGGGGCCGAGTTGATTGTATTTCTTGTGGATTTTGGCGTTAATCCAAGATAATCAATGAATTGATCGCCGAGTGCAATTTGTGTGGTCATTAAAAGGGTCAATGACGCTACCTGGCAAGTTCGCTTTGTACCGTGGGTACTTGTACCGTACAGATTGTATGGAAATTTGCGACTTGTCAGAAGCACGATAATCCATGCCCCGTGCCAGTCGTACGGTTTTAAGGGATTATCGGATGCCGGTCGCAGCTTGTGAAGGACCGAAGCTCCTTTTTAAGGAATGCCTACTCGCAGTGCCGTGCCGGGTGCACTGGATACACTGCTTGTAGTAGCCGTCGCTGAGAGGGTAAAGTGGACGTAGCCTGGTTTTGCCAGAAGAGTGCGGGATCGCACTATTGATGTATTTATCACGCCAGTCGCGTGGGTCATTGATTAATAATGAACTTGTGTATGCCTGAGTGGTTGTACTTCTGTTGGTGGTAGATTTGTCAGACTTGTTATGATTGATATATTTATATATATATATATCTGTTGTTATCTCGTGATACTTTGGACGTTCTGGGCGAATCATTGTCCTAACCGAGATTAGGCTTGATTCACTGAGATTCATTTCTCACCCCGTCGCGGGACAATTGTTTTTCAGGTCCGAAGTAATGGAAAGACCGGTGCGGTTCGGCACCCCCACTGACTCATCACTTGATATCAGTCTCCATCCGGTACCAGGTACGGACCAGATGTGGGAGCGTCACATCACGACGATATGGGTTGATGAAGGGATGCCACATCTGGTGGCACATCTCTTTAAAGCCTGGTATCTTCGTGATGGGATGGATCTCTTCGGTCCGCTTCGAGGATTTGAGGAGCCACCTTTACAGGGGGTCCCTAATATCCCCGCTTGGGACCCGATGGATATTGATACACCTGATGGGGAAGTGATGGACCCCGCGCCTGATATGGAGCTCGATCTCGAGCCTGAGCAATCGGTAGCCCCCTCTGTGCGTTCTAGCCAGAGTTCTTGTGATGACCCAAATGACCCGGCTCCCCCGTTTGATTATTACGACACGGATGTCGAGTCTTCCCAGTAGTGGGTTAGGGCCTTTTTGTAGTCAGGGAACTGTGGTTATTTTTGTGGGGGATACTGTTTTGGGATAGATGAGAGTTAACCTTACCTGACTCCTGTATCTTTTTGTGAGTCCTAGAGGGCCACCCCGAAGCATGGGGTTGTATTTATCAGTTGATGGCTCTGTAAGGTTATGGATCATCTATTCTCATCAGCCTTTTGTATTTTGCAATCTGGCTTTACTTTCTATCTATCCCATGTGTTTTTATTGAATGGAAGATGGTACGTTCCGCTTGCGCAATATAAGCTTAGGTCGATAGCAATTGCCTGGGACGCTATCTATTATGACCTGGTGGCGATTTGGCAAGGGATGTCGCGGGCTCGAGAGTCGGGACGTGACACTATTTCTTCTTAAAAGTAGAAGTTAATTTTTTTTACTTCTGCTCTAGATTAACTTCTATTTAGAGAAATTCATTTGATAACGGTCGAAAATTTCTACTTTTGAAATATTATTAAAAAAATATTACGTGTCGGTGGTCCGGCGGTGGAGACGACGGCGACGGCGACGGCGGCCAGCGGTGACTGACGGCGATAGGGGCAACCGGCGGCAATGGGCGAGCGTTAGGTGCTACATACATCAATATGGTCGAAAAATTGATTTCTCTATCGAGAAATAAAAATTTTTTATTTCTCAAAGTTGATCAAAAATTTTATCACTTTTTTTTATCAAACATATTTTTACTTCGATATTATTTTTGTCAAATGAATATTTTTTGCTAAATTGAATTTTAATAGTGAAATAAAAAATTCAGAAGCGTTATTTTTATTTTATTTTATTTTTTGGTAAAAAAGAAAGCGTTATTATGTAGGGGCTAAGTGTCAACACAAAAATAGTACGTGCGGTCAAGAGAATAACGGGGAGTGATTTGTCTCGATCCCGGCGAGCTTTCTTGGAAAAGCTAAATTATGCCGTCAGTCTATCCAACCTCAAAAACTGTGTCGAACAGTGTTTAAGACACGACCCCATTTCGTAATTATTAGGACAAAAAGAAGTTCTTATTTTCCCCTTCTAGTTCTGTTGATCTTTCGTGGAAGAAGCTGTTTAGCTGTATCTGCGGTGTTCTTTAGCTGTATCACGCACAACTTTAGGGTTTCTACTGTGGCGATTGTATCTGTCTGCTCAGCTGAATCCGCCCTTGCCTCTCCCGCAAAGCCATCCACCAATTCGCCAACTTTATTGCGGCAGATGCAGCAAGTAGCGCCGAACGACGAGTCTGCGGAGAATGACCCATCGATATTGATTTTCAAGAGCATCATCGGTAGAGCCCTTCCAGACATGAGCTGATGAACCCCTATCAGCTTGCTCCTCCTTTGTCGATTTGTCCTGGTTTCCAAAAGGAATATTTTAACGAGATTCCTTGGGTTTGGCTTCACGTTACGGAAAATGGCGTTTGTTTCTTCCTTTCCAGATTCGCCAGAGCGCAGTAGCTGGGAGGTCGTTGAGGTGTGACTGAAGTTTAGTAGCCATTCATCAATTCGGCGGAGGCCAACAGGTGAGACTTGAATCTGTATTGCCGGGTCCGACCAAATTTGATGGGTCTATGGATGTTGTACTGATTCTGGCTGCTGCTTGCATGTGTCGCAGGTGCTTGCCTTCACTATATACCTCGCTTGAATAGGTTTTTTCTTAGTCGGCATAGCATTCTGACACATTGGATCTTTGGACTTGTATTAGCCTTCGAGATCCTGGTCCGCAGAGAGAGCGAGGATATTGATGGAGAGGATGAGGCTGTTACGTTACTGCTCTGTTCTCCAATCTCCCCTAATTATGTTACAGCCACTCTTCACAGAGTAAATCTCCAGTTTCTAGTCTTAGTCCAGACTATTCTGTCCTCTCTTTCTGGCGATCCAAGTGGAATTTGTGAGAATTTCGCTGGCGGTATTCTCATCGAAGAGGTTTATATAAGGAGCTGTTCTCTCCAGGATTGGAATCTCTTTGAACTTTGGGGCCAAGATTTTTATGGACGAATATCTGATTATTCTCCAAATTCTCTGCATATTCTTCGCCAACCGTCTCTATCCTGTTAATGCCTTCTCGCGCAGCCTCTCTATGAAATGAAAGTATTGATGCGCCCAAGGATTTGATTTTTTACCTTCCTTCCTTCTGTCTTTTTTTTTTTTTTTTTTGGCGTTAGAACCCTGCCCTCCTCTGTTTGACCCAAAACCTCTCGATTTTCTCTTCATCTCGAGCTCTGCTGTTTTCCCATGGCTCCGGATTTTCCTCGCCATTCTACTGCAGAATCGCCATCAATCGTTCGTGCTTCTGGGGGCAATTCCAATCCGATATGTTCACCGTCAAATTTCACAGAAGCTTCTATTGCGAGGTGGGCTAGACTTCATCAACTGCTTGATCTTGGGTACGATAAAATTTGGTCAGATCCAGGTGCGGAAGAGGAGATCAAAACCCTGCTGGCCTATTTGTCCGATCTTCCTCGTCAGCAGCATACGTGTGCCGTGTTCGAGTATCTTTTCAAAGCGTTTTCTTCTTCTTTCGACCGCAAATTAGCAGATTTTAAGATCCGTCGGAGACGATACAAATCCTATGAACCGGCCTTATATGATCATTGGCACAAATATGAGGAACTCCTTCGTGCAAAGCGCGTCCTGGAAGAATGCCGAGCTGATGACCATACCACGTTGCAGTCTTTTATCAACCAACAGAAATTGGTCCTACGACTTATGGCTTCATGCCGTCGCTTGTCCATCAGAGCTGTCAAAACTTGCCCTGACCTGCATGAACTTGTGGACGCGATGGTAAAGCTTGAGATGGACTTAGGCAATTTCGCTCACATAATGAGGAAGCACTTCGGCAACAGGATTCCATGAAACTAAGCAATTTCGAGTAGTTTGGTATTATATGTAGTACCTTTGCTTGTGTGTTCCAATCCAATGTTATATGTTGGTCTTACGTGGTCCATCATCTTGTAATCGGTGTTGCTAGTGAGAAGTTCCTCTCCCTTTTCACTCTGTACTTGTTTCCAAATCATCAATCGTTGCTACTAACGCGTGGTCACAATGTTTAAAAGACTTTCAACATTATCAATTGGACCTGTGTTGCCAGTACCTCAAAACTGCGACAGCTTCGTTTAAGACCATGCTGATTTCGGCTCTGCTGACGTGTAACTAACCAATTAAGTGACCCATGCATCACCTTAAATCTTATGACGTTGGCATCTTTGTCCGGATTCGAGGGACTCGATGATCAACACTAGCCCCCTATAGGTAACACCTCATCAATTTCGGATCTCCGGCCATCTGTTCATGGATGTCTTTTATTGTATCTGTGACTGTGGCCGCCCATTAACTACCCCAACCCCCCGGCCGCGCGCCACAGACCACGTTAGATTATAAGGTTCGCTCCACCTTGGACCAAATAATAATATCATTTCATCAATTGATTGCGATTGAGACTAATTCATACACAACTCTCCACTTATCCCCTTTGATCCCACTTGAATCATTATATTCATCGGTCTCATTATCGTGATTTAAGATCTCAAATAGAGAATAATCTTCAACTATTTCGCTATTTCTCGAAAATTCATTCTCTAAAAATGTGGCATCTCAAGATTCAAATTCAGTAATGCTTCCACTTTCTTGCTCGCGTATGAACACATATACTTTTGATTGTTCTTTTGATTCATTAGTGGGCTATACTTATGATAATTAGATAATAAAAAATAGCTTGGCAAAAAAGATGATCGTATATCATTGTTAATCAAGATTATATTCCTTACATACTTTTAAAACAGAAGGGATTTCATTGTCTCACGAATGCCTCTATACATCGGCTTGCGGCATCTTGGATTATCTTCTTTTGTTCTCTCAATTTCTCTATATGATGAACTAATTGAAAACGACATTTTTGTTTGTATGATTGCTTGTGATGGCTTTGAGAGTTGGTCCTTCAAGATGAAGGTCCTATTCAATATTCTCTAACTTCTTCGTATCCTAAAATTTGAAACAAATATTAAATTAATTGATAATATGATGCTTGAACTTGACCTTGATCTCGATTTTGGGAATCTTTCTTCTCTTTTAGAAAGATTTGCAGCTGTTTTAGAAATGTCAAAAGGATGTGGAATTCACGGTTGAGCTAATTTTAGTTTATCTTTTTCGATGGGGTCTAATTAACTTATTCATTTTTTTATGTCGACTAGAGACCATATCCAAATGGGGCTATGTCACATTGCTACAGGCGTATGAAGTCTCTTCAGATATCAATCTTTGTCGAACGCTTGTCATAATTATTCGCGTGATTCTTACGTGAAAGGCGTTGAACATATGACACATTACTATGTAAGATCGGATCATTCTGAGTTATGAAAATTTGGATCATTTAATGAAAATAATTATATAATTGAAGAAAGATATGTTGGAAACTTGTTACATCATTTAAGAACATTTTTTTTTATGTTACTCTCCTTTTATTAATCTTTTTTAAAAAAATTCCGAACTTAATAAAAGAACAGATGTTTAAGATAACCTAATAGATAAGCTAATGATCATTGGTCAAATCTGTTGGCGGATGTTTGGGGGTCGGTTAGTTGACTCCACTCTATCTCTCCCTGCTGGCCGTCTCCCATAAAAGTATGCGATAAGTTGGTTTCGAAAAGAGAGGAGAAAAATTCCCTCTTCATGGTTCTCTGTCTCTCTCCTCTAACAAAACTGAAGAGATTACGAAGCATATGATGGTGGTCCAGGAGCCTCACCAGACCTCCTTTCATTCTGTCCTGTTTTTCGCTCACTCAGTCCTCGACTTTTCATCAGAATTGAGCAAGTAAACAACTGATCGTGACTGAGGTTTCGAAGCATACGATGCCGGTCCAATTCTTCTCTGACTTCTCCGATCGTAGATCCATTTCCATCTATTTGCCAGATGATCCGTATTGCCATGTTTTTTTTTTTTTGGCTCTGTTTTTCTGGAGTTTTGAAGACCGAGTTCAGTTGATGAACCCACGGATTAATCACATCAAAATAAGGCTGTGCTGAATTATCTATGAGATATTGTGACCATAATACGGATTTCATTTGACGCTAGACGAAAAGGTGCCTTCGTTTTTTCGAACAAACTCAGAATTTTCTACGCAGGTAAATCGTTTGACAAAATGCCTCAGTGATCTAACCGAGTATTGTCCATGTTTTCGTCACTTCTGAAATGCGTTAGTGTGTCGCTTGTCTCATTTGTTCTCTAGCGTAGGAATCCAATTCAATATCATTTTTTTAATTCTCGAATCTGAGTGTCTTTCCATGTTTTTCTTTGTTTTTTTTTTAAATTCACGGTTAGCATAATTTTCCATGTTTATTGCCTGTAATTGCACTGTGATGCCTGGATTAGGTGATCAATGAACGAGTGAAATGGATTAAGAGTTAGGTATATTTGGACTAGGCAATAGCCCCTGCTCCAGGCGAGAGCTTCGAGCCCTTAATTCGCCTGCTCAGGGCGAGCCGACCTTGGCCCCTGGGCCAGTCGGTGGTGGCCGGCGGCGACCGGCGGCGACCGGCGGCGACCCTCGCCGGCCACCACAGAGAAACCCAGGTTTCTTTTTCTTTTAAATTTTTCATTATTTTTTTGCCTTTTGTTTTTTTTTTTGAAATTGGACTAACAATAAAAAAAATCAGAAATTATTAAAAAAAATGTAAAGAAATTCCATGTGGCACTCATAAAATGAATAAAATAACAATGAAAATTCCACATCACCTTTTTCCGGCGAAATAGCACTTAGTTGAACGATTTTGGTCGGAATTGGCACTCATTTGAATGTTTTTGCTCCGATTAGGCACTCAAGTGTACACTTTGAAAGTTAAGGTACTTAAGTACGAAATTTAAGGCATTTTATGTGTACTTTTCCCACGGAAATCCTCAGAATCAGGCGCACCGTTACATCAATGATGTTTCATCATGAAGAAGTCTAGTTGTAGGAAATTTGTTTAAGATTTACCAAGCCAAAAACCGCATGCAAAATCAAATTTTACGCAAGCCCCTTTTTTCTCTTACATGCTAATTGCTTTATGAATATGTAACATTTTTGGTTCATAAGGCATCGAATCGCAATGTGATCTAAGATTCCGAAATGCATTTCATTTTACTGTTTCCCCTTTTTCCCTTTGGCCGGCACTATTAAACCATATAGCTCCTTCAAGTTCGCCTTGCTCCCACAGCTCCATTTTCCTCATATTGATCTGCCTGAAATACTTCAGAGACAGTAATGGACGCTTCCGAGTTATTGTTGTTACCACTTCCATTCAGTGCACCGTGATTTTGGAAGACCAACCACATATGGAGAAATTTGCTACTCTGGAATATGAGTTTGTGAATGGTATCATACCAAGAGTGATCGCAACATATACCTCTGAAAAAGCGGACTGCTGGTGGACTCTCCAACAAATGCTTTTGGCAAATGGTTGTATCCTGGAAGTCTAGACAAGTATAGTCAAGATCCCGTAATCTCTCCAGAGAAGTCATTTTAGTGAACCCATATGAAGTAGTCCACGTGCTGATCAAACCAGGGAACAACAGGTAAAACCAGCTTCGCTACCGCTGACTCCTCCAGCTTTTACAAAACGAGGAAGAACAGGGAGTTAATCAGAACAATAGATAGCATCAAACAGTATCCATATGCAAAAAGAGTTCAAAAAACTAAAGCCATGTACAAAGCAGCTCCCAAGAACACTGAAGGAGGAGATGCCGCACGGTCTTTGCCTCCTTCCTGCAGAGGAAGCAGATCAAATCTAGAATAAGGACTGGTTCCCAATTTGCTTCTACATAGAACTCTTGTTGGAACCCTCACTTCCCAAGGAAAATCCATTCTAGCACCACTAATCTGATCTAGCAGCTAGTACTAAAATTTTGCATAATAGATTCCATCTCTTCCCTTGTTTCCTTACGCGTCAACCCAAAAAGAAATTCCAATCAAAATGCACGTAAATGATCATTCCACACTAGATATTAATGATAAGTGTAAATTGCTCATGCACCGCTCAGGGTTTTGATAAAAAATGCAGGTAGGTTCTAATTTTTTTTCAAATTGTGCACTTGCTCTCCTCCCTGAATATCTCAAGACTAGCAAATTATTGACTGAATTGGTAAGGTTGCTTTAATGCCGTGTAAGAGCTTTTAGCCAATACGCACGCGTCATGGACGAAGAGGGGGAACATCCTTAGCCGACAGGAGGTATGTATGCTTTCTAAATGCGACGGCTGTTTATGCATCAACGGGGCCTGAAATCCAGTTGTCCTTATGAAAAAGATGAAGGGAGACAACAAATTCAAATTCGATGTTGCTTCGGCGTAGGCTCATGTTTGTCACTGGAAAAGAAAACGGGCACGTTTAGGTAACCCCCCGCCCCTCTAAACACAAACTCATCCAATTGATTATCAAGCTGTATGAACCCAGAATCATGCTTCACCAGCTAGTACGGATAACTGAAGACAGCACAATGCATACCACACTCGCATGTGCATACATCGGCACAAATGCACATAATTCAGAAAAGTTACCTTTTCAAGCTTATTCATCAAGATGTGACACACATCCCACGAAGACAGAACTGATACGTGGTCCCCACTAGGGGTATTTCTGCCACCTTGTCTCCAAGCACCCTTGAGCATTGATAGTTAAAGTTCTAAAAGTCAAGGTACACCAGTAACAATGGGGTGGTTTAACAGCAAATTATGAAATGAAACTCGGAAAGTTCTTAATACTATGTAAAGCAAAACTCGTGTATGAAGCCTATGTTTCTATCTCATTACCTGATACAAGCCACTGGGATCAACTCATCACTTTTACAGTTACTGAATCATCTGAAATTCAGATGTTAAGCTCTGATCTGCAAGGTCACAAGACAATCGGTCATTAACCAATATTGCTTGGTATTGTAAATAAACATAAGAACAACTTTCACTTGAATGCGAAGTGCATGATGGTTTTGGTCGAAATTTTTGGTCATTATTGAATGCTAAAGTTCTGTGCTAAGTTCTCGATTTTTGTGTCTTTTTACCTTTTTTTTATCCGATGGGCAAGCAGAGTTACATTTGCAAGTATAGCTGTTGAAGATTTTTTTTTTCTCTGTTTCTTTTCTTTACTTGATCTATTAACTGAATGTTTGCAACCCTCTCTCAGCAATAGGCAAGGGCCCTCCTTGCCGGCTGCAGCGAGGAGAGGTGACGCTTGCCTGTGGCCATCAAGGGCGGCCTTGTCAAGTAGAGTGAGGGGCCCCTTGCCCAAGCAAAGCCTTCTCTTGTTAGATCGGATGAGGGCAACTCTAGTCTATTAGAGAGAAATGCACTTGAGAGAGGAGGCGGAGTCGTCTCGCATCCGTGATACTGAGGAATCCAATATATAAAGCCATCAAGGTCTTCACACGGGGGACAGGTTTTTCCTTTACCTAGTCTCCATCTTTTTGTTCCTTTTGAGAGGTGCCTTAGATGATTATACTGTATGAATACACGACGCGACTAGTTTCTAGCAATTTCTCTTTCATTTTTCATCGTTTTTTTTCATAACACATATCCAATAAAAATATATTTAATGTGTATAATTAGTTATAATGTCATTTTAAAAAAATTAACATAGGACTATGTAACATGAGTGTTCGTCACGCTTATTATGTAGGCGAGATGAACAATATGGTCCAAAATCTGCTTTCCCTTCGTAGTCAAGTGGATCGCATTCCGAGAATCTGCAGCATCCCAACGTCCAAATCTCGATTTTTACGGAACCAACTTTTGGAAGTGCCTGAATTCTCTGGAAATCTGATTCTTCCACCGTTCTTTGCTTCTGATTTGTGGGAGGAAAAGATTTACTTATTATACACAGTTAAATGGCGATTATGTTAACAGCCCTCCTTAACTTCAGCAAGACTCATTCAAATCAAGGCTTATCTTGTCTTAAGCGATTCTGTTAAATGAGCGAAAATTAAGATGAATAACGCCCGAGGTTCTCTCTCTCTCTCTTCCCCCTTTGCTCCTTACTGCTCGCTAGACATTAAATCACCGTATTCGTCGACTACCATGCCAGCGACAATTCCAATTCCTTCACGTGATGTTGAGAGATTACGTACGTTCAGTACCATGCCACTTCATTCATAGCAACTAACTATTTTGCTGAATCTTTAGAATAAATAGCTTCCTTGTACGTTTTAGGCTCACCATACTCTATCGACTCTAAAATTGAAAAAGCATAAGCAACAAAATCTAAGTAAACATATTTTCACGGAGGTCTCATTGTTCTTCTTGTTCTTTCTCTAGCTATAGAATTTTCTTCTTCAAGTTCTTCAAAATCAATATTATCGGGAGCTGACTAAATTAGTTGCAAAGAAGTTACTTTGAACTCCACTTTTTCTGTTACACTTTTCAAATTTTCTTGGCAAGTAACAGATGATTCTTTTGATAGGACAAAGCAACAGATTCATCTAAAGTAACATCTCTACTAATCATAATTTTAAATGAATCAGAACACCAAAGCCTATAACCTCTTACACTAGAAGAATGACCAAGAAAGATGCATTTTTTTTCGCTTTAGGCTCTAATTTCCCTTCACTAACATGTGCATATACTGGACATCCAAATACTCGAAGAGAAAAATAATCAACAGATTTACCTGACCATACATCTTCGGGTGTCTTACACTCATTGGACGTGTAAGGAGAACAATTTATCAATCAGTAAGTTGTATTGACTACTTCAGCTCAGAATTCTTTGCCCAAAAGAACATTAGACAACATGCACCAAGTTCTTTCTAATAAAGTTCTGTTCATGCATTTTGCAATACCATTATGATGTGGTGTATTCACTATAGTATTATGCCTCACAATTCCTTCATTCTTGTAGAACTCATTAAACTCGCTTGCACAAAATTCTAACCCATTATCTGTTCTCAGTCGCTTGATTTTCTTACCGGTTTGATTCTCAATTAATGTTTTCCATTGCTTAAAAGTAACAAAAACATCACTTTTTTCCTTAGAAAAAATACACAAACTTTTCTTGAAAAATCATCAATAAAAGTGAGTATATACTTGGAACCAAGGCCATTTGATGAAACGTTAGCAGGCCTTCATTGATCAGAATGGATGTAATTTAGAGTGCCCTTTGTTTTGTGAATTCCTTTGAAACTGACTCTTTTCTATTTCCCAAAGACGCAATGCTCACATAAATCTAGTTTCTCAATTTTCTGACACACAAAAGACTAAGCTTCTCCATCCCTGTGATACTCATATGGCCTAATCTCGTATGTCATAATTTAGTATTATTTGAATCTGTCATATCATATCAGACCGTTGCTGAATCAATAACAATAGTACTTTGTAGTTGATACAAAGTGCTGATTTTTAGCCCTTTCATCAATAAAAGTGAACCTTTCATAATTTTCATAACTCCACCTTCAACAGTAAATCTACAATTGTTAGCATTAAGTGTACCCAAAAAGATTAGATTTTTCTTCAAATCAGGAACATGTCTAACATTATCCAAGGTTCTGATCATGCCATCATGCATCTTAATATTAATGGTACAAATCCCAACTACGTTGCATTTAGCACTATTGTCCATTAGAATAACTCCACCATTATATTCATTATACATAGATAACTAATCACGATTAGGACACATGTAGTATGAACAGCCTGAATCAAGAATCTAACTATCACAGAATCTATCTTTATCGTCTACAACCAATAGCCAATCTTCGTCTTCTTCTTTAGCAACATTAGCTTGAGCAATATTTTTGTTTCCTCGATTCTATCTGTTCTGGTAGTTGTGATTGTTGTGATGATTGACATTCCCATGATTTTGCTGATTTAAATTATTTTCTCTTTGTTAATTGCCTTCAATTTTAGATAATTTATTTTAATATGCCCTGGAGACTTACAATAGTTGCAAATCATATCTCTATGCTTGGATTTTGACCTGCTTTTGCCACTATTTTTTCTCTCAATAGACCTTTCTCGAGCAACTAAACCAGTCCCATGATTATTACTGCCTTCAAAAATCAATTCTGCATCGAGTTTCTACTTATTTAGCAGATTAATCTTGACATTTTCAAAATCAATAGTTTCTCTATTGACAATCGTGTTCTCTTTAAAATTCTTATATGAGAGAGATATTGAAACTAACAATAAAAGAGAATGGTCCTCATCTTCAATATTAACATCAATGCTTCTTAATTTAGCGATAAGAGCATTGAGCTCAAAAATATGATATTTAAGAGAAGTACCTTCATCCATACGAAAAGTGAAGAGTTGTTGCTTGAGCCTCAATCGATTGGTGAGAGACTTTGTCAGAAGAGTATCTCCATTTTCATCCATAAAACTGCAGCTATTTTTTCATCTAGTACTTCCTGCAAAACTTCATTCGTGAGGTACAACTGAATAGTGGACAAAGTTTTTCATCTAATTCTTCCTATGTTTCATCGGACGTGGTTTTTGATTTTTTCCATTTACTAAACAGAGTGTTCTACAAACCCTTATGCGTAAGAACAACTAACGTACAAGCTTGCCATAGGTTGAAATTGCTGCTCCCATCAAACTTCTCAATATCAAATTTCGTTTTTGAACTTGAAGCCATAATTAGAAGATCGAAAACCCTAAAGCTTTAATACCAGATTGTTATGATAATGCGAAAACTAAAACGAAATTAAGCCAGGGCTTTGATACGTCCATGGAAATGTCGCCACTGCGATTGTGGAATTCAGCACGCGCCTCTGGCGTGCCTCGACATCTGTGAACTCCAGGCATCAGCTAGTGGGCGAGGGAAAGATGAAAATGAATTTGAAAAGAGAGTCAAAGAGTGCTTGAAAGTCTCAACCATAAATGATGTCGGCTAGGGATCGGTGGATGTTGCTTTTAGGACTCCATTGGCACCTTATGAGAAATCAAGGTTTTTGGTTTCGGGCGATCCGTCAAGTTATCATGAATCATCATAGCAACATGCAAAGCCCGCGTCGACCTTTTATCTAATAAATGCATCCCTTTCAAAAGTCAGGTTTGCACGTATTAACTAGCTATGTGGATGCACATCTCCACGGCCAGCTTCTTAGACTAAGGAATTTTGAGGCAATAACAGGTCTGTGATGACCTTAGAAGAGCCGACATCGAAGGGTCAAAAAGCAATATTGCTATGAACGCTTGGTTGCCACAAGCCAGTTACCACACAGCTCTTCAAGAATGAAAACTAAAGGAGCACACAGACTGATCAAACAAGGCGACATCCGCATCGCTAGATGTGAAACACCAAGATCTTTTGCTGATCATGGCTTAAACTGAGAAGAATAAAAGAACACCAAGATTTACATGAAAACACTTGCGGGGAAAATCATAGGGAGACGAAAAATGAAATCCACTATAAAGTGAAAGATTACAAAAGGAGTCTAAAAAAATCCTTCAGTACTTAACATCAACATCAACATCAATAACATCTTTTTGCCAAACTAGTTGGGGTCGACAATTAATAAACCACTACAGATACATAAAGTAAAAGTAAAACCGATTGAAAGAAAAGAGATAAATATATAAAAATAAATAAATTAAGATAAAAAAATTATATATAGGAGAAATGACTAAAAAGGACAGTCAGGAACATGAAAATTCTATCCCTCCACAATGCTAATAGCCTTTCTCCACTCCGTCTAAAGACAAACTGTATGCTAGTCTATATTTTACTTCATTAAATTTTGTTTTACTACTTTTCTCCAGATAAGTTTCGATCGACCTTTTCTTTTTTCGTATTATACTCTCCATAGCAAACTTCTATTCTTACTGGAGCATATAGGGGTCTTCGAAAAATATGCATAAATCATCTCAATCTATGTTCTCTCATCTTTTTTGCAACCAGTTCTACTCCAATTTTTTGTCGGATATTTTCATTCTTTATATTATCCATTCTCGTATGACCACACATCCACCTTAACATCCTCATTTTCGTTGCTATCATTTTATGCTCATGTTGCCTCTATGCTAGCCAACATTCAGCTTTGTATAGCATGGCAAGTCTTACTGTTGTTCCATAAAAATTTCCTTTTAACTAAGAGGAATTTTGCAATCACACAAAAATCTTAATGCACTTCGCCATTTCATCCAACCTGTTTTGATTTTATGATTTACATCCTCATCAATCTCTTCCCCCTTTTTTGTAATATTGATAAAAAATATCTAAAAGTATCTTTCTTGGGTACCTTATATCTGAGAATATTGACAGCTTCCTCATCTCTTCTTCCTACTGTACCGAACTCACACTTCAATTATTCGGTCTTACTTCGACTTAATGTAAATTCTTTAAAATCCAACGTTCTTCTCCATAATTCTAATTTAACACTAATCCCAACCTTGGTTTCATCAATAAGCACAATATCGTCTGCAAATAGCATACACCACGATATCTCATCTTGGATATCTTTTGTGAGCTCATCCATAATCAGGGTAAAAAGATAAGGAGTCAAAGGAAAACTCCTCGAGCAAAACCCCTCAAACCCCAAACCTAACTGTTTGAGAAAAAGTAATATTTATACTATTAACTTTCAAACCCTAACGTTGGCCCAAGCCCATAATTGATTCAATTTATATCAACACTGTGAACTGTGAAGTAAGCATTAACGTTGGATAGTTCATGGTTAGACAGGTCACAACATACCACTGGGCTGCTCTAGCTTTTCGCTATGCTCTGTTTATTCATTTGTGCCTTGCCTTAGATTATTCTTCAGATTTTATTGTTTCCTACTTTCTTTCAGTCTTATTTCCAAGATTTTTCTGACCTTGTCTGTTTTTCTTTTGGTGAAACTCTAGCCAAAGGATCGGATCAGCTGTTTGACCGATGATGGTATTGGCTTTATGTTATCTTTTGTCATCTGGGGAAGCATAAGCGACTTGTCTTCTTTTCAAAAGATGAAGGCATTTGTCTACTTATCAAGTCATCAACCTTGATTTCGACTGTTCAGAATTGTTGGCCAAGGTGAGAGATGACCCCTAGTCGGTCGAAAAGGAGATGGTAAGTTATGTGGAATGAGTGGATAATATCTTGCATCTTCAAAGTGGAGGATATCATTTACGTAGGTTCGCATTGGAAAAACGATGGATTAGATTTGCATTGGAAAAACGAGTTGAAGTTCTCAAACTAGATTTTGAGCCAGCGTCTTTGAAGGATTTGAGGCCTTATTATGACCCAAATCGCTTGCCATATCTATTAGGGAAGGAAACACTTATGGATGCTGATGTAGGTTGTTCACAACAAGCTTTTGGCTTGAGCTCTTCTAGTTCTTGGATTGTTAGTTTTAAATATCTCGAAGAGTTCACCTTGAATCGAATCACTGTGGAGGGAGAGCTCATTGAGCAACTGCCAGCCAATTGTCCAGTTTTAGAGCGATTGAGTTTAGAATTTGCTAGTACTTTCAATAGGTTTAGAGTTCCTGGCCGATCAATGAAGCTGAAATACTTGCTCATAGGATGGTGTGATGATCTTGAACACTTCGAGATGTATGACACGAATATTGTGCTTGGACAAGCTCCCCCAACTGTTTGAGATGTCTATTAGACGATATGTAATGAAGCTGCATATGACCTCATCTCAACTTTCGAGTCTTTCTTGTCTAGAGATTCTCAAACTTAGATTTATTGCTTTTTTTATGTAAGAACGGGTTATTGATTTTCATATGGTTTCGTAAGTTAATTTCTTTTCGCAGTCTTCATTTTATTTGATTCTCTCTCTGTCTAATATGAAGAAATCCTGCTTACTCTTCAACTACATAAATTGACTAGTGTCAAGCATTTGGAATTGGACCAGCCCCGAAAAATAAAGTATTTACCAAATGAGGTGTTATTTTTTTTATTTACCGGACCTGGGGCCGCTCGGCAATCACACTGCCGAGCGGGTGGTTGGTCTTTTATTTTTTTTTTGTTCTGGTGATGATAGGTTATGCTTGTGCAATAGAGTAAATGGTGCATGGACGTTATGCTTGTGGAAGGGATGGGATGATGTGGAATGGAGAAAATGGTACATGGACGTTGGGAATAAGTTCAATCAAGTCACTGCAGATGAGTAATCAAGAGTCGTCATCTGCGGTCCTCCTATTCTTCCTCAAGAAGAAAAACAATTTTTGGTGGAGAAAAGCATAGGATTCTTCAATGACAGCTGTAGCGTTGACAATCAAGGCATGCTTTCTTCATCTCTAGCTGAGGTGATGACAATGAGGACGCATCCACATCGACAAAAATTTCACAACGCTTTATCGTTTTTTAAAAAACATTTGTTCTTGCTTAGAGTGGCGAGCGAATAAAAGATGGATCATAGAACAACCAGAGTTTCTTGTCCATGTTTTCTTCACTGTTATTATACCTTTATCAACCTCATCAGGCACAAAGTGATAATGAATATTGATGTGTTTCGGTCTCTCGTGATACATCACGTTTTTGATCAACTGAATCACACTTTGGTCATCGCAAAAGATAATGGAGCCTCCATCCTGCTTCATCCCAAGCTATGTAACCAAACGCTTCAATCAAAAAGCTTCCTTTAATGCTTCCATTGCGACCATGTACTCTGCTTCAATAGTAGATAAAACAACTGTATCTTGTCCAGTTACTCTCCAACTAACCGCGGAACCACCAAGTGTAAAAACATAACTTGTCAAGATCTCCTTTTATCGAGATTCAACGAAGCCAACAACTGAATTTCCAATATCACAACATTTATCAAATACCAAAACAACATTTGAGGTACCCCAAATATATTGAAGAATCCACTTCACTGCTTGCCTGTGTGCTTTGCCTAGATTTGCCATATACCTGTTCACAACACTAACTACCTGGGAAATGTTTGAACGAGTGCACACCATAGCATATAAAAGACTACCCACGACACTAGAATATGGAACTTGAGATATCTCATCTTCCTCTTCTTTGGTTTTAGATGATAAAGAAGCAGAAAGTCTAAAGTGGGATGCCAAAGGAGTACTTACCGATTTAGCATTCTTGGTGCTGAAACGTTCAAACACTTTCTCAATATACCCATTTTACAAAAGGTATAACTTCTCAACCTGTCTATCTCTATGAATCTCTATACCTAGAACTTTCTTGGCAGCTCCAAGATCCTTCATCTTAAATTCTCTACTAAGCTGCTTCTTTAACAAATGTATCTCTGATATGTCATGCAATAATAAGCATGTCATCCACATACAATAGTAGATAAATAAAAGCAATTTTTTATAGTGCACAAAATTTTCATGCGTACTTCGCGAGTAGCCATGACTTAACATAAAGTTATCAAACCTCTTGTACCATTGTCGTGAAGATTGCTTGAGATCATACGAAGAGCTTTTGAATCTTCAAACTTGATCTTCTTTACCCTCAATAGTGAATCTCTCGGGTTAAGACATATAGATTATCTCCTCAAGCTCGCTATGCAGCAAAGCGGTCTTGACATCAAGTTGCTCAAGTTCTAGATCATAAAGGGTCATTAATGCGAGCAACACACGAACGGAACTGTGTTTCACAACTGGAGAGAACACTTCATTGAAGTCGATCCCTTCCTTTTGACTAAAGCCCTTCGCTACCGATCGTGCCTTGAATCTTTTATCTTTAACCCCTAGAATTCCCTCTCTCTCTTTTTTTTTTAAATTCACTTGCATCTAATAGCTCTTTTGCCCTTAGGCAATTTCATAAGATCCCAAGTTTGATTCACGAAATGTAGAAGTTTTTTCAATACCAAGCACTTCAGCAACCGTAAAAACATATGCTACCAGGTCAGCAAAACTATACTTTTGAGGAGGCTTAATTTATCTTTTATCTATACCTGCAGCCAAAGTCTGAGGTTGTTCAACTTCTTCTACTTTTTCTTTAATTAAATCTGAGTCTTGTTGGTCACTATCACTTTCTGGCTGAATAAGAATGTCTTCTAAGGTTCTTTGTGGATGCTTTACACTAAACTCCACCTCTTTCGCTATATTCTCTTCCTGAATATCTATAGACTCAACAACTTTTTTTGATCAAGCATAAAATTTTCATCAAAATAACAATCCTACTGATTATAAACTTTGGTAACTGAGGATTCGAACACCACAATCTATATCCCTTAACTCCATCTACATAACCAACAAAAATACCTTTCTTGGCTCTAGGTTCAAGTTTACCATGTTTTACATGATAATAAGCATGATATCCAAATACTTTCAATACAGAATAATCAGAAGGTTTACCAGACCAAACCTCATTTGGAGTCTTACATTCAATTGCGGTAGAAGGAGAATGATTCACCAAATAACATGTCATGTTCATGGCTTCAGCCCAAAAATCTTTATCAAGTCCAACATTAGAAAGTATACACCTAGCTCTCTCCAAAATTGTTCAGTTCATGCGCTTCGTTGCCCTATTCTGCTGAGGTGTATACCTGACTGTTCGATGTCGAATAAACCCTGAATTTTTACGGTTCTTGTTAAAATCACCTTCGCAAAACCCGAGACCATTGTCTGCTCTAAGACGCTTTATCTTCTTATCAATTTGATTTTCAATCAATATCTTCCACTTCTTGAATGTTTTAAAGATGTCACTTTTACGCTTCAAGAAATAAACTCAGACTTTCTTAGAAAAGTCATCAATAAATATCAAAAGATAAATCGCACCACCTTTAGATGTAACCTATGCAGGTCCCCACAAATCAAAGTGAATATAGTCGACTGTGCCCTTCGTCGAGTGCACCCCAGTACTGAGACCAACTCTACGTTATTTTCCATAAACACAATGCTCACAAAAACCAAGTAGAATTGTATGCTACCCAAAAAGGAAACCATGCTTACTTAGGATAGTCATTCCTCTTTCGCTCATGTTGCCTAACCGCATATGCCACAACATTGATTTATCATAATCTGAAGAGGACAATATATTTAAAGAATCCACAATGGTACTTTTCCTGCAGAACATAAGGACCGTTCTTCTTATTACCTCTCAACATAATCAAGGAGCCCTTTGAGATTTTCAAAACTCCACTTCCACCGGTATACGTGCATCCAGTGGAATTCAAACCGCTAAAAAAATAAGGTTTTTCTTCAAATCTAGGATGTGTCTAACATTTATCAAAGTTCTCAGTACTTTGTTATGATATTTGATACACACTGTACCAATACCCACAATCCTATAAACTCTATTATTACCCATCAAAACTGAACCACCAGTGACTTTCTCATATGTGTGGAACCAATCTCTGTTTGGGCACATATGGTATGAACAAGTCGAATCCCAAAATACATTCATCGTCTACACGAGAATCTGAAGACAAAATAGTAAGAACATTATCTGCATTAGCAGACTCATTATCATTTACCATACTAGCCGAATCAAAACTGTCTATCGACTTTTTCCCCTTTGCTTTGAGCAAAGGACACTCGGCTTTATAGTGTTCAAACTTGTGACAATAGTAGCATTCAACTTTTTTCTTGTCTTGACCTAATTTAGATTTCGAACATCCTTTACTATTACTGCATCTATCCAGATGATTTGACCTTCCGCTAACAACTAAGCCATCAGCTTTATCTGCATTACTACTCGCATTCAACTTTGTACGTATTTCCGTAGAATTCAGCGAGACCTTCACATCCTCAAGAGTTATAGATTCTATTCCATGCAACATAGAATTCACAAAATTCTCATACAAACTCGGTAGCGAGCATTGCATAATTAGGGCTTGATCCTCATCATTTAACTTCAAATCCATAATGATTTCATTAAATTCATCTAGATGTTCTTGAATAGGAGTACATTCCTGCATCTTTAATGTATAAAGATGTTGCTTCAAGAATAATCTCGTCATAAGAGGTTTCTTCATATAGAGACTTTCTAGTTTTTGCCATAATTCTAAAGCCGTGTCTTCATCAGCAACTTCACAAAGCACCTTGTCAAAAAACGACAATTGGATGGTGCTATGTGATCTCTCTTCCATCTCCTCGATCTCTGTCGTCGTCATGTCCTTGGGATAATTCTCATCCAAGACTCTAGCCGAATCTTCCTGACGCGGCAAAGCTTTCATTTTTATCCTTCATAGTCCGAAATTGTTTTGGCCATCGAAGGGTGCCATTTCAAACTTGATAGATGTCATCTTGAACAAAATAATGAAATTCATTCGCTCTACTACCAATTTGTTGCGGAAAACGCTAAGGGACGCGCAAATTCAAGCGCAAAATAGGATGAAAGTAAAATAAAACTCGAGGCACGATATATGTGGAAAACTCAAAACGAGAAAAACATGGGAGAGAGAAGGGTTTCATTATCTTTAATAACGAGTACAAGCATACAATCAAAGATAGAAAAATTTGATAAGAATAAAGTGAAAACAAAGGGTTTTGGGGGTAGTAAGCGTTACAATAAAATATGCAAGATATTTTTTTTATACCCCTTCTAAAAAATCTTAAAATAAAGTGAATGGTCAAAAATGACATTATCACTAATTTAAAGCCAAAATAAATAGTTATCAAATACAACATGATTAAATGTTGATCTTGTCTAAGAAGGCGTCATTTGAATAACGTGTGTGAATAATGTAGTAATCGAATGTCCCAACCAAACATAAGCAACGTTTCGAATTAATTACATGACATGTGTCGCGATAGGTAAAAGATGAATGAGTGAAATTTGAAATCCCACAGATTCGTGTTATGCCGATGGTGTAGGAACACTCAGATCGAGAGATTTCCAATGAGCCCAATTCCGCTAGGCAGAAATGGCGAAATCACGGATCCGATCTTTTTCCCCATGTTGGGCCCTAAGGATCGGGTCTGGATGAACTAGACATCATTATCCACTTATTTATCAACCATTTTTATTTTTTAAAAATTGTTTTTTAAATCTTTAATAGGAAGAAAAGAAAAGAAAAAGTAAGCCTTCTCAATAAAATATAGCCTTAATGGCAATTATGTGAATATTTGAAATTGTCCAAACATATATCCACCTTTATATAACCATTTTTAATTTTGGTACATTTGAAAGTTTGCGCTAAATTTTTTTGCCACAATAGTGCAAGTGTCTGTCTATTTTATATATTTTTTTTTTCCCTTGCAAATAAGGGGTCGGCCCAATGAACTAAGCTACGAGATAAGCCTGCCTCACGTTTCCCCGTTTATCTTCATCTCTTATCTTTTGCATTCCTGCAAGCTGCGGCAGAGCAATGCTGCATTCAATTCCGGCGAATAAATCTGTGATTTCAGGCTGGTTCCGGCGGTCGAATGGGCAAATCTCCCTTCTTCTTCAACCACGTTCGACCCAATCTCAGACCCGTTTCCCAATCACGCGCTCCATTATTTCCTCCTGTTGGAGCCGGAGGGGAGGATTCAAGAGGCACGCAGTTGTCCAAGGAGCCCATCCCGAGTCGGACCAAGAAGCGGAAGACCAAGAAGAGTTTCGAGTGATGGCGGCTGTGAGGAGCGAGTACAACGACATCGTCATCGTCGACACCGCGATGTCCCGGTTCCTGTTGCTGGATTCCACGCACAACGCTCACAGCATGGTGAACAAAGGGGAGGACAAATGGACCGGTTCCTACTGGGACGAGTTCGCAAGCCTGCCGGCCCTAGTCCCCGAAGTCTCCCCTATCGCCATCTTCGGATTGGGGGGCGGGACTGCTGCTCATCTGATGCTACATCTCTGGCCTCGGTTGCAGATCGAAGGGTGGGAGATCGACGAGGTCCTGATCGATAAGGCCAGAGAGTACATGGGGCTCTCTGATTTGGAAAAGCCAAATCGAGCAAGGGGGATGCTCAACGTTCGCATCGGTGATGTCCTCTCTCCTCGGGTGAAGGTTGATGGAGGATATTATGCGGGGATTGTAGTGGACCTGTTCGCTGGAGGCAGGGTATTGCCGCAGTTGCAGGAGGTCGAGACTTGGCTGGAGTTCAAGGAGAGGTTGATGCCCAGTGGCCGCATCATGGTTAACTGCGGCGGAATTGACGACATCGATCCCACAGGAATCACTAGAGAGTGGGAGCGGAATTCCACGGTCAGGGCAATGTCAATCGCGTTCCCTGGAGAGTTGAGCTGGAGGAGAACGGCACAAGCGGAAGGCGAAAACTTTCTAGCCCTCACGGGACCTTTGCCTGATCTCGACCTGTGGTCTGCCAGAGTCCCTGGTCGTTTGAGCAAGAATGTCCGAGAATGGAGGCCTTGCATTTGACTCAACCTGCATCTGATTAGACCAATGCAACCGGAGGATCTTAACATCGAATGATCTCGATCTATGTTCCTCTGTAGGAGCAGCTCCTCCGTTCTCATTCAAATTGATCTTTGCTTGAATGCACCATCAGTATGGTATGGTAATGGTACCGGACAAATCATCCACTACTCATAATGGCTTCAATAGAGGAATTGATGTTGAGCATGTTACCAGTGCGTTTCTGTACCAATTGGATAAGCAGAAGTCCAACGAAATTCGAGAAGATTCATCTAGAATTTTCAACTTCGGAGTCAACAATGTCAGAATGGGCTCAGATTCGGTTGGTTGAACCGAAACGAATGTCTTATGAATACTCAATGCCTTTGGCATTGATTGACGATGTATTTTGACGATTTGAGATTGTTTAGATGGACTTTTGAATAATTTTAGTATTTTTTAGATTTATTTTTATTTTTAGTGGCAATTTTGTAATTTTGCTAGTTTTGGTGTCAGTAGGGTTAACACCCTACTTAAGCTTGTTTTAAGGTTTTTGGACGACATAATATACTTTGATCAATACTGAATTTCTGATTTTCCTCCCAAAGCAAGATTTGCTTGATTTTTCGCTAAATACTGCGTCAGGTGGTATCAGAGTCTACGGCGACTGGCGGTGGTCTTCGTGACGATGATCAGGAGACTGGAGCCCCTATCCTTGGCGACGAAGCGCTGCAACGTTTGGAGCAGCGTTTAATGGAATACATAGATCAACGAATTGATCTCAGGCTTTATCGCATCGAGCAGCGGCTTGAAGAATTGGCATATCAATTTGATGGTCTTGGCGTTGATATGAATCGGAATCGGCGGAATGACAGAAGGTCGGGTGCAAATCTTGCTCTCGGTGACCCTGTCAATAGATCTGTTCCTGTCTGCAGGCAGAATAACCCTTTGTTCTCGGAGAGTTCGAAAGAAAAAGAGCACAAGTTTTCTGATGAAGGACGTGCTGATTATGAAGACATGGATCGTTATGGAGAAATTCAAAGGAGGCGTTATGACGATCGCGATAGAAGAGATGGCAGACGACGTTACGACAATCGTGAAGATAACGACTTTAAACTAAAAGTCGATATCTCTTATTTTAATGGGAGTCTGGGAATAGAATAATTTCTGGATTGGATTGCTAATGTAGATATATTCTTCGATTATATGGGAATCCCTAGCGAGAAAAAGGCGCGATTAGTAACCTGTAGATTGAAAGGGGGTGCGTCTGCATAGTGAAAGAGATTGTAGAATAGGAGGAACCGAGAAGGAAAAGAGAGGGTGCGAACCTGGAATAAAATGAGGAGGTTGCTGAAGCAGGAGTTCCTTCAACATAATTATGAGCAGATCATGTTCCAGCAATACCAGCGTTGCTAGCAGGGCAATCAAACCGTACATGATTATACGACAGAATTCATGAGATTGGCATAGCGAAATAATCTATCAAAAATAGAGAGACAGTAGGTAGCAAGATATCTCGATGGATTGAAGTCCTTCATTCGGGATAAAATTGGGGTACAGTTTTTGCGAAATTTGACTTAAGCTAATAACATGGCTAGGAAGGCAGAATTGATGCAGCAAGAACGAAGTAAAAGAGGCTTTGAAAATTATAAGGGTAGTAGCTCAGGCAGTTCCATGGAGAAGAGAGGCTTCAACAATTGCTTTAACGCAGAGCGAAATCAGGGGATAAGGCCATAGAAAAGCGCCCTTTAAACGAGGCAAGGGACAAGGGATTGCAATCACAGAAAATTGTGAACCTGAATCCTTATGCTAAACCAGCGGCGATTAAGTGTTACAGGTGTAATCAGCCTAGACACCGTTCTAATGAATGCCATCAGAGAAAGACAGTAAACGTGACAGTAAGAGAAGAGGAGGAAGAAGACAGATATTGTTGCGAACCCAATGGTGATAAAGAAGGATTTCAAGATGAGGAAGAGGAAGAGATAAACTATGTGGTGCGTAGGATGATGTTAGCCCTAAAATAGGACGATGATTCACAATGTCATCAGCTATTCCGAACCAGATGCACTATTCTGGGGAAGATATTTGCTGTGATCATTGATAGGGGGAGCATGAAAAATATCATTGAGAAGGATGCAGTGAAGAGGTTGGGGATATCTGTGAAGAAATATCCTCACCCATATACATTGGGATGGATAAAATATGAAGCAGAAAGTATTTAGGTAACTAAACGATGCAAAATTCCATTCTCTATTGGTAAGTATCACGATGAGTTGTATTGTGATGTGGTAGATATGGACGTATGCCACGTGTTGTTTAGGAGGCCGTGGTAATTTGATGTGGATGCCCAGCATTCGGGGAGGAGTAACCAGTATAATCTGATGAAAGATGGGGTGAAGTAAACGTTGTTGCCCTTAAAGAATAAAGAAAAACAAGCTGCAGATAAAAATTTTCGTACTCTTCCAAGGAAATTTGAATCTAAAATTAAGGAGACTAGGAAAATTCATGTGTTGGTAGTAAAGCAAGCGATTGACACAGAGACTGAATTACAAAAGGAGGAGCAGCCTAAAGCAGCTAGACCTTTATTGCAAGAATTTAGTGAGCTGATACCTGAAGAGATGCCAGATAGGTTACCTCATATGCATGATATTCAGCACCATATCAATTTAATTCCTAGTGCTAGTCTGCCTAATTTACTGCATTACAGGATGAGTCCTAAGGAGAGTGAGATTTTAAAGGAGAAAGTGAAAAAATTGCTGCAAAAGGGGCACATTCAGGATATCATGAGCCCATGTGTTGTTCCTACCTTGCTAAGTCCTAAGAAAAATGGGAGCTGGAAGATATGTGTAGACAGCAGAGCCGTTAATAAGATTACTGTGGGGTACAAATTTTCAATACCTAGGTTGGATGACATGCTGGATAGATTGCATGGAGCTAAGTGGTTTACGAAGTTGAATTTGAAAAATAGCTACTATCAGATTCGTATTCGTCTTGGAGATGAGTGGAATACAGCTTTCAAGACAAAGAAGGGGTTGTACGAGTGGTTGGTGATGCCTTTTGGCCTTTCTAATGCTTTGAGCACTTTCATGAGGTTTATGAATCAAGTTCTGAAATCTTTTATTGGCAAATTCGTCGTAATTTATTTTGATAATATCCTGATTTATAGTAAGACTGAGGAGGATCATTTGATGCACTTGAGGGAAGTGTTGACACCTTTGCAGACTAGTAAGCTGTATGTGAATTTTAAAAAATACAGTTTTTTGACTAATAAACTGTTATTCTTAGGGTTTATTATCATTGCTGAGGGAATAGAGGTGGATGAGACGAAGGAGAAAGCCATCAAAGAGTGACCTACTCCAAAAACAGTTTCTAAAGTTATGAGTTTTCATGGGTTGGCTACATTTTATAGGCAATTTATTAGGAATTTTAGCACTATCGCAGCGCCGATTACAAAGTGTATGAAAAAAGTTAGGTTTCTGTGGGGAGAGTAAACCGAAAATAGTTTTGCTATTCTGAAAGAAAAGTTATGTACTGGACCTGCTCTGGCTCTACCTAACTTTGATAAGTTGTTTGTGGTAGATTGTGATGCCAGTGGAGTGGGTATAGGAGCCGTTTTGTCTCAAGAGCGCAGGCCAATTTGCTTTATCAGTGAGAAGCTTAGTAATGCAAGACAGAAATGGAGCACTTATGACAAAGAATTCTACTCTGTTGTACGGGCTTTAAAGACATGAGAGCATTATCTGATTGGGAAAGAATTCGTGCTTTATTCTGACCATGAAGCTTTGAAATACTTAAGTAGTCAAAAGAAGATCAGTAAAGATATGCATGTGCGTTGGCGTCAATTTTTACAAAAATTCCCTTTCAGGTTGTAACACAAATCTAGTGTGCATAATGTCGTAGCAGATGCATTGAGCAGGAGAGCTAGTTTGTTGATTACATTGCGCAAGGACATTCTGGGGTTCGAACAGCTAAAAGGCTGTTATACAGACGATGATGATTTTAGACAGATTTGGGAGACGTGTGCTGCTGACCAACCTGTGCAGGAATTCTATATTCTGGATGGTTATCTAATGCATGACAATCAACTTTGTCTTCCTCGGATATCATTATGAGAGAATGTAATTCGTGATTTCTATGATGGTGGATTGGCTGCACATCTAGGTCGAGATAACACTATTGCTGCAGTTAGAGAGAGATTTTATTGGCCCCAATTATGTAAAAACGTCAGCAGGTATGTGCAGAAATGTTATATTTGCCAAACTACTAAGGGGCAATCTAAGAATACAGGTTTATATATGCCTTTACCTATTCTTGATAATATATGGGAAGATCTGTCCATGGATTTTGTGCTTGATTTGCCCTAAATCCAAATATGCTTGGATTCTGTTTTTGTCGTGGTAGACAGATTTTTCAAGATGACACACTTTATTCATTGTAGGAAGACTTCTGATGCAGTAAGTGTGGCCAAATTATTCTTTAAGGAAGTGGTTCGTCTGCACAGCGTACCTAAATCTATCACTTCAGATAGAGATAGCATATTTTTTGGGTATTTTTAGAGGATTTTGTGGAAGCTGTTTGATTCTTCTTTAAATTTTAGTAGCACAGCTCACCCGCAGACTGATGGACAGACAGAGGTGGTCAATAGAACCCTAGGGAACTTGATTCGAAGCATCTGTAGAGATAAGTCAAAGCAGTGAGATATTGCTTTATCACAAACAGAGTTTGCTTATAACAATGCAGTTCATAGTTCTACTAGCAGGTCGTCTTTTTCTGTTGTTTATACAAAGACGCCTCATCACACTCTGGATTTGGTACATTTTTCTAAGCAAGCATACAAGAGTGTAGCAGCAGATCACATGGCTAAACACATTGTAAATGTGCATTGTGAAGTCAAGCAGAAGCTGGAGGAAGCTAATCAGAAGTATAAGGCAGTTGCAGATAAACACGGACGAAAGCAGGTATTTGTAGTAGGCGATCAAGTCATGGTGTTTCTTCGTAAGGAGTTGTTACTAGCTGGTTCTTACAACAAGTTGCAGTAGAAGAAGTATGGACCTTATACAATCAACAGGAATATCAACGATAATGCTTATGTTATAGACCTTCCACGTAGCATGGACATATCCAACACTTTCAATGTTGCTGACTTGTCACCATTTCATGAGTCCATGGAGCTGTTGTATCCAGATTCTAATTCTAACTCGATGACGAGTTTTTCCCAAGTGGAGGAGAATGATGCAAAGCATATTAGCAGTGCATTTCTAGACCGATTGGATAGGCAGAAGTCCCAACAAAAGTCGAGAAAATTCGTCTAGAATTTTCAACTTCGGAGTCAAAGATGTCAGAATGGGCTCAGATTCGGTCGGTTGAAGCCAAACGACCGTCTTAGGAATACACAATGCCTTTGGCATTGATTGACGATGGATTTTGGCGATCCGAGATCGTTTAGATGGTTTTTTTTAATTATTTTAGTATTTTACAAATTTATTTTTATTTTTAGTGGCAAATTTGTAATTTTGTTAGTTTTGGTGTCAGTAGGATTAACATCCTACTTAAGTTTGTTTTAAGGTTTTTGGACGATACAATATACTTTGATCAATACTGAATACGTGATTTTCCTTCCATAGCAAGATTTACTTGATTTTTCGTTGAACGTTGCGTCAGGAATGATTCAAAGTCGCAGTGGTTGTCGATGGCAATGTTTTGTTCTGAACTGTCTTCTATCCAAATTTATGAGACTCGGCTTCCTGCAGCCAAGCTTGCAAAGAGAGAGAGAGAAAGAGATATTTAGACGAGGTAGGCTTCTTGTCATGCCACGCGCCCTGTGGCACGAGCTCGTGACTCCCTGCAAGCACAAACTCTCTCTCGAGGTCCTAGGATTCACATACAAGTCGAGAGATATATCATAAAGAAAGCACACGGAAGCGACGATATAATATTTCCTCCGTACAAATATAAAATGGGACTTGGGTAGCGAGGGTACCAATAATACATAAGATCCAAATATCCATTCAAGACACGATAAACTAACTATGCTGGTTAGTAGGGTGGCATGGCCAGTACAAAAGGCAGTCCTTAGTGTCGCAAAAGAAGTAGATATCGAGAACACCATCAAAATGTCAGACTAGTAAAATAAAGCCTCTTAAGTCGAGCTACTAGAGTCATCAGTCTCCTTCACCTCCTCAGTAGGCTCATACTTCGAGAAAGTCTTAGAGCAAATCTTCACTGTATCCTCGAGCGTCTCGTCCGTTGACGGCTCCACCAGGTCGTCCTCTGTAGCCTCGACCACTATAACCTCCTCGGTGTCTTCCAAGATTGGGGTCCTCTCAGGACCATTCCTCGAACTAGTGACTGACCCTTCGGCCTCTACTGAATCCCGGGCGGGATGGCACCAGCTAGGGATCACTCCATAGGGCACCTCAGGGTGCTTTAGTGGCTCCTTAGAAACGTCTCATACCTTTCTGAACCATGCCTCGTACCTGTGAGGCTTCTAGCTATTCCCACTCTCATATACCCAAACAACTGTACACTTCATAACATAAATGGTCCCCTGTCCGTCAAGAAACTCCTCAAAATAAACATACATCTCCTTTGGGTCACCAAACCTGACAGGTCACATCCTCAAGGCCTAGGATCTAAAAAGAACGAGGGTCCCACAACGGGGTGAGATATACATCTCAGTAAGGTAGGTCTTAACCCTAGGTTAGGCAAATACAATCACGAACAATACATACAAAATCACAAGAGGCATTTAACTATCACGAAATAACACATAAACATCAAGCATGCACTCCAGGCATCTTATCACGTTATTTAGTCCAAGCATGCATAAACAAATCATGTTACGCCTTTCACCATTTCCTACCACCTCACTTTCATGCTCGCGTTTAAAACGCCTCAGGCTCGGTTCTCGTAAACGTATCAGACCGTCTTATTGACAAACCCACGTAAACGCATCAGGTTTTCAATGTCACTTTAAGCCTGTGTCGACACATCTCAACTCCGTCCCACGTTTCAACGCATCAAGACTATGGCCTTCTCAACCCCGCGTCTCGTACCCCTCAAGGTGCCATTCAATTCAAACCCCGCACCTCAGCGCCTCAGGGCATTCATTCATACGACCCCGCATCTTATACGCCTTATGGTGTCACAACTTCTTGGACAAGCCATAAGTTCATTATAATGCATAACACACACAATCAAGTGTAACTTATGCACGAACAACACACTTATGGCATGCGAGGCAATCAAGTTCAACACTCAAATATGACAATCAACTCAAGGCACAAGCATGGCCAAGCATTTGAGTCATCTATATCCTTCTAGGACGTACAATGAATAAGCGCTTTATAATCTTCCAAGAATCAATCAAACTCGATCTCAACTCGCCCAATTAAGTTCAATCCCCCAATCAAAGGTTTAGAATCCCCTTACCTTGTGCTATAGCCAACAAAATTCCTTCCCAAGCACTACAATGGTTCGGCCGTAAGGGGTCCAAGGATGATTCAACCGTGCAACCTAAGGAAATTTCATCCAATCGTTAATTTCTCGCTCAAATAATTACCCCACTAAACATACACCTCATGGACCTATCAAATAACATCATCACACTTCTCAACGATGAATTTGGAGCTCAATTACAACCACCAACAGCTCCCACATAACCGGTATGCACAGAACCGAAATAGGGCATTTTCGGTTCTGTGTATACCCTAATTTATTAGCCCTTAAACCAACTTAAATCCTCAATTTAATCACTAATATACTTGCTAACATGTAGTTCTAAGGGTTGGGAAGCCTCACCGAAAATTTGAATCTAAGGCGATGTTGAAAATTCCTCGAACGGAGTCGGTTCCTTCGGTTCCTCCAACAGTCAGTTGTGGCCCTTCAAACACAAGACCCATTTGGGGTCAAAACTCCTTCAAATTCATCCAAAATTTTTACTGCAGCTCAATCTATGCGTCCCCTAGATGTCCACAAAATTTGGTTGAAAAACTCCAAGATTTCGGGGTCCTAAGAGGCCTAAAACCTGGCTTACCTCTAGTTACGACGATTTCCGTCGACTTTTGGAAGATTGGCCGGCCGGAGCTACTCAGGTGGTCAAAAGACCTGCTTCCACTTCAAGAACGTCGGCAAGACGATGAGGAAGGAGCAGGTGATCAGTTCGGCGGCTAGAAGTCATCAAAGGTGGCCGTCGACGGAGGCGAAACTGACGAACAGAACCGGTCAGGCGTGGAGCGGTTTCCAAGCGTGAAGAAGAAGAAGAAGAAGAAGAATTTGGCTAGATTGGGGGGGTGTTTGGCCAAGTGAGAGAGAGAATGAGGGTTTATTCAATTTGAAGAGTTAACTTGAGTTGAATAGTAGGTTAAAAGTGCATCCAATGGTTCTCAACTTAAGGCTTCATCCATTAACACTTGTCCAAGGGGTCAATCAAAGTGCATCCAATGGTTCTCAAATCCTTCAATTTTCGGTAGCTATGGGGGTGTGGTTAATGACCAAAATACCCTCATCCAATTATATAGGCAAGGTTAGGGCTTGAGGGGCAAAATGGTAATTTTACCCCCGACGTCCGGAACGTCGTTTTTCTGATTCCAAATTTCTTCGATAAGGCGACGGCCAATCCAATTGTAATGTTGGAATTCTTGATTCTCCATTTTCAATTTTCAAGACTTGTTTCTAAATCATTTCTCTATCCAATGCGATTCCAACCTATCCCGAACTGACGAGCGACTTTTGCAGATGTTACGCGTATTGACCTTGTGATTCATATCACAATTAGGGCTCTTCAATTCATGGCGACTTTAGTTGTCATGTAATTATGAGGGTCTATTACTAGTTCCGATGGTCTCGATCACTGTTCGATTTAGGAAAATTTTGCAAATTATATATTGGTCAAGCGGCATCACCCGCGCTCCAATCATATAACGCTAGAAATGCATTCCTTAATCGTTCTTAGATCTATCTTTTGTGGCTCTAAATATCTCATCGACAATCCTTATGGTTAAAGTGTCATTTCCTATTCGAAATACCTAGGTCACGTACCTTGTCTAGCGTTAGCCTTTCCTTTTTAGTCAATCAACTCAAGATTGATCAGATCCGAGCGAAATACGACTGAAATACATCGCTAGATATTTTCTCATTAATAAGTCTTGAAATGTCAAGAAAAATCAGAATGTCACACTTCTTGATATAAAAGTGTAGTCCAAGCTAGAGAGAGATTGATGAGGTTTTTCGCTAGCCTTAGTTCCTTAAACTGAGCATGCATGAGAACTCTCCCTCGCTATAAGCAACTTTTAATCAAATTTAGACAGCAAATCAGTCAGCAACTGCTTTATATAAATGAATACTTCTCTAACCTATACAAATCAAGACTTTGTCCTCGTAATATCCAAACCAAAGAGAGGATATTGGGTGCTCTAGAGAACCACTTTTGCCCATAGGTTGTAAAGTCCCTTTGAAAATTTAGGGTGTTTGGTAATCATTTCTCAAGGAGTTTTGAAGTGAAAGTTGACTTTGAAAAGGCTGAAAGCTCAATGCAGATATAAACCTTACTAAAACTAGTCGGTTGACTATTTGTCATTGGAACCTTACTGAAAATACAATTTTACCTCTCCTAAAAGGCGACCGATCTGTTGTTCATCTTCCTTCTTGAGTGAGGCAGTCAACGAGGGCACTTCTAACCGATGAAGGGCCGATGAGGAGTCTGGTGACCCGTGGCAAGGGACGCATTAGGTTGCATGACCCTGGGCAATGGCCGCCTACTTAAACCTAGCCAAAGCACGTCGTAAAGAATTTTTTGCCCAACAATACTTAATTCCAGGGAATGCTTTTTGAAGGATTTTTTTTACTAAATGCCATTTTCGCAAACATGATCCATTTTTGCCTGACAACGGTATGGAAGAGGATCCCCTGCCTTATTTTTTTTAAGGTGGAGATCCTCAATCATCATATCATCCCCCTAATATAGGGGATGATCGGATTGACCAAAATCCCCTACCTTAAAAAAAATAAAGCAGGGGATTCGGACCCTGATGATTTCGGATTTGGATTTTGTACCATAAAAGATTTTTTATCATGATCAATCTGAACCGTTCAATTCAAAATGAACAGTCCAAATCAGTCCACGTCATTTTCCACTAAAAAACTGTGGATTGATCTGGGCCGTTCATTTTGAATTAAATGATCTAAATTTAATGGCATCAATACATTTATGTTAGGAAATCCCCTTCTGATCATATCGGCTATATATCTTTCCCCCTACTAGTGGCACTTCTAGGAAGGAGTTTTGGCAATACCATTGACGTGAAAAGACGGTTCACTTCACGCTTGGCAGCCAGATAATGGAACTGGTCTGCCTACGGGGTAAACGAGGCCAACCCAATAATTTCTGGTGAATGGAAGTGGGAAACAAGAAAGCAGCCCATCATCACAGAAAATCGTGAAGGCCTTGCTCGGCAATCCTACTCGAATCCAATTCCACCAACCGAATGTCACAATTACAAGAAAGACTGAAAACCCCGACCTGCCCAATAATATAAACAAGCCGATAATATTATTAGTGGCGGTACAATCTTAACTATTGATCCGCATATTATCATCGCGTGTTTTTTGCATAAAATACTTATTGATTGATAGATCGTGGGGAAAAGTATAAAAAAATGTCCTAAACCAATTGTATTAGTGTCAGTTCAGTCCTAAAGCTTTTTTTATGGTAATTCAGTCTTAAACTTGTTGTATTTGTGCTAATTTAGTCCTAAATCTTTTATTAATGTCAATTCAGTCCTAAACCTTTTGCACTAGTGCCAATTTAGTCTTAAATATTTTGTATTTATGCCAATTAAATCAATTCAGTCAATTTTGGCCAAAAATCATTGGCGCGAACATCAATTGTGCTAACGTGGATATTTTTTTAATATTTTTTTATATTTCAAATAATTTTTAAAAATATTTACCAAAAAATGCTTAAAATTATTTAAAATTATAGAATAATACTAAAAAAATATCCAATTCAGCATTTGTCGTGCCATGTAGGACAATCGATGTCCACGTCAGCTATTTTCGGTCAAAATTGATCAGATTAACTGAATTAGCATAAATGCAAAAGATTTAGGACTAAATTGGCACAAATACAAAAGGTTTATGACTGAATTAGCATCAATAAAAAGTTTAGGACTGAATTGACACAAATACAAAAGGTTTATGACTTAATTAGCATCAATATAAATTTTAGGACTTAATTGACACTAGTGCAATAGATTTATGAATTTTTTGATACTCCTCTCCAAAAACAGTTAGGCCATCAATTTCTATAAACGACTTGTGAATGAGTAACGACGAGCCAGCCAAGGACACCAATATTATTTAAAAAAAGAAAAAGAAAGGACAAACAAACATTGTAACCGCAAGCAATCGAAGCCAAGACACATACACAAGAGAAAAGAGTAATGAAATTTGTAAAGAGATGTTGAACGATATGTATGCCTGATATTTATCTAAAACTAACTGACAAGCCGCCGTTTTGTATTGGATAATTAGCGGTGCAGATGACCAGTTCTGTGTGAAGCTACTCAAAAACTGCTGGGAGGCATTGCCAGATTAGAGCAAGGTGGGTGATCGTGGACATGGTCCTCCCGGAGTATCCCGAAACGGACATCATCGCGAGGAACGCCTTCCTAGCGGACACGGCCATGCTGAATATGACTCCCGGCAGAAAGGATCGGACAGAGAGAGAATTCGAGGTCCTGGCGCGTGCTTTCAGCTTCGATGATCCGAAACTGGTGTGTCGAGGTTAGAACATGTAGGTGGTCGAGTGACACAAAAGGATGTGATGTCTTCTCATTATCCCAAGCATATCTAGGGAATTCATTGTATGCTCGTACCTTCTGACACTTGTCTTTGCCTTTCTATGCCACTTTTCAATCCTCGCATCGCCTAGCTCGCTTTGCTTGAAAATATCGGGCAATTTTATGGTCGACCAAGAGATGGATCCTCAAATCTTGATGGATAATAACTGATTGCATTTTTTCGAAACTCCGATACAAAATGTCGTGACACATAAATATTTAGATGAGAACGAGATTTACTCTTTTTTCGTTTCTAACAGTCTGATGGCGATTAGGGATCCCTTCCTCAAGGGCCCTCGCATACGCTCATGGTGAGGTTGTGCAAACCAGAGACAGATTCTATAGTTAGAAAATATGGTTTGAAATGCTTTGAGAAAGCAGGAAAACTTCGTAATAGAATAATGTGATAAATATACTGAAAGTCGTAAATTTCTTAAAAAGTACAATTAAGTCTTAAAATTTGTCACAAAAGTTAAAAACTTGTCATAAAACTTAAAAAAAAAAACGCAATCAAGTCATAAAACTTGTCACGAAAATACAACCGAGTCCAGAAATTTTCAAAGCATGTATCAAATGGTAGGGCTTGATTGAATTAGTATAATAAGTTTTAGGATTCAATTGTACTTTTTAAAGATTTTAGGACTTAATTGTACTTTTAAAATATTTTGGACTCAATTGCAGGTTTTTTTAGGAAAGTTTCGTTTAAAATTATTGTATTTTAGTGGAATGGATCAAACTATGTTAATGGCTGAGTATGTGGTTCTATTGTTTTGAGTTTCAATGTCGGTTTCCATCTCTGTTCACTCCCCCCAGTATACGTCTCTCTGTTTCTCCACCCCTTAGGAACCTAGTCAACTTGAAAAATCTCAAAAGAAAAAAAAAATGTTGAAGAAAGGAATCCGCAGTCAATTTCTGGCCAGAAATTCATTTTTCTATTTTCGAAAAGAAATCTTTTTTACTTATTCAAGTGGCTCCAAAACTACTTCTAAAATTAAAAAAAAAATGCTTCAAAAATAAGAAAATGAAGTTGCGCTATCAAATGGGTTTCTGCTCTAGAAATATTATGGAGTATGAAATTCCATTGCAGAAGTGTTGTGATGCGCGCCCTAAATCTCCAGTACTGAAATTAAGATTCAGCACAAACCATCGAAGGCCGTTTCATGGCTTCAGCTCTTGCGAGCCTAACCTTGGGTGTGAATGTAAACTCAGTACCATTAATTAGCCAAGATGATTGACACGTTGTGGGTAAAAACTTTGCAACCATGATCCACATAACAGTTATCCCACAACAAAGGGTTGTTTTGCCTATGAGCATTATTATGTTGCTATTTCATGTTCGCGTGAACTGTATTTTTTACAAATTAGAGAGTTTTTCCTTTATTATAATTTTTTTCCTGTTTTATTGAGATGCTAGGGTTAGCCTTTGTGTTATATAAGGATAGTTATAATGTTGCATAGATTTATACATAATACAGAGAAAAATATTCTTTTGCATGGTATCAGAGATTAAGGTTTGCTCCTTGTAAGTATTGTACGTTAATCCTCGATTATGGCGATTCCTAGAGTAACTCAGATCACACTTTATTTTGAAGCAAAACCAAGATAAGGTAACTGCCTTGATCATATATGTTGATGATATGATCATCACATGAGATGATATTGAAGAAATTTCGAGGCCTCAAGAGAAGTTGACAGAAGAGTTTGAGATGAAGTACTTGGGAGGACTAAAGTATTTCTTGGGCATTGGGGTAGCTAGGTCTAAGAAAGGAATTTTCTTGTCAAAAAGAAAATACGTACTTAATTTGTTGGCTAAAATAAGAATGTTGAATTGTAAACCCGTTGATACTCTTATGGGGCAAAATCATAAACTTGGAAGTACCATGATCAAGTGCCTACTAATAAAGAGAGGTATCAAAGGTTAGTAGGAAGATTAATTTATTTGTCTCACACTCGCCTAGACATTTCTTATGCAGTGGTGTGAGTCAATCTATGCATGCTTCTAGTGAAGAACATATGAATGCAATATATCGTATCCTTCGATATTTAAAGTTGGCTCCAAAGAGGGGGATAATGCTTGCAAAGAATGATCACCTTGAAATGAAAGGATATACGGATGTGGACTAGGTAGAGAACGCAACAAATAGAAGGTCAATGTTAGGTTATCTCACATTTATAGGAGATAACTTGGTCACATGGAGGAGCAAGAAGAAAAAAATTGTAGCCTTGTCTAGTGCCGAGGTAGAATTCATGGGAGTAGCGAAAGGGTTGTATGAGTTATTATGGCTTAAAATGCTGTTGTCCGAACTTAGGCATCCACTGGAATTTGGGATGAAGTTTTTTTTTGTGATAATAAAGCCACTATAGTTATATCTCACAAGCCGATTCATCATGATCAAACCAAACATGTTGAGGTTGATAGACACTCTGTCAATGAGAATTTGAATGCTAAAGTAATTCAGTCGCCTTTTGTCAAATCTGAAAATCAATTGACCAATGTATTGACCAAAGCTATGTCAAGTAGAGTGTTTCAGAGCTCACTTGTCAAGATGGATATTGAAGACATTTTCTCACCCACTTGAGATGAAGTGTTGACGTGAGCTATATTTCTACAAATTAAGGAGTTTTTCCTTTATTACAATTTTTTTTTCATGATTTATTGAAATTTGAGTAATTTAGCGAAGGAAAATTGAAAAGAAATAAAAAGTTCATTGACCATTGAAATGTAGAAGAATATTTTCCTCTATATTAAGTATGAATATATACAACGTTACAATTATTCTTATATACAATATAGGCAACCCTCACCTCATGTAATGCGACCTCGACCTGGCGTCCTTTGGAGTCGCGCAAACTCGGCGGCTCTCGCCAGAGATGGGTCGCCTGATCCGTCGGCCCTCAAGCCAGCCCATTTGGGTTCTCTCTTTTTTCTAAATTGTTTTTCAGATTTGACATCAGAGTTGGTAAAATGTCATGAAAACCCTCTTATCTAAAGCGGTTTGCATTTATGCGAAGGTTGCCTAGGCAGGCCAGCCGCTTTAATTACGTAACTGTGGAAGTGAATGTGCAGATGGTCTTCATTGCACAAGTACGAAAGGAAACCGTCGATGGGGAGCTAGTCAGAAAGTACTCCCAAAACCCAACCTAAGCAAATAGGCTTCAAACCATTGCGAGGAAGCCCATACGCAGCAGATATCTCACATCATCAATCAGTTTGTCATCCAATCACTATCTGCATTCCCTCATCCAATTACCATTATGGAGTCAAGCTTCCCGTTTCTTTCTGCTTAATCAATTCTTGTTTCATTGAGTTCCTTGCTGTCATGACCTTTAACTACTCAAGTGCATTTACTTTTTCCTCTTCCCTCTTTCTCGATATTCTTCTTCCTACAAAATTATTGGTGACTGCTAGTAGCGATTGATTCTCGGGGCGATCCGATTTCCATCTAGAAATCGGGAGCCGGACTAGAGGGGATGGTTCCTAATTTCTAGGACCGAGAATTGGACCACCTTATCCTGGAACTGGTGGAATGTTCTTTTCTTTTTTTTCCCCCTTCATGCTCTTGTTATATCGCATTTTACCCCTTAACAAACGGAAAATCAACCAGTGATTTGCTTAGACAAATAGATAGAGAAGTATGAGGGATTGAGAAACAAAGAGGTTATATGAAGGTCAACCAAGCGGACGAGCAAGCGCGAGGTTGCCGTAAGAATGGTGGCCATTAGGATTTTTCCAGAATGGGAGTAGGGGCTTTTTTCAGATTTGTTAGAAATTAAAATAAAAGAATAATGAAAAAAAGAGTGGACAGCTTCACATCTGAAACCGGAACCCGATTGAAATTCACCAAATCCTTTTTTATGGCCAAAAATCGGACCAATGACCTCGGGAACCGCTCAGAATCGGCCAGTTCTATTATGTCCGATCGATTTTTTTGGTCACCCCTACCTGGGGCAGCAAAAGGTCAAACGAATACATGCAACACATACCTATCCACGACGACATGAAAAATTCTAGCTCCATTGGCCCAAAAAATTTTGAAATTTTCAATGATGGTAATTATGGGGAAAAGTTTTAATCGTATCACTTTAGTGCTAAAGTTTTTTGAAAAACGATTTCTTTGATGCCAAATCCAATTTGCTCCACCGGAAATCTGACATGATATTTTTTTTATTAATATTCTCGACTGACATGGCTTGTCGGCTATCCACCGTGGCATTATTTTTAAAATTTAAAATTTTTATTTAACATAATTTGAGAAATAAGCTAAAATATTTTAAAAATTCTAGAAATTAAAAAAAATTAAAAAAAATTGTAGCGGCGAAGGTTTTAACAACCCCTGCATGCCCTTTTTTTTCTGAATTTTTAGTTTATTTTAATTTATTTTAAAAGTTTTCTTTTAGTTTTTATATTTAATTTAATTTAATTTATTATTTTTATTTTTTTATGAATTTTGAACTCCATGTGGAACCAACATGGCTTCATTTATTAAAAAAATGCCAACCAAAATAAAAAAATTAATTAAAAATACCACATGGCAATTTTAACCGAAATTTTTTGTCAGAGGCACCAAAGTGATCATTTTTTCTCTACTTGGCACTAAATTGATTCAATTGAAACTTTTGACACTAAAGTGATATCCATATATAATTTTTTATACAAAAAGTGTACTTTTGCCTAAATTCTGAAAGTGCGGGTAATTTTGAAATACTTGTAGTAAGTTGCCATCATTATAATGAGTAAGGTTTTTTTTTTAAGTAAAGTAGGAAATATAATAACTTTTCACAGCCCAATGTACAAGGGTTACCAAACACAAAAACCTTGTACCAATTATGACACTTAGGTGTGTCCGAATGGGTGCAAAGGTGTTACGGCGGTAAGTTACAACCATGGACTGGAGCGCTAAAAACAACATAAGACCAAAATAAAAGCCAAAAAAGCCTAATACATACAAAAGACTAAGAAGCGGAATGAGCATCCTAAAAAATAGAAGGCAAAATACACAAGCTAACATGCATTCTTCTAATGTGATGGTTCTCTTTCACGCGAACAAAGGTAAGGCCCTTATCCCTCACAATCTTGATGAGATTCTTGAGAAGGACCGGCACATAAAGAGTGAGATCTCCAAGATCTAATCAAGCATCTCTTTGATATTGAATTTAGTTTAATCTTAACAAAGATAACATCCAAAGAAAATAGTGCATTTATATCATATTTTAAATATAGAAATTAAGGGTAGTAATTGGCCAACTTATTAATTAGTTGTCCAGCGACCAAATAGATAAGTTACTTTCTTCTTTCAGATTTTAAAAGAACGGATCGTAAACTATAGCAACGTTGAAATAAATTCACCAATGTCCAAATAGATGAGTAAGTTACTCTTTTAAATTTTACAAGTGCTGTTATCAAACAAGTATCTTAACAACACTATAAGTTGCCAACACTATGGAGAATTCAACAAAGTTATTAAGTTGCAAACATTTATGTTAAATCATGAAAATTTCTATGTATATTGAATTTTATTTGTGTGCCAATATCTACTGGTCGCTGTGGAATAACCAACATTATCAACTTTTGGGCAACAATTGACCGACTTTTACTTGTATACAAGTCCCAACTTGAACTTAAGCTAATCATCAGATTTTGTTCCTGTTAAGCTTCAACTAGTATGAGGTTACCATCCAAATATTTTTAAAATATTTTGTTGTTAGATTTTTAGGGAAAGACATAACTAGAAGTAGAAGCAGTGAAAAAGTCCAGCATAGACTCATTCTTTTGTGAATTGGTAAGTTCATCACGTGTTAGTATATTACTCCCACGGGAAGGATTTGAATGAAATTAGTAACTGACAAATTGATTGGATTTCCTGTAAATTTAGTATGGTACTGATAGTTTACTAACCACATCCTAAAATCCAGAAAATGTAGGCAACTTCTATAAGAAGGGTAGAAAATTCGTTATCATGTTGGTAGTTTACTAATTAACCAACTTGTAAAATGTGAATTTTTATTTTATTTTATTTTATTTTTTGGGGGGAGAGGAGGCAGATTACCAACTTAGGATGTTAATACGGAGTCTATGAAGTTGGTAATTTACCATCAATCTGGTGTGTAAACTTGGAAAAAATTCAGTAAAGTATCCATTCACGGGGATGTTTGGTAACTTCGTTATAGGGTTTGCATTTTACTAATCGCGTTTGTAAAATTGAATTAAGTTGATCACTTTACCAATCATACTCGTAAAATCTGAGAGAAAGTTTTTGTTAACTTATCGAGATGTTGGTAAATTCACTATAATGTTGGCAATCTACTAACTACACTGATAAATTTAAAATCAGCTGGAAACTGACTAGCTATTCCGATGTTGGTAAGTTCATTATAGCATTAGCAATTTACTTACTAACCTTGCATATCCGAAAAAAAATATGGTAACTTACCTACTCATTTGGACATTGGTTGATAAATAACAATGCTGGTAACTTGTAAGTAACAAGACAAGAAAGTTATCGAGCATACTGATTTTTACCAACGACTTTGGGAAATTTACCAACAACTCCAGAATTCTACCAACCACCGAGTACATGGTACAAAACAAAAACCCTTATATTATGTTTTTTTTTTCAACTACAATTGCATTAATTTCCTCCTTTCAAAGCGGGGTCACTGAAAAGCCAATAATGCAATTTAATTTATCTCGTAATTCTTCTCCCATTCAATCTTTTCCTTACTTACTTAAGGGAAAATCCTCATAAAACCAGTTCTGGAATATGATGGCAATCTTGCATTGTGTCCGCTCATAACACGTTTAAATCTCAAAGAGAGAAACGCCCAGAATGATCACACAGAGAGGTCAACGATCTCTCTCTTCTTTGAGTGATTTGTCCCGCCAGGAAGAAGGTGAGCGAGCGGAAGGAGAAGCAATCGATGGTTTCTTGCTCATTTTGCTCTCGCGGGGAATTATTGACTAAAGCCTACTTTTGGTTGATCGACCAGTCGCAGCATCTCCTGCTTATTGGCCATTACATATGCGTGACGACGACCGATTAAACAAGTGGAGAATCGGACAGCTAGTAAGAGCAGGACACCAACCCACACCTAAGTCACCAAAATAAAACTTAATTTCAACTCCCCTCTCTTGAGCCTGATTAGTTCGCTGTGATGTCACATCATCTCCATTATTATGTAAGTTAATCAAAAACTTGGTACTTCAACCACGTAAGTCAAGTTATTTAAACGGAAGTAGTTAAGAGATGACAAAACCCGGCTTCAGGTGAGGTTGTTGAAGGAGGAAAAACTGAGATGTTTCGGCTCTTTCCAAAACCACGACGGCTTTGTCTCGCTAAACCAATCCGTCCACGCGACAAGATTCATGCATGATGATTGGGTGCAATGCATGTGAAATCCCTGGATTAATTCATTAGGGGTATTATCCACTTTGACCAATCTCAAATCGAGGTATTGTCCGCTTTGACTCGTCTTATACCGAGCCTCACAATTTTGACATTTTAGAGTAAGGACAGATACTTTCTCGGGAGGTCACTTATCCCAATAGTGATCTAGGCTAAGCACGCTTAAATTTTGAGTTACGAAGCAAAACTTGGCGTTATGCCAAAAGGAATCTCCATGAGTTAGTTCCATTTATACACACACATACTTTGTACATATATATACTATTATCGATCAGAATTTCTCTCCCAGTGAATAATTCGGTTCATTCGTGCCTCATACGCCGCCCTAGAAGCCTGCAAGAGCCGCTCTTTGTCCGGACCCTCTCTAGGCCCCGACGGCCATTGCTCGCCTTCGTCGGGCCGGGTCGTTACACTACTCAGTCTACAAGAGCATTTTGTCTCACGATTCCAAGGAAAAAAAAATGCTAAAAGGGGATATAGGGGTGGCATGTGTTATCATTAGAATTGCTAAGATGCAAGCAAGCAACTTTACCACGTTTTTAGGAATTTGGAACGGCCGGCATCTCACCTTCGTCGTTGAAGGAGCATCTCTCACGTTCGCTACACGAATCAATTATTGGCATAAAAGAAATGATTTGCACATCCGCTAAATCGCACGATGGCGATTATAATATGTGGTGCGATTAGACTTCAATTGAATAATTCCACGACCTGTGCATTACCCTTTTACCTTGCTTATCCTTGAATGCACGACATTCCTACCAGCATTATTCTACTTCCTCTTTAACTTCACCAAATTGAGTTCTATCTCTGTGGATTTTTTTTTTATTCATTATTCATTGTTTGATATGAGGCAGTGAATTATGCAAATGCATTTGTTGTATATGTGAGATTTAGAGGTATTGGGGGGAAAGAAAAAAAAAGAGAGGTTTAAATGACTTTAGACCGAAAATTCTGATTCCAAACTCTATAATTAGCTAAATGAGTTGTGGGCATATTAGGTTACGCTCCCATTTTGTTATTCCTCTTCTTCTCCTTTTTCGGGAACATAAAAAGTACAAAAGTTTGTTTGGTAACATCAGTAAAATTTTCTATTCTCGAAATATGTCAGTGGTATGAAATAGATTTGGAATATAAATGAGAAGCGAAGAAGAAAGAAAATCTGCTTCTCCGTTTTCGGGGACATAATTAGAAAAAAAAAGTTCATTTTTAATTGGAAATTTCTTTGGAGAACAGAATTGTTACCAAATGGGATCGAAACTCATTAGACTTTTACTTTAGTCAAGACGTGAACATGCGCGTGTGAAAAATACCCTACACAGGTTCGATACCCACATGGCCAAGTGGAATACGATCTCATTTTCGTGCCATCGACCTAGGTTGAGGGAACGAGAAGATATATGTGACAAGATGGCCAGTTAAGCAAATCATCAGGTGAAGACTTACCTAGCGAATTCCTTGATTCAATCCGATCCCAGCAGTGTACAATTATTCCAAAAAAAGAGGGGGGGGGGGGGGGCGCTCAGTGATGGCTTCATCAAAGGAAGCTTGAAGGGTTTTTCAAAAGATGGGGTATGGGGAAAGAGGAGGAAGAATAATGGCACCAGCAATGAAGTTGTCAACCGAAATCGATCGAGAGGCAGGTTTCTTCCTCTTTACTCTCTTAATATTGGGGCTAGCAAAAGTGGGCAAATCCCACTCAGCCATGTAAAGCTGTGTTGCGTATTATAAATGAAGATGGGAAACTCACCAAAAGATTCCAGCGTAAGACATTCCCCAAAATGATTTGACAATGAAAAGCCAGGAGGTCTTGCTGTGAATCATGAGCTTGCTGCACTAGCCATCACCCAAATCATGGGCGATTGTCCCCCCCTTTTCACTCCCATTCTTGCCTCTCAAGAAACCACTCCCCCAAAGCTAAAACCCCATTATCAACGGGGTCGTTTTCCTTTCTCTCTGCGAGGGCTAAACTTGGGATGCAATATTTGTCAAGGTGTGATTCATACATCCCATGACTAGAAAGCACGGAGGACCCGTTCTTCGGTGATTAGGCGGATGTTGTTAGGGGCAGCGCTTCTCTGGACGCCAAATGACTTTTATAATTTGAACTCATATTTTTATTTATAATTTGGACTGGGATCCATGAATAATTACTACTATATATGTAACTGAGTGGTGTAATATGAATATGCGATGTGCTAATTATAGTGAAATCTTGTGCTTGATGTAGCCCTAGAACGAGGATAAAATCATTATCTCGATTTTACCCTCTATTTCGTTGTGGTTGTGTGTCAAATCTTGTCAAATTAGGGTAATGGGCTATCACTAGAGGAGAGCTCCCCGCAAAGTTAATCCTACCTCATTTTCTACATCATCAATGTAACTGTGCCTCATACCATTGACTAGCCATTCTCAGAGGTATATCTTAGAGAATTTGCCTTAACAGACCCTACTGCAAACTAAATTGCATTTTAATCACCATCAAACACCGAGAAATTGACGCTAAACCAGCTCGAGTTCAAGAAAGTAATTCCGGAAAATCTTTCAGATAATTACTGCCAAAATTCTTAAGCATGTTGGACACGGTAGTAACCAAAACCTAGTTTTCTAATATTCGGGACAGAGTCAAAAGGCAGCAGAGATTAGAATTTTCACCCAGACAGCTCATTGCACAAGCGGCACTTGCTGGGTCAATGCAGAGAGAAAAAGAGAGGGGTTGAAAATGTCAATTTGCATTTGCGGGAGCAATTGAGACATCTCTTCCGACCGTCCACAAGCAAATGAAATAGATGATTGAGCAATCAAGACAACTGTTATTATTATTATGGCTATTGTTATCATTACATTATTACAATAATAAATGCACAAACGTACTCCAATTATTCACAACCAAATGAACATTGAGGATACTTAGCTCCCATCCTTCTGTTGGAAGATCTGCTTGCAAATTGTCCTAAACACGACTCTCTGTGCTTTTAAACTTAAGAAATAATAATCATTTCGCGTACACCCGCCTTCGGCTTCTCTCTCTCTCTCTCTCTCTCTGTAGACTGCATTGAGCTGGGCATGTTGAAGAAAATATATAAGCTTGTTCTGACTTGTGAGGGAAGGAAATAGGAGTCAAAGTCTCTTTTCTGGGCGTGGGCGTGCGTGTGTGGATGAAGAATGAGCAAGGCAAAGAAGAAGCTCTCTGTGTCCTACATTGCAGTTCCGTCTCAGATAATCAACTCCCTCTCCTCATCATCTCTTCAATCACTCCTCATATCACCCAGTAAACCACCTCCCCCTTCCCCGTTGCCTTCATCGAAGAGGGCGGCCAAGCCATTTCGGCATAAGTTGTCGTGGAAATCTCCAAAGTTATGGTTCTCGGCTCTGTTCCTCGTGGCCCTGCTCGGCATGCTGAGGATCGGCCTCCTCCCTCTCTCCCCATACCCTTGTGCTACTACTCCGACCGCAGGTACCCGCCGTCACATTTTAGATAACCAGGCCATCAGTCGAGCGCGAACAGAGCCTTATCATTATGAGAATAATGCACAGAAGGAGCAAAGAGAAAAGGCAGAAGAAGAGCGCTCCTTCTGGGAGCAACCGGAGGGAATGGGATACAGAGGGTGCTTGGCGTGGAGCAAGGACTACAGGCAGAGGAGCGAGAGAATTGTGAAGGAGAGGCGAAAGTATGTGATGGTGGTGGTGGCCGGCGGGATCAACCAGCAGCGCAATCAGATTGTGGATGCGGTCGTCATTGCCAGGATTCTCGAGGCCGTTCTGGTGGTTCCAGTTTTCCAAGTCAATGTCATCTGGGGCGACGACAGGTACCTAGTTTGAATAGAATAATTATCCATAGATATTCTCTTTACAAGGAACTGGTTGGAAATTTCATGTCATATTCGCACCAACTAAACAATGAAACAAAAAAAAAAAGGATTCATGGCCAAAGTACTTCTGGTCACCAGCTATCCCCCTCAACCAAACAATGCAGTACTGAGTCGATATGCTCGTGATCTTCTTGCAGCGAATTCTCGGACATATTCGACTTGGATCACTTCAAAAGAGTCCTTGCCAATGATGTACGCGTGATTTCATCTCTGCCCTCCACTCATATAAGGACAAGGCCGGTCGTCGTGAGACCGACTTCACTCCATATTTCTGCTGACTGGATTCGCTCCAATTATCTCAGAAGGGTAAATACAGGCCGTTTTGCCTCTTTTTGTCCAGAATGAATATGCTCTGCTCAACTAACAATTTGCAGGTCAAAGCCAAGCGTCTAAACGAGACGTCCTTGGTGGTTGATTGGCTGTTCATGAGCATTGTTGATACTACTTCTATCTTTGTTATCCATATATATATTTGAATGAATTCCCTTGATTTCTTGACTTGTAAATTCGATGCAATGATGAATTCAAAGAGTCCCTATTATTTGGATCATATGTCGATCTTCGGCTATATGGTTTTTCAAAAGTTAAAAACAAGGACAAGGAAAGATAAGTTCGCCAGCAGTTGCTGTAAGGAAAACTGAATGACATACTTGTCCGCGGATTTCTGCAGCTCGAGAAGGTGGGGGTTCTGCTCTTACGGGGTCTAGATTCCAGGCTATCTAAGGATCTGCCTTCTGATCTTCAAAAGCTTCGATGCAAGGTACTCCCAATCAAATCAGTGTTCCGCTTCTTCAGATAGATAGGCAATTACTCGAAGTCGATGCAACGGTTGGAGATTGAAATACATACTAGTTGGGAAATGAAAGCACAAACAAAAGAAAAAATTTGTCAATTCTTTGACTTGGTTGAAATTAGATATGACTGCTTCTTTTGCAGATCAAAATGGATCACCCGGAAATGATGAGACCTTAATCTTTACAAGAACAAGCCACGACTTTCTTTCTGACAAACATCAGTTTTATCCCCAAAGTAATTCTGTTCGTTCTGTCTCTCCATCCTCAGGAAATTAGGCTTGAGATTTTTTTGAAGGAACAAGGTTAATGTTCAACATTAACAGAAGAAAATAAAAAGGCTTTTTTCTTCTGGAAAATTTTTAGATCCACGTAGTACTTCAGACAAGCAAAAGAGATACATGATCAGATTCTCTGTTCTCCACAGGTTGCCTTTCATGCATTGAAGTTTGCACAGCGAATATCGGAGCTTGGCAATAAGCTTGCAGAGAGAATGCAGAGCAAGGGACCCTACATTGCTCTTCATTTGCGGATGGAGAAGGATGTTTGGGTGAGGACAGGTTGCCTTCCCGGTTTGAGCCCTGAGTATGATGAATTGATAAGTAGGGAGAGGAAGCGTCACCCCGAACTGCTAACCGCCAAATCCAACATCACCTATAATGAAAGAAAGCTTGCGGGTCTCTGCCCCTTGAATGCATTAGAGGTTGCCAGGTGATCACTTGGTCTATATACTTTCTTATCAGGCAGAATCAGGTTCAGCAGGGTGTGAGGTCTCACCGTCGTTTTATTTGGGGTGTCTTTAGTAATTGAATTATCGGTTGTCCTCTTAGGTTTCTTAAGGCTCTAGGTGCCCCAAAGAATGCAAGAATCTACTGGGCTGGCGGGCAACCACTTGGTGGGAAAGAAGCATTGTCGCCACTCACCAAAGAATTTCCACATTTCTACAGCAAACAAGATCTCGCATTACCCGGAGAATTGGAACATTTTGCTAACAAAGCCTCCTTTATGGCTTCCATTGACTACATCATATGCGAGAGGAGCGACGTCTTCATGCCATCTCATGGGGGGAATATGGGCCATGCTCTTCAGGTACTACAGCATTTCTCACTCGTTAAGCAACTCGACGCTCAACGAAATTAATAGTATCTTGCACTAGCTGTCACGGGACAGCTTCCCTTTCGCTTGCTGCCTTTTTGACTGACAAATGTTTCTGGACACAGGGGCAGAGGGCCTATGCCGGTCATAGGAAGTACATAACACCTAACAAACGGCATATGCTCCCATACTTCTTGAATACATCGCTCCCCGAGCAAGAGTTCAACAGAATCATGCAGGAGTTGCACCGAGACTCCTTAGGTCAACCAGAACTCAGAACAGGCAAAGTTGGGAGAGATGTTACAAAGTATCCTATTCCTGAATGTATGTGCAACTCCTCCGGTAGAGGTTACTCATCCCAACCACACACCAGGAGCTTGCTTTACAATTTGGGGTAGTATGCTTCATGGAATTTCTAAATGCCGCCGCAAGATTTGGCATCAAACGACCGAGCTCTTTTGGATCTTGAGATGGCAGCCACATAGCTGCTCAGGCTATTGGCAATGACACTTCTGGCAGACTTCACATTTTAGAATCCTAATCTTGCCTCTGCCTGCCAATAAGATGAATGACTGGCGAAGAACATACAAACTCATACAGAGACAGAAGCATTTGTTTATTGTTTATTGCAAAGATCATTTGGGAGATGATTACAGGCCGATTTTCGTCCAGGACTGACGAGTAATGGGTCTACCATGTAATATAATCGCTTTTGTGCAGAAATTTCCATTTATGAGTATGGGATTGAAAATGCCGGCCACTCTTTATGGTTTCACAGAAAAAACGGTTCCAGTTTGTGTCTATTGCAATGTCTTAACAAAGGATAAGGTCCAATAGGCATTCCAAAGAATATGTATATATAAACAGCAAATGTGTACCTGAGATTGAAAATGTTGTAAGATATGCAGTCATTCTAAAAGCAGTGGAGCGAAATTTTCTGCTCAAGAAAGGCTTGGTGCAATATAGTGAGCTTGGTTTCAACAATATATATCCGTGGCATAAACTTAGCATAAAACGAGGACGTAGACCGTCCACACGAATGCAATTACTGAACAAAGTCATATGAAATAAGCTGAAGTGGTAATGGGGCAGAAGCAATTGTGGCGACGAGGATTTGGTCTGAAAATTGAGCAGTTGCTGATTGGATGGTCCTTCAAACATGATGGGCATTGGGAAATGACAGAAAATTTTGGAGTGTTTTGATATGGAACGACGGTCTTTTTTGTGCACTACACAAATCTGAGACACCAAAGATGTCTTGTAAGCAACATTTTTGGGACTCTAGTTCAAGATGCTCACTGAAAATGTGGTAACTTGAAGTGAGAGGCTGTTGAGGTTGATGGAGGTGGAGGATCTATTTAGGGGGTGACCGCGGATTGACCAGCAGGCGACTAAGGATGGACCAGCGTCAATCTAGGATTTAATTGGAAGGTATGCTAGAATATGAGGTGAATATCAAAATGGTATATTCCAAAAAGGTAGGGGTCCTATTGAAATATTAAAAAAAATGGTTACTGTAAAATAAAATAAAATAAATTTCAAACCGGTATACATATGCATTGACAATCCCCAACTAATAAAGCTATGGGAAATTTACCATATGCTATCTTCAGTTAAATTTTAACGACAAATTGCTAAGTCAGATGACACATGATAATTGACTATCAATTTGGGTTTTTATCTTTTGTTTGTCAAAATGTACTATTTTGGCGTTTTTCGTAGTGTTAATCTAATTTAATTGAAACTAACGAAATGTAAATTTATTACGAGTCTATCAATTTGGAATTTTGTTTGTTAGAAAATTAATTTCAAGTAAATTTATGATAAGTGTATTATTTTGGGGCTTTTATGATCAAGAAATGAATTCAGGGTAAAGTATTAACCTAATGAAAAGAAAGTATTTTTAGGGACGAATCTGAAAAGAGGGCACAAAACGGAGGACCAGGACAAGGACAACCCCCTTCCTCTTTGGTCAATTTTTCAAAATAATTTTTTTCAAAATATTTACCAAAATATTATATAAAAAAATATTTACCGAATTGGGTGACGATCGGCAATTGGGTCGTCGATCGGCACCCAATTGGCGAATTAGGCCGCCGATTGGGGCCCAATTCCAAATTTGGGTCCCAATTGCCGATTGGGACCCCGGCCAGCCCCATTCGGCGGCCCATTCGCCAATTAGGCCAGCCGAGGCCACCGAGCGGGACCCAACACAAATTTTTTTAATATTAAATTATTTAATTTATATATTTTTTTATAAAAGCATCAATTAAATAATAAATCATATTGAAATTGCGTAAATTTTGAGGAAAAAAGGACAAGCACTACATAATTCATATTCCACCATTAAAATTTACTTTTAATTTATATTTTTTATAAAAGTTTCAATTAAATGATAAATTATATTTGAATTTCATAAACTTTGAGAAAAAAAAAAAGACAAGTACTACATAATTCATATTCCACCATTAAATTTGACTTTAAATTTATATTTTTTATAAAAGTTTCAATTAAATAATAAATTATATTAGAATTTCATAAACTATGAGGGAAAAAAAACACTACATAATTCATATTTAACCATTAAAATTTACTTTAAATTTATTTTTTATTATAAAAGTAATTATTAAATAATAAATTATATTGGAATTACGTAAACTATGAGGAAAAAAAAACAAGCACTGCATAATTCATATTCAACCATTAAAATTGACTTTTAATTTATATTTTTTATAAAAGTTTCAATTAAATAATAAATTATATTAGAATTTCGTAAACTTTCAAGAAAAAAAAACACTACATAATTCATATTCCATCGTTAAATTTGACTTTTAATTTATATTTTTTTATAAAAGTTACAATTAAATTATAAATTATATTGACATTTCATAAACTATGAGGAAAAAAAAACAAGCACTGCATAATTCACATTTCACCATTAAAATTTACTTTTAATTAACTATTAATTTATTTTTTATTATAAAAGTAATTATTACATAATAAATTATATTGGAATTATGTAAACTATGAGGGAAAAAAAAGCATTACATAATTCACACTCGACCATTAAAATTGACTTTAATTTACCAAAATAGCAAAAAAAAATTATTGGATATCGCTCTGTGGCTAATATGCCGAGCAAGGGCCGTTAGGCCCGCTCGGCGTGGTGATGCAGAGGCCCGGTCGGTGTGGTGCTGCTGCTGCAGGACCACCGTGCTGCTGCAGGACCACCGTGCTACAACAGCACCAGTGCTGCTACGGCTTGCAACAACACCTACTGGTAGCACTAGTAGGTGCTATCGATTATTGGTGCTTTTTGCACTGATAATCGTTGCTGCAAGCCTGTAGCAGGATTATTGCTACTGCAGGCTTGCAACATCAAGTCGTTCGGTTCTGCTATTAAGCAGAGCCAAACACTCCCCTATCCCTCTTCAGTTCATATTTTTTCCATCACTTCTCACTCTTACTGCTTTCTTCCCTCTCTCATCTAAAGCTCTCGCGCTCTTCTCGTACCTCACTTTTGTGCGGTCGTTTTCTTGCTCAATTTTATTTTAATTGTTGTCGTGCTCTTACTCCCTCACTAAGCTTTCACTGGTGCTTTCCGTCACAGTAAGTGTATAACACAGTTTGTGTTATTTATATTGTTAATATATTTATTGTATTTGAGCAAAATTGACGTTTTTATCTGGGGTTTTCTCTTGGCAGGTTAAACTTGTAAATTCGGTGCGCGCTTTCTTTCAATAACTTGAAGTAAATTTCATTGTAATAATTTTTTTACATTTTCGTAAGCATAAACTTATTTATTTGATTTTTATTTATATCTACATCATTTGTGTAACTTATATGTGTTATTAGTAATATGTTTTAAATTTTGACAAATGTTATGATAATAGTTATATGTGTACTTGATTTTGATGTAGTCGTTAATAATATTTACTGTTTGAGGAGTTCAAAATGAATTTGTCAACTAAAAAAAAGAGGATCAGATGGCATGAGAAGTGTGGGCGGGGTTCGAACCGGTCCGAAAAAATATATATATAAAATGTTAAAATTTGATTAAATAAGTAATTTGTAAATTAAAGACTGATTAAAAATTTATCAAAAACATCATAGAATACTTTTAAAAATTCAGCAATAAATTTAAAAACAAAAAAAAAAACACGTTAAATTAGTGTAGGGCTCTTGTGTTACCCAGGTTCATATAATATGGGCCTCAAACTTTTCAGAAAATACAAATTGGTCCTCGAACTTTTCGGAAATTACAATTTGATCCTTAAACTTTTTGAAAATTAGAATTTGGTCCTCAAACTTTTTAAAAATTATAAATTGATCCTCGAACTTTTGACAAATTACAATTTGATCCTCTAACTTTTTGGAAATTACAAATTGATCCTCGAACTTTTGGGAAATTACAATTTGATCTACGAACTTTTTGAAAATTACAATTTGGTTCTCGAATTTTTCAAAAATAACAAATTGATCCTCAAACTTTTGAGAAATTAAAATTTGGTCCTTGAACTTTTCAGAAATTACAATTGGTCCTTGAACTTTTTGAAAATTACAATTTGGTCCTCGAAAATTACAATGTAGTCCTCAAACTTTTCAGAAAATACAAATTGATCCTCGACATTTTCAAAAGTTACAAATTGCTCTGATTTTAGTAAGTCTCATTGTGAGTATTCGATTAATATGTACGGAATGAATATTTACTAACTTATATACTTGAAATAATTTGTAAATTTTTTTATTTAACAGAATGTCGACAACACCTTTTGTGATTGTGTTTTGGGGAGGCAGAGTAGTTCAAAATGAACATGGACATGGTTACGAAGGGGGACAATCTACAATGTTCGAGTTTGCAAACATATCGACATTCGATGAGTTACGTGCTACGATTGAGAGCGCGTTGAATCTAATAGGAAACCAGTACATTGAAAGGCTGATATGTAAATATCCAGTTGTAGCATATAATTGTGTTACATACGAATGACGGAGGTGCATAATGATGGTACGGTTACGATGATCCAACAATATGCACGCCGGGCAAGTATGTTGGGAATTTCACAGTTTTACGCAATTGTAGCTGAACACCAAATGCCACATGATTTTGAGGAAGGTTTAATGTTGGTGAAGACGAACAAGGTGTGCATAATGAGTACATGGAGTTCAATGATAATGACGATAATGATATTCATGATGACGATGATAATGATAATGATGATCATCATTACGATATTGGTGATGATGAAAATATTGATGAAGAAGATGATGCTTGGATGGACACTGCTAACAGCGATGAACATGATGTCGGAGGAGACAGCGGTGAGCAAGATGTTGAAGGTGACAGCTATGAAGAAGATGTCGGAGGTGATGAAATAGAGGCTTACCACAACACCCATTGTAGTAATCCCATTACGCCGTTCATACATCCAAAGCCCTCTTTGGAGATCGATTTTGATTTGATGCGAGACGATACAACCGCGAAGTCGGGCGGCAGGGTATTTGATGCTGCGAAAGAATTTTCCATTGGCATGTTATTTTCATCGCGGAACGAAGTACAGCCGGCTGCGAAAGAATACTCTATTAGAATAAATCATAAGTTTCGTTGCAAGGTGACGAATCATAGAGAATATGTGATAAGGTGTGGTAATATGAATGGACCGTGCCATTGGAGGCTCCGCGCGACTACTCAAGGCGGTGGTTCGTTTTGAAAAATAGCTAAGTACAGTGGGCCACATACATGCATTAATCCGCCATTGTCACCGGATCATCAGCACGTTGATCAAAAATATATTTGCAGCTTTATAGAACCAATGATCGATGCCCAACCAAATATCAAAATCAGGCCACTCATGGCCAAAGTTCGTGACAAACTGAACTTCCAACCTAATTACCGTAAAACATGGAAGGCCAAACAAATGACGATTGCCAAAATTTTTGGAGGATGGGATGAGTCATACGGTAGATTGAGAAAGTACATGAAAGAAATGGAACGTAACAATCCAGGTTCTCATTTTGTTATCAAGGGTAAGGTGAAGTAAGATCAGAGCAGTATGTTTTTCGACCGGATGTTTTGGACGTTCCAGCAGACGATTCAAGGCTTCAAACGATGTCGTCCTGTAATATTTATCGATGGCACTCATTTGTACGAGAAATACAAAGGAACGCTTCTTTGTGCGGTGACACTTGATGGCAACAATCATATCTTCCCTTTAGCATTTGCTGTGGTTGACATAGAAAATGTAGATAATTGGAAGTGTTTTATGCATGTGTTGGGGCGATATGTGATTGCCAGAATAGAAATTTGTGTGATATCAGACAAGCGTGCCAAGATTCAACAAGCAATGGACACAACATGGTGGCATCCTCCACAAGCCCATAATAGATTTTGCATTCGGCACCTTACGAGCAACTACAACAAACAATTCAAAAATGTCGAAGGCAAAAAACATGTTCAGATGGCAAGTAGGATTTGTAATTTTATAAATTTTACGAAAGTATGTATTCATAAATTTGAACGAGAGTTACTAATTATTAGTGTAATGTACAGCTTACGCGTATCAAAAGCACAAGTTCAATTGGTTGATGAGCCGAATTAGGCAGTTTGACCCTGTTACAACTACATGGTGTGATCAGCTCCCAAAAGAAAATGGACAAAGAACTCATGATGAAGGGAAGAGATATGGATCGATGACGACGAATCTAGTTGAATCTGTGAATAGGATGTTGAAGGATTTTCGTGGGCTGCCAATAACAGCAATGGTGGAAAACATATTCTATCAGTTAAACCAATATTTTGACATGAGACGAACAACATACACGAAGCAGCAGGCGAAAGGATTTGTATATACGCATTTTGCGGGTGAGGCTCTCCGGAAATACAGTGAAAAGGCAAATGGGCATCAAGTTAGACGTTTCAATTCTGAAAGAATGATTTTCGAAGTGAGAACTGCAAGTAATATATCAAGGGATCAGGGGCCCACAAATAGGTAGTGAACTTACACGAACGAACATGCTCATGTGGGAAATTTGAACAGCTGAAAATCCCATGTTCTCAAGTAATCGCAGCATATCAAGCATATGGAATTGACCACAACATGTACGTAGATGAATGCTATACGTTGGCCAAAACCCTTCAGTACTATCAATACTCATTTCAACCGTTGGGAAATCTTCATTATTGGCATGAGGATAATGAGCTACCATTAGTGCCAGACCCGATTCGTCTTCGTTCGAAAGGAAGGCCCGTGCAACACGAATAATAAATGAGATGAACTGGACAGCGCCGAACACATCGCATATCCATTGCGGAAACTATGGCAAATCGGGGCACAATAGACAAACTTGTAGACATAAACCGGGTGAACAGTATATCGCATTGGTTCAATGAACTTTTTGTAATAAAACTATATTATTATTAGATCGATATTTATTTTAGTATGTAATTTTTTTCTATAACAAATATGTGTAGCATATAATTATATAATATCACAATTGCGCGATATTTGTTCAGTTTCCATGTTCTATGTCTAAATTAGATATGTTAATTTGTTATAATGTTATAATATCACAATTGTGTAGATATGGATCAAAGGTCTTACATTCAACCAGGCCTTGAGGATGATTCGCTACTCACTGGCCAAGCCCGACATAGATCAAAGCATTTATGGAACAGTGAGGTAAGTGAAAGATTTATAGTTGATCTGTCGTTTATAACCGCTTTCAACGAAATTGTAAGTAACTGTTCATGTCACATTTCACAGATACATCCGGCTCGGCCCCTTAAATGTCAGCAAGTGATGCTACACATAGGCGACATTGATCTGCGCATATGCACGTATATGCAAAATTCTGGAGTTTACGGTGTTTATAAGATGGGCTTCATCCAACTAAATTGGCATTTGATTACTACACTAGTGGAGCGGTGGTGACCCGAGACCCACACCTTCCATATGTCGGAAAGAGAATGCACGATCATGCTACAGGACTTAGGAGTGCTTACCGGGCTTCCCATCGATGGAGAAACATTTACTTGGCCCCCTGTTAAGGATTGGGGCGCAGTTTGTGATGATTTATTTGGTGCTCGGCCATTAGAGTTGAAAGGCTCACAAATAAGTTTGTCCTGGTTGGTACAACGCTTTGCAAATCTTCCAACAAATGCAAATGATGTGGTCATAGTGCAGTATGCGAGGGCATTCATTCTCCGACTACTTGGATGATCTATTTTCATGGACAAATTAGGTGCCCGAGTTAGTTTGCACATTCTCTCACTACTATCGAATATCAAAGCCCCTACGCAGTATAGTTGGGGTTCAGCAGCACTAGCGTGGTTGTATCGGGAGTTATGCCATACAACCCACCATGACGCGAAGCAAACGGGCGGTGCGCTATAGGTATTGCAGATTTGGGCGTGGGAGCGCATCGCATGTATCTCCCCATCCGTGTGCTATGATGTTCCTTTCCCAAATAAGTCTCTCAGTAGTCAATATGTGATCTACTGCATTTTCAATTCGCGCTCATTAATTCTTATCAGTGTGTATAAATATATGAAAGTGATATATATATATATATATATATATATATATATATATATATATATATATATTGTAGCTGGACTCTAGGCATACACACAACAGAGATCCTTACGCATACTTTGACACATCTGTATTACCAACTCGATAGATTGACATCCAAAGACGAAAGTAATGATTACAACAAATGAGTTTAATTATTCGTTTAATTTTATATGTTTTAATATAGTAATTTAAATTAATTATTTATTTAATTTTAGATGTTTTAATATGATGTTGCCTTTTAAATTAATTATTCATTTAATTTTAGATGTTTTATTACAATAACAGATTACTTGGAAACCCTATGCTGATGTTATTTGTAGTCTACTGCTATACTGCCTGTAGGGACATCATTATTGGCAGGCGAAGGTCCCACTCATTTGTCGCTGGATAGTTGAGTGGCACTACCCAGACCAAGTACTTCGGCAGTTTGGTTTGTAGCAGAAAATACCTATAGCTCTCAACGATCATACTGCCTTCCATGATATCGATAATACGCCACCCAGGACGAATTGGGTGGATAGGCACATGAACAGCATCAATTTGTGGGGTAGACGTCGAGCATGTATCATCAAAGATGATCGTATAACGGAGAATCTTCACTTTCATTCAGGATATTTGGAGTGGTTCCGTAGACATACACGGAAAAGGATTTTTATTACGGGAGTTGCAATAGGTTCAACGGTTTGTCCAAACACTCTCAACTTAATTTATTAATTATTTTTTTATAACATAACTTATTGGCAATTGATAAGTTTTATTAATTTTTTAATATCATTACCAGACTGATGGCATCGAACATGCAGTACATATAATGAAGGGGTCTCGATCTCCTGAGTACTTAGATTACGTGGAGAGTCTACTTAAGGCATTGCTACATGCCCAGAAGGAAAAGAGGCGTCTAGTCAAAGCCGTGCCACTGCCACAACCACAAGTTGCAGCGGGACTTGATGAGTCGGATGAGAACATCCCATCCAAGCCTGTTCAGCCGTTTAAGAGGACCCCTCGAGCTCGTCCAGTAGGTCATGTCGTCACTCACACTATCGAGTATAATACGACATATTTTGATGAAGTATTCAAGCAGTTTGCCGCCCCATTTACTGAGGGATTTGCTTTTGCGTCTCCTGACTATACACAACAGCGGACTCCATATACTTATCCGGCTTCATATGAGGATTTCCCTCCTTACACTCCAGGCCCTCCTTCAATTAGACATGCACAGTCTGGTCGTGGCATATTTCCACAAGATATGCATTCATCATCTACTCAACCTCCTCATTAGCGATATCGCCTTCGATCTCCCGAGCACCGGAGATAACCTGATTGTGGAACAAGAGGTCATGTTAGAGGACGACATCATCACCAGATGTAATTGTGGTTGTTAACGAAATTCTATGTTTTCCATATCTCAGCACCCATGTCTCAACACCTTTATTTTATGATTACTAATTATTTACGTAGTTCCTATACAATTTATTATTTAATTGGTACTTTTATAAATGTATATATTAAAAGTAAATTTTAATGGTGGAATATGAATTGTACAGTGCTTATTTTTTTTCCTCATAGTTTACGAAATTTCAATATAATTTATAATTTAATTACAATTTTTATAAAAAAAATAAATTAAAAGAAATTTAATGGTGGAATATGAATTATGTAGTGCTTGTCTTTTTTTTTTCTCAAAGTTTACGAAATTCAAATATAATTTATTATTTAACTGAAACTTTTATAAAAAAATATAAATTAAAAGTAAATTTTAATGGTGGAATATGAATTATGTAGTGCTTGACTTTTTTTCCTCAAAATTTGAGCAATTTTAATATAATGTATTATTTAATTGATGCTTTTATAAATATATATATTAAATAATTTAATATTAAAAAAATGTGTTGGGCCCTGCTTGGCGACCCCAGCCTGCCCAATCGACGAATGGTCCGCCGAATGGGGCTGGTCGGGGTCCCAATTGGCAATTAGGCTGCCGATTGGGACCCAAATTCAGAATTGGGCCCCAATTCGCCGATTGGGGGCCGATCGGCTGCTCAATTGCCGATCGACGCCCACTTCGATAAATATTTTTTTATATATTAATTTGATAAATATTTTTAAAAAAATTATTTTGGAAAATTTGCCTTCCTCTTTTCCCCCACAACAAACGTTTCCCAAAAGTTCTCCCAAAGGACAAAGGGAGCGGGAAGGGATAGCCGCAGAGGCGAAGCAATCTGACCGATTGCGTCTCCCACCAAAACGTTCGTGTCTCAATCGATCCAATCGAAAGCCAAGGTGAGGAAGAAGAAGAAGCAGAGGCGAAGATGGGAGTGCTGTCCAACAGGATCGAGAGGGACCAAATCAAGCCTGGGGATCACATCTACTCCTGGCGTCTCTCTTACCTCTACGCCCACCACGGCACGTTCCCTTTCTTTCGCTTTTTTCCCCTTCAATGTTATTCCTGATGATGATGGTGATGATCTTTTCAACCCAATTCGTCGCCTTTTTTGCTAGTAATTTGCTTGGTTCTTCACATGATTGATAACGTCCTTCCCCAGTTTGACATACAGGAGTTTTGCCTTTGTGTTGTGTCTGTGAGAGGGGTCCTTTTCCTTCAATGGATGGATTTTAAGTCCTGTTTTTACAACTTGTGCTACTACGGATTGTGGCAACGTTGTTGATTCTTTCATGAAAGGAGATGTTTTTAATGATGATTAGTCATGTTCAATGTAGCAGAGAGATCTAATTGCCTTGAGCCTTTTGGAACTCTGCCTTCCCTTTGTCCGTTTTTGCTTAGTTTGTGCTCCCTTTGCTTCTTCTTCCTTTTGGTGGGGGGGTTGGGTGTGGTGTTGTGGCCCTTGTGGGGGTGTGGGTGTGGGTGTGTGTGTTGTTTGTTGTTCTACCAACTGACGGAGATAGAATTCTTTCGGTCTTTTGATCGTCTGGATTATGTTCTTTACAAGCACGTACGTTCTATGGACCTAGATGCTTTCGCATACTGAAAAGATTGTATCTTTGGAACTCTGCCTCCCCTTTGTCCGTCTTTGCTTAGTTTGTGCTCCTTTGCTATTTGTGTTGTTAGTTATTGTGTCAACTTAAGGAGATCGAATTCTTTCATTTTTTGGATTGTCTGGTTATGCTCTTTACAAACACTTATCGTCTATGGATTTATATGCTTTGGCATACTGAAAAGATTGTCTCTTTTTAAGTTCTCCAATAGGAATATACGTTGGTGAAGGGAAGGTTATTCACTTCACTCGAGGGGCAGGACGCGAAATCGGCACAGGGACTGTGTTGGACCGCGTCATTTTCAGCTCTTCTACCTCTCCTCCCGTAGGAACACAATGCCAGATATGTGGAGACCAGTCGAGGCTTGATGGTGTCATCTCTTCGTGCATCGACTGCTTCCTTTCAGATGGAAACCTCTACCTCTTTGAATACGGCGTGTCCCCTGCTTTCTATCTTGCTAAAGCTCGAGGAGGGACTTGCACCATTGCGAAATCCGACCCCCCTGAAGATGTGCTTCACCGTGCCTTTTTCCTCCTCGAGAAGGGATTTGGAGGCTACAACCTTTTCAAGAACAATTGTGAGGACTTCGCTGTCTACTGTAAAACGGGTCTGCTTGTGGTGACGGCAATTAGCGTAGGCCGAAGTGGGCAAGCAGCAGCTTTTCTGGCTGCTACAAGTGCTGTCATGTCCTCTCCACTTAGATTCTTGACGACCAGTGTTGGTGGTCTGACAGCTGTGGTTTGTGGCATGTATTGCGTCAGTCGTTTGGTCTCTGACATTGGGGTTCGCCGTGACGTGGTTAAAATACCCGTTGAAAGACTTGTGGATCAATCTGATTTGCATGATCTCCAAGCTACTTCGGATAGTCCTATCCCCAGTTGTATTGCCACCGCCAAGAATGACTGAAGACTCACGCTGCAATTTGCCAACGGTCTCCACCAGAACTTTACCGACTGTTGAGATGAAAACACTGCGAAATGTTACTTTTTAACTCTTTGTTGGATGTCGGTCCTGCATCGTCCGAACTGCGGCATTGTCCGATTTGGATCAGAGGTCCTTGAAATGTTTGGTGTAGTCTTGTCTCTTATTGTGCATTTGCTTTGAACGGGATATTACCTGTTGATTGTCACCATCTCTGCATCTAACTATCGCAAGAGAAAGTGGTTCTGCTGTTCTCTCCAGTTCGGATATCTCTACTTCTAGACTCCTTTTAAGACGCTTTTTGATCTAATCTTGTTTGGCCGTGAGAATGAATTCTTTAAGCTATACTCCCGACAGGTTAGACTAGCTCTGCTACGGGTTTTTGTCGTTAAATTTTTGTATATATGGTAGTATTCCAGTTAAAATGATATAGAGAGTTTTTAAGGGAGAAACAATTATTGATAATAACTTGAGATCATTTTAGTAACACGTAAGAGGGCTGGCCATGGTCACGAGAGGGAGAGACACATCTGGCTACGGTTGAGCAAGAATGAGGGTTGCACAACCCTCTTGTTGCTTGTGCAAGGGCGGAGGCGACCATTACCAAGGCTTGACGAGGGTCGTTTGACCCTTGCCGTGGTCGAGTGAGGGCCGTGCCAACCTGCACAAGCTGAGGCGAAGGCTGTGCAGATCCTCCCTTATAACGGACGCCATTCCATGGAGCCTCCTTTAATCCAACGACGAAAGTTAGTCAAGTCACCCGCCTGGGTGGCGCTGCTGGAGCGCGCACTCTTCCTCTCGCAAAAGGTTGAGTGTTCGAATCCCGGGCGCCGCAGGGTGACTTAACCGGTGGCACGTGTGTGGTGGCTAGCACGTGTCGCCCTATCAAAAAAAAAAAAAAAAGTTAGTCAAGCTTCCAACGGATAGGCCAAGGATTTAAGCGCATGGTGCAAATGGGACAAACTCCATGTTCAAGCTATGTCTACGATGCAGAGTCTCATCATTTTGTAAGTGGACATACTTGTAGATGGGGTGGTCCGCTTGCTTGGGAGAAATAGACCTGGAACTTCAGATATACCGTGCTTCAGAAAGGAGGAGAACTATGTCAATATTAATCTCAAAAAGAGACTCAGCAGAAATTCTCAGAAAGAGCAATGTTGGATGGTTTTTGGAACATTAAAGACCGAAAAAACTGGTTGTGGTGTAGACTAGTCGATAGTCGGAACTATAACTCGACCATTGTCCTTGGGAGAGCATAACAGATGGGGTATGACTACTCTTCCATGTAGACAAGCCAATAAAACTTTGGAGCAGTACAAAGAATCTTTCAGAAATTGTACGGGAACTCTTTTTATTAACTCAATCATTTCTTTATTCACCTGAGGAAAAATTACACTACAAGTAACATAATTTTTATACGACGTTCAATTAAGTTTTATAATTTTCAAAACTTTCACTTGAGTATCAATTTTTTTAAAAAAATTATTCACTTGAGTGTCAAAGGTGACGTGGCCACCGAAAATGCCGACGTGGCGCCGATGAAGCGATTTTCCTGAATATTTAATGTACACGTGACATATTTGAGTGCATATTTTATTTCCTGATTTGTTTCAATTAATGAAATTTTAAAGTAAAAAAAAAAAGGGGGATAAACCTTGATTTCTTAGTGGTGGCCGGCAAGGTTTGACGTCGGCCACCACCAGCCAACCTAAGGGCCATGGTTGGCTCGCCCTGGAAGGACGACGCTGCAACGACCCTGGCCGACGGCTGTCACAGCCTCGACAGCAACCGAAGAGGGCGACCGACCTTTGTCATCTCGCCGACCTAGGGTCGGCTTACCCTGGGCCGCAACGGCCCTAGCCAACAACTGTCGCAACCTAACCTAGCGCAATCGAAGGCTCAATCACGCCTGGGTTAGCGCGATCGAGGGCTTGTCGTCGTTGTCAAGGTTGCGACAGCCGTTGACCAGGGCTGTCGCCGCCTCACCAACCCAGAGAGAGCTAACCTTGGCCCCTGGGCCGGCCAGTAGTGGCCGGAGGCAACCCTCGTCGACCACCACCGAGAAGCCTACGGTCTCTATTTTTTAAAAATTTTCCTTAATTTTTTCTTTTTTTGGCCTTTTATTTTTTTGATTTGAATAAAAAATACATAAAATGACATGGAATTTCCACATGGCACTCAGAAATTCAATAAATAATAGTGAAAATTTCACGTCATGTTTTCTGCCGAATATAGCACTCAAGTGAACGCTTTTAGCCGGAATTGGCACTCATATGAACATTTTTGCTTCGATATGGAACTCAAATGAATGTTTTGGAAGTTATGGCACTTAAATGAACGCTGTATGAAAGTTATGGCACTTATAGTGTACTTATCCCGCGTATAGATGAAGCCGAATTAGTGGTGAAGAACGTTGGAAAATTGCATCTTCCGCAGAAAAGTGTTATAAATGAACTTGCATCTTCTGCCGGAAGATGGAAAGCATTAGCAACTCTGGGATGCATCAACCTGGCTCCAGAGCTGATTAGCAAATGCATTCTCCTCTTCAGTGGCGATTTGGTCATTAACCTCAATTAATTGCTCTCCGTCGATGTTCTCTTCCATCATTTCGTCAACAGATGGTACTTCCGAAAGATCCATCCCCACTCCGCTGATTTCTACCCCCGCCTCCCACATAGCCTTTGCTGTTGCCGGCCTGTCACGAGACCTATATTTAGGAGCAGGCATGACAAACGGCAAAACAATATTGTCCAAGTCTATGTGGCTGCCATTCCTTCTAGCCAGTGTCTCTGTCGGGGGAACAACAAATAGTATCCCAAGTTCATAGTTGCAAATGTGAAGCTTCTTCAAATTGAAGTTGCTTCGACCGGGGATGTTAACCTTTCCACCAGACTGATTGGAAATCAACCTCCCCCAAGCAGCTGCACTGAAATTATGTGACCCACAATAAACCCAGCCAAAAGAACGTGCACTCGCCCTGGACTTAAAGCGCCTCATTGCCACCTGAAAAAGACATGGTAGACCATCAATTCTTACATCATCTCACGTAGTCACCTGAAAAAGATTGGTGACCCACAATTTTCGTGCACTCGCACTGAAAGGTATACGAGCACTCAAGCAGCTGCACCGAAATCAATGTCTACAACAATGTTTTCAATTTCTTGGGTCATGGTAGTTCTCCAATCCCACGATAATCAGATCATAAGCAAGGCAAAAGACAGTTGATCTAGACCAACTGTGTCTCCTTGGAAGAATAAACACCTCCATCAGGCACATGATGGGCAAACAGGTGGAGCGGGTTTGTTTATGGTTGGGTTGTTCAGATTCAACTACTTTAGGGTCCAGTCCTGTCATCTCAAAGTCAGACCTGGGCTCCTGTCAATCAATTCTTACATCATCTCACGTTCCACTTTCTAAGAAAATGAGCTGGGTTCGGTTTATGTAAGGCATTCATCAAATGTTTGCCAAGTTTCAAATCACTGGCATTTGGTTTTTCTCTGATTTACGGTTCATCAGAGTTAGAATTAAACATCGTGGCAAATCAGTCCACATCAAGTTCGGGCTATCTAAGGTACGGCATACTTCAAGTTTAGACTACTTTGGATTTGGTTCATTTTTGGATTCAGCGCGGATCGATTATCAATTACTCAATGGATGAAATTTCTTGAATGCTAATTGTTCCAATTTATATTCAATCAGGTTTAAATCATTGACTTTTTTCAGTTGGCTGGGGGTTGGTTGAGTCAGTTTCTTGATGGGATGGCCAGGTTTGTTGAGTTAAAGTTCCCACCTCTACTGGCAGGTGCGTGCGCGCACAACGAAAAAGGATGCCATCTATTTGATGCATTTATGTTATCTAATTCAGTTTCAAAAATACAGGGGATAAAATCAAACCACATAAAGGAGAGAGTGCTTTACAGAGAAAGCACATTCGTCATACCATACATTCTGTAAAAGAAAAATGGTATAAGTTGGCCATGCTAAAGGCTTCATTATTTTATTTTATTTTTTGCACAGAAAGGCCTCATTTTTGGAAAATGAAGTTGTGCTTTGCTTCGTAAATAAAACCATGTTTGTGCATTCTACAATGTATTCCAAAAGCTTGGTCCGTGCCCTCCCTCCCTCAAAACACACGCACACACAAACAAACACAACACACACAAAAATCAGTTGTCTAATGATAAGTTCAGTTTGATTTTGACTTTTAGGATTTGTCGGTACATCATGTTTAATGAAAATATGCTACGGCCATCCACCTTAGGCCAAGTACAATGCTCTCTCAGCAGAATCCCACTTTATTTAACAGGATTTTGTTAACAAGTGCCCCAAGGGTAATTATTCAGCAATCAAAAAGGAAATTTTACAAATTTTATTTTTAGTTAATAAATATATTATGGGCACTCGTTAACAGACCCAAAATGAAATACTCCAAAATTAAGCTAAATGCACTAGTAGCTATTTATGGTTGAGTGCCTCACTTTCATTGCCAAGTCAAGATTTGAAGTTCACAGGTTTTGCACCGTTCATCAATTTTCCAACACCCAAACACTGACTGAATGAAATGGTATTAGATTGATTAGAGTGAATCTGTATGCTGTTTGAGATGTTCAGTCTTGGATGATAGATCATTAAAATGTATTTCATCAACCAGCATAACTTTACCATACCTAAAATTAAAAGAGAAATAATCACTTTCTGTTTTCATTAGCAGATTATGATATGATCTTTAAGCACATTCTGCAAAAGGGTATGACTTATCATTCATGTATGCATGCTAATCAATGGCATCTGAACAACATAGTTTAGTTTCATTGTTGAAGAAGACAGGAAAGGACCTTCGCATGAATTGGATGGCCAATCCTATAGGAAGGATAAGGAATTGCATCATAGAGTATGTCTGCAGTCTTCAAACTTTGCCATGTTTTCTGTATGGGAAACAATGAATATTTGCATAAGGTACTCAATATAACCAAACAGCCTATCAGTGAAAAGCCACATTAGTTAGCATTCAACAACAGCAAAAGCACCAGAAAAACAAAAGGTACAATCCTTGCTGTACCCAGACAGAGATATATGATCGGCCATCTGAATGTACAGGAATTGGACTTAACTGGCATGATAAGCTCATGCTTGGACAACAAAGGGTTCAGAGATCTCTAAACTTGCAAAGTTTTGGTCCAGAAAAGTAATGCTTATATGTGCAAGAATTATGTCGAGTGTCTTGTCTATATTATAGAACCCCTGTTGAGATCCAAGGAAAACTGGACAGCATAATAGCAAAGCCAATCCCATGCTAGAAAGAGCACAGAACAGTAGAGAATGATTCAAAAGAACTTATGAGCACCCAAGATTAGAGGGCAGAGAGTAATGTAAGAACATATATTTTTTAGAAAAATTAAAACCTCAAATGCTGTTTCCAAGGTTTAATCATATGATACTGTGTAGGTCAAACAAGAACAAATACATGATGAAGATCTTCAATGTTTAGACCTTACTGTAGATGGTATTGAAAGTGATCAACAAAATAATGAGATGCATGGAGCCAAACCCACAGAATCGAAAAAGGCTTTGCAGTTGAGGATGATATTTTTCATTTAGCACCCAAAAGAAACATCAACTACGATTATTGTGCTCTAGCATCTCTTTTAATTAATTCTTCCTTGCCATTGCTTATATAGCTTATAATCTTGTCAATCCACTATCTTTTTTAAGTACATAATCCATTCCTTAACTCAGAAATCAGGTGCAGTGACCTTAGTAAGTTCTTTCATCGTATCAAATAAATACTTCACATATATTCCTGGGGTTGATTCACTAAGTATTTGCTTTCACCAGCATAATGAATGAACTGGAAACATAAAAACTATCTTTAAGGATATACCTCGTGTTGAGAGGGAAAAAAAAAAAAAAAACTGAACCGAATGCTTGGATAGGTCAATCCGACCCAAAGCTATCTAGTTATAATAAAGCCAAAAGGCCAAGAATTACAACAGTGCCCTTATTGCTGCTATTCAGAAAATAATAAAGAAAATGGGAAAATATGCCCCCATCGGCCAAATACTCTCAACACTCTGTTATCACAAGCTAAGGGAAGCAATCAAAAATCAACTATCACTTGGAAGAAAAAAAAAACAGTGCTCTTTGGAGAGTTTTTGGGCTCAGTTTCGAATTATATTCCCTGCTTAAGTTACAGTCCCTCTGTTTATGCTTCTATCCTTTCTAAACATATTTAGGGGTACTACACAAGACTGTCTGACGCCAAAAAGATGCTGAAGTACGGGAAAGCTTTTAGCTCACCCGATGATCAAGAGGCCAGCATACCTCTGAGAAGCAAAGAATCTGCTTTGAAGCTGAAATTCCATTAATAGCTGTCTTCGCCCTCTCAATAGTGGGAAAAATAATTCTAATTGATGGATTCTTCAATTCTTGACTAGCAGTCCAAAATCCCCACTGCTTCAAGACAATCAAGCACATCGCAGTTATGAACAACTATCAATCGAACCATGAGTTTTCACCAAATAATAAGGGCATAGCTGACCACCTCTGGATCTGACTCCTCAGAATCAGACGATCGTAAAGATCTCTTTCCAGCAGCAGCTGAAAAAGCAGCCAAGAATTTTGCATTGATTGAACCAATGGAGGATGAACCTAAAAAGAGAAACATTATTGCAATTTTGCAATTAGTGGTATTAATAAGGACAATCATTGAGCAAAATATTAGAAAGTCAGAAGTGCATAATTTCATTTTAAAGTAATGCAATGAACTCACCGTAAACAAAGTCGCTTTCTAGTGATTCAGGCCACCTGTATTGATCTAAGACCTTGTAGAAAATAACAGATAATCATAAGACATTTTTCGGACACAACATTCAAGGACAAAAATGCTCTCTTGAAGAAGCAGTGGCATAATAGCTTAACTTTTTACTTTACCTCCTTTACCAATTCTAACATGCGTAACAACATTCATAAATATTCCTACTATTGCTTTTGATATTGTGCCAGCCTTGATAAATACAAAAGTTTCCTAAACGAACAACAGTCAAATAGCTAGTAATACTATAATCTGCAGTACACCCTCTCTAGAAGATTCAATTAACTGTCTCGGAAATCGCCTTAAAAAACCTATTGCATCATTTACACATGGAACACATATATGCCAGGTGAAGATGGTGCAAACAACTCAAACTTCTTAAAACATATTGCAATGCGAACATTTGAATCCCAAATGTGTATGATGCACTTAAGGTTGGCAAATTCGGAATGGGCTCAAATTCGATCAACTGCATGGAAACAGGCCGCTGATCAATACTTACCGCTACGCCGTGACCGACGTCGTTTGTTCGCGTTTCGGAGTCGTATAGATGGGTTTTTAAGCAATTTGGTTTTTAGACAGCTTTTATAATTTTAATGGCGTTTTCGTAATTTTACGTTTCCTTATTGTACTTAGGTTTAACACCGTAAAAAAAAGTGTTTAGGGTTCTTATAGGAGCAAACTTTATAGACTTTTTGATATTCTATCATTTGAAAATCGTAGTTCAACGAATTGTTCCTCTTTTCGATTCCTAATTCCTATTTAGCTAATTGTCTATCGCGTTTCTGCATTATTTGGTATCAGAGCATAGGTTGCCTTGAATCAACGGCTGAATAGAATCGCGGTGGTCGTGGACAGCGGGCTCGTGATGGCTGAGGACGTGGAGACGTTCCTAATGCAGACAAACAACAGCATCTAAGAGACCTGCCAGATGTAGAAATTGAAGAGCAGAGAAGGTGAATTCAGGATTTGGAACGACAACTTGCACAAGCGAGGTTGGGCATTCAATCCGCCGAATGAGTGGAATCTGAGGATTCATCCGATGATGAAGAGGAGGATGTCAATCCCTTTAGGGTTCTGAACCAAGGGCGGAATCGAGGAGTACGACCCTGAAATCAGTTCACTTTTCCTAACATTGGGATGAAGATCAAGATTCCAGAGTTTGCAAGTAAGGCTCATCCTGATGAGTTTATTGATTGATTACATACAATAGAGAGAATCTTTGATATTAAGGATCTGACTGAAGAGCAGAAAGTTAAATTAGTGGCTATTAGGCTACGAAAAAATGGCTCAATATGGTGGGAGCATGTGAAAAGACAGCGTGCTAGAGAGGGGAAATGGAAAGTGGATCGCTGGGATAAGATGAAGAAATTGTTGCAAATACCTACTCATTATAGGCAGGGGACGTTTATTGAGTATCACAATGTTAAGTAACGAGATTTAACAATATACCGAGGAGTTTGATCGATTGCAGATGCGTTGTGACGTGGTTGAGGAAGACGAACAAACAATTGCTCAATATTTGGCAGGGTTGCGATATGAAATATCTTATGTTGTTCAATTACAGCAACATTACACCTATGAGGATGTGTGCAAGTTGACCTTGAAGGTGGAAGGTCAGTGTAAAAGGGCAGCAATTCCAAATTCCAGAATCAGTGGTCAGGCAAAGAATTTCCGCACTTTGGGGAGTTCTTCAGCCAATTCGACACCAGCCGCAGTTAAGGGTGCAAGTTCTAAATCTGCAGCCAAGGAGGGGCAGAGTAGTGCTGGAACTAGCAGAGGAGGAGCTGCAGCCAAGTGGTGTTTTAAATGTTAGGGGTCGGGCACTTCGCTGCTGATTGTCCAAACCGACAGTTTGTGACGCTTGCTGATAATCCGGTCTTTGATGAAGATCCAATCTACGACGAATCTGATGGAGAACAAGAGGATGCAGCTCCAGAACAAAAAGAGATTATCTATGTTGATTTTGGCGAGTCCCTAGTCGTTAGAAGAATTTTAAATGCTGAACTTGGTGAAGAAATCAAGAGGAAAATTGCAATAGAGGAGGAACGCCAAGAACGTTCGAGATCTTTGCAAGTTCAATTTTCTGCCAAATCCAATGTTGCTGTGACGTATAGGCACGATGATTGAAACCATGTGTTTGATGAAATTTCAGAGGTTGAGACTTGGAGACCAGCTGCGAGGCACATAGACATGAAGAGAGAAGTAAGCACAGGTTGTTCTCTTTAGTCGGCAGAGTGCTAAAGTCTTTAAATTGGGAGGTGGCCTGGAGAATTAGATTCCAAAGAATTGTAAACGAACACGAGTTCAAAGTTTCCATTGTCATCCTTAGGTCAACGGTTCATGTTTTTGCGGTCACAGGCATGCGGCTTGAAGTTTACGCGTAGCTGAGAGATATGGTTTGCCATTTGAAGGAGTTGAATGTGGCCATGTCGTGGGCATGTTAGAACTGACCGACTTTCTGCTTGAGAGGCCGACCGATGTGTCGGATTGGCTGTTATTTAAAATGCCATTATAAAGGTCTTTGCAGCCAATTCCATGCTTGAAAATGCCGAATTTCTATTTTGGAAGGGTATAGAAATTGGGCTCAAGCCTGATATCTACTCGAGCAACTTCCTGCTCAAATGCTTAGTTGAAGCAGATAGAAAGATCTTTGCTATAGAATTATTTAACATTGTTATAGAGTAAAGAGTAGAATGGTCTTTGTGGGTTTTGTGGGTTTACCCTACTTGTATATATATGTCGTTCTTCTCATTGAATAAAATTAAGAAGTACCATTTACATGGTATCAGAGCCACAGAACACGAACTAAACCTAAAATTAATTTCAATCGTTGACAATCATCATCGTCAAACACCAGAATACCAGATCGAAGGAGACCCAGGCCAGATAACCTCATACTCGATATTGCTAAGGCGCAGGGACCCTACTCCCGGCGTCGCTTGACATGGCGACCCTATTTCCGGGGGGTCCCCGGACGCCGGCGACCCAATTTCAGGGGTCGCCTGGAGGAATCCTGGCTGGGCGACCCATTTACGATGTGTACTGAAGCTCCAGATCGAGGCGCAAGTCTTCCCGGTGCTGCTAATTGACGTGCGACTCTTTCGCACGACCTTGTGATGCCTGATTTTGGATTCTTCTGCTCCCAATTCTGCTGATTGAAGCACACACAAAGTCACAATCGCTAAGTAAGGTTTCTGTGAATCTGATGTACTGAGGATCGTGATTGTGGAGTATTGTTGTTGGTTGTCTAGTTGATTGGGTTGGATGTTGTGTGTGGATGGTCTAATTGCAGAGGCGGTATTGAGTTTTTGTGAGGTTGAAGAGGCAGTATTGAGTTGGGGATCAGTAGTGTGGTGTAAGTCTAGTGGAAGTGTCTGATTATGGCAGATAAGAACAAAGGAGTTGCTGCTGAAGTCGTAACTGCATCTTCTGATCGTTTGACAGAGGAGAAATTAGCCGGGGTCACCAACTTTCAGCAATGGAAGAGGATTGTAATGGTAGCATTAACGGGGAGAGAACACGACACCATTTGACAGGTGAACGAACTGATGTTGATACTAAATGGGATACTATGGATGCTGAAATACTTGGACAGATGTGAAATTGCATGAAATCTCATGTGGTTGCATTGGTTACACATGTCACTACGATTAAGGAGTTGAAGAATTATTTGAATGTTCTCTATTCTGGAGAAAATAATCTATCAAGGATCTATGAGATTTCCCAAGAGTTCTTTAGAGCTGACAGAAAAGGTCGACCTCTTACTCAATTCTTTGCTAATTTCAAACAAATGTACAAGGAACTTAATCTTCTTTTGCCAATTACTGCTGATGTTAAAAAGATGCGGGAGCGGCAAGAACAATTGACTGTTATGGGTTTTTTGGGAGCACTAGGACCAGAGTTTGAAGCAGTTCGATCACAAGTCCTTAAAGGAGACACTGTGGCCTCATTGACTGAGATCTTTTCTCAGGTCTCAAGAGTTTCACATGAATCATCTAGAGATATATCCTCCACAGGTGATAGCTCTGCCTTGGCTGTGCACGGGAACCAAGGTAGTGGTCAAGGTAGTGGTCAAGGTCGTGGTAGTCGTGACTTTAGTAGTGGTGGTAGTGGTCGTGGATTTAATAGAGGCCAATCGCAGTCATACAGTAGTATCTCTGGTGATACAGGTAGTAATACTGCACTTGCACGAACCTGCCATTATTGTGGTATGCCTGGACATCAACATCAACAACACCTTTATCTCAAACTAGTTGGGATCGGCGGTCGATGAACCCTAAAGAATCATAAAAATAAAAACAGTATCGCTACGCCTGACGTAACCCTCTTCCTTCACCTGGCTTGGAACAGGCTATGTAGACGAAATATCAATGTGGTATGCCTGAACATATTAAGCGTTTTTGTTATAAACTTCATGGAAGGCCTCTCCATTCTGCTGTAGCGAATGTGGCTAATGCAACGGAGTTTGTTGTTCCTACTCATTCCTCTGAAGGAGGAACATTGATCAAAATGTCAGAAGAAGAACTTGCTAGGTATAATCAGTTCCAGATATCTCAGCCAATTTCCTCCTCTATAGCTACTTTTGCTCAGACAGGAGATACAACAGCGTGTCTCTCATCTACCTCTAGCTCTTGGATCATTGATTCAGGGGCGACTGATCACATGACTGGATCTTCAGGTATAGTTTCTACCTTTCATGAGTCTGTGTCTAATGTCACATTAGCTGACAGCTCCTTATCCACAGTAAAAGGCATAGGCTCAATTCCTTTGACATCCTCCTTGCCTTTATCTTCTGTTATGTACCTTCCAATTTTTCCGTTTAACCTTATATCTGTCGGTTGCCTTCCCAAATAATATAATTGTTCTATAACCTTCTATGATGATTCCTATGTTTTTCAGGATTTGAAGACGAAGAAGACGATTGGTAGAGAATGTATGTCGGGGGGGGGGGGGGGGGGGGGGTATGTGTTTGAAGATATTACTAGTGTCGATTGTTCAGCTGTCTCTCCACATCAAGTTCATTTCCGCTTGGGACATCCCTCTTTGGGAAATTTGCAGAAGTTAGATTCCCGTTTTCATTCTTTATCTCGTATTGAGTGTGAGTCGTGTCAGTTTAGGAAATTGCACCGTGTTAGTTATAGTCCAAGAGTCAATAAACAGGCTTCTCAGCCTTTTGCTCTAGTTCATTCTGATGTCTGGGGTCCATGTCCTATCACTTCGAAGTTGGGTTTTAAGTACTTCGTTATTTTTGTAGATAACTATTCAAGTACCACTAGGTTATATCTAATGAAAAGTCGCTCTGAGTTATTTTCTTTTCTTTTTTTTGCATTTATTAACGAAGTACAGACTTAATTTTCTACCGTTGTTCGTATTCTTCGAAGTGATAATGCAAAAGATTATTTTTCTAAGGTGTTCTCTGATTTCATGATCCAATGGGGCATTTTTCATCAATCCTCTTGTTTGGATACACCACAACAAAATGGTGTTGCTGAAAGAAGAATCATCATTTGTTAGAAGTGACTCGATCTTTGATGTTTGAAATGAAAACATATAAATCTTTTTGGGTTGACGTAGTTTTGACTGTGTTATCTTATCAATCGCGCGCCATCCTTTGTTCTTAAGGGTGCAATTCCTCACTCTCTTCTTTTTCCTTCCGATCCCTTATTTCATTTGCCACCTTGCATAATCGGTTGTGTCTATTATATTTGAGATCATCGTCCAGAACTTTGTCAACTTGATCCTCGATCTCTCAAATGCATTTTTGTGGGGTATTCTCGCACACAAAAGGGTTACCGATGCTATTGTCTCTCTTTAAATAAATACTTCACTAATGCAGATGTCTCGTTCTTTGAATCTACTATTTATTCTGATAATACAATGGTGCCTCCTACAGTGGATGATGATTCCTTGACATATGTTATTATGGAATCTTCATCCACGTCGGAATCTCCGGCTCCTCCTCCGCCTATTCAGCATGTTTACAGTAGACGTCCTCGTCAGCGTGTGAAGCCCCTTGCAGAAGTATCCCATCCTATCTCAACTTCTTCGTCTTCTGAACCTGAGGTATGTCATTCTCATATTGATCTTGATATTCCTATTGCACATCGCAAAGGAATTCATAGTTTTACGAAATACCCTATTGCACAGTTTGTTTCCTATTCTGGTTTATCTACCTCTTGTCAGGCTAGTCTAATGACTATTGATACACATCCTATTCCTTAAACTGCTACTGAAGCATTATCTAGTCCAGACTGGAAAAAAGCTATGGAAGAGGAATTACTGGCACTGGACCAAAACCAAACTTGGGATATCGTTCCTTTGCCTGTAGGGAAGACGGCCATTGGATGTAAGTGAATATTTACCGTTAAGGTTAATCCTGATGGTTCTCTTGCTCGTCTCAAAGCTAGATTGGTTGCTAAAAGGCATGCACAGGTTTATAGAGTTGATTATGGTGATATATTTTCTCCTGTGGCTAAGATGACTTTTATTCGTCTTTTAATTTCTTTGGCCGCTTCTGCTGGTTGGCCTATGTTTCAGCTCGATGTTAAAAATGCATTTCTTCATGAAGATTTACAGGAAGAGGTCTATGTAGAGCAACCACCTGCGTTTGTTGCTCAGGGGGAATCTGGTCATGTATGTCGCTTAAAAAAATCTTTGTATGGTTTGAAACAATCTCCCAGGGCATGGTTTGGGAAGTTTTCTGAGGCCGTACTCCAGTTTGGACTTTATCCATGCATTGGAGATCATTCAACGTTTTACCAGGTTTATATTTCTTATAGTATATGTGGATGATATTATCATAACTGGAGATAATTCTGCAGGAATTAAGGAGCAGAAACTGTATCTGCAACAACAGTTTCATACAAAAGATTTGGGATCACTTAGATATTTCTTGGGTATTGAAGTGGCACGAGCAAAGAAAGGTATCCATATCTCTCAACGGAAGTATGTTCTGGATTTACTTACTAAGACAGGTATGCTAGGAGCTAAACCATTGGATGCACCGAAGGAAGGGGCCTTGAAATTGATGGCAGATGATGGTGAACTGTTAGATGATCCAGAAAGATATGGAAGGCTTGTTGGAAAGCTAAATTATTTAACTATCACTCGACCTGATATTTCCTTTTCGGTAAGTATTGTGAGTCAGTTTATGTTTTCTCTTCGTATCTCACATTGGGATGCTGTAATTAGAATTTTGAGATACTTGAAGAAAGCCCCAGGTTGTGGTCTTGTTTATAGGGATCATGGTAATAGAAGAGTGGAAGCCTTCTCAGATGCCGATTGGGCAGGATCTCCTATAGATAGAAGATCTACATCAGGTTATTGCACATTTGTGTGAGGAACCTAATATCTTGGAAAAGTAAGAAGCAAAGTGTTGTGGCTAGATCAAGTGCAGAATCAAAATACAAAGCTATGGTTCAAGCTACTAGTGAGTTAATTTGGATGCGTCAGCTATTAGTTGAACTCGGATTCAAAGATCCTGCACCAATGGAGTTGTGGTGCAATAATCAAGCGACTATCCATATTGCTTCTAATCCAGTATTCCATGAGCGTGACAAGCATATTGAAGTTAATTGTCATCTTGTCCGTGAGAAGCTTCAAGCTAGAGTTATCTCTACTAGTTACATTAGAACTGGTGAACAACTTGTTGATATTTTCACCAAATCTCTAGGGAGTAGTAGGGTTGGGTATATTTGTAACAAGCTGGGCATGCTTGATATCCATGCTCCAGCTTGAGGGGAAGTATTATAAAGTAAAGGATAGAATGGTCTTTGTGGGTTTTGTGGGTTTACCCTACTTGTATACATATGTCGTTCTTCTCATTGAATAAAATTAAGAAGTACCATTTACAGACATCATGAAAGATCATGGGTCATCACTTAATGCGAGGTCCTATTCGATCGTGTTGAACTATCGTTCTAAACTAATTCTTGGTGCAGATGAATATCTCAGCCAAACTTTAGCAATCCTGGAAGATATGGAGAAAAAAGTAAGTTGCACCGTCGTAATATATTCGTCGACTACAATTAGTTTGGGATAAAGGTGTTGTTGATGTTGATGTTGCACAGTTGTAATATATGATACACTCATACGCGGAATTTGTAAAGTCGGTGCCATTGGGGTTGCTTTGGATTTGATACGGAAATTTCAGAAGGAGGACCGCCCTTTAAATTGTTATTGTTTTAATGCTGTTATTTATGGGTTTTGCCAAAAAGGCCAAATGTCAGGGGCACTGGAAGTGCTAGAGGAGATTCATATCAACGAAGACAAGAAGATTCGAGGGCGAATCTTCTTCCTAGCAGGGGAGGATGATACACTTAAGGTTGGCGAATTCGAAATGGGCTCAAAATCGATCGACAGCATGGAAACGGAGCGCTCAACAATACTCACTACTATGCCGTGACCAACGTCGTTTTTTTTTTAGTTTCGAAATCGTTTAGATTGGTTTTTAGGCAATTTGATTTTTAGGCAGTTTTTATAATTCTAATGGTGCTTCTGTAATTTTGCATTTCCTATTGTAATTAGGTTTAACACCATATAAAAGGGTATTTAGGGCTCTTATAGGAGCAGACTTCACAGACTTTTTGATATTCTATGGAGTTGATAATCGTAGCGCAGAGAGAACGAATCGTTCCTCTTTTCGATTCTTAATTCCTGTTTAGCCAATTTTCTATCGCGTTTCGGCATTAGTATAATTCAAGCAAATAATGACAAGCTACTTCCAGAATTGGTAACAGAAACTTCACATTCTCAAGCCTTGAGGGCAAACTAGCAAGGTTTGTAGGACCTACTTTTTTCATCATTACCAAAAGCCTCATGGTTAAAATTAAATGATGAGGTGCCAAATTCGCAAAATTGCATTTATCACAATAAAAAAAAAAATCTCATGGGGGAGTAAAGGACTATAGCATGCATACCTAGCAAGCCTAAAGATCCATGAGAGTTCAATTGTCTGAGATGAATTAGATTCACAGATTTGCATATCAAGATCACAATAGAACAACCATCAAGTTTGTTCAAGGCATCCAAAAATTCATAGAAGAGAGACAAATAACTCACTTGATTAAACAAAAAAATTAGTTAGATGTGGTTTGAGCAAAAAATTCTAGAGTACCAATATGTCAATGATATTTCCTCCACGAGGTAGAAGCAAAATGTAGAATCCATTAACATGAAAGGTCTGTTGGAATATATAAATATTAGACCATGTCTTCTTCTAACAACTCAAACTTTTAGTTAAGGAAATTAAATATAACACCATGCCTTTAATTAATAGCTTGAGTTTTCAGAAAGTTAGCAGTGGTCTCACAAATCGCAATCTTGGAAGTCTTTATACATGCATGCTAGAGTGCCCATAAGTAAATTCAATAGTTTCAAGTGAGAGGGCACAAAAGTGTGAGATTTTGGTGGGATCACTGCCAACTGCTCTAAAAGTTTAAGCTATTAAAAGAATGTGTGGTTTAATATTTATATATTCCAACACACCCCCTCACGCTTAATCTGGTCTTTTGCCTAGTACTAAGCTTGGACATATTCATTGGGGAGGCAATAAGGGCCTGGAAAGATTTGACCTTAGGACCTCCTGCTTTGATACCATTTGCGATTTTGATGAGATCATTGCCAACTGCTCTAAAAACTTAAAATATTAGAAGAATACGTGATTTAATATTTATATATTCCAACAAAAAGGATTGCACCAGATTTATGGAAAGGCTCCAAGTGAAACGTTTTTACATAAGCTAAAAAAGTAGCCAAAAAAAAAAATTCAAACTAGAGCACTAATGCACGCACGCACCAATCTATGTGCAGCGCTCAACTATACTAAACATTTTTTTTTTCACAAAACAACCCGAGAATGGTATTCCTTAAATGGCTCCTGTTCCTATTCCTCCAAACTAAGAATTTAGATCAAAGTTGCAAGCCTTATCCATTGTGAATGATTGCTATGGAAGAGAGGTGTCACGCAAGTCAAGTAGGCTCACAGATATGAACTTCTTATTGAATTGCACATACACAATAACACAAATTATAATCACTTGGTTGAATTGCACATACACAATAACACAAATTATAATCACTTGGTTGGTTAAATCTTTAGCCATAAAGCCCGTTCTTGGAAAACTTTCCTAAGCATAAGCCAATCTAATTGCTCTAGTCCAATAAAGAGGAAAATCACACCAAGGATTTGAAACCTCCTATATGGAGTGCCATCATCCTGAACATTTCAATTGGTGTAATCATGTCCCAAACATTTATATAAATTCTCTAACATTTTTCCTGTATGCACTAATTAGATTGTGATGTAAAAGATTCTCCAGTATTAATTTAAGATGGAGTTTTACTTTATAGCCAAGTTCTCCATTTTGTCAAACTCTAAAAACAATGAACCTTCGGACTATTTTGTGGGGAAATCACTTGAGGTGAAGTTGGAGTGCAATCTGAGCAAGAAAGGGAAAAAAAGACAGGTGAATTAAAAGGGGCTCTCCTGCCGCTGACATTTGGCACTTGGGCTAAAAGTGCCTATGGTAAGAGGGAAACCCTTTGCACATCCCTCAATAGCCTATTCAAGCATGCTTCCCTATTTTTTTTCCAACAGGTGGAAAGATCAACTATAGGGCACTACGGGGTGCAAACCCATAGACAAAAAGAGCTCATAAAACCAAAAGAGAGATCAATCACATGACAAAGCATTTACCACATCAACCAAGGGACTTACATATGCAAATTTTCCCTACCCCAAAATTGCAAACCTTTGAGCCAATACATGGTAACTAGCTTTCTCGACAATGGATTCTACCTGAGAAAGCTAGTTATAAGGCAATTTGTTGAAGTTGCTGTTATTGTCTCACATCGCTTGTAAATCAGTGTTGTATGCTCTTTATATTCATGTGGTCTCCCTCCACCTAATAGCCTAAGCTTTTGGATTGGACTTTCTAATATGGTATCAAAGCTATTGGGAACCCTAACTTATCATCGTCATCTACAGCCATCATCGTCATCGATTACCCTGTTAGATTTATTACTTTAGAATATTAGCAAGTTGGGGGTATTTGTGTAAATGTATTAAGCTTAATCCTATGCCTATAAGTATTCTTTGTTATCTTGAAATAATACAATTTTTGCTCTTTTATCGTCAACATGGTATCAGAGCCACAACTAATACCTAAACCCTAAAATCAACGTATCCTTCAACAAACCCAAGCCGCTAGCCGCCAGCCACCGTAGATCTCGCCGGCCAGGCCAGGCGACCTCATTCTGGTGTCGACCCAGGGCCGATGACCTCAACCCAGCGTCGCTGAGGGCCGAGAACTTCAGATCAAGGCCGACAAGATCTACCCAGCGTCGCTGAGGGCCAAGAACTCCAAATCCGATGTCGACCAGGTCCCGGCGACCTCCAGGCGACCTCGTCCAGAGTCGCCCAGGTCTCGGGGACCTCGTCTAGCGCCAACTAGCTCTCGGCGACCTTCCGACGACCTCGTGGTGAGTCACCCAGGTCTCGGCGACCTCGTCTAGCGCCGAGAACTCCAGATCCGACGTCGACCAGGTCCCGGCGACCTTCAGGCGACCTCGTCCAGAGTCGCCCAGGACTCGGCGACCTCGTCTAGCGCCGATTAGCTCTCGGCGACCTTCCGACGACCAGATCCGACGTCAACCAGGTCCCGGCGACCTCCAGACGACCTCGTCCAGAGTCGCCCAGGTCTCGGCGACCTCGCCCAGCGCCGATTAGCCTTCGGCGACCCTCCGGCGACCTCATCCTGAGGTCCTCAAGTCTCGGCGACCTCGCCTAGTGCCAACCAGCTCCCGTTGATGTCACCCATGAGAGTTTTTGAGGCCTATTGTTACGTAAATTGAATGAATTTGCTGAGTTGGTTGAATTTAGTGATATTTTGAAAGTGAATTTTTTAGTGGGCAGTGAGTTGAAGTTGGTTGAAGTTGGTGTGGCTGCTGGGATTGTTGAATATGGTACTGGACTTGACTACATTTGGAGTTATGTGGTGTCAGAAGTGTGAATGTTGTGTCTACATTTGAAGTGATATTTGTGGATACTCGAAGAAGTGATATATAAGTGGTGTGTTTTACTTGATTGCATACAAGTCAAGTTCCTAGTGATTAGTGATTAAAGGTCTGTGGAGATGTCTACCGATTCATCAAATTCTCCATCTATTATTCCGGGATTAGTTCCTGCTAGAATTTCTTCGAGCTTTGGATCTTTTGGTCCATATTATAGTATGACAAATTTACACAATACCTTAGTCAAGTTGGACGGTACCAATTACCCTTCTTGGTCAATGGCCCTTTCAACTTTTATTTATTCTAATCGTCAATCTAGATGGCTTGAAGACGAACCACCTGCAGATTCAGCTAGTCTAGAAGAATGGAGGTATGTAGATGCAACTTTACGTACACTTTTATGGGGAAGTATGGCTAAATATGTTCGTCATCTTTTCATGGATTGCACTACAGCCCGTGCGGTATGGACAAAATGTGCTTTATTGTATACTGGATAGAATAACATGAGTCAAGTTTGTGATACGTGGGAGGCTTTATTTGAAGCCAAAATTGGTGATGCTAGTTTGGCAGAACATTATGCTAGCTTTACATCTTTGTATCAGCGCCTCAGGTCTTATTTTCCACCTGCTACCACAGTCACTCAGATGCAGCAACGAGAAGCGGATATGATAACCGTGCTTTTTCTCCGTAGCCTTGGTCCAGATCATAGTGCTCTTCGTCAACAGATTACCTCTCAGAGCACTCTTCCTTCTATTGAAGAAGTGTATTCTCGAGCTGCTCGTTACACTTCCAGTTCCAAGATTTCAATCATTTCAGATAATAGTGCTATGGTGGTTCATGAAGGTCAAGGGACTCGTGGTCGTATTAGCGGTCATGGACAATGGAATTCTGAAGGTTCTTACTGTGGTTGTGGTCGTGGTTTTCAAGGCCGAGGTGTTGTACGTGGTGGTGGTAGAGATACTTCTAGAGGAGGACGTGGTGGTGGTCGAGCGAATCGTTTTTTGTATTCATTGCCAGCTTTCTGGGCATACTGTTGATTATTGTTATGACCTCCATCCCGAGTTGCGAGGTCTACATGCTTCTATTGATATTGAGCCGTGGGCTCCTCCTACTAGATCCTTTTTTGGACAGGGTACAGTACAGTTATCTCGTGCAGAATATGATGAGCTAGTCAGAGCACAACAGTGTGAGAGTGGTAGTGTCTCTGCTCCTATAGCTACTTTAGCACAGCGTGAAAAACCTACATGTCTATTGTCCACTACAGGTCCAACTCGTTCTTGGGTTATTGATCGGGTGCCACTCATCACATGACTGGTGATTCTCGTCTTCTCACGTCCACCTCGTCTGTTCCCTCTATGTCGGTCACCTTAGCAGATGGTTCTCAGTCCAAAGTAACTGGCACAGGTTGTGTATCATTGAGTTCCTCTGTCTCTTTACCTTTTGTTTATCATATCCCACACTTTCCTTACAATCTATTATCAGTCAGCTCTATTACTCGTGATCTTGATTGCGATATTATCTTTTCTTCGTCTTCATGTATTCTTCAGGATCGAAAGACTGGACGCCAAATAGGTGGTGGACGTGAAACTGGTGGATTGTACATTCTAGACCCTGAGATTATTGCTGCTGCTACAACAGTTCAGAATAAAGCTATGGATGATCCTTATCGATTACATTGCCGTCTTGGTCATCCATCACCGGACGTACTCCGACAGTTTCCTTTTGTGTCTAGTTCAGGTCTTCAGTTTAATTGTGAAACGTGTCAATTAGGTAAACACCATCGGGAGTCTCTCTTCTCGTGTTTCGAGTCGCGCGTTACATCCATTCGAGTTAATTCACTCCAATGTGTGGGGTACCAATCGAGAGTCTTCTCTTGGTTTTCGCTATTTTGTCACTTTTATTGATGATTGTACTCGTACAACTTGGTTATATTTAATAAAAAATCGTACTAAAGTTTTTCATTCTTTTTGTCAGTTTTATCATGAAGTTCATACTCAATATGATTGTTCTATTAAGTGTTTGCGTAGTGACAATGCTCGTGAATACTTTTCTTCATCTACTTTTATTCCATTTCTCAAATCTCATGGTATTTTACATGAAAGTTCTTGCGCTCACACTCCACAACAAAATCGAGTTGCTAAACGTAAGAACCGTCATTTGTTGGATGTTGCTCGTTGCCTACTTCTTCACAATCATATGCCTAAATCCTTCTGGAGCTATGCTCTACTTACAGCATGTTATCTTATTAATCGTTTTCCATCCTCCGTGTTGCAAGGAGTTATTCCTTACGCTCTTCTTCATCCTGATCGTCCCTTATGGTCTGTTCGCCCTCGTATTTTTGAATGTGTCTATTTTGTTCATTCTTTGTCTCCTGGATTAGACAAGTTATCACCTCGTGCTGAAAAATGTATATTTGTGAGTTACTCCCGCACTCAAAAGGGATATGTCTGTTATAATCCTACTCGTCGTCGGGAGTATGTTTCTGCTGATGTGACTATCTTTGAGGATCAAGCATTCTTTGGAGATGCTTATTCTCAGACACCATTAACCATGGATCTTTTGCCACCCTCCGCACCTACATCTCAGCCGGAGCCACCGTTTGTTACTTTTGATACAGCTCCACCGAATACAGGCTCACCAGTATCAACTCCTCTTCAGGTTTATACACGTGGCCCTCGTTCTATTTGGGGTCATACATCTTCACCAGCGAGCGTTCCACCACCATCTCTGGTCCAGGCTTCCGATTCTCTTCCACCGTCTTCTGACAGTTCTCCTATTGCCCACCGTACTCGATCTCGGTATCCTCTTTCTAATTTTGTGTCTTATCATAGCTTAAGCCCTCAGATGTCTGTGTTTGTGTCATCTCTTGCTTCTGTGTCTATGCCTAGTAATGTCCAGGAGGCATTGGCCCATCCAGGTTGGGCTCGTGCTATGGAGGAGGAGATGGCTGCACTACATCATAATAAGACTTGGGAGCTCATTTCATTACCAGCGAATAAACAATTGGTAGGTTGTCGCTGGGTCTTTGTTGTCAAACACCATCCAGATGGTTCTATTGAGCGCTTAAAGGCGCGTCTTGTGGCCAAAGGCTATACACAAACTTATGGTGTTGACTATGATGAAACTTTTTCTCCAGTAGCCAAAATTCCTTCTGTTCGTATTGTTATTTCTTTGGCTGCTCGGTCTCAGTGGACTCTTCATCAGCTTGATGTTAAAAATGCTTTCCTTCATGGTGATCTTCACGAGGAAGTATATATGGAGCAACCTCCTGGGTTTGTCGCTCAGGGGGAGAAGGTGTGCCGATTGCGAAAAGCTCTTTATGGACTTAAGCAATCTCCTCGTGCTTGGTTTGGCCGATTTAGTGATGCGGTTGTCACTTTTGGCATGCATCGGTGCAGTGTGGATCACTCAGTATTTAGTATGTCAACTTTCAAAGGATGTGTTATTCTTGTCATTATGTTGATGATATCATTGTCACAGGAAGCGATGTTGAAGGCATACAAAGACCCAAGTTGTTTTTTCAAAAGGAGTTTAACACTAAAGACTTAGGTCGTCTTCGATATTTTCTTGGCATCGAAGTGGCCTATGCTAATGGCAGCATTGCTCTCTCCCAGCGAAAGTATACTCTTGACATTCTTAAGGAGATTGGCTTACATGATTCTAAACCTGGAGACACTCCTATGGATCATAGAGTGAGGCTTGACAATGAACTGGGAGAACTTCATGATTCAGAGAAGTATCATCGGTTAGTAGGCAAATTCAATTATCTGACCATTACCCGTCCCAATATTTCATTTGCCGTCAATGTGGTGAGTCAATTTATGAGCTCTCCTCGTACTACTCATTGGCAAGCTGCTCTACAAATTGTTCGGTATTTGAAGGGAGCTCCAGGTCAAGGACTTGTGTTCCATAATCAGGGTCATCTTCATATAGCTGGTTATTCCAACCCTGAATCTTTGGAGGTAATAGGATATTCTGATGCAGATTGGGTTGGTTGCCCCATGGATCGTCGATCTACTTCGGGATATTGTGTATTTCTTGGCGGCAATCTTGTATCGTGGAAAAGTAAGAAACAGTCTGTTATTTCCCGATCTAGTGCAGAGGCCGAGTATCGTGCTATGGCTAATGTTACAGGTGAACTTCAATGGGCTCGTATGTTGTTAGCTGAGATTGGACTACCTATGACCGGATCGTCTATTCTGTGCAGTGATAATCAGTCTGCTATTCATATTGCTAACAATCCAGTGTTTGATGAGCGAACGAAGCATATAGAGGTGGATTGTCATTTTGTTCGAGAAAAGGTAAACTGTGAAGACATACGATTGGTGCATAGATGTTCTGAAGATCAACTACCAGACATTTTCACAAAAACCTCTTCGACGTGGACGAATTTCATATATTTGTCATAAGTTAGGACTTTTTGATATATACGCTCCAACTTGAGGGGGAGTGTTAGATTTATTACTTTAGAATATTAGCAAGTTGGGGGTATTTGCGTAAATGTATTAGGCTTAATCCTATGCCTATAAGTATTCTTTGTTATCTTGAAATAATACAATTTTTGCTCTTTTATCGTCAACATACCCCTCATCCCGGCATCGCACAAGGTCTGCGACCTCATCCCGACATCGCACAAGGTCCGCGACCTCATCCCGACATCGCACGAGGCCGGCGACCATTGCGCCCTGGTCTGGCGACCCAGATCCAAGGTCGCCTCACTCCGGCGAGCCAGATCTGAGGTCGTCCATGCCAGGTGGACCCATTTCCGGAGCCGATTGAAGTCGCCCAAGCCAGGAGACCTCATTTCCGACGTCGATTGAAGTCACCCAAGGCACGCGACCCATTTCCGGCGCCTACTAAAGTCTCTCTGTCGCTCGCTCTGGACTAGAGTTTTGGTAAATGCGTGCAATAGAGTTGGATAACCAGCATTTGTAGAAGATTCGTAAGTGGAAGCTATGACTTTAACCGTGGTTTCCTCGTGCAATCCTTGTTTAGTTCATCATCCTGGTCGACAGAATCAATGAAGGTTCTATCGAGTCGAGCAAGTCTCAAGAGACTCTTCCATCTTGGGCTCAACCAGATGCGTGTTAGAGATATAAAAAGGTTATAATGGTCTTTTAGTTATGTAGGGTTTATTTTGTACATATATTGAGTTTATCAATAAGAATTAGTACGTTCTCTTCTCTACTTTCTACATGGTATCAGAGCACACGATCTTCATCTATCACGTATCACGTCGTCTCTTTTCCATCTTCATCCCTTCACGATCTGTTGCAATTTATTACTGTCATCGTCGCAAATCAGACGCGATCCACATCTAGTGGTCGCAGCGCGATCTCTCTCTGGCAGCCGCCAATCCCACGCGACCCACCCTAGATGGTCGCGAATGAAGGTGTGACCTTCCTGGTCGTTGGAGGCTAAAGACACAATCCAACCATTGGTGGCTGAAAGCGCGACCATCCTGGTCGCTGGAGGCTGAAGGTGCGATCTGATCTCTAGAGGCTGAAGGCTCGATCTTTGGTGGTCGCAGTTGAAGGCACGACTGATTGCTGGTGGCTGAAGGCTCAGTGGTCGCTGGATCTGAGTTGGATGTGTCCTGCGTGAATGGATTACTCTGCGATGTGCGACACCCTCCTTATTGAATCTATTGATTGTGCTACTAGGTTAAGGATTTCGTTGGACGAGCGAACTTGCTGAGTTGAGTTGCTGCTGATTGTGGTACTAGAAAGGATTGAATTTGGTGGTGTTGGCTTTATTTGAATATGATGTACTAATTGTGATATTTGGGGGTATTTCGTGGCTGTAGCATTTTGGTGGAGCTTTGCTGATCTCGTGATGCATTAAATTATCGAGTTGATCTAAACTGATTATCAGTTATAATGGCTAATCCTGAGAAGAGTGAGAAGTGTAACAATGTGACGACTGAGGTAATTTCCTCTTCGTCTTCTCGAATTACTGATAAGAAACTTGAGGGTATGTCTAATTTTCAACAATGGAAGAAGATTGTTAAGTTTGTTTTGACAGGTAGAAATCAACACATTCATTTGACTGGAACTAAACCTGCTGATGATGTAAATTGAGATGTTATTGATGCACGTCTTATGGGTCAGCTTTTGAACTCAATGGAGAGTAATATCGTAGATTTGGTAACTCATATTGATACCGTCAAAGAATTGTGGGAGTATTTGGATGTATTGTATTCTGGCCAGAACAATATTTCTAGAATATGTGAGCTATCCCAGGAGTTTCACCGTTGTGAGAGCAAGGGGCGTTCCATTGATCAGTATTTTGCTGATTTTAATCGTATATATGAAGATTTGAATGCTCTTCTTCCTATTTCTTCTAATGCTGAACAAATGCGACTTCAAAGAGAGCAATTGGCTGTGATGAATTTTCTAGGAGGTCTTGGTTCAGCATATGATGTTGTCAAGTCTCAGATTCTTGGAGGAGAGACTATTGGATCACTTCGGGATACATATGCTCGAGTTCTTCGAGCATCTCATGGTTCTTCTCAAAGCACCACATCTGTTGTTGATGGTTCAGCTCTTGTCTCTCAATCTAGAGCTGGTGGAGGTAAGGGTGATGAAGGAACTCGAGGAAATAGTGGTCGCGGTGGTCGTGGTGGCAGAAGCACGGGAACAAGAAGAGGCCACGGACAAAGACAGCTTTATGGACAGTGTCAAACCTCTGCTGAGAGTTCTGGTGCTATACGGACTTGTCATTATTGTGGAAGGCCTGGTCATATTCAGAAATTTTGTTACAAACTACATGGTAGACCAGGACAACAACAGCAGTTTGCCAATGCTGCATCTGGCATTGATTCTTTGTCCCTACCACAATCTTCCCAAGGCAATGTAGCGGTTATGCCTGATGAGGAATTTGCACGTTACAACCAGTCTCCAGTTTCACAGCCTCCATCTTCCACTACTACTCTAGTCCAGACAGGTAATGCTACTGCATGCATTTCAGCTAATTCTCGTCCTTGGGTCATTGATTCAGGAGCATCCGATCATATGTCAGGTCTTTCAGGTATATTTTCCTCTCTCACCTCTTCATCGTCCACTATTACTTTAGCTAATGGTTCATCTTCTCAAGTTCAGGGAGTTGGTACAATTCATCCAATTCCTTTGTCATTATCCTCAGTACTTTATATTCCAAAATTTCCTTTCAATCTCATGTCTGTTAGTAAATTGACCAAACACTTTCAGTGTTCTGTGACTTTTTAATCCGATTCATGTATTTTTCAAGATCTGGCTACGAAGAAGTCGATTGGTAGAGGACGAGAGACGGCGGGGCTATATGTGCTTGAAGATGCTCCTTCCATTGCTTGCCCTAGTATTACCACTCTACATCGGATTCATTGTCGTCTTGGACACCCGTCGCTACAGAGTCTTCAGAAATTGGATTCTAGTTTTCAGTCTCTTTCTACTTTAGAGTGTGTATCATGCCAACTTGGAAAATTGCATCGTGTCAGTTACCCGCCTCGAGTCAATAAAAGAGCAGAGTCTCCTTTTTCATTAGTTCATTCAGATATATGGGGTCCCTGTCATTTGGTTTCTAATTTGGGTTTTAGATACATTGTTACTTTCGTTGATGATTATTCTCGAGTTACTTGGTTATATTTAATGAAAAGTCGTTCGGAATTATTTTCTATATTTCGAGGCTTCATTTCTGAAATTTATACCCAATTTGGTGTGCATGTCAAAATTTTGCGTTCTAATAACGCTAAAGAGTACTTTTCTGCACCCTTTTCTGACTTTATGACTCAACATGGTATGATTCATGAATCTTCTTGTTCTTATATGCCTCAACAAAATGGTGTAGCTGAAAGAAAGAATAAACATTTATTAGAAGTCACCAAGTCCTTGTTATTTGAGATAAAGGTTACTAAAACCTTTTAGGCTGATGCTATTCTTACTGCATGTTATCTTATTAATCGGATGCCTTCTTCTGTTTTACGAGGAAGTATTCCTTTCTCCACTTTGTTTCCCAATCAGCCTTTATTTGCCTTACCACCCCGTACCTTTGGTTGTGTCTGCTTTATTCGTGATCATCGACCTGGAATATCAAAACTTGATCCCCGATCCATTAAATGTATGTTTTTGGGCTATTCTCGTACTCAAAAAGGCTATCGTTGCTATTCCCCAACATTGAGGAAATACTTTATAACTGCTGATGCTTCGTTCTTTGATTCTACTTCTTATCATGAAGTTCCACTCACTGTTTCTGAGATGGATGAAGATTTATATGTGACTATTATTCAGTCACCTACTTCAATTTTTTCACCAGTGTCTACACAAGAATCTCCTCCTCTCAAGGTTTATACACGACGTCCTTGAGCAGCCACTGATCCCCCCAATGCTCCCGTCACTACTGCGTCATCTTCATCTCCAGATCTACCTTTAGTTAATCCTCAGGTAATATCTGATCTTGTTCTCCCTATTGCTCATCGTAAAGGTACACGTGCTTGCACTCAACACTCAATTGCAAACTTTGTCTCATACACTTCTGTCTCTTCCTCTTTTCGATCCTGTCTATCCACTGTTGATCAATATCCTGTCCCCAAGTCTGTAGCTGAGGCATTACAAAGCCCTGGTTGGAGGTCAGCTATGGAAGAAGAATTGGAGGCATTAGAGGTTAATGAAACTTGGGACTTGGTGCCTCTTCAATCAGGCAAAGCAGCTATTGGTTGTCGTTGGGTGTATACTGTGAAGGTTAATCCCGATGGTTCTCTTGCTCGCCTGAAAGCAAGACTTGTTGCGAAAGGATATGCTCAGGTTTATGGGGTTGATTATCTGGATACTTTTTCTCCCGTTGCTAAACTCACATCTGTTCGTATTTTGATCTCTCTTGCTGCCACATATAACTGGTCTTTGTTTCAGCTTGATGTAAATAATGCTTTCTAGCATGGTACTCTTGATGAGGAAGTATATGTAGAGCAATCTCCCGGATTTGTTGCTCAAGGGGAGTCTGGTGGATTGGTTTGTAAGTTAAAGAAATCATTGTATGGCTTGAAACAGTCTCCACGAGCATGGTTTGGAAGATTTTCTGAAGTTTTACTTTCATTTGAATTGTCTAGATGCGAAAGTGATCATTCTTGCTTTTATAAACATTCGGGAAGAGGCAAGATTTTCTTGATTGTATATGTTGATGATATTATCATTACAGGAGATGATTCAACTGGAATAGATGAATTAAAAATCTACCTCAAGCAACAATTTCAGACCAAGGACTTAGGAAAGTTGAAGTATTTCCTAGGAATTGAGGTGACACAGTCAAAGAAAGGTACTGTATTGTCACAGCGAAAGTATGTCCTAGATTTGCTCACTGAGATAGGTATGTTGGGATCAAGGCCTCTTGATTCACCTATGGAACAAGGAGTTAAATTGGTAGCTGATGCCGGAGAAATTTTAGATAATCTTGAGAGGTATAGAAGACTGGTAGGTAAACTGAATTATTTGACAGTTACTCGACCAAATATTGCCTTTCTAGTTAGTGTGGTAAGTCAGTTTCTATCTTCCCCTCGTACATCTCATTGGGATGCAGTTATTCGAATTTTTAGATACTTGAAGAAGGCTCCAGGGAAAGGAATTGTTTATCAAAATCATGGTCATAGTAGAGTCGAAGGATTCTCTAATGCAGATTGGGCAGGGCCTCCAGATGATAAGAGATCAACTACTGGTTATTGTACTTTAGTCGGAGGAAATCTAGTATCGTGGAAGAGCAAGAAACAGAGTGTTGTTGCCCGTTCCAGCGCTGAGTCAGAATATAGAGCTATGGCACAAGTGACATGTGAATTAATGTGGATTCAGCAGCTTTTGACTGAATTAAGCTTTAAAGCTTCGGCTCCTATGATTTTATGGTGTGATAACAAGGCAGCAATATATATAGCTTCTAATCCTGTGTTTCATGAAAGAACAAAACACATCGAGGTCGACTGCCACTTTATTCGAGAGAAGCTCCAGAGTGGAATGATTCTTCCTACTTATGTTAGGGCTGGTGAACAACTTGCAGATATTTTTACTAAGCCTTTAGGTAATGGGAGAATGGGATATATTTGTAACAAGCTGGGCATGATTGATATTTATGCTCCAGCTTGAGGGGGAGTGTTAGAGATATAAAAAGGGTATAATGGTCTTTTGGTTATGTAGGGTTTATTTTGTATATATATTGAGTTTATCAATAAGAATTAATACGTTCTTTTCTCTACTTTCTACAATGCGGATGAGCCTCCTCCATGGGTTCGAAATGAAGGAGCAGAGAATGCGTATCAACAGAGCTTTGAAGTGCCCTTCTTTGTTTACTTATTAGCATCCGCAGTGACGGCAATTGCTGCAGTAGGGTCTATATTTAAGTATGTCAACCAGAGGCCTGTCTTTGGAGTTTTAAATTCGGACGGCATCTTTATGCACCATTACTTGCCTTCTTCGTGCTTACCGACATCCCCACCTTGGCATTTCTATGACTTTGATTATGTTGTGTAAGTCTCCCTCTCTCAAGCTCCTTTGACGTCCTTCACTGTGAAAAAAAAAAAAAAAGCGATCTTGTGGGATCTTTGTTTGGAGGTCTCAAAGCTAAGTCGGATATTCCCATCCTCCTGAGGCGTTGTGTAGACAAGGATTTGTTGTTGGATGAGTTTGTCACACACGAGGTAGGCTTAAGATATTAACAAAACTTTCGAGTTACTCACTTGGGGAAAGTGTCTCTAGTTTGTGATCTAGATGGGCAAATGAATTGACTTTTTGCTATTCTTTCACAACTCAGCATTGCCCCATAGTGTAAAACCATTTTTGTGTTCAAGAACTTGGCTGGTATGAACTGAACTTGTTAATGGCTTTTGACTAAGGTGCTATCACCTTCTTTGAGATTGCGAGTCTTCACATTTACGGATAGACAGTGTGGACTCTAAAGATGAGGTAGAGGAACCCTTTTTCTCTAGTTTCAGAAGTTCTTGGCTGGAGGTCTCCATCCTTATTGCTAAGCCGAATTGCTATAGTGTTGGAATATAAAAATATTAAACCACGCCTTCTTCTAACAGCTTAAGCTTTTAGAGCAGTCGGTTGTGGTCTTATCAAATCTCACATGGTATCAAAGCAGAAGGTCTTGAGTTCAAATCTTTCTAGGCCCCTATTTGTCTTCCCAACGAATTTGTCCACGCTTAGCACTAGGCAATAGACCAGACTAAGCGTGAGGGGGAGTGTTGGAATATATAAATATTAAACCACGCATTCTTCTAACAACTTAAGCTTTTAGAGCAGTCGATTGTGGTCTTATCAAATCTCACATATAGCAAAAGCTAAGTTGAAGGATTGAAGTCGTCACTGTGCTCAGCACTCGGTGCTTCTAGCATCTGAGATGAGAGAAGCAGATTATTGCTGTGTATGTTGGTTTAGCTGATTGAGCGTTGTGACATTGTTCTTGGGTTTAATTGTGTTTTTGTTCACTAATGGCTACTTATGCTGATGTTGCTAAGTCTCAAGTTAATAACGTTCTTGATCAGTCACAAGAGCTACCTAATATAATTATGTTGTCTCGCGCTGAGTATGAGTCATTAGTTCGCTCCAACCACGTGGTGGATTCATCTGCTCCTGCTGCTACTTTGGCACAAACTTCTTTAGGTAATCCGCCTTGTTTACTCTCCACTACACCCACTTCTTAGGTTGTAGACTCGAGCCAACAATCATATGACTGTTAATTCTAACTCATTATCTAGTATTACCTCTGTGTCTCCTAGTTCAGTTACAATTGCTGACGGTTCACAATCCCATATCACAGGTCAAGGGAATGTAACTTTGGGCCCGTCTCTCTCTCTCTCTCTCATCTATTTACCATTTACCAGCTTTCCCATTTAACTTAATTTCTGTTACTTCCCTTACCAGAGAGTTGAATTATGTTGTGACATTTACCTCTACTCATTGTACCTTTCATGATCTGAGGACTGGACGGACAATTGGTGAAGGACATGAGTCTAATGGGTTGTACTACCAGAATAAATATCTTATTGCTACTGCCGTTCAAGAGTACCACCTCCAACTCCTTTAAAATGCATTGTCGTATGGGTCATCCATCGTCCGATATACTTTCGTCATTTCTCTCCTACTTCAGAGTCTGTAAGTCTTATCCAGTGTGAGGCTTGTCAATTTGGCAAACATCATCGAGTGTCTTTTCCTTCCTGTGTCCAGCGTCATGTGTCTAGTCCTTTTGAGTTGGTCCATTATGATGTTTGGGGACCGTGTCGTGTCAGAAATATGTTTGGTTACAAGTACTTTGTTACATTTGTGGATGATTATTCCCACATAACTTGGTTATATTTAATAAAAGATCGAACTGAAGTCTTTTCATGTTTTCGTATGTTTTACTTCGAGATTGTTAATCAATATCATGTTTCTGTTAAATGTTGCGTTCTGATAATGCCAAAGAATACATTTCCACTGGTTTTCAATCATTTCTTACATCTCATGGGATTTTGCATCAGACATCTTGTCCCTATACACCACAGCAAAATGGGATGGCGGAACGAAAAAATCGTCATCTCTTAGATGTTGCTCGCTGTCTACATTTTCATATAAACCTCCCAAAAATGTTTTGGGGGCAAGCTATCCTTACAGCATGCTATCTCATTAATCGTCTTTCATCTTCTGTGCTTCGTGGGGCATACCTTTTTCCACCCTCCATCCTACGAGTCCACTTTTTTCTTTACCACTTCGTGTGTTTGGATGTGTTTGTTTTGTGCATCGTCTAGGTCCTGGCCATGATAAGCTCGATCCATGGGCTGAAAAATGTGTTTCTTGGGTACTCTAGAACTCAAAAAGGGTACATGTGTTATAGTCCAGAGTCGACGGTTATTTCAGATATGACCTTCTTTGAAGACCAGTCATATTACTCCTCTGTAGACCGCCCGGTGACTTCCTCTGAAGATATTTTGTCCTAAGATATGGCTCCACTACCGCCAATCCCCTTGACTGGGGTGCCCAAGACATTGCCTGATTTTCAATTTTTCAACCGAACCTATCAACGTCGCCATTTTGTTCAACGTGAGAGAGTACAGTCGCCGCCTACATTGGACATGCATGCTTCTCCCCCAATTCATATCCCGGCCTCTGATCTGCCAGTTTCTTCTGAGCCCAATTCTACTATTGATGTTCCCATTGCTTTGCGCAAAGATACGCATTCTTGTGTCGGTCAACTCAATTCCCATTTGGCTCCCTATACTGGTTTGTCTAGTCGTATACATACTCGTTATCCTCTTTCTCAATTTTTATCTTATGATTTTCTTTCTCCCACATATTCTTCGTTCGTTGCTTCTTATCTATTTTGTCCGTGCCAAGTACTGTTGCAAAAGCTCTTGCCCATCCTAGTTGGCATCAGGCTATGGAGGATGAAATGCAAGCGCTATAGGATAATGGGACATGGAAGCTTATATCGTTACCTAATGGCAACCAAGCTGTGGGGTGCCGTTGGGTTTTCACAGTAAAGTTCCAACCGAATGGTTCTGTTGAGCGCCTAAAGGCACTTCTAGTTGCCAAAGGTTATACTCAAACCTATGGGATTGATTATGATGATATATTCTCGCCTGTCGCAAAGATACCTTCAGTTCGTGTTTTCATCTCTTGCTCAATATGGTTGGACTCTCCATCAGCTTGATATCAAGAACGTTTTTCTTCATGGCGACTTGACATATGAGGTATATATGGAGCAACCTCCGGGGTTTGTCGCTTAGGGGTTGTTTGTCGCCTACGCAAGGCATTATATGATTTGAAACAGTCTCCTCGTGCCTAGTTTGGCCGTTTTAGTGATGTAGTTGTTCGGTTCGGGTTGAACGTTGTACAATGGATCATTCTGTATTTAGCTCCACTACTCCTAAGGGGTGTGTCTCCTGGTTGTATATGTGGATGATATTATTATCACTAGTAGTAACTCCATAGGTATACAAAAGTTGAAACAGTTTTTGCAGACAAAGTTCAACACAAAAGATATGGGTAACCAGCGATACTTCTTGAGCATTGAGGTGGCTTACTCACGTGACGGTATCTCATTGTCACAGCGAAAATATGTTCTGGATATTCTGAGTGAAGCTGGTTTTCTTGGAGCGAAGCCTGTCGATACTCCAATGAATCCTAATGTGAAACTTAATGCAGAATATGGCGACTTGCTTCGTGACTCAAGCAAGTATCGACGACTAGTAAGTCAGCTCAACTATTTAATTGTCACCCGACCAGATATTGCTTTTGCTGTTAGCGTGGTTAGTCAATTTATGAGTACTCGTACTACACATTGGGAGGTAGTACTACGTATTGTTAAGTACTTGAAGGGAGCACCGAGTAAAGGGCTTCTATTCAAGAATCATGGAAATCTTAATATAGCGGGGTACTCAGATGTTGATGGGGCCAGATGTCTTATTGATAGGAGATCGACTTCTGGCTATTACGTGTTCTTAGGAGGCAATCTTGTGAGTTGGAAAAGTAAAAAGCAATAGGTTGTGTCACGATCAAGTACAGAGGCGGAATATCGCGCAATGGCTCATGTGACTAACGAGTTTTTTTGGTTGAGGATGTTATTATCCGAACTCAACATGCTACCCTCAGCTTCTTCAATTCTATGTTGTGATAATCAGTCTGCTATACATATTGCTTTAAATCCATTTTTTCATGAACGTACGAAGCATATTGAAGTAGATTGTCATTTTGTAAGAGAAAATATTCAAAACAAGGAAATAATACTTCAATACACACAGACCGAAGGCCAACTTATTGATCTTTTCACTAAGTCGTTTCGAGATAGTAGAATGATTACTTTGTGTAACAAGTTGGGGCTTTTTGATATTTATGCACCAACTTGAGGGGGAGTGTTGAAATATCAATTATTTGGGCTTATTGTTAGTGAGGGTATTTTAGTCGTCTTTATTAGCGAGCTCTAACTCTCACTATACATACTGTTGGAAACTTCTATAATCTCTCCTAATTATTTGGAATATTCTGTGATACTATGTGATTTGATTTTGATTTGATTTGATCTTGTCAGCTGTAAATTAGCTACTGATAGAGATTAGGAGCTGATTAGGATCTATACCTAAAATAGGTTTCTTACCTAATTTAGGTCTACTTTTTCCTGTATACATTCACCTTGTAATTACTCGGTCAGATGAAGGAAATACAGATTCTTTTCTTCATGGTATCAGAGCCTAGTTTTCTAATCTGAATTTCCTGCCTCTGTTTTTCCGCAATTGCTGCTTCATTGCAGTCCTTTTCTCAGCCTTACTGCTGACTTAACCAACCATATTGCTGGCCTTCATTTGTGGGATAACCACCTTTGTTACTTGAACCCTTCTTGGTCTCGTACTATAATCTGTCCATTCAAGTCGTTGAATGGAAGAATCAGGGAAGTCTATCTCCAACCAATCTGGGTCCTCTCTTAAGGATCAATTCAACTCATCGGTTGGAGACTTCCCCAACATGAAGGAATACCGATTGAATGGAAAAAATTATCTTCAGTGGGCACAAATGAAAGCTCAGCCATCTAGAAGGCACTGGTCCAGGACAAAGTGATCCCAAGTTTCAAACATGGGATGAAGAAGATTCCTCAACTATGTCATGGTTGTGGAGCTCAATGCAACCTGAAATTAGCAAAAACTACATGTTTCTCCCTACTGCCAAGGACATATGGGAGGCTGTTCGTCAGTCTTATTCAAAAATTCAAGATGCGGCGGTGGTATATGAACTCAAGACAAAGGCTTCAACAACAAAATAAGGTAACCGTTTGGTTACAGAATATTACAATCTCATGAGAGGTCTCTGGCTTGAAATAGATCACAATCTGAATATAAAGATGAAGTGTGCTTAAGACACTAATACTCTCCGAAACCATATGGAGAGAGATAGGATTTATTAGTTTTTGGCAGGTATGAATGCAAACTATGATCAGATTCGAATTCAGATTCTCGGAAAGCGGCTGCCATCCTTGAATGAAGTGTTTTCTATCGTAAGAGGCGAAGAAAGCCGACAGACTGTAATGCTTGAAGACCGTCACATCGAAGGATCCGCCATGAAAGCAATTAAAGAGGAAACAAATCCTGACAAAAAACAGGAGACCAGATCCGATTAAGACAACGGACAGTGAAGGTCTTTGGTGCAGTTTCTGCAGAAAACCTCGTCATACAAGAGAAAATTGCTTCAAGCTTCATGGAAGAACGCAAGTGCTCAGCAGAGCTAAAAGACAGCCGCAAGCACACATGACCAGTATAGGTAAAGCTGCCCCTATGGATCAATACAGACTTGTCAATCAGGAGATATTTAACAGAGAAGAAGTTGGTAAAATTAGGGCTCTCCTTGACTCCGTATCTAAGTCTTCTGACATGTTTTCATTGGTCCAATCAAGTGCGTGTCTAATTTCCGAAAACTCAACAGCTTCTCGGTACCCAAATTCATGGATTCTTGATTCAAGAGCAACCAACCATATGACACATGATCCCACTAAATTAGAAACTAATAAACCATCACCAGGAAATAGGAGTATTACCATAGCAGATGGATCTCCTGTTACCGTAGCTGGCCAAGGAACCATAACTCTAAATCCTTCACTTAAACTTGACAATGTCCTTCATGTTCCTAAGCTATCCACCGATCTCCTTTCCATTCATCAACTTACCAAAGATTTGAATTGTAAGGTTCTTTTCTCTATTGATCATTGTATTTTGCAAGACCTGAAAACGGGGAGGACGATTGGATTTGCTAAGGAACGAAAAGGGCTCTACTATCTTGACGATTCGAGTAGAACTGGTTGGCCTCTTGTGGGTTATAACACCTCTTACAACGCTTATGATTCTGTCCACTCATCTCAAATTTGGCTTCACCATTTTCGGCTAAGACATCCACCGTTTGGTCTTCATAGAACTATGTTTCCTTCCATTTTTAAGGATGTTGCTGTTGAAAATCTTCTTTGTAAAGTTTGCGAAATTGCAAAACATCATCGTGTTTCATTTCCTCTGAATAATAATGTTAGAGTTTCAACACCATTCTCTCTTATTCATACTGATGCGTAGGGTCCGTCTAGAATTGCTAATTTTACAGGAACTAGATGGTTTGTCTCTTTTATTGATGATTGTACTCGTACAACATGGCTATATCTTATGAAGGACAAATCTAATGTTCAATCCATATTCAAAAACTTTCATAAAATGATAGTCAATCAATTTGGGGTGTCTATTAGGGGTGTCTATTAGAAGGCTTAGGTCTAATAATGGGAAGGAATATTTCAATCAGTATCTTGATCATTTTTTCCAAACTCAGCGTATTATCCATGAGTCTTCCTGTGTTGATATCACTCAACAAAATGGAGTCGCCGAAAGGAAAAATAGACACCTCTTAAATGTTACTCGAGCTCTCCTCTTTCAAATGTCTGTGCCAAAGCATTTTTGGGGGGAAGTTGTTTTACCTTCAGCTTATCTTATTAATAGGGTTCCTTCCCAAAGCTTAGGAAATAAAAGTCACTTACAGCTCTTGTCTACTTTTTATCCTGATGTTTCCCATAAATATCACATTTCCCCTCGGATCTTTGGCTGCATTGCGTTTGTGTATATTCATAACCACAACCGGAGCAAACTCGACCCCCGTGCTCTAAAGTGTCTTTATTGGGTACTCTAATACTCAAAAAGGTTATAAATGCTATGACCCTTTAACACGTCGAGTTTTTATCTCTTTGGATGTCACTTTTAATGAAACCAGCCGTTTTTTCCTTCCCATCACTATCTTCAGGGGGAGACTTCAAATGAAGATAGTGGGTTTGAATCATTACCTCTACTGCCTAGTACATCTAGTTCTTCACCATCTCTATCTAGTCCTAAGCCCTCTTAATCCACCTAGTCCTTCATCAAGTTCATCAAGTTCATCAATTCCATCAAGTCCTCTATCTAGTCCTAGTCCCCTGTCAAGTTCTCTTCCTAGTTCATCATCATCTAGTTCTTCTATGAATGAACCAACCAAACTGCAAGTTTACTCAAGAAGGAAGAAGCTCAATCCGGAACTAGATCGAGTCCCATTATCCGAACTGTTACAAGGTAATGAAATCACTGACCCTTCCTCTAATGAACCAGAGTAAAGTGATTTGGATTTACCTATTGCCTTAAGAAAAGCTACCAGGAAATGTACCCAACACCCTATCTCCCAATTTGTGTCATACCAAAGATTATCTACTCAACACAAAGCCTTTGTTATTGCTCTTGATTCAATTAGTATTCCTAACTCGGTACATGAAGCTTTTAAGGATAGGAATTGGATACAAGCTATGACGGAGGAAATGAATGCAATGAAGAAGAATGATACATGGGAAGTTGTGACTTTACCCAAAGGCAAGCAACTAGTGGGATGTAAATGGGTTTATACCCTTAAGTACAAAGCTGATAGGACCTTGGAGAGGTATAAAGCAAGGCTGGTCGCAAAGGGGTACACCCAAACCTATGGGGTGGATTACCAAGAGACCTTCGCACCAGCAGCAAAGATGAATACAGTACGGGTGCTACTTTCTCTTGCCGCTAATTTTGGTTGGTCTTTGCAGCAATTTGATGTTGAAGAACGCGTTTTTACATGGAGATTTGGAAGAGGAAGTCTTTATGGAGCCTCCTCCAGGTTTTGACAAGGACTTTGGAAACAATCAAGTGTGTTGGCTTGAGAAGTCTCTATATGGTCTAAAACAGTCCCCAAGAGCTTGGTTTGGAAGGTTCATGAAGGCAATGCTTGGGATGGGTTACAAGCAAAGTAGAGGGGATCACACCCTGTTCATTAAACATTCAAATGAAGGTATGGTAATGATGAAGCTGAACAAAACTCTCTTAAGAGTAGTCTTGCTCAACAATTCGAGATTAAAGATCTTGGAAAGTTGAGATACTTCCTTGGTATCGAGGTGGCCTACTCTAGGAAAGGTATTTTTATATCCCAAAGGAAGTATATACTTGATCTTCTCAAGGAAACAGGATGTCTCAATAGCAAGGCGATGAGCACTCCTATTGATGCAAACCACAAAATGGATGGACAGGGAGAGAGCGGCATAATTGAGAAAGGGAGATATCAAAGGCTAGTAGGAAGGCTTATTTATCTATCTCATACTAGGCCAGACATAGCCTATGTTGTGGGAATTGTAAGTCAGTTCACGCATGATCCTAAAGAAGAACATATGCAAGCTGTCTACCGGATTCTTCACTACCTCAAAGCTACTCCTAGAAAAGTTATTTTGTTTAAAAGGGGTGACAAGCTGAATCTTGAAGCCTATACTAATGCAGATTATGCAGGGTCACCAACAGATAGAAGGTCCACATTTGGCCATTGCATTTTTCTAGGGGGGAAATCTTGTCACTTGGAGGAGTAAAAAACAAAATATTGTTGCTAGATCTAGTGTTGAAGCTGAATTCAGGGCAATGGCGAATGGGATATGTGAACTTTTGTGGCTCAGAATTGTCATTGAAGACCTCAAAGTGGGACATGAAGGAACTATGAGACTCTATTGTGATAATAAATCAGCAATCAACATTGTCCGCAATCCAGTTCAGCATGATCGAACCAAGCATATTAAAGTAGACAGACATTTTATAAAGGAGAAGCTTGAATTTGGTTTGATAAGTACTCCCTACATTCCTAGCAAAGATCAGCTGGCAGATGTACTGACCAAAGGCCTACCAGTGTCGAGATTTCGAGAGATTATCAACAAGTTGGACATGGAAGATATTCACTCACCAACTTGAGGGGGAGTGTTCGAAACTCCTATAATCTCTCCTAATTATTTGGAATATTCTGTGATACTACATGATTTGATTTGATCTTGTCAGCTGTAAATTAGAGATTAGGGGCTGATTAGGATCCATACCTAAAATAGGTTTCTTACCTAATTAAGGTCTTCTTTTTCCTGTATATATTCACCTTGTAATTACTCAGTCAGATGAAGGAAACACAGATTCTTTTCTTCACATACTAATGTAATCCTTCATTATGAAATAACAATTATGTTTTCCCCTCTTTCATGGTATCAAAGCCAGTATTATTTCCTTCCGCATATGTGGGCCCACCCCCCATTAGTTAATTTCCACGTTCAGATTGCTTGCACATGTGAGGGGGTGTTGAAGTTGTTGTCCCACATCGCTTGTGAATCAGTGTTATATGCTCTTTATATTCATGTGGTCTCCCTCTACCTAATAGCTTAATCTTTTGAGTTGGACTTTCTAACACAATCAATGTGTTAAATAAAGGAACTATTTTCCTTTTTCACCTCTATTTGTGCAGTTGACATGTTTATCCCAAAATGTAAGCTGAGAACATAAAAGCAACTTGTTATCGGGTCCACCAAAAGTAAAACCTGTAAAGTGTCGTAGATGCCCAAATAGGGTGTTAAATAAACCACTAACCAGATCAAAGTTTAAAAACCCTAGGCTAACTATGTAACATCTACATGGTAAGCATCTCACAGTGCCAATATGACTATTTTTTCAAGGAATCACATGAAATATAAGGGCTTTTAACATAGAAAAAACTTCCAGTGGGCTAATTATAACAAAGCTCGTTAATTTCTAACAAATTAAATGGAGGTGGGCATGGGATGCCTAGGTAAAGTTAAAAGTCTTCATTCTCCAAAAATAATTCACATTGGACCGCCTCTCTTTATTTCGAGAGGGATGATAAGAAGGGGGAAGGAGGGTTTGCCGAAATTAAACACTCTAGTTTCCGCAAGTAAATATGATAAAGGAGGTGACTCTCATCAGAGCACAGAGCATATAAATTTGCATCTATAATACCTCTGAAAAAGTTATGCATATAAGGGATCACATGAAATATAAGGGGCTTTTAACATAGAAAAAACTTCCAGTGGGCTAATTATAACAAAGCTCATTAATTTCTAACAAATTAAATGGAGGTGGGCTATGGAATGCCTAGGTAAAGTTAAATGTCTTCATTCTCCAAAAATAATTCACGCTGGACCGCCTCTCTTCATTTCGAGAGGGATGATAAGAAAGGGGAAGGAGGGTTTGTAGGGTTTATTGAAATTAAACACTCAAGTTTCCATGAGTAAATATGATAAAGGGGGTGACTCTTGTTGAAGTTGTTATTGTTGTCCCGCATCGCTTGTGAACGAGTGTTGTATGCCCTTTATATTCATGTGGTCTTCTTCCACCTAATAGCTTAAGCTTTTAGGTTGGACTTTTTAACATGGTATCAAAGCCAGTGTTATTCCTTTCAGCGTATGTGGGTCCACCCTCTTTAGTTAATTTCCTCGTGCAGATTGCTTGCACGGGAAAGGGGGTGTTGAAGTTGTTGTTGTCCCACATCGCTTGTGAATGAGTGTTGTATGCTCTTTACATTCATGTGGTCTCCCTCCACCTAATAGCTTAAACTTTTAAGTTGGACATTTTAACAACTCTCATCAGACTATAGAGCATATCGATATGCATCTATAATACCTCTGAAAAAAGATATGCATATAAAACTTCAGAGGTACCAGAACATGCTGCTTGAAAATGACAATCGGTCTCCTGCATCTTACCTCACGCAGTCTATAAAGCCCTCTACACCTTTCAATAGAAGCAATGAAATAGCACAAGGCGTTTACATGATGATGCTGCATCAAGTTTGGCATGTCGGAAAACGAAGGCCCCTAGAAAGATCAAAAATAGGCTTTTAGATGAACATGTACTAGGCAAGAAGTTGATAGCTACGCATATTGATGATTAGTTTATATCATGAAGTAGACAGCAATTACATGCCTGAAATACATGTAGTATCAATGATACTTTCTTGTTATTTCCTCCAAGAGCAGCAGCAAGCACCTCTTTTGGACAAATGTAGCCAGAAAAGCTGAAAAAACCTTCGTCCCACAAGGGGGACACCCACTTTGCAAAGTTTCTAGGTAGAAATCCCACGCGGATGCAATCTAGTAAACAAATGTCAAAGAAAATTACTAGAGTAGCTCAAAAGCAAGGGTGAAATCACAAAAGGAAAAAACAGAATGTGCAGGAGAAAATTCAGAACGCATACACTTAGGGCCATATCCTGAATGGAGACGCTAATATCAGTTCATCTTAAAGTCAAAAACAGGAACTTGTCTTAAGCTAGGAACCAACATCAACATCAACACCTTTATCCCAAACTAGTTAGGGTCGGCGGTCGATGAACCCCAAAGAATCATAAAAATAAAAGCAAAATCAAGGGAGAGAGAAGAGATAAATGTGTAAAAATAAGTGTGTATATATATATATATCTATCTATCTATCTATCTATCTATCTATACACTACCCCTCCACAACACTAATAGACTTCCTCCATTCCGTCCTCAGACAAACCGTACGCCAATCTATTTCTCACTCCATTAAATCTTGTTTTACTGCTTTCCCCCAAGTAAGTTTCGACCGACCTCTTGTTTTTTTCGTGTTATGCTCTCGATAGCAAACATCTGTTCGTACCGGTGCGTCTAAGGGCCTTCGGAGGATATGCCCAAACCATCTCAATCTATGCTCTCTCATCTTTTTCGCCACCGATTCTACTCCAACTTTTCGTCGAATCTCTTCTCTCCTTATCTTATCCATCCTTGTATGACCACACATCCACCTTAACATCCTCATTTCTGCTACTCCCATTTTATGGTCATGTTTACTTTGTGCTGGCTAATATTCAGCTCCGTATAACATGGCAGATCTGACTGTTGTTTTATAAAATTTTCCTTTTAACCTAAAAAGAATTTTGCGATCACACAAAAATCCTGATGTACTGCGCCATTTCATCCAACCTGCTCTGATTCTATGGCTTACATCCTCATCAATCTCTCCCTCTTTTTGCAATATTGATCCCAAATATCTAAATGTATCTTTCTTGGGTACCTCCTGTCCGAGCATATTTACGGCTTCTTGATCCTCTCTTCCTGCCGTGTCAAACTCACACTTCAAGTATTTCGTCTTACTTTGACTTAGCGTAAATCCTTTAGACTCTAACGTGCTTCTCCATATTTCTAACTTAGCGTTAACCCCAGCCTTGGTCTCATCAATAAGCACGATATCGTCTGCAAATAGCATACACCACGGCACCTCATCTTGAATATCTTTTGTTAGCTCATCCATAACCAGAGCAAAACGGAAAGGGCTCAAAGCAGAACCTTGGTGTAATCCTACTATGATTGGAAAATAACTTGATGTGCCATTGCAAGCCTTCACACATATGTAGTAGCACCGTCATACATCTCCTTAATTGCCTCAACATACTTTGAAGGTACTTTTTTCTTCTCAAGAATCCTCCACAAAACCTTTCTTGGAACCCTATCATACGCCTTCTCGAGATCAACAAACACCATATGGAGGTACTTCTTTCTTTATCGATATCTCTTCATCAATTGTCGCATTAAAAAAATAGCCTCCATGGTAGATCTTCCTGGCATAAATCCAAATTGATTGACAGAAACCTTGGTCTCTATTCTCAAACGAAACTCAATAACTCTCTCCCGCAGCTTCATTGTATGGCTCATAAGCTTGATACCTCTATAGTTAGAACAATTCTGGATATTCCCCTTGTTTTTGTATATAGGCACAAGTATACTCTTCCTCCATTCATCAGGCATCTTATTAGTATGAAGGATCTTGTTAAAAAGACTAGTCGACCAACTTATTGCTACATCCCCTAAGCATCTCCAGACTTCAATAGGAATACCATCAGATCTCAAGGCTTTACTAGTATTCATCTTTTTTAATGCCTCCGTAACTTCCCGTGGTTTAACTCTACGCACAAACCTTCTATTTGAATCATCAAAAGTATCTTCCAAATCCACCTCACCTCTATTGCTCTCCCCATTAAAAAGTTTGTTAGTGCATGATAAATATAAAGCAAATATTTACAAGTGCTGCCTGGGAAAGTTCTGAAATTTCTGTCCCTCCACAATATAAGAACAAGCAAGACAGATTGAATCAATCTTTCTGCAGAACTCTAAACATTTCTCGGCAGTTAGAAAAAAATGAAAAAGAGCACATATAATGTTATCGACAGTTAGAAAACAATACATGAGGACAAAGCATATCTACAAAGGTTGAAATCTTATTTTTAGTGCTCCAAATGGTGTTATACGGACAGTGAATTTCCCTGATGACTCGGTTAGCTTCACCTAGCTCTAAGCATTTATCGAAGTAGTACTCTAGGAGTCTGGGCTATACCTAAGCCTTAATCAAAGCAGCAAACATTCAAATTGTACAATGATAGGATATGCTGTTGTCCAAAAAACTCGAATTAATACATAAAAGATTGGTTTGCTCAAAGATATCCTGTAGATCAATCCTCAAAAACCTTGATTTTTTGAACTATATTGTCACAATGTAACTTTTCCCCATTCCATTAAGGCATTGAAGTTACTCTATAACACCAGAATAAGCATGAGGGATCCGATATGAACAATACAGCTAGATCGTGAAACCAATTGTTGTGTTAAATCGAGATACGTGCCTTACTCAGGACACAAGATGCCCAAGTAAGAAGGAGATGTTGTACAGTTGGTCACAATGACGCATTCTACAATAGAAGCCACAAGAATTAACCTAGAAGGGAGGGCTGACCTGGTGAATTGGCTTGCCAGGCACCACAAAGTCCCATGATCAAGGGCAATCGGCTGGTGACATGACAAATATCAGAGCAAGGTTCCAAATGTTAGGTGCATATGCCATCTGTCACCATGATTTGAGCATGATCTACAGAAGAGACGAAACACCTGTTCCTATTGGGCGAGTGTAGGCCATTCACATAAAGCCTATGGAGAGGCAGTGATGGTGTGGTATGCGAGGAAGCGACACCAAGTGACGCATTTTGTTGGGTGAGCATTGGGCATTCATGTAAGACCTAGGAAGAGGGAATAATGATTAGGGAAATGCAAGGAAGCCAAAGAATAGGCTGCAGCGAGGGCGTTATGGAAATCAAGTCAAGGAAAATGTCACGGCCCAGCTTTACCCTGTTTTATGAGGGAATGCAAGTGAGCTCCATAATACCAGCAGAAACGTGAGGCACGCAATATTCGTAGTAGTAGCCAACGAGTTTGTGCTAGAAATGAACTGAAGGAAGGAACTTCATGTGGAAGATGTCTGAAGGTGGCTTGGTCACCTATGTACAAACTGATCTGACCCCCCCCCCACACACACAAACCAATACACACACACACACACACAAATTGGTTGGGAGCTCATTTGTTCTCCTGATGATGGCCACGGCAAGCCAAAATTAGTTGTTGTATTGAATTGACAAGCATGCCCCACTGGGACACTATGCCGAGTAAAAGGGAGACGTGGTACAGTTGGTCACAATGAGCTACTCCACAATACAAGCCATGGGAATGAACCTCAAAAGGGAGGGTTGGCCTGGTAAATTAGCTCGACAGGCGCCACACAGTCCCATGACCGAGGCCAACTAGCCAGCGTCGTGCACATAAACTATTGTAGCCAAAAGCGCATAACCAAACTCCAAAATGATTTCTCTATCACATAATCTTGATAGTCACATTCCCATGTTGAAATTAACTAAGTCATTAACTTAAGCCACCTTCTATCTCACATCAAGTTGTCGACCATATCCAATTAAGATGGGTAATTGAAGCTCTCCCATGACTGCTGAGAGAAGCATTTTCTTCCTTTTTTAAAGTCCAAATAAACATTTTCATTGGACAGCTTCAGACAAGAAGAGGAACTAACTACTTAAATTAAATAAATGAGGCTCTTTAGCATGCCGGTTGGCGTTTAGCCATGGAGGAGGAAATGAGCGCCCTCCAACGCAACCAGACTTGGTCCTTGGTTAATCTTCCTTCTGGTGCTCAGGTTATTGGTTATCGTTGGGTGTTTGCCGTGAAGTTCAATCCTGATGGAACTGTTGCTCGTCTGAAAGCTCGGTTGGTTGCTAAGGGTTATGCACAAACTCATGGTCTTGATTATCTTGAGATATTTTCTCCGGTTACAAAAATGGCCTCTATTCGCCTCTTCTTATCCCTTGCAACTGTGCATTCTTGGTCTCTCCATCAGTTGATTGGATATCAAGAATACTTTCCTTCATGGTGATCTTGCCGAGGATGTTTACATGGAGCAGCCCCCAGGGTTTGCTACTCAGGGAGGGAAAATCTGTAAGCTTCGTCGCTCTTTGTATGGTTGAAGCAGTCTCCTCAAGCATGGTTTGATAAATTCAGCTCAACTGTTTCGAGTTTTGGTTTGCTTCAGTCTTAAAAGGATCATGCAGTATTCTATCGACGTGCTACTACTGGGTGTATCTTTCTAGTTTTATATGTGTATGATATTGTCTTGATAGGGGATGACGAGCATGGTATTGCTAAACTGAAAAGATATTTGTATACTCACTTTGAGACGAAGGACCTCGGTGATTTGAGATACTTTATTGGAATCAAGGTGGCCCGAAAGAAAGAAAGTATCTCTTTGTCACAGTGTAAGTATGTTATGGATATCTTAACTGAATTTAACATGCAGCAATCTCGCTCCGCAGAGTCCCCTATGGAACTAGGATTAAAGCTTCTTCCTGATCAGGGTAACTTGTCTGAACATCCTGAAAGATACCGGCGTGTCGTTGGTATACTAAACTATCTCACTACGGTGACTAGGCCTGATCTTGCATATTCGGTTAGTGTAGTTAGTCAGTTTATGGCAGCACCTAAACAACCACATTGGGATGTTGTTTTGAGGATTTTAAGATATCTTCGAGGTAGTCCTGGCAAGGGAGTTGTTTTTGCGGCTCATGGTCATGCTCGCATGGAGTGTTATACTGATGCTAATTGGGCTGGTTGCCCTATTGATAGGTGGTCTACCTCTGGATATGATTTGTATGTTGGTGGTGATTTAGTTTCCTAGAAGAGTAAGAAACGGGATATTATGGCGAGGAGTAGTGCTAAAGTAGAGTATCGAGCCATTGCTACAGCTACTGCAGAGATTATGTGGACTAGACATCTTCTGAATGAGATTGGATATGAATCGAGTGGTCCCACATTGTTATGGTGTGATAGTAGTTCAGCAATTCACATTGCTTCAAATCCCGTCTTTCATGAGAAAAAAAAGCATATCGAGATTGATTGTCATTTTGTTTGACAAGAGCTTACACGTGGTAGTCTCACTCTCTCTCACACATACGCACTGGAGATCAGCTAGCAGATGTGTTTACTAAACCTTTATCTGGGCAACGAGTTTGCTTTATATGTAACAAGCTGGGCATAGTCAATATCTATGCCTCAGCTTGAGGGAGGGTGTTATAAGTTATTTTATTATTCATCATCATGTGTGGGAATGCCCACCGTATTGCTATGTACCCTCTTCATTATTATAAATATGAGAGCATGCTAACCTAAAAGGTTAGACAATTCATTCATATCATTCTCCTCTTTTCTTATTCTTCAGACAACACTCAGGTGTATGGGGTTGATCATCTAGATACTTTCTCTCATGTTGCCAAGCTTACCTCTGTCCGTATTTTGATATCTCTGGCTGCCGCCAATAATTGGCCCTTGCTTCAACTTGATGTCAAAAATGCCTTTTTGCATGGTACTCTAAATGAAGAGGTTAATATGGAGCAACCTCCAAGGTTTGTTGCTCAGGGGGAGTATGGAGGAATGGTTTGCAAACTAAAAAGATCCTTATACGGATTGAAGCAGTCTCCACAGGCATGGTTTGGAAGATTTTCTGATGTTGTACTTTCTTTTGGCTTGTCTAGGTGTAGTAACGATCACTCTTTATTTTATAGACAGTCAAAGGAAGGCAAATTATTCTTGATTGTATATGTGGATGATATTATCATTACGGGAGATGACTCGGCTGGTATAGCTGAACTAAAGGTCTATCTTCAGAAACGGTTTCAGACCAAGGACCTAGGAAAATTGAAGTACTTCTTAGGAATTGAAGTAGCACAGTCGCAGAAAGGTATCGTTCTGTCACAACGAAAATATGTCCTTGATTTACTCACTGAGACTGGTATGCTGGGATCAAAGCCTCTTGATTCACCCATAGAATCAAGAGTTAAGCTGGTTGCTGAGAAAGGAGAGCTTTTTGATAATCCTGAGAGATATAGAAGATTGGTAGGCAAACTAAATTATCTGACTTTTGCTCGACCAGACATTGCCTTTCCAGTTAGTGTAGTAAGCTGGTTTCTATCTTCTCCTCATACTTCTCACTGGGATGTTGTAATTCGAATTTTAAGGTACTTGAAGAAAACTCCAGGAGAGGAATTATTTACCAAAATCATAGTCATAGCAGAGTTGAAGGATTTTCTGATGCTAATTGGGCAAGGTCTCCAGATGACAGGAGATCCATTACAGGCTATTGTATGTTGGTTGGAGTAAACCCGGTGTCTTGGAAGAGTAAGAAACAGAGTGTTGTTGCACGTTCCGGTGCTGAGTCAAAATATAGAGCCATGGCACAAGTCACATGTGAATTAGTGTGGATTCAGCAATTATTGACTGAGTTAGGCTTGAAAGCTTCGGTTCCTATGTCTTTGTGGTGTGATAATGAGGCTGCAGTGCATATAGCTTCCAACCCTATTTTTCATGAGAGAACAAAATATATTGAGGTTGATTGTCATTTTATTTGAAAAAAGTTGCAAAGTGAGATGATTCTTCCCAATCATGTTAGAACTGGTGAACAACTTGCAGATATTTTTACTAAACCTTTGGGTTGTGGGAGGATAGAATATATTTGGAACAAGCTGGGCATGATTAATATCTATGCTCCAGCTTGAGGGGAAGTGTTAGAAGTACTATGGGTAAAGTGGTCTTTTATGTTTGTGGGGTCACCATTGTATAAATACTATTTTACTGAATAATATCATTTATCTTTTCCTCTAACAAGTTGAAAGGGATTCCAACAAAAGACTTATTGCCCAAATCCACTAATCACGACTTTGAAAACAAGATGTGCTACATAAATAACTAATGAAGTGCATACTGAAGTTGCTGGTATTAGTTAAATAATTAATTCAAATAATTTAAACTATTGATTTCAAGTTTAAAAATAGACTAACTTACTTTTTTGATAAATTTATTAATCATTTAACATGATCGTGTAAGTGAATTATGTTATTCATTAGTTAGATGTTTATAAGTCCAATTTTCCATATCGGCCCACTAACCAACTCCACATATGATTGTTGACCAGCAAGAATAAAACTAAAAGATTACTTATTTGTGAGCACAAGAATCGGATTTTACCTCCCTTAAAGAAGTTATTGGGATTTTGAACAAGAATGCTGACAGCATTGTAATCGGCAGGCACATTTGTTTCTCTTCTGAAAGTTATTTCCAGCATCCCAGATGCACTAATACGAGATTCTGAGAGGAAAGAAGCTAATTTTCTTAGAGTTGTACCATCTGAGTCTGCTACCGCATGCAAAAGGTGACTTACTCCAGCAATGGATGCCTTAACCATGGCGATGTGCTTCGGAGACACGAAGCACGACGCACTCCGATTGTCCTGATAAAAAATGAAATAATGGAGTCACATCCCAAGAACTCTTTAAAAAGTAAAAAAAGACCATACTTAATGTAAAAAGGAATCAGTAACATAGTACTATGTTTATCCATTATCACATTATGAACCGACTCATCTACCTTATGCTGAAGGTCATGAACACGATGCCCACAACATTGCCCAACAATATGGCTATAATATAGAATAAATTTTGCAAGTCCTAAAAACCACTTATTACTTCTACTTATGGTTTCACTTGAAAAGTTTTTAATGAAAAAGAAAAATATTTAAATTTCAAGAAATGATGAAAATATTGTATCTGATTCTCACGTTAATATTTAAATATTTTGAAAGGTTTCATGTGTTTCAAGTTATATAAAGTTAAAGTGTGAGAATCACTAGGTTTACAGAAAGTCAAAAGTTAAGTATAAGTAACCCGAAATGTCCCTTCTTTAAAGCACCTAAGCATCTTCTACCCATTACAAATGATCTGAAAATAACATAATAAAATCTTCCTATGTAGTAAATCTATTGGAAAATCTCAAAGCAAAGAAAACATCTGTAAATAATCCTGTTAGAAACCAATTTTCCTCATAGGAACTCTGGAGACATCAAAGATGAAAGCTCTCTTGAGTGATACACTCATGAGAGGGATGAAGCTTAAAAACTGAGAAAGATGAAAAAGAAATATTTAAATAACCAAAAACCTCTTTTTGATGAACTACCCACATGATAGCTCCAGTTACATAGCATCAATGTCACAATTCCAGCAAAACTATGAAAATGTCAGAATAGGTAACAAGCTTGAAGCAGAAGACCATGAGGCACAAAAAAACGTACCCTATATAAGTGGAGCAACTTTTTGGCAAGACTCTCTAGCATCTTTGACAAACTTCACAAGCCCTCTTTTAGTTATCACTAATAATAAATGAGCCATAAAACTCCTAGAGAGATATTGTGATCGTGGAATCTCCAGAAATTTTTCTTAAGTGATCCATTTTATGCTTGAAAAGAAAGATCAAGCTTCCAAAAACAGTATATCTTCTTTTGTCTCATGACAATTGAGTGGAGCTGGTCTCTGGCTACACGTACCCAGGATTGCTATATTCCCTTCCAATCTGTGATCCAGATTCATCAGTCCGGTCTTGGTAAACTCATGTAACAAACCATTGGAATTCCGTGGCAGATCGACCCCTTCACTGCCCCTTTCACATCCTCATGCATAAGAGACCAACTGACTCTCATTTGCTAGCTTCTTCAGATGACCAGTATATTTTATGTTTTCTATCTAATTTAGGCTTATGGATTTTTGGAGCTGATATTGTAGTTTATCTGTGATTTTATAGAAATCCATTGCAAAAGAACAGATTACCAAAATAAAAGTGAATGGCCTCAGAAAGAAAGTGTTTCCAAGCCTATCACAATTCAACCAACTAATCCAACCCCTTCTGTTACTGTTTTCTCCACATCTTTTCTTGTACCTGTACCATCCCTATAATAGTTGCAATTTCATAGATTGTGAGACAAGCGACTGTCAGACTCAATTAGATATGATTCCTCTACTCCAACTGAGCTATCGTAATAACTCCTACTGCAACATTTAATGATGTATCTATTCCCAAGCAAAAGAACTACACAATAAAACAGATCACTTACAGACAAAAAATCAGTAAGATCCAAAGTGTCCTGTGGCGTATAAGAATGGATTCCAGGCACTGAAGCAATTAGATATCCCATAGCCTTGTTAAAGTCAAATTTTGTCAACTCAACAACCCAATGAGCCTGAGAAGGTGCATCAATCACAAGAGATGCCATAAACCCTGCTAGTTGAGCAGCAAAATCAGATTTTACACCTTGCGTTATTTCATCATCAGAAATTTGAGTGAACAAAGATGAGAAATCAGGAGCACTTCTACGTGGAAAATCTTGCCACCATACAGTATTGGTAATGCCGGTCCACTGCAGTAAGTGAAGCATATGAATAAGGCAACATCAAAAGTTTGTTCTAACACAGCATAGACTAATAACTAGAGGGGATAAAAAGAGGTAGTCAAGAATGAACAAAGCAAGAAGTACGTGAAAGATAAGATATGCCTAGCAGCTTTCATAAACCATAGTTAGTAAATAACTTTTAGCACCTCTCTTTCCACATCATTGTACCCAAATTGATCCAACCATGGAAGGTCATCTCTGAAGTCCAATAATCAACACTTGCTTTTCACAAAAAGTCTCAGGCACTTTCAGAGGAGAATCAGCTCCCACTTTTTTCCAATATCATCTTTTACCATGCCACCAACAGAAGTGCCACGCCAAGTATTCTACAGATTTTATTAGAAGTTGACGAGAGAAGAAAGTCTATCAAATGCAAAGAACGGGTAGCAAGTCAGATGAAAAACTTAAGCAGACTTCTTTCATGAGCTTTTTTCCAGATAACCAGGCAGCGTCATAGGAGTACATGGAGATGCAGTTCCGCGAAGGGGGCTACATCTGTTGACAACAAAGAACTAAATGCAGATCTCATACTTTAAACATGGATACTACAAACAGTGCAATCTCACGGAATTAAAATATGCAGTTCCATCATGAAACCTCCAACTTCAAGCCTACGTAATACTGCCATCAAATGGAATATCTTAGAATAATTCTCCCATCATAGACATGTCACTAGCTTCAAATACGTTCAGAAGGAGAGCATTCTCTACTGCTTGCCAGGAAAAAGAAAAAACAAACATAAGGACATCTTGATCTTATTGCATTGTTCCCACCATGAAATAAATTGCATATGAGTTAGCTGTACCCTAGAAACCATTGGATGTAAATAAATAAAGACCTCGTAAAAATTTTCCAAACAAGAGAAAGTGAGAATAACTACCACATAACCCAAAAAGTGGCAAAATATTTCATTTGAGAATTTCAAAGGAAAAAGAGCCTCTGACAAATGCTAAATCACGACACGTTAACCTAGAAATCACCTGTTTGGAAACCAAATTGGCAGAAGTAATGATGACACGAATCCAATCCTCTCTTTGGAAAACAAGAAGTTTTGGATGATGACATGCAATTCCCTGCTTCCTTCGATCTCCACCAAAAGCGATGATCTCGGGGAAAGGGGGATATCTGCAAAAGCAATTGTCCAAGAAGACTAAATTGTGTAAAACTGTTAAAGCACATCACTCAAGTTAACCGGAAATGACAAATAACTTACACCACAACAAGCTTTGGGAATTCTGGATAAGGTACAAGTGTTCTTTTCTCAGGGTTTGAGCTCCAACATCTGTCAGTGTTGTGGCAAGCAATGGTCACGGGAAAATGGTCAGGAATTTGACAGTGGGATAGAAACCTGCCATTAGCCTCAGTGAGATGACCACAGATACAAGCATTCATTCATGAACAAGAACCAAAAACTAGTAAAAAAGACTGGTTTTTTAGATGCAGACATGTCAACAAGAAGGAAATGTGCACGAGCCATCCACCCAGTTATTAAATTAACAAGAAAAGCTATAGCTGTAAAATTGTTCCTGCAAGCTAAATATGAAAAAGGGATGGATTAAGGCATTATTCGCTAAAAGACCCATAGCAAATATCGAAGACAGAGATGGTTTAACATATCAGCCAAGAAACACGAAATCAAAAGGTACAGATCAGTAGGAAAAAGAAGTACGAACCATGCAATGTCACACGTGAATGTCGCAATGAATATCTGTACTATGCTTTCAACAGGATAGATAAGTTCTACCAAGGAAACTTCAGAACTATGGCCAAAAGAACCTTGTCCAATAGATTCAAGACGATTGAGGCAGAAATTCATCCCTGAAGGTGGAAAGGAGCAGCGCCTATTTTCTTCATTTGCAGTTGAATTGAAACAATGGCCAGTTTCTACAGGCACCTGGTTTAAATAAGAGGTGATTGCATCGGCTTTGTCGCGATACTTGTTGCCCCTTTGAGATAAATTTCCAGCATGGGAAGAAACACATGCTCCTCTCCCATCAGTCTCTGAGCTCGCAACCTTTTCAGTTGGGTGCATGCAAGTGAGTGGGTGAGGAAGTCTGCACCTCATGTTTGGCATATTACAGATGGCTTCAGACTTGTTAATGGGCAAAACATTTGCCAACTCGGGTTTCTTGGAAAAAAGATCAAGTCTGGAGCCAGATGAACTATTACAATTAAATGAAGCGGGCATGGCTGTTGCGAGAAAAATAGGGCATCTCCGGATGCAAGAAATGGGGTCAGCAGAGTGCAAAATGTGCCTGCACTGAGCCAAAAGGGATTTTGCTCGGCAATAGACAACGGAAGAAGAGGATGGACCTAGAGACGTAGCAGTAGACCAGGAAGCCGACACCCTTTTGCTGCTGCTTGACGTTGTGGTGGTCGTGGTGGTTGTCCAAGGCAAAGAAAACCTCCCCTCGACTGCAGAAAGATAATCTGAACCAGCACAAACCACTTTCTCCTCGTCCAGGATAACAATTCTAATAATAGCAAAACCAATTCGAACACCAGAACTACATTTATCAGTGCCGCACACGAACAGAATTTCATCCCCGGCAAACAATGCTACGACACTGCCCTGTTGACACTCAACTCCATTGACAAAAACTCGATTCATAAAGGACTTGTTCGGGTGAAACCCATAATTGAAAATGAAGACCTTGCGTTGGTTACCATCAAAAAGGATGCGGCAATGAGGGTTGCCGACATGGGGGTCAGGCAGAAGAAAGTCGCACCGGCTGGCGCTGCGGCCGATCATGTAAAGGCGGTCGGCCTCCAACTGAATGGACTGACAAGGGCACCCAGTGGCCTTGGAAATCAAGGGGGTTCCGACATGCTGCACCTCGACTGCTGCCGCCTTTGCTAAGCACTCCTTCTTCCTCTTCCTATTGTCTTGGCCTTCGGGATCGCGCACGGCAGGATGGTGGGTGGGTCTTCTTTTGCGGGCACCATCGTGGCAGCGGTTGCCACCGGTGGAATGGAGTGACGTACATGTCATGACACCAATCAAATCACAGATGAATGCTGACACCTCTCGAAAGCATTTTAATTGAAAGAGAAAACTGACGAATGGATCGAATTCGCAAGAATGATGGGATAAGAAGAAGAATTCGACAGAAAACGAAGATGATGAAGAAGGCTTTGAGCGTTGCAAGAATGGCGAGCGACGGGGCCGGTGGGGGGCTCTGGGGAGGGAAGGTTTCAATGGCGTCCAATTCAATCCCAACCGTCCATCTGTTTGCCTACGATTGCTTTCCCTCCAAAAATCCCCTTCCTCTCTAGTCTCTAGACGCTCTACTTAAAGAAGTAGATCTGGTTAATTTTAAATCTGGCTAGTCGAGTTTGAGCACGAGAAAGAATTAATTGCCATCCTCAAAGTAATTTAAATTTTGTTTTAGAACCTTATCGATTTGGACAAGCCCAACATGCGATTAAATTTATGATCGTAATATTTGAATATTCCATGAATGCTAGAAATTTTACGTTGAGAATAACATATCAAATGATGCGTGACTTCTAAAGTTCAAGATTAAAAAAGATCTGTTGAGTTATTTACAAGTCAACATCCGCCCCAAGTGACCACTATTTGTATAGATACTTAGAATACTCATCTTAGGGCTTTGGCTAAGAACAGAGCTAATCAGCTGCATATGTACCAACCCGACGAGGGCATGTCGTGATTGTGCAAGTGAGAGTGCTCGACTATGGCAAAACTTCTAGCGTACCGCTAGAATAGTAGAGGAGAAAAGGGATGAATTGGACAACATAGCAAATAAGTGGAGTATCGTTGGGCAAGACAAGTGACCACTTAGAATGATGTCAGATCTTTTTAAATGGGAGTTCGTAATATCCCAAGTCTTGTATGGACTGAGAGGGAGACCACGTTAAGTGATTCATAAATCACTATCCACGCCAAATGGTCACCATTTGTGCGCTTACTTAGAATGCCTCCCTTGGAGGTTTGATTGACTATTGCTAAATGAGCCAGATCATTACGAAATGTCTCGAGCTTGCCAATTGCAGCCCGTACGTCCACGAGCTGCTGCGTGATGCCTTTTTTGCAGACGAAGCCGGTCTGGTGGGATTGACAAAGCACATGGAAGAGATTATCAACTTGCTAGCGACGACAAAGGAACCAACTCGCCTCCTATGGCGGGGCGGCGAATTCTGCTGAAACTGCGGATGATTTGCCTACTCTAAATAACAGCTCAAACAAACATAATAATAATACTTAATTCTTGTCTGATATATTCAAATGTGTTTTTATCAAGTGGTTTGGTGAATATGTTAGCTAATTGATACTTAGAATCAATAAATTGAATGTTAACATTGTCATTATGCACATAATACAGATAAAATAATGCTTGATTTCAATATATTTAGCTCGTGAGTGCAGTATTGGATTATTTATAAGGTTGATAGCACAGGTATTGTAACATGATTTACACATTGTGAGCTTGAACATCAAAGTACTTCAATTGTTGCTTCATCCGTAGGATTTGAGCATAGCAACTTCGTAATTGTGATGTCTTGAAAATTTAACTTTTGTAAGCGCCGGAAGTCGATAAAAAAGATATGAAAATTTAATCATAATCGACATATATTTTGGACTGTAAGGACTGAAGAGACAAAAATTTGGACGAATTCTAAAGGTTAGGTTATTTTAGATTATGTTTCAAATTTTATCCGCCGTGAATTGGGATTGCCGTTTTCGCGATCGAGCCTAATCCCGACCAAGCTTAGCTGGTGAAATTATCGAAAATACCCTTCGTTCAATATAACAAAATTTTGTTTCAGTCCCGGCGCCAAATGACCAATATACCCCCCAATTATTTGTGTATGTAAAACAAAAGCCATTAATTATTTGAGACAAAATTTTTACCTGAAAGTCTTGGTGGGTTCCACCCATTTTATCTTCCCTATGCTCCTCTCACATCAACCCCTCTCTCTTCTGCCTTCTTCTTCTTCTTTGATGTCTTCTTCTTCTTTTCTTTTTCTGTTCATCCATGGACACCCCCCTCTCAACCGAACGCATCTCCTCCTTCCATCATCGATTTGTTCGACCACCGCCTCACCACCATCGGCCACCACCCCTAGCCACTCTTCGTCGTCGCCTAGACCCATCCCCGACAGCCATCGCCTACAGACAGCCGAGAAACGGCTCAGGGAGCCCTTGCCCTATTCTCGGGTCCCCTGACCCAAGGACTTCACCGCCTACTCCGACCATTTCGGCCGCCACCAACGCCGACCACGGCCTCACCGACCCTCACCACCCTATTCCCAACCACCCCGACCCAGTCGCACCACCCGACGCCGGCCGGAGCTGCCGCAAACCTTCCCGAACCGATGGTCGCCCTATTTTGAGGCCGGCTCGGTTTGATCTTCGATTCGGCCAAACTGGCCACCACCGTCCCTTACCGCCGCTGCCGATCACTTCCTAAGACGTCCCTCTACCCACTCGAAGCTTGTCGCCGCGTGTGGCGCTCGGAAAACGCCACCAATCGCCTCCCTTATTTCGGCGCCAAGACACCCCTGTTCTACGAGTTTCTGTTCGCGGCTGTTTCACCGTCGTCGTCCACCTTCCGCCGTCGTCCATCGGTCCCAACCGACCCATGGATGAGTTTCCAAGCCTCGGCCGACATTGTCCCGACCCGTGACGTCGAGAAACCTCTTGAAACAGCCTTGATATCCTGTTTTGTCCACTGAATAGGTTCTGTTTTGGGCCGCCATCCGCCGGAACTCCGTCGTCGGCCACCTATTCCGGTGACCTTGCCGGACCTTTCCATGGTGTCGTCAAAGTTTGGGTTCGGGTCGTCGCGAGATAAACCCAAATTTCGATGCCGCCGCCGTCGCCGTCTCCATCACCACCGCCGCCTCCAAGTGCGCCGCCACCGTTTGTTGAGGCCGCTTAATCTAACTCACTTAGTGAGTTAACCCTAAACCTTGGTTAGGGTGCTAATTGCGCTTAGGATTAGTTATTTAGTTATTTATAAAAAAAAATTAGGTACACAATCGGGACCGGTTTAGATAGAAACGATGATTAGATTAAATAGCCGATCAATTAGGTTAGTTTGGTCGATTATATTTTCTGTGGCTATTTATGGTAATTTATCAACTGATTGATTGATTGTGTTTATTTGCGAGCGAGCGACAAGTTAGAGACGAGCAAGCAATTGAATTTATAAATCGACTAAGAAACAAGAGATATAGTACGAATTGAGCTCGAAATTACCTGATTGAATTAATTGCTTGTGAGTTCATTATTTGCCTTATTGGCTTGGTCGCCTCACTAAAATGCCTGACTAAGAGTTTTGTTGGCCTTGAGCCGAGTCTGTTGTATTTCTGTATGAATTTTGGCATTAATCAAAGATAAACAATGGGTTGATTACCGAATGTGAATTGTGTGGTCATTTAAAGGACCAATGACGTTACCTGACAAGTTCGCATTGTACTATCAGTACTCATGCCATACTTATTATATGAAAACTCGCGATTTGTTAGAAACACGATAATCCATGCCCTGTGCCAATTGTGCGATTTTAAGGAATTATCGGATGCCAATCGCTGCTTGTGACGGACCAAAGCTCCTATTTAAGGATTGTCTACTCGCGATAACGTGCCGGGTGCACCAGATACACCACTTGTAGTAGCTGTCGCTGAGAGAGTAAAAGTGGACGTAGCCTGGTCCTGCTAGATGAGTGCGGGATCGTATTATTGATGTTTTTATCACGCCAGTCGCGTAGGTCATTGTTAAATAATGGATTTGTGTGATGCCTTGTGTACGTCTGAGTGGTGATACCTTGATTGGTTGCTTATTTGGTGACTATATTTTATAGATATATGTGTTTATGCCTTTTGATTGACTGTTGTGCTTAGGATATCCTAGGCAAATCAGTATCCTAACTGAGCTTAGGCTTGATTCACTAAAATTGAGTTCTCACGCCGTCGTGAGATAACTTTTCAAGTCCAAAGTAATGAAGTGGCCGGTGCGATTCGGTACACCTACCTACTCATCACATGATATCGCTCTCCACCCGGTGCCAAGTACGGACCAGATGTGGAAACGTCACATCACGACGATATGAGTCGATGAAGAGATGCAACAACTGGTGGCGTATCTTTTTAAGGCCTGCTATATTCGTGATAGGGTAGATCTCTTTGGTCCGCTCAGAGGATTTGAGGAGCCACCTATTCAAGAGGTGCCTAATGTCCCCGCTTAGGATCCGATGGATATTGATACGCCTGACGGGGAAGTGGTGAATCTCGCACCTAGTATGCAGCTCGAGCTCGAGCCTGAGCAGTCCGTAACCCTCTCTGAACATTTTAGTCAGAGTTCCTATAATGACCCTAACGACCCGACTCTCCCGATTAGTTACGACGATATGGATGCCGTTTTTACCCAATAAAGTGTTAGGTTTCTTTTGTGGTCAGGGAACTAGTGACGTCTTTTGTATGGATACTATTTTGGAACAGATGAGGGTTAACTTTACCTGACTCCTGTATCTTTTTGTGAGTCCTAGAGGGTCGCCCCGAAGTATGGGGTTGTATTTACTAGCGGTTGACTCTGTAAGGTTATATATCATTTATTCTCATCAATTTTATGTTTGTATTTGGTTGTCTGACTGTTCTGCCTATTTATACCATGTTGATTTTACTGTATGAAAGATTGCACGTTTTGCATGCGCAGTACATTCTTAGGTCGATAGCAGTTGCTTGGAATGCTATCTTTTATGACTTGGTGGAGATTTAGCAAGGAATGTGGCGGGTTCGAGAGTCGGGACGTGACACCCCCGCCCAAGGTAGTATCAGAGCAAGGTTAGCCTGATTCGTCTGGTCATTGGCTTAAAGTAATAAGGAGCCTTGGGAAATGTGATAGTTAGTAAGATTTTTATTGCTATGCTTGTGATTGTTAATTTTGTGGTAAGATTTTGGGGTTGCCTTCTGACTGCGTTTTGTTATGGGGTAAGCAGGACTCCGTATCTTTTCTACAAAATGAGCGGACGTGGTAAAAGAGCACCCCGAGCACCTCGAAGGAGACCTGTGAGGCCAGTGGAAGAATTGGTTGACGTTGAAAGAGTACCGCCCGTGGTGTCCCCAGTTGCACCCCTTACTACAACCTCTACTGCTAGACCTACTAGAAGGGAGCCGACTATAGCTGAAGTTATGCAAGCCTTAGGGGCTATTGAAGATTTGATAGAGCAGCGAGTAAGGAATCAAACTGCAGCTATTGTTGCTACTGTTGGGACTTCATCTGTGATTCCACTTGCAGTTCCGCTAGTAAATTCATCACCTACACCTGGCAGTGAGGAGTGTAGGGCTCAAAAGCTGGTGGAACAGTTCCTCAAGTTGAAGCCACCTCACAGTTCACTAGAAATGGAGATCCTGAAGTTGCTGCTCGATGGGTCGAAGGGATGGAAAAAGCATTCGACTTGCTGAGATGTTCTGATAGGAATAAGATTACTCTGGCAGTCTATCAACTTGAAGGGAACGCTAGTACTTGGTGGAAAGCTGTCAAAGGTAGAACTTTTCCTAAAGGTACAGTTCCGGTATGGAATACTTTTGTGGCGGTTTTTAATAATAAGTACTTCTCGAAGACAATTAGAGAGCAAAAGATGACTAAGTTCTTCCGCCTCCGTCAAAACCAGATGACAGTTGACCAATATGAGGCAAATTTTTCTAAACTATCCAAGTATGCTCCGAGAATGAATGAGGATCCGGAGGATAGGGCTAGAAGGTTCAAGGACGGGCTGAAACCCGAGATTAAGAGTACGTTAGCACCGCTTGATCTTTAAGACTATGATAATATCTACGCGAGAGCGCAAATAGTGGAGCAAGACTTAACTGAAAGGACTACCGCATCTAGATCACGATTCACATCCCCAAACAAATTTGACAGAAGGCAAGGAAAGAAACCAATGTTTAGCAACCGAAGTCACATTCCACCCAATCACCGAGGGGCGATTAGTAAGCCAGCGTTTCGTCAAAGTGAGATGTGAAGTTTGTGCCGACAGAGGCATGAACCTAGCCTATGTCTGTATCGAGGTGGTGCCTATTTTGGTTGTGGCCAGCTCGGCCATCAAGTGAAAGACTATCCACAGAAGCAGGGTAGGCAGGCGCCGCCACAGCAGAGAGGACCGCCTAGAGGAGCTATGCCGCCAAACTTCCAGAATCGCTCGCCGGCACAAGGGAAAGTTTTTGCTGTCACTCAGGAAGTGGCGAAGGATTCGCCAACCGTTACAAGTACGGTCCTCTTACATAACCAAGTAGCATATGCCTTGTTTGATCCGAGTGCCACACATTCGTTTGTTGCGGATCAGTTCGTTAAATTATCTGAGTTGAACCTGGTGCCTTTAGATATTGTGTTTAAAGTGTCTACGCCGTTAAAAGATAAAGTAGTGGCTACATTGAGCTGTCTTGAATGTAGACTTGTTGTGGATGGCCATGAGAGTAAAATAGACTTGATTGTGCTGGAGATGTACGATTTTAACTTAATTGTGGGAATGGATTGATTGACGAAGTAAAGGGCCACGATGGACTGCTTTATAAAGGTAATTTGGTTTAATCCGATGGATGGTATTAGCTTTGAATTTTTGGGTAATCGAGGAGGAACCTCAACTGTGATGATATCATCGTTAAAGGCAACTCGATTGTTAGAGAATGGGTGCCAAGGTTATTTGGCTTATGTGGTGGATACGTCTGCTAAAGAATTGAAATTGAAGAATATTGCAATTGTATCTGAATTTGCAGATGTTTTCCCTCAGAAATTACCTGGTTTGCCACCAGAAAGAGAAATTGAGTTTGTGATAGAGTTAGCTCCTGGGACAGAGCCGATCTCTAAGGCACCGTATAGAATGGCATTGTCAGAGTTGAAGGAACTTAAAGTTCAGATGCATGAGTTATTAGATAAAGGGTTCATCTGCCCTAGTGCATCGCCTTGGGGAGCGCCTATTTTGTTCGTCAAGAAAAAGGATGGGTCTTTGAGGTTGTGTATTGACTACAGGCAGTTGAATCAGGTGACAATCAAGAATAAGTACCCACTACTAAAGATTGACGACTTGTTTGATCAGCTACAGGAGACATCGATATTTTCTAAGATTGATCTACGGACGAGATACCATCAGTTGAGAATCAAAATAGTGGATATACCAAAATCAACATTTAGGACACGTTATAGACATTATGAGTTCACTGTGATGCCGTTTAGTTTGACGAATGCTCCTACTGCCTTTATGGATTTGATGAACAGAGTGTTCAAGGAATTCTTGAATCGCTTTTTGATCATTTTTATAGGCAACATTCTAGTGTACTCGAAGAATTCTGAAGATCATGAGCAACACTTGAGAGTAGTTCTGGAAACTCTGAGAGTGGATCAGTTGTACGCCAAGTTCACTAAGTGCGAGTTTTGGCTAGCTCGCGTGGCATTCTTAGGCCATGTGATTTATGGTGAAGGTATTACGGTGGATCCAACTAAAATTGAGGCAGTTATAGATTGGTCAAGACCGACGACTGCCATAGAAATTAGAAGCTTCTTGGGTTTGGCAGGTTATTACAGACGATTCGTGGAAAGGTTCTCAGCTATAGCCTTGCCTTTGACTAAATTGCTGAAGAAAGACATGAAGTTTGAATGGACTGACAAGTGCGAGCGTAGTTTCCAAGAGCTTAAGCATAAGCTAACTATAGCTCCTGTTTTGACAATTTCAACTGGTTTTAGTGGTTATGAAATTTATAGCGATACTTCGCTTAGAGGACTGGGTTGTGTGTTAATATAGCATGGCAGGGTAGTAGCTTATGCATCTCATCAGTTGAGACCGAATGAGTTGAATTATCCCACACACGACTTGGAGTTAGCTACGGTCGTGTTTGCTTTGAAGATATGGAGACACTATTTGATTGGGAAAAGTTTTCAAGTATATACCCACCATCAGAGTCTGAAGTGCCTGTTCTCTCAGAAGGAGCTGAACATGAGGCAGCGCCGATGAATAGAGTTACTTAAAGATTATGACGGCGAGATCATGTATCATCCTGGTAAGGCGAATAAGTTGTTGATGCCCTGAGTAGAAAATCAGTGATTGCTCAATTACAGGTGCATAAGTAGCGTTTACTTGAGAAAGTGAAAAACTCAAACTTTAAGTTGGAGATAAGCCACCTGTCGAGTCTCGTGGCTACTTTGAGAATTGAGCTGGAAGTACAAGTTAAGATTAAGACCCTGCAGTCTACAGACCCCTTTATTCAAAAGATCCTTCAAGAAGACTCGGCTAAGCGAAGGGTCGACTTTCAAATAGCTGAGGATGGGATACTGAAGTTCAGAGGACGTTTTATTGTGCCTGTTGATGAAAGTTTAAAGGAGGAGATTTTATTAGAGACACATCGTAGCAGTTATAGTATCCACCCTAGGAGTACAAAGATGTATTAGAATTTGAAACGGCACTACTGGCGGAACGGCTTGAAAACAAATATAGCCAAACATGTGGCTAAGTGTTTGACCTGTCAACAAGTCAAGGTGTAGCATTGCAAACCTGGAGGATTGCTATAGCTTTTGGAAATTCCAAAGTGAAAATGGGAGCATATCACGATGGATTTCGTGATGGGTTTGCCAAGGAGTCAGAAAGAGCATGATTCAATATGGGTTGTGATAGACAGGTTGACGAAATCAGCACACTTCATTCCTGTAAGAAAGGACTTCGCCTTAGACAGATACGCAGAGTTGTATGTGAGACATATTATAAGGCTACAAGGTATGCCAGTGACAATCAATTCTGATCGGGATCCCAAGTTCATTGCTACATTTTGAAAGAGTTTGCAAATTGCTTTAGGGACGAATCTGCAATTTAGTATAGCTTATCATCCGTAGACAAATAGTCAGTATGAAATAACAATTCAGACTTTGGAGGACATGTTGAGAGCATGTGTTCTGGATTTCAAAGGTAGCTGGGAGGAACAATTACATTTGGTTGAATTTGCCTACAATAATAGTTATCAGCAGAGTATTAAGATGGCGTCTTTCAAGGCCTTGTATGGCAGAGCTTGCAGGACGCTAGTCTGCTGGGATGAGATTAATGAAAGGAAGATAATTGGCCCTAAGTTAGTGGAACAGTCGATGGAAGCAATTAAGGTGATTAGAGACAGACTAAAAATAGCTCAGAGTCGCTAGAAAAGTTATGCAGATAAAAGGCGTAGAGCTTTAGAGTTTCAAGTAGGCGATCATGTCTTTCTAAAAGTGTCGCCTATGAGAGGAACATCCCGCTTTGGCAAGAAAGGAAAGCTGAGCCCAAGGTATGTTGGATTGTTTAAAATCTTGGAACGAATTGAAATTTTGGCTTATCGACTTTCGTTGCCACCCAAACTTGCTCAAGTGCATAATGTCTTCCACGTGTCAATGTTGAAGAAGTACGAGACAGACCTCGCTCATGTGCTAAGCTATGAGGATATTGATCTGAATGAACGAGCGTCATACGTGGAGCGACTAGTCAGGATTATGGATAGGAAGGAGCAAGTGCTCCGAACCAAGACGATCCCGTTAGTCAAGGTGATTTGGCAATACCATGGTACTGAAGGAGCTACATGGGAGAACGAGGAGGTCATGAAATGCAACTATCGCTATCTTTTTGAATAATTAGGACTATGCTGTAATTTCGAGGGCGAAATTTCCTAAGTGGGGGAGAGTTGTGACGTCCAGGGAATTCAACTTTTGTAAGTGCCGGAAGTTGATAAAAAGGATATGAAAATTTAATCATAGTCGATATATATTTTGGACTGAAAGGACTGAAAATACGAAAATTTGGATGAATTCTAAAGCTTAGTTTATTTTAAATTAGGTTTCGAATTTTATCCGCTGTGAATTTGGATTGCCGTTTTCGCGATCGAACCTAATCCCGATCGAGTTTGGCCGGTGAAATTATCGAAAATATCCTTCGTTCAATATACCAAAATTTCGTTTCAGTCTCGACGCGCCAAATGGCCAATATACCCCTCAATTATTTGTGTATGTAAAACAAAAGCCATTAATTATTTGAGACAAAATTTTTACCTCAAAGTCTTAGTGGGTTCCACCTATTTTATCTTCCCCATGCTCCCTCTCACGTCAGCCCCTCTCTCTTATGCCTTCTTCTTCTTCTTCTTTGACGTCTACTTCTTTTCTTCTTATGTTCATCCGTGGACACCCCCCTCTCAACCGAACACATCTGCGCCTTCCATTGTCGATTTGTGCGACCACCGCCTCACCACCGTCGGCTACCACCCCCAGCCACTCCGCCGTCGTCAGGACCCATCCCCGACCGTCGTCACCGTCGGACGGCCGAGAAACGGCTCGGGGAGCCCCTACCTTGTTCTCGGGTCCCTTGACCCGAGGACTTCGCCGCCGCCTCCAGCCATTCCAGCTGTCACCAACGCCGATCACCGCCTCATCGACCCTCACCACTCTATTCCCAACCACCCTGACCCAGCCGCACTGCCCGACGCCGGCCGAGTCGCAGTAAACCGCCCCAAACCGACGATCGCCCTGTTTTGAGGCCTGCTCGATTTGGTCTTCGACCGGCCAAACCGGCCGCCACCGTCCCTCACCGCCACTGCCGATCACTTCCTAAGACGTCCCTCTACCCTCTCGGAGCTCGCTGCTACCAGCCACCACGAGTGGCGCACAAAAAACGCCGCCAATCGCCTCCCTTATTTCGGTGTCGAGACACCCTTGTTCTGCGAGCTTCTGTTCGCGGCTGTTTCGCCACCATCCACCTGTCCCACCCGACCCCCACTGACCCCTAGGTGAGTTCTCGAGTTTCGGCCGGCCTTGTCCCGACCCGTGATGTCGAGAAACCTCTTGAAACAACCGTGATATCATGTTTTATCCACTAAACAGGTTCTATTGTGGGTCGCCGTTCGCCGGAGCTCCGTCGCCGACCACCTGTTCCGGTAAACTCGACGGACCTCCCTGTGGTGTCGCCAAAGTTTGGGTTCGAATCGCCGCGAGATAAACCATAATTTCGCCACCGTCGCCATCACCGCCGTCGCCGAGTACGCCGTCGTTGTTCGTCGAGGTCGCTCAATCTAACTCACTTAGTGAGTTGACCCTAAATCTTGGTTAGAGCACTAATTGCGCTAAGGATTAGTTATTTATAAAAAAAAATAGGTACACAATCGGGACCGGTTTAGATAAAAACGATTGATTAGATTAAACGGCAGATCAATTAAGTTAGTTTGGTCGATTATATTTTCTGTGGTTATTTGTGGTAATTTATCAGCTAATTGATTGAACGTGTTTATTTGCAAACGAGCGACATGTTAGAGACGAACAAGCGATTGAATTTATAAATCGACTGAGAAACAGGAGATATAATACGAATTAAGCTCGAAATTGCCTGATTGAATTAATTGCTCGTGAGTGCATTATTTGTCTTATTGGCTTGGTCACCTCGCTAAAATGCCTGACTGAGAGTCTGTTGGCCTTGGACCGAGTCAGTTGCATTTCTGTATGAATTTTGGCATTAATCAAAGATAAACAATGGGTTGATTTCCTTACCCCAAAAAAAATGGGTTGATTGCCGAATGTGAATTGTGTGGTCATTTAAAGGACCAATGACTTTACCTGACAAGTTCGCATTGTACTATCGGTACTCGTGTCGTACTTAGTATATGGAAACTCGCGACTTGTCAAAAGCATGATAATCCATGCCCCGTGCCTATCGTGCGGTTTTAAGGGATTATCGAATGCCGGTCGCAGTTTGTAACGGACCGAAGCTCCTGTTTATGGAATGCTTACTCGTTGTGCTATGCCGGGTGTACTGGATATACTGCTTGTAGTAGCTATCGCTGAGAGGGTAAAAGTGGACGTAGCCTGGTCCTACCAAATGAGTGTGGGATCGCACTAGTGATGTTTTTATCACGCCAGTCGCGTGGGTCATTGTTAAATAATGGATTTATGTGATGTCTTGTGTACGTCTGAGTAGTGATACCTTGATTGGTTATTTATTTGGTGACTATATTTTATTGATATATGTATTTATACCTTTTAATTGACTATTGTTCTTAGGATATCCTAGGTGAATCAGTATCCTAACTGAGCTTAGGCTTGATTCATTGAGACTGAGCTCTCACCCTGTTGTGGGATAAATTTTCAAGTCCAAAGTAATGGAGCGGCCGGTGCGATTCAGTACACCTACCCACTCATCACACGATATCACTCTCCCTCCGGTGCCAAGTACGGACCAGATGTGGGAACGCCACATCACGACGATATGGGTCGATGAAGGGATGCCACAACTGGTGGTGCATTTTTTCAAGGCTTGGTATCTTCGTGATGGAGTAAATCTCTTTGATCCGCTCAGAGAATTTGAGGGGACAGCTATTCAAGGGATCTCTAATGTCCCCGCCTGAGATCCGATGGATATTGATACGCCTGACGGGGAAGTGATAGATCTCGCACCTGGTATGCAACCCGAGCTTGAGCCTGAGCATTCTGTAGCCCCCTTTATACATTCTAGTTAGAGTTCCTATGATGACCCTACGACCCTGCTCCCCCGATTGGTTACGACGATCCGGATGTCGTTTTTACCTAGTAGAGGGTGAGGTTTCTTTTGTGGTCAAAGAACTAGTGATGTTTTTTGTAGGGTTATTGTTTTGGAATAGATCGGGATTAACCTTACCTGACTCATGTATCTTTTTGTGAGTCCTAGAGGGCCATCCCGAAGTATGGGGTTGTATTTATCAGCTGTTGGCTCTGTAAGATTGTAGATTATCTATTCTCATCAGTTATATGTTTGTATTTGGTTGTATGGTTATTCTGTCTATCTATCCCATGTTGATTTTTTGCATGCGCCGTACATTCTTAGGTCGATAGCAATTGATTGGGACGCTATCTTTTATGACCTGGTGGGGATTTGGCAAGGAATGTCACGGGTTCGAGAGTCGGGACGTGACAGTAATGCAACGGACTCAGCTTTTGCAATTGATAGAGCCATAGTATTCTACTTCTTGGAGAATCAAGATATTAGCATTGATCCCAAAAATTAGCATGTGCCTAATGTACTTTTTCTATCTATCTTACATCTTGCAATATCAGTATTTGAATAGCCATATAATATAAGATCTGACGTCTTAGGATACCACGATCCTAGATTAGGATTAGTTCCTATATATTTAATGATTCTTTTGAGTGCTGTAAAATGTAACTCCTTAGGATCTAATTGAAATTTTGCACACATGCACATACTAAAAATGTTTTCAGGTCGAGAAGTAGTAAGATATATTAATGAACCGATCATGCTCATGTATAACTCTTGATCAACATATTTGCCTTGTTAATCCTTATTTAGTTTGGATGAAAAAGATATTGGTGATTCAGATTTCTTGCAATTTTCCTGATCAAATTTCTTCACTTACTCAAGAGCACATTTCTCTTTATGTATGAATGTGTCTTGTTCAATCTATTTGACTTGTAGTCCTAGGAAAAGTGTAAGTTCTCCCATCATGCTTATATCAAATTCATTTTGCATGATTTGAGAAAAACTCTCGCAGAGATTTTCCTTAGACGATCCAAATATAATATCATCTACATATATCTGAACAAGTAAGATTTCGTTAAAAGTTATGTCAACTTTACCTTTCTCTAAATCCTTATTAGTAAAAAAATTACTTAACCTTTCATAACAAACTTTTGGTGCTTGCTTGAGTCCATAAAGAGCTTTCTTCAGTCTGTACACATGCTTAGAGCTCTTAGGACCTTCAAAGCCCGAAGGTTGTTCAACATATACTTCCTCTTTTATATCCATTCAGGAATGCGTTCTTGATATTTATTTGATATAGCTTGAAGTCATTATAGCAAACACAGGCAAGAGGTATCCTAATGGATTCCAATCATGCTAGTGGGTCATATGTTTCATCACAATCGATCCCTTCTTCTTGTGAGTAACCCTTGGCAACGAGTTTTGCTTTGTTTCTGGCAAGGTGAGAAAAAAAACTGTCGGGACTGAGAGCAGGACCGCCCGAACAGGATCGGGACCGCCCGAACCGAATCGGGATCGATGATTCGGTTCCCTATTTTAGAGGGATCCAGTCCGATTCCTAATTCCTAAAATTGGAACCGGTGACCAAGCAGTATGGTTCCTAGTTCTAGGCTTAGAACGAGCTCGGATCGAACCAGTCTTTTTTTTTAGTTTTTTTAAAAGTAAACCTAATGTTTACTTGTTTAGGCTTATGGTTTGTTTCGCATGTCTATTTTCTTCGAAAATCTCTTTTGTTACATTTTTTCTTCGAAGACCTCTTTCCTTGCCTTTCTCGTTCCTACTTCGCGAACCCAATTTTTGGTTCTTCTGATGGACGCATGTGATAAATTTGAGATTTAAACTTGACCGGATCAAAACTAAAACTTCGCGATTTTTTTCGCAAACACCATTTCCCGGTTCCGAGAATGGCCGGTCCGATCCGATCCGCGGTTCTGAAAAATGAGAACCGTGACCACCTGTCCGCTCTCAATTTTTTATGGAAACCAGACCGAATCGGGAACCGCTCATCCCTAGTTTCCGATTACTTTGCCTTTGTTACCCATTTTGTTTCTAAAAACCCAATTACTTTCAATGACAAGATGATCATTCATTTGGCCTAGGTACCCGTTCCTGAAAATGCTAATAAGAAGGCAACTTCCGACTTCAATTAGAAGTTACTAAAATGTATTCTTCTAATTTTATTATTAAGTAAAAAGAATACATTTTGGCAGGCCCCACTCTTCGAGCTTTCTTTTCCACCGTACGCGGCGGCTGCTTCCATGGATCTTGCTCTCGAGGAAGACTTCACTTTCTTCCAATGATGAATCTTGGGTTTGGGAAAGTCCAGGAAGACCAAGTTGTGAAAAAGCATGCTGTCCAAGCTGGAGTTCCCGTGACTCAGTATTTCAATATTGGTGTTCACGAGAAACATGTCAAAAAAAAATTCCTAAATTTAAGTTGTAATCAATTCAGTTCTAAATATTTTTTATTATCAATTTAATTTTAAATATTTTATATCGATATCAATTTAATCTTAAATTTTTCATTTGTACCAATTGAGTTATAAATCTTTTGGATTAGTGTCAATTTAATCTTAAGATTTTTTTTTTGTATTTATACAAATTGTGTCAATTCGGTCAATTTTGATCGAAATTTGATATGGATGTTGATTGTCTTACATGGAACTACTAGTGCCGATGTGGATTTTTTTTAATATTTAATTTTTTGTATACTTTTTAAAAAAATTAGTAAAAAAAATTAAAAATAACTTAACTAATATGCAAAAAATGTCCACATTAGCACCGGTCGTGCCACGTAGGGTAATTAACATCCATATTAGCGATTTCGGGTTAAAATTGATTGGATTAACTTAATTTATACAAATGCAAAAAATTTTAGGACTAAATTGGCATCAATAAAAGGTTTTGAACCAAATTGGTATCGATATAAAAAGTTTAGGGCATTTTGGACACTTTTTTCCATGAGAAGTTGCGGTCTTCATAGTACCCTTGTGCTTCGACCCCAAAAAAAAAAAATAGTATCGTTGTGAAAATATTCGGCATTGCAAACAGGCTTTAGGACTCTAAAGCCTATTGGCCAAATACGAACAGTGTTTGGTTCATTTTTTCCTCAATTTTGAGAAAATGCAAAAAAAATTAGGATTAAATTGACAACAATCCAAAAGTTTTAGGATTCAATTGGCATCAATAAAAGGTTTTGGACCAAATTGGTATCGATAGAAAAAGTTTAGGGCATTTTGGACACTTATTTCCATGAGAAGTTGCGGTCTTCATAGTACCCGTGTGCTTTGACCCCCAAAAAAAAATAGTATCATTGTGAAAATATCCAGCATTGCAAACGGGCTTTAGAACTCTAAAGCCTATTGGCCAAATACGAACATCGTTTGGTTCATTTTTTCCTCAATTTTGAGAAAATGCAATTGCATCTCCAAAGTATTCTAAAGAATCTTAGTCTAAAGTAGGTCTAGAGGATACTTGGAATGCTTCATTTTCGGAAAGCAAATAGAATTTTTTGCCTGTCAATTTTAACCTTACTTTCATAATTACGGAAATATCCTTGAAAATCTTAGTTCTGGCGAAGGCCTCAGCCATTGAGGGGCAACCGGCGAGCCGCCGCCTGTCTCTGGGACTAAGTCACAAAAATCAAAATCTCTCTACAAGATGGAGATATATTGTATTAAAAACGACAGGAAAAGAGAGAGAAATTGGTCGTTTTTTAAGGCAATAACACACTCGGTTTACTTCGATTTATAGTTAAAGTCCTTTAGGCTACATGTGCTTGAGCCTGCGCAAGAGGTTCATTCCCACGCGGACTTGCTCAGGCAGCGTCACTTTCCCCCTTCAGGGAAACCATAAAAAAGGAGGGTGGTGGAGGAGGAGGCAAGTAACCAGCACTAATCACTCATGTACTCTCTAAGTCTTTCAAGAGTTCAAGGATTAGAGTAACCATTAAGTCTTATGATTTTTGGACAGTTTATGAGTCACTTTATTATCCCAATTCGATCAGATCGTGATATATGTTGTCGTTGGTCGTCGGCTAATTACAAAGATCTGGAATACTGGCTATTTAAACACGGATATGGCCCCGGACGGAGCAGTGGAATGCTGGCATTTATGAAGAGTCTCCAGTTGATGTTGATATCATATCACATGCCTGGGAAAAAACAAGCGTGCATGCCACAGTTTCATGCCTCTACACGAAAGAGAAATGAGACACGAGTGACTCAGAGCCATCCCAAAGTAGGATTTACCCACGCAAATGGCTGCTCATGGAAGAAGCAATCAACCTGGTCCTGAGCCTGTTCACCACATCTGCATCATCAACGTTGCATTGAGATGGGAACAGGGCACCGGCGACGCTGACCCAGCCAGGGTTCTGACTGTTGAGCACGGAGAAGATGGTGGCCTCCTCAAAACCGTCGTTCAAGCAGAAATGGAGCAGCCCTCTTGGAAATACCATCACCTCCCCTTCCTTGATCCGCTTCTGGAACAGATTGGTCTCCGTGTCGATGAACCCGGCTATGACCACACCTTTCGACACGAACATTATCTCCGCGCTCCTCGGGTGCGAGTGCAGAACCACCAGGCCATCCACCTCGATCTCAGACCGTGCGACGGAGAGGCCGAGCGTGTTGAGTCCAGGGAAGTCCGCTGCAGTGGCCAGGGTCACCGCCGATCGATAGAAGTTGTCTGTGTCCCCGGGGGTGCTCAGCTTCGAGCTCTTGAAATCCGACGCGCTGATGTTCGCATAGCTCTTGCACGGGTATCCATTCACGAAAAGAGCGGTCGATGTCGCGGTTGGACACACGTCCTGAAGATGCTCATTATCCGCCGTGACGAAAACACGGAAAAAGTTAATGGAGGAGACAATGAACGAGACAATTCTAAGAGCTCGATTGGGGTTCATCTTTTTGGTTGGGTTAAGTAGGAGTAACCCCTGGTCTAGACAAATTCTTCCTTCCCTTCTTTCGGTTATTATTGTAAGTGCCTGGGTAGGGTCAGTTGGAGGTTGAACTTGCAAGTCATTGAAGAGGGGGAGAATAGCTTTGAGTTCACTACTAAGGTGGATTGGACTTGAAGTAGGTTATGCTCCAAGAATTGCCTTTTTGCTTCAAAGAAGGATGGACTCTATAAGATACACTCTTCCAGTGCCTCCTTGTCATTGGTGCCCGTAACGACGAGCCTAGATGACCCAATAGGCGAACCCCGTGTGGAGGTAGAAGATAAGGCCACGGGTCGGGTCGTTGAACTTTTTTTCCCGGAAAAGAATCAATGACGATATCTAAGAATAAGCATCCACTAACTTTGTTCCAATAAGTCGGACTTCTCTTGCAAAACGCAAAAGAATTCTTTCCTTTCCATTCAGTGCTTCAACAAAACCTGCTTGCACTGAACGCCATACATACATTTCCAATGATCTAACACGTATGCACCGAGCTCACCGTGTGCCGGACTTCCTCACTAGCGCTGAACGCCCTTTCTTGTTAATGATGCTGACAGGACTCGACGCCAAGACATAAGAAAAGTACTTGTTCACAGTAAGTATTCCAAGAGCCGATAATCGACTACCATTTCGAACAATGTCTACATTCGAATTAGTAGATCGGGAGCAAATTGATGGCTTGTGAATCCAAAATATATTATTAAGGGCTTTTTAATCTTTTGTCATTTCTTTTTCTTTTAAGTTAAAAGATACACATTGCATATTAGAGATATATAAGTTATAGCAGAAGAAGAGAGCAGATAGAAAACACAAAGTAACGAATAGAGAGAAAAGGAAAAAGAGAGACCGTAACATCATTCTTAAGTGTTCTTGTTTTCTTTTTACTTTGATCTTGTGAAAATATCATCAGTTGTATTCCTACTTTTCTCGAAAACTAATTGATTCGCAGAGTACCTCAGCGCATAAACGTAGCTCAAGTTTGGGTTAACTTTGATAACAAATTATTTTGTGTGTTCTTCTAATTATGTTCTTTTATTATTATATTCTGATAGTGTGAATTGTTTGCTTGGATTATTTTCCTAGAATTGGCAGACGATTCCTATCAACTGGTATCAGAGCGTAGGTTGGCTAATCGAGAACATCGAAGGTTTTTCAATGATGTTCGATTGAAAGCAAATGGCATGGCAAAAGATAAAATCAAAATTGATAAGTTTGATGAGCAGGATTTCGGATGGTGGAAACTCCAAATAGAAGACTATCTTTATCAAAAGATCTCTATGCACCACTTGAGCGTTGGAAACCTGAACTCGCAAAATTAGATCCTACAGCAAAATCATGATGAAAAATTCTTGATCGAAAGGCGTTAGGTGTTACTCATCTACGCTTGACGAAAAAGACAGGATACCATATCGCAAAAGCAAAGACTGTAAAATAAGTCATGGATATTCTAACGAATATTTATGAGAAGTCATCCACATCAAATCAGATATTTTTGCTAAAGAAGTTGTTTAATATGAAATTATCTGATAGAAGTTCTGTTGCAGAGCATATTAACAGTTTTACGCAGGTTGCAGGTCAGTTAGAATCCGCAGGCATAAATTTGGATATGAAGTTCAAGCTTTATTATTTCTATGCTTTCTTCTGGAAAGCTACAATACTACGATGCAGGGAATTTTGAGCACCATGAAGGATGATTTGACTCTGGATAATACTGTAATCAGTATCATGGATGAAGAGATGCGACGAAAAATCTTATGTGGTCTTTTCTTCATGGAACATCACATTCTGACTGTGAATGACTTTGTTACTCTCATAATCCCGAAGCCTATATCCATATTCATTGTCGCCATATCCAATGAAGATGCATTTTTGGGACTTAGCATCGAGCTTTTTTTTGTACCCTTTGTCAATCAAAGCATATGCAATACAGCAAAAAACTTTTAGATATGAATAATTGAACTTTTTACCTGACCACTGCTCCTGCGAGACTCCTCCATCCAACGCACTAGATGGACTCATGTTAATCAAATATACATGTGCATCAACTGTAGTAGCCCATAAGTATAACGGGAGACCCGCATGTAGTCTCATGCATCTTGCACGCTCCAAAATTGTCTTGTTCATCCTCTCAGCCACACCATTCTCTTGAGGTGTTCTAGGAATAGTCTTTAACCCATGTATGCCTTCTCGATTCAAATATTATGTAGATTCATTGCTCGTGTATTCGTCACCATTATCAAATTTTAGAGGTTTAATTTGATAATCTGTTTCTTTTTCTATCATGATTTTTCATATTTTGAAAATTCTGAATACTTTTGGTTTTTCTTTGAGAGCATATATCCAATTCTTTATTGTTGCATCATCAATAAAAGTAACAAAATATCTCTTACCACCATAAGAAAGTTCCTTAGCAGGTCCCCACACATCAGTATGAGCCAACTTTAATTTCTGCCTTTTATTTTATCATCCATTCAATTGAAACTATTTATTTTTTTGTCTTTCATAAATGCAACTCTCACAGAAATCTAACTCAACCTTTTGTAAGCCTGGAAGTGATTTTCTTGAATGTAACTGCTTGGCACCCTTTTCACCAAGATATCCCAAACGATAATGCTAAATAGTAGATAAATTACATGTAACAACCGTAGTTGTAACTATATCGTTGATATTGTCTCCCTAAAGAATATAAATTACATGTAGCAACCCTTTGCTACTACTCTTGTTCTTGAGGTTATTTTTCACTATCATCATCCAAAAGTTGTTACTATGCCATCTTGAGCAAGTTTGTTAGTTGAAATAAGATTTTTCTTCAACTCGAAAATATGTCTGGTTTCATCCAAAATTAGACGTCCGCCACCTGAGATATTCAAAATTACAATTTCTTTTACTGGAATAGGACACATTTAGCCGTTTCTCACAAATACTTGCCCAAAATCTCCACCGGCATAATCAATAAATATTTTTTTTGAGAGGTACAATGAAAAGAAGCATTAGAAAAGCACAAAATCAAGAAACCACTTATCTGTTGTCAAATCAAACCCTGTAGATAAACATAAATTCTCTAGCAAATGTTCATCACTTATCACATTGACTCCTTCATCCTCATCTCGTAGATTCTTTTTGTAGGCTTCATATTGAAATCTACGATGTCCCATATAGTGACAAAACCAACACTCATCTTTTGTAACCTCTCTCTTCTCCCTGAATTGTGACCTACCGCATCCGCTGAATTTTTATATGCTTTTACTTCTTCCATGGTTCTCCATTGCTAGTGCCGTTGAAGATGTACAAAGATCGTTAGATAAAGCATGAGACGGCAGTAGAATCAGAATATATTGAGTTGGACACAATTCCTGTGAAGATGGTTCCAGCAGATCAGAATGCATCTGAAGGGGAGGTTGTTCAAAATGAACACATTATTAATGAGCAAGCAGTTTTAGAGGAATGCGATGATCCGGAACAGATTAATAACCCTGAAGTATCTGTTTTGAGGAGATCTACACGTGTGAGAAAGCCAAAGGTAATTTTTTATCCTTGAGCTAATACTGTTCTAAGCCATGTATTATATACAGATTCGGGAGAATTGGAAACTTATGATGAAGTAAAGAAAGACACATCTCACATGCAATGGGAGGGTATTATGAAAGATGAGATGAGTTCATCACTACATAACAAAACTTGGAAGTTGACCAAGTTGCCTATCGGTAAAAAAAAATTGTTAAACAAAAGGGTATATAGGATCAAAAACGAAATTGATGGTAGTATCAGATACAAGGCGAGACTTGTAGTAAAAGGTTTTTCTCAAAAGAATGGATCGACTACTCCGAGATATTTTCACCAGAAGTGAATATGACATCAATCAAAGTCTTGTTGAGTATAGTGTAGTAGGGGATCTTCATCTCGAGCAGTTAAATGTAAAAACGGCTTTTTTGCATGGTGATTTAGATGAAGAATTTTACATTATGCAACCTAGAGGTTTTGAGGTCAAAGGTAAAGAGCACATGGTGTGTCGCTTGAAGAAAAGATTGTATGACTTGAAGCAAGCTTTGTGACAATGGTACTTAAAATTTGATGTTTTTATGGAAGAGAAAGGATTTACACAATGTGAGGTTAATCATTGCGTTTATTTTCGAAAGTATAGCGATAGTGATATTGTATATCTCTCTTTATATGTTGATGACATGCTAATAACTAGTTCGAATATGAAGAGAATTGCAGAAGTAAAGAAGATGTTAACCTCGTAGTTTGCAATGAAATACTTGGGAGAGACCAAAAAAATTTTAGGCACGAAAATTATCAAGAATGGAAAAAATAATAAATTATGGTTGTTGCAATAAGACTATATGAATAAGATGTTGAAAAGATTCAACATGAACGAGACAAAATCAATTGCGACTCCTCTGCGCGGAGAATTAACTCAAGTTTGGATGAACTTCGATAGCAAATTATTTAGTGTGTTCTTCTAATTATATTTTTTTAGTATTATATTATGCTAGTATAGATTATTTGCTTGAATTATATTTCTGGAATCAGCATGCGATTCCTATCACAAATCGATAGCTGGAAATTAGTACAAAACTTGCCCCAGTATATGTAGATCCTTACTTTAGAAGACAGTCGATACAGAGGAGCTACATGTAGAGGGTGCTTAAGCAATCACACTGGGTACATTTCTGCTTCAGGGATGAAGAAGACAAAAGAAATAGCACCAAAACCAAGAAATGCAGGTAAGTCCCCATTACTAGCCGCTATAGATCTTCAAACAAGTAATGTGCAAATGCTCCACCCTAAGCAGACCTTTAACCACTATTCTCGACTATTATAGTAACACAAAAACCATATTAGACCATCAGTGGAGGAGGGGAAAGGGAGAGAAAACAATGGCCCCCGGTACAAAAGCCTTCTCTACATATTCAACTATTTACAGGTATCAATCATCTAAAATCTATAACTACGGCGACAAAGCATTGGTATGCATGGGTCTTTCTGGGGAAAGTTTCTCCATCTCGAGAATGCCATCAGATGCGGAGTCTTCCCCGTTAGCCTCTTTCTTTTCAAGCTCACTCAAGGCTTTTCTGGCGTAAACTGTGAAGGCAACTGTGGTGACGATTGCTACAATAAAAGAGACAATATTGTAAACAATTTCAACCGTGGTCAAGTGATGATTCCCCATCTTCACATCTGTGAATGTCCTTATTAGTTTCCCACTGCATTGAATCAAAGAAGAAGTGGATTTCAGATGAAGCAATTTCAACCGTGGTCAAGTGATGACTACCCATCTTCACATCTGTGAATGTCCTTATTAGTTTCTCACACCATGCGTTACTCCACAGCCAGAAATTGTTTGGTAAAAGAAACAGGAAGCTAATAATATGCCTATTTGTTCAGAGATAGTCACAAACTGAACATGGAGATATCCAGAATACGATAGAAGAAGAGAATCAGAGCTTAACTATTCGAAGTCATACTTGTGGGGAAACTAAGACGTACGTACCTATAGATGTAAAGGAAAGCTTCAGGCACCATTCCGGCAATAGATCCAGACAAGTAGGGCCAGAAATGCAGACTAGTCACTACGACTGCATAGTTGAAAACTGTGTAGGGAAATGGCGAGATTCTAAAGAGCGCAACCACTTTGAATTGATGGAACCAGCTCCCTTCACCAGCAAGTCTAAGCAATGCTGCATTTCGGGGCCATCTTTTCAACCATTGCTGCATATACATTAAGAGCAATTAGTGATGAAGCAATAGCTCATTAAAGTCATCTGAAGAATGAGGTCCCTTACATGTATACGATCACGGAACAGTAGTCCTATCGAATATGGCAGGACCATTCCAATAGTTGTTCCAATCATTATGATTACAAAACCTAGACCGTATCCGAATATCATTCCAGCCAGCCACATGGAAGGTCCGGATGGAATTAACAATACAGGGAAGAATGCCAGAGAGCCAACAAGCACCAGGGCAAGGACCGGACGACCGAACGCAGTGGCTTCCCACTGCATAATTGGATAGAGAACCTACAGTAAAGAACAAGCAATGGACACTTACGGTTATGAGGATCATCAGTAGCCATTCAAACAAAATACTGCCATTTCACACTGGAACGCTCAACCAAAACAGTTGCATAATTTTTTTTTTGTTAGCTCCAGTTTTCCTAAAAGTTCATGTAAGCTGACCACATACACCATATTTGGCTCCTTTTGTCTAGGTCTACGTTGTACTGTGAAGTACGTGATTAATTGCAAACAGTATGGGATATAATGACAAACTTGTCAGAGGTTCTATTCAAATGAATGACAATATTAGACAGTAGATGTGACCACCTTTTCAAGAACCCAGAAGACAGCACATAACACAACAAACAGATATGTTATTTTCACTGGATACTGAACCAAACTAATAAATAGAAACAAAGGAAGGAAGAATTCTCCAATGTATTAGTACTAGCTGTAGCAAGTGATGAACAACATAGTATCAATTCCCCAAGAGGCCGCAATTCCCGTGAGCAACTATACTAATTACGAGGAGCTCATTTTAGCTATGCTACAAACACTTAACTTGCGCTGCTATTTTGATCAGTTTTGCATCTTCAAAAACAAAAGCATTTGTAGAAACATAAACAATTGCCAACATATCGATTAATTACAAGAGATTTGATGGGTTTCGAGACTAAAATCAGGGTTTAAGTTAACAAGCAGTCATTAACCTAAAAGACACTTCTAACTTCTCCACATTCCGTGATACCATCATTGAAGTATAAACACAGAAGACATTGGGTTCCTGGAAAATCAGGCACTGCACATGCACATGCGGTAGAGTGCTGGCTTGTTCACGATGTGTTAATGCCTGAAGGGTATATGATTGCATGCATGTATTTTGTGCGTGGATCAGAGACAATGTACCTTTTCCAGTAGAAATGGAACTCCCCAATTCAAGAAAACGAGGACAATGATACTAACAATAGTGAACAATGACAAGGCTTTGGTCCACCACACAAAATTGTGAAGTCTGTCATCTCTTTGAGGTCGTAAATTGTCAGCTTCAGCTGTTATTGGCTCATTGGATATAACCAGCCTAACATACTCGCTATCTTCACTTGGAGGGAGCTGCTCAGGGTTCACATCCTGTTTTTGCGCTTCTTGTAATGAATCAGGCATCTTGATGGGAAAGACGGAGAAGGCTGTGGAATGGATAAAAATATGAGCACGGTACAAGCAAGCACAGCAAAATGGAGAAATGAAATCCATCAGTGCACTCTAACATCTATGAAAGGGATACCACTTCACTTTGCAAGAGTAAATTTCCTCAACTAACTTATAGTTAAGTAGCACAGTGTTCAGTTAATCGGGTGAAGCATGCAGTGAGAAGACAGGAATTTCTAACTGGCAAGTTGAAAGCTAGATACAAATATGACAGTCCGATCGAGAAATAACTACGGTAAAGTGCAGGGAAGCATGCAACGCCATGGGAGGTGCCTATATTGGTCAAGTGCCAGAGCAGAAACTTCAAATGCGCAGATGAAGAAGTGGGCTGCTAGCAAACTGAAGCAGCATCTACAAATTGGCAATCTAACGAGGATTAACACAGTCCAACGATCAATCAAAGGTATTGGGCGAGTAGGGCATCCATGAAAAACCCAACTGGAAAAGCCAGGCAGCAGACATCTCACCCGATGAAAGTGAAGAAATCAAATGAAGTTCGTTCGGTGAAGAGGGTTTCAAGAGCTGACAAGAAAAGAGAAGCGTAGTTGTGGGTGGCGAGCAAAAGCAGTTAACTGCGTGAACCCGCCGTCCTTCTTTCTAATTCTAACACGCACACGCACGCACGCACGCACACAGAGAGATAGAGGAAGAGAGGAATCACGCATCCAGAGCAAACGAGTCGTCTTCGGCAGAAAATCTTAAGCAAGGCAACAGTTAACAAGAAAAGGGAAAAGGAAATACAATTAGACCAGAGGAGGGAAGCGAGCGGAGGGACGGAAAAGCACCTGAAAAGGGGGCGAGAGGAACGAGGATGGGAGTTGAAGGAGGAGGAGGAAGAAGAAGTCAGGACGTCGTCGATAGCTCCACCACCACCACCATCAGCCGCAGCAGCAGCAGCAGCAGATGGAAGGAGAGGAGGGACAAGTCGTCTGGGCTCGGCACACCACACCTCACCCTCTTGCCTCCCCTCAAGCAATTTCGTTTCCTCTCTCTCTCTCGCTCTCGCACCCCACGCCCACCCAACTTGACTTTTCTCCTTTGCTAAGCCCAGGGTTGCTTCTTCCTCTTTGCATCCGAAGCTTCCATTCTTTCCCCCTTTTTCTTATCCTCCAAAAAAAAAAATATTACAGGCAGGCAGAAGAAACTACACACCGCTCTCCCGGATCGAACGCTTTCCTAATTTTGAATTTCCAACGGTGACATCACTCTGTCGATCCGTGATCTCGTAAAAAAGGGGTCTTCTTTTCATGTTGGGAGACGGAACGCGAAGGAAATTACAAAAGGCCAAACCATTTGCTGAGAGGAATTCGAACGTGTAAACGAAGACAAGGACATCGCGAGGGGAGTAAGGTTTAGAGAAAGAAGATGCTCGCCGCATATTCTCATCTTACCTTTGACAACATCTTTCATTCAAACCAAACATGTCCCAAGGTTGGACGGACCAACAATAACTCGATTATTCGACCCCAAAAAAAAAACAGCAACTGGATTCAAAATCAATTGGAAAAAACAATTTCTTGAACTACGTTTGTTTAGGAGAAAATGAAACATTTTTTTAAAAATATTTTTTAAGAAATCACCTTTCAATAAATTGATTATATTTTCGGCATTTGGCCAAAAAAAAATATTTTTGGCCTTTCTTTTCTTTTCTTTTTTCTTCTGTCACTCATTGATCACAGGAACAGTCAGTAAGCAGCCACACTCGAGGGACGAGCTCTCCCATGTGAGGTTCAAGCTCGTCGGATTTGGGGAGACTTGTTCCTCCCTTCTCCTTAAGGAAAATAAAAAGAGAGAATTATAAAAAATTAGGATTTTTTTAAAATAATTAACAAGAAAAGAGATGTGAAGAAATGTAGAGGAAAAGATGAGGAAAAACTATTTCCTCTTTCCCCACATTTAAAAGCGTTTTTCGTGGACTAAAAATATTTTCTATGACTAATTTATTTTCAATGAACATACCAGAAAATCTGAAAAAAAAAATATAAAAGTTACTTTTCTCAAAACAAACGGAACTTTCTATCAAATATCTATGAATCCAATCATGATCTTATAATACAATCACAATCTTATAACAAAAGCAAGAGATCCGAGATTGGCATTGCACGAGTCTTTCTTTGAGCTAAGAGTCGGACAAGTGAGAAATAATGAGGTGAACCCAAAAATAAAAAGTTGGGTAGAGCCGAATTTAAGATGTCAAAATCTTTTCCCTTGCTATTTCATTCAGCAATATCAACCTTCAACAGCAGGTCAGACACCTAGGTTTAGAAAACTTAAGTTATCTAATCTAATTTTAGTTCTGACAAAAAAGAAAAAAGAAAAAAAAAATCTAATGTTAGCATGTGAGTAGCACCCGCCCCATGAAAACTGCGTCTCTGAGGCGTTCAATTTTGAATTTACGAGCCTCTCGAGATATCCCATTGACATTTGGTCGAAAGGGCTCGAGATCATGTATGTAACATCCAGTTAAAATACCTCAACAGCCGCCGTCCTCCTTAGCCTCAGGACTGTACAATCATCAAAAGACCCAACGCAACCCTAAAGTCGTCCCGACGTGGTTGCCTTTGCTAAAATCAGATGCTATGGTCAAATTTTAGGCACAGTAACCGAACCAAATTTTAGGCCCTCGCTAACTGGCGCGACCTCCGTCGGCCCTCAACCCAAAAAAACATAAAATAAAATCAAAATATAAAAAATAATCAAAATAAAAATCAAAAAAGAAAAATCCAAAAAACGAACCTAACTGAACTTTTGATTCAGTACATATTTAGATTGCGATGAGATTCAATTCACTTCAAACTTGCACGTTAATGATTCAATTTGGTTCAAGAAAATTGAATCGAACTGAACAATTAACATCCTATTTAACACTACGATTTAATCAAAGATGCTCGTTATTTCCAAATAAAAGATGATGGGCCGGATGTGGATGTGGATGCGCAAGGGTCGTCATGAAGCACGTCATCGTCTAAATTCGATCGAATATGAAGCATGTGCAAATCCCACCTATATATATAATCGTCCCTATCATAATGGGAATTTCCTTGACTGTCAGCCTGGCCAGTGCGGAACTAACGTTTCTCGAGCTGTGCTGCGACTTAATTATGAAAGGAGCGAATATGATAGCTCACATCAACTGTACAAGAAAGAGCATTGCAGTTTTATGACATCTACAACCCAAGACAACATTATGGTGGATAGTTATGCAGAGGAAGCTGCCTAAACTTCCAACTCCAGGACAACATTAGACAGGCCACTCCTACAGTTTACTACAGACAGCAGCTTTCTATCGATCTCGGCACATAAATTACTCCACTTGCTGCTCCAATACATTCACTGAATGCCATTGGTCTCGGCAAGAACAAAAAAATGTATGGAGGTTCAACAGAGTCGCACTGGTCTAACTCCACCAACGAGAGCATTCACTTCATGCAAATTTGTTGAGAAGTCGTCGAAGTATCTCAAATGACTGCAGAGAGTGCGTCCTCCGAATCTACTTTTAACTGCAAAAGCAAACTGACAGGTTTGTTAGCTACCGCAGTACCTAGTTTGAAGAGTAATGGAACATATTTATCCGCTGACTGACTATAACACCTGCTTGAGATGGCTAATAAGTGCTGCATGTAATAACTTTTGCAGCTTCTGCCACCGTCCAGCCATCTGGTCAGACCTGGTCAACTGCTCAAGATAGCACCACAATCGCTCCACTGTTGTATATGGGAACCACACAGCAGATGGCCTTTTGCGGTGAATTAAGTGTGCAGGCCTCTGTAAAGGGTCAATGCAATAGCACTATCCATTACAAGGGCTGTACATCGACACATACATGCATAGATATATCTATCAACAGCTAAGAATTTTAAAGAAAATCAAAATTCCCACATTCTAAAAAGGCTAATTTTTCGACCAAAAAAAAAGACTAATTTATTCTCCTGGCAAGCAACCTATACCTTCTGACCCCCCCCCCCCCCCAAAAAAAAAAAAAAACAAAAACAAAAAACCTATACCCTAATCTTCAGAACCAGATGATATTCTGACTAGCAAGTTCTCCAACGGTTCAACCTACTAATAATAAAAACTAAGTGTTCTTCCCCAGAATGTTGATATGTTGAAGCTTTAATCAATTAAAATCCGTAGAGCAATTAAAATGTAAATCCAGACCATATATCAAAGCATCATGTATTGCAACCTCACGCACACCAATTTGGAAGAGTACCTACATATCAATCAAAGTTCTTACTTGTTTTCACCAGACAATACACTGGCTTTTGGCCCATCAGGAAAATTTACCCATGAAAACTTCGTCTGCATGAACCCTAGCAACTAATCACTTGGTTTCTCTTTACCCAAAAAAAATAAATAAATAACTAATCACTTGGTTCTCAGTAATCAACATTGCATATTCTCATGATAAAGCCGGAGTACTGCACTACAAATTCCAAAATTTCACCCCCTCTTGCCTGTACCTCACCGGCCCCTTCAAGTCACCAATAGAAAGTCCCAGGAAAAAGGAAAAATACATTTCACATGATGACTCAGCCCAGGAAGTTTTTGAGGTAGAATAAATGAAAATATGCAAAACCAGAATGGAAACTGAATGGCAGGGAAAGGAAGAAGATAACAAACTATTTTATAAAACCAGAAGGAAATGGGATCAGAGACAAGAAAGCGTGTTGGGAAATCGAAACCATTAAAGAACATAACTGAGCAATAAAAAGCAAAATTTATCCAAGAGACAACCAGTCTCCTGAAAAGCATCACAAAATGCAAATTACCACTGAAGCAAATGATTCTATGTACTCCAGCAACAAATGTGTGGCTTCTGTGTATCTCCCATAATCAACAAGCAACTGAAACAAAGACGCTGGATTAGATTCATGCCCAGCCATACCCCAGCTCGTGTCCTTTCTATTGCCCTGCCAAATCCATCAAATTAGGCGGATGAATAATGGATTGTAATTGTAATGAATGCGACATCTCCATCTCAGAAAGAAGCAGACATGTAATACATTTAGAAAAAAGTACCAGATTGAACTTTAAGTACCAACAACCCACATAAGAAAAGTTCCAACACTTGTATATAACTAGGTAAGATAAATACAGTAAAGTCAGCAACCAATGCAAAAACTTTACATGTTAGAAGGTAAGTTGTCAAGTAGCTACTTGTATAGAAGAGTGAGATTTTATGGGACCACTGCTAACTGCACTAAAAGCTTAAGCTATTAAAAAAAGATGTGGTTTAATATTTATGTATTCCAACAGTCCCCCTCATGCTTAGTCTGGTCTTTTGCCTAGTACTAGGCGTTGACATATTCATTAGAGAGGCAAATAGGGGCCTGAAAAGATTTGAACTCAGAGCTATTGCTCTGATACCATGAAAGATTTTGTGGGATCAATGTCAACATCAACATCAACAACACCTTTATCCCAAAGTAGTTGGGGTCGACGGTCGATGAACCCCAAAAAATCATAAAAATAAAAGCAGAATCAAGAGATGGAGAAGAGATAAATGTGTAAAAATAAATAAGTATATATATATATATCTATCTATACACTACCCTTCCACAACACTAATATACTTTCTCCACTCTGTCCTAAGACAAATCGTACGTCAATCTATTTCCCACTCTATTCAATCTTGTTTTACTGCTTTCCCCCAAGTAAGTTTCGGCCGACCTCTTGCTTTTTTCGTGTTATGCTCTCGATAGCAAACATTTGTTCGTATCGATGCGTCTAAGGGCCTTCGGAGGATATGCCCAAACCATCTCAATCTATGCTCTCTCATCTTTTCCATCACTGGTTCTACTCCAACTTTTCGTCGAATCTTTTCATTTCTTATATTATCCATCCTTGTATGACCACGCATCCACTTTAACATCCTCATTTCTGCTACTCCCATTTTATGCTCATGTTTCCTTTGTGCTGGCCAACATTTAGCTCCGTATAACATGGCAGGTCTGACTGCTGTTTTATAAAATTTTACTTTTAACCTAAGAGGAATTTTGCGATCACACAAAAATTCCGATGCATTGCGTCATTTCATCCAACCTACTCTGATTATATGGCTTACATTCTCATCAATCTCTCCCTCCTTTTGCAATATTGATCCCAGATAACTAAATGTATCTTTCTTGGATACCTCTTGTCCGAGCATATTTACGGCTTCTTGATCCTCTCTTCCTGTCGTGTCAAACTCATACTTCAAGTATTCCATCTTACTTCGACTTAGTGTACATCCTTTAGACCCTAACGTGCTTCTTCATATTTCTAACTTAGCGTTAACCCCAGCCCTGGTCTCATCAATAAGCACGATATCGTCTGCAAATAGCACACACCACGGCACCTCATCATGAATATCTTTTGTTAGCTCATCCATAACTAGGGCAAAAAGGTAAGGCTCAAAGCAGAACCTTGGTGTAAGCCTACTGTGATTGGAAAATAAATTGATATGCCATTACAAGCCTTCACACATGTAATAGCACCGTCATACATGTCCTTGATTGCCTCGACATACTTTGAAAGTACTTTTTTCTTCTCAAGAATCTACCACAAAACCTTTCTTGGAACCATAGCATACGCCTTCTCGAGATCAATAAACACTGTATGGAGGTATTTCTCAACAATACACCACAAAACCTTTTGTGGGATCAATGTCAACTACTCTAAAAGCTCAACCTATTAGAAAAAGACATGGTTTAATATTTATGTATTCCAACAAAGACGATTTTATTTAAGTTCAATTTTATCAACATTAACCAACCTTAGTTGCAAACGAAAAATCTAATCTGATAAGCTAAAAATCAAATATAGAAGCAAGAGAAAATTCTAAATAAGTAGTAAATCTTAACCGTGCACACCTCCCTTTGGAAACTATTCTATAATGTGGATTATGACCCACCTTGCATCAAATTAACTCACCCCAGACAGCCATAATGCTTCTCAGGAAAAAAAACAGAGTAGAGGACAACAGATCTACACAGAATCTCCGCAATTGGTGCCATCTACATGCAGGCATCCTAAAATCAACCATAAACAAAAAAAGGTAAATAGAAATTTCTCTCACCAACTCAGTGTACAACTGACCTGTTGCAAAAAAGCATACGCAACTTGCTGTACATTGCAACAAAAATAGGCTAATCTATGGTCTGGATTGACTATGGCACCAATTTCAGTTTGATTTAGTTTCCATATTATGGAGTAGATGTCTTATATAAACATGCAAAATTCTCATTACACAAATTACTGACAAATCATCTATTCTAAAAATAAATTCTCAAATAAAATGGATAAATTTATTAGATAAGCAGCAAGTTGGGTCAATCATTATGGCATTCCCCTAACTTCCAGTGCAATTACAAACAAATCACTTATTTCTAGATAACTCTGGCGTCCCCTATAAAAAGTTGTTACAACTAGGGGTGTCAATGGACCGGGCCGGGTCTCGGCCCGGTCCGAAGGTGAACAGTACTGAGTTCAGGCCGGCCCTCGTCGAGCGGGATTATTTTTCATTTCATTTTTTCTTTTTCTTTTTTGAATAAAAATTAATTAACAAATCTATCAAATGAAAGAATATAAAAAGAAAAAAATTTAATTAAATTAAAAGGAAAATATGGGTGCTTAAAAAAGCCGGGCTTCGGGCCAGCTCGTCCTAAGTACCAAGCCCGGGCCGGCCCGGCCTGAAAATTAACTGAGACGCGGGCCTTTTTGACACCCCCAGTTACAACATCAACATTACCGCCGCCGCCGCCTTTATCCCAAACAAGTTGAGGTCGACAGTCAATGAATCCCATACAAAAAATAAAAGCAAGACTAATCGAGGGAAAAGAGATAAATATGTAAAAATAAATAAATAAAAATATATATATTCACAAAATCAGTGTTTAGTGTTGTGGAGGGGTAGTGTATAGATAGATAGATAGATATATATATGTATATATTTATTTATTTATATTTGTTTATTTATTTTTACACATTTCTCTTTTCCCTCGCTTGATTCTGCTTTTATTTTTATGATTCTTTGGGGTTCATCAACCGCCGACCCCAACTAGTTTGGAATAAAGGTATTATTGATGTTGATGTATTCGCAAAATCAGTGAGCTTAAATTGCTTTATGATTCACCTTGGTTTAAAAGGAGGTAAATATCTAATCAGTCCACTGAAGCATCCCATGATGATACGTGGTGTAAGGTCATAACTGACAAGCTCCTCCAAAATGGAATTAAATTGACCAGTTTTGAGAGACAATGCCGGTTGGAGAGTTGGGTTCATTTAATTATATAAACCTCAGCAATTACAATCCATTTAAACAAATGAAAAAACAAAAAGAGACAAATTGAACAATTATAAGATTAATTGGGTCAAAGAACCATTGGCGCAAAATATTCTATGCAAGGGATGTTGAGATTAACCAAAATTTATGAGTTTCGCAGTAATATTCAGTGTGTAAAGTAAATACTGCAAGAGCGTAGAAGAATATCGTAACAGAGGACACAAAGTCCACATCTAAACCAAACTGCAAGTTTTAATATGGTTGCAAGGTTTCATCTCTTCGGTTTCGACTGTTTTACTTCGGAAATCTCTTTGGGACGATTCCAAATTGTACTTAAAGCAAACTAAGAACATCCTTTTTCCCCATATTGCAACCATAAGAGAATATCAATTAGAAAAATTGCAAACAGAAACTCTAGCACCGAGTGGACCTAACACATGCATTAGGGGTTACTGTTTTCTGTCCACCAAAACCTCCACACTGTATTTCATCTCCAGTGATCGCGGAGCTCTAACCTCAAGTCAAATCCACAGAAATTAATGCAATCACTCATTAGAAAGCAACAAATGAGAAATTCATATCAGAACAGATGTCCCTCGTAACACAAGACATCAAATCAATTTTCACAGCTACCCAAAGGAGATACATATGATTGAAGGCGGCAATGTGTAACCAATTCTTAGCAACTTTCGACATCAAAGCAGATATGCAACAACTTGTAGTAAATGAACAAGCAGATAAGCTTTACATTAAAACACCAGTTGCTCATGCACATGCAAAAATGTGGAGGAAAAATACCCAGTTAGAAGTCTTTTGAAGCTCCTATACCAAAAAATTATTTGGACAGTCTATAGACAGAAAAAGTACCTTAAACATACGCACTAGCCAAAGGGGGAGTTCAATTTGAGAATCTGCACGAAGAACAGTTTCAGCAACGACAACAGGCAATCGGGCATGAAAGTCCTTATACCTTCCCTGCAGGGAGAGAAAAACAGCGAAATATGCACTTAATAGTTGAAAGAAAGCCCTTCATTGCTTTAGGCTATTGTATTTACTTCGAGACTAGGGTTTAATGCTTTTGTGATATGCTATCATGTGTATCTAGGTTATGGACTCCAACCTACTGATTCATATTTTCATGATAATGTTGGTGTTGAGTCTAAATGGCAATTCCAACTAAGAAGACATTCCTTCGAAAGGAAAAGAAAAGGCAGGCCTTCTACATGCATTTAATTCCTAAAACATTGTCTTTCCATTTCATTCCAAAAGTAACGAGACCAATCACATGTAACACCCATTTCCCTTAATTTTTTTTTTTTTTTTGGTAAGGTCCATTTCCCTTAATTTGTTGGTCTCTACAAAAAGCTAATAATGGGCATGGGTTCAGCTATAAATTGCATTTTCGATCAAATCCACTGGACCACGTGATATAAAACAAGAGTAAAGCCAGTAGTCACACATAATGTAGAAAGCCATAACAGATTCATCACGCAAATTTGACAAGTATTGAACTCTCTTATCTCCTAATCAGATCATAACTACATGTAAAACTTCATGTGGGACTAACCGTTTCTGTATAAATTATTGTCATATCAAGTGTAAGTGTAACATATTTGAAAATTTTCCAAATTCAGTCACCAAGGGAGCACAAGACAAGCTAAAGGAAGCATAGCAAAAGAGAATGCAATGAAGAAATGTACCAGATAAAGCTCAAGATTTTCCCAGTGAGAATTGTCCGTGTGTTGTAGAGTTCGACTACCCATATCAGACAAACCAGGAACAGCTGCTTCATTCATTGTTGATATCAGCAATAAACCTTGTCTTTTGAAATCCTTCCTGGAAAATAAAACTCATTTAACGCACTGAATAACATTAGGCAACCATTAATATATACTTAAAGCTTTTTGGGAAGGACTCACCCTGTGACTGGTGAACCAACAGCATTGGGACAACACTTCAATGACATAGCAGAGAAAACTCTTTCCAATTCCCTGCGCAGAGGATGCTCATAATTGTAAATGACAAGCAAAATGAGCAAAGCGAGAGCATGCTATCATCCAACTCTTTTCCAGATTGCACACCTTTTTAGTCCTGAATTCTTCCAGAATTTCAGGAGAACAGTGAATGCCATATCATACAAATTTGTTTGGACCAAGATATCAACCAATTCTGAAGGAGCAGCAGGATCTCCTGGGAAAGAAGAAAACAGTATAAATTACTACTTACCTCCATTCCATGTATATCTCCCTATTTAAAAAAAAAAAAAACCACAAATGCAACGGACATCACAGCAAGCCTGGGATTTCCTTGCAATATGAAGTTGTTTTATAACCGACAGGATATCTCGTCACCTTCATAATATTTGTATCATAAACATCATCATAGCCTATAAAAATTTATTCAAGTCAAACGTCAAACAAGAAAATCAGATCTATTCTCGTTGAACTCATCACTCCTTCAAAAAAACAAAATTGATGCTTGGTAAAACCAGACCATTGTACAAGCTAATTCGATGCCTTACAATCAGACAATACCACCTAATTAAAAAAAAAATCATGACCCTGTAGCTCAGAAATGGTTAAAAAAAAAATAGAAAGCTGTTGGCTTGCCACTTCTTCGCCTGTGCTGTGTTTCTAAAAGACCGATTAATCATCAGCTGAAAATAGTAACCATGTCAATACTTGTTCAGGCCAACCACTGAGATCAAATAAAGCACATATGGTACCTGAATATGAACATTTGACGTTGCTAAGTGAAAGCAAATATTCAGCTGATGTCATCACAAACTCCCTCTCAAGTTTCTCGATGTCAAGATAAGAATAATATTGGGGCTGGATGGACTTAGCAGCAGCAGCTGAAAGCAGAAATAACAACAATTAAGTGCGTGAAAACTAAAGTAAATGTTGAAATACAGGATAAAACAACAACTCTACAGAGCTAAATGTTGTTCGCAAGAAGTCATAACTAAAAGATGAAGCATGATCATTTTAACACAAAATGAATATGATATTCTGTTAGATGATTTACTCTGTGGTTCAACTGCCTTTCTAGCCTTTTTACTTGGATAAGGCACTTGCTCAAATGAAATATCCTCAGGTGGCGGCTCAATCCAAGCATGTGCCGGGCGGACAAGATGCAATGCATTGATAGTAGCAGAAAGCCCATTCAACCGTTCTTGTAATGGGAGGAAAGACTGCTGATTATCTCTTAAACTGGTTTCAGTCCTCAAACGAGCTGTATATCTATACATATAACTTGCTGCTTTTCGCCAATTATGCCGATGCATCTCAAAAGAATAAAGAAACTTGTATGGATTTTGCTTCATCAGAATATCCGACCGCTCTGCCTGCAAATTATAGAAACCAAGGACCATTAATTTCTTCATGTGTCTCTATAGAACAGTCAAAACTCACTTTAAAAAAGGATACCTTCCAAAAGAGCTCCTGCTCAACCTTTTCCACTAAACCAATGAATGGCAGTTGACCATTAGAGAGAATCTGCAATGTAACAATTGCAAGCAGACTTCAGAACAAGATAAAAATTTATCAGTCACAAATCTATTTGGCACGATAAAATTGCTAATATGAAAGAAGATTCAGGGAAAAAACATTACTAAATGCATACATGATAACGCAAGAGTGTAGGGTTTATCTTCTTAGTAACTACACTTAGTGCTTTCCCATACATCATCACATTTTCAAACACCATTATCCATCCGAGCATTATGCTATCAGATTTTCAAAGAAAAGAAATATCTGATGTGAAAAATAACACCCCAAAGTTCAACTTATTTCGTGGAGAAGTAACCAAACAGAATTGGTCCAGGAAACAACATTTTGCTGATAGTAGCAAGGATAACCAAATTAATACGACGCCGTTCACTTCCAGAAATCACTTGACACATTGCCAGTCAACATTTATCATCACTTCAGCTCAAGTAATCGAACATTTGGCACAGATATTCCTTTAGTTGGTTCTGGAGAAAACCTCTTCATTGGCAACACCTTCCTATTACTTAGGGAAAATAATCTCCCAAATCAAACTTAACTAAGGTATTAAAAGATATTCACACCCACTACAACATCGGCCTATACCTCCAGCGGCCACCCAGCACATTTCATCTTCCAATGCAAACCCCACTAAAGTTGGCACCACATCTCCACAATCATGACCATCGTGACTGGTAATCACCACTGAAACAGCATTTGGTCATCACCATTGCGCCCAATCACTACTTCTGGGTCTGGCACCGGATGGTGGTAACCACCACGATGGCCGCAACACTCCAAAACTTAAGGACTAGAAATCTTATTTTGTAAAATGCACTTACTCTTTGAACAAGTAAACATAACCTTAGCAAGGATTTTCTGTCCCCCAAAAGAACCGTCACTAAAACAGACCCTCGATACATAGAATTCATCAGAACATTCAGTCAATGGTTTGAACCTATTAAGCACAATGACCACTTAGCAATATAAGGCAGAAGGAAGTTAAAAAACCTTCAATGCACCATGCTCAAAGAGAACATTTATGAAACGCCTCAAGCAGATGTGTTTGCTCTCCTCGTCTGGATTTGAGATAATAGCACAATATGCATCATAGAATTTTTTAAGATCCAATGTGAACTTGAACACATTTGCCCAAAGCCGTCCGCTGATAGCAGTCGCTGATTCATTTAATGTGTCCCCATCATAATCATCGATTCTCTGATTGAGAGCTTCGTCTACTTGCTCAAGTGCGGCATAAGAAAACTGACAAGCACCTTCACTAATGTTATGTTGCTCAAAAATCTGCATGACCCACTGATAGTAATGAAGCTTCCAGGCAGCAGGTGACGCACAATCAGCTAGAAGGAGAGTAGAAGAAGTTAATAGATGAAGGACATATATATCTTTTTCTTCCCTGAAATTTTTAAGATACAGTTTTAATGCAAAAACTCACGGAAACGAAGCGGTGGTAATCCAGTTGCTGGAGATAGTTTCTGCAAAGCACGAGCTGCACCTTTTCCAGATGAAGCTCTGACAAGAAAGCATTTTTTTTTACTGTTCAAATAAAATGACAATCACTCCCTACTCCATTAAAGTAGTTCGTGGCCAAATTGAGAGGCAGTTGCAGTTCATCAAATTGAGAAAGCACAAAAAATAATATCATAAGCAACAGTATTATGCTTTAGGTCCTCCATTTAAATGTTTAAACAGTCAAAAGCATGGTTAATGAGGCCTCAAAATGGGAGTCAATTCGAAAAGAGGAAAAAGACAATGGGAAAGAGACAAAAGATGAAGCAGCAAGGGACTACATTGTTAGATACACCGTTTTTTAATGATTGATTTGGCGATTTAATTGAACAATCGTTGGGATGTAAAATCAGATCGTGTTCACTCCAAGAGTCTTCAGGTAAGTCCAATTTCAGAAAGTGCACCAATATATGCCTCACTTCAAGAATACTTGTTCAAGCAATGCAGAAAGAAAATAACGTGTACAAATTACCTGAAGAAACAGCACACAGCATCAGAGATTTTCCTCTCTTTCATGAATCCATGTAATGCATGTGCCTGATGGAGAAGGCAACGTCCCAAAAGATGATGCACTATGCACCAATCACCGCTTGCATTCTGCAGACTGGCAGAACTGTATTCCTTTCGGGAATGGGCTTCCACTATGCTAAGAAGGAGCTGAGAGTGAACAATACAAGAAATGAAAGAAGTGGTTTAGAAAAATCCCTCACAACACACTATTATACGAAATATTCTTTATGGCAGAAAGGTAATAAAAGAACTTAACCTCAGCAGCTTTATACTGCCCATGTCTAATGAAGATCGAAGCAAGCTCAGTAGAATGACTCAAGAAAGCAGAAGAATCATCTCCATTCATGCCCCATATTATCCAGCTCGTAAATCTCCTCACAGCACTTGTAACAACTCGAGGATCAAGAAGAGACATATCAAGACCTTCAGAAAAGCTATGACTACTTAACAAAAGTATAGAGGCCAAGACGAAGTCACTTCTGCCCAGATTTTCATCCCATGAGCTCCGATCTGAGCAGCTATCTGGACAGAAGCAGGACAACACGTATAAATATTTTTTACATCAACTTCTCAAACAAATGCAATTTTTCAACTTCAAAATGAGAAGTAAATAACAGAAAGGGGAAAAAAAGAGTGAAATCAGAGTCTGAAGATGGTTGAAACAAGGTGCTTCAGCGGGTGGTTGCTATAATTTCAAGGAAGACTTCAAAATACGCATCCTCTAGCAGTCATGAGGTCAATTACTGGTTAAGGATCTCGCTATTTTGATATCCACAATCAGAGATGCTCTAGTGACATAAAGCTAAAATTTCACTACCTTATTAAACAACAACAAACAGCACAAACCATTGGCAACTTCATTGATCAGTGGACAAAAGAAATGAAGGAAAAAAAAAGAACAAGATAGAACTCAACCAATCTTGAGAGATGACAGCTGACTACTGAAATCTTCAACTGCACATGATTCAGATGGAGTGGCAGCAAAGAAATGAATAATCAGCCATTCAGCAATAATTTCTTGAATCATTGGAACCAGCTCCAAACGGATTCTAGATACATCATCCTGGGACATATTGATCTGCAAGGAAAAAACATAATTCTTCATAACATCCACCACCTTTTTCTCTTTTCTTTTTTTGAAGAATAAATAATAATTAATCATATAGTATACAGTTCAATATATCAGAAAGTGCCAAAAAGGAACAATTGGAATATATAAAAGGAGAATTTTTCCGCTGTTGAACTATCTCAGCAAATAAGAATGAACATATAGTGAAATCTGCATCAATTGGCAAATTATAGGGGGGGAAAAATTAACCTGTCCACTTAGGTGAACCAGATAAGATAGGAACAGAAGAAGGTCTGATGCAGACTCGAACATCATCTTAGCAATTTGGGAAGTAGCCTGGACTACAATGGAAGTGCAGATATTCAAAGATACTTGGTCATCCATCTTTTGTACGACCTTGTGTGGCACAAGAAGTTTTAAATATCCTTCCACAACTTCCAACACTATGCCCCATGAGGATGCTTTGTTGCTTAGTTGACGGAGAGTCAACAGGATATCAGTAGAAAATCTCCTAAAACTCTTGTGATCTATTGGTTCCTTCTCCCATGCCACGTCAGATACATTAGTTGATATTCCTTTAGCGCTATATCCAGTTTGAAGTGTCTTCAGTAGAGAAGAGAAAATTTCATCAGAAGTGATTGAAGGCATCGTGACAAGTACTTCATAAAGTACTGCAGAAGCCGCTTTCCCAAACTGTTGGCCGATGCTATTCATGCAGCCAAAAATTTCAGCTAGAACCTCGCTCTCAACCCCATTATCTGAAGAGCTAAAACTGAGCTTTACAATATCACTTATTTCATCCGAACCTAACAAATAAGCATAAACAGGCAATATTATGTCAGACATACCAGAGAAGTGGTGTAAACTGAAAAGACAACTTGAAAAGCTCTCTTTTTTTTATCCAAGTAGAACAAAAGGCAGATGGTAACATACTGACACAATTTGAAGTAAGTCATGGGTATCTGGCATACCAGTAACAAATAGTTCAATTTCCTCCAATGAACGAAAGAAGGAAATTGAACTTTTGCGGACCAAACCAACTCCACCATCGGGAAGCTGAGGAAGCAACCCTAACGGAGCATTGTTGTTACACCAGTAATGAAAATAGCGATTGCAGAAATTCTTCCAACGATAAAAAGTTGTTTGTATTGCTTCATTTGCACCCTAAAACAAATTACCAAATGTCAGTAGCAGAGTTGACAACCGTAACATCTCACATCTCAGAGACTGGGAAAGCAATATGTATGTATGCAGTTGAGCAAAACATAGTGGCCGAAGAACAGTTCTAAGAGCAACCTCATATTCAACCAGCAGGAGTATTTCCTTTTTCAGGCCATCAATTGTTAAAGACTCCAGCTCAGAATCAGTCAAACACCTGTTATAATCCATCATAGTAGCACGGAGAACATTATCATTGAAAACCCCACCATGAAGAAGTCTATCCAAGAAGATAGATGAGAGCAACGGAACAGCATTATCCTGCGCAAGGAAATTATGACATCATGAACACATCTGCACCATATGAAGCCCCAGAAGCAACAGCATGCACCACAAAGTTAAATGAAAAGGGGAAAACAAAATATGGTTCCAATTGTCTCCAATAAAAGAGCTTTAGATTGTGAGTCTTGTCAATTAGGAAAGCAGAGTCATGTGAACAAACGTGCCAGCCAGCCTTTTGATTTGGTTCATACCAATGGTTAGGGCCAAGTCATATCAGTTCAAAATTGAGTTTCGCCATTTTGACAGTTTATGGAAAAACATCTTTCTGGACTTCATTCTAGCTTTACATCTTTTGTGCCGAGATAATGGTGTATCCATTCATGTTGTGACAAGTGATAATGCTCAAGAGTATAAGGTTACCTCCAATATTCTTGTACAAGGGGATCTTTGTAATCACTTCTTGTATAAATTTTGCAAGACCAAAGCTTACGGTAATAGCTTAAGTTATTAAATCGAAGGCATTTGTCTTAACACTAAAGTGTAGTTTGGATTTTGCCCAAAACTGAAACGTGAAATATAGATGGCAAGGCAAATAAAGGGTTTGACAATTTTGAACTCAAGACCTCATACTTTGATACTTTGTAAATTTTTGTGAGACCGTTGTCATCAATTCTAAAAGCTTAAGCTAATAAATGAAGGCATGGTCTAATATGAAACATTCTAAAGATGTACAATATCCTATACAAGTACAACAAGGGCACATACAATTAACACATTAACACATTCAACATCAACATCAACAACACCTTTATCCCAAATTAGTTGGGGTCGGCGGTCGATGAACCCCAAAAAATCATAAAAATAAAAGCAGAATCAAGGTAACAAATTAACACATTCGATTAATAAATTTCTCCTCTTGTAAATGGCTTGTGAGGATTGCACCTCCCAATTGCTTAGATGAAAAGCATGGAATGGCTCTTGGACATGTCATCACCTAAGGATGACAGACGAAAGAGCAGAGAATCAACTCTAGATAATAAGTCACAAGATGTTAAGAGCTATCATTCAACCGAAGTGTACCTTCATTAACGGTAAAAATGAACATGTAATCCACAGAAGATCATCTGAAAAACGTTCAGGACTTTGAAATAGCTGATCCGCAACAAATTCTTCCAGCAGTGTATAACACAATTCTTCCTCCCTACAAACAAGATAGACTAAAGTCAAAGACCTCAATGTCGCCCCACATGACACAATGAAAGAAAAAGCTACACAAGTAATCCCTTTCTTGGAGAAGTATTTTCCTGATACTCCTATGAATGGAGGCAGGATGATCTACACTACAGTAGTGCAAGCTACAAGTATAGTAGCATCTATCTACAAAATCATTGCCGAAGTCCTGGAAATCAAGTAAAGGAAGTCATTTGACCCATAACGCCATTTCCTGCTAAATGGTTAGCTTCATGTTAAAAAGTGGAAGAACTAGTTATAGTAAACGTGCGAAAAGCCTAGGATCATCTCTCATGGTGATGTGACATCTCTGAGAAAGTTGGGCTCCATGATGCTGTGGCAGCTCCAGTCAAATTCAACTTTTTCAGAGGCTTACACAAAAAGTGACCTGTCACCAGGTGCCCTATTTAGTAAAATGCAGATCGAAGCAAATGTCAAGAAAGAGCCAGCATACTTAGGGTAGTAGGGATATCACACATTTGTCCACACCAAATTCTTGCTTAAATAAACACAACTTTGGTGTCGCTTTAAATTATTTTTATTGGTTAAATGAAACCAACAAGAACAAGGGGGAAGTAAATATGATGTGGAAGGAGATGTCTAACTGCATCCAAAGAGTGGCAAAAGGGTGCTAGGAGCAAGTAGAGGGAATGGACATCAAACAAAGGAAACTTGGTGGTCGAATGAAGAGGTGCAGAAGGCAATTAAGCAGAAATAGTGTTTGAGATGTCACCATAAATGTCATAATGAAAAGAATTTGCAAAAGTTTAGATTGGCAAGAAAAAATGCCAAGAAAGCTGTGCGAGAAGCCCAACTAGTTTGGGATAAAGGTGTTGTTGATGTTGATGTTGATGTTGAAAGCTGTGCGAGAGGCCAGAGGTAAGGTTTTCACCGATATGTACAAAAAACTTGGGAGCAAAGAAGGAGAAAAAGGTATCTATAGACTTACAAAGTCAAGGAACAAAAAAACAAAGACTTGACACAGGTTACATGCATCAACGATGAAAATCAAACACTTTTGATAAGAGATGAAGAATTTAAGGGCAGGTGGATGAGCTATTTCAACAAACTTTTCAATGGGGAGAGCGATAGAAGTGAGGTGGATTTGGAAGATGCTTCTGATGATTCAAACAGAAAGTTTGTGCATAAAGTCAAAGCACAAGAAAGCCTTGGGACTCGATGGTGTTCCTATTGAAGTGTGGAGATGATTAGAGTATGTAGCAATAAGTTGGTTGACTAGCCTTTTAACAAGATCCTCCGAATTAATAAGATGCTTGATGAATGGAAGAAGAGTATAATTGTGCCTATCTATAAGATCAAGGGGGATATCCAGAATTGTTCCAACTATATAGGCATTAAGCTTATGAGCCATACAATAAAGTTGTGGGAGAGAGTTATTGAGCATCGTTTGAAAATAGAGACCACGGTGCCTGTCAATCAATTTGAATTTATGCCATGAAGATCTACTATGAAGCTATTTTCTTGATACGACAATTGATGGAGAGATATCGAGAAAGAAAGAAGGACCTTCATATAATGTTTATTGATCTCGAGAAGGCGTATGATAGGATTCCAAGAAAGGTTCTGTGGTAGGTAATTAAGAAGAAAAAAGTACCTTCAAAGTATGTAGAGGCAATAAAGGATATGCATGATGGTGTTACTATATGTGTGAAGGCTTGTAATGGCACATCAAGTTATTTTCCAATCACGGTAGGCTTTCACCAAGGTTCTGCTTTGAGTCCTTATCTTTTTACCCTAGTTATGAATTAGCTAACAAAAAATATTTAAGATGAGGTATCGTGGTATATGCTATTTGCAAACGATATTGTGCTTATTGATGAAACCAAGCCTAGTGTTAACGCTAAATTAGAATTATGGAGAAACACGTTGGAGTCTAAAGGATTTACGCTAAGTCAAAGTAAGACGGAATACTTGAAATGTGAGTTCGACACAACAAGAAGAGGGGATCAAGAAGCCGTAAATATGCTCGGACAGGAGATACCCAAGAAAGATACTTTTAGATATTTGGGATCAATTTTGCAAAAGGAGGGAGAGATTGATGAGGATGTAAGCCATACAATTAGAGTAGGTTGGATGAAATGATGCAATGCATCAAGATTTTTGTGTGATCGAAAAATTCTTCTTAGGTTAAAAGGAAAATTTTATAGAACAGTAGTAAGACATGACATGCTATACGGAGCTGAATGTTGGCCAGCACAGAAGAAACATCAGCATAAAATGGGAGTAGCGAAAATGAAAATGTTAAGGTGGATGTGTAGTCATACAAGGATGGATAAGATAAGAAATGAAGATATTCGATGAAAAGTTGGAGTAGAACCGATGGCAAAAATGATAAGAGAACATAAATTGAGATGGTTTGGGCATATTCTCCAAAGACCCCTAGATGCCTCGGTACAAACAGACATTTATTATCGAGAGCATAACACGAAGAAAGAAAGAGGTCGACCAAAACTTACTTGTGGAAAAGTAGTAAAACAAGATTTCAGGGAGTGGGAAATAGATTGGCGTACAGTTTATCTTAGGATGGAGTGGAAGAAGGTTATTAGTATTATGAAGGGGTAGTGTATGAATTTATATTTATTTATTTATTTTTACTTATTTTTCTCTTTTCCTTCGATTGATTTTGTTTTACTTTTATAAATCTTTAGGGTTCATCTACCGCCGACCCCAACTAATTTGGAATAAAGATAGTGTTGATGTTAATGTTGGTTAAATGAAACTAACAAACTAAATGATGGTCACTTTTCATTGTAAGTACAGGATTCGTACAAAACTAACACGACCTGTGTAACCAGTCCCAAGACCAGATGAAGGAGGGAAAGGTGCATTAGATGGCTACCTAATAGCCATCACTCCTATTTTTTCCAGTCAAATCCTTATGAAGTGTATTCTATATGAAAATGTAACTGTACTGAAGCCAGATATCATCTAGAAGCAGCAACAATAGCCCAAAAGCGGCGAGAAATGTGCAAGGGCCACGTTATCACCGTCCAGAAGTCTTGTCAAATGAACAAGGGTTCTGCCATCTCACTTAATGGGTGAAGGAACATGGTAGTCATCAAGGAGGGATATGTTTAAAATTAGGAGCATTGAAACCTTGTCAGCCAAAGAATGAATGTGGTATACACAATGGTAAAAAAAGTGAATGTTGGACGTGTCTCCAAGAAACTAAGTGGATCGATGCCAAGGAAAATGATCTCAAAAGCACGTTTTCTAAATAAGTAGAATAGCATCGTTGAAATCTCATTGATAAGTCCTTGAAGGATGACACCGTCGGATCAATGATAGAATTATCCTTTAAGATAGCGGAAGAAATGAAATTTTCAATCTTTTTAGGATTTACAATCCTCAAGTAGCTTCGGATGGAAGCAACTTTGATGTATAACAATGCTTTAACAATGAATCCAAACAACTAAAAAAAATACCTTAACTATATAGTAAATTGAAAATAACGCATACTTACTCATCAGTATTAGCATGAAACGAGCTATGATAAATCAGACCATTTTCTTTCAAAATCCATATATCATCTGAAGAAAGTTTGGCATCAATACATCCCCCCTAGCAATCATAGTGAACAAAATTAGTGCCAGAAAAATAAGTCAGAGAGTGGGTAACGAGCAATATGACGCTAATGTCTAAGTCTCACAAATATTGTAATAATAAAAGAAGGAAAAGGCAACAAAGCCTGTGTACCTCCTCAATATGGATGTTTTGCATTAAAGTATTCACCGACAGGATGGACCTCTCCCCGATGCCAAAATGAATACCATATACATCTATAGTCTCCGTGGTATCTTCCTTCAAAAGTACAAGAAGAATAGCTGAAGCAAGTGAATCTCAAAAATAACTATCGCCAACTTTAACAAGATTCACTCCAGATATGAGTATTCAAAAATGAGGGGGGAAACAGCACATGAAGAAGAGAAAAGATTTGGGGGTTGCTTGGGGGGGGGGGCCTTAACATTACTATTACTCGTCACAATGAGCCCACTAGAAAATCCATGCCTTATCATTTTGAAAATTCAAAGATACATACTTCGAGGTGGGTAAGTCTTTGTTTTATGACTTCCACATTTCATTAACAGAACAAGGTCACAACTCCATCATGTTTGATCCATACAAATACTATACCCAAACAACACAACATTAACAACACCTTTATCCCAAATTAGTTGGGGTCGGTGGTCGATGAACCCAAAAAAGAAAAATAGAATAAAATAGAATATAACAAAAATAAAAAGCAAAGATCAATTGAAGAAAAAAGAATAAAATATAAATAAAAATAGGGAAAAAAGGGGACTAAGGACTAAAAAAGTCAGTCTGGAACAGAGGAAATCTACCCCGCTCTAATACTAATAGCTTCCCTCCACTTCGTCATAGAACAAACCGTATACCAATCTATTTCCCACATCCTTAAATCTTGTTTATTACTTTCCCCCAAGTTAGTTTCGGTCGTCCTATTCTTTTCTTCATGTCATGCTCCAGTAACAAATTTTTGTTCTTATTGAAGCATCTAGGGGTCTACGAAAAATATGCCCAAACTATCTCGGACAATATTCTCTTGTCTTTTCTGCCACTGGTTCTACTCCAACTTTCTGTCAAACATCTTCATTTCTTATCTTATCCATCCTTGTATGCCCACACATCCACATTAACATCCTCATCTCTGCAACTCCCATCTTATGCTCATGTTGTGTATGTGCTGACCAACATTTAGCTCCGTATAGCATTGCGGGTCTTACTGTTGTTTTATAAAATTTTTCTTTTAGCTTAAGAGGGATTTTACGATCACACAAAAAACCTGATGCATTGTGTCATTTCATCCAACCTGCTCTGATTCTATGGCTTACATCATTGATCCTAGATATCTAAAAGCATCTTTTTTAGGCACCTTCTGTACAAGTATATTCACTGATTCTTGATCTCCTCCTCTCGTCGCGACGAACTCACACTTCATGTATTCAGTCTTATTTCAACTTAATGTAAATCCATTGGCCTCCAATATACTTCTCCATAATTCTAATTTAGCATCAATCCCAGCTCTGGTCTCATCAATAAGCACAATATCTGTAAAAAGCATACACCACGGCACCTCATCTTGGATATCTTTTGTTAGCTCATCCATAACAAGGGCAAAAAGATAATGACTCAAAGCAGAGCCTTGATGTAAGTCAACTGTGATTTGAAAATAACTTGATGTGCCATTACAAGCCTTCACACATGTAGTAGCACCATCATATATATCATTGATTGCCTCTACATACTTTGAGGGAACCTTTTTCTTCTCCATAACCCACCACGAAACATTTCTAGGAACCTTATCATACGCCTTCTCAAGATCAATAAAAACCATATGTAGATCTTTCTTCTTTTCTCAATATCTCTCCATCAACCGTCGTATCAAGAATATAGCCTCCATGGTAGATCTTCCCAGCATAAATCCAAACTGATTTGCAGTAATCTTGGTCTCTATTCTCAAACGATGCTCAATAACTCTTTCCCACAACTTCATTGTATGGTTCATAAGTTTAATGCCTCTATAGTTAGAACAATTCTGTATATCCCCCTTGCCCTTGGAGATAGGCACAAGCAGACTCTACCTCCATTCATCAGGCATCAGTTAAGCAAAAATACAAAAAGCAAAAATGCATGTCAGTTAAGCAAAGGAAAAGAGCCATCGGCGAGATATTCAATTGTAATAGCAGAGGAGCATTATGCAAGAAAGCCGCAATTGACAAAGCAATAATGATTGCAAATGGGGAGTCAACCACTGAAGTATCGATGAAAGGCGTCTACAGGGGTAGAATGGTCCCGAAAAGAACTACCATAACCTATCCAACCTCATCAATTCCCTTTGTTCTCAACCTCAGAATATAAAGGATAATATTCAATGTATTGTATGGGTAACCACATATGGCCTCAATTTCTTTTATCAAAACACAAAACAAGCTAATGTCAAGTATTTTACTGTAGGAATACTGAAATGCTTCAGCAATTTGGTCCAACTATGTTGACGATGCCACCAGAACAAATCTACCTTTAGTTAGATCGGCATTCTCCTCTATTTACCACTGTTGCTGGCATAACCTTGCTTACCGGGAAAAAATTATTTCTACAACCCTTCCAGTAAAAATCTGATGCCATTAGACAATGTAATGCTTTTAATTGAAGATACATACCATATTGTTTCTGTAAAGGATGGCCAAAGGAATTAAATTCATCTCATTATTTGCATCACCCACCCACAATTTTTTTAACATTGCTCCTGCTAATAGAGAGATAAACATCAAAAAGAGAGACCATAAGAAATGTTTTGACAGATATAAATCTCAATACAAATCGAATAAACAAGTAAAAAGCATCCCTACAAAGAAAACATGGAAAACAAAGAAAGAGGACTACCTGGTAACGACGGGATGTTCAGTGTATGACTCAAAATTCTGCTATGGAGAAAGAGATCCCATACTCGTAATAGTCCATCCGAATGAAGAGCAAAAACAAGTTTTTTCCCATGCATATCCTGCATCACCAAATCCTGCACACCTCCCGCCGGCTTAACCCTACATGCCATGATTGTGTCTCTCTAATTACTTTTTGTTATCAAACCGTCTCTCATATAATCACAAATGTAGCTGATTTTCAACCAAAAGTCTCATCATTCACCAAATGAGTTGAGCAACGAATCGGACGGAAAATCAACAAAAATGTGCACAAATATATGAAGTTGAATGATGCGGTAAATTTACTCTAATGCATCACAAATCTAAAGACAGTAGAAAACTTATTCTCTCTCCTCTAGTTCATTTGTGGGATCGCTGGGTTCTTGAAGCTTGAAGAACACAATGTACTCCAAAAAGCAACAGAGAGATAAGTACGTAAAGAAATAAAGGGTGACCAGTTGCACAAGGCTCCTTGTACCGCTGAAATCAAGGAAGGAGTTGATGTAGGCAGTTTTATCCTTGACCCTGAAAGCTATTTCCACTATTAAGCCCGAAATTGCAAGCCATAATGGAGTAAATTTTATTGCTATAAGATGCTCACGGCCAAGGAAAGGGATATCGACAAAACTTTGGATTCTATGAGGTAAAGTTGTAAAGAATGGTACCTGTTATGCAAAATAAATTATTTGGTTATAGACTATGATGGCAGGATTTTTTAGCTCTTATGAGGAAAAGAAGTTGCAGCAAAGGATACATCTTAGTGCAAGCTCGAAAGGCCGTATATAAGCCAAAGCAAGGTAAAGGAAGCTCCTGATCTTTCACCAATTTCTATACCCATTCATCCGTTGTGTTGTACTTACATCGCTATGGCAATATTTGTTGCGTAGAAATCATTGACCCCTTTTTCAGGCTAAACAAAGTTCTATTAGTAGAGGTACTCAGGGGTTCCGCCCCCAAACAAAATGCCTTCATAGGGGATGTCTCCCATATGTAAAAATTAGGAACAACAGGTCATTTCTATCGATTCCAATACGCTAAAAGTATGACATTCAACTTTCCCATTATACAAAGATTGAAGAGTCTATAACCACTTATCTCTAAAAGAGTCCCAAGAGGATTCTTAAAATCTCTCTTGCTTTTTTCTTTCCAAATGAGCCAAAAAACCACCAGATGACTATTGTAGTACCAATCTGTCTGATCCATCTACAGTGAAAAAGCAGATGGTTCACACTCTCTCCATCATTCCTTGGGGGGGAAAAAGGAGCACCCTTAACCAACACTTCTCCCTTTTAGAGGTTATCCAGTGTTAAAATTACAACGGAAAGAAGCAAAACTTCAGAGGAACCTTCACTTTCCAAAAGCCTTCCACTGGAAAGAAACCATTTTCTTGTTAATTAGGTTGACAAAACATTCATGTAGTAAAACTTGACTAAAAATTCTCCAGATTTAGAACAAATTGACCACTGACATTCGTCTTTCCCATCATATGGCTTCATCTGATACAACAACCAAAAGAAATTTGAGAAGCCTCCAACTGCCAAATAAACAATGCTGGCAAACCCTGTGAATATGCAACTGAGCACTACAGTGTTCTCAAATCCATTAAGGTAAAGACAACAAGCAACCGCATAAATATACACAACGCTGTGGGCTTGAAACCTCTAGCCAACATCATGACATAATTATTACAGGGCCCATAACCATAAGATATCCAACTCCAGCTCAACAAGTTATATATAGATATCCAACTACATCCCCAGCCTGATAAATACTTCCACCCCAAAGTACATACCAGCTTTACCTGAAAGCAAAAGCGACCCTCTAGGCCTTGATCCTCTTAAATATATATGAATATGTGAAGAAGGATTGAGTACCTCGACATGAAACCCAACAATCGACCGATTCCGGAATCATCTCGCAGCTCATTGAGAAACCCTAGGGAAGACGAGGGATATCAGACAAAGGGCTTCAAGATTCTAGCACTATCAGATGGATAGCAAGTAAATCTAAATTGACATGAAACCAAAGTACAGCTGCACAACACGCATGACACTCCTATACCACTGGAAACACTTAGAATTAACCAATGACACACTGCGAGATCATGGACAGTGAGATCTCATAGATTACCTCATATACAGCCAAATTGAAATGGAGAGAAACAGGGCTAAACAGAAACACATGGACGGATCATGGAAAACGATAGACAGAGGAGCAACAAAAATTGATACCAGGGACCGTGGGAAGAAGGCTGCCGAGCTTTAGAGAAACGAGAGATCCATCATCAGTGCCAAGCAAAAGACATCCTGAAGTCGCTGCGATGCTCGTTATCCTTCCCCAGCTAAAGAAGGTTCTGACATCGAGCTCAACAAAATCATTTGCCGGGAAGATGGAAGAAGAGGATGATGTGTAGCTCGATAAGTGCCGAAGCTGGAACATGAATGCAATTCCAGAGACGGTCATCGCATAGAGCAGGTAAGGGCTTCGAGAACCCAAATTAGACTGCAAACAGAGATTACGCGGGACGAAACGGCTCAAAATTCGTAGCGAAACGACTTGAAGAAGTGGAGAAAACAAAAGCGAAGAGATAACCTCATTGGGGCAGACGAAAGCGAAAGGAGAGAGTGCTTCGGAGAACAAAATCCGAAGTCCGGTCCTAGGGAACTCCTGCTGGGGAGAGATGTGAAGCAGCTCGAGGGCCTGAGGAGACGCCTTGTGGATTCTCCTGTCATCGCAAAAAAAAAATGCCGATTACCATCCCTTTTTTCTCGCAGAAATGTAAAGAAAGACAACTCGAAAGCGTCCGATTATTTCTTCTTCTTCTTCTTCCTCAACTAGCCCTTCTTCGCGAAAACCAAAATAGGCAGTGCGACGAGAGAGAGAGAGAGAGATACCAGATGATATAAGCAGGAGGATCGGCGAGCGCGGAGCAGGAAGCGTAGTCCTGGGGGAGAGGAGCGAAAGCGTCGCCACCAGCAGGAGAGGAAGGGACGGAGAGCTCGATCCACTTGACGGAGCCGCTGCCGAGGATGGGGACTTCCGTTCCGACCAACCCCATCGTCTCCGGACGAACGACTCAGTGGCAGCAGCTGAAAACCCGACCGAACGACGAGGAGGAGAGCTGCGCCGACTGATGGGGCGAGCGCTCGGAGTCCGCCGGGCAAAAAGCTGCGGGGACTGGCGGCGACGGAGTAATGGATGGAGGGAGGGAAATTTCGGAATCAAAAGTTAACCGAGCTCTTGTGTATTGTTAGGCCCAACGGCCCACTATATGGGCCCAATCTCTTCTTCTCTTTTTAACTACAACTAGTTTGAGATGGTATTGTAAATTATATTTGCTAAATTGTATTTGGTGAATTGATTTAGTGATATGATTTTAGGAATAAGGAAAAACCCTAGCATATATATAAATATATATAATGTACAACACAAGTGCCAAAGTTTGTGTACGATGCTCACTTTAATATAAAAATTTTTCGCATATTCACTTAATTGTCAAATTGGAGGAAAAAATGATCATGCCAATTTGAAGAATTTCAGGCCAGACTAATTATGTGATCTTTTTTAATTAAATTTATAATATCAAATGGAAAATTTTTTTAAAAAAATTCAGTCTACGTGGACTTCCAAATCAAGGAAAGCTATTTTTTAAAAAATAAAATAAAATTTTAAAAAAGCTAAAAAAGAAAAAAAAGTTTTTAAAAAAAATGAAGCTTGCAGCGGCGGGAGCCATTAATGATTAGCAGGGATGCCAAGCCTCACCAAGGGCCATTCTTTTTTTTTTAGTCTTTTAACTTTTAAAAAAATCGTATTTTTATTGCAAACTGGATATCCCAACGAGCCATGTAGGATCAAGTTATAAAAAATTGTCACATAGGATTTCCAATTGCCTTTTTAAAAAAAAAATGGTACTTAATTTAGCGTTGCACACAAACCATCATAAACCATCCCAAGAAACTGTGATGGTTCATGAAAGTAAGCATTTCCAAAAATACTATCTTCAAGCCTTCCTAGAATTAGCAAATTTTGAATAAATCGGACAGCAGATGCAAGCCGCGGTAGTAAACTGCACTTAATGAGCAAAGTCAATACTAATGCCTAACAGAGCAAATCTCTCATGCATATGAAAAGTTCGTGCCCCTGGTTGCAAGTGGCACGGGGATTTTATTGCCGATGAGGTCATCATCCACCGACAAATCCCTAAAAATTATAACCAATGAATATCAGTTCGGTTTCCAATTTCAAGTTTGAACTCGCCCACGCGGATCGGATTGATATATATATGAATATAAACATATATATTCTCATTATTGTAAAACTAATAACCCTAATTACCAAAAAACTAAAAATTCTAATAAAACGAGAAGTTTGGAATGAGTCAAATCTATGATCAAAGTACTTACGATCGGATCTTGGATCCATCCCGAATTCAGCTAATTCCTTAAACCGGGTAACCGATCTCTCTCTCTCCCTCTATTTTGGGGAGTGTCAAAGTCAAAATTAGAGTGAAAATAGCACGGCCAAAAAAAAAATTTCAAAAGGGTCCCTTTTGGCAAGCTTCAAGTTTGTTAGCACTTTTTGACTTGAAAAGATAAAACAACAAAATATTGTTAGTGTGACATTCTGATTTATCCTATCATTTTGAGACTTATCAATGAGAATGTATCTAACGATATATTTCAGTCATATCTCGCACAGATCTGATCAATTTCAAGTTAACTAACCAAAAAGAAAAGGCTAACGCAAGAACAGGTAAGTGTACCTAGAGAACTCGAATAGGAAATGACACTTTGATCATCAGAATTGTCGATGGGATATTTAGAGCCATAAAAGGCCAATTTAAGAACGATTGAGTAATGCATTGTTGGCCTTATACGATTAGACCGTGGGTGATGCCGCTTAAACAATATATAATTTGTAAAATTTTCCTAAATCAAACGATGACGATCGAGACCGTTGGGACTAATAATAGACCTTCGCAATTACATGACAACCTAAGTCGCCATGAATTAACGAGCCCTCAGTGTGATGAGAATCACAGAGTCAATATGCGTAACGTCTCCAAGAACCGCTCGTTAATTTGGGATAACTTGAAATTACATTAAATAGAGAAATGACCTAGAGACGAGTCTCGATATTGAAAAATAAAAAATCAAGAATTCCAACATTATAATCAAATTGGGCGTCGCCTCATCGAAGGAAATTTGAATTTCAAAAACGATGTTCCGGACGACAAGAGCCAAATTACCGTTTTGCCCCTCAAGGCTTAGCCTTGTCTTCATAAATAGATGAGGGCATTTTGGTCATTGACCCTACCCCAAGGCTGTCGAAAATTGAAAGAATTATTGGCCATTGGATGAGCTTGATTATTGACTAGAGGACAAGTGTCAATGGATGGCCAATTAGCATTAATTATCCAACTTTTAACCTACCATTCTTGCATATTGACCAAGCAATTTTGCGTACAGCCCCATCTCACTCCTTGCTCAGCCAAAACACCCCACTCCACAGCCATCTTCATCTTCTTCTTCTCCTTCCTTCTTCACCGAGCCACACCGCCCGACCAACCACTAACCGCCACCATCGCCGCCGTCGACGACCCTCACCGGTCACCTTCTAACCTTGCGCCTACCACCAACACCAAGCTCAACCTCTTGCCGACTACCTTTGAGTGGTAGCTCGACGTTTGGACGCCGATGGAGCTATGGCCAGCCATTTCCTCGAAAGTTGACGGATTTCGTCGCAGTAGGAGGTAAGTCTTCGTTTGACCTCCATAGGATCTCGATTTCCTTCAAACTTTCGGCCAAACTTTGTAGACATATAGGACACTTGTATATTGAGCTGAGGTGAAAATTTTGGCTTAGTTTGATGGATTTTTGATGCCGAAATGGTGTTGTCTTTGGAGGGCGGAAATTGACCGGTGGCAGACTTGAAGGAATTGGCATTGATCGTGGACTTTTCGACGTCGCCTCGCCCTCAAATCTTCGGTGAGGCTCCTTAACACATAGGACTATATGTTAGCAAGTGATTTAATTGATAAATTAAGGTTTAAGATAGATTTATGGACTAATTAGTCGAGATTAGGGCAGGATCGACTAAGTCCCCAATTTTCGCTTGTTGAACCCGAACCTTTAGGGGCTGTTCGTGGTATCGCCAAGTTTCAATTTCATCGTTGAGACGTACTAAGATATCAATTGATATGTCATTGAGTTATATGCTTAGTGGTTCGACGATTGGGCAAGAAAAATTGACAAATTGGTTGGCTTTTCCTGGGGATACGGCTGCCCTGATTTTGGACACTTAGAGCCAAATATTTGAAGAGCTTGGAAGGGAATTTTTATGGAATTAAGTTTAACGTAAGGAGTCTCTAAACCTTAGCTAGGAGGATAGGCATCGACTAAATGAATTGGTTGTGAATTAGGTAAATTTTCATAAGGTTATTGTGTCGTTGCTTAATGTCTATCATTGTAGATTGGTGAATGCTTGCATGCTTGCTAAATGCATAAGCCGTGTGTCGATTGCCACTTTTGAGTGACGAATTTGATGGCCTCGCATGTCGTAGACACTTAGCTTGATGCATGGGCTTGTACTCGACAATGAAGTTTTGAATTGAAAAGAAAATTGGCCTGCATGAGAACTTTGATACCCTGATGCGTTAAGACGCGGGGTTGTGATGGCTAGTACCTTGATGCGTTGAGACGCGGGGTTGTGAGGATTAATGTCCTGAGGCATTGAGACGCGGGATGAGATTGATTATGTGTCAACATAGGCCTGAAATGGCGTTAAAAACCTAATGCGTTTAACGCGGGTTTGTCAATTTGATGATCTGAGACATAATGACGCGGACCGAGTCTGAGGCGTTTTGTCGCGGGCGTAAATTATGAGGTAATTGTGGAGGATGGAATGCATTGCTTGATTTTTTGCTCCATACTTGACTTGAATGATAAGTTATGATGACATGATGGCTTGATTGGCAATCGCTTATATCCGTATGGTATGTTATGACTGATGAGTACTTTATATTGTTGAGTGCGTGTTCTTGTTCATTATTTGCATTCATTTGGGTGTATTGTCAGCCTGACCTAGGGTTTGGACTCATCTTACTGAGATATCAATCTCATCCCGTTGTGGGACTTACTTTTTCAAACCCAAAACCCTGAAGATGCTACCGATGCGTCTAGGAGATCCAAAAGAAATGACCGCCTATTTTGATGAGTTTTTTGACCGTTAGGGTTCTGTTTATGTTAGGAATTGTATAGTGGTGTGGGTCGATGAGGGTGGTAAAGACTGGAAATCGCATAGGTTTGAGGCCTGGTTCCGTAAGGTAGGTGATGCCACTGCTGGTCCGTTGAAGTCTACGGAGGTACCTTGAAGAGTCATCCCTAACTGGTATCATCCCACTCGGGATTCTGTGGAGGTAGAGGTGTCTGTAGCTGGCTCGAGAAACATGCCTGAGAAGACCCCGACCTTGGAGGACATTATTGAGATGATAGAGATCGACGCATCGGAGGATGAGCTGGAGGATACTACGATGGATGACACAGTGGATGTGTGTTCCGAGACCTTCTCAGACTATGAGCCAGATGAGGATACTGACGAGACTAACGGTTCTAGCAGCTCGATCTAGAGGTTTCCTGACTTACTTTGTAGTCTTTTGGTGATGGCCTCGTTGGTCTGTTCTATTTTGGGGACTTAGGACTTTGTTGTCTTTTGGTTAAGTCCAGTTTGCCCCAATCCATCTGCAGGATTAGTTGACCTACACTTTTGCACAAACTCATGATGTGATGCTTATATATATGATGTTCTCGTTACCCAAGTCTTCATTAATTCATGTATGGAGGTGTTATTCATATTACGTTTCCGCATGCTTGAATGTATTATGTAATCTCTCGATATTTAAGACCTAGGACTCGAGAGTACAGGGAAGGGAGTTGTGTGTTCGCGCTCGAGGGCACAGGGCGTGACAACCCCACTTGTTTGGTACCAGAGCAAGGTCAGCTCAATCTAAGTTGATTGAGGATTGGAGTAATAAGGATAAATGAGATGGAACTGATTGGGTAGCAAGACCTTAGGAGACTCATTAGAGTTAGGTTCGCAATGCATGACATATGACTTGGCGCACGTGATTGACATGTGATATTGACACGATTGTGGTGGTTTATGAAGATTAAGCTCTATGTTTAGCGCTGGAAGTCATTCCTAGATTTTGGTCGGTTGAGGGAATAATTATCGCTGGTTAGGATGAACCGTAGAAGTGAATGAAATGGGGTAATAGCCATGATTTGTTTATTGAAGTGCCTCTAGAAACAGTTGTGTGGAAGTTTGTTTTGTTATGACTACTTCTTTTAAGATATAATTTAGTACCGCAAGACTTGGCTAGATGAGCAAGTCTCTAATTTCATGGTGGAATTATAGTGGTCCAAGTGTAGTAAGAATACACAAGAATGAGTAATCCGCCTAGAAGACCTGGAATACCTAGGAGCGGAGCTTCTAGCTTGAGACCGCTTATGGCGGAAGACCCAAGGATAGATGGAGTACTGAGGGCACTCGAAAGAATTGGTGACCTCATTGACAAGCAGACCCAAGATAGGGATGCTACCATAACTCAAGCTGTAGGAGCTGTCATAGCTGTTGTCAATGCCAATAACGACAACAATGGAGGTAATGGAAACAACGGTGATAATGACCAGGGTAATGAGGTAGGTAATGCCCAGGAAAAAGTTATTGTGGCTAGGCAAATGAGCCAACTTATCGAACAGTTCATTAAACCGAAGCCGACCCAGTTCGACGGAACGGGAGATCCTGAATTGGCACCGAGATGGATAGAGAAGCTTAAGAAGGCTTTTAGAGTTCTAGGGTGTACGGATGAGGAAAAAGTATTACTAGCGATGTACCAGTTGGAAGGTACCGCTAATGCCAGTAGAGCGTGGCCAAGAACGGAGTATTTCCGAAGGGAACGGCTTTGACATGGAATGCTTTCACCACGACATTTAATGATAAGTATTTTTTAGACATGACTCATGAAAGTAAGCAAGTAAAATTCCTACAACTGCGTCAGAATCACCTAACAGTGGACCAATACGAAGCTGAGTTCTCCAAATTGTCGAGGTATGAGCCCAGATCAGTGGAGGACCCATTGGAAAAGACAAGGAGGTTTTAGGATGGGTTGAGGCTCGAGCTTCGCAGTCAGATGATAGCTCTGAACTTGAGAACTTATAAGGAAATATATGAACGGGGACAAATGATCGAGATGGACTTGAAAGAGAGGATGGCCACATCTGAATCGCGGTTCAGCTCATTCAGAGATAATCGCCAAACTGGTAAAAGACTTATGACTTTCAATAGACGCGTTGTTTGTCCAGTGAGGAAGAACATAGTGAAGCTGCCGCACCAAGCAAATTGAAACTGCCGCCTATATGGCAGGAGGCATGGTAACGGATCCTGTCCGACTAGGACTGGAGTGTGCTTCAAGTGTGATCAGATGAGCCATCAAATGAGAACTTGCCCCAATCAAACTCCAGTTACTAAACCTCAAGGACAACGACCACAGGCTAGACCTCCAACTACAACTCCCCAAAACGATCAGAACTGACCCCCAGCTCAAGGAAGGGTTTATGCCGTAGCACGCTAGGAAGCGGAGGAAGCGCCTGGCGTGGTCACAGGTACGGTTTATTTGTGTGACCAAACTGTTTATGTCTTGTTTGACCCTGGCGCTTCGCATTCTTTTGTGTTCGCTCAATTTGCTGATTTGGTTAATATGAAGTTAAAATCATTGAGTGTGATACTGCATGTTGCTACCCCGTTGAAAGATAATATGTTCATTTCATTGGGCTATGCTGGCTGTAAGTTAGTAATCATTGGTAGTAAAGAGAGTATAGACTTGGTTGTATTGCCCATGTATGATTTTGATGTGATCATAGGAATGGATTGGTTGGATAAACAATGGGCGGTAGTCGATTGTGATAGCAGAGTAATCCGTTTTTATCTGGATGGCCGCTCAAATTTTGAATTTGTAGGATTCGAAGAGGAACCTCGATTCCTTTAGTTCATCGGTTGAAGCAACAAAGCTACTGACTAAAGGATGTCAAGCTTACTTAGTCGCAGTTATGGACACGACTGCCGTGAAACCTAAATTGAATTTTCAGATATTTTTTCCCAAGAATTGCCAAGATTGCCACCAGAGAGATAAATTGAATTTGTGATCAAGTTAGCTCTCGGAACAGGGCCAATCTCGAAGACACCTTATAGGATGTTCTTATTGGAGTTGAAAGTGTTCAAGGTGCAAAATGCAAGAATTGCTTGATAAAGGATTTATTCGTCCGAGTGTTTCGTCGTGGGAAGTGCTGGTGTTATTTGCGAGGAAAAAGGATGTGTCCTTGCGTTTATGCATTGACTATAGATAATTGAATCAAGTAACAGTAAAGAATAAGTATCTACTGCTAAGGATTGATGACTTATTTGATCAGTTACAAAGAGCTTCGGAATTCTCTAAGATAAACCTAAGGATCGGGTATCATCAGTTGAGAATTAAGAAAAAAGACATATCTAAGACAGCTTTTAGGACAAGGTATGGTCACTACGAGTTCACCGTGATGCCTTTTGGATTGACAAATGCGCCAGCTGCATTTATGAATTTGATGTATTGGGTGTTCAAGAAATTTTTGGATAAATTTGTTATAGTCTTTATTGATGATATTCTGATTTATTCAAAGAGTAACGAAGAGCATAAAAGGCATCGGGGGATCATTTTGCAGACTTTGAGAGAGCACTCGCTTTACTCTAAGTTTAGCAAATGTGATTTTTGGCTGAATAAAGTGACATTCCTTGGTCATGTAGTATCGAGAGAAGAAATTGCAATAGACCCTGCAAAGACTGAAACCATTGTGAATTGGCCTAGACCTACTACGGTCACAGAAGTCCGGAGTTTCCTAGGATTGGCAGGGTATTACCGACGCTTTGTGGAGAAGTTTTCATCCATAGTCATTCCATTGACAATGTTGACTAAGAACGAAACTAAGTTTGAGTGGATGGACAAGTGTGAAAGGAACTTTCAAGAGCTTAAGCATCGTTTGACGACTGCACCAATATTAACGATTCCATCAAGACTTAGAGGCTATGAGATATATGACGACGCTTCGCTAAAAGGACTAGGTTGTATACTAATGCAACATGGAAGAGTGTTCGCCTATGCGTCGCGACAATTGAGACCGTACGAGATGAATTATCCAACTCATGACTTGAAATTAACTGTAATTATCTTTACCCTGAAGATTTGGAGGCATTACTTGTGTGGTGAAAAGTTTCAGATTTATACGGATCACCAGAGCCTGAAGTATCTCTTTTCCCAGAAGGAATTGAATATGAGGCAATGCCGGTGGATGGAACTACTTAAAGATTACGATTGTGACATCCTGTATCATCTTGGAAAAGCGAATAGAGTCGCGGATGCACTCATTCGGAAATCGAGCATTACTTGCCTATTGGTTAAAGGATAGTCGTTACTCGAAGAGTTAAGGGATTCTGAATTTAAGTTGGAAGTCTATCAATTGTCCAGTTTGGTAGCGACCTTGAGAATAGAACCTGAGATCCAAGAAATGATAAAATCTTTGCAGCTTATGGACCTAGAAATTCAGAAGATTCTTGAAATGGATGCAACAAAAAGAAAGCCGGAGTTCTAAGTGTTAGAAGATGGAGTTTTGAAGTTTCGAGTACGTCTATGCATGCCCAAAGACGAAGAGCTTAGGGAAAAGATATTATCCGAAGCTCATAGAAGCAACTACAGTATCCATCCAAGAAGCACGAAAATATATCAGAACCTGTGTCAATACTACTGGTGGAACGGGATGAAAGTGGACGTGGCGAAATATGTGGCAAAGTGCCTGACGTGGCAACAGGTGAAGGCACAACATTGTAAACCCGGTGGGTTACTACATCCCTTAGAGATTCCCAAATGAAAATGAGAGTACATGACTATGGATTTCGTAATGGGATTGCCAAGGAGCGAAAGAGGTCACGATTCGATTTGGGTAGTTGTGGACAGATTGACTAAATTTGCACATTTCATTCCTGTGCGAAAGAACTTTGCGATGGACAGGTATACCAAACTGCATATGCGACAGATAGTAAGACTGCATGGAGTACCTGTGACGATTACGTCGGACAAAGATCCCAAATTCAAAGCGAACTTTTGGAAGAGTCATCAGGATGCCATGGAAACTCGGCTACAGTTTCAATACGGCATATCATCCGCAAATGGACGAACAATCGAAAAGGATGATTCAGACGCTCGAGGATATGTTACGAGCGTGTGTCATAGACTTCAAAGGTGAATGGGAGGATCAATTGCAGTTGGTAGAATTCGCTTCTAACAACAGTTATCAGCAGAGTATTCGAATGGCACCTTTTGAAGCGTTTTATGGAAGAGCATGCAGGATCCCGATTTGTTGGGACGAAGTTGAAAAAAGAAGTATTATAGGCTCAGAGTTGGTGGAGCAATCGGTGGATGCCGTAAAGATAATACGAGATAGACTAAAAATGGCACAGAGTCGTCGGAAAAGTTATGCTGACAAACGATATAAACCCATGGAGTTTCAAGTTGGTGATCGTGTTTTTCTTAAGGTTTCACCGATGCGAGGACTATCTCGATTCGGGAAGAAAAGAGAAATTGAGTTCAAGATATGTAGGCCCTTTTGAGATTTTGGAACGAATTGGAACTTCGGCATACAGACTTGCTTTACCGCCAAACTTGTCTCAAGTACACAACGTCTTCCATGTGCCAATGCTAAGGAAATATGAGCCAGACCCGACACACGTGTTGGACTATGAGACTATCGAAGTGAACAACAGGGTGTCATATGTGGAAAAACCAATCAGGATCAAAGATCGTAAGGAGCAAGTTTTGAAAAACAAGACGATTCCACTTGTCAAAGTAATTTGGCAGCACCATGGAACCGAAGGCGCTATGTAGGAAAGCGAAGAAACGATGAGGCGTCAATACCCTCATTTGTTTGAACAACTGTGTTTAATGTAAATTTCGAGGACGAAATTCTTATAAGGGGGAAAAGTTGTGATATTCTGATTTTCCTTGTCATTTTGAGACTTATCAATAAGAACGTATATAACGATGTATTTCATTCATATCTCGCTCGGATCTGTTCAATCTCAAGTTAACTGACCAAAAAGGAAGGGCTAACCCAAGACAAGGTACGTGGACCTAGGGAACTCGAATAAGAAATGACACTTTGACCATAAGGATTGTCTAGAGGACATTTAGAGCCATAAAAGTCCAATCTAAAAACGATTGAGGAATGCATTGTTAGCGTTATACAATTGAAGCGCGGGTGATGCCGTTTAACAAATGTATAATTTTCAAAATTTTTCTAAATCGAACGATGACGATCGAAATCATCGGGAATAGTAATAGACCCTCACAATTACACGACAATCAAAGTTGCCATGAATTGACGAGCCCTAAGTGTGATGAGAATCACGGAGTCGATACGCATAACGTTTGCAAGAGTCGTCCATTAGTTCGGGATAGCCTGAAATTACATTTGACAGAGAAATGACCCAGAGACGAGTCTCGAAATTGAAAAATGAAAAACCAAGAATTTCAATATTATAATCAAATTGGACGTCGTCTCATTGAAGGAAATTTGAATTGGAAAAAATGACGTTTCGGACTACGAGGGCCAAATTACCATTTTACCCCTCAAGGCTTAACCTTGTTTTCATAAATAGATGAGGGCATTTTGATCATTGACCTTACCCCAAGGTTGTCGAAAATCGAAAGAATTATTTGCCATTGGATGAGCTTGATTATTAACTAGAGTACAAGTGTCAATGGATGGCCAATTAGCATTAATTATCCAACTTTTAACCTACCGTTCTTGCATGTTGACCAAGCAATTTGGTGTATAGCCCCATCTCTCTCCTTGCTCAACCGAAACACCCCTCTCCATAGCCATCTTCTTCTTCTTCTTCTTCTCCTTCCTTCTTCACCGAGTCACACCACCCAACCAGCCACTGACCACCTCCATCGCCGCCGTCGACGACCATCTTCGGCCGCCGCTTGACCTCGTGCTAGCCACCAACACCAAGCTCAGCCTCTTGCCAACCACCTTCAAGCAGTAGCTCGCCGTTTGGATGCCGGTGGAGCTCCGGCCAGGCATTTCCCCAAAAGCCAACGGATTTCGTCGCAACAGGAGGTAAGTCTTCGTTTGACCTCCATAGGACCTCGATTTGCTTCAAACTTCTGGCCAAACTTTGTTGACATATAGGACACTTGTCTATTGAGCTGAGGTGAAAATTTTGGCTTATTTTGATGGAGTTTTGATGTCGAAATGGTGTTGTGTTTGGAGGGCAGAAACTGACCGGCGATGGACTTGAAGGAATCGGTGTTGATCGTGGACTTTCCAACGTCGCCTCGCCCTCAAATCTTCGATGAAGCTCCTTAACACATAGGACTATATGTTAGCAAGTGATTTAGTTGATAAATTAAGGTTTAAGATAGATTTATGGACTAATTAACCGAGATTAGGGCAGGACCGACTAAGTTCCCTATTTTCGCTTGTTGAACCCGAACCTTTAGGGGCTGTTCATGGTATCGCCAAGTTCCAATTTCATCGTTGAGACGTACTAGGATGTCAATTAATATGTCATTGAGTTATTTGCTTAGTGGTTCGACGATTGGGAGAGAAAAATTGACAAATTGGTTTGCTTTTTTTAGGGTATACGGCTGCCCTGTTTTTAGACACTTAGAGCCAAATATTTGAAGAGCTTGGAAGGGAATTTTTGTGAAATTAAGACTAAGGTAAGGAGTCTTTAAACCTTAGCTAGGAGGATACGCCTCAACTGGATGAATTGATTGTGAATTGGGTAAATTTTCGTAAGGTTATTGTGTCGTTGCTTAATGTCTATCATTGTGGATTGGTGAATGCTTGCATGCTTGCTAAATGCATAAGCCATTTGTCGATTGCCGTAGACACTTAGTTGGATGCATGGGCTTGTACTCAATCATGAAGTTTTGAATTGAAAAGGAAATTGCCATGCTTGAGAAATTTGATACCCTGATGCGTTGAGACGCGGGGTTGTGAGGATTAATGTCATGAGACGTTGATATACGGGGCGAGATTGATTATGTGTCGACACAGGCCTGAAATGACATTGAAAACCTAATGCATTTAACACGGGTTTGTCAATTTGATGGTCTAAGGCGTAATGACGCAGACCGAGCCTAAGGTGTTTTGACGCGGAAGTGAATTATGAGGTAATTGTGGAGGATGGAACCCATGGCTTGATTTTGTGCTCCACGCTTGGCTTGAATGATAAGTTATGATAACATGATTGCTTAATTGACAATCGCTTGTATTCGTATGGCATGTTATGACTGATGAGTGCTTTATATTATTGAGCACGTGTTCTTATTCATTATTTGCATTCATCTGGGTGTACTGTCAGCCTGACCTAGGGTTAGGATTCATCTTACTGAGATGTTAATCTCACCCTGTCATGGGACTTACTTTTTCAGACCCAAAACTCTGAAGATGCTACTGACACGTTTAGACGTTCCAAAAGAAATGACCGCCTATTTTGATGATTTTCTTGATGATCGGAGTACCGTTTATGTTAGAAAGTGTACAGTGGTGTGGGTCAATGAGGGTGGTAAGGACTGAAAATTGCATAGGTTTGAGGCACGATTCCGTAGGGTAGGTGACACTACTACTGGTCCATTGAAGTCTACGAAGGTGCCTCGAGGAGTCATCCATTGTTGGTGTCATCCCACTCGGGATTCTGTAGAGGTAGAGGTGTCTATAACTGGCTCGAGAAACATGCTTGAGAAGACCCCCTACCTTGGAGTACACTGTTGAGGTGATAGAGATCGACACCTCGGAGGATGAGTTGGTGAATACTACAATGGATGACATGGTGGATATGCATTTCGAGACCTTCTCAGACTACGAGCCAGATGATGATTTTGACGAGACTGAGGTTCTAGCAACTCGATCTAGGGTTATCCTGACTTACTTTGTAGTCTTTTAATGATGGCTTCGTTGGTCTGTTCCGTTTTGGGGACTCAGGACTTTGTTGTCTTTTAGTTAAGTCCCGTTTGCCCCAACCCGTCTGCAAGATTAGTTGACCTGCACTTTTGTACAAACTCATGATGTGATGCTTATATATATGATGTTCTCGTTACCCAGGTCCCCATTGATTTATGTACGTGGGTGTTATTCATATTACATTTCCGCATGCTTGAATGCATTATGTAATCTCTCGATATTTAAGTCCTGGGACTCGAGAGTATAGGGAAGGGAGTTCCGTGTTCGCGCTCGAGGGCGCGGGGCATGATAGTAGCACAATCAGAAATATCCCATAAGCTAGCCAGAATTTGCATTTTTTTTAAAATAGGTAAGTCCCTGCATGATAACTTCTCTACTTTTTTATTTATCTACTGGAAGTCAATCTCACGGAGAAATCCATTTGGTAAAAATATTGTCGAAGTAATAATGCGTTTGGTAAAAAAAAACGACTTTTGATTGGATTCTGATCAGACTTTCTACTTTTGATAAGATTTTTAGAGTAGAGAAATCAATTCTTTGATCATACCGGCGTCCGCCACGGCCAACGCTTGCCCACCGCTACCCGCCGCCCATTGCCGTCGCCTGTCTCCGCTACCACTCGCCAGCCACCACCCCCACCGTCGCCGTCGCTGTTTGCCACCATCGCCACTGCCTGCTGCCCGATCACCAACGCTGAAGATTTTTTTAGTAATGTTTCAAAAGTAAAAATTTTCAATACCAAACGAATTTTTCTGATTCGAAGTCAATCTGACGTAGAAATAAAAAAATCAAATTCTGCTTTTAAGGAGAAGCAAAGAAATCAACTTCTGATTAGAAGTCACTCCTAGATAAAAAAGTGACCGTGTTATGGTTTCCTCTCTCTATGCTATTCCGCGACGGCAAATTCTTGCTTCCACACAATAAACGATGAACGTTTTGCACTTGGCCATACACTTGCACTCGTAATTAGCCAGTTGATCAAAGAATAGCACCAGGTTTTGGTTTGGCTCTTCAAAACCCAAACTTTCCGTTCTGTCCGTACCACAACTCAGAAGGAAGCAACTCGCGAGGTTGATAGGACAACCTCGAGAAATTGTATGAGAGAGAGGTGGACAAACAGTCAATTTTTTCCCAAATGCTTAATCCTGCTACAATCTCTCGCCAAATCAGAACATGCCACTCGTGCCAGACATTCCTGTTAGACGAGTTCAAGCGCAGAGAAATAGCGTGATGGAGAGAGAGAGCCGTGCGGCACTACTTACTCTGGCGAGAGAGGCGGAAGAGGATCGGCCAAATGCCGTAGAAAGCACGGAGTCGAGCTGTAGAGGTGTGAATTGAGGATTCGCGATCATGAAGACCGCTGGTGACCGATTTTCACACATCGAACCCCGAAAATAACTTGGGAGCAAGCGAGTAAATTTTGGGGTACATCCACAATCTCACACGCATCAATGACCATAGTGATCCTTCAGTGGAGTTTCCAACAATCTCACAGAATCCAAGGACCTTTAGGAATGCAACATAGCTAAACTAGGGAGAGTCTGACGGTTTTCAGCAAATCCTGTTCGACTGTTTCATCATATATGTTGTGCAAGTCGCCAAGTTTCAAAGAATACATGATTGATGTCCTCATACACTATGTACCATAGTATTTCACAAAGATTGAAAGAACAAAAAAGACGGTCTGGGTTCAACTGTTTTCCAGAGCATTTTCAATGTCAATGCATTATGTCTAGAAGTCCCTCTTTCCCTTCCCTTTCTTCAGATTGTCATACACAATCCCCGCCTCGTCCAGCATTTACCTTTCCTCTTCCCAAGTGGTAAACAAACCCGCACCAGCCAACTCATGGTTTCCATGGAGCTGGAGGCGGCGGTGGAGTGGGAAACATGGGAGGCACTGCAGAGAATATCGTGTTCTTGTCGATCTTAGCGCTCCCGTCGCCTGATAAAGCCACAAGTGCCGCAACCAATCCTGCGTTCCCTGCGAGAGTGGGTTCCGTGTAGTTGTAGTTAGAACGGACATCGTGGAAGCCATCGCGCCGATCGGGACCCGCAACCATTGCTCCCACTAGTGTGTTTGGGTTCGGCTTCGATGTGTCCCTCCATTTCCATCCGCCTTTGCAGTTGTACTTGACCTTATTCTTCGGGATGGAAGCACCTCTGTGATGCACATGTCTCGGGTAATGCTCACCAAAGCCGACAATGTAGCTCATTTTCCGAGGATTTTTCCCAAGGATGTAATCGATCTAGAGATCCCATAAGAGAATATGAAATGGGGTTATCATCTATCAGCATCTTAGCATCAAAAAGCAATTGCTAAAAAAGACGCGATACCAAAATGTTTCTAGAAAATTTGAGAAGCACGAACAACATACCTGCGTCCTTGCAAAATCACGCAAGACGTCAGTCGAATAGAAATTGGGCCCACAGTACCATCCAGGAGTGTCTGCAGCATCAAGGTAGTCACTGAAAACAGTGGCCAGGAAGGCTGCATTGACAACATATTGAAGAGGTTGGGGTCTTCCATGGTTCAATTGGATCAAGCCGCCTGTAAGAAAGGCAAAAAATGGAACATGAGATTAAGCTGCCAACCAGTTCACTACAGGTATTCCTTGCCCACTCCACCCTATGCCATCTCTGAAGAGACATTACCTTTGGTTCTATTGAAGCTTGTGAAGACAGGCAGGTATGAGCACATAATTATGCTGGTCTGATTGTGAAAGGTCCTCAGCATTTCCTCGTATGGATACCCAGGGCTGAGGAACAACCTCAGACGGCTTAGGAGCACCTACAATTTTGCGACAGGCATATTAGATCATTGCATTGGTCGAAATACACATGTCAGAATGACAAGTTAATTACATCCTAAACCCATCCATCTCCACAAAAGACAAATCAATGTAGCATCTGCTACTGCATGTATACGGACCAAGCAAATCTAGTCACTTCTCATGCATTAGACTTATAAGCTGGGTACAGTGAAGACAGAGGAATCAGCTTCTGAACCCACCACAGAACCAGGCAACCAAAAAGAGTTTCACAGAGAGATGGCTCAACAGTTTTCACTTCAAGTGCATTGATTTCTCTCTTTTCTTTTTCCCTCCTTCAAGAAATGAATTCAAAATACAAAGATCTTTGCATTGTTATGGAGCAGTTGCCTTGTTTAACTCCTTATGAACAGAAAAGGTTGGTATTTAAGGATAATTGAAAGTCTCAACAGCCAAACTTGCTATAGGTACTTCCAGATCCGAAAGAGTAGCAAATTATACAGATCTTGGATTTTCAAACATGCACATGGAACTTCAGACTCCAACATTAACTGAATATTAAGGTGCGTGTTGAGCATATATCTCAATTAAAGAAAAAAGGGGGGCGGGAGACCTCTAGGAGATGCTAAACTTACCTGAGCACCAGCGAGCTTGTTGTCCCAGCTAAGCACACCATAATCTGGTCCTCCCCAGAAAGCACCAGCATGCTTTGCGAGACCAGGAGTGGTAGCAAGTTGCAAATAAGAGGAATTACCAGTTGCATAGTACATCCAAGCACCACCCCAGACGAACTCATCCCAGTAACTAGTGGAGTTATAGAAAATTGCAGCTTCTGATCCACCAGCACTGTACCTCCCTCGCTGTTGCCTCGAAAAATGGAAGAGCGTTTTGGCACCGTGAACTAGTTTCTGAGAGTAGGCCTTGTTGTCTTTGAAAACAATTGAAGCAGCAGCTAAAGCAGCGGCCATCTCGGCAGCTAGATCTGAGCAGCTGTGACATTCAGTTACAGGCCGTGGATAATCAATGTCTTCAGGACGCATCCAGCAGTAATGATCATTCGGAGTAGTGCTTCCTCCAGAAGTATCCCCAGAACCGACCTGATGAGAAAGGGGAAAAATAGATGCAAATCAACCAAACAGGGAAATCAATTAAAACAAAATTTTGTAGGAATGGGATTCCAGTGAAATAAAAAGATCGGGATTTCTATGAGAAGCTTTTCAATCTGAAGAAATCAGCCAGGATCTCTTGGAAAATGCACCCAGGAGAGTCCACGAAGGAGTCTCCCGCAACACTCGGGCTAGAAAGTTAATGAAAGCTGCATATCCGAAGCATCTTGATCAGACGTCACGTTCTCACACAGCCTTGGCATCGATGAACAAGGTCACAAACATTTCAGATCAATGCTTTGCCCAATCTCCTTCATCACACCCAACTCTACTCAAGTGCATTTATAAGGAAATTACAGGCGACAATTTTTCTTCCCTAAAGCTAGGCAATCAGAAGTAACCCAGGAATGGCAGTTGTCTGCAAGCGATTATTAAGTCGCGAAGCGCGATGGTCACAACCCATCGATCTATCAATTTCACTGGGACAGGAGAATTGCGAAAGCAAGACACTCATACCTGAGCAGCCACGCGGTCGATGATGTCGGCGGAAGAATTGAAGGTCTTGAGGAAGTAATCGGTGCCCCACTTGATGATTTCCTTGACGTGGGTGAGCTCCCCAGCGGCCTCGTACTTGGCGCTGTACTCGATGACGCTCCAGCTGAGCATGGTCATGGCGAACGACGCGGGGAAGTTGAACTTGATGGCGTCCCCGGCATCGTAGTACCCTCCCACCAGATCCTTCATCACCGTGGACGTATCGGACTTCCCATCTTGAAGACAGGAGTTGCCCCTCCACGACACATTGTTATGCTTAGGGAGCTTACCAGCTGCAGTCGTAAAAGCCGAAATTTTGCTTAAAATAGCAATTCCACAGTCAGTCTACAACACTATCCACAATATATCAGGAAACACCCAAATCGGGAACAATTCAAGACCCGTCACTGAAGTGAAGGTCGAAATGATGAGATCTGAGAGAGAGAGAGAGAGACAGAAGGACTTTACAGCGCTGGGCGTTGAAGAACATGAGGGACTTGTGGAGGGCGAGGGTGTAGTTGTCGGGGGGAGAGCGGGCGCGGTGGTGGCGGGGGACGGTCTTGACGATGAGGGTGACGAGGCCGGCGAGGAGGCCGCAGACGAGGACGGTGCCGACGGTCCAGACGAAGATCTTGCGGCTGACGATGATGCAGCCGAGGTCGACGTACTTCTTCTTCTTCTTCTGCTCGCCCTGGCCGAGGAGCCAGCTCTGCTGGGTCTCGTCGAGGGGGCGGGAGTTGGAGAGGGCGGCGCGGTCGTAGTCGTTGAGGTTGCGGCTGCGCTCGTCCTCGGTGGCGGAGTCGGTGGCGCTGATCTCCAGGGGACCCCCCCAGGGATCCCGTCCGTACATGCTCATTGTCGGGCGAAGGAGACCAACTGGGTCACCCCTGTCTTCCTCGCTCGCTCAAGCACGGTGGATTCAGAACCAGAGAGAAACAGAGGCCACCTCGCTTCTCTGGGTGTGTTCCGCCTCCGAGAAAAGGGAAGGGAGAAGAAGAAGAAGAAGCAGCAGCAGCACCGACAGGCAGTGGCACAAGGAGTGATAGATCTGCGTCAAAGATTCGTCTCGGAGTAAAGCGTAGAAAAATGGAGATCTCACCAAATAATGGAGGGTGGTGGCTCTTTGTTTATGTTGACGAAGGTGGGTGGGCGGATTGGAGATGAGATGCTTTGCTTCGATGAGTCAAGGAAGAAGAAGATGCTGATGATCGTGTGGAGGCAAACATAAACCATCAACCAGATCAAGATGTAATGAATTGTATTCCGGTTGGACTGATGTCGGGATGCGTACAAAGTGAAATTGAGCGTCGGGTGGATGACAGTGCCCAGTCCACTAACCGACAGCGACCCTCTGTCCGCAATGTTCTCCGCTTTTCATTTGTCTTAACAGTATGTGGACGGAAGGATCGGACACCGAAAATAAATTAACCATTAATTATATAATAATCTTTGAAGTACTGATAGCATAATAATATATTACAGGACACCGAAAATAAATTAACTCAACGCTTAATAATTCACGTGGTTTAAAACTTGCTAAAAGTTTTAATTAAATCTTTAAACTAATCACAAAATCGCACTCGGATTCTAAAACATTCAAGAAGCCTTAAATTTTTTTTTGACGAAAGTGCAATTAATTCATGCAACTTTCGAAAAGTTTAATTAATGAAAAGATTTGATGGGATTAATATGTCAATTTTTAGGACTTAGTTTGTACTTTTTGAAAGTGATGGCTAGTTTTAAGACTTTGTCATACTTTTTTTCCGAAAAGAAATCGTTTATGTAGTGATCTTTAGAGAACAATTAGCATAACAATATGTTATGAGACATGAAAAATAAATTAACTCGACGCTTAATAATTTATCTGGTTTCGTAATAATGCCTTACTCCTCGCTTTAAGCAAACAAAAAGTGATACATCGAAGAACATTTTATCGATAACTCAGGGATCATATTGAGCTTGCCTTGAATTCTTTAAAAGCTTTTGCCAATGTTAAGGCTTAGGAGCAGTGAAAACTATCCATTTTTTTGTAATTCTTAGAATTTCATATTGACTTTGCTTCTCTCCACGTAACCTTTCTTTTTTTTTTTAGCGAGGATTTTCTACATAAATCCGTGTATTCATTTATTCTTCTAAATTTTAATTGCAAATCAATTTCTGCATTGATCAATATCATACCACACTGAATAAATTCTAAATCTAAAGATGACATTATATGTTGGGCTAAAATAAATTCATAGAAAAAAAACACAAATTTATGATATATAATTATCATTTTATTTCCTTTGTTTTGTTTATTTTATTTATCCGCACAAATTCTTTTTTATTTTTGTGCAAAAAATCGAATATCGTAATATCTGTATCTCTAAGTATAAACGGATTACTAGCAAAATATATATATATTTTTTTCATAATATCATGGTCTCTAAATATTAAGTATAAGCAAAATAATTTCATTTTTTTTCATTTGAAGATTGAATATCACTCGATTTGGTAATAACAAAGGGATTAGTAGTAAATTGTGTCGCTCTCACTAAAGTGCCCATTCATGAAAATATCAATATATCACTCAAACTTCATCTCGAATTGAAAAGAAAAAAAGAAAAAAAAAAGATTTAAATGCAACCATAGGATTGCGTATTCCTACACATCAATTATTGGGGATTGCATTTCAATTGGTTAAAGGATCGCTCCGTCGAGGTTGAAAGCTGTGGGTTCAAGTCCATCAGCCCCGACGGAATCAAATTTAATATGAAAAAAAAAAATTACATCGATGCAAAAAGAGATATAAATAAAATAGTCGAATTTTCATTTCCAAACGGGGATTGGACCCACGTGGTTTGGCGTCGTCCCGTGAGCTGTAAAGAGCGTCCCCACCACACATCTCCCCTTTCCCATCAACAACAACTGGAGTTAAAACGCATCGTTTTGATCCTTCTCCACTCATCTTAATCATCGCGGGGTGTAACGTCACCTTCATTTTTAACCAAAACGACTTTGCCGACACTCCAAGGTTCCCGTCCTCCACCGACGCTCCCCCCATGATTTTTGAGTGTTTTTATTAATGTCCTGATCAAAGGGACTGTTTTTCCTATGAACGCCGCCGGGCCCACGTCATTATTGTTGTTACGTCAATGGTTCGGTGCCTTCACCTTTTTTTTTTTTTTTTTACTTCAAGCTTTTTTCTTGCTAGCCCCCACCAAAACCGTACATTGATAATTAAGATCAGGGATATAAATTACCCAAAAAAAGAAAAAGAAAAAAGAAGAAATGTTTTATAAATTTATTGCACGAATGTCATTCAATCCTAAATTGGCAAGCAAACTACCTTTGATCCGTCTTCAGCTTCGGTTCGTTAACCTCGGCAGCTTCAACAAGCCATATAGTATCTTGCTGCCTAAAACTCTATTAAGAAATCACTGTCTTTTTTTATTTGGATTTTAATGTTTTGGCGATTTGTCAATTCAGTCGTTCTGATCAATTTTAACTGAAAATGACTAACAGGAACATAGACTATCTTATGACACGACTATTTAACGTGAATATATATATATGGATATATTTTTCCTAAATATATTTCTTTTTCCTTCTTTATTTATATTCTCTCTCTCTCCCCCCCTTAATATTGGCCAGCAAGGACGTCCATGACTTCGCCTGTGGTTTGTGGAGGGAAATAAAAAAAAAAGAAAAGAACAAGAAAAAGAAGAAGAAAAAAACTCAAAAAAATCATCACAATTTTTAGCTTATTTTGCTCGGCGTAACTACATTGGCAAATCGTCGTAATTAAAAGGTTTGCGATTGAATTGATATCCGTACAATATGATTAAGTCTTTTTTATTTTTATTTTAAGCAAGTCATTTTTTCTTCGTGCAGATCCAAAACACGATTGAAAGATAAACTTCCCATGCTATTGGGCCAAGTTTTGGTGCGGACTTACCTACTAGTTATTATTTATATCCAATTAGGTAACGTGTTAACTACAAACAGATTCCCCAGGACCATCAACAGCAACCCATTACCCGATCTATGAAATTTTCCATCACCCTCCAACTTGCCAAACCATACCATAATGCAATATAATGATGAGACTACATGCATGTTTTTATGGGTGACTCTATCTTCTTTCGCAACCTAAAAGATCACCATGAGCATCTTTATGCCTGGAACTCGAGACAAGCTACCACATATTACGAACGAGAATGGTCACTTCTATCGCTTCAAATAATTGATCAATGGAAAGTGTTTTCGTTCTTGGTAACTATGACATTCTGATTTCCGGTCAATTTCAAGTTCATTAATAAGAAGTGTATATCTAGAGATGTATTTCAGTCGTATTCCGCTTGAATCTGATCAATTCGAGTAGACTGACCAAAAGGGAAAGGCTAATGCGAGACGAGGTACGTGAATCCAGAGAACTTGAATAGGAAACGGCGCTTTGGCCATAAGGATTGTCGAAGGAACTAGCGATAGACCTTCACAATTACATGATAACCAAAACCGCCATGAATTGACGAGCCCTAAATGTAATATGAATCACGAGGTCGATACGCGTAATGTCTGCAAAAGCAGCCCGTCGATTCGAGATAGACTGAAACCACATCTGGCAGAGAAAGCCATCAGAAATGAGTCCTAAAAATTGAAAATGGAGAATCAATAATTCCAACCTTGCAATTAGATTGGCCATCGCCCTATCGGAGATTATTGGATTGAGAAAAAACGATGTTCTGAACGTTGGGGGTAAAATGACCCTTTTGCCCCTCAAGCTTAGAACATTGCCCATGTAATTGAAGAAGGGCAAATTGGTTTTTTAATCCTCCCATGGCTGCCGAAAAAGAAGATTAAATGAGGGCCATTGGATTCACTTTAGAAAAGACAATGCCAAGTGTTACAAGATGGGCAAGTGTGGTCATTTCACACTTTATACCACCTACCATTCTTCCTTTGACCATGAGAGTGAATATAAGCTTTTCTCTTTCTTCTCAAACCCATTTAGCCGGCCACCACCCCAAGAAACTCACGCCATTCCCCCTTCTTCTTCCTCTTCATTCTACCAACCGCCGACCAGTTTCTGGACTTCTGCTCGGCCATTCCGGCGACCACCTTCGGTCACCATTTGACCGCCAGTCGACCACATCGACGAAGCCCTACGTCTTGCCGACATCCTCGAATAAGAATCAAGTCGTTTGGAGCACCGAGGAGTCCCGAGCAGAGATTTTCTCGGAGCTGATGGAATCTACTCCAGCCCGAAGTAGGTAATGTTTTTTACCCTTTTGGAGGCCGAAATGTTGGAGTTTGGAGGTCAAATTTTGTAGAGATCTAGTAGACATGTAGATGAATCTGCGGTAAAAAGTTAGGCTTGATTTGATGAAGTCTTGACCTCGGATCGGTCTTGTGAATTTTGCCCAGAAAACTGCCGGATTTTGACTTTGGAGGAACAGGCGACATTCGACGAGTTTCCGGCGACCAACCGGCCTAAAACTCACGGTGAGCCTCAAGAACCCTTAGATAGACATGTTAAGAAGTAGGGTTATGATTGAATGATGGATTTGAAGTTGATATAGGGTGGATTGTGCACGGTTTGCGCAGAACCGAAATGAACCGGTTCGGTTCTGTGCAAAACCGATTCTGGTGGGTTGAAGAGCGGGTGATATTGAACCTCAAATTGATGTTTAGGACATGTTTAGATGATGAGGGTTAGGATATGGATGATTGGGTTAATGAATTGAGGAATTGGATATGAAAAATTGACGGATTGATTAAATATACTAGGTTACGCGGTGAATGGGCGCTTGGATTGATTTGGCCAAACTTTTAAGGACCCAATAGGAGGAAATTATGATATCGAAATCAAGGTAAGGGAATTCCTAACCTTATACTAGGAAGATTGAACTCAATTGGGTGAATCGAAGATTAAATCGAATGAATTATGAGAATTTGTTCAAGTGCGTAACTTGGTTGTATCCTAAGATGTTATAGGATGGTTGTGTATATCATTATCTATGTCTGAGTCGTTTTCCATGTATGGATATTACTTAATTTGCTTTGCATGCCATGAGTATTAATTGTGCTTGAGTTGCACCCGTGTTTGTATGTAAAATGAAGTGAGGTAATATGGCATGAGTATAACATGGCGAGGCCCTGAGGCGTGTGAGACGCAGGGCGGGAGATGGATACTCTGATGCGACGAGATCGCGAGGTGGAGTTGACATTGAGTGGCGCTCTGATGAGACGAGATCGCGGGGTTGAGATAGCCACAGTCCTGATGCGAACTATTCGCGGGACGGATGTGTGAGAATACCCTGATGCGACAAGATCGCGAGGTGGAGTTGATGTTGCTTGTCGCTCTAATGCGACGAGATCGTGGGGTTGAGATAGCCACAGTCCTGATGCGAATCATTCGCGGGACGGAGGTGTGAGAATACCTTGACGCGACAACATCGCGGGGTGGAGTTGATGTTGCGTGGCGCCTTGATGCAACGAGATCGTGGGGTTGAGATAGCCACGGTCCTGATGCGAACTATTCGTAGGACAGAATTTATGAGATGATGATTTTGCTTTGAGATTCATCGGAACCTGATGCGTTTACGCGGGTTGCCGATGACGGTCCGATGCGTTTACGCCGACTGAGCTTGATGCGATTTATCGCAGGCTGGAAATTGAGGCAGGCAAGAGGAGATGGTTGTGGTGAGATGGCATGTTGTTGTTTTATTGATTTGTACTGGATATGTGTATGAGTTTATGAGTTTGAATTATTGGATATATGACTGCCAGAGTGGACGGTCGGCCTAACCTAGGGTTAGGACCCATCTTACTGAGATTTATATCTCACCCTAGTGGGGGTTTCATTTTTCAGGTTCCAGGCGGAGGTAGCGTGAGGTTGCCGAGGATCGACATTGAAGAGATAGTAGACCAATTGTATTTAGATTGGATTTCCCTTTTTAAATTAGGGCTTGTATTTCGGATTGGTGAATTAGGAATTGATCATTTAGTAATTGGTTAATGAGATTTTGATGTATCTGTCCTAAGTTATTGGTTGTTGATTTAATTTGAAAGTGGAGTTGGCATCGCTTTCGCGTGCGTATTTTGTAAAGAGTTGTAAGTCATTGGCCGTTGGATCCTGGAGCTTGAATTGGAAAAGACTTTATGGGATGTTCGCGTGCTCGTCGAGTTCGGGGTGTAACAGTAACAATTTATATCTTAATATTTTTCCGGATGATAAAAGTAAATCTCATTCGTTCGATTTTTTAAGCAATATAAGCAATTTCTTTTTGGATTTTTCAAACCATTCATTTTTATGCGAAACAAACGAAACGAAACCATAATGTTATTTGAAATTTCGTGCGAACCTATCGCCTAAAGTTTTATTAGCACAAACAAACGACCATCGATCTCCTTAGTTACCGCGCAACATTGCCGTGTTCAATTCGTGGACACGATGTACACGCAATGGGCCGAGCACCCAATGTCCACTATCGCATTTAATTTGCTGACTTTGGTCACACATTTGACTGACCTACATTAGATATATTATTCCCTAAGAACACGTGCAGTTTTATGAAGGGAAAATGACATAAATTTGGCCCCTAAACCTTGATCGAACGTGCAATGCGATCATTGAATTTTTAATTTGACCAATATCAACATCAACATCAATATCAACAACACCTTTATCTCAAACTAGTTAGGGTCGTTCGATGAACTCCAAAGAATCATAAAAGAATCATAAAAATAAAAGCAGAATCAAGGGAGGGAAAAGAGATAAATGTGTAAAAATAAATAAGTATATATATATATATATCTATCTGTCTATACACTACCCCTCCACAATACTAATAACCTTCCTCCACTCCGTCCTAAGACAAACCCTACGCCAATCTATTTCCCAATCCATTAAATCTCATTTTATTGCTTTCCCCCAAGTAAGTTTCGGCCGACCTCTTGCTTTCTTCGTGTTATGCTCTCGATAATAAACTTCTGTTCGTACCGGTGCATCTAAGGGTCTTCAGAGAATATGCCCAAACCATCTCAATCTATGTTCTCTCATCTTTTCCGCCACCGGTTCTACTTCAACTTTTTGTTGAATCTTTTCGTTCCTTGTCTTATACATTCTTATATGACCACACATCCACATTAACATCCTCATTTCCGCTACTCCCATTTTATGCTCATGTTTCCTTTGTGCTGACCAACATTCAGCTCCATATAACATGGCAGGTCTGACTGCTGTTCTATAAAATTTTCCTTTTAACCTAAAAGGAATTTTGCGATTACATAAAAATCCCGATGCGCTGCGCCATTTCATTCAACCTGCTCTGATTCTATGGTTTACATCCTCATCAATCTCTCCCTCCTTTTACAATATTGATCCTAAATATCTAAATGTATCTTTTTTGGGTACCTCCTGTCCGAGCATATTTACGGCTTCTTGATCCCCTTTTTCTGCAGTGTCAAACTCACACTTCAAGTATTCCGTCTTACTTCGACTTAGCGTAAATCCTTTAGACTCCAACGTGCTTCTCCATACTTCTAACTTAGTGTTAACCCCAACCCTGGTCTCATCAATAAGCACGATATTGTCTGCAAATAGCATACACCACGGCACCTCATCTTGAATATCTTTTGTTAGCTCATCCATAACTAGGGCAAAAAGGTAAGGGCTCAAAGCAGAACCTTGGTGTAAGCCCACTGTGATTGAAAAATAACTTGATGTGCCATTACAAGTCTTCACACATGTAGTAGCACCGTTGTACATGTCCTTGATTGCCTCAACATACTTTGAAGGTACTTTTTTCTTCTCAAGAATCCACCACAAAACCTTTCTTGGAACCCCATCATACGCCTTCTCGAGATCAATAAACACCATATGGAGGTCCTTCTTTCTTTCTCGATATCTTTCCATCAATTGTTGTATTAAGAAAATAGCCTTCATGATGGATCTTTCTAGCATAAATCCAAATTGATTGACAAAAACATTGGTCTCTATTCTCAAACGATGCTCGATAACTCTTTCTCACAGTTTCATTGTATGGCTCATAAGCTTGATGCCTCTATAATTAGAACAATTATGGATATCCCCTTTATTCTTGTATATAGGCACAAGTATACTCTTCTTCCATTCATCAAGCATCTTATTAGTATGGAGTATCTTGTTAAAAAGACTAGTTAACCAACTTATTGCTACATCCCCTAAGCATCTCCACACTTCAATAGGAATATCATCGGGTCCCAAGGCTTTACTAGTATTCATCTTTTTTAATGCTTTCTTTTAACTCTACGCATAAACCTTCTATTTGAATCATCAGCATTTTTCAAATCCACCTCACTTCTATCGCTCTTCCTATTAAAAAGTTTGTTAAAATAACTCATCCACCTGCCCTTGACGTCTTAATCTTTTATCAAGAGTGTTTGATTTTCATCCTTAATACATCTAACCTGTATCAAGTCTTTACTTTTCTTGTCTCTTGATTTTGCAAGTTTATAGATGCCTTTTTCTCCTTTTTTGCTCCCAAGTTTGTTGTACATATCGGTGAAAACTTGCCTCTGGCCTCTCGTACAGCTTTCTTGGCACTTTTTATCGCCAATCTAAACTTTTGCAAATTCTCTTCATTAGGACATTTATGTAGGCATCTAAAATAATCATTCTTCTACTTAATTGCCTCTTGCGCCTCTTCATTCTACCACCAAGTTTCTTTTGTTTAATGTCCATTCCCTCTACTTTCCCTTAACACCCCTTTTTCCACTGTCTGGATGCAGTTAGACATCTATTTTCACATCATATTTACTTCGTCCTCCAGTCGTCACGGTCCTTCCTGTAGCATTCTTTCCTTGAATTCTGTTTGTTTCTCCTCATGTAACTTCCGCCATCTTACTCTAGGGTGCTATGCACTTATCTTCATCTTCTGTACTTTATTATACCGAACTTCTAAGACTACCAACTTATATTGTGTAACTACACATTCACCAGGGTATACCTTATAATCTACATACGAAACTCTATCCTCTCTCCTAGTAAGAAAAAAATCAATCTGGTTATAATTTTGACCGCTGCGAAAAGTGATCAGATGTGATTCTCTTTTCCTAAAAAAGGTGTTTGCCAACATCAAATCATAAGCTAATGCCACACTCAAAATGTCTTCGCCAGCCTCATTTCTAGTCCCATATCCAAAACCTCTATGAACTTTGTCAAAACCACCACTACTCTGACCGATATGTCCATTTAGATCTCCTCATATGAATACCTTCTTCTCGTGTGGTATCCGCCTTAAAATCTCTTCCAGATCTTCTCAAAATCTGCTCTTCTCGGACGTTTGCAGTCCAACTTGAGAGACATACACACTAAGGATATTTAAAATCAAATCCCCCACTACTAGCTTAACTAAAACAATCCCATCTCCTATTATTTTAACATCAACCACTCTATCCTTGAAATTTTTATCATACTTTTTGTTGTGCCTGTATACCATAACTTGAATCCGGTGCCATCCACTTCCTTAGCCTTCCCTCCTTTCCATTTAGTTTTTTGCAAGCAAGTAATATTCACTTTTTTTCGAGCAAAAGTATCTGTCAATTCCCTCAATTTACCCGTTAAGATTACTATATTCCAACTCCCCAATCTAATCCCTACCCCCTGGACTTTTCTTGCCCCCCACGCTCGCCTACGGAGGTGTGAGGACTCTTACTCATTTATTATCACATCTGGGCACCAATGTGGCGTATCACTTTGGAATGATGGCCCAAGGCTAGCTTCCTTACCAATTGCACCCACTTATCTTGGTACAAAGATCTTTGCTCATTTTTCGCTACACCTGGGCGCCGATGCAACGCGTCGCTAAAAAGAGTACGCTGCAACAAAATATCAATAGTGTTCATCTCATAGAGGTGGCTTTTCTTTTATAACCGGCTCGTTACGCCTGACGTAATCCTTCTCCTTTACCTAGCTTAGGACATACTATGTAGACTACATAGGCGGAGATTGATTTGACCAATATGATCAATAATAATTTAACTTAATGTGAATTGTTGTCCTTGAGCTTTCAATTTGTTCAATCGAACTATACTTAATCCCTGAATTATACAAAATAATCAAAGTCGTCCTGGAACTTGAATTAATAGAAAGGCTACATTAAACATCTTTTCATAATTCAAGGACTAAGTTAAACATGTTTCAAAATTCATGAACCACATTAGTCGAATTAAAATTCAGGGACCATGCTAAACATATTCACAAGTCAAGAGATCATATTAATCAAATTAAAAGTTTAAAGACCACGTTACAAATTGAATGAGATCATTTGTATCATTATCCCTTTTATCAAAGAAGTCCGAACTCGGGATCGAGTCATTTGAGGCCGCCATTGTACTCATGGGCAACCGTGAAAAGGAACAACTTCCTCGAAACCAGACGGATTGCGAAAGCATTACAAATAAAGACTCGACACGCTCTCGTGGCACCCGAAATATCGGGCTTCGTTTTTTTCAACATTCGGAACTAGAATCATCATCGGAGATGCCAAAAAGAAGGATCTAATGGAGCGAACAAGCAACTTGTGATTTCAGTGGGTAGCCCAAATGACTGCAGATATCTCTCCCTTTAACAGATAATTTAGATGCACAGGTGTATAACTTGCACCTACTAAAATGAATAATGTATTCTATGGTTGCGCGTAGATCTGCATGAACAGGCTACTGCAAACAGATACAAAGCGCCTTGACCTGCATGCTCAAAAGTGTAACAAGAAGAAAAGTTAAAAGAAAGAAGAAGAGATAATTTCAATGCCAGAAAAGAAGCCGATACGCAAAGAGAGATGGCCAATTCAATGAAGCTAAGAACGTGTCCTTCTGCCGGCACCTTTCAACATCTACACAGGACAGTCCAATCTCCATAAGTCTCGACATTTGAAGAAACTGATCACCACGCTATCCTGCCCGACATTTTTCTTGACAGGTTAAGAACATGAATTTGCTAGCAAAAGTACAGGGAATGAAGTGAGGAACTATGTAGACCTCGCCAGAGCAAATGCTAGACACGAAGGTTATAAATACATGTTGTAAGCTAAGACAGATGAGAAGAACTACCAGCACCGCTCCTACAGATCAAGAACAGCTTGCTCCGTCCCATGAATGGGACAAAGATAAGGGGCTCACGCTTCATGAGGATAGCTTCGTCCTCTTTTTTCCACGACTTCCTTTCTTTTTCATATTGGAGGCAGTAATCATCTTATAATTTGACAGAGGCATTGCACTTAGATTCCCAAATCTTTCCCCGTAAAAATTCCATAACTCTGCCCTGCTCATCAGAAGAAGATAGAATCACGTTTCGTCAATGTAGAAGATGAATTAGAACTTAGAAGGAAAGGGCATGTAATAGAGTTCATAGCCTATGACGGCGTACCAGTATGCGAGGAACTTAAATGGAGCATACCGTCCATAGATATCCTCTACATCACTTTGAACGGTTTGAATGGTAGAATTTTTCCCATGGACCTACAGTTCCCAATCTCCTTTTAGATCAATAAGCAAATATAGTAAAAGTGAAGCCACAGAGCATACCTGCTTCAAATGCCTGATTGTTTCAGAATCGGTTGGAATGGCATGATAAAATCCCATGCACATTAGCACATTGGCACATGTAAAAGGACCGAAACCATAGATTTGCCTTAGCCTCTCAGTTAGATCAGCATAACTGGACAAGCATCGTGTATCACAAATCTCTTCCAGTTGACTCAGGTTTATCCTGCCTTCAACAATAGCCTGAGAAAGCTTCACAATCCGATCAGCTCTATAACCAAGATTACAACGTTTTGCCAGAAAACCTTCATCAAGGCTTGCTAATTCTATTGGGCTAGGAAAGTTTCCAACCACATCCCACCAGCATTCTTCTACATGAGCGATTTGTACAATAGGCTCTTGACATGCACCTCGCTTGCGAGCTTCCTCAGAAGTCTCACAAGTTCCATCACAACGAGAATGGTGGTCACAATGTGAATTACAACCATCTGAACAAGATAAGCCTGAGGTCGATCGGTCATTCTCATAGATGCCAATACCCAATTTCATGGCCTCCATCCTTGTGCTTGTAGCTACTTGCGCTTCAGGCGTGACGTCTATAAACTTGGTCATCAAATTAGTTTGAGTATTGCATCTGCACCCTTTCCTCTTTGCCTCCTTTGCAGCAGGTGTTGTCGGAGCCAAATGTGAATCCATGCCTTTGGGGACATCGCGAATACCATCCATAACTTCCGCGCAAGATGAGTTACACTGCAGCTCAAGCTGCAGCTCGCAAAGCGCTTGAGCCATGGTCAAAGTCCTCGACCACCTAATCAAGAAGCCGATCAGTTACCCTTTGAGTTTACTGGAAATGTGAATAAGTGGAATTCGTGCAGCCTGATCTGTCAAAGCCTGAGTAAGGAATCAAGCTGTATAGACATTAAAAAGTACTTTTTTCATCAATCACACGTTTGACTCGCTTAATGCAGAGTTTGAACTAAGCATCCATTCCTTTCTTTTCTTGTTTCTCTCTTCAAAACTGAAAGCCCGACATTCAAAATCCTCTGGTTCATATTGTTTGCAAATAGTTGCGGGGATCAAATATGGGTTTCGAAGAGACAGCAATAGAGTCGGAGTGAAGATGACCACTCCATAAAAGGCGAGCACAGTACATATTTTTCAGTAAAGAGAAACTCAAAGAGCTAATAACGGGTAAGGCCTGAAATGCGAGGAGGAGGAGGTGAAGAAGACGAACTGGCAGTTGCAGAGGAGGATGCACTTGACCATGTCCTCGAACAGAGTTGGAGACCTGAACACTCTCCCCCCGAACTCCCTCACGCATTGGGGGGCTTCCCTCATGGCTCCGCACATCTTCTCGAACTCTCTCGCCTTCCTCTCGTCCTCATCCGACAGCCGCAGCATCCGCCTCACCTGCCTCTGTTCATAGACAAAAGAAGAAAGCACGGTCAGTCCATCGAAAAGGAAGACGTTTAGGAGCGATAGAGTGACGTGACGGACCAGGAGAGAGTGATGCTGCGAGGGAGAGAGGTCGGAGACGCCGTGGACGAGGAGGCGGAGGGAGGCGGCGCCAGGAGGGTGGGAAATGCGGACCATGACGGAGACATCGTTGTCGGGGAGGCGGAGGGGGCGAGCGAGGGAGAGAGAGAGTGGGTCCCAGCGGTTGGGGCACATCATGAACAGCCCGTGGCTGCACACCGCCTTCTCCAGCCGGAATGTCTTCGCCGCCGCCCCTAGCCCCACCTCCACCTCCATCGCTCTCACTTCCTCTTCCGCTCTCTCAAGGGCTTCGGAGCTGACCCAGTACCCCAGTCAATGGAGAACAGGGGGTGCTCCATCTGGTAATTTTTTTATGTAATAAAGTGACAAAACATGTTGAGTAAAAAAAAAAAAAAACATGTTGAGTAGGTAAGAAGTGAGGCTCATGAAATTTGTGAGAAGACTCAAGACTTGTTGGCACTCTAGGACGACCCATGGAGAACAACGATTGGAAGAACTCATTCGAAGACAATGATCAAGAAGTAGGGTCTGCATGGTCCAGGTCGATTCGATCCTGATGTAAAATCGGGGATCTGATTAATAGTCATATTCTCAAATTTTCGAGATCAAGGATCGGACTAGAACCGGCGGTCCGGATCAGCTCGTTCTCGATCCGGGCCAAGTAGTCCCTCTAACTTTAAATACTTATAAAAATCTAACCTTTAAAAATTACAATATAATGTTAATTTACAATCTATAATCAACTTATGACGTCAAGATAACCACGTAACTGTTAGGGGCACACAACATGTGTTCGATTCGATCTTGAAGGCTTCACGTGATCTTTTATGCTCGTAATTGATGTCTTCAATCTACGTCTGCATATGGCCTGCTGAACTGAGATGGGTGATGGAATCGAACTCGGATTTTATTTATTTCTTTTTTATTTTGGTTGTGAAAAAAAAATAGATTTCTTAAATTTACATAATGACTCGAGTTTTTGTCCTCATGCACGTACGTGCTTATTCTTCGTGCACATACCCATCATAAGGAATAGATCTTATTATCAATTAAGATATGATTTTTTCCAAAAGTAATACAAAAACCCAAATTGCTAAATAATTTGTACAATGACAACACTAAACTCAAGAGGCGTGAGATGAGATTCATGAGCTTCTCAAAATGTGAAAAATATGTTAATTCTAGATGTAGATTAAATTTTTTTTAAAAAAAATTGACAGTCCGGTCCGGTCCCAAATAGTGGAACCGAAAATTGAATTGCCCAATCACCGGTCTTATTTATTGGGACCGGGGACCGGACCGGACCGGACCGTCAACCTTAAAGACTGGATCAACCCGACAGGTCCGGACCGATCCTGGGCCGATTTAGGCCTGTCTGGTCCAGTTTGCACACACCCTGTCAAGAAGGAAAAAATCGGTGGTCGTGGTCATCGGCCGTGCTCGTACAAATCTTCTCTGGACGGGTACCGCGTCCGGCCCAGTGAATGGGCTTTTTCCCGTCCAAACTCGTTCAAGCCCGCCCATCAATATTTTCTCATTAGATGGAGGTGGAAAGAGCAAAATTTTTCGGTAATGCATTGATGATATTGGCGAATTTCCCCGTTTGCATTTTGCTTTTCGAATCCACCCGGAGAGTTCAAATCGAGCGAATTTTTCTGGGTGATTCAGGAGGGAGCAGAGCGACGCCCAGTGATGGCAAGCCGGCTACAGCAGCTTCCGGGGGACGATTCCGTGCTTCTCCGCCTCTCACATTCCAACCTCAAGACCTTCACTTCCGAAATCCGTCTCTCACTTCAGGTACCAGCTCCGTCGAGTTCTCATTTTTGGTTGGTAATGGCAGGAAGTTTAGCTTCAGGGTCTGATTCGCTGTTAAATTCCAGTTCGATGTTGATGTTGTCTTTTTTATGGAGTGAAGCTGATGATCTGATGAAGCTGGTTGTTTGTTCTTTATTTCACTAATGATGGGGCCAGACCATGGTGGACTCTGTAAAGGAGAAGCTTTGGAGGAAATGCGGTACGTCTGTGGAATCGATGCGCCTCGAGCTCTATGATGACACCGGGTCCAAAGTTTCCAACTTGGATGATAACCACAGGCCGCTTGGTTTTTACTCTCCGCTTGACGGGTCAGTTCCGCATTCTCGCTTTTTTTTTTTTTTTTTGGTTCATTGTGCGTGTTGTAATGCTCAAGATTTTTTGGCGTTTCTGTTTAATTGCTCGGCATTGTATACGATCTCATCATATTTAACCTGCGATTGCATTCCTGTTGAAAGATGTATTGGCTTCTTAGATAAAGGGACGACATGTTGAAATACATAGGTCGACCAGGAACCCCTTTGCTTCACTATGGGGTGATCTGAAAGAAGAGACAAGATTCAGTCAATCACTAGGGACAAGAGAAGAAGAGAAGAATGGATTAACTAATGCATTGACTTTGGTAGGGCTGATTAGGACACAGGAGAATGAAAGGAGACCTCTAGTCAATTAAGATCATCCCATTTTTGGAGGGACTGGGAACTCACTAATAATGAACTTTGAAGCGGTTCAAGGGATTCAGACAGAAATACTTATTCTTTGTTTTCCCTGAGCTAAAATGAACTAGACAGGATTATCTGTAATTGACCCATGAAATCCCTTCTCCTCTAATTGTGATGCAGGGGAAATTTCCCAAACATAAGGGATGCCTATGAGATATTTCACGAAAGTGTCTATCAGTTATTTGACTTACATTATCCATTATATTCACAAACTGTTGCACTTTCATGGTTTTGCACTCTGTGCAAGATGTTGGATGAGATCTTCGCGGGGAAGTATTTGCTGTTTTTTAACATTTGGTCTTTCTTAACTAGCTAAATGTTTTTACAAGGCTGATGTTTAAGTGGAGGAATCACTTCCTCCTTGGCTAAGACTTCCTGGGCACACTTAAATAAGGACTGTACTTCCTTCTGGCTCTTTGTCAGAGTTTAAGGAATTAGAAATAAGTCTGTCAGGTTACTTACCTACCCTACAGTGACGAGTTCCTGCCAAAAATCTAGTGATCACGCGCTTTCCAGATTAATGTGGGCTTCACAATGCGGACTTTTGGCCACATGTTGTGAAATGGTTATAGTAGCTGATAATTCGTGCTCAAAATGTTATGAATAAATTGGTCTCGCAGATGTCTGTTCAGTAAATTATTTGCAAACCATCAAATAAGCAGTGTACACTTACTTTTGCACCCCTCTTTATATGGTTCAATGGATTATAGATTAGCCAAGGGAGAAAGCTGCATTTTGTGCTCGTGACTTGTGATATTTGATCTGTATGAACATTTTCTGTAATGTTCGTGTTTTTTCTTATATATTGTAAGATTTGATAAGACCATAGCTGACTGCTCTAAAAGCTTAAGCTGTTAGAAGAAGACGTGGTTTAATATTTATATGTTCCAACACTCCCCTTCATGCTTAGTCTGGTCTTTTGCCTAGTATTAAGCGTGGACAAATTCATTGGGGAGACAAATAGGAGTCTGGAAAAATTTGAACTCAGTACCTCCTGCTCTGATACCATGTGAGATTTTGTGGGACCACAATCGACTGCTCTAAAAGCTTAAGCTGTTAGAATAAGGCGTGGTTTAATATTTATATATTCCAACATATATCATCTACGAAATGCTATTTTAGTTGCGAAATTCTTTTACTCTGTACCTCTTTCTTGTTTGTTTATTGATTGACCTATGGTTTGGTTAATTTTTCTGAAAGGTATCGGTTGCATATTATAGATGTCGACCCATCATCTGTAACCTCTGGTGGCTGGTTAGAAGATACTTCATTGATGGAAAAATATCAAATTTCAGATGAAGCATATGATAAACGTGATGGTGCGTTCTTAACATGAAGTTTACCCAACCATTCGTTAAAGCATATTTAACACAAAGATTAGTCATTTAGCATTCACTTTGTCTGTATCATGCGTGGAAAAAAGGAACTTGTAACCAACAACTTATTTACGAAAGTTATGAGAACAAGTTGGTGCAACTCCATAATGAAGACTTGTACTCATTTGGGAATTGTCTGAGCTTTTGCTGCTATATAAAAATGGTTATTTCTCATGGCTTATACTGCCAGATAAAACGGATTATAAGATTAATTGTAACATACAATGAAGTAGATCATGATTGATGTTGGAGGATTTAATCACAATGTTGCCTGTTTGGGTAAGATATTAATCCTACAGTGCATGCCTTATCGCACACATTAATGTTTTCTGATTTTATTGCTTCGTCTTGTCGTTTAATGGTTTTGATGATGTATTTCTTCTTTTCCAGGAACTTTCAGAAAATTTAAGGAAAAACTCTCATCCCAAAATCCGTCAGCTTTTGAGCCGAAGGTAATGCCTTGAGCTTGACTAGGTGAAAGGTACCAGGTATTACTAGCAGTAGTCATATGGCTCCAAAGTCGTGCTTCCGTAGAACATTCTGTCCCCTCTTCAAATGTACTTTGTATGCTAGTCATGGGAGGTGTTTTTTCCCCCCTATTTCTCAATCATGCCTGTCCAATCAATGATCCCATGTCCTTATTCAACAATATTTCTGGATGAAGCATTTGAAATTGTGTACCGTTTTTATCTACAGATAACAGACCACTACATGGAAGATCTCTGTGCGAATATCAAGGTCAGTAGTTTGGTTACTTCTTCCTTTGGTTATCAACTATCTCTTATATGATACTATTTTTCTATATCTTAGAACAATCTGGCTACAATTAGGGGAAGCATTCTGGGTAGAAAGGAGGTGTGAGTGAATTAAAAGTAAAATGACAGAGCAGCTGCCACTCCGAGTGCTCTGACAGTAGTACATTTGTAAATCTTCCTTAGCATATCATTTTGCATCTCTGAAGTGATCAATGTATTTGGTTCCTTTGTGAAGGATTCTTAATTATACTAATTTTGCATACAGTAGTCATCATCTGCTTTGGTTGTGGTAATTCATTATCCAAGAAAACTAAAACTAAATAAGTTTTTGGCAGTCTTAACTGTTTGCCAACAGTTGCTAACGATTTGTGAGCGTGGTTGAAGCGGAATTAATTTAATCTGATTGCTGTGGGAGTTTTGTATTTGACCTATTACTTGAAAGAGGAAGTGGAATACTTATATCTATGCTAAAGTTTTCTGATCAGAGGCACAAAGACATTTCTTGGCTTGTTCTATTTCTCTTCCTTTTTATTGTTTCTTGCTATCCTTTTGTCATATTTTGTGCTGTTTCTATGCCTTGCTAACAGGATGGACATAATTTGTGATTTCTGTCTTCTTGGATTGTTTAGGCGGGAGATAGGTGTGAAGTTGAGCCAGGGGCTAAAAGAGGAGTAGTTAAATTTGTGGGTAAAGCAGAATCTCTTCCACCTGGTTTCTGGGTTGGAGTTCAATATGATGAACCATTGGGAAAGCATGATGGCATGTATGTTCCTATTTACAAATCTTTCTTTTGGCATTTACGTCAGTTACTATATATGCCCGTCACTGTCAATGACCCACTGTCAGTTTGTATCTCCGGATTATTTTAGTTTTCTTTCACGCAAAGAAAGAGTCCTTACCAAAAAAATAAGAAAAAAAGAAAAAAGAAAGAAAGAGTTAATAGAGTAATGGAAACGCTATCATAGACAATGCTATGCTTGTATGGAATTACACATGAAATAATCAATGAACGTCAGTGGAAAAAAAAAATATTTTGAAGCTTGTTTGCCAAAATCTCCATCCCCAGTTGGAAAATGTCTGATATACTTCTTTCCTTGCCCTCTGCTTTCCACCCAAAAAAGCCTCCATGAAGGGAAAGTCCTACTTCGATTCTCAGACTGCACATATGGCCTGCTTGCTAGCTATACAATATGCTCAAAAACCTGTTAAAAACATGAGAAAAGAAAAAGGCTCATCGGCATCATATCTGACCCTTGAGGTGTGCTTACTTTCTTAGATCTCTAAAGCACTGTTTTATGAAGGCACGGCGATTGTTAGGCTAAAAGGCATTTAACAATTCATTACTGCAAAGATTCTCAAGAATAACATGATATTCTACTTTTTCGTGAGTTCCTGCTGTCATCTGCTAGTGCTAACATAATCAAGTTCTTTTCCCCATAACTGGTCCTGCACGTTTATATTCTTGCTGGACATTTTGTTGCAGGGTAAAAGGGACACGCTACTTCAAGTGTCCTCCACTTCATGGTGCAATGGTCAGACCAGACAAAGTAAAGGTGAGTTGGCTATTATAGTTCAATGGTGTTATCTTATCTAGTACTTCTTAAAACGTAGTGCTTCTAGATGTGTTGATTTTTTTTTTTTTTTGGTTGGAAGATGCGTTGATTATGAGCCTAATGTTGAACTAGAAAAATTGCTAAAGGTGGGATGCATTACTTTCTATGGACGTCTATCTCTCTTGAAATATATTTGTTGCATTCGGATTGATTGTTCACGCTTTGAGACATGTATTTAAAACACAAGATGCAACAACTTCCAAGTGTCAATTTTGTTTTTTTTTTTCATTTAGGAAATGCTTGCGAAAATTCCAAAAGAATGTGTCCTTCTTAACCAAAGTTGGTTGCTGTTGCATTTGCATGTTGAGCTGCAGCTGCCCTTAACTTGAATTTTCTCATCGTTATTTGGTTTTCCAGGTTGGGGACTACCCTGAACGAGATATTTTTGAGGAAGATGAGATATAAGCGCGCAATTGCAGTGGGTTTATCTGTTTCTTCGTGGTACTTTGCCATTTGCATTGTGTAAGTACACGAATTTTTGGTTGCACAATGACCCTGGAGCAGCCTTGTTTGTGATTACCATTATGTATGCGTTACTTAGCAATCATGCTCGCATGTTGCGGCACATGCGGAGTATTGCACAGATGGGGTGAACAGTAGATGCCGACCTGCACTGTGCAATGTGGAAAGAAGAGAGAAAGTTGTAATTTATCACTAAGGTGGTTAATTCGAAAATAGTAGCTTTTTAAATAGCTGCATGAATGGCAAGCCAGCTGTGTAAAACTTACTTCCATTGCATGCCCTTGAAAGATTGAATCTGGGCAGATATATCTTCGAAGCAGAGACTTCTTTTCATCTCGCTGTGGAGTAAGATTATGAATCTCTTTTATGTGTTGCTAAAATGAGAAACATCATCAGGAGCTTAAAAGCTTTTGCTGATGACAATTTGCCAATATAGTCATATCTACAATAATTTTTGGATTTTTTTTTTTGGATTAATTTTCCTTGTAACTATCAATAGTTCTCTCTTATTTGATCGTAGAATAAGTTACTTCTTACTTGTGGTGCACCCCAACTGAGGCATATCTTTGCTAAGTGTTTATGGAATTATTACAGCAGGTTGATCTAGTAATTAGGGGGTGCCGTTCGGTCGCCTATGATGTTAGGACCAATAGATCAAAATGGTTCGACCGAGATGGTTCGGATGTTGGTGAGGCGCTTAATCTCATACATCCTCATAATCTGCCTCTCGCAACTAGAGGTGATTGGTTCATGGTCCGGTTCGATTCCCTGTTCTTGAGGCGAACCGGGAACCGGATCGGTGGTCTCGATCCCCATTTTTCGAAACCGGAGACCAGAATCGAACCGTTGATCCGGTTTGGTTGCCAAGAGGTTACAAGCAATATAGGCTGGAACTTCGTGAAGCGGCTTCCAAAGGAACATATGGCTCGTTGTGGTGCTGATGTTAGACTGAAATTGGGAGGTGACCAACGACTGACGAGTGGAGTCGCAAAGTGGAAGAAGCGAAGTTTCCTTCTTTTTTCTTTAGCTTTTCTTCTGGCTGTTTCTTCTTCTCTCTTGATTTTTCCATCTCTCGATGTGGCCCACCCTTCTTTTGCTGTCGATGACCAAAGTGATTGAAAAAAAAAAAAATCAATTGGTTCGATCCGAGTGATCTTTTATGCTCCGGAACAAGGAATCGGACTGCGCGGCTACCGGTTTCAACTTTGAAAATCGCGAAACGGACCATTGTCCCCTAGAACCAGGAACCGGATCACTGTTCCCGATCTGATTCAAGCGGTCCTGGTCCAAGTGATCTGATGTGCTCATTCTTACTCGCAAGTCGCAACTTTCATTGTCGCGTCACTCAAGTTACCGTGCCTCCCTTCACTTTCTATATGTTGATGTTCATTTATTTAACTATTAACTTGGTGGAAGCACTATTAGCACTAAATTTGACTAAATTGAAAGGTTTATCACTGAATTGGCATTCGTACGTATAATAGGTTTTTGTAAATAGTTGATAAGTTCAATGAGATAATTTTTTATACAGAGCTGATTGACCTTGCCTACAAAGGAAGGTCGATAGAGGTACTTGCTAATCTATCCAATTTCACCTATTGTCATCTATAACTTCTTGCCCGAGGTAGTAAATTTCTCTAATTACACAAGTTCAAATAAAAAAGAAAAAGGTTAGCTATTCAGAGTAAATCAACCAAGAGAGTCGCGTAAGAGAAGTCGTACGCCTCGCGTTTTGGTAATAACGAAAAGCAAACCATCAATTAGGCTCGTGAGCTGCTCGGATGGAGTGCCCGTCGAGCGCTGATTCGAACAGTTGGTCAAGATCAACTCGAACCAAATCAAAACACGTTTAGGCTAGAAAACACTCCGGGCAAAGAAATTTGTGTGAAAGCTTGACTTGATTTCACTCTATAGGACAACCGATGGAGCCCAACAATGGTGGCATCCATCAACTCGATCGAAGACTCAACGGGGGAAGCGCACGTCTCGGGCCGGAGACGACGGTAGACTTGTCGTCTTCTCTGAACCAGACATCTAAAAGTCATCCAACTTTTCTCTAATTAAGTTATCAACTCTCGGTTTGAGATACTTCCCAAGTTTGGTTCCCTTTTGAACTCTCAAATTTTCTTATCTTGCACTAAAATTTATTGCCTAGCTTAACTACGCCTTCAATTTGCCAATTTTGATTGAATCTAAGTGCTTTATTAACTTTTTTCCTCCAATTAATTTATCAGCTAAATCGGGATTATCAGTTCTTATTTGAGTTAATTTTTTTTTTGATTTCTTTTAGGAATTTTAAAACTTTTCTATTGGGTTAATTGATAAGGAATAAAGATGGTGAGTTCCAAATAGAGTTTGCTAATTACATATAATAATTCGTAGATTTATGGTGTTAGTGAGAATGTAAAATAAAAAATGCTTAGTAATAAGATAAATACTTTTGTTTCAGAAAAAGAGAAGTTGGTAATTCAGAAAAGTTTTGTTAAGCTATCAATAAGTTACTGATATATTAAGTACCCGTTAACTCATTTTATCAAATCTTTCCATACTTAATGATTCTTATAGAAATATACCGGTACGAAATAGAATCCCATTTTTTTTTTCATGACGAATAGAATCGTCTAGGATGCGAAAATGCCCAAAAGCAACCAAATTCAATCTCATCAATATCAAAAACAGGAATTAAAGCCGCAATTACATTCAATATAGTCCCATAGAATTCATAATTAACAATTATAAAGTTCTGCTAATCACATTGCGTTTGTACATTATGCTTGGAGACGAGGGCCGCTCCTAAACGAAGGCACTACTTTAATTTTATAGCGACTTGGCGGGACCAAAACTTGGCCACTTGATCTTCCTCCTCTCCCATCCAATCTTTATTACATCCTTGTTCTTTGCATGTCTCAAGCGACGTTGGCATCCCATATTTTAATTCTGACGCAACTCGGTTGAATGATTCCTCGAAAACGACCAGATGGTTGTTGGCTCTGCTACCACTTGACTAAACATTTTGTCATGGAGATGAAGTAGAGGCCGCCAACGTATGCGCGTACTGGTAATTCATTGGTCAACTTGTCGTTTTCTACATTTTCTCCTTCTTCTTCAACCCATGTTTCGGTGCTCATCTTTCACTTTTCTTGTTTATTTGGACTTTGTGACTTGGTATTGACTGAGTGAACTCCCCCCCCACACCACAATTATAATAGATGCAGTCCTTGCAGAAAAGAAATGCAGATGGATGAGGTTCTGGTGTGCTGATGTTTACATTGCTTGTCGGATGGATCAATGAGACTCCAATCCGAAGTTGTCGTGGATAATACTTCATGTAATTCCCTGATAAGAAATGGAAAAGAGAGAAAGAGAAGATTGCTAGGGAAGAAGGGTATGCTGGGAGTTGGCAACCAGCCTTTTTCATTTTGCCATCATGTCAACCCAGTTGAAGCGTCTCTTGATGAAGAATTTCATATGATGTAACTGCTGAAGCTGAAAGAACAACTTTGAGTTCCCCCGGTTTCGAGATTGCGAGTCATGGGTGTGCGAGTTCTGGCGATTCTGCTGGTTGTTCTCCTTGGAGATTCCATTGCAGATGCGGCTACAAATCCGTATGATTGTAAGCTCGGTTCAACCACTTTCTTGCCATTTATTTCCCGAAATGTGTATTCATACAGGTGAATTTGCGAATTACACGACCCCACTCACCTGGACTTTTTGCATATTGTCGAGCCATTGCCCACTTAGATGAACAAAGGTTCCTCCTAGTCAGAGGATGTCACACCGTTCACGGGAATCAGAGTTGACTATTTGTGCACAGTCAATTATAAGAGCCCTAGTGCACTCAACTTTCTTGAGATATTGATGGATCCTGTATTCCTTTCAACAATGCTAATGTCATTTTTGAGGTGATCTAAATCTGTTTTCATCCCCTTTTGCCTGCCTCTTTGGTCCAAGGAGGCTTTCTTGCCTGCCATTTTGCCTGAGCTTAAGAAGATAAGCAAGGCCGGGAGATTTCAAATTTTGCAATTCGTCGACTGAGTAAACGTACTCTTCGTAGTGTTTACAGTGGGTAGCACGTTCTGGACTTGGTACAAAGATCATGCTGTTGGTTGCTATTCAAGCAACCGAAATTCTGGACATTTTTAGAGCAGCAACTGTTGGATAATGTATCTATCCTTCCAATTTTTCGTTTTCCTGCTTGCACACTCCTGGATAATAGATGCATGACAACTTTGTAGCAACTTGCTCTCAAGACTCTTGGGATCCTCAGATTCATACCGGAGATGTCGGATAATTGCTATTTCATGCACGCGCGTACGTGTGTGTGTGTGTGTGTGTGTAAGTTCTCATTATTCAAATTGTTATATTTCAATGCAGTCAGTTCGATCATGGGGGTCATGAGTGCTTGGCAAAATCCACCACCCAACTGGGGTGGGGCTGATCCTTGTGGCGATGATTGGGATGGGATCAGCTGCACCAATTCTCGCATTACTTCCATGTAAGTTCTTGAGAATCCTTTTTGATTTTATGTTTAACTGTCTGCATTTAACAATTCTATCTCTATCTCTAATTGATTGGACTCTCTTGATTTCAGAACTTTGTCGAGCATGGGTTTGACAGGTTCGCTTTCGGGAGACATTGGACAACTATCTGAATTACGAATTCTGTAAGTTCACTGTCTCTGGCGCTTCCCAGTTTATGTTCAGAGCGAGGACTTAATTATCACTTTTGTAGTCTTTTTCTACCAAATGATAATTTAGTAATCTATTACACGAATTTCTATCTAAAATTGGATGTAGTAAGCATAATTGAAGGCAATTAGTGGGAAAAAGGGCTCAAGCTTTTATGTTGCTGGTGTTATCTATGTTGTCCTCTTATCAAGATTCTTGTGCTTTCTTCTCTCCCATGTATCCTATTTTGCATGTGGAGCTGTCAATGTTGTGCGAGTAGCGGGATTCTTGGTGTTTTTACCTGTTTAAGCTCCTTGAGATGGTCTTCATTGATTCGTTGCTGAATATAACAAGTCTTTTCATGAAGGGACCTATCTTACAACAAGGGTCTGACTGGATCTCTTCCTGTACAAATTGGAAAGTTGATGCAGCTCACAAACTTGTAAGCTATATATCACCAGCATTTCTAGTGTCTTCTGTGTTTCCTGATCGTCGAAGTCGAAAATGACCAACCTTCTTTTTCATCTCAAAATGCAAGAATCCTGGTTGGTTGCGGATTTTCTGGCCAAATACCAGATTCCATTGGATCTCTACAGAACCTGGTGTTTCTGTAAGCCCTCCACCCCATACACCTGATTGGGACCTTCCATGTACACGATCAGTTTTTGGACAAGCTAGAACATGTCTTGCTCAGTTCATACATTATTCCCCTGGTCATCGCAAGTATCTGAATCGTTCTTCCAATATATTGCAGATCTCTAAATTCGAATAGATTCAGTGGGCTGATTCCAGCTACCATCGGTAACCTTGCTAGGCTTTACTGGCTGGATCTAGGTGACAATCAACTAACTGGATCTATTCCAGTATCGAATGGAAGCAATCCTGGCCTTGATATGCTACTTCACACAAAGCACTTGTATGTGCATGTTTCTTGCTTGCCACATAGCTGTATTTGTGAACTGATTTGCCTTTGTTGTGTTATCTGACTAATATTCTGCCTTCATGCGCAGTCATTTTGGACAGAACCAACTCCATGGCACAATTCCTTCCCAACTATTCAGTTCTGAGATGCATCTCATACATGTGTAAGTTCCGAGAATCCAATAGGGCGCTGCATCTGGTCTATTCATTGTTTCCTTGAGGCTTCTCAAGACTTATCTAAAGAAAGTTAGATATCTCTCTCTCTCCGCTGCATATCTTTGTTATCCTATCTTGTTACTTAAAGCATCTTTCTAGGAGAGAGGCAGTGGAAAGTGGAGAAGGTAATTGCCTGCTTATCCTTTATTGTAAGATAGAAATCCTCATAAACTTCTTTAACTGGCAGGCTTTTTGACAACAATCAGCTCACAGGTAGCATCCCTTCCACCCTTGGACTGGTGCAGAGTTTGGAAGCTGTGTGAGTACTCGTGGTTCTACACAATCTTCATGAGGATTACTTCCCTTGTGCTCATTGCACTTCAGGTTAATGTTTAACCCATTTCAATGGTCACAGACGCTTTGATAGGAACTCTTTAAGTGGCGCAGTCCCTGGAAATCTCAACAATCTTACATCTGTTCAAGAACTGTAAGCAAAACATTATTCTGGTCGTGCCATTTCACTGTTTTCTAGTGCGTTCACTATAATCAATCTCCAAAATTTACTGCTGTACTTTTTAGTCTTCTTTCCAACAATAGGCTAACTGGTCCGTTGCCCAACCTTGCTGGCATGGACGCCCTCAACTACCTGTAAGTAATAATTGTGTTGACAATTAGCTAATCACACACAGTGTAATTGCTTATCATTTATGAGTTTTCTAGGAGAGCACATGGTCAAATGTAAAATGAAATCGTGTACTCTTTTTCGTAATTTTGAATTGGCTGTTCCTTATTGTCCCATTACGGCTATGTAAAACATGGACTTAAATTGACAAAGGTGGTTTTGCAGGGACTTAAGCAACAATAGTTTTGACGCGACAGATTTCCCTCCATGGATTCCAACATTACAGTCTTTGACAACGTTGTACGTTTCCCAATCTGTCTTTTGCCTCTGTCAATTCACTTCAACGCCCCCACTGCCCCCTCGAAATGACTCATGACATTTCATTTTTTTGTGGTTATGATGTCTTATTACTATACCTTTCATCAACTTCAGAATGCTAGAACACACGCAAGTTCGAGGAGTACTACCTGTTATCCTTTTCAGCATTTTCAGTTTGCAAAGTGTGTAAGTACCATCTGGGTCTCAATATTTACCTCAATATAATGGACGTCTACTTCTTCAAAACCCGACCTGCTTCATTCAATTGATTTCCTGGTGCGTATAGACTTGGACATAGGGATGAAGGCTGAACGTGTGAATTTTCCTGTAATGTCAGGGTTTTAAGAGACAACCAGCTGAATGGAACCTTGGATATAGGCACCAGCCAAAGCAATCAATTGCAACTCATTGATTTGCAGGTCAATTTTATCGATAACTTCAAGCAGAGTACTGGAGTTTACAGTGTTGAGGTGATGTAAGTCATATAAAGCTCTTTGGCTGTTTCGCTCTCTTATTCACTAGATGAATCGAGAATATGTTTTTTTCACAGTTTTTGTGCTAATGTTGTGCCAATGTAATCGCATTTCTGCAGACTTATCGGTAACCCGATTTGTCAAGAAACAGGAGCGGCTGGGCAAAGTTACTGTAACAATCCACAATCGAACATCTCCTCATACTCGACGCCGCCTAATAATTGCATTCCAGCCATTTGCAACTCGAATCAGACTTCCAGCCCCAACTGTAAATGCAGCTCTCCTTACACAGGAACTTTATTCTTCAGGGCTCCTTCTTTCTCAGGTTTAGGAAACTCGACTTATTTTGAAGAGCTCACAAGCTCTATGATGACCTCTTTTGAGTCCCATCAACTTCCGGTAGATTCTGTCTCACTGAGTGATCCACGGAAGGATTCATCTGATTACCTTAAACTGAATCTCTCGGTCTTCCCATCCGAGGGGGTTAGTTTCAATCGGACTAGCATAAGCAGTATTGGCTTTTTGCTCAGTAATCAGACTTACAAGCCTTCAACATTATTTGGGCCTTTCTATTTCATCGCTGATCAGTACACGTACTTTGCTGGTAATATCTCCTACTATTTAACACACACATTCCGCTGCCTCATTTTATCGATATTATCTTTATTCATTACACTAACAACAATCTCTCTCCCTCTTTCTCACTCACCGAAGTACAATTACCAACTACATCCAAAAAATCCTCAAACATCGGAGTCATTGTTGGTGCAGCAGCTGGTGGTTTTGTTCTCCTCTTGCTATTGGCTCTTGTAGGGGTTTATGCTTTCCGTCAAAAGAAAAGAGCAGAAAAGGCTACAGAGCAAAGCAACCCTTTTGGTATGGGCAGATTCATTTCAGACTTGCCACTTAGCTTGTCTCTAATTCTGGAAGTAAGTCTCGGTCAATATTTGTTGTTATGCATGGAAATTCAGTAAACTGGGACCCAAATAAGAGCAGCGGCAGCATCCCACAACTCAAAGGAGCGAGATGGTTCTCTCTTGAAGATCTTAAGAAATACACCAACTGCTTCTCAGAAGCCAATGAAATTGGATCTGGCGGCTATGGAAAGGTCTACTCTCTTGACTCTCAGTTCTGTTAAGAGAAACCTCGATTAGCATACTCTTGCTCCTATACTCTAGAGCCTTTCGTCGCAGTCCTCATGTTAGCAAGAAAAAACTTCTGCACAAGTTCCATTTATTTGTCACCTTGTTTGAAGCGTAGGCTCACTGCATGACAGTTACTGAGTTTGCAACCTCCTGCTAGAATTTCACATGAACAAATAAGGGCTTCTTAGACTTGACAAAACCAGATGTGAGTTTGCTCATACAGAGAAAAGGTAATTATGAGAGATGGGCAAAACCGAACATGTTGCTACACATTAGTTTCTACTTAGTTTTCTTCTCTTTCCAGGATAATCGTATATTTTCACATGGCTTTAAATTTTTCAACCGCTTTTCTTATCTGAAATGCTCCATTTAAGTTGGTCCTTGATTCCATTAAATTCCTGAACAGTAAATGCATCAAAAATTTTGTCATGCCTTAATTTCCTTTTTTTTTTTTGGGTAAGTAAGCCTTAATTTCCTGTTTTTTTTTTTTTTTGGTAAGGAACCTTAATTTCCTGTTTATAGCTCTTTAATCTGAGAACTGCATCGATAGTGCGCCAGCATTGTGAAATTTATTTATTTGTCTTCGAAATCATCAGCTGCCCTGAAAACTGGCTGAGTTATACCTTTCGTTGTTGCTGTGGCAGGTCTATCGGGGTACTCTTCCCGCTGGAAATCTAGTCGCCATAAAACGAGCACAGCAGGGATCTATGCAGGGTGGGGTCGAGTTCAAAAATGAAATTGAGCTCCTATCAAGAGTCCATCACAAGAATCTTGTTAGCCTTGTCGGTTTTTGTTTTGAGCAAGGTGAACAATTGCTAGTGTATGAGTTCCTTCCAAATGGTACCCTCAAAGAGAGTCTCTCAGGTACCTCCTCCCAAGTTTCTTATGTTGAGAAAGGATTCATGAGGAATGCAGGTTTTCTAAGGAAAAATTCCTTGCCCATATCGCCTCTGCTCACAACTACAAGTTTCAACTTGCAGGAAAGTCAGGAATCAGGTTGGATTGGGCAAGAAGACTCAAAGTAGCCATTGGTGCAGCACGAGGTCTGGCTTATCTTCATGAGCTCGCTGATCCTCCAATCATACATAGGGACATAAAGTCAACCAACATCCTATTGGATGATCACTTGAATGCGAAAGTCGCTGATTTTGGTCTCTCCAAGCTCATGGGAGATGGTGAAAGGGTTCATGTCACCACTCAAGTCAAAGGAACAATGGTCAGTAATGAGCTTTAATAACGCTAGATAGTCAAACTTTTCTCGGCAACATGGAAATTATGAATTTGTTTCCTGATTACTAGAACAGCCCATGTTTTCACAACCTAGTAATTGTCTGGAGAAGAAGTGCACTGTACAGGTTTTGGTCAGGAGTCTTCTTTGGAGAAAACAATATGAGATAATTGTTCTTTTCAGTTTGGAAGATTATCATGATTATTTCGGCTGAGTCATATGAGAGAGGATGCTAGTTTGTCTCAGAACAAGAGAAAATTATTTAGCTAAGTTGATGAAAAAAGGGTTGTGTTGTTGGTCATTATTGCTTGTCTAGCTTTCGTTCTGAGTTTTACAACCCGATCATGCTATATTCTTGTGAAGGGCTACTTGGATCCTGAGTACTACATGACGCAACAGCTGACCGAGAAGAGCGACGTCTATAGCTTCGGAGTAGTGATGCTGGAACTCCTTACTGCCAGAAGGCCGATAGAGCGGGGCAAATATATTGTGAGAGAAGTAAGGGCGGTCATGGATAAGGATAAAGACTTGTACAATCTGCAGGGGATTCTCGACCCAGCCATCGGTTTGGGCACGTCTTTGAAGGGTCTCGAGAGATTCGTGGAGTTAGCAATGAGATGTGTGGAAGAATCGGGTGCGGACAGGCCAACCATGGGAGAAGTGGTGAAGGAAATCGAGAGCATCATGGTTTTTGCGGGTTTGAACCCAAAGGCCGAGTCAGCGACCTCCTCGGCCAGTTATAAGGAGGCGAGTAAGGGGAATATCAGACATCCCTACAGCAACGAGGACTTCTTAGAGTACAGTGGGGGCTTCCCGCCTTCAAGGATCGAACCGCAGTAGGCAAATTACAGTCATGATCTGCTTCATTGTACATTAAGAAAATCAAACTTGCATAAGTATTCATGACTCTCTCTGTTTCAGATCTTGAGGTCTTGTGATGTTTGTATCCTGTGGGAACGGAATCATGTAAATATTGCTGGCCTCTTTGTGTCGGTAGGATTTTGAAGGAGCTGATCATCTATCTTCCAATCACACCCAGCCTTGTCTTCTCGCGGAAACGGTAGTGTACAGACTTGTTTGTTGAGTCATTGCATTCATATGATCAATCACAGTACAGGAAACATATTGGAAATTTGGAACATTTGTCATTCAGCACGGTCGACGGGAGAATTCACCAACTTCTTGACATGTGATCGACTCGATCTGATCGTAATTCGTAAGTGTTATCTGTCTGTCATATTGAAAAGATGTGAGGTTCAGGCGAGTTGACTCGGAGTGAGATCTTGCCATTCCTAGACCGAGGAGATTGCTTAAATTTACATCCACTTTAACTTGACTTTGCGTGACTTTGGCATTCGTGAAGAAAAAGAAAAGAAATGAAAAAATCTTTTCTTATTCAAGTGGAATGAGAAGTTTTGACTTCGGATGCATAATGTACCAAGTCATGTAGAGGATCTCTCCTTTTCTCTTTCTTTTGTGGCATTAAACTCTGTGCAGATCTAGCCCTGCATTCCCATCGTACTCTGTTTCTAGTTCCTCTCTCTCTTGCTCGGTGTTTTCAACTAGTTCGGACACCGACAACGAGCGAACTGTCGTGGAGAAACTCCTGGGAACCATGTCCGCGAACTCAGTCGCCTGATATATTCTGTCATTTCATTTGTGTAAGAGCATAATACAAAATTTTTGGTTATTAGCTGGAATAATAACAGAGCACCCCTCGAGATATGATGCTACAGCAAGCAACAAGAGATGGATTCAAAATCTCAGCTACATTCATTAGACGTAATCGGTCCTATTAATCTTGTTTAACATGGGAGAAACGCAAAGTGCGTCTGGCATGACATTATTGTCAACATAAACAAGAAATCAATTTGAAACTATGGAAAGGAGAAAAAGAAAGAAGATTCGGTTGCTCCGTTTTGAGTGGCGTGGGTGGATCAACTGATCTAACTCGTGGGCTTTTCCAGGAGGGCAGAGAAGTACCACTCGTTCCCTCCGCGATCGAGCTTCCTCCCGACGTTCCACCTCACCTTCTTGAACCCGACCCCATCGATCATTGGCGCGTATGTCCCGTTGAGTTGCGGCCCCAGGCAGAAGAAGTGGTCGAGCCAGAGCAGCCCGCCTGGCCTCAGCACCCTGTATATGTCGTACAGAGTGAACTCCAGCATCCTGTCCGGGATCCAGTTGCTCAGGACGTGCATCGAGTGCACTATGTCCAACGTGTTCTCGAAGAAGGGCAGCCTCTGCGCGACGGTCATGTGCATCGAGATCAGACCCCTGGACGCGATGAAGTTGTTGAAGGGGCCGTCGTAATTCATCGTGGTTGTGACGATGGTCACGTTCCGTTCCCTCATCCTGGCCGCGAATGTCCCACTCCCTCCCCCAATGTCTAGGCCGATCCGAATGGTGCCCGGAGGCCTCGTGGCGAGGACCTGATCGATCCCAAAGTCGATATTGCCGTTGTCGAATGTCCAACGGTGCTTCTCTCTTCCCTCCAGGTGGAAACAGTCCTTGCAGTCGAAGATCCCAGGCTTGTCCCTCCGGTCGATGAGGCACTGGTAGCTCTTGCACTGGTACGCGTCCCACGCAATGCTGTTGTCGGGCGGGGTCGTCCACAGGGACTGCGGGAACGGGATTGGCTCTGCGTAACTGGCCGGGCTTTTCGGGTGGCATCTCCTCCTGGGGAGAGGCTCGCATCCCTTGACCATGAGCATCTGGGACAGGGCGTCATCGACGGGGCACTCGGCTCCGACCTGGTACGACATGTACTGGGCCAGCTGCTCCCTGAACATGAGGCAGGCGGCCCCCACAGGCGGGAGCACCACATCAGAGCCGACCCTAGGGGAGTGGCCGAGCGGGAGCTTGTGGGGGCCGATGGCCAGCCTCAGCTCCTCCGGCAAATTGGTGGCGCTGAAGAGGTCGGTGCGGTAGTTGGGGCCGTCCGACGACTGCTGCTGTTGTCGCTCACTGAGGCGGGTGAGCTGGGTGAGGAGGGATTCGATGAGGGCGTTGGCCGAGTTGAGGTGCTGGTGGAGCTCGGCGATGCGGGAGTGAGTGGAGTAGAGCTGGGCGCGAGTGAAGTTGAGGTCGCTGATGAGGGGGGCGGTGTCGCAGGGGAGAGGCAGAGAGAGGCGCTGGGTGTAGGTGGATATGTGGTTGAGGTCCAGCCGGGAGGGCCCGCTGGTGAAGATGTAGACGGCGAGGACGTTGACGAGGATCAGGAGGGCCACCATGAACACCTTGAACTTCCTGGACTGCCGGTTCTGGCTCGCCTGCTTCTTGGCGTAGTCCTCGTCGCTCGCCATGTCGAAGGCCGGTTCCGCTTCTGGGTCAGGAGGAGCAAAGGAAGATTGAGGGTATAAAGGAGGGGAGGGGAGAGGGGGGGGGGGGGGGTGTGGAATGCGGTTCAAGGAATTGAAATACTCGGGATAGCAGGTGCGATCCGCCATATCAGGGAGGAGGGAGGAGATTCATTACCTTCTTCTCCAAACAAGGACAACATGCTCTGCCTCTGGCCCTTCATTTTCTCTTCTTCCGCCTAAGCAAAGAGGACTCCAAATATGGAAGTTCCTTCCAACTGGTGTGGTTTCATACTGGGACGGTAGCACCATCCCTTTTTCTAAAAGGTTAGGTTAAATTTCACTTTTGCGGCTCGTGGTTTTGGTGTCCTTGCTTCTCTACCCTCGTCCCAATTCTTGTCCTCCTACCTAGTATTGATGGATAATTTTTGGAAAAATAATTCCTAAACCTTGTGCCAAACAATTCAGATCTAAGTTGGCAAGGTTTCACCTTCCCTAACCATGGCGAGACGAGCCTCGCCAGTGACAGCAAGGCTCGGCCTCACCATAGCTAGGGAGGCCGCCCTTGCTGGCTCCTGGAAAGGCTGACCTCACCAGCCAGTCGTCAGGCAACCGGTTAGAGGAAGAAGATGGAGGGAAAAAGGGAAAAGATAAATAAAATAATTTTTTTAAAAATTATTAAATTGTTATGTCATCGGTTTACATTCACATCAGCTCTAGCTGACAAAATTGATCGGATGAACTGAATTGACATAATTACAAACAAAATTAGGATTGAATTAATAAAAAAAAAGTATGACTACATCGGTACAATTGCAATTGATTTAAAACTTTTTTGAATAATTTTCTAGAAAATTGTTAGTATAGACTACAATTCCAACTCCAGATTAAATGAAATAGTTGTGCGAATGGCAATCATTTATTAATGCACCGAATGGTCACCCTATAGTCAATATCGGTAGTCTCGTAAGTAATAAAAATAAATGAGTTGGAAGTCCTAAAACTTGTTACCAAATGTATAATTGAGTCATAAAATTATCCAAAAGTGCAGTCAACTTCTAAGATTTGTCTCCAAAGTGTAATTGAACCCTAAATCTTTCAAAAAACGCAATTAAGTCCAAAAAACTATCAAATTGGTGAAATTAAGTCATTTCATCGATTGCTCTTTTCGAAAGTTTTAGGGACTTGATTGTCCCTTTTCAAAGTTTTAGGGCTCAATGACGATTTTTAAAAGTTTTAAGACTTACGAATCATAAGAGTTAATTCCAATTTTCCCTAAGTAATAAGTGAACGGGCGTGAAAAAATCCATGCCACCAAACTTTTTATTGTTATTATTATTTTAAACTCTAAAGCCCAAAGTGACAAGCTTTGACTTGGAATTTAGCTATAAAAGAAAGACAAAGACCTGTCTCGAGAAGTGCAAACAGAGTAATTGACCCTTCAAATCCGTCGTTTCAAAAGAATGCCATTGCCAACTCATTCTAAGGAAAGTCCAAAATCCAAATTGCACTCAATCTCCACGAGTTTGGTTTGCTTCTCTCTAATGGTCCACGGGAATTGCGGAACCTTTGTTCGTGTATTCTATTGCAACCATCCTTTGACCTGACCCTTCAAAAGTCTTTTGACTCCACATTGCCTGCCTGTCCTCCTCCTCCGGAGGGAGAGCAATTAAACAAAAGGACATATACGAGGAGCCAAACTTTGCCATCTTTGTGCATTTGTGCCCAACTCTTTTGGTAGCCACGACTTGTGAAGGGTGCACATATATGAATACAAAGTTGTCAGCAGAGCCTCGGTCAAGTCCACAAAAACACGAAAAATGGGACAAAGAACTGTACCCTTATATATATTATTATATGCACAATTTGACGATATTTTAAACAAAGAAAGAAGACAAACTTTCGAATCTCCAAATCGCTAAATTGGACTTGGAGAAACGGAGTATTTTTTTTTTACCAACTGAGTCTTGAAACTCTTGCAATTATGTCAATTCAGTCCATTTAATTTGCCTTTTAACCAAAGATTCAATTACCAAATTATATAGTTTAAATTTTATATGCTCTTCCCTGCCCAGCTTTGGAGGTGTGCCCTCAAATGAATTTGTGAAAATCTGACGGAGTCAAAGAAACCACCCTGTGGAAAAGTTTGTCCAAGTTTTGGCATTATAAACAATGGGATGAAATCCGCCAATACCGACTTGCCACCCAGAATGTTGCTAATTACATCAAAAGAGAAGAGCAAGACAAAATCTTTCAGTTGTTGGCAAGTCTTAAACACGAGTTTGAATATACAAGAAAACAAATTTTGTCAAGCCCCATTCTTCCTTCCTTCAATTCGGTATGCGCCATTGTACAAAATGAGGAGACCCGCAAGCGAGTCATGAATTTTACTCCATCTTCTCTCACTGCCATGGGGGAAAACTTCGCTCACAATACTACAATCACCACTAGTGTCACACCACAAAGTCAGTGTGACATTCTGAATTTTCTATCATTTCGAGACCTTTGAATGTAAGATATCTATCGAGGTATTTCAGTTATGTCTCGCTCGGATCTGATCAATCTCGAGTAATTAACCGAAGGGGCAAGCTAATGCGTGATGAGGTACGTGGACTTGGGAAACTCGATTAGAAAACGACACTTTGGCTATAAGGATCGTCGAGGGAACATTTAGAGCCGAGGCCAATTTAAAAACGGTTAAGGAAAACATTGCTAGTGTTGTACGATTGGAACGCGGGTGATACCGCTTAACCAAAGTATAATTTGCAAAATTTTCCTAAATCGAATTGTGATGATCGTTGCCGTCGAGGTTAGCGATAGACCCTCGCGATTATATGACAATCAAAATTGCCATAGTTTGAGTTATCCTAAGCGTGATGAGAATCACAGAGTCGATACGTGTAATATCCCCAAAAGCCACCCGTTAATTCGAGACAAATTAGAATTCCAATTGACGGAAAATCGATCATGAGATAGGATCTCGAAATTTAAAAATGGAAATGAGGGATTCCAACAATTGATATGGATTGGACGTCGCCTTATCGAGGGTGAAAAATATCAAAAAAATGAAATTTCGGACGAAAGGTGTGAAAATACCACTTTGCCCTTGGAGAGCTAACCGTGCCTTAATGAATTTAGAAGGACATTTTAGTCATTTGATAAATTTCTTTCCTCCCCAAGGCTGCCGAAAAAAAAAATCTGCGGAGTTAATGGGATCAATGGAGTCTTGATATAATTGACTCTATGACAAGTGTTAATGCATGGATGATGGTCATTACTCATCCACTCACTCTAACCTTCTAGAAGCCTAATCAAAAGTGATTAGGAGCATATCATCTGCGATATCCCCTCAAAAATTTGTGAGCCATCTTCTTCTTCCTTCCCAATTGAGCAATTTCTCCAAGAATAGAAAATCGCTCCTACCGATCAGTTTCTGCCACCAGATTCGGTCAGTATGAGCGCCTCCTCCAGTGATCTTTTGGTAGGCTGCCGACTACCATAGGTTAGTTTAACCTGTACTTGACAAGCTCCAATTGGTTTCGTGATTTTTGGAGGTCTGGTTAATTTATGAAAATTTTTGGAAGAAAACTGGATAGATTCTGAGCTAACTGAGAGAGGGCTATGGTTCGCCCACTTAGAGACTTCAAATGACGACACAATTTTTATGGGAGTTACATGACATATAGTAATATGTTCACTGAGTTGGGGTCATTGATTGGGTTAAGTTTCAATTAGGTTTTGATGGTTGGATTGGAGTTGAATTTCAGGACAGATTCTGATCGCCGATGAACTGAGAAGAGTCGGTCTGTTTGGAGGCCTTAGGTGTGCTTATTGACCTTGAAAATTTCCATAGGCCTCTAAAACATGTTGATTAAGGTTGCTCCAAGTGAATTGATGAAGAAAATTGGAGTTAAGGGTGATGTGTGGACTGTTAGAGCAAGATGGAGCAGAACCGGTTTCTGCTCTGTCTTAAATTTGAGTCGTCCGGTTCGGTTAGGGGCTGTTCATGGTGTCGTCATGCTTTAAAGGTGTCGTTAGGATATACTAGAATATCCCTTGAGTTGTTAATGAGGTCCACGATTGATGGAATTGGGGCTAAATTGGATAAATTGATTGTAACGATGGATAGTTCCTAAATCGTTTTGCTGCCCTATTTTGGACAACGGAGAAATCGACTTGAAGCCGAACTTGACAAGGGAATTTTAACGAGAATTGCTAACTTAAGCGAAGGTAAGTGACCCCTAAACCTATATTAGAACCTTGGGACGCAACTGGATGATTTTATTGCATGATCGATGAGTTGGCGATTTTGTTATGCTTGGTTGAATGGAAATTGAATGGAATTGTTGAGGAATGAGTCATGAGTACTCGCTTGCTACTAAAATAGTAGTTCCTTTGACTGAATTGGTGATATGCTTGTTGGCAAGTTTTGCTTGATTATGTAGCTATAGGTTGCTCGACTCTCAAGTTACTTTTGTGATGAAATACGATCATTTTGACAAGCATTTGGTTGTGATCGACTTTATGAAATTCTCATGATGAGAATGTGATTAAATGATTGTTGAGGCATTCTTTGACTTGAGGTATTTGTCGAGACCTATGGTATCCTAAGGCGTCTTAACGCGGTATCGCATTATGAGCATATCTTGAGGCGTCTTAACGCGGGATCTCATTGCTAGCATATCCTAAGGCATCTTAACGCGGGATTTTATCGTGAGTACACCATGAGGTGTCTTAACGCGGGGTTGTGGTTTGAATGATATCCTAAGGCGTCTTAACGCGGGATAAGAATCTGTTTATGCTGGCATGAATTTGGATGCAAGCTGTTAAATCTGACATGTCTTAACGCGAGTTTATTTATCATAATAGTCTGTTGAGTTGTGGATTGAAAATTTTATTGGTTATTAATTCCTGTGGTGTTGATGTGGTTCTTGGCTAGCGCAGAAGCTTGGGTCACTTTCTTTGTATCTGGTGTTAGATATCAATTTCTTCGTAAGTTGCACATTATGGTGCTTTCGTATAAACGATACATGTCCTTATGCCACTGAATGTTTGTTGTTGTTATGACTGTACTGGCTGGTAGGACTGAGGGACTAACTTAGAATTAGGCTAGCTTGCTGAGACGTAAGTCTCACCCCGTCGTGGAATCCTTTTTCTTTCCAGATCCCAAACTTTGAGTATACTGCCTACATGCCTGGGAGACCCAAAGGAGATGACGGCCTATTTTGACAAGTTTCCAAATAGACGAGGTACAGTTTATGTTAGGAAAAGTACAGTAGTATGGGTTGACGAGGGGGAGTAAGATTGGAAGCCATATCGTTTCGAGGCCTGGTTCAAGAGAGTTGGGAAAGTTACCATTGGTTCATTAAAGGCTCACGAGATTTCAAGACGTGTAGTCCCATCGTGGTGCCATCCTTTTCGTGATGAGATCGAGGTAGAGGGTTCTGTGATAGGCTCGAAGAACATTCCAAAGGAGGCCCCGGTTAGAGAGGAGGTGATCGAGGTGATCGAGATTTCTGACTCGGAGGATGAAGTGGAAGAGGACACCATAGAAGTTCGATCAGAAACTTTCTTGGATTATGATCTTGCAGAGAACCTGAGTCGAGCCGATGATACCAGTACTACTTAGTGGGCTCGAGATCACCTAACCGTTAGGGTTGTCTTTTGGTGGTGACGATCTTTTGGTGGGGCTTAATGGTTGTCTTTTGTTCGCCCTTTTGTCTTCCTCGACCTTAGCTAGTAGTATTAGCTAGTCCCTGGCCTCGTTTGTATAAACTCGTCCTCTTGATATGTAAATCACCCTTTCCTTTGTCTCGTGTATCATTCTTTGTTTGGTTGGAATTATCTTGCATGGAGTTATGTATTTATTTTTCTTTCACTTTTCCGCATGCGAGTCTCATTTATTTATTGTCGTAAAGAAGGGTATCCTGGGACAGAATTTACGGCATGAGCGGATGAGCGTATTCGTAAGATGAGCGGGTCGTGACAAACTGGTTGGAAGTGGTATCAGAGCAAGGTTAGCTTGATCCAAGTTTATTGAGGATTGGAGTAATAAGGAGGAATTAGGTTCGGAATGATTGGGTAGCAAGATTGTAAGGGGATTCATTAGAATTAAGTAAGAAAGGCATGGTATATGAAGTGGCGCATGTGATTGACATCGTGAAAGTGGTATAATTATGAGGACCAGATAGTGACTAAGCTTCGTACTTAGCGTGTGTATTGATTGTGAGTGTTTGCTTAATGAAATATTGAGTATTGTGTTTGTAACTGAAGTATGATTGTACGTTACTAATTGTGGGGCTCTTGAGAATGACTGGGTGAATGGTTGCTTTAGTGTGAGTGCTGTTTGTTGCGTAGCATAAAACTACTGGAATTCTGTAGATGAACTAAGTCGTTAATTCCGTGATGGAATTAAAGTGGTACAGGTAGTATAAGGATGAACAACCGACCTGACAGACGTGGGAGACCTAGAGGTGGAGCTTTTAATTTGAGGCCACCTGTAGCGGAGAATCCTGGAATGGGTGATGTATTGAGAGCGTTGGAACGAATCGGGAACTTGATAGATGGGCAAGCTCAAGATAGAGATGCTGCTATTACCCAAGCTGTGAGAGATGCCTTGGCTACTGTCAACGCGACGACTGGTAATAATGTGGGTAGTGGAGTTAACGCCAGCATTGGCTAGGGCGTTGAAGCTGGTAATGCTCGAGTTAATGAGGTTAGTGGTCAAGGTGTGGAGGTAGGTAATGCATCAAGTAATGAGCCTGTGACTAGACAAATGGGGCAGCTAGTTGAATAGTTTGTGAAATTAAAGCCCCTCTAGTTTAATGGTACGGGTGATCTAGAGTTGGCACCTAGGTGGATAGAAAAGCTCGAGAAAATATTTGGAGTTCTAAGATGTAGTGATGAGGAAAAAGTACTGTTAGCGATTTACCAGTTGGAAGGTACCATGAATGACTGGTGGAATGCTAATGTTGACTAATTTGGCTAACATTGCCTTGGTAAGCTATTGCCTCACCAACTAGCTAATCAGACGCGAGCCCCTCCTTGGGCGGATTCCTCCTTTTTCATTATCACAAAGCTGCTCCAAAATTGGCTATTGGATCAAATGACAAAGACATTGTTGAGAAAAAGATGGCTTTTCCCATGAATCGGTATTCAAAATCATTCCATTCGGGATCCCTTTCTCTAGCAAAGCATCGGGTGGTGTGTACAAGGCCCGAGAACTAATAGCGGACAGCTAATGCGTTCCACTTATTGAACAGGATTCTATGGTCGGTTGGATGGGGTATTTCCTCAGGGTACTGCCTTGAGTTGGGCTGCTTTTACTGCTGTCTTCAACGACAAGTATTTCTTGGAGACTACGCGAGAAAGGAAGCTAGTGGAATTTCATAATTTACGTCAGAATCACATGATGGTGGATCAGTATGAGGCTGAATTCGCTAGGCTGTCGAGATACGCTCCAAGGTATGTTGAAGACTCGCTAGAGAAGGTGCGGAGGTTTCGAGACGAGTTACGACCTGAACTTCGCAGTCAAATGATAGCTTTGAAATTAAGAACGTACAAGGAAGTATATGAACGGGGACAGATGATTGAGAGAGACCTGAGAGAGAGAAATGCCGCATCTGAGTCGTGGTTCAGCTCATTTCGAGACAATCGCCAGTTTGGTAAGAGACCAATGACCAATAATAGGGGTTTTGTTCCACTCGCAAGAAATAATATTGGGAAGTCGTCACACCAGTCCAACTTGAACTATCATCTTTGTGGGAGGAAGCATAGGGGTGGACCTTGCCTGACTAGAACGGGAGCATGCTTTAAGTGCGGCCAGTTGGGTCATCAGATAAGAAACTGTCCCAACCAAGTTCCAGGACCTAGATCTCAGGGACCACAACCGCAGATAGGACCCTCGGCTACTACTCCACAGAACAAATTGAATCGATCACTGGCTCAAGGGCGAGTGTATGCAGTGGTACGAGGTGAAGCGGAGAACGTGCATGGTGTGGTCACAGGTATGATTTATTTGAATGATCAAGCTGCTTATGCCTTATTTGATCATGAAGCTTCACATTCTTTCATGTCTTCTTAATTTGCCGATATGATTGATTTGGATTTGAAACCATTGAATATGAGATTGCATGTTAACACTCCACTAAAGGATAATGTGATAGTTTCGTTAGGCTGTACGGATTACAAGATAGCCTTTGGTGGTAGAGAGGAAAATATAGATTTGGCCGTGTTACCTATGTTTGACTTTGATGTAATCGTTGGGATGGATTGACTGAGTGAACAAAGGGCTATGGTGGATTGTAGTGATAGAGTAGTTCGCTTTTCTCCAGATGGTCGCCCTAGCTTTAAGTTTAAAGGGAATAGGGGGAATTTCTATTCCTTTGGTTTCATCGCTAGAAGTGACAAAATTGTTAGATGAGGGATGCCAAGCTCATTTGGCTGCGGTAGTTGATACGATGGTTGGGGAGCCGAAATTGGAAAATATAGCGGTGGTACATGAATTTTCGGATGTCTTTCCCTAAGAATTGCCTGGATTACCGTCTGAACGAGAAATTGAGTTTGTAATTGAATTAGCTTCTGGGATGGAGTCAATTTCGAAGGCACCTTATTGAATGGTGTTATCGGAGTTGAAGGAGCTGAAGGTGCAAATGCAAGAGTTATTGGATAAAGAATTTATTAGGCCGAGTGCATCGCCGTGTAGAGCACCGGTGTTATTTGTGAGGAAAAAGGATGGGTTCTTGCGCTTGTGTATTGATTATAAGCAACTGAATTAGGTGACCATTAAGAACAAATATCCGTTGCCAAGGATTGATGATTTATTTGACCAGTTGCAGGGAGCTTCGGTATTCTCTAAGATAGACTTGAGAACGGGGTACCATCAGTTGAGAATTAAGAAAGAGGATATTCCGAAAACAGCTTTTAGGACGAGATATGGGCATTATGAATTTATAGTGATGCCTTTTGAGTTGACTAATGCTCCAGCAACATTTATAGACATGATGCATCAGGTCTTTAAGGAATACCTTGATCGTTTTGTCATTATCTTTATTGATGACATTTTGATTTATTCAAGGAGTAAGGAAGAGCACGAAAAACACTTGAGAATTGTCCTGCAAACTCTAAGGGAACATTTACTTTATGCCAAATTTAGTAAATGCGAATTTCGGTTGAGTAAAGTGGCATTTCTTAGCCATGTGATATTCGGAGAAGGAATTTCCGTAGACCATACCAAGATTGAGGCGGTGATAAATTGGCCTAGACCTACTACAGTCACTGAAGTTCGGAGTTTTTTGGGATTGGCCGGCTATTATAGACGATTCGTAGAAAAGTTCTCATCTATAGCTATGCCATTGACGCAATTGACTAAGAAGCATATGAAGTTTGATTGGACGTATAAATGCGAAAGGAGTTTTCGAGAGCTCAAGCAGCGTTTGACAATGGCACCTGTACTTTCTATCCCTTTTGGACCTAGAGGCTTTGAGATTTACAGCGATGCTTCGTTAAAAGGATTGAGATGTGTACTTATGCAATACAGAAGGGTAGTAGCGTATGCTTCGCGGCAATTAAGACCCTACGAAAAGAATTATCCGACACATGATTTGGAGTTGGCTGCGATTGTTTTCGCCTTAAAAATTTGGAGGCATTATTTATGTGGCGAAAGGTTCCAAATCTATACGGATCATCAGAGTTTAAAGTATTTATTTTCCTAGAGGGAATTGAACATGAGACAGCGTCAATGGATGGAATTGCTTAAAGATTATGATTGCGATATTTTGTACCATCCTGGGAAGGCGAATAGAGTTGCTGATGCACTTAGTCGGAAATCAAGTATTGCACACCTAATAGTTAGAAGATGGTCAGTGCTTGAAGAATTGAGAGATTCTGAATTTAAGCTGGAAGTGAGCCAGCTGTCGAGTTTGATAGCGACCTTGAGAATTGAACCGGAGATACAAGAAAGGATAAAAATCCTACAGTATACAGACCCAGAGATTCAGAAAATTTTGAGTATGGACACGACAAAGAGGAAAGCCGAATTTCATGTATCCGAGGATGGAATTTTAAAGTTTCGTGGACGTCTTTGTGTGCCTAATGATGAAGCACTTAAAGAGAGAATTTTATCCGAGGCTCATCGAAGTAATTACAGCGTCCACCCGAGAAGTATGAAAATGTATCAAAATTTACATCAACATTATTGGTGGAACGGAATGAAAGTGGATGTGACAAAGTTTGTGGCTAAGTGTTTGACGCGCCAATAAGTAAAAGCTCAACACTGTAAGCTTGAAGGGTTGTTACAACCCTTGGAAATTCCTGAGTGGAAATGGGAACACGTAACCATGGATTTTGTTATGGGTTTGCCGCGAAGTCAGAGAGGACATGACTCGATCTGGGTAGTTGTGGACATATTAACCAAGTCTGCACACTTTTTTCCTGTGAGAAAGGACTTTGCGATGGATAAATACGCCAAACTGTATATGTGCCAGATTGTATGAATTCATGGAGTGCCTATAACAATTACGTCGGATCGAGATCCTAAATTTACAATGAATTTTTGGAAGAGTCTTCAGGATGCCTTAGGAACCAGGTTGCAATTTAGTATGACGTATCATCCACAAATAGATAGGCAGTTAGAGAATACAATTCAGACGCTTGAGGACATGTTACGAGCGTGTGTAATAGATTTCAAAGATGGATGGGAAGATCATTTGCATCTAGTGGAGTTTTCGTATAATAACAGCTATCAACAAAGTATTGGAATGGCTCCTTTTGAAGCACTTTATGGTAGAGCTTGTAGAACTCCTTTGTGCTGGGACAAAGTGGGAGAAAAGAGTATCACATGCCCAGAGTTGATGGAACAGTCAGTTGAGGCAGTAAAGATAATTAGAGAAAGATTGAAAACTGCACAAAGCCGCCAGAAAAGTTATGCTGATAAGCGACGCAAGCCGTTAGAGTTTCAAGTTGGGGATCATGTTTTTCTCAAGATATCTCCAATGCAGGGTAAATCTCGATTCGGAAAAAAAGGAAGGTTGAGTCCGAGATATGTAGGCCCATTTGAAATTCTAGAATGAATTGGAACATTGGCTTATAGATTTGCCTTACCTACGAGTTTGTCTCAGGTATGTAATGTGTTTCATGTATCTATGTTGAAGAAGTATGAACCAGACCCGACACATATTTTGGATCATGAAACTATAGAAGTGGATGGCAAAGTGTCGTATGTGGAAAGGCCAATCAAGATCGAAAACCAAAAAGTACAAGTTTTGAGAACTAAGACCATTCCACTGGTCTAAGTAATATGGGAGTATCATGGAACTGAAGGTGCTACGTGGGAGAACGAAGAAACGATGAGACGTCAGTATCCCTATTTGTTTGAGTAGTTAGATTGTAATAAATTTCGAGGACGAAATTTTTTTAAGGGGGAAAGAGTTGTGATATTCTGAATTTTCTATCATTTTGAGACCTTTGAATGTAAGATATCTATCGAGGTATTTCAGTTATGTCTCGTTCGGATCTGATTAATCTTGAGTAATTAACCGAAGAGGAAAGGCTAATGCGCGATGAGGTATGTGGACCTGGGAAACTCGATTAGAAAATGGCATTTTGACCATAAGGATTGTCAAGGGAACATTTAGAGCCGATGCCGATCTAAAAACGATTAAGGAAACCATTGCTAGTGTTGTATGGTTGGAACGCGGGTGATACCGCTTAATCAAAGTATAATTTACAAAATTTTCTTAAATCGAATTGTGATGATCGTTACCGTCGGGGCTAGCGATAGACCCTCGTGATTACATGACAATCAAAATTGCCTTAGTTTGAGTTATCCTAAGTGTGATGAGAATCACAGAATCGATACACGTAACGTCCCCAAGAGCCACCCGTTAATTCGAGACAAACTAGAATTTTGATCGACGAAAAATATATCATGAGATAAGATCTCGAAATTTGAAAATGGAAATGAGGGATTCCAACATTTGATATTGATTGGACGCCGCCTTATCGAGGGTGAAAAATATCAGGAAAACGAAATTTCGGACGAAAGGTGTGAAAATATCACTTTGCCCTTGGAGAGATAACCTTGCCTTAATGAATTGAGAAGGGAATTTTAGTCATTTGATAAATTTTCTTCCTCCCCAAGGCTGCCAAAAAAAAAAATCAATGGAGTTAATGGGGTCAATGAAGTCTTGATATAATTGACTCTATGACAAGTGTCAATGCATGGATGATGATCATTAATCATCCACCCACTCAAACCTTCTAGAAGCCTAATCAAAAGTGATTAGGAGCATATCATCTGCCATATCCCCTCAAAAATTCATGAGCCATCTTCTTCTTCCTTCCCAATTGAGCAATTTCTCCAAGAACAGAAAACTGCTCTTGCCGAGTAGTTTCTGCCACCGGGTTAGGTCCTTACGAGCGACTCCTCTGGTGATCTTTGGCCGGCTGCCGACCACCACAGGTTATTCTAACTTGTCCTTGACAAGCTCCAATTGGTTTCGTGAGTTTTGGAGGTCTGGTTAATTTATGAAATTTTTTGGAAGAAAACTGGATAGATTTTGAGCTAACTGAGAGAGAGCTATGGTTCGCCCACTTAGAGACTTCAAATGACTTCCAAATTTTTATGAGAGTTACATGACATGTATTACTATGTTCACTAAGTTGGGGCCGTTGATTGGGTTAATTTTTAATTAGGTTTTGATGGTTGGATTGGAGTTGAATTTCCGGACAGATTCTAACTGCCTGTGAACTGAGAAGAGTCGGTTTGTTTGGAGGCCTTAGGAGTGCTTATTGACCTTAAAAATTTCCATAGGGCTCTAAAACATGTTGATTAAGGTTGCACCAAGTGAATTGATGAAGAAAATTGGAGTTAAGGGTAATGTGTGGACTGTCAGAGCAAGATGGAGCAGAACCGGTTTATGCTCTGTCTTAAATTTGAGTCGTCCGGTTCGGTTAGGGGCTGTTCATGGTGTTGCCATTCTTTAAAGGTGTCGTTAGGATATACTAGAATATCCCTTGAGTTGTTAATGAGGTCCACGATTGATGAAATTAGGGTTAAATTGGATAAATTGATTGTAACGATGGATAGTTCCTAAATCGTTTTGCTGCCCTATTTTGGACAGCGGAGAAGTTGATTTGAAGCTGAACTTGACAAGGGAATTTTAGCGAGAATTGCTAACTTAAGTGAAGGTAAGTGACCCCTAAACCTATATTAGAACTTTGGGACGCAACTGGATGATTTTATTGCAGGATCGATGAGTTGACGATTTTATTATGCTTGATTGAGTGGAAATTGAATGGAATTGTTGAGGAATGAGTCATGAGCATTCGCTTGCTACTAAAATAGTAGTTCCTTTGACTGAATTGGTGATATGCTTGTTGGCAAGTTTTGCTTGATTATGTGGCTATAGGTTACTCAACTTTCGAGTTACTTTTGTGATGAAATACGATCATTTTGGCAAGCATTTGGTTTGTGATCGACTTTATAAAATTCTCATGATGAGAATGTGATTAAATGATTGTTGAGGCATTTCTTGACTTGAGATATTGTATCCTGAGGCGTCTTAACGTGGGATTGCATTGTGAGTATATCCTGAGCCATCTTAACGCGGGATCGCATTGCGAGCATATCCTGAGGTGTCTTAACGAGGGATTTTGTCGTGAGTACACCCTGAGGCGTCTTAACGTGGGGTTGTGGTTTGAATGGTATCCTGAGGCGTCTTAATGCATGATAAGAATCTGTTTATGATGGCATGAATTTGGAAGCAAGTTGTTAAACCTGACGTGTCTTAACGCAGGTTTATTTGTCATAATAGTCTGTTGATTTGTGGATTGATAATTTTATTGGTTATTAATTCCTGTGGTGTTGATGTGGTTCTTGGCTAGTACGGAAGCTTGGGTCACTTTCTTTGTATTTGGTCTTAGATGTCAATTTCTTTGTAAACGATACATGTATTTATGCCACTGAATGTTTGTTGTTGTTATGACTGTACTGGCTGGTAGGGCTGAGGGTCTAATTTAGGATTAAGCTAGCTTGCTGAGACGTAAGTCTCACCCCGTCGTGGAATCCTTTTTCTTTCCAGATCCCAAACTTTGAGTATGCTGCCAACGCGCCTAGGAGACCCAAAGAAGATGACGGCCTATTTCGACGAGTTTCCAAATGGACAAGGTACAATTTATGTTAGGAAAAGTACGGAAGTATGGGTTAATGAGGGGGAGGAAGATTGGAAGCGACATCGCTTCGAGGCCTAGTTCAAGAGAGTTGGGGAAGTTACCACCGATCCATTAAAGGCTCACGAGGTTCCAAGACGTGTAGTCTCATCATGGTGCCATCTTTCTCGTGATGAGATCGAGGTAGAGGGTTCCGTGGTAGGCTCGAGGAGCATTCCAGAGGGGGCCCCGATTAGAGAGGAGAGCATCGAGGTGATCGAGATTTCTGACTCGAAGGATGAAGTGGAAGATGGCACCATAGAAGTTCGATCAGAAACTTTCTTGGATTATAATCCTGCAGAGGACCTAAGTCGAGCCGATGATACCAGTACTACTTAGTGGGCTCGAGACCACCCGACCGTTGGGGTTGTCTTTTGATGGTGACAATCTTTTGGTGGGGTTTAGTGGTTGTCTTTTGTTCGCCCTTTTGTCTTCCTCAACCTTAGCTAGTAGTATTAGCTAGTCCCTGACCTCGTTTGTATAAAGTCGTCCTCTTGGTATGTAAATCACCATTTCCTTTTTCTCGTGTCTCATTCTTTGTTTGGTTGGAATTACCTTACATGGAGTTATGTATTTATTTTTCTTTCATTCTTCCTCATGCGAGTCTCATTTATTTATCGCCGTAAAGAAGGGTATCCTGGGACAGAATTTACGGCATGAGCGGATGAGCGTACTCGTAAGATGAGCAATGCATTACAGTTGGCGAGATGAATCTAGTGCTTTGGTGTCCAGTGTGCGTTTTGCCAAGGGAAAATTCAAGAAATCTATTCTCTCTCATTGTGATTGTGATGGACACTCTAAAGATCGTTGTTGGGTTCTTTATCCGCATCTTCGTCCCGCCAGGGACAAAGGTCCGAATGCTCAGACCGCAGTGTATAGTAATGGGGTATAATTCCAAACACAGTGGGAATCTCCTGCACTTCAGGTTCAGCAATTACTTCATAGCCATGGTCAAGGAGAATCTTCTTCTACCACCCCGAACACTGCAAATCTTGTTAAGGCTTCGGGTAATGTGTATGCCAATTCTGCTCTTTCTCATATGTGTCACTCTCAGTTTATTATTAATTCCGGAGCCACAGATCATATGTGTCATTCTCCACATATATTATCTAATATTGCCTCAAGTAGTTTGCATTCTACTGTCACTATTGCTGATGATAAGTAATTTCCTACTATGGGGAGTGGACAACTCCAATTTTTTTCGAAATCGTCTGAAGCTTTATTGGTCCCTGCATTGTCATCTAATTTGATGTATGTTAGTAAGTGTGCTGAACAGTGGAATTGCAATGTTATTTTCACCCCGTAAAAAGTGCTCTTTCAGGATCGCACTACCAGGAGGATGATTGGTGAAGGTACACTGAAGAATGGGTTGTATATGTTGGAGTCTCACCTTGTGATTTCGGTGGCAAGCAAGGCTGTTTCAGAGACATCTCGCTTATGGCATTGGTGTATGGGTCATCCCTCTGATTGGGTACTCCGTATTCTTGACTTGTCCCTCAGTCATGATTCTAAAACTTGTGATCCTTGTCACTTTGCTAAGTAGCATAGACTGCCCTTTTCTCTTAGCACAAATAAATCTACTGAATTATTTGGCTTACTCAGATGTTTGGAGTTCTTCTATTATTTCTAAGGAAGGTTTTCATTATTTTGTTACATTTATTGATGACAAATCCCGAGCTATTTGGCTTTGCATTCTTAAGTCAAAGACTGAAGTTCTTCGTCTCTTTCAAGAATTTTGCAATATGGTAAAAAATCAGTTTGATACTTCTGTGAAAGTTCTTCGTACGGACAATGGCACAGAATATACTAATAAGCAATTTCAAAGTTTTTTAAATAGCGTGGTCATTCTTCATCAGACTTCCTGTGTTAGTACTCCTTAATAGAGTAGTATTACCGAAAGAAAAAATCGCCATATTCTTGAAGTAACTAGGGCTTTGATGTTCTCCGGTCACCTGCCAAAAAATTATTGGGCAGATGCTGTTATCACGGCTTGCTATTTAATTAACCGACTCCCTAGTCGAGTTTTGGACTACAAAATCCCTATGGCAGTGTTATACGGCCGGAAATTTGACCATTCTTATTTGAGGATATTTGGATGCATCTGTTATGTACATTCCTAAACCGGTGGTAAACTTGATCCCCGTGCCAAAAAATGTGTGTTTATTGGGTATTCCTCCGTCAAGAAAGGCTACATATGTTATGAACCAAGTACCCACCGGGTATATGTCTCTTGTGATGTGTTATTTCATGAAAATTACATGTTCTTTTCTGATAGGAACCAAACTTAGGGGGAGTATACTGACAATTATGGAGAATTCTCTCTCGATTTTGTTCCTATCCCAATACTGTCCGAGGGGATGCCATATGTCACAAGTTTTGCAAGTTCTACAAGCACATGTCCAGAAGTGGTTCATGACCACTCACGTGATTCTAATGTCACTGCTAACAATGATGCCTTTCCAACTGCTAATGCAGAACTTGTTCCCGAAAGTATGATGAATGAGAATGCAGTAGAAAAGATGCCAGCAACTATTTCACTTAGAAGGTTATCACGTGCTACTCAACCTTCAACACGTCTTCGGGACTTCTTCACCTATTACGCTGTTCAACATCATATCCAGGAATTTATTGGATATGATAAGATTTCTCATAACCACTTTAGTTTTTTTATCTTCTATTAATGAGCAACATGAACCTACTAGCTTCTTTGAAGCAAAGGATAAAGATGTATGGATTGACGCCATGAAAGACGAGCTTCAAGCCTTGGATCGTAATCACACTTGGGAGTTGGTACAATTGCCAAAAGGAAAAAAGACTGTTGAATGTCGATGGATCTATAGAATCAAGTATAATAGTAATGGTTCCATTGAGATACATAAAGCTCGCCTTGTTTCCAAATGATACTCTCAGACCTATGGGATAGACTACAAAGAGACCTTATCACCAGTGGTAAAATGAACACGGTAAGAGTATTGTTTTCTGTAGCTGTTTTATTGTAGATGGTCTTTATCTCAGATGGATGTAAAAAATGATTTCCTTCACGGAGATTTAGAAGAAGAAGTGTATAAGGATCTCCCTCGAGGACATCCCTTGCAAAATAAGAATGGAGTGGTGTGTAGATTGAAGAAAGCGTTAAATGAACTTAAACGGTCGCCTAAGCCTGGTATGGGTAGCTCAGTTAGGTACTCATAAGATTTGGCTTTAAAAGAAGTGCTGCAGACTCGTCGATGTTTACTAAAGTAGACGATCAAGGTATTGTTGTCATTTTGGTTTATGTTGATGACATTGTTATTACTGGTAGTAACTCATCTGGAATTGAAGCACTCAAACTTCAGCTAAGCAAGGAATTTGATATTAAATATCTTGGCAAATTGAAATATTTCTTGGGTATTGAAGTGACAAGTTCTCATAGAGGAATATTCTTGTCACAAAGAAAATATGTTCTTGACTTGCTGAAAGAAACTAGCAAACTTGGAGTCAAACCTGCCTATATACCTATGGATTATAATAGTAAGTTTGTTTCTAATAATACATCATTACAGGATATTGGGCAATTCCAACGACTAATAGGATGACTAACTTACCTGATCATTACTAGGCCTAATATTGCTTATTCTGTCAGTTATGTGAGTCAGTTTATGCAGAATCCAACACAAGGGCACATGGAATTGATAAACCACATGCTTCGGTACTTAAAAACTTCACCAGGGAGGGGAATATTGATGAAGACTAATGGCCACATAGAGCTTGTTGGGTATACAGATATAGACTGGGCTGGAAATCATGTGGATAGGAAATCTACTACAGATTTTTGCACATTTGTGGGTGAAAACATTGTTACTTGGAAGAGCAAAAAGCAAAATGTTGTTGCTCTTTCTAGGGCAGAGGCCGAGTATAGGGCCATGGCAATCATCACATCCAAAATAGTATGGCTACGATTATTGCTTCAAGAATTGGGCTGTGAGACTATGACTAAAGCCACAAAGTTATTTTGTGACAATCAAGCAGCAACACATGTTGCCTCCAATCCTGTTTTTCATGAGAGGACTAAACACATAGAGGTGGATTGTCACTTCGTGAGGGAGAAGGTTCAATGTAAGACAATTGAGATTTCTTACATTCGTAGTGAAGATTAGCTTGCAGATGTTTTCACCAAAGCTCTTTCCAAAGGGGCATTCCAAGATATGGTGAACAAGTTGACATATGACAAGATCTTTACTCCAACTCGAGGGAGAGTGTTGCGAGATTAGATCTTCTATCACGGGAAAGGAGATATCATCAAATATTGTATTTTGATCTTACTATCTATTTAGGAGTGTTTTCCTTTTTCAAGTTGCCTGTAATCTTTGTTGTAGCAACCTAATTCTATATATAAGAATGAATGATACAAAGGCTAAATTCACAACAAGAAAAACAACGTGGGAGATTTGTCCGAGGACGTAGGCTTCCAGCCAAACCTCGTTAATTCTTGTGTGTTATTTTTTAGTGATTGTATGACATTCATCAGCTATTAGGCCTTGGGCCTCCATGAAAAAGAAATATACACATGGTGGTCTTTCTTCTCTGCCTGCTGGGTCTCATTGGGACTTCAAAAAGCCATCCGACACTAGGTGGAGTCCATCTAAAAACTTAGTGAGATCGGTGGTTTTGCTTTTATCTATGGTATAAGAGACTATGTCAGAGAATTCTTATGGCGTGGCTAATGATTCAACTGAAAGTTGGCCTTCTGATAAAAGTCCAGGCTGTGGCAAAAAATTCAACTTCGGAAGGCGTATGTGGTGATTGAGGAGCCTTTTTAGTTTGGAGCAACGGTGCTTGGTGTTATGACTAAGCGTCAAGTCTAGACGAACATTTGTTAATAGATGTCTTGAGTACGAGCCGACGAATGAAACCCGACCTGAACCGAAACATGGGAAAGTCCCGGGGGGGGGGTATGATGAATATGTGAATTAGACCTTGTGCCCGCCTCGTATAAGTCCGAATCCTTTTGCATGTTGAAGTCCAAAGTGGCCGTTAGACTTTGAGCATTTGATCCGTATTGAAATCATATGATGCTCCTCCCATGGAATAGATCATGCTGACCGAACTCCATAAAACGATGTTTGATATATTTATTTTTGTTCTATCCATTATCGTTATCGATTGCTTGATTTAGTAACTACTTATAACATCTGAATCGTGATTGTGCAATGTTTTGGTGAGATCTAAGCTCAAAGAAGATACGACAAGGAAGAAAAATTGATAAAAGGAGTACTGTGTAAAGCATCAAAAGTCATGTCATGGGCTTCTCCAAGAGTGCAGAGAAGTACCACTCGTTCTTCTGTGGTCCCTTGTCGACCTTCCTCCTGGCGTTCCACCTCAGCTTCTTGAACCCGACCTGACTGATCATCGGCGTGTAAGTCTCGTTCAGCTGCGGCCCCTCACAGAAGAAGTGGTCGAGCCAGAACAGCTCACCCGGTCTCTGCACCCGGTACACATCGTACTGCGCGAACTCTAGCATCGCGTCCGGGATCCAGTTGCTCAGCACGTGCATTGAGTGCACTATGTCCAGCGTGTTCTTGAAGAACGGTAGCTGTTGCGACACGCTCATGTGCATCGAGATGAGCCCTTGGGACGCGATGAAGCTGTTGAACGGGCCGTCCAAGTTCATCGTGGTTGTGACGACGGTCACGTTGCGTTCCCTCATCCTGGCCGCGAAGGTCCTACTCCTTCCCCCGACGTCCTGCCCGATGCGCACCGTTCCTCGCCGCCTGGTGGCCAGGACCTGGTCGATCCCATAGTTGAGTTTACCGTTGTCGAACATCCAGCGGTGCTTCTCTCGACCTTCGAGGTCGAAGCAGTCCTTGCAGTCGAAGTATCCCGGCTTCTTGTTGCGGTCGACGAGGCACTTATAGTTCTTGCACGTGTACATATCCCACACAACACTCGAATTGGGCAGCGTAGTCCACAGGGACCGCGGGAACGGGGTTGGCTCCATGTACTTGGCAGGAGATTTCGGGTGGCATCTCTACCGCGGGAGTGGCTCGCACCCTTTTAGCAGGAGGCGCTGCGTGAACATGTCGTCCCCGGGACACACCCCTCCTACGTCGTATGTCATGCACTGGGCCAGCTCCTCCTTGAACCTCAAGCACGCGGCCCCGACCGGCGGGTGCACAACGTCAGACCCAACCCACGGTGAGTGTCCGAGCGGGAGCTTGTGCGGGCCCATGGCTAGCTTCAACTCGTCCGGGAGGTCACCATTGCTCGATAGACCAATGGACAAGTCGCCGTCTCTCTAGCGGCCGGCATGGGAGCTGGCGAGCTCGACGAGGAGGGCCTCGACTAGGGAGTTTGAGGAGGCGAGCTGGCGATGCAAGTCGACGATGCGGGAGTGGGTGGCGGCGAGGTGGGCGCGGGTGGAGTTAAGGTGGGCCACGAGGGAGGAGGAGGAGGAGGCGTCCTAAGAGATGGGGAGAGAGAGGCGGGGAAGGTGGAAGGAAGGAGGCGCGGAGGAGAAAAGGCAGAGAGTAAGGAGGTTGGTGAGGAGGATGAGCATGGCCATCTTGAACTTGAACTTGAGCGCAACCGCGGGTGATAGTAGGATTGCTTCTTTGGACTGTCTTCAGCTCCCATCGCCGCCTCGTTGACGATGAATCTCTCTTCTCTTCTCTTCTCTCTTTGGACGACGGAATGAGAGAGAGTGAAGTGAGCAGGAGAGCGAGGAGGAAAGGGAGTGAAAGTGTGCTCAAGAGAAGGCAGGACGAGGCAAAATATAAGAAAGGGAAAGCTTAAGGTTGGGATAGATCCCGTGCATGCGACTTCGTTCATTGTGACACGGCGCTTGGGCCGTGCTAATCAGCTTTATTATAATATTTTTCTCAAAAAGAAGAGGGAGAAAGAACGAAAATGGTGATGTACTAAAGAATAAAAGATTGAAGAGATGCAGGGCGGGGCGGTCGACATAGAAAATAGGTATGGATCTTCAATCTCATCACTCCACTAAATGCATTGCTAACCCGATTGTCAACCCTTTAATTAAGAGAGAGAGAGATATATATATATATATGAAGCTGAAGAAATCCCAATGAGGGGAGGGAATGTGGGACCCAAAGACACCACATGTTGTCCATTAAATGGGTCGGTCCCACGGTGATGTGGAGTGGCCTGCCTACGCCATATTCTCACATCCTTTTTCAAGTTTCTACACACTAGATTCATATTTCACAGAACATTTTATGGCACCAGCAACAAGTTTCACTAAAGAAAACAAATTTGTTATATAGTCTATATATTGCAATTCGTTTTGGTCACACTTTCACCCATAAGCTAAGTCTACACAATACTTTGTCCGCATCACCTGCACCTAATTAATAACCTTGTCCAAACACCAATAGCTAGTGACTAGTAAGGTGCGTAACAAAATCAGGTGCTCCGATGAATTTAAGCTTTTGGAATAATTCCGTGTGTGCTACTCAAGATGGTTTCGATGTAGGAAAATTATATAAAAAAAATAGGCATGTATTATACTAATATCGATTTAGTCTTAAATCTTTTAATTTGGCCAATTTAATATTAAACATGTTGACAATTTGCTAATGTAGTTCTTTCTATCAATTTTAGTCAAAAATCGTTGACGTGAGTGTCGACGCCATGTTGACAATTTTTGTAACTTTTTTTTTTAAAGAAAATTATGAAGCCTTTTGCTTTTTATTCTATTTCATCATGACCGGCCACCTTATCTTGGCAAGGGCTGCCTCGTTTTTCACTATTTCCATGAAGGTCTTGCCCATATCTGGCAAGGGATTACAGGCTCTTGACCTCACTAGCCACAATGAGAAAAAAAGTAAAAAATAAAAATGCAAATTTTGGTTTGAAATATTGTGAAAATTTTTTATGTCAGTAATGTTCGACAAAAATTAGCTAGAAAGATTACGTTGTCAAATTGTCAAAATACTTGGGATTGTAGGCCCTCATCATCTTTATATATCCTTATTTATCTCCTTAATTTTTCATTTTAAAGAAACTTCGAGACTTCTTCGGTGATTTCATGGACGTCGTTCAACCATTCTGCAAATCTCTGAAGCTCCTCTCTCACTACACTAAACGTTAAGTGTCACGCCCCAACTCTCGAGCCCGCGATATCCCTGCCAAATCGCTACGAGGTCATAGAGATAGCGTCCCAGGTATACTACCGACCTATCACTTACTTACTCATGCGAAAACGTTTAAACTCCCAAATAGCAATAACAAACATGGATAGAATAGCAGGAATCAAACACCACAAGGTTTCACCAAAAGATAACAATAAACATACGTATATAACTACGGATAAATTTTGATTCTATCGATATTATAACCGTACGTACACAACCCCATACTTCAGGATGACTAGACAAGACCTTAACAGGTGTACTCAGTCATATAAGACTAACTTCCTATCTTACTTCAGATGATTAATCCAAAAGCCAATCCTTGGCGTCCGCGAGGTTTCGTGACTTGGGTCTTGAAAATGTTATCCCACGACGGGGTGAGAATAAATCTCAGTGAATCAAGCCTAATCTCGGTTAGGAAACTAATTCTCCTAGGGCATCCCAATAGAAGTTTCACAAGAGCATATAACCACATAAAGCACTCAAGTACATCCACGATATAATAACCAACCACAAGCATACTTGCCTGCTACAGCCACACACAATGCAATGTTTGACGCAACTTATAGCCAATTAGTCAATCAACCAAACAAGCATCTCACCACAAGTACACATAGGACATCAACAAGTCCATTTAGCAACGGTGATCGTACCAATGACACATGAGAGGATTTACGTGAAAGAGGGCGTGATTCGACTCTCACAAATAATGTTATTTCTAACACCTTATTACAATCGAGTGTTCTACCAGCAATACCGAGCTAAGTTTCTTTTCTCTTGGCAACAGCTACTACGAGAGGTGTCTCCAGTGCGCCTAGCACGGCATCAGCAAGTAGGCATTCCTAAACGGGGTGTCGATCCATCACAAGCTGCGATCGGCATCCGACCAACCCTGTATCCACGCTAGTTAGCACCGAGCCAGAATTGTCGTGCTTCTGGCAAGTCGTATGATTCTAAATAATTGGTACAGTATGAACTTGCCAAGAAAAGCAACATCGTTTCCTCATATGACTACACAATACACATCCAGCAATCAACCAATTTCATTATCTTTGGTTAAGGCCGGATGTTCACATGGGCATGTAAAAGTCTCGACCGAAGGTCATTTTCATGCTAAAATATGTCTTTTGACTTCACACAAGGTCATATGCATATGCAGTCTAACATTAGACACTGCAATCACAGAAGGACAACTAACCCTTAAGCAAACCAACAATTACTCAATGGTAAAATAAGACATTCAAATATACATTTCAGTGAAACGACCAAATCAACATTTCAGTGAAACGACCAAATCAACATTTCAGTGAAACGACCAAATCAATAAGGTCACCAATCAATCCCGAGCAATCAAAGCCAATTAGACAAAATAAAGCTCGATTCATACAATAATCTTTTATTAACCAAACCAATCAATTTAAATCGTCGATCGCTCGCTCGTCTCTAACCTATCGCTCGCTCGTGATCAACCAATCAATTTCAACTAGTCACAATTAGTCACAGACAATATAAGCAATCCGGCTAACCTAACCGATTGCGGCCATTTAACCTAATCCAAATTTCTATCGAAATCGTCCCTGATCGTGTACTTAAATTTTCCTAATTGACTAATTCTAGGTGCAATTAGCACCCTAACCAAGGATTATGGTCAACTCACAAAGTGAGTCAGCTCTGGCGTCTTCGACGAACGGCGGTGGCGAACTTGACGGCGGCCTCAACAATTCTCGACAAACCTAAGATTAATCGAGCGGTGATTTGAACCAAAACTTTGGGAACACCACGAGGAAGTCCGGCACGGTCGCCGGGACAAGTGGCTAGCGACAGGAGCTCCGGAGAACGGCGTCGGTGGCTGTTAACAGTGGCGGTCAGTGAGCAAAATAGGAAAATCGAGCTATTTTTCAGCTATTCTCGACCTCACAGGCCGAGGCGAGGCGGACCAAGGCTCAAGGACTTACCGAGGGGTTGAGGGCGACCGTTAGGGCCGGCCAGGGGGGTGGACGATGGCTAGAAGTGGCCAAACAGTGTCTGGGCAGAACCAGCGCGAAATAGGGGTTTCGCGCGATTGAGACAAGGGCGTGGTCGGAGTCGATTTTCGACCACCACGTGCGGCGGTGAGCTCCCACGAACTTAGGGTTGTCGGAGAGGGGTCTTAGGAGTTCGATTGAGGAGGCGGTGAGCGGTGGTGCCTTCGAAAATGGTCGGATAGAAGAAAATCCCAAACTGGGTCAAAAACAGGGCACCGACGCTTCAGGGTCTGTTTGCGGCGATTCCGACGGGTAACGACTGGTGGGGTGGCTTCGGGGGTGTCGAGGAGAGGTAGGGGAATGTCAAAGAGGTGGTGGGTGGCGGCGGTGGCGCCGGGAACGGTTGGAGGAGGGCCAAGTCTTCTCGGGTTTGTGCGGGCTGAAACAGGGGCTGGGGTTCTGGGGCGTTTTCGTGGCTCCTGACAACCGACGACAGCGCCGGAAGGTTCGATGGTGGCGGCGAGAGGTCGAAGGGTCGACGGACAGTGGCAGATGGTGGTGGTCGGCAATGAAATCCCAAGAAGAAGGAAGGAGGAGGAGGTTCGGCTTGGCTTGGGGGAGGGGTTTCCACGATCAACAGGAAGAGAGGAGAGAAAAGAAATAGAGGGAAAAAAACGTGAGAAAGGGAGAGATGGTCTGATGAGAGAAGAGTGGGTCCACCAAGAAGATTTTTGCCAAATTTTTGTCTCTTATGCAAGAATAATTGTTGGGCATTTTAGTCTTTTTGCATTTTAAGACAGAACAAAATTTGGTACACTGGTTGAAGGGTAATTTTGGCAATTTCATAGGCTAGGCTCGGTCGGGATTAGGCTCGAGCGGGATGATTGAAATCCTAATTTGCGACGATTAAGAATTTCTAAACCTAATCTAAACCGACTGAAACTTCAGAATTTGTCCAATATCGTCTCTTAAATCCTTACGGTCCTAAAATATTCCACCAACTGAATTTTCAATATTAATCCATTTTATTGAATTCGGGCACTTTACCAAAGTCAAATTTCCAGGGCGTCACAACTCTTCAGCCCTTAGGAAATTTCGTCCTCGAAATTGAAAATATTGCTGCACCCTTCAAACAAATAAGGATATCCCGTCCTCACAATTTCCTCAATCTCTTAAATAGATCCTGTCAGTTCCGTGGGTTTATTAAATCACCTTGACCAAAGGGAAAATTATTGTTCCGGAATACTTGTTGTTTCCTAGCGACGATTTGACTGGACTTCCCACATACGATGCTCGCTCATCCAGTTCAATTTCCTCTTTAACACAACACATGAGAGGGGTTCAGTTCGCACTTCCTCAATATCGACACATGGGAGACATTATAAACTTGAGTAAGTTCTCGGCGGTAACACAAGACGATACATCCAATTTTCAATTCTTTCCAAAATCCCGAATGGTACGACACACCTTAGGCTTGGCTTTTCTTTCTTGCCAAAACGAGTTGTTCCTCCAACAAGCGTCACCTTCTACAGACATGATTACCCATCTGAAATTCCAGAGGTCTTCGCTTCCTATCGGCGTAACTTTTCTAACAACTCTGAACTGTTCTCAGTTTGTCTCTAAAAACCTTGATAGTGTCAAACGACTATTCCACTAACTTTTTTTTCCCAAAAAACAGGCGTCTTGCACGCTCTACCACATGTCACCTTGAAAAATATCATCTTAGTGCTATACTGGTAATTGCTAGTTAAGCAAACTTTACCAAGTGTAACTGTTCCTTCAAATTACCTTGAAATCCAAAACGCATGCCTGTAACATGTCCTCCAAACTCTGAATTATCCTTTCAGACTGACCTTTCGTCTGCGGCAATAGGCCGGACTGAACTGCAGTTTTGTTTCTCTAAAATTCATACCATGTTCGCTCTAAGTCAATCCTAATCTCCACTTTGTACACCGAAATCATAAAGCGATCGCCAAACACAAGTTAGATTCGAACGTAAGATCCTTGACTACTAATCTAACACAATTCCATATCCACAATTTGTTTAAACAGGTTGGACTATCCAACGCTAAGGTTTCAACTCAACTGTAACCATCTGATCTTACTGTCCAAATCAAATGTTGGTTATCCTAGTAACCGTAGTAACTATCTATTCTCACGAACAGACTAACCATTTCTTAATTTCCAATGAGCAGAGTCTAACACTTATTCCTTCTATTCCATAGATGCCAATTACGACTAACATTAATGGCAATTTGGGCATTCTGCTTACATGGAGAAGTCGACTAATGATTCGTCTTTTCTTCAACGCTTTGAGATTTAGAATCACCACTTGTCAGCTCTTGAAACATCTGAAGAACCATCGAACTCAAGCGCCAAATCCAACTAAGGGTCGAACCGTCCATTTTGTTGAACAGAGTTAGCTCACAAGCGATTGACAAGTTGAGAACCACCTCAAATATTCCGGTTTAGGGTTGGAATCACCCGTTCTTGGATCGGTTGTTCAATCGAACACTGTCAAGGTCACCTCTCTTGACCAACTCAAGTTGATACAGAATTGGTTCAACTCGATTTGTAATCTTCCAACAACACATCACATAATCCAGGGTAGTTAGTCCTTGACTAGTGTGTGGTTGGTACTGGGTTCCATGGCCATCCTGAATATCGATCCATGCTAGCTCGCAAATCATATCACGAATCAATCCCTGGTCGACTTTAGGGTGATCTTATGGTTGACTTACAGCTGAGTGAAATCAACCCAATTCGATCCATGCTTGATTTCATAACGTCACACAGTCGACCCTCAATCAACAGCACAACCGACTAGCAAATCAGGTCATCATCCCTGTCGAGGGAGACCTCTAACTCTAGATGGCTTCATCAATCCTTGATCGTTGTTCGCGAGTAGTTCGAGTCTTAAGCTTGGATTAGCCGTAGGTCTCAGGGCATCACACTCATACCAAGTTGAATCCCTTCACACTGTTATAACCTTAACACACATCATCAACCAGTTTACTGAACTCCAACCGAGTCATTTATCACTTGGCTTCTTAGAAGTCTCATCACAACTCCATTTTGATCTTCTTCTACCTTTACTCTAGAATCCCTAACGATAGCAGCAGCCCATAAGGCTTGTAATACTTCGATTCGACTTATTGATACACCAAAATCTTAACCCTTCACTTGGCCATAACAGTCTTTCTATCAACACCTTAGTAACCTTATCTCAAATCTTGATGTCTTCACGAGCTATTTGGACCAACATTGAAACGACTGTGGTGAGTTATGAACGGTTTTCTATTTTATCAAAAGAAAAATCGTTAAAGTCATCAATTCAAGAAATCATGTAGCTCTACTATGCTTTCGATGTGCCACTTTGTTAACTAACCTTCCTTAATTGTTACATCTCGCAATCTTAATCTTATTTAGGGGTATCGCCAAACTCAATAGTCTATGCATCCAACTGGTGGCCCAACCATGTCGTCCACCCTTAGACTGCCATTACGAACTTTCATTGTTCGTCTTCACCGTCCTTGTTCCATACACATGTCTAAGGTTTTATCAATTGCAGTTCTCAAGCAGTATATACTTCACCATGACCTTGTTAGGTTATTAGTCGACTGAACCATAAGGCCTCAAGTCATTCCAATACTGCCTTTGACATACTGCAAGTCCTTATTCGATCAGGAGTTGGAGGTATAACCCGTCCTTCACCAGTTCTGCAAAGCACATAAGTCTTACTTATCCATGACATCTCGATTCATCCACAATCTTCTGTCCATCATCCGAAATACAACACCATGCACTCACAATTGTGTTTTCACTTTTAGGTCCAACTTTAAACATGTGTAGAGAGAAATCTTCGTTGCCATACAGCACACGTTACCTGCCTTCGTATCGATCCTTATCAATTCGTGTCCTCTGACTCCTATAAAGTTCATCACACCTTAGAGATCAATCTCACAATTCACGCTCGCTCTTCCGCGGATATTCATCTAATCGTTGATTAGGATCCAAGAAAATAACACTTCAAACTCATACAATCCACAAAATACTAATTGTCTTAATACATACCCATATCCAGAAGCCTTATTCATAAAAAGGTCTTTTCAAACTCGACTAGCTATTGCTAATCTATACTAAAACATCTTAACTCAAAATTCACCATACTCCTAGTATAGTCAATCCTAGTTGTTCTGCTGAACATCTCATCGAGTTTGTCCTTCTTGAAACAACGATGCTTGATCTGTCTTATTTCTCATCGGACAATCCTTTACTTGGTGTCTAGGCTGGTAACATTTAAAGCATTCTCCTCCTCTAAAAGGGCAAGAGATGGACCCATGCCTTAGACGACACAGACGACACTTCTCACTTTGGCGGAACATCGGCTTCCTAATTGTACTCCTCCTGTTAGACGGAATGTGCTGTTGGCATACATCGACCCCTTCTCTATCCGACGGTTATTCTTGGAAGAAGGCACAAATCATGACCCAGACGCGATTGCTCTATCAGTCATGTTCTACACCACAGGTTGGGCCATTTTATACAATTCTCTAAAGCTCTTAAGGTTCAGTAGCACCAGTTGTTCCTTAATCTCAGGCTTCAATCCCTCACGAAATCTTCTCATTCTATTCATAAGATCTCGAATTGTCCATGGTGCAAACTCTGATAGCCCGACGAACTTTGCCTCATATTGCTCTACTGTCATTTGGTCCTGTCAAAGCTGCAAGAATTCAGCCATCTTTTTCTCTCGCTTATAGTCTAAAAAGTATTTCCCATAAAAGGCTTAGCGAAGGCATCCTACACTAGGACCATACCTTTAAGAAAGATCTTTCTTCGTGTGGCTTTCCACCATGCATTAGCGTCACCTTGAAGTTGGCAAATGGTCAGTGTCACCTTGTCCTCTTCGAAACATCCTAACATGACGAACGCATTCTCGATTTCCATAATCCACAAGATTGCAGCCTTTGAGTCTCTCAATTCTTTAAACTTTGGTGGTTTGAGGCTCAGAAATCTCTCCATCAACTCGAGTATCGACTGCACACCAATCTCGTTTTCAATCAACAAGTCTTCACTCGAAACGGCGGCAACAACAGCATTAGCTTGACTACTCGCCTGCTGCCCAACTACAGCTTCTAAAGTTTTCAATGTCTGTAGGATTCCTTCCACCTTGGGATCTTCTTGACCTATTCTTTCACTAAGCGCCCTCTCATTACGGTCGCTCATTATACAGGTAACTTACGGAGTCCTGTCCACCCCAAGCAACGCGTAATGAGATCACTAGCAATCAATGAAAAAGAAGCATAGGTAATAAACACATGCAAAAACTTACGATCCCACTAACTACCCCAAATCCCAGCGCTTCTTATCACTCCAGGCCAATGACCAGATGGATCAGGTTGACCTTACTCTGATACCACCTTGGGCGGGAATATCACGCCCTTGCTCTGATACCACCTTGGGCGGGGATATCACGCCCCGACTTTCGAGCTTACGACATCCCTGCCAAATCGCCACGGGGTCATAGAGATAGCGTCCCAGGCACACTACCAAACTATTACTTACTTACGCATGCAGAAACGTTTAAACTCCCTAACAGCAATAACAAACATGGATAGAATAGCAGGAGTCAAACACCACAACGTTTCACCAAAAGATAACAATAAACATACGTATATAACTACGGATAAGTTTTGATCCTATCGATACTACAACCGTACGTACACAACCTCATACTTCGGGGTGACTAGACAAGACCTTAGCAGGTGTACTCAGTCAGATAAGACTAACTTCTCATCTTACTTCAGATGGCTAATCCAAAAGTCCATCATTGGCATCCACGAGGTTTCATCACTTGGGACCTAAAAATGTTATCACACTACGGGGTGAGGATAAATCTCAATGAATCAAGCCTAAGTTCGGTTAGGAAACTGATTCGCCTAAGGTATCCGAACAGAAGTTTCACAAGATCATATAACCACATAAAGCACTCAAGTGCATCCACGATATAATAACCAACCACAAGCATACTTGCCAGCTGCAGCCACACACAATGCAATGCTTGACGCAACTCACAGCCAATCAGTCAATCAGGCAAACAAGCATCTCACCATAAGTACACACAAGATATCACACAAGTCCATTTATTAATGATGATCGTGCCAACGACGCATGAGAGGATCTATGCGAAAGAGGGCATGTTCGACTCTCACAAATAACGTAATCTAGCACCTTAGTGCAATCGAGCGTTCTATCGGTAAGACCGGGCTACGTCCCTTTTCTCTTGGCAACGGCTACCACGAGAGGTGTCTCCAGTGCGCCTGGCACGACACTAGCAAGTAGGCATCCCTGAACGGGGCGTCGGTCGCTGCGACCGGCATCCGACCAACCTTGTATCCGTGCTAGTTAGCACCAAACCAGAATTGTCGTGCTTCTGGCAAGTCGTATGATTCTATACGACTTGCTAGGAAAAGTATCATTGTTCTCTCATATGACCACACAATACACATCCAACAGTTAATCCATTTCATTATCTTTGGTTAAGGCTGGATGCTCACACATGCATGTAAAAGTCTCGACCGAATGTCATTTTCATGCTAAAATATGTCTTTTGACTTCACACACGGTTATATGCGTATGCAGTCTAACATTAGACATTGTAATCACATAATGGCGACTAACCCCCAAGTAGACAACCAATTACTCAATGGACAAATAAGATATTCAAACAGGCATTTCAGTAAAACGACCAAATCAATAAGGTCACCATTCAATCCCGAGCAGTCAACGCTAATTAGACAATATAAAACTCGATCCGTATAATAATCCATTATTAACCAAACCAATCAATTTAAATCGTCGATCGCTCGCTCGTCTTTAGCCTATCGCTCACTCGCAATGAACCAATCAATTTCAACTAGTCACAATTAGCCACAGACAATATAAGCAATCCGGCTAACCTAACCAATCACGACCATTTAACCTAATCCAAATTTCTGTCGAAATCGGCCCCGATTGTATACTTAAATTTTCATAATCGATTAATTGACTAATCCTAGGCGCAATTAGTGCCCTAACCAAGAATTAGGGTCAACTCACAAAGTGAGTCGACTCGGGCAGCTTCGACGAACGGTGGCAATGAACTTGACGGCGACGACAGCGACGGTGGCGTCAGCGGTTCTTAGCGAATCTTAGATTAATTGATAGGCGATTCGAACCCAAACTTCGGGAACACCACGAGGGAGTCTGGCACGATCGTCGAGACAGGTGGCCGGCAATAGGAGTTCCAAAAAATGGCGGTGGTGTCTGTGAACAGTGGCAGTCAGTGAGCAAAACAGGAAAATCGGGCTATTTTTCGGCGATTCTCGACCTCACAGGCCGAGGCGAGGCTGGCCGAGGCGAGGGTTACCGTCAAGACCGGCCAGGGGTGGTGAACAGTGGCAGGAAGAGACCGAACAGTGGTGGGGCAGAATCGGTGCGAAATAGGGGTTTCGCGCTGCCGAGACAGGGGCGTAGTCGAAGCCGATTTTTGGCCACCACTCGCGGCGTCGAGCTCCCACGAGCTCAGGGTTGTCAGAGAGGGGTTTTAGGAGTTCGATTGAGGTGGCGGTGAGCGGTGGTGCCACTGAAAAAGGACGGATTGAAGAAAATCCCAAACCGAGTCAAAAACAGGGCACCAGCGCTTCTGGCCTGTTCCCAGCGGTTCCGGCGGGCAACGATCGATGGGATGGCGTCGGGGGTGTCGAGGAGAGGTAGGGGGATGTCGGAGAGATGGTGGGTGGCGCCGGAAACGGCCGAAGGAGGGTTGGGTCTTCTCGGGTCTGTGCGGGCCGAAACAGGGGCTGGGGTTCTAGGGCATTTTCGCGGCTCGCAATGGCCGACAACGGTGCTAGAAGGGTCGATGGTGGCGGTGAGAGGTCGGAGGGTCGACGGACAGTGGCAGATGGTGGTGGTCGACAATGAAATCCCAAGAAGAAGGAAGGAGGAGGAGGTTCGGCTCGAGGAGGGGGGGAGGGGGCGGGTTTCCACGATTAATAGGAAGAGAGGAGAGAAAAGAAAGAGAGAAAACAAAAACATGAGAAAGGGGGAGATGGTCTGATGACAGAAGAGTGGGGAACCCCAAGAAGATTTTTTCCTAAATTTTTGTCTCTTATGCAAGAATAATTGAGGGGCATTTTGATCTTTTTGCATTTTAGGACAGAACAAAATTTGGTACACTGGTCGGAGGGTAATTTTGGTAATTTCTCAGGCTAGGCTGGGTTGGGATTAGGCTCGAGTGCGACGATTGAAATCCTAATTCGCGACGACTAAGAATTTCGAAACCTAGTCTAAAACGGCTGAAGCTTTAGAATTTGTCTAATATCATCTCTTAAATCCTTACGTTCCTAAAATATTCCACCGACTGAATTTTCAATATTAATCCATTGTATTGAATGTAGGCACTTTACTAAAGTCAAATGTCCAGGGCGTCACATTAAGTTTGTTTGAAAGTGCTTTGATGAACTGTGGCTACTTGACATCTCTTCTCTCCTGATTTAGAGTTGGATCTAAATTTGGGAGTTTTTCTATCATGATCTAGATAGAGATATGGGACGTACAAGATGTTATTTACGCATTTTTAACCAATTAGTGTTTTTTTTTCCTCTGTATGGTAATGGTGCAAGGAACGCTGAACCTCAGCATATATTGCCTTCTAGTAAAATCGTAGTTACAAGAGAGATAGATTTCGGCGTGTGCTCACCATCAATCGATAATCGGCCGTCGATTGTGCTATGATGCTGTGACAAATTCATTTTGACTTAAGGAGGGAGTTGCTGCATGCTAAATTAAGTTGATCTATTTTTCAGATTTGCACTGAATTGTGACGCCTTGTGATTGGCTTATTTTGAAATTATGTACATTTCTTTTATGTGAAATGAAAATTTCCTTCTGACAAAAAAAAAGACCAAATTAAAAAGTTTAGGATTAAATTGGCTTTATGAGATAGGTTTACTCTCATGAACTTATTCTTTTGATTCCGCGTCCGTAGATTGCTAATCATGACCCGAGTGCTTCTCTTGGGGGAAACGCGGTCATTGTGATATCGATCGCGCGCGACATGGATCCGGTCGATAGATTCCCATCATGATCACGCATTGCTACAATTACAAGAATACTTTCAAGGAATTTGCAAATTCCACAGTACTAGCAATGGCCAACGTTTCTATACATGTGTTTTGATCAAAGCGTATGCCGTAACTAGAGCTGTCGAAAGGGGTCACAAATCCATATATTTTAACCCGCTTTTTCGAAGCCCATAGGCTGCCGCACACTCACGAAGCTCGAAGCCATCGCACACCGGGTCTCTCTTCTCTTTGTTTTTGCTTCGACAGTCTAGAGGAGGCACGCGGGGAAAGGACGAAGGGGAGGGGGAAGAGCAGGGGCTCGACGTTGTCGGAGAAGGACGAGGAGTCGGCACGACAGTCCTTCGAGAAGGAGGAGGCCGAGCACCAAGGAGAACCCAATTTTCAATGGCGCCTCCAATGGCGCGAGAGGCTGAGGTGAGGAGGAGCCAGAAAGGGAGATTTGGACTAGGTTTAGGGAGGAGGAGACGGTGGTGAATAAATAAATAAAAGTGAGTTATATGTGTGGGTTTGGGTTGATCTTGGGTTGGGTTGCCTTGGGTATGAGTTATCTAAGTTGTATACAAACTAATTAAATGGGTCAATGCGACTTAAATGGGTGAAATTGGATTGAACCCATTTATGACCACCCAAACCTAACCCGACCCGACCCATTTGTCACTTCTAGCCGTACCCTTCCACAGGCACGGAGAACGGGCCGGGATCCTAGCACCCTGACGCCTTCAAAGGAAATGCTAGTACGTATCAAATTCATAAGAAAATTATTCCGGAAATGCTAAATATTCTGCATTGAACGTAATCAACTCATTAATATTTCAATTGAGCCAATGCAGTTCTAAACTTTTGTGAAAAAAATGCAATCAAGTCCTCTTGGTCAATTGTGTCGTCGGTTTTTTCCTTATGTGCGCTGGTGGGGCTGTGTGGTGATGTAGGAGGCGTTGTGCGGCACCAAATGGAGAAGAAGGGGAATTCCGATGAGCCAAAAAAAAATGAAATCGCCTCATTTTTCTTTAAGCACCAGCCACGTCACCAAGTTGTTGTGACGTGTCAAACCAACAAAGGTAACTGGATTGCCACGTAAGAAAAACCTGGTCAAGATTGGCGCAAGGACTTGGTTGTATTTTCTTGCGAAGGTTCAATAAATTTATATCGGTTTTCGTTGAGACGTTAAGACTGGATTGCACTCAGCACAACTGGCTTAGGACTTTCGGGGTAATTTTGGCCCCCCTAATCCTAGATTACAGTGCAAAACAGATTAACTTTAGATCACAACTTGGCTGGATTGTTTATGTTGTGAGAAAGTTGGTGAGGTTAGGTTAAAATCACATGTCCGTGAGCCAAAAAGAGCATTCACTCTCTCCCTTGGGAACCCGCTTTACTACAAAAACTATAATGACTTGACGTGACATTTGATGTTCTTACCTAATGGCTGACTTTAGCGGTGATTTCTCAAGCGGACACCCTCAACTCAACCAAACCTTCGAAAAGGGTCGCTCATGGTAGACTTGACGAGAGAAGAGAGTCCTATGGGGCGAGAGTTCATGAAGGAACTAGCTCCATAATGAGCCCATTTGATCGCGACCCGTGAATTCGATGCCGATCTAACGGTTCCGGTGTACTTGGCTCTTCATGGTGTTGATGCACCCGAGTGCAGTATGCCCTAGAGAAAAGCTTCGAGTGATGAGTTCTTTCAACACTCTTTTATCAGGATTTGACTTCATCTCATGCAATTGCATAACAACACTTATGGAGTAGAATATTTGCTCCATAAGTATTTTTAGAGCCGAAATCCGTTTGGTAATACAACTTATGAAGCAAAAATTGATTGTTTTTGGTGCTTTTTTTTTTTTTTGTATTTCAGAAATAGTTTTGAAGCCACCTAGAAAATTGAAAAGAATTTATTACGCCCTAGAAGTTAAAAAAAATCAATTTTTGTTGAGAAGCAAAAGAAAAAAAAATAACTTCTGATTATAAGTTAATTTCTAGAGCAGAAGCATTACTATACGGTGCCAAAATTTGTATTAATTTAGGCCAGTAAACTCAAAAGATGATCACGACAAGGTGGATCCTCCAGAAAGGCCAGTCAAATGGAAGAAGATGCCTTCTCCATTCACTCAAGCCGGTGGCTGCTTTCCTCGACTTTCAAATAGGAAATCATTTGTCTGCAGAAACAACATCAGATGTTTGAATGATGTTGGCAGCGATGTAGGTACTATTCAAAAGGGACGTTAACTCTATGCAACAGGAAGAGGAAGAAAGCTTTTCCAGGAGATAGATTAACACAGTACACTACGCGACACGCTCTGCTCTTCCTAGTGGATTTGATCCTGGAAAGGCGAACGAACCAATAAACTAAAGAGGGTTGTTTTCGATTGTGTCTAAAGCAACCACTCCTAGATGATGAACTGGGGTCCTTGACCTTATTATCTGATCACATGGCATGGGTCAAGCCCCATGGTTTATAGTTTTTACTCAGGAAAGGGACCACCTCACAGAGGAAACAGCCTTCAATTCAGCACCTTGGCCCTATTCTATTATTGTTTCTCGAAAGCAAAAGGAGAATTCAAAGCAATGTCCAGCTGCGATCTTTGCATTTCTAAACAGGATGCAGGACGGGGCGCCGAAACTGCTACCGAGCACGGTAAAGCATAATCGCGAGGCGTGGTTTTATCACTCTAACATTCCCCTGCTCTGATACCGTGTGAGATTTTACGGGACCGCTACCAACTGTTCTGAAAGCTTAAGCTATTAGACGAAAGCGTGGTTTAATAATTAATTAGTCTGATAGAAATATATGTATATAAGGAGTCTCGGCATCAGCCAACTTTTAACACTCACTCCACACATCACACATAGGGATCCTGTTGCATTAGGTCTCGACAGCTACCAGTTTCCTGAGGTTTTCGATGATCATCACCAGCTTCGTGTTGATCCGGTTCACAAAGAACTTGGGCAACCATCCTGCAGGATCCAACTGCAAAATCAGAAAGAAGTTAGAAACGAAAAAAGAAGGGCATTAATAGAAACCAATGGACTAGTTTGAGATGCTGAATCTTTGGCTTCTGTACTGGCATACTGGGGATAAAATGGCAGTTAAGGCCTACCTGAATAACATATGTGACCACGCAGGAATCGTCGTCGAGCTTCTCAACGACCCAACCTGACTGCAAAAGTAGTCCTCTTATCACATTGTTTTCCTTAGGGTGCAACCCAGCTGCTATTTCTTTTGGCAGCGAAGCCACTGCAACCACCTTCAACCCACATAAACCAATTAAGTTCCGAACTGGCGAGAACCCTATTTAGAGGTTAGGGCAGAGGAGATTTTCTTACGAGAGTGCCGTCCTCCATGGTCTCGCGGCGCTCATAGACAATGAACTCGCGGTTTCTGAAGAGAGGCTTAGAATTATCTCCAAACCTGAGACGGATAATGCTAAGGTTATCTTCAACATCTTTTATGTACCGGGCTTCCACCAAATCAGGGTCCCATTGCTGGTTCAATCAAAATCAACATAGAAATTCCAGCCAATTGTAAATGTCATATGAGACGGTCAAAAACAGCGAATTGAAACTATTTGGTAGATGGAGCAATAGTTCTCTTTAGATCCTAAAGGGCTAGGAGAAAGATTATCTTAGCCTCGAGTTTACAGAAAGAACTGAAATTTCCTATTTATCTCTGTACTAGTTCTAAGCGATGGAGATCGTGGTACCTTGGCAGCGTCGATTGCGGTGGCGACGGTGATGAACTGGTGGGGCGAGAGGGACTTGAGGAGCCAGCGGCTGCGGAAGGTGTGAAGAGGACCGCTCCTGCGTTTCGATATCTCCACTCCATCACCGTTCACCGCAACAGCCTTCCACCCGTCATTCCCAACTGAAGCCCAGAGCAACTCCTGGATGCAGCTGTCGCTCGCAAAGTGCACGTACCTCCTCAGCGACTCCTCACTTATGGACCTTTTCTCAGTTTCCGAGCACAGAGGAAAAGGCAGCAACAATTCAGAAAAGAGAGAGCTTATCCAGACAGAAAGAGACATGACGATAGACGCTCCTGAATGGAATGAAGCGGCGAAAACAAGAGAGTGGTTTTTCTGTGCTTTACCAGGATCTGGTACAAGGAGAAGGGCTGCTCATTTCTGGTGGCATCAATCAACTCCTACCTTCCCAAACAACCACTTTCTTCTTCCTTTGAAGATCTTCAATAGCTCAGACTATACCAACTCCTCAGGAGTAGTAGACTAATAGCCTTTTGAGAGAGAGAGAGATTGTGATGGTATTATCGAACGGGAGAAATGGTGGGGATCTTGGCTGTGTGTCGTGCAGGAATCACCTCAGCTCAGATGCTGATCCCTTCCCCGCTTCCCATTATTATTCTCACACTGGTCATCCTCCCTCCTCTTGAAATCATATTTACGTGAGTCTTTACATGCTATGTGCTTTACCCCCACAAAGAAACAAACAGAGAAAATAAAAATAAAAAAAAATTATCTCAATATCCCTTATTATCTCCCTTTCTGTCTCTCTCTGTCGCTCCCTCGCTCTCTCCCGCGCGCCCCGCACATACTTTCATAGATGACAGGTACGGAAAAAAAAAATGGCTGATGTGGGGGGAAGATGGTGCACATGGAGTGCTGCTTTCTTTGAGCAAAGCAGCCCCAAGATTGGCTGGGAGATGAAAAAGACACCCAACCCCCCCCCCCCCCAACACGTGCCTTGACTGCTGCCGTTCACATCTCCCTCGCTCAATTCGCTTGGACCTAGCAATTGACAGCATCGAAAGCTATAAACTAAGTTGTACCGACACCGACGGTAACACGGCAAGTAATTTCTCAAAATTAGAAAAATCCAACACGTCGGAGACAAATTATATTAAATGTATTTTTTTAAATATAAAAAAAGTAAAGTTGAAACAGATACTATATGAAATGATTCAAATCGCAGATAGCTAGCTTTCACTTATGTCAACAATTTGATAAACTCAAGAATTGTAAAAAAACATAATGATATCATATTTTGAAAAACTCCTGTAAGTTAAAAGCATAATATAATCAAAGGATACCAAACGAAATTAGAAGGTTTTATCTTTCATAAAAGATATGAAATTTAGTATTGCCGCGTTGTTAAGGATAAATTTTTGAAAAACGAGTCAGTCCCACAACTCAGAGAGAAGAAAAGAGAAAATTGTCGACGAGATCGCAGTTTTATGATATCTAGAGTTCTAAAGTCCAAGCTGCCAATATTAAGTTTTTTCTATTTTCTAAAGGGTTTCACGTGTCCGACATGCTAGACACGGGTGTAGGATACGTTGACCAAGTGTATAAATGCCGACATGCGGTCAACGCGATCGACATTGGTGTCGGGAGATGTCGGACAAGGGATCCAACACGACACTCTCGCATTAGAGAAGTGTCAGTGCTACATAGGCTATAACCTATAGTTAATTACCCACCAAACAATGAAATATCCTTCTAAAACTTCGTGCGTTGTGCTCGATTTCGTAGGTCTTCGCTGTACTTGTATTGAATCTTTGCTGTCGGGGAAATGTAGAAGAATGATATCCTCCATAATAATTCTGAGAGATGCACAAACATGTCCCCACCAGAAACATAACATCTCAGCACAACGTTTCAAGACAGTTGTACAAAATCATTTTCAGTTTTCCCGTGAGACATACCCTAAAACGACAATTTGTTTCTTTACGGTCTTCTTCGGAGGCACGTGGTAGCAGCAGAGACACCGTTAAATTGCTATTGAATATGCATTACCTGTAGCTGCAGAATCTTTTATATGTACAAGTTCCATCTTTAAGGCTACAAGGCAAGTTGCACTTGCATGTGCAGCCAAACGAGGGGGGGATGATTTCAAACAGTGACTACATTTTGCAAAGAAGTTTAAACTTATGTCTAAAGAAGCACCTTTACTCGTTTGCTCAGAGGACCTAAGGGACTAAAACAAACAGAAAAAACCGAAACACCACGATTAGTTTAGTTTAGCAGAATAAAAAAGAAGAAAAAACCCTAACAATGTGATTATCCTTGCAAGTAGCCTCTTGCTTTGAGGCTCTCGACCGCATCTCTGATGGTATCTTCAAGAGGGCTGAAGGACATCCCCATATTGATCAATCTCTTTGCTGCATCTTCGCACTCAGCCAAACCCGAGTGGGTTTCTCCCGTAAATCTGTGCAACAAGAGATTTGAGTGAGCATGCTGCCTTACGTACAAGAACAGAAAGCTACATCTATATATGACTTAATTGAGGGAAAAAAAGGATCCAATGAAAAAGGAAACTGGCATTACCCAACGACATAATAAAGGCATTAGTTGCACTCTGAAGAAACCAAACGAAGAAATATGATTTAATTCATGATGCCATTTGAACAGCAGAGGCATCATTACGCCCAACCTGGTTCCTTATAGCATCAATTTGCTGAATACATATATTCTGTTTCTTCCATTTGGTACAAAAACTCAAAAAGAAGGATCAGCTTTATGAAATGCCAAATGTACAGGGCTTTGGCAAATTACATAACCATCTGCTGGCTGTAGACTCTGCAATCGCGCAGATAGATGGAAATTATGTTACCCTGCTAACCTATTTTAGTTAAAACTAACGACTGCAATTAAGGAGAAAGCTCTATCTGCTATAGGACAAGCTCTCGAGGATGAATAATACTTTCTCAAACCCAATCAGGGGCAATGAGCACTTCAAGCAGTCTGAAGTATGTATATGAAGATAAAACAAAACTTTAGTCAAGAATATGAATTGTACAGTGATGATGCCAAAGGAGAGAATCTACAGTAAAAGCGAGCAAGCATGTGATAGACAATGTCCACCTTAGTCTTCCACCAATAAAACCATCATATACCAAAGCAGTGAGGACCCAATTAGAAGAAAGGTAGAGAGCACAGAGACTATCTTACAGGATACTACATCGTTGGGAAACTAACAAAAGTGTTCTAAAGGAAAGATCGAATAACATATGCAAATGGTAGTTGAGACCGAAGTATCATAGGAGATGTGACATGAACAGACATGGTCATGTATTAAAAGACATTTTGCCATCAAGCATGCCATGTTTCGATATATCTGGTATAGCGCTACCATTGCATGAAACGGTTGTGCAAGAAGTTCAAAGATGAAGCACCATAAATTTTGATACAAGACATAACTGTTCTAGAAAGCTGTAGACTCTCACATACTCAAGTCCTGAGCATTGGACTTCACAATTATGCGAGGGCATGTTTGATTCAGCTTAACTGAAAGCAAAAACTACTCGCCAAGTTTGAAGATATTATTCAAATTTCAACAATTATATGTGAATTTAAGTGTTGACATTTGCACTTTGTGAAAGTCTCAAGTGTTTCAAATTTAACAACAAAAATTTAAAAGTGCGTGAGCTGCAATATTTTGAACAAGGAGAAGTACAACGTAAATGTTGATCCAGACAAACCAATATATATATATATTCCATATGAAACCCAATATCCAAATTGCATTTTTCAATACTGAGTACCCATGTCCCATGTTCAGTCACTTGCAAAAATCAGACACCAGGACACATATTGGTCACCAAATCCCAATCCGGCATTGCTTCCACAGCCTATCAAGATGCAAGATGTTCAATTAGCAGGAATGATTGTAATTCCTAATGAGTCCAACCAGGAAGACACTGGAACTGGATAATTTATATAGGTTCCCAACATATCTCGATAAGCAAACCATCAGAAGCTCCATCGAACAAGATGCTTCCTTGTAGATTCAGACGTCACTAATCATTTGTGTCGGTTGTTCACTAGAAGTATAGGCAAAGAGCTATTAGAAGAGTTCTTAAAAGATCAATTGAGTAACATTACGAGCTTCGAAGACGCAAACCTGTGGATAGGAAACTCGGGGAAGAGCTTCATGACCCTTTGAGCAAAATCACCGAACTGGTAGATACCATTTGTGCAGAGATATCTACCAGAGGCAGCCGGTGTCTCGTACAACAAGACTTGTGCCTTGGCCACGTCTCTAACATCGACAGCACCGAGCCAGTAAAACTCCTGACCATCTGTGGATCCCTGAAGCAGCTGTAGCAACACAGCACTGCTTGCATTGAGACCTGGCTGCAATAGAGGGCCAAGGCATGTGCCCGGATGTATCGCAACCACATCTAGTCCGTGCTTCTCCGCAAATTCCCATGCCGCCTTCTCTGCCAGAGTTTTCGACACGGCATACCATTTCTGCATGATAAAGTAATGAAACCCATATTTATGTCTGTCGTGGACCGATAATTCTTCCACCGGAAACTCATGACACAGAACCTGGAGCTCCAACAGATTCTATGCAATGTTCTGAATTCAATAGCTACGATGACTGAATTTGTTCAGACAATGATCATGGATTCTGCACAATTGTTTCATTAACGCATTTTTGACCGCCAAAACAAAACCAAATTAAAAAAGTTAACATTTTTAATAAAGGGGAACATTAAAACTGCGATATAAAAAAAAGAAAAAAAACAAAACTTATTGACCTGGCGAGACTTGCAGTAATCAAGGTCGGTCCACGAAGACTCGTCGAAGGGCTTGTGAGGAGGCCATGCGGGGTTGGGGACCAAGGCGGAGATGGAGGACGTGAGGACCACGCGCCTCACGCCGGAGCGCTTCGCGGCCTCGAGCACGTTCAGGGTACCCTGGACGGCGGGGAGGAGGAGCTCGCGCTCGGGGTCCTCGGAGTCCTCGAGGTTGCAGGGGGACGCCACGTGGAACACGCCCTCGCAGCCGTCCACGGCTCGGCTGACGGCGGCGGCGTCGAGGACGTCGGCTTCGAAGAGGAGGAGGCGAGACGGGGAGGCCCCGGGAAGGGAGAAGAGGTGGGAGGCGTCGGAGCCAGGGAATACGGAGGCGCGGATGGTGGCGTAGCCGGAGTCCAAGAGGGTGCGGACCACCCAGGAGCCGATGAAGCCGTTGGCTCCGGTAACGAACACGACTCCCGATTTGGTCGGCTTCGTCTCCGGCTGCGGGTCCATCTGCATCTCCATCTCCTCTGCTGGCTCTACTATTTCACCACTTGCTTTTGGAGTGTTGCGAGAGTGAGGATTTTGTTGGCGTGTAGATTGATCACACTCTTCTTGTTGATAGAGTTTTAAAAAGTTGAAATTGATTGATTTGATCTTTGGACTTTATCCACGTGGGTTGTTGTTGAACGATGGATAAAATTTTAAGTTGTTATCGCAAAGTCAATTACTCAAATAGATATTAATTGACGTACGAAAATTAAATAAGCGTGGATTTGAGCATTAGATTAAACACTCAGAAGTAGCTTATATTGAATAATATCTTGAAATTTTCTAATTCTAATTGTGATTTTTATTTGAATTTTTTTTTTAATTGAGAACTTTACGACTCACCCTCAGGGGAAATCGCCCCTTTCGTGGGGCAAATCACGCCTCCACTTTTTCATGTCTTGGGTATTAGTAATTTTTCTTTCCGAACTTGTTTAATGTGTTCAAAGCAAATTGAGCAGATGGATGTATTCGATCCATGAGAATGGCCCGTGCATCTCGTGTATGTACATAAGAACTAGTTTGAACGTGAAAAACAACCATTCGTCAAGTTTGTTTTGCAAAGAATTAAAATGGGTAAAGCTTGCACCTAGCGTGTCACGGGATCTTTATATTAAATTTTCGTTCAATTAAATTGCGCATAACATTTTTTCTTACAATCAAATATCACTCCAATTCATTCCCATAATTCACAAGAATCGGTATTATAATTCCATTTCATCCGATCCATCCTGCCATATCAAATGTAATAATTTAGTAGCAATGATGCAATAATCACAATGTATTTAGGCTCAATCAATTGATATGACATTATGTCAAGTTAACTCGACAATTTTATGATTTTTTTTTTCCGCAGTCCGAAATTTTTTACTTTATCGGTTGAAGCAGTCCGAGTTTTTTAGTTAAAAAAAGGCTTTAGTAAAAAAAAAAACTTTGTTCTTTTTTTGGTTGAAAAATAGTTCGATTTTTTTTTGGTCGAAAAAAATAATTCGGATTTTTGTTGTTGATCAAAACGGTCCGGGTCGGGTTGGGACAAGGCGTTTTCTTTGTCGGGTCCTCTTTCTGGAGGATGAGATAAGTCATACAATAGAGTGAGAAAGCACATGAACGAAGTGGAACGTAACAATCTGGGTTCTCATTTTGTGATCGATGGTAAGGTGAAAAAAGATCAGTGTTGTATGGTTTTCGACCGGATATTTTGGACGTTCCAACAGATGATTCAAGGCTTCAAAAGATGTCGTGCCGTGATATTTATCTATGACACTTATTTATACGGGAAATACAAAGGAACACTTCTTTGTGCGGCCTCACTTGATGGGAACAATAATATTTTCCCTTTCGCATTTGCTGTGGTTAAAATATAAAATGTTGACAATTGAAAGTGATTTTTGTATATGTTGTGGCAATATGTGATAAGGAAGAGAGAAATTTGTGTCATATCAGACAGACATCCTAGGATCATCTAAGCAATGGACACAACATAGTGGCGTCCTCCATATGCTCACCATGGATATTGCATTCGACACATTGCGAGCAACTACAATAAACAATTCAAAAATGCCGAAGGCCAAAAACATGTTCAGATGGCAGGTAAGTTTTGCAATTTTGTAAATTTTAGAAAAGTGCATATTCAAAAATTTGAATGGCAGTTACTAATTATTTGTGTAATGTACAACTTACGCATATCAAAAGCGAAAAGTTCGATTGGCTTATGAACCAAATCAGGCTGTTCGACCCTGAAACGGGTGCATGGTGTGATGAGTTCTCAAAAAAGAAATGGACAAGGGCTCATGATGAAGGGAATAGATATGGATCGACGACGACGAATCTAGTTGAATCTGTGAGCGAGATGCTGAAGGGTTTTCATGGGCTGCCAATAATAGCCAATGTGAAGAACATATTTTATCAGTTAAATCACTATTTTGACACGAGAAAAACAACATACACGAAGCAGCAAGAGAAATGATTTGTATATACGAAATTTATGGGTGACGCTCTCCGGGAATATAGTGAAAAGGTAAATGGGCATCAAGTTAGACGTTTCAGCCATGAAAGAGAGATTTTTGATGTGAGAACTGCAAGTGATAGAGCAAGAGGATCAAGGGGGACTACAAATAGGTAGTGAGTTTAGAAGAACGAACATGTTAATGTGGGAAATTTAAACAGCTGAAAATCCCATGTTCCCACGTAATCGCCACATGTCAAGCATATGGAATTGACCACAACATGTACGTAGATGAATGTTATAGGCTGGCCAAAGCCATTCAGTGCTATCACTACTCGTTTAAGCCATTGGGAGATCCTCAATACTAGCACGAAGATAACGAGCTGTCGTTAGTGCCAAACCCATGTCGTTTTCGTCAGAAAGGAAGTCTTCGTGTATCACGCATTAGAAATGAGATGGACTGGATAACGCCGAGCACATTGCATATTCATTGCAAAAATTATGGCAAATCAGGGCACAATAGGCAAACTTGTAGACATAGGCCGACTCAACAGTATATCGCATTTGTTCGATGAACTTTTTGTAATAAAACTATATTATTATTGGATATATATTTATTATACCATTTATTCCTAAAACAGATATGTGAAATTTTCGTAATTTGTATAATAGAGGGATTGCATGATATTTGTTCAATTTTCCATGTTCAATGGCTACATTAGATATTTTAATTTGTTATAATGTTATAAAATCACAATTGTGTAGATATGGATCAGAGGTCTTACATTCAGTTGGGCCTTGAGGATGATTTATTACTTATTGGCCAGGCCTGACATATATCGGAGTACTTATGGGTCGGTTAAGTAAGTGAAGGATTTATAGTTGATCTGTCGTTCATAACCGCTTTCGACAAAATTGCAAATAACTGGTTATATCACATTTCACATGAACATCCGGCTCAGCCCCTTAGATGTCAGCGAGCGAGACTGCAAGGAGGCGACCTTGATCTGCGCCTACTTTAGTATCTGCAAAATTCTGAATTTTACGGTGTTTATAAGATGGGTTTAGTCCAGCCCGATTGACATTTGATTACTGCACTGGTGGAGCGGTGGAGACTAGAGACTCATACCTTCCATATGCCAGAAGGTGAATGTATGGTCACGCTAGAGTACATCGAAGGGCTTACAGGGCTTCCCATTGATGGAGAAACAGTTATTTGGTCCTCTGTTATGAATTGAGGCACTCTTTGTGATCAGTTACTTGGTGCTCGGCCACCAGATATGCTCGGCTCGCAAATAAGTTTGCGCTAGTTGAAACAACGCTTTGCAAATATTTCGACAGATGCAAATAACGCCGACATAGTGCAATATGCAAGGGCATTCATCCTTCGCCTATTTTTATGGACAAATCAGGTGCCCGGGTTAGTTTGCACTTTCTCCCACTACTGACAAATATCGAGGCCCCTACGAAGTACAGTTGGGGTTTAGCAGTACTAGCGTAGTTGTATTAAGAACTATACCATGCAACCCACCATAACGCGAAGCAAATTAGGGGTGCGCTACAGGTACTATAGATTTGGGCGTGGGAGCGAATCAAATGTATCTTTATATGCCTGAACACTGATATTTCTTTTCCAGATTCGTCTCTTAGTAGTCGGTATATGATATATTACATTTTCAATTCGAGCTCATTAATTCTTTTTAGTGCGTAAGATATGTCAAAGTATGATGTATGTATGTATGTATGTATGTATGTATGTATGTATGCACACACACTTTTTTTTTTGCAGCTGGGTTCTAGGCTTATGCACAACAGAGATCCCTACGTATATCTTGACACATCTGCATTATCTACTTGACTGATTAACATCAGAAGATGTAAGTAATGATGGCAACGAACGAGTTTAATTATTGGTTTAATTTTACATGTGTTTGATATGATGTTTGCTTTTAAATTATTGATTGGGTGAATTTTACATATTTTATTACGATGATAGATTACTTGGATGCCTTACACTGATATCATTTGGGATCTATCGGTGTACTGCTAGCAAGGACATCGTTATTGGATGGCGAATGCCCCACTCATCTATCATTAGATATTTGAGTGGCATTATCTAGACCGAGTATTTTGGCAATTTGATTTCCAGCAGAAAATACCACAAGGTCTCAAGAATCATACCGTCTTCCATGATATTGATAACATGCCACCCAGGACTGATTGGGTGGATAGGCACATAGACTGCATCAGTTTGTGGGGTAGACGTCGGGCACGTTTCATCTGGGGTGATCCCATAACGGAGAAGGTCCACTTTTAGTCAGGATATTTAAAGTGGTTCCGTAGACATACACAGAAATGGATTTCAGTTACGGGAGCTGCAATGGGTTTAACGATTCGTGCAAACACTTTTAATTTAATTCATTAATTTTTTTTTCATAATAAAATTTATTAGCATTTGTTAACTTTTGTTAATTTTTTAATATCTTATCAAACTGATGGCATCGAATGCGCACTGCATATAATGAAGGGAAATCGATCTCGTGAACTGTTAGATTAATGCAGAGTCTACTTGAGGCAATGCTATATGCCCAAAATAAGGAGAGGCGACTAGTAATATCTATGCCACTACCCCATCACCGATTGTAGCGGGGACCCGATGACTCGGACGAGGATGTCCCATCTGAGCCTGTTCAGAAGTACCCCTCGAGCTCGTTCGGTTGGTCATGTTGTCCCTCACACCGTGGAGTATCATACGACATATTTTGATGAAGGATTCGAGTAGTATGCCGCCCCATTTAACAAGGGATCTACTTTTGCGTCTCTTGATTATCCACAACAACAGACTTCATATACTTATCCGGATTCATATGGGGATTTCCCTCCTTACATTCAGGCACTCCTACAGTAGTACATGCACAGTCTAACCATGACATATTTCCACAAGATATGTCTTCATCATTTACTCATCCTCCTCGTCGTCGATTTGAGTTTCGACCTCCTAGCACCGGAGACAACTGATTGTGGAACATGAGGTCATATTAGAGGGCGACATCGTTACTAGATGTAATTGTGATTGTTAACAAAATCCCACGTTTTCCACGTGTCGGCACCTTTATTTTATGAATACTAATTATTTACGTAATTTTAATATAATTTATTATTTAATTGATATTTTTATAAAAATTAGTATTCATAAAACTCTAGGAAAATGAACAAAAACATCATGTGGAAAAAAAAATATGAAAATCCACTAATTGTTAAAAGTTAATTTTAATAATATGTAGTGCTTGCTTGTCTTTTTTTTTTCTTCAAATTTACATAATTCAAATATAATTTATTTATTAAATTGATATTTTTATAAAAAAATAAAAATAAATGGGCCTCCCATTGGGGCTAGCCGACCCCCCGCTCGGGATTTAGGTCGCCGAGCGAGGCTCGGCTTAGGCTTGCTCTGCACCCCGCTCGACGCCCCACTCAGCAGCCCCCTGCTCGGTATTTGGGCCTCTGAGCGGGGCTCAATTACGTACATTGGGTGTTGCTCGGCGGTTCATATGTCGAGCGACAATGTTTATTATTATTATTTATATTAAATTGATAAATATTTTTTAAAAAAATCTTATTTTGAAATGTTTCCCGAAAACGACGACCGCTCATTTTTCCTTCCACGTCCGACACCGAGGCAGGGAGTGGGGTCGTCGCTGAGAGCGAGTACGTGGCGGCGAGATGTTAGCGGCCGCACCAGTTCAGCCTTGGTCGCTGACTCGCTCTTGTGGCTCTGGCGGTGCCGTTATGGAGTGAGGGAAGGAGGAGGAGGAGGAGGAGGAGGAGGACCCCCCTGTTGTGCATGCATCATCGTCCTCATCTGCAGAATCCAAGTGCGTTGATTGTCGTGAAAATTGGTGGGTTTTGTCCATGAAAGCGATTTCATCATCTTCTTCTTCGCCGCCTTCATCATCCTCATCCCACACTGCTGTGTTTCTTCATTCGTCGTGCTCGTACTCGAGCTGGAGCGGCGGCCGTGCCCTTCCTGCGTGCGTCAACCGGAGGAGAATCGACGGGGACGAGAGCTGCATCAAGTTGGTCGTGATTATGGCGAAGAAGAAGAAGCCCTCCTCCTCCTCTTCTTCTTCTCCTCCCCAGGTTCGGTTCCTTGCACTTCCTTCTCGCAATTAAGCCTGTTGGGTGTACCATGAGCAGCTTCTTTCGTAAAATTTCCAAGAGTTGGCTGGTGCTCGAGAGTGAGATATGTCATTTGCATCGATTAATTTCAGGCCTTAGTGAGCTCGTTTAGTTGCATTTTCATGCTTTCAAGCTATACCTAGTAATGTTACATCTTATTCAAGGATTCTTGACTAGACAGTATGAACGCACACGCTTTGTCAGCGCAATTCTGATTCCAAGAGAGTGAAATACAACCTGCTTTAGATTCCCATCCACAACATCTCCTTGCGATTGCCCTCATGAGGTTTATCTTGATAGGCTTCTGAGCCGACACCTCCGAGAATTACATCAAATGTCAAGGAGAATTTGCAGTTTTTGAGGCTGTGGAAGGTATGCATCTTCTTTGAGAGGTTGAAGGTTGAAACGTCCAGGTGTGTCTCAGTGCTCGTCTTTTCTCATATTGTAAGAATCACGCAGGACTTCCAAAAAAGAAACTCTGGCGTCCCTAAGCCTGCCACCAGCTACCGAAGGAAGAAGTTGCCGAAGGAAGACCTCCCGGATGATGACATGGACCTCTACGGGGATCCTACCCTTGCCCTCTACCAGTAATACTCCTTCCAGGTTTCTTTCTTAAATTTACCCTGTACTGTAGAACTTTCAGCCTTTTGGAAATGGTTGTTCTGTTCCCTTGCTGAACTGTATTATAGTACGAATCAGGGTATAGAAAATGCAGTACCTGTCTTGCTCGTGGATGGTTATAACGTGTGTGGCTATTGGGCAAAGCTGAAGAAACATTTTGTGAGTGGCAGATTAGATATTGCTCGGCAGAAGTTGATTGATGAACTAGTTTCATTTAGCATGCTCCGAGGTTTGTGCTTCGCTCCTCTTTGATTGTTCAGTATAATATGTTGCCATTTTTTTTTAAATTTGAAATAGTATGAGTAGACCAGGCTATGATGGCCTTCACTGAAAGAAGTTTGAGGACATCGATGATGATATCACCGTGTCTCTTGAAAGGCCATGATCAACTATCAGTTTAGGGTCTTCGAATCATGGTCTTAAAGATTATATCTCTTAGATGGTGACTTTTGGGTTTTCTCAAGTCAACGTCTTCCACTTTGCTGTGATAAAACCTGCAGAGTAGTAGTATTACTCAGCAGGTTTCCTATGGACCTTGAAGAGATTGCGACCATTATAGCTCTGTTGAGCAGTGGGATTAGGTTCCTTCTTTTTCCCCTTGTTTCAGTTATCCTAGTTCTTGTGGGATCCTCGTATGGCCATTAATTTTGGAAGCTGACATATCACCTAGAGGTTTTGAATAGTTTATCTCGTTTCCTAGACTTGCCAGTCGCTAGAGATAGTTTCATAAGGTGCTCCTTTAATGATTGGGGTTTTTGCATAGGCATTGAGTTCTAGGCGTGCCACAGTAACTGCAAATACCATGATTACGTTGCAATTTAATCTGAAGAACGAAAGGTACACATATTGATTCAACAGTTATATGTATGAGGAGCCTTGAAGATTAGAATAAAACCCCATCCAATTTTTTTCTTCTTAGCCTTGGCTGTGTGCATTTTATTCTTATGTGTGCAGTTGCGCGTTTACGTGTCTGTGCATGTGCATAAGCGCGTGTGTGAAAGTTCTTTCAGTTGGTACTTACTATGCATTTCCATGACAGAGGTAAAGGTGGTGGTTGTATTTGATGCCATGATGTCAGGACTTCCAACAAGCAAGGAAAGTTTTGTTGGGTATGGTATACCTCCTCACCTCATTTTTAGCGCCAATATGATCTTCCCCTGTTTTTCCTTTCAAAGACTCCCAGTTAGTTGTTTTATCCATATCAATTTTTGGACCTGATCTCAAGTACGTGGTAATGATGGAGGAAAATGTAGCCTTTAGCAGCTTATGTTTTATGAACTTAATGGAGTGAAGAGCTTCTCAAATCCTCAAAAATTTTGACCGGAGCAGACGTGCAACTCTACTTTTCCTGTGATTTGCTCCTTCGATTTTTTTTAATCTGGAAAACTGTGTTATTTTTCATTGCTTTCAACCTTGCACGACCTTCCCATGCTACCAACCAAAAATGGGAAATGATAGCAATAAAACAAACCCTTACCTTATTGAAAAGTTAATGTATGATGCTTATATTTCTACGGCAAACAAACTAAACATGAGAGAACTTATTTTCACTGTCCAAATGATAATTCATTTGGTTGCCAAGGAATAGAGATAATTTTTTTTTGTGTTGCTAAATTTTTTATGGCCTTGATAGGATACTTTTACATTTATCATGTAAGTTCAGGGTATTCAACTAGGCTCTCTAATGTTTGAAGTTCATGATTTTGCAGTGTGGATATAATTTACTCAGGTGAATCTTGCGCGGATGCATGGATAGAGAAAGAGGTGAGAAAGTTGTCGGGCCGTAATAAAAAATGCATTTGATTCAAGGTTACTCACATAGCATGCTTTTTAACTTTGGCTGTTGGCGAAGCCAATGTTGAAATGTTTAGAAGTTACAGAGGTTTTAGAGTTATCATCTTATTCTTTAATCTACTGGCGATCAGCTTTTGTTTGTTAATTGGTATCAAGACAAAGCGTCAACTCATTAGATCTATCAGATGATGCTTCTGAAGGCTATGCTATCTGTTATTGCTCTTTCTTGATAAGAGGTTAAAAGCATTGCATCACTGGTTGTGACAGGTTGTTGCCTTGAAGGAAGATGGGTGCCCCAGGGTTTGGGTTGTGACTTCGGATCACTGTCAGCAGCAAGCAGCGCATGGAGCAGTATGTGTTATTGTTGAGCTAGATTACTAAAAGATGTTTCAAGGAGCGCAGACAATTTCTTAAACAGACCTGCCGCGCATCACTGTTCAGATCCTATTATCTTCCGTCAAAACTACCACAAATCTATTGATTGTGTGATACTTGAGGTTCCTTAAGATAACCGTAAATGCTGGAAGCTACTTTTCTCTGTAATTTGTCTTTTGTTCACTTTCTAGCAGTCTACTAATTGCCTTAACTCCGAGTAATAGACATCTTGTTATGATTTTCGTGGAACGAAAAAGGAGCAGCAATCAGTTGAGCCCTTTGACTATTATTAATTATTCAGTTAAGCTTTTGAACTTTGTTCTGCCAAATTAGCCTAATACTTGTAATTTTACTCTATGTTTAAATGGACATGTCTCAATAGCAAAATAGCCAGTAATGTATGCAAACAAAAATGATTGACTTCTCGTGAAGCTGAACAACCTATGTTTATTGAAGTATAAAGAGATAACTTGGACAAAGAAAGTAGAAAATAGCACGATTATGAGGTTGGGGAACAATGGAGGAACAAGTATAATGGGGAAATTAAAGTAATGATAGGGAGTGCTCGAATAAAAAAATGCATCAAGTCCTAAAGAAAGTTGAAAGGTAGTAGATGATAGGTCGTGGCAAAAAATCTGTGGCATTGAGCTTAGGTGGTGGTGATCCAGTTTGGAGGATAGAGAGAACATATTCATCTATTGCATTGTCATTTAGTGTTATAATGAGTTCTCACAATATAGTTGTTTTTATGATTTTCAGAGAAATGCCCGTCAATTGGTTTCTTGCTTCTTCCGCCTGATCGTCTTTTTAAATAACTAAGGTTATTACGATATGTCTGAAAATGCAGCTGCACAGTGAGCACAATCAATTCAATTGTGCTTTTGGCTTTTGCTGAACTATATGTCTAGACTTTGTAGTGGATGTTGTAAATCACATCAACGACATTATTGAATTGAAATCACCAGAAGTTGGGAAGTAGTAGTATGGGCTTAATCAAACATGATAGAATAACAATGCATGGACTCGTGAGCTTAATCCAAGTGCAGACCAGAGGTTAGCCCGTGATTTTATTGACAACACATTATTTATCCTGTGAGTTCTATAGTAGGTGTCGTTATTCACTTTTCCTAGCAATCCTCGGGCCTTTAGTTTAACCTAGAATATGAAATTCTCAACTTCATCTGATGAGACACGATTTCTTCTTCATTTAAACCTTAGCCTTAGCTTTTTGTGTTTGTTGTTTGAAGATGCTTTATATATCAAATATCGTATTTTACACGGTCTGTGTTAATTTCCTGTGCTAATGTTTTTCAAAAGCCATTCTTTTTTGATAGCCTCAGTTTTTTGAGACCATGAATATTTGATAGTGATTGATGGTTTAATCTATGAAGAGAACTCTCAGCTTGTTCATGTAGCTTGTTCTATCCTATAATATGGCTCTCTCTGTCATATCAGGTGCCTATTCTTAAAGTACAGCAGGCATAGTTTAGTGTTTCCTATTCTATGAATTCTCTGATGGTACCCTGTGATATTTTTAGGGAGCCTTTGTATGGAGTTGCAAAGCATTGGTTTCTGAGGTAAGATAACAAAATTGCCCACTTACTCAGTGTAATGCAGTGTCAACCAGAGTTTTTCCTTCTCTTTCTTATTTTTCCCCCCTTTTTTCCCCTGGTAACTATTCTCATTTTACTTTACTGCTCATTCGTCCTTTCGAGTTGTTCTCGTTTCTCTCTGCCAGAATGTCCAACCTTTTAAGCCAATAGGTGGAGGGAACAACATGAATATAAGGTCCGTTGAAACCTCGAAGGCAAGCGATGTGGGAGAAACTCAACTCTGATAGAATTTTAGAATGTCAAACCCAAAAACTTGAGTTTATAAGTGGAGAGAGATCGTGTCGATATAAGGCCTATTGAAACCACCGTACACAAGTAACATGGGATGCTTTAACACTCCCCATCATCAATTTTTGGACATTTATGTGTTTTCCAAAGTCTCAAGTGCTATGAAACTGGTTAACAATATTTATCTATCGTAGTTTGGAAGACTCCCTCTTACATGCAAGTTGGAGCCAACATGCGGAATGTAGGAAGTTGGACGTAAATAAAAATGAAGAGATAATTAGAGAAAGATAGGAGTGACAAAAGACTGCGACAGTGTGAGGATTTAAACTAATGGTCGCTGCTATGACACCATTCATGCAAAGCATATTTTTCTCAAAGCTTACAATTTCAGGAAATTGATTTGATGTGTATGAAGTGTATTTATTGTCAAAAAAGACTGAAGTGGGCATAGACTTTTCAGTGTCAAATGGCTTAAACCATGTGGTCAAACTTGTCTGGGATGATGGAATAACCTCACTCGTCTATCAATGAATTGTGTAATGCTTGCTTCTTGGACGTTGCACATGGGTGCATATGTAGTGACCTAGCACATCTCTCGCCAGTAGGCCACATGGTGCGTAGCTTTTGAAGGGTTACCGAGCTGCACAATGTATTATAGGACGGGTTTTGCTAAAATGGAAGTGCCAGCTATCAATTAATTGATGCATCTTCTTACACCTTTATCCTGACTTGGAACTGGTTGTGTGGAACAATTGTACAAATTTGGATCTCTGTACACAGTTGAATGCCTTTTCATTACTAGCTTTACCTATCATGTTTCTCTGAAAAGTTTTTCCAGGGAGTTGCTTTTCATTTGAACTTGCAATTCATTAGAAAAGTGCCAGGATATATTTTGCCTGTCAAACAAATAAGATGAAAATTTCAATCACCAAGAAACATCTTGCATATTGGACTCGAAGTTTTTGTTGAAAGTTTAATGCATTGGCTTTGGCATTTATTTGCAGTTTGTGCTGTTTTATGGTGTATCTACTCAATTACTCTTTGATTTGTAAACAGGGACTTTCTTCTGCAATAATATTTTGTGGAGTCTCACCGAAAAAAAAATATCTGAATCGTATGATCTAATTGCAGATCAAAGCATCTCAGAAGGAAGTTGAAAGGATGCTTCAGGAACAAAGGTATATGCAACGAACAGAAACTTCATATGAAATGTTTTTGTCACCTGACTAATCTCAGATGCTGAAGTTGAGTTGTAGTGATGGCAACTCACAGCTGCTTATGTTATTCAGATACAGTGTTAGCTCTACTTATAGATTTCTCCTTCCAACAGCATCAAAATGTCTTTTGGTAGTAGGCTTAGAGACTGACCTTCAGCAATTACCTTATCTAACTAAAACGGAATCAGTTGAGATGGCACCTCGTCACTCTCTACTTTTCACCTCTGACAGTCATGTCTTGTGTGGTTGATATTCATCATGCCTCCACTTATCATAGGCTACTTTGACATTTGGAGTAAATGATCCAATTAAGTATAATGAGTTATCTTTGAACTTGTAAACTTGGAGAACTGACCTTGTAATTTGTTTGTGGTGACTCGTGCTGTGGTCATGTTCTCTAGTTTGTTCCACATTTTTGCAGTCCCACAGCCCCCTGGATTTTTTTTTTTAAACTCTATTCTATTAGTCTGTCTAATTTAATGGAGATTCACGCTCAAATATAGAGCTCCAGTCTACCCAAGATCCTAAAGGGTCCGTCTAGGATGACTTATACTTTTCACTTTTTGCTAATCTGAATTTTGCAGCTTGGGCACTTCTTCTTTTTCTAAACCCGAAAATCTTTAAACTTACGCAATATTCAAATGTTGACATAATATTCACGTACAATTTTTTCATAATTTTCTGTAATCTGAATAGTATTCTAAATTTTGAAGGGTTTTGAGTGTGGACAAATAGGCCCATAATTTGTTGTAATATACATTGGATCGTTCTCGCATAACTTTGTTCAGAAAGCAATTGATGTGAAACAAACAATTCACATCTTGACGGCTGCTCTGTGCTAGGAGAAAAGCACATTTAAGTACTTTTCTCATGTAAATCTCGAGTGTGAAATAAATCTGTACCGGTAGGCATAGATATCGCTTAGAAAACTCTGTTCATGAATGAAACAATAGCTTTTCTCTCGACTCTTATCCTGTCTTATTTACTATCTTTCACTTTGCTAGGACAAGTTCTTTTCAAGGAAAACTGTTGAAGCACAATCTTGATGCGGAAGTCGTAGATGCACTCAAGGATCTGAGGAAACAGCTCTCTGAAAATGAATTAAGGAATAGTTGAGCAGGTCATATTTTTAAATCCTTGTCTTCATATGCCATTGTCTGCATGCAACTGTCCTGCGTGGATGCATTTGATGAAGATGTGATTGTTCCTTTTTAGGTACATTCGATTCTTCATTTTTGGCTCTTCGAAAATCTAAAGCTTCTGGCTTGTTAACCGTCTTGTGCTCACCTGAAGAGGAGTTAGGACGAGGAGTTCTATGGCTGACATGATGGGGGAGGAAGTGTTGTAAATTGAGAAGTCGCTTGCAAATTGTGATGGGCCTGGCCTATTTGCAAAATTTCAGACCAGCTAGTGGGTTGTACTAGAGCTGGGATCCTAATGGATGAAAGATTGGCAAAAAAAATTGCAGACTGGCCTTTTGATTTCACGATCATTCTCAAATCATCAAACGCCAACGACTGATTAGTACGTACGGGGAGTGGTTCTTCGTCCGTCCTGCATTGGCCCGTGTTTTGTTCTTGCTTCGCCTCATTCGGTATGCATCCACATCCAGGTGAGGAGAAAGCCAAGTATGTCTTGGTGAATCGTGAGCATCAAGTTAGTAAATCTCTTACATCGGTAGAGGGACATGATGAAGCTAGAGAGAGAGAGGCGTAAGAGAACAATTGGGCCATGATGTACATGGACCTGGTCCAGATGTAAAGCTATCAAGGCCAAGAGTTCAGTGACCAAATCATAGGAAAAAAAATTGTCCAAAAAATCCTAAATCGATTATTTTTTTGTTAATTTAATACTAAATATTCTAACTTCGCTAATTGAATTCGCGGAACATGGACGAAAGAATCGCGGGTGTCATCCTTGACATACCGAGCCATGATTTCGAGGAATTCGAGATTACAGCTGAGAGTAAGAGAGAGAGGGTCTGAGTTGGGTCCTCCCCGTTCTATGTTTTGTCGTGTCTAAATCAACTACAGATCAACTGCACATTCACGTAGGCGTGGCGAGGGGGATGGAGATCGTGTGTTGCCATCCTTACTTTCCTTTCCTTTGGAGTTGTTCAAGAAGTCGTCGTCCCTTGTACCCGATCCCAAAAAAATTGAATGCCACCGCTGATGGAGTTAAAAAGATGTTTGACTTGTCAGACTTTTTTTTTTTTTGCCCCAGTCTTCGTGGGACCATTCTTTTTTTGTTTTTTTCAAATCCCTTTTTGGCTCTATTCAAGTTATGCATGGCTTGTACAACAAGTATCCCGTGGAGGATATTCACCGAACGTGAAAAAAATTATCCACTCCAGCATCGACACGATTTCAGTGATTTTCGATCGAAATTGATGGGAATAACTTAATTGGCAATTCGTCAAGAGTTTATGAGATTACATTGGCAAGTTGTCAGAAAGGTTTAGGACTGAATTATCATTATTAAAAGCTTTATGCTTAAGCTGACAAGTCTTCAAAATGTTTGGGACTAAATTGGCAAGTTTTGATAAGCTATTCAAAAGTTTAATAATTGAATTGGCTACCGTGCAATAAGTTTTGAACTTTTTGAATAATTTTGCCTCCTCGAGAGCTATGTAAGAACTTGCAATTTTGTGGTCGGAGCATTTGGTCATCGAGAAAACTCACCTCCTCTTCCTAATTTGAAACGACTCGTTTAATAATTTCTCCTCGTACTATGTTGTGAAAAGAACTCGGAGATTTGACCCTTCCTTTAAGAACAAATTTCAAATAAAAGCTTAAAGTGTCATCATTTTTTCAAATAATGATATGAAGGGCATGAAGTAGCTAAAACATCTCAAATAAAGAATTTTGGTTTGTCGGCGAGTGAGTAAGTGACTATTTCGGCCATAAAAGAAGGTGTATTATAATCAAAATACTATTATAAATATAATCTTTTCAAGTTCTTAATTTTTTTTCTTTTCTTTTTTCTTTTTCCCTCTTCCCTTCCACAACCATCATTGGGCCTCGGTGGTTGGCAAAGGTCGTTGGCCTTAGGCAAGGGCGACCTTGCCAGATCCGATGAGGGCAACCATCGTCCTCGCCTAAGTTTAGTGATCTCCACTAGCCACCAACGAGATCTGGTGATGGACGTCATAAGGAAGAGAGAAAAAGAAAATAAGAAAAGGAAAAGACAACGAAAATTGAAAAGAAAAAAAAAATAAAATAAAAAAAGTAAAGGACAAAAATGCCCTTCGGTCGGCGAGTCGGGTCCTTCGTCGAGATTAATATGACCGATTTAGGCTTTTATTTGAAATAAAGTCCGCTTCATACCCTTAATTGAAAGAATGAAGTCACTTCAAATCCGTATCGAAAACAAGATTCACTTCAAGTCCGTATTTGAAATTTTTTCACACTTTGATTGAGATTTATTCGGTGGCGTACTCGTAACGTTTACACGTTGAATTAGGTCTTCTCCCAACCTCGTCAACGACAAATCATTCACATCTTTGTTTACATAAATTGGGAAAAAGAACAATTGGAGAGAAATTAGGGGCAATTCTTAAAGTTCCCTCTCTACCACAAAAGTTTCAAAACAATTTTCAACTTTTCACCCACTTTTTCTACTTTTCCAAACATCGGATAAAAATGAGGATCAGGTAGTACTTTGAGAGTCAAGTTGATTAAAAAATATGAAGCGTGATTTATATTAGGAATTTATTTATATATTTCCCGTTATGCGAGAAAGTTTTTTTTCTATTTCTTGTTTGTTTAAGATGTAATTATTTAATAGAATTAGGGTTTAGTTGCCGTTAACGCAACAAACACCGGATTACAAACCTTCTTATGGTGTGTTTGTCTCACTGAAAACTTCAGATTTGAAAAATATTTTTCAAAAAATAACAATGATTTATGCCTAATTATTTTTGTAGTTGATGACAATATTATGCACTCATTCATTTTTGTAGGCGGCACAAGCCATTATTTTTGGAAGATGTTTTCCGGATCTTGAGTATTCCGTGAAACGAACGCGCCCTTATATACACTTTCATTGTGTGATTGAACTGAGATTGAAAATTGTATCTCAAGCTCTTCCCTTTGATTTTTTCCTCGGGATTCTTCTGGTTTTTCCTTCAAATTTCTCTCCCTTCGTTCATTTCTTCGGTTATTCATACCTGTTCTGCATGAGTTTCATGGTAGAGCAAACCGATGATGAGAATAAGCGAGATTTTGGATGAGCGGTCACTGAAATTTCTTAATGTGGTCCTTTTGTTTATCTTAAGAATCAAGATCGTAACGACTAATTCTTTCGAAGATCATATTCCTTATCCTTTGGAACGTTTGGAAAGAGTTGTTGTTAATAGAGAGAGACCGACCCAACCTTGTGATGCCTAGAATCGATACTAATGCATATAAACTCGAAATGCCACTCGATATCAATGTTCAGTCGATCAACGATGATGAGAAGCTATCTTTATCTTCGAGGTACCCTCGAGCCACCAATTTATCTAGAGGTTCCCTCACAGGTCGGCCTCTTTTAGCTTGCACACCAAACCACCATCTTCCCTTTCTAATCTTAGACTGGAATGAAGCTTCAACGATCGGATCCAGTTGAAGCGGCGCCTGGACCCAAGCATTCATTGGCATGACGTGAGCTGATAGCTATGTTGATTCCATACCCTTCAAGAAGCATTAGACGAGGCGGATCCCCCCATTATTTTCCATTAGTTATCTCCATTGCACATCTGTCCTGGGAACAACAGCTTGGACAAGACAGACACACCCGCAGAGACACCAGCTTCACCGACCGTATCACAAATGTAAACATGCAAAACTATTGTATGGAACATGCTGCTGTACTACTGATCTGACCGAGTGCAGTTGCTGGCCGTGTTTCGAGGGGAGTTCACGAGATACCTGCCCTCTTTATTAAGTTGGGGGGACACACAGAAACCAACCAGACATCCAAACAACACCACCGTTTCATTTAATAGGTGGAGTCAGAGGGTCAAGAGACAGTCAGAGTCTCTTTTGGTCAGATGGTCTTTTCTCAGTCTTCAATGGAGATTGACCTTGAGCCCACCACTTCGGAGCATTATTTAATCTCTCAGCGGTGGATGTGGACACGTTCATCTGGGCTTCTGGTGCTGCTTGTGCTTGGAAAATGCCAGTGCAGATGGGGCCATCTGCAAGAGATGGATGCGTAAGTCTGGCAAATTTAGCAATTAAGAGCAAGGCACAGATCATAAGCCACTGGCTTCAACTAATTCCCCAAGCAAATCTTGGACGCCTCGTCTCTTTGCGCACCTTCCGCACGACATGAACAAACGGGGAGTCTCTGCTGGATCCCATAACTGGCAAAGTCTTTCGGTGGGTCTCTGGGTGGTCCTTAATGGAGTAGGCCATTAAATTTTGCGGAAGATGCTTTGGATCAGGATGTGGGGCTTGGGGCGGTTTCGTCTCCGTTCTTGTCGCCTCAGGGATGGATCGACGTGCATGTGCGCGTGTCAAACTGCACAAAATTTTTTATCGGGGTGTGCCTTTCGCTTGCTCGAGTCTCGAATGATCAAATCTTGATCACGGTCGAGACGATATTGGTCCATATAGACAATAACTTCTCTCAGAAAATACTCTGATGTGTTAGCTTTACAGGAGAACAACTATATGAAGACATGCTCTCATTGACCTGATTTTGGTACTTTAAGAAGAATCTGCTGTAAGTTTTCAGTTCGTTATCCAAGTTTCTAAAGTTGGCATAAATCGGTTTAGGAAAGGCCTAGACAGCTATGTCGAACACACTTGAGTACTAGGCAATTCATTACCTAGATATGGCCATTCTCATCATATAACTCATTTGGTGGGACGATCTTAACGTTCCGTTAAGAAAAAAGATTTTCTTTTTCCGTGTTGGCGTGATTATAAAAAAGTTAATGTGTAAAAAATCTACCTGTGAAAAAAGTTATCGGCACTAGATTTCTCATTAACTGTTTTTGTCACTTACCAAACATTTTTATGGTCTTCGATCAACAAGGGATAATACATAAATATTCATCTGTTATCCATTGGCTACGTCTTTTGGCCCGATCTTAATCTCTGACTCACTCCTCTGTTGATGAACCTTGCAGAGGAACCCTTAGGTTTTCAAGGCATTGTATTCTCACCAATGTTTGCGTTCTTAAAGCCGATCACATCTCATAATTATCTATTGCTGTTTATGTCTTTAGCATGACAACTTGATGAAAGAAATGGTGGAAGGAAGCGGGATAAATGGCTGATACTTCTAGAAGGATTTCTCTTTGGATAATGGGAACTGTAACTGATATTCTTGCAATCGGTTTAATAGGTATTTTCTTTTATGGTTCATATTTCGGGTTGGGTTCATCTATGTAATAATCTAATAATTAGATTAAAAAAAATATTTTTTATGGTCATTCCACAGTAGACACTCTTATTGAAAGTTTGCAAATCATTAGTTCTTATCAAGTTCAACTACTTGCTTTTCGTGTTGACACCATAAATTTATGATTTTTTTTACAAGAATTTACCTATCTTAATTTGAATGCCTCATTATCTTTTTTATGATTAAATTACAAACTAGTTTTGAGTTACCAAATCTCATTTGGGTTATTTACCGATGTCTATTTGTCTTTTTTTTTTTTAATTTATCAACTTTTGTTATCGATTTTCAATTTTTGTTACCGTCTATTACAAACGCCTTATTTTCATAAACTCTTATGTGAATTTACCAACATTTATTATTGGGGCTTCCTTACTTTCTCCCCTTAGATTACCCACCGATCCCAATTTTCCGATTACCAACGATCTGAGTTGCTTACTACCGTTATTCTGCCTTGTCTTCAATTCAAAAGTTTTTCTATTGAGTTATCAACTTTCACTTATTTTACTTATCGACTCGTTAAATTTACCACATCTTTTCAGAAATTACAAACCTTAACTGAAGTAATTACCAATTTTTTCCTGATTAATTTGCCAACTCTTTTTTGAGTTAACTACAATTGTTTGTTCCGTTTTTTTTTTTTATCGTCAGCTTCTCTTATCTCTCACAAAATAAATATTAGCATACTTTCACCAGCTTTCATTTAACTTATTTACCCACATCTTAAGTTTACCAACTATGGTAGGAAATATACTAAACTTTATTTAAACGACTTCTCAAATGCTCTCTTATTAAGTTATCAGCTAGTTTTAGTTTACCAATTTTCATTTAACTTTCATGCAGATTTTTTAATTTGTTCAATTTTCTATTGACTCGCCTCTTTCATTTTCCTTATTTACCAGCCCTTGTTATGGTGATTTTGTAATTCATATTTGAATTACTTACCCACATTTTATTTGATTTTTTATTCACATTACCAAGTTATCTTACATCATATTTACCAATTCTTATTTACCTTTCCTATGAATATTTTTAATTTATCAACTAGTATATGAAAGTGACAACTTCTACACGGTGACTAACCAACTTTATTTCTGATTAAGTAACCCTTTAAATCAATTGTTAGATTAAAAAAAAAGCACCAAGCAAGCGTCGGTGACTAACTCGGACGAAAAGTGATAATCCAAAATTAGTGGATAACTTAATAAAAAAAACGTTTTCTAAGTGATAATATGCTCAAGTCGTGCTTTCTTAGGATCATACTTCACTTTCTAGCAAAAAAAAAGAAAAAAAAAGAATCATGCTTCACTTGATGATGCAAAGTTAGGGTTCTTTGCTAGGCTGGATAGCCAAAGTTATTGGTTCTCTAATTAAGAAAGTATGAGACCTGTGTGCACTGCGCTTGTAATCGCATATAGAGCTGAAAAATCATAAATATTTTCATGTATTTTTAAATAGAGAATTAATTATGTAGCAGTCTTTGGCTGACTATAAGATTAATAGTTTGTTTTGGGCCACAAAAAAAAAAACTAAAAATTATTGTGATCCACTCTTATAAGAATTTGTAGGCCACAATATATTGTTATTTTGATATTCACTCAAAGACTGTAATGCTAGCAAGACCTTTCTATTGGAATATATAAATATTAAACCACACATTTTTCTAATAGCTTAAGTTTTTAGAGCAGTCAGTTGTGGTCTTATCAAAACTTTTCATGGTTTCAGAGTGGGAGATCCTGAGTTCGAATCTTTTCAGACCTCTATTTGACTCCCCAATTAATATGTCTACGCTTAGTACTAGGCAAAATACCAGACTAAGAGTGAGGGGGAGTCTTGGAATATATAAATATTAAATCACGTCTTCTTTTAACAGCTTAAGTTTTTAGAGCAGTTGGCAGTGATTCTACAAAATATTTCACTTTTAGAGCAGTTGGCAGTGGTCCTACAAAATCTTTCACTTTCTAAATAATAGGTTTAGGACTAAATTGACATATTGTCAAAATGTTTAGCACTAAATTGTTACAAATGAAAGGTTTAGACAAAATTGGGAAATCGACAAAAGGTTTAGGACTAAATTGACAGAACTGAAAGTTCAACCAGTAAATTAGCTACCACACAATAGATTTAGGATTTTTTTTTTGGACAATTGTCCCTTCGTGTTGTTTTACCATGTCTATCATGGCATCTCTAAATTTTGGCTGCAAGATATAAATGTTCGCTAATAATATAGTGACACTATCTATCATGTTTTAACTCCTTCGGCGATGGAGTTGCGAGATGTAATCGGGGAAAATTCAGTTGAAGCTAAAGGCCAAAACTCGTGGTTCCGAATCCGCGGCCTTCCCATGAGACGGGGCTTTGGTAATTACACCGCTGAGGTTTGCACCACAATCGCGTAAGCCATAAGCTCTCGTTATAAGGCTATTATAATTGTACCAATTTAATTTTAAATATTTTTTTAGCCAATTTAGTCCTAAACCTTTTGCAGTTGTGCCCATTTAGTCTATCCTGCCAATGTTTTTTTTGAAAATTGCTGACGCGATGCTGCCAACTTTGACATGGCAATTTTTAATAATATTAAATCTGTTATTTTATTATTTATTATTTCTTTTTTCTTCCCCATCTTCTTCAACCTTCGGCCGGTCACCGGAGGCAAGGGTCGGTGACTTGCTGGCCATTGGCGATGTCGATCTAAGTTGTCGCTAGGCGATGGCGGCCTTGCCTGGGGTGGGCGAGGCTCTCCCTTGCCAGTTGCTCGCGAGGACATGCTTCGCTTAAGGCCGGCACTGTATCTTTCCCTCATTGATTTTTGATGGATTTTTTGGGTAAAATTTTGCTTCTGATTTTTTTCTTTCCCAAGTTTCCTGTTCCCAGCAACCGGCCCTCCCAAATTGCCATGGGAATTGCGAGTTCTGGATTCATTCTCCGTTTGCGGTAGGATGTAAACGTCACGCATTAAAAGCATAAAGCTGATCATTGTCCTCTTCCATTAGTGGACAAATCAATAGATTTTTTTTCGAGGAGATGAAAGTCGGAGAGCGCCATCAAAAGTGCAAGAACCCTAATTATTGGCCGGAGGAGAGGTGGCGACGATTACGGAGCGAGTAAGGACAAAATCGCAGCGTCGCTCCGAGTGAAGAAGATTGGTTGGACGGCTAGTTGTGTCCGCAGAGCGCTGTCCGTGTCGATTAGGGTCGGCGAGAGTCTCATCCGATCCGAACCTCAACTTGTTTTTGATCCGTCTGTGTGTGTGTGTGTCAAATGGTTTGTGTGGATTAGTGTGTTTGGATGATCTTGGAGCATTAAATGGCGATGAGCTAGACGGATTTGTGGTGTGATGCAGTGATACGGCTACATGGTCACATGCACGTCCACGTTCAGAGTCCAAGTTGATGGTGGACGCATGCAAGAGGGATCGACGACCGCCAAAATGGTCCAGTCCACCCAAGAGATGTTGTGGGAGATAGACAACAAACAAAGCTGCCAGACTGACCCCTACCCACACGTCGAAATCAGACGGAGACGTCGGCGAATCGTACGTGCTTCTTTCGTCGTCTTCCTTCCTCGATCACAGTCTTCTTCCGGTCCTATTCATCCATCTAGAGTATGCGCATTAGGTGGCCCCTCCCACCTCCCACGGTGCAGCTTTCCTCCACCTCTCGGAAGATATTTTCTTTTTGTTCCTCTTGGTAGGAAGACGAGGTGACGGAGCTTCGTTGCAGTGTGACGCACGGCATGCAACGGACTGGTGTGGGAACATTCATTGAAGAGTTTCTCAGGTTCCTAGGTTTTCCATCTGTTCCGTTTTTGGCTTTTGGTCTCTCTCTCTCGTGAATTACGAAGATAGAGTAAATTTAATGCGGTGGTTAGTGTTAATGGTGATAGGTTTCAGAATGGGCAGTTTTGAAAACCGTTCGAAAAATTAAATTCGGGAACTGCATGTTGATTCTATGGAACCGGTCTTACTAAGCTTCACGCGAATAATGGCTTATTAATCAACAAACCATGAATCAGTCCCACCATTTTGCAAAAAAAGAATGCCATGTTCTTTAATTGCCGATTTTATGTAAAAAAACCTTCAAACACGTGGAAAGAATACTTTCCTTTCTTCTCGGTATTTCGAACAATGAGTAGATTAAAGAAATTTAAAAAGGACAAATGGCAGCAATTAGGGTTTTCAACTTTTCGCAAGTGGACGCGACCGAGATTAAGAGAGGGAGGCAATCGAGATCGAGAGAGGGAGGTGAGACCATGAGTCAATGGAAGTTGAGAGTCGAGATAAGGAGAGATCGAGGAAGTTGCTTAAGAGAGTTGAGATCAGAGAGACCGAGACGAGGTGAGACGACCAACGAGCAAGATTAGGATATACGTTTTTAAACTTTTTTTTAGAATTTTATTTTTTCTAGTCAAACCGCGTGGGTGAGTGGACGATTCCACATTTGAAATCGAGAATCAGACTAGAACCCATTAGTTCCAATTTATTGGAACTGGGTACCAGATGGGTTCCCTTTGGACCCACCGGTTCTGAGCCAGTCCGGTTCGGTTCTAGGCGGTCTATGCCGTTTCTTTTTTCTTTGCACACCCCTACTTAATTCCCGTTAATATGACATATTTAAGTAATATCATAAACATCTTAAGAGAAAAATTATCAAAAAATCCTTAAAATTTATTGCAGTTATGTGAATTCAGTCTTAAATTATTTTTTTGACAATTGAGTTTTAAACCTTTTGCATCTGTGCCAATTCAATCTATCTAACTAATTTTGGTCTGAAATTGATGACGTGGCACGAATGATGCTATTTTATTAATTTGTTTCTTTTAATTTTCCTTTAAAGTGGCCGGCGAGGGCTCAACAACTGTCGCCGGCCATATCAAGCCAAAAACAAACAAAACAAAAGAAAAGAATAAATAAAAGCTCGAAAAAATGTTTAGCATATTATTAAAAATTGTCCACATTAGGTTCAACTGTACTATGTAGGTCACAAAAGCAATTTGAGGCCAAAATTAGCTGATTAGACTAAATTGTCACAAATGCAAAAAGTTTAAAACTGAATTGTCACAATTATAATAAGTCTAGGAATTTTGTGGTCCTTTTCTCCATCTTAAGGTAAGTGACCATCTGTACTTAATGTCTATTATAAGTAAACTTACAAAGAAATATTCTCAATAGATCGCATTAGGTATTCTTTTCTTTTTCAAGGCTCCATTTGTTTCGTAGAAAATGAATGATTTGAAAAATATTTTCCAAAAAATAATCGTTTTGATCACTTGAAATAATCAGCCTATGGGAAATATTTTTCTTATCGAGAACAATTCATGTTTGAGTATTTTTCAGGGGCGATGATTTGTTTTTTTGCTTATTCATTTTTGTAAGTGATATGAGCGATAGCTTTTAAAAAAATTGATTTCTTTATTTTCCAGCGAACAAACGGAACTTAAATTTCTTTTCCCACTTCTTACACCTGCATCTTGGTGTCTAATAATGAACAAGGGAAACTAATTATTAATATGTCTCAAGTTCGATTGGCGATCATATTAGGCGATTGGGGGAAACTATTTCAATAGTCAATATAAGGTGTCGTGCTTTGACCCTTGGTGAGTATAACGAAACGGTATACAAGCTTTTATGTAATGAATAATATGACACATTTTTCATAGTGAGATTAAAAAAGTGAGTGCGAAGCACAGGCTGATGGGTTTCCTTCAATGTTTGATAAAATCCACAATGTCATTGGGTAAACCCTAAACCGTAAATAACTCCAAAATAACCCTCATTCCAAAAAAAACCTAAATAATGTCCCTAAACTTTAAACCCTAATCCCTTAACTTTGGGTGTCAATATGAAGTTGATCGTTGCATCTATAGTCCAACAACCAAATGATACGCTGAGAGGAATAAAATAATTCTTGGTTAATTGCGAATTTTCGTGGTATCAAGGGTGACCGTATTGGTGCAAGGATAACGAGGGTCAGCTAAGGTCCATTTAAAAGAGAAATTCTCAGCAAATTGCAAAGTTGAAAGCGAAACAACAAGGGAACCAAACAAATCTAAGGAATATGACTATGTAGAAGCTTAGAACAATCAAACCCGCTCCCCAATCCTGACTTTTTCTAGTCATGGTGGAGTTTGGAATATTACAACCCTTGACATTTTATGGCATGATTCATCGTTAAATAACATGCTTATGTATAAGTCGTTGGCCCTTCTTCTAGTAGCTTAAAATTTTTACAATTTTTTTTTCTTATGTAATAGTTGGAAACGAGGGAAATAAGTTTGAGTCCTCCAGGAGCCTAATCAACACATTTTTGAAGGGATAATAATACAAGCAGTCCCTAAAATAGCTCAATGTGCAATAAGGTCTTGAGCTTTTAATTTATTCAATATGAACTCTAATCTTTAATCCAATGTGCAATGTCATCTCTCAACTTTTAATTTGTCCAATGTGATCTCTAAATTTTTAATACATGCTCAAGTTAGTCCTTGAACTATATAAAGTGTTCAATGTCATCCTTTCATAATGCAATTTCACGGACAATATTGAACATTTTCATATATTTCAGAAACTAGATTGAACATGATTCAAAAGTTCAGGGACAACATTGAATAAGTTCAAAGTTCAGAAATGATATTGCATACTAAAGTTAGTGAACCACATTGAACAAATACAAAGTTTAAGGATCACAATGCACGATAAGCCAAAGTTCAGAGATTATTTATATAATTTTTTTCCTTATTGAATGTAAGTGCATATTGGCCTACATTGGTATATGCTTCCATTTAACACTCATTAAATGTTGGCTTTGTGATCATAAGTAGTATAAAAAGACCCATTTTATTATCAAAAAAGGGTCCTCGGACACTTGTTAATAATCCTTATGTTAATGAACCACCAGATTCCTTTTCTAGGTTCTTCATGGTAATAAATAAGGAACATGGAATGAGATGTTCTCCTCAATGCATATGTCATCAATATCAAAAGGTAGTGAATAATCAACCTCATTTTTTAGAATATGTAGACCAATATCAAACTAGCAAACGGATTAATCTAGATGCCTTCATTTGCTGAATTAAAATTGCAAATGGATTGTGTCACACTCAACTTTGAGCTTGAATTATAACATAGGGAAAATGCGATCGAGCTCATTCTCTTCTTGCGTACGGAGTTCATCATATTAAAATATTTCCCTATTGCACCAAGAATCCATCTAACGTCTTGAACTTTTTGTTTAAGTCAAACTGTGGAGATTCTGAAAATCCAGTACTTTCTAGTAGTAAAAGTACTCAAATATATCAATTGTCCAATTAGGTTATTCTGATTTGATACATGTATTCCAAACGATCCAATAAGTTATATTATCAGATGCGTTACTTTATCACTTGCACAAAAATCTTGTCCCCAATTTAGCAGTTTAAGCTTTCGGATCAACAAAATTGCTACCATTACGTCAAGATCATTGCTTGGAGTGGAAGAACATTCAAGCATGTGCCCCTCTCTCTTTCTCTCTCTCTCTCTCTCTCTAGAGCGGGGAGTTGCTACAAAGTTCTAGTAACGACAACCTATCCATGGGCGGAATGTAGCAAGATCGATCAAGAATCCGACTACAACCAGTCCTTACAAGTGGTCGGTCGTGACTTGTGACCCCTAATGACAACGATGTCCCCCGTCATCTACCTAATGGACCGCCATCCAATGGGTAATCTAATTCATTCTGGGGTTTCCAATCTACGAAGAAAAGTCTATGTCGCTGAGCCTCATATGACGTAATACAAAATCTTAACGTGGGGTGGGTGAGATAATACCCGAAACTTGCTTCTTTAAGCTTGTAGAAGCAACACAACCTAATTTTTGCGTCTTCAGATGGCCAATCATCCAAGCAGATTGGTGACCAAATATCATCACCAACAGATCCTAACTTGGCCCTCAAAGCATGACATCAATGACTGTGCTTTTTGCTGACTTGCCATATTTGGGATTTCCCGTATCGCCTTCCCTACAACGTCTCTACCTTTATTTTCTACCATATTTCTTCTGAATACCCAACACCTAATCAGGAAGAAGAAGAAAAAGACGACGACGACGACGACTTAACCAATATCTAATTTATTAGCAAGCACACCTCATAACTTTTCTTTCTTTTTCCACAATTTTTTTTTTCAATGGAAGAGATGTCATTCTCGTCGAAAATACCCTCATTTATGGAAAGTCATGCATGCGCGCAAAAAGGGATGTTCAAGTGATCCTTCTTGATCACTAAAACAGTTGAAGAGACAGAAAACCCTAGAAGGTCGTTTGTTTTGTTTAATAGGGGAGTATTAATGGCTTGGTTAGTTTGCTGATGAGAATCACTGGCTTTTCTTTCTACAAAGACAAAACAAGATATATTCTATATGTAATGTTGTTCTCCCTATCTTTTTAACATGAAAAATAATTATGTGACCGTCCTAAATCCACCGTGAAATTAATTGTCTATTCTGGGACACGAAAAAATAAATGTTCCGTGGGAGGTCCCATTGGTTGTCAAAAGATAGGATTAAAAACTTAATAATCCTCCAGCACCGTAAACAGAACCCTTTGTTGTCTTTGGATTCCTGATGAGGACCCATGCTTGTTGATGATGCTTTCAGGTCTCTCCAAACAACGAGACACGGTTCAGCTTTTGCGCAACAAACCAAGAATGCTAGCGTTTACATGACAGGAACCCAGTTGGACAAATAGCGATTCGAGGTCGAGGTCGAGGTTGAGATTGAGAGAGAGAGAGAGTTCATTTTCATAGGAGAAATTAGGAAGATACAGGGTTGGACGATGATACAAGGTGGGATAATTAGTCACATTAATGCAAAAAGAAGCCGCTTGCCTTTAGGCCGAGATTGAGCGGTGCACAATGGTCAAATTATTGAAAAATGCCAATTTAGAAAAAAGATATCTTCTCGAGAAGAAAGCAAGAGTTGAAAGAGATATGGTTGGAAAATAAGACACAAAAGAAGAGGAGCCCTCTTTTCAGTTTGTCTTCTTTTATGAAGTGTGGTCACGGGTTTCATTTGACTCTCCCTAACTTTACTCAAAACCAAATTTTTACTCCTTTTGTCCAATGCAGCTCCAACCCTAACCCCACCAATTTAATTTATTCTTCTTTTTCATTTTATGTTATTCAAACTTGGGCTTCCTTGGAAGCCACACATCACATCATTCACCACCATCTATCTATCCATACCAACCGTATAATTTCCCACTCCAATCGAATAAACATAAATTTTTCTTAAAGAAGTAGGTAATTTTTCTAATCAAGGTCATGGCTTAACATTTTGAACAACAAAATGAGGGAGACAATTGGTGAGATGTGCACTCAACAGCATGCAGCTTATTATATTTGGTAATTAGCATTGGTCATCATGCTCGTTTTTGCTTTTTTGACAACTGAATTTCACTTTTTTTCCGGCAGAAGAACATGCGGCGATGGACTTTTAATTGCGCCCGCAGCGCACGTGTGGTCTCCCCTAAATGACAAAAGAATTAGGTTGTTAATTAACTAAATTAGACTCAGCTTATCATTCAATGTATATCACCCACCCATCACATTCATTTTGTATAGGTTGATAGTGATTCAATAAGGTTTAAGGTTTAATGGCAGGAGTGCCACTAAACGTTTCTCTCTCTCCCCTTGCCCACCCCCAACCAAAAAAAAAATAAAAATGAATTTTCCAGGAATTTGAAAAAATAATAAAGAACAATTCTACCTACAGCAAATGGCTTTAAATTGCTCTCTTTATGTATTTAACAAGTTTGAGATGTTCAAAGTAAGATAAAATCATAAAAGCAATATCGGTATCCATCGTCAAAAGCAAAAGTTCAAGCAAAATGCTAAAAGAAAAATGTCTGTCCAAACAAAAAAAGAGGCCAAGAAGATTGTTGTGTAGAATATGACGCAATTGATGATGGGAAGAAATTACACGTTTTCCATTTAAAAAAAATACACAAATTGAACGTTTTCTATTTTAAAAATGCCAGACTTATTATTATTATTATTATTTGATAACCGAGGTGTTCGAGCCAGCTTGCGTGCACCTCAACTATTTCTTGAGAGAGTGTCACGTCCCGACTCTCGAACCCGCGACATCCCTTGCCAAATCGCCACCAGGTCATAAAAGATAGCGTCCCAAGCAACTGTTATCGACCTAAAAATATACTACGCACACGGAACGTGCAGTCTTCCAAACAATAAAATCAACATGGAATATGTAAGAAGAAAAGCCAAACAACCCAACGCTAATATAAAACTGCTGAGAATAGATGATCTATAACCTTACAGAGCCAACAGCTGATAAATACAACCCCATGCTTCGGGGCGGCCCTCTAGGACTCACAAAAAAATACAGGAGTCAAGTAAGGTTAACTCTCATCTATCCCAAAACAGTACCCCCATAAAAGACGTCACCAGTTCCCTGACTACAAAAGAAACCTAACCCTCTACTAGGTAAAAACAGCATCCGGATCGTCATAATCAATCGGGGGAGCCGGGTCGTTAGGGTTGTTACAGGAACTCTGGCTGGAATGTACAGAGGGGACTACTGACTGCTCAGGGTCGAGCTCGGGTTGCAAACCGGGTGCGAGTGTGACGTCCTGGAAATTCAACCCTTGTAAGTGCCGGGAGTCGATTTAATGATATGAATGTATATTCATAGTCGACGCCATTTTGGACTATAAGGACTGAAAAGACGAAAATTTGGACGAATTCCGAACTTTAGATTATTTCGAATTGAGTTTCGAAATTTATCTGCGGCGATTTTTAAATTGCCGTTTTTGCAAACGAGTTTAATCCTGACCAAGCTTGACCGGTGAAATTGCCGAAATTACCCATCGATCAGTACACCAAAAATTTCGTTTCAGTCCCGGCGCGCCAAAATTACCATTTTGCCCCTCCCAATAATTCACTCACATGAGACAAAAAAAATTAAATTTTTGGCCCCAAAGTCAAGGTGGGCCCCACCTGCCCTTTGCCCAACGTCGCCTCCCTCTGCTGCCTTCTTCTTCTTCCTGCTACTTCTTCTTCTGTTCTTCTTCCTTCTTCTTCATTTTCTTCTTTGCCGACAACCCATTCAACCGAGCGAATCACCTCCGTTTGTGGCCATTTTTCGCGACCACCACACCACCACCGGCAGCCACCGTCTCCAGCCACTCGCCGCCGTCGCCTGGACCCCGGCCGAGCCGCCGTCGCCGCCGTTTCGCCGAAGGAAACTCGCGGCCGGGCCTGCCCTGTTTTCGGGTCAGAGGACCCGAGAACTCCGCGGCCTCCTCCGGCCGCCACGGCCGCCACCGACGCTGACCACCACCACCCAGCTAACCCCCGACCTCCCCTCGACCGATCCGACCCCTCGTCGCCGACCGTCAGCCGCCGGAACCGCCGAAATCCGGCCCGAAAGTCTCGGTGCTCTGTTTTTGAACCCGGGTTGTTCCGGTCTTCGTTTCGGCCGCCACCGTCGCCGCCGTACCACACTGCCACCGCTAGACGACTCCCCTGAGTCTCCTCTACCGCCACCCAGCTCAGCTCCGCCGGTCGCCGCGCGTGGCCGCCGGAAACAGCCGCCGACCGAGAGCCCTATTTCGGCGCGAAAGCAGGACAGCTACTGATCGCGGCTGTCCGCCGTCGCCGGCCGCCTTCCGCCGCCGTCCACCTGTCCCGGCCGACTCCCACCGACCCCTAGGTGAGCCCCCGACCCTTGGCCGGCCTTGTCCCGGCCCGTGTCGCCGGAAAACGGCCAAAACAGTAGAGTTGCCGGATTGAATATTCTGTTGTTTACTGTTGTAGGCCGCCGGCCGCCGCTCGCCGGAGCTCCGCCGCCGGCCATCTGTTCTGGCGACCTCGCCGGACTCCTACGGGGTGTCGCCGAAGTTTGAGCTCGATTCGCCGCGCGATAAATCTTAGTTTTATCGTCGCCACCGCCGCCGCCGCCGCCGCCGCCGTCGTCGTCGATCGAGCTAACTCAAATAGTGAGTTGACTCTAAACCTTGGTTAGGGCGCTAATTGCGCTTAGGATTAGTCTGATTTAATTAATTATTTATTTATGTATTTATTTATTTATTTAATTTAAAAAAAAATATTTCGATCGGGACCGGTATAGATAGAAACCATGGTTAGGATACATGGTCGATTGATTATTTATCTGTGGCTATTTGTGGTAATTTAGCAATTAATTATTTGATTGATTTGCTCGCGAGTGAGTGACAGGTTAGAGACGAGCGAACGATTGATTGCTATAATTTGACTGAGAATTAAGATTTCTAATATGAATTGAGCTTGAAATTGCCGGGTTAAGTTGATTTCTCGAGAGTGAGTGAATTGCTTGATTGGTTTGTTTGCCTGGCTGAAAAGTTCAATTGGGAATCTTATGGGCCTTGGGGCCGAGTTGATTGTATTTCTTGTGGATTTTGGCTTAATCCAAGATAATCAATGAGTTAATTGCCGAGTGTAATTTGTGTGGTCATTTAAAGGGTCAATGACGCTACTTGGCAAGTTTGCTTTGTACCGTGGGCACTTGTACCGTACTGATTGTATGGAAATTTGCGACTTGTCAGAAGCACGATAATCCATGCCCCGTGCCAGTCGTATGGTTTTAAGGGATTATCGGATGCCGGTCGCAGCTTGTGATGGACCGAAGCTCCTTTTTAAGGAATGCCTACTTGCAGTGCCGTGCCGGGTGCACTGGATACACTGCTTGTAGTAGCCGTCGCTGAGAGGGTAAAGTGGACGTAGCCTGGTTTTGCCAGAAGAGTGCGGGATCGCACTATTAATGTATTTATCACGCCAGTCGCGTGGGTCATTGATTAATAATGGACTTGTGTATGCCTGAGTGGTTATACTTCTGTTGGTGGTAGATTTGTCAGATTTGTTATGATTGATATATATATATATATATATATATATATATATATATATATCTCTATTGATGTCTTGTGATCTTTTTGTGGCACTTAGGATGTTCTGGGCGAATCATTGTCCTAACCGAGATTAGGCTTGATTCACTGAGATTCGTTTCTCACCCCGTCGTGGGACAAATTTTTTCAGGTCCGAAGTAATGGAAAGACCGGTGCGGTTCGGCACCCCCACTGACTCATCACTAGATATCAGTCTCCATCCGGTACCAGGTACGGACCAGATGTGGGAGCGTCACATCACGACGATATGGGTTGATGAAGGGATGCCACATCTGGTGGCACATCTCTTTAAAGCCTGGTATCTTCGTGATGGGATGGATCTCTTCGGTCCGCTTCGAGGATTTGAGGGGCCACCTCTACAGGGGGTCCCTATCCCCGCTTGGGACCCAATGGATATTGATACACCTGATGGGGAAGTGATGGACCCCGCGCCTGATATGGAGCTCGATCTCGAGCTTGAGCAATCGGTAGCCCCCTCTGTGCGTTCTAGCCAGAGTTCTTGTGATGACCCAAATGACCCGGCTCCCCCGTTTGATTATTACGACACGGATGTCGAGTCTTCCCAGTAGTGGGTTAGGGCCTTTTTGTAGTCAGGGAACTGTGGTTGTTTTTGTGGGGGATACTGTTTTGGGATAGATGAGAGCTAACCTTACCTGATTCCTGTATCTTTTTATGAGTCCTAGAGGGCCACCCCGAAGCATGGGGTTGTATTTATCAGTTGATGGCTCTGTAAGGTTATGAATCATCTATTCTCATCAGCCTTTTGTATTTTGCAATCTGGCTTTACTTTCTATCTATCCCATGTGATTTTAATGAATGGAAGATGGTACGTTCCGCTTGCGCAATATAAGCTTAGGTCGATAGCAATTGCCTAGGACGCTATCTATTATGACTTGGTGGCGATTTGGCAAGGGATGTCGCGGCCTCGAGAGTCGGGACGTGACAGCGAGATCCACCACCTCCCCATCAGGCGTATCTATATCTATCGGATTCCATGCGGGGACATTAGAGACCCCCTGAAGAGGTGGCCCTCAAATCCTCTGAGCGGACCAAAGAGATCCACCCCATCGCGAAGATACCAGGCCTTGAAGAGGTGTGCCACCAGGTGTGGCATCCCCTCATCGACTCATATCATCGTGATGTGGCATTCCCACATTTGGTCCGTACTTGGTACCGAGTGGAGAGTGACATTGTGTGATGAGTGGGTAGGGGTACCGAATAGCACTGGTCTCTCCATTACTTTGGACCTGAAAAGTTGTCCCACGACGGGATGAGAACTTAATCTCAGTGAATCAAGCCTAATCTCGGTTAGGACATTGATTTGCCCAGGATAACCTAAGCACAACAGTCAATCATACAGTATAAACATATAAATCAATAAAATAAATTCACCCAATAAGTAACCAATCACTGCATCACCACTCAGGCGTACATAATACGTCACCAAAAATTCATTATTAAGCAATGACCCACGTGATTGGCATGATAAAAACATCAATATTGCGATACCACACTCATCTGGTAGGACCAAACTACGTCCACTTTTACCCTTTCAGTGACGACTATTATAAGCGGTGTATCCTGTGCACCCGGCACGGCACTGCAAGTAGGCATTCCTTAAAAAGGAGCTTCGGTCCTTTACAAGCTGTGACCGACATCTAATAATCCCTTAAAACCGTACGACTGGCACGTGGCATGGATTATCGTGCTTCTGACAAGTCACGAGTTTCCATACAATAGGTATGGCATGAGTACCACAGTATAATGCGAACTTACCAGGTAACGTCATTGATCCTTTAATGACCACACAAATCGCATTCGGCAATCAACTCATTGTTTATCTATGATTAATGTCAAAATTCATACAGAAATGCAACAGACTCGGCCGCAAGGCTCACAAGACTCTCAATCGAGCATTTCAGCCAAGCAACCAAACCAATCAGGCAATTAACGCACTCGCGAGCAATTAACTCAACCCGGCAATTTCGAGCTCAATTCATACTATATTTTTTATATATCAGTCGATTTATATAAAAAAAAATCAATCACCTACTCGTCTCTAACCTGTCACTCGCTCGCGAACAAATACAATCAATCAATCAATTGATAATTTACCACAAATAGCCACAGATAATTTATTCGATTGGTCATTTATCCTAATCATCGTTTCTATCTAAATCGGTCCCGATCGTAATTTTTTTATAAAAAAATAATTCAATCGATAAATAAATAAATAATTAATTAAAACTAATCCTAAGTGCAATTAGCGCCCTAATCAAGGTTTAGGGTCAACTCTCTAAGTGAGTTAGCTCAAGCGGCCTTGACGGATGACGGAGGCGGCGGCGGCGGAAATAGGGTTTATCGCGCGGTGACTCGAGCTCAAATTTTGGCGACACCTCGAGGAAGTCCGGCGAGGTCGCCGGGGCAGGTGGCCGGCGACGGAGCTCCGGCGAGCGGTTGCCGGCGGCCTAAAACAGTAATGGTTAGTGACAAAACCGACGAACCGGACTATTTCGGAGCGTTTCATGGCGTCTCGAGCTGGGACAAGACCAGCCAAGACTCGGGAACTCACCTAAGGGTTGGTGGGGGTTGATTGGGACCGGTGGACGGCGGCGGAAGGTGGCCAAAGGTGGCGAACAACCGTGAACAGAATCGGTCCTTCTCTATGCCGAAACAGGGGAGGTGATCGGCGGCTCTTTTCGGGCGCCACGTGGGCGGCCGACGGCGGTGAGCTCCGAGGTGGTAGAGGGAACTCTAGGGAGGTGATCGGCGGTGGCAGTGAGGCACGGCGGCGGCCGGTTCGACCGGATCGAAGATCGAACCGAGCCGGGTCCAAAACAGGGCATCGGGGCTTCGGGGTGGTTTTCCGGAGGCTCCGGCGGCAGACGACCGGGGTGGCTGGGTCGGGATAGTCGAGGGGAGGACGGTGGTCGGCTGTGGGGCGGTGGTTGGTGCCGGTGACGGTCGTTATGGCCGGAGGAGGCCACGGAGCCCTCAGGTCAAATGACCCGAAAATAGGGCAGGGCTCCCCTAGCCGTTTTCTTGGCCGTTCGATGGCGACGGCAGTCCGGGTCAGGTCAGGGTGGCGGGGGGGAGTGGCTGAGGGCGGTGGATGTCGGTGGTGAGGGGTGGTGGTCGCACGAATCGTCGATGGAGGAGGAGTGGATCGGCTGTGGAGTGCGGTCGTTCACGGCCAAATCAAGAAGAAAGAAGAAAAAGAAAGAAGAAGAAGAAAGAGGAAGAAGACAGAAGAGAGGCTGACGTGAAGGGCTTGGGGCAGTGAAATTTGGTGGGGGCCCACAAGACTTTGGTGGCCAAAAATTAATTTTTTTTTGTCTTATGCTCATAAATAATTGAGGGGTAGTATGGTAATTTTGGCGTGCCGGGACTGAAACGAAATTTTAGTATACTGGACGAAGGGTATTTTTTGTAAATTCACCGGCCAAGCTCGGTCGGGATTAGGCTCGATCGCGAAAACGGCAATTCTAATTCGCGGTGGATAAAAATTCGAAACCTAATCCAAGATAACCTAAACTTTAGAATTCGTCCAAATTTTCGTCTCTTCAATCCTTACAGTCCAAAGTATAAGTCGACTATAATTATATTTTCTTATCGTTTTCATCGACTTCCGGCGCTTATACAAGTTGAATTTCTAGGACATCACAGAGAGACTATGTGACGTCCTGAAAATTCAACCCTTGTAAGTGCCGGGAGTCGATTTAATGATATGAATGTATATTCATAGTCGACGCCATTTTGGACTATAAGGACTGAAAAGACGAAAATTTGGACGAATTCCGAACTTTAGATTATTTCGAATTGAGTTTCGAAATTAATCCGTGGCGACTTTTAAATTGCCGTTTTTGCAAACGAGCTTAACCCTGATCGAGCTTGACCAGTGAAATTGCCGAAATTACCCATCGATTAGTACACCAAAAATTTCGTTTCAGTCCCGGCGCGCCAAAATTACCATTTTGCCCCTCCCAATAATTCACTCATATAAGACAAAAAAAATTAAAATTTGGTCTTCAAAGTCAAGGTGGGCCATTCTCCATTTCTCTGCCCAACGCACGTCCATTCCGCCGCTGCTTCTTCTTCTTTCTGCTTCTTCTTCTTCTGTTCTTCTTCCTTCTTCTTCATTTTCTTCTTTGCCGACAACCCATTCAACCGAGCGAATCACCTCCGTTTGTGGCCATTTTTCGCCACCACCACACCCCCACCGGCAGCCACCGTCCCCAGCCACTCGCCGCCGTCGCCTGGACCCCGGCCGAGCCGCCGTCGCCGCCGTTTCGCCGAAGAAAACCCACGGCCGAACGTCCCCTGTTTTCGGGTCAGGCGACCCGAGGACTTCGCGGTCTTCTCCGGCCGCCACGGCCGCCACCGACGCCGACCACCACCACCCAGCTAACCCCCGACCTCCCCTCGACCGATCCCACCCCTCGTCGCCGACCGTCAGCCGCCGGAACCGCCGGAATCTGGCCCGAAAGTCTCGGTGCTCTGTTTTTGAAACCGGGTTGTTCCGGTCTTCGTTCGGCCGCCACCGTCGCCGCCGTACCACACCGCCTCTGCCAAACGACTCCCCTGAGTCTCCTCTACCGCCACCCAGCTCAGCTCCGCCGGTCGCCGCGCGTGGCCGCCGGAAACCGCCGCCGACCGAGAGCCCTGTTTTGGCTCGAAAATAGGACAGCCACTGATCGCGGCTGTCCGCCGTCGCCGGCCGCCTTCCGCCGCCGTCCACCTGTCCCGGCCAACTCCCACTGAACCCTAGGTGAGCCTCCGACCCCTGGCCGGCCTTGTCCCGGCCCGTGTCGCCGGAAAACGGCCAAAAACCGTGAGGTGTCGGTTGAATATTCTGGTTTCTCACTGTTGCAGGTTGCCGGCCGCCGCTCGCCGGAGCTCCGCCGCCGGCCACCTGTTCCGGCGACCTCGCCGGACTCCTACGGGGTGTCGCCGAAGTTTGAGCCCGACCCGCCGCGCGATAAACCTTAGTTTTATCGCCGCCGCCGCCGCCGCCGCCGATCGAGCTAACTCAAATAGTGAGTTGACTCTAAACCTTGGTTAGGGCGCTAATTGCGCTTAGGATTAGTCTGTTTTATTTATTTAGTTAATTAATTAATTATTTATTATTTATTTATTTTAAAAAAAAATATTTCGATCGGGACCGGTTTAGATAGAAACCATGGTTAGGATACATGGTCGATCGATTAATTGTCTGTGGCTATTTGTGGTAATTTAGCAATTAATTGATTGATTGAGTTGCTCGAGAGTGAGTGAATTGCTTGATTGGTTTGTTTGCCTGGCTGAAAAGTTCAATTGAGAATCTTGTGGGCCTTGGGGCCGAGTTGATTGTATTTCTTGTGGATTTTGGCGTTAATCCAAGATAATCAATGAATTGATTGCCGAGTGTAATTTGTGTGGTCATTAAAAGGGTCAATGACGCTACCTGGCAAGTTCGCTTTGTACCGTGGGTACTTGTACCGTACAGATTGTATGGAAATTTGCGACTTGTCAGAAGCACGATAATCCATGCCCCGTGCCAGTCGTACGGTTTTAAGGGATTATCGGATGCCGGTCACAGCTTGTGAAGGACCGAAGCTCCTTTTTAAGGAATGCCTACTCGCAGTGCCGTGCCGGGTGCACTGGATACACTGCTTGTAGTAGCCGTCGCTGAGAGGGTAAAGTGGACGTAGCCTGGTTTTGCCAGAAGAGTGCGGGATCGCACTATTGATGTATTTATCACGCCAGTCGCGTGGGTCATTGATTAATAATGAACTTGTGTATGCCTGAGTGGTTGTACTTCTGTTGGTGATAGATTTGTCAGACTTGTTATGATTGATATATTTATATATATATCTATGTTGTTATCTTGTGATCTTTTTGTGGCACTTAGGATGTTCTGGGCGAATCATTGTCCTAACTGAGATTAGGCTTGATTCACTGAGATTCATTTTTCACCCCGTCGCGGGACAATTATTTTTCAGGTCCGAAGTAATGGAAAGACCGGTGCGGTTCGGCACCCCCACTGACTCATCACTTGATATCAGTCTCCATCCGGTACCAGGTACGGACCAGATGTGGGAGCGTCACATCACGACGATATGGGTTGATGAAGGGATGCCACACCTGGTGGCACATCTCTTTAAAGCCTGGTATCTTCGTGATGGGATGGATCTCTTCGGTCCGCTTCGAGGATTTGAGGGGCCACCTCTACAGGGGGTCCCTAATATCCCCGCTTGGGACCCGATGGATATTGATACACCTGATGGGGAAGTGATGGACCCCGCGCCTGATATGGAGCTCGATCTCGAGCCTGAGCAATCGGTAGCCCCCTCTGTGCGTTCTAGTCAGAGTTCTTGTGATGACCCAAATGACCCGGCTCCCCCGTTTGATTATTACGACACGGATGTCGAGTCTTCCCAGTAGTGGGTTGGGCCTTTTTGTAGTTAGGGAACTGTGGTTATTTTTGTGGGGGATACTGTTTTGGGATAGATGAGAGTTAACCTTACCTGACTCCTGTATCTTTTTGTGAGTCCTAGAGGGCCACCCCGAAGCATGGGGTTGTATTTATCAGTTGATGGCTCTGTAAGGTTATGGATCATCTATTCTCATCAGCCTTTTGTATTTTGCAATCTGGCTTTACTTTCTATCTATCCCATGTGTTTTTATTGAATGGAAGATGGTACGTTCCGCTTGCGCAATATAAGCTTAGGTCGATAGCAATTGCCTGGGATGCTATCTATTATGACCTGGTGGCGATTTGGCAAGGGATGTCGCGGGCTCGAGAGTCGGGACGTGACAGACTAGCACAACAACCCACCGTCATGACTTCCCACTTGAATCACAAGTGCTTAGCTATGGAATCGAACCTGGAACCCACGTGCTTAACCATATAATCCCAGTACGCCTTAACCAACTGAGCTACCAATGGGTGAGTAAATAATAGACTTATTAAAGTTGGTTTGCAAAAATTAATTTACTAAATGGTGTGCCAGACTTATTTATTTTCGGAATGCCGTCCACTCAATCACGTACGACAATATCACTTAATAGACCATTCTATGATCAATCTCTAATAACCCATCCAGATTTCACACAAGCGAAGTTATGCACGCTTAAACTGCAAAGGAGGACTCTCTCAATATACATTTTGGTGAAGAGGCACATAAGCATATAGTTCAAAAACCTAGCAAACCCTGACAAAGTTGAAATAAATCTAGATCCTATGTTATCTTTTCAAAATCCTATTTGTATCTTTATACCAAAAAAAAAAAAAAACACTCAAAAGGCGGTTTAGCCTGATACTTTGCTTCAAAGTTCAATGAATGTCCATGAAGAATTATTGTGGTACCACTAAATGAAGGAGAAATTATAATCCAAACTTAAATTTAAATCTTTCGTATAATTGATAGGTTAAGTATATATTACCCGTGCTGCTCTTACGCTTTGTGTGACACTTCGGTGGTGTGTAACCGTAGTTTGGCTGTAATTATTGCTATTTCCATCAATATATCTTACTTTTACAAAAAAAAAGTACATATTTTTACTTAAAAAATGATATTTATGACTTTTCAAATTACAGATTAAAACAGAAGCCCTAATTATATCATATCGTAGATTGTTTGACAAATGTTTATATCATTTCGATTATCTTCCAAGTCAGAGAAAACTTGACCTTGAGATTAATATTATTGGATTCTCATCCAATGAAGCAAAATGCTATTAATCTCAAGGTCAAGTTTCTCAAGGTTCTTGACCAATGTTCTTTGGCCGTTGGTAAGCCCGTTCTGGTTGTGTGCTTGTATATGATGTATTTTGCAGGACCGCTACACCTTTGTACCCCCTAGAATATGGTTAGGTGTCGTGATGGGTATGAAATTTTTGTGTTCGGTTCCTTCTTTGTAATTGGCACTTTGGAAAGTTTTATACATATTTACTTTACAAAAAAAAAAACAGTTTGACGTGTGACTTTATTAAAAGAAAAGAAAAAAGCATAAGAACACCAGGTTAACTTTGTTAGCTTATCTTCTATTCTTAGAAGGGGTAATCGATTCTTGGTCCAGTTCTCGAATGGTCTATTGCAACCGGTTGCATGTCCTTGAAATACATACTCACATTTTAAATGAATTCTTTAAAGATTTTTAAAAAATAAAATAAAAATAAAAAATAGTGGTCAGGATGAGCAGTTCCATCCTTAGAATTGAGAATCGGATTGACAATTACTAGTTTCAATTTTATGGAACTGGTAATCGAACTGACGCCCTAGGAAATCGGACTTAACCGATCAAGTTTCATTTGATTATGAAATTTTCGATCCGATCAGTTATTTTTGCGCGCCTCTAATTCTTAGAAGTGAATGAAGTAGTCCAATATTATAACTGGGTGGTAATGGCATGGTGTGGCATGGTGGCAATGGGAAGGAGGAAGAAAGGTCCAAGGGCACCGCTAAGGAGATGAGGTGAGACTGTCCTCTCCCTTGACATGTCATTTTCTCATCTTAAACGCTCTGATTAACGCGTAGGGCCTGAAAGCTATGTAGATCTTTCTCTTTTCACTCCATTCTTCTTTCCTTCATCGCAAATAGTCAAACGATCCGTAGAGAGAGAGAGAGAGAGAGAGAGAGAGAGAGAGAGAGAGAGAGAGAGAGAGAGAGAGATTACCATTTTTCATCTGAACTGAGATTTTAACCACTCTTTCTTTCCTATATCACCCAGAAAATCCGTACACTTGGTCATGGTATAAATTGGAGTGGAAGCTTCACCAAACAAGAAGATGCTGATGATGAATGGCTTACTCAGTTAGCTCCTCTTAGCTCTACAGAAAGCTTGCAGTGATTTTTATGGCAATTGCCGCAACCATGAGCCACGAAGACGCCAGCGACACCAACAACGACACCACTGCCAAAGATGATCACGAGCACGACATGGTGATGCCCGGGTTCCGCTTCCACCCCACTGAGGAAGAGCTTGTGGAGTTCTACCTTCGCCGTAAGGTCGAGGGCAAGCGCTTCAACGTGGAACTCATTACCTTCCTTGATCTTTATCGCTACGACCCTTGGGAGCTTCCTGGTATCTACTAGAACGCTACTCGATCAATTGATATCTTTCTTTCTGTGGTGGTCTCAATTCAAGCAGTTCTTCTCTACTCATACAAAAGCATCAAGATCCGATGCTTGATCTTATCGGTTTTGTCCAAAGGCTCACGTTGACCCTTTTTTGGGTTTTGTTTTCACAAATTAGCCTTAGCCGCAATTGGAGAGAAAGAGTGGTTTTTCTACGTGCCCCGAGACAGGAAGTACAGAAATGGCGACCGCCCAAACCGCGTGACCACATCGGGCTATTGGAAGGCGACGGGAGCTGACCGGATGATTCGAGGTGAGAACTCCCGTTCGATCGGGCTGAAGAAAACCCTTGTCTTCTACTCCGGCAAGGCTCCCAAAGGGATCCGAACCAGCTGGATTATGAACGAGTACCGCTTGCCACACCATGAGACTGAACGCTATCAAAAGGTATCAACGTTCTTGATTCTCTTCTGGTTCTTAGCAAATCTCTAGCTAAAGATTCAATGGCTTCTTCTTTGCCCTCCTTTTCATTTTTTCAGCTAAGAGATTCCTTTGTCACTTAGCCAAAGAGGTAAAATTGAACAATCTTTTATGAAGTTGGGATATCTCTAGCTAACCCTAGGTCAAGACTCATTGGATTCCAATAGGGAATTCAAAATTTCTGCACAAACTTCAAGAAGGAATTCATCACTTTTAGATCAGGTTCACCAACTCATTTAGACCTCTTGATTCAATATCCTTCTTTACAGTGATTGTAGAAGAAAAATTTGCACAGCAGTCCTTCATATCTCCCTTGATATTGGCTTCTCTCGTGGTCAATTACTACATTAACTTCTCTCATCTCTAACCCGTGAACACTCATGATCTTCTTCTATGTTTGTTTGTTTGTTTGTTTTAAATATTTTGCAGGCGGAAATATCTTTATGTCGAGTGTACAAAAGATCTGGAGTTGAGGACCACCCACCACTTCCTCGTACGCTTCCGACGCGAGCATCTTCTTCTTCCTCTTCGAGATCGACAGGAATTATCTTGTCATCTGATCAGAATAAGCCTCACCACACCATGAGCAGTAGTGTCAACAGCCTCCATTTGCAAGCAAATGCGATCGGGAGATTCCAAGCATTCATGGGAGGAGGAGGAGGGGTACAATTACCGTCGCATTCACCCCAAAACAACGATCAAGCCGATGGAAGCAGTAGCTCTGATGTCACGACCACACTCGGCCTTTCGAAACAAAATGTCAGTAACGCATACTACCCAATCCCTCCTATCTCGGTCACGCAGCTGGGGCTCATGGAAGAAGACGGGATGGCTAATTTCCACCATCACTCATTGAAGCAGGCCGCGACTCCGAGCAGCTGTTCTTTGGTTTTTCCCAACTTGTTCCCCAGTTCGTCTTCAACGAGTGCCGTGGATGATCTCCACAGACTAGTTAACTACCAACAAGCGGGGGCTTCGATTAATCAGCAGCAACAACAGCACCCACAGTTACAACAGTATTACCCGCCTCAGTATTCGCAGTTGCAAGGGTTGCTGCTTCCACAGTCGTCGTCGTCATTGTCTCAAAATCTGATGCTGAACAAGCTTCCGAGCCCGCTTCAGACCCCCTTTTCTGACAGACTATGGGATTGGAATCCAGTCCCAGATGCAAACAGAGAGTACAACAACAACAACAATAATAGTCCCTTCAAGTAGTCCATAATTAGTTAATGGTCTGCAGAAACACTCATCAAGACTCAATTATTACTGTTAATCAAGCTTCGATTGATAGATTTCGACCTTTAGTAACTACTCTAATGATATAGTTAAGCTTTTCATCGATACTGGTTTCCAATACTTATGGATGTAACATTGTAATTGAACTTGCTAGCTAGGGTTTGGGTTTAGTTGGGGGGTATAATTTAGAATCCAACACTACAATGCCTCTTGTTTCAGCCTAGTTAGTTTAATCACCACCAAATTTGAGCTCTCATTGCATTTCGAGCATGAAGTTCGTTTTTTTTATTTATTTTTTATTTTTTTATGCTCACTCCATAAAAATATGTGTGGAGCTTCATCTTGTGTCATTGCAGTGAATGTTCATGTGGCCGATGAGTTCTGATATCGCGAAGAACGCAAAGGAATGTCGTTTCCGAGGTTAGTATTGGTCGCGATAACATAAATATGAACCAAATGCAATAATGTTTCAACTCATGGCTCGTATGTGCACCAATTAAGACAAATTATCTTTGATGTTTGAGGTTACTGTCTCTCGCGTGTGTGCATGTGAACCACGGACTAGACAGTGAGAATTGCATGCTACTGACAGCAATAGAATAATGCTAGGTATTAAGGCTAATTAGAAAACCCGCCATAGCAAGTACTCTTTCTTGCTACTGAACACGATTCACTCGTTCAAACTTCCTCGAGCGCTCTTTTTTCGTCACTTAAGTGTATTGATATTGTAGAACAGCCTTAGCCTGGCGTCGCTCCGATACCCTTTTAATATCTAAGCATACATGTGTATATGTTTCGAGCGCGTAGGTCGAATAATTTCCTGAATTTCGTTTGATTTTGTTGCAATTAAGAATGACTTTACATATTCTTTTCTTAACTCATCACCCTCAATATGCAATATCTTGAATAATGCAAGGTATAAATATTGAACACGTTAACTTTATTTTTTGTTGAAGATATAAATATTATAGAGCAGGCGAAATATAGTAGCTTAAGGGCATCCCTAGTATTAAAAATAGAGCTAATAATTCAAAAAGATGGATGCATGAAATCTCCACATAGTAGCCAAAACTACATTTGTTTGGGAAGGTTGAATTTTTATTTTTTGTAAAATGAAGCTCTACCTCTTATATTTTTACACATCTTGGCCAAAATAATATGGATGTCAGTTGACTTGTTTTGGAACTGTCTCTAGTTGCACTCCATCCAAATACAATATATGGTTACGAGGAAAGATAGCCTTAAGAGTCTTGTCGCCAAATCTTTGCCCGCTGTTGCCCTAATCATCCATGAAAATTCCTCATTTCATCCCCCTAAAGAACGCCTAATCTCATGCTGCGCAAGGATATGTGTTAGATGCTGCCTGTCCACTCACTCTGGAAGAATAGATGTGCTCTGTCTTCTATACCGACCCTATAGAAGGTACATCGAATATCAACTAAAGTCACCCATCGTGCTACAATTTCTGCTGTTAGTAGTCCTGCAAACTAGCCAGCCAATAAAGTTGTGTTTGATAATGCCGCTACTTCAAATTAGGTTGCACCACTCTACAACCGGTCCCCCATGTTTGAGTTCATCATATAACTCGACAATAGTATCGTGAGCTAGATGTAACCTTGGTAAAAAGAGGTTGCAATTTGAGGAGACATCGCCAACTCCAAGCCATACCACCACTCATGTCGAGATGCATAATTTGAGTGCCTCTACATTTTGTGTTATGAGCCCAAATGCTCCAATGGGAAGAGGATAGATGATTGATGAGGTTCCACAACATACGTCGTTACAAAATTTTGTTCCATAAGTTCAGATTGAGCAATCCTAATCATCCTTCCCTTTTAGGTGAGCAAACTACTTTCTAAGTAACCTTGTGCAACCCATGATTTGTTGTGCAACCCGCCCATAAGAAATGTCGAATCCTATTCTCAACATCGTATATAGTTTGCTTTGGAAGTAATAACAGTTGCATCCAATAAGTACAAATGGGGAGAATGACCGTAGTTAATTATAGACGCTTTGCCTAACCCACATGCTTCATGCCCCAACTTTCAATTTTCTTAAAGACCTTCCCAGTAAGACTCTTGTAGTCTGCGTGAGAGAGTCTTATAGTAACAAGGGGAACACCCAGGTACTTAATAGAGAGGATACCCGTGGAAAAAAGGTGTGTGATCCAATATAAATAGCTTCTCATCCTCTTTTAACTCAGAGAAAAAGATTTGGCATTTGTCAGGATTAAACCGTAGTCTTGTGAGAGTAATGAATTCTTCAAGTGCATCTACAAGGCAAAGCACGGAGTCTACATCTCCATGGGGAAATAGGAACGTCATCTATGAAGCATAGGTGAGTAATTCTTTGTGTTTTGTAGATAAGTGATATTTGAAAGAAGATGCAGCAACTCTTGCTCTAACAAATATGTTGAAAATTTCTATAACCAGGACAAAAAGGTATGGAGAGAGGATCACCTTGTCCTAGCCCATTTGTGCTATTGAAATAGCCAATCAGTTCGCTATTAAAGTTCACTGAAAACCTTGAAGTTGTGATGCACTCGATAATAAGATCAACCAAGTATTGAGGTGTATTGATGGTTTTAAGGACCCCGATGACTGCATCCCATTAACTTTCTCATGTTATTGCAGTTCAATCTCATAATTTTTTTCTTCTGCTTTCAGTCGTTTTTGATTTCTTTATACGTGCCATTAAAGAATGCGTTTTTCATCATGAAGAAATGTACTAAGTGAACATCTCTAGTAGTGTGATGTACTGAGTTGTCATACCTTGGATTTATGGTCTTGTGTTCCATTGTTCATCATTTCTGTGAAAATGTGGTCTCTCGGAATGTGAAACCTGTAATTACACCCATGGAGGAGTGTTGATCCTGCTCGTTGTACATAGGTACAAGTTATCGATTCATTTTCATTTAAGTCATTTTTGTTTTGCCGAAAATGAATAATTTAAAAGATATTAATTATGATCGTATCGCTCATAAAAATGAATGAACAATTTTTTTTATTGTCCATGAAATTATTTATAGGTAAATGATTTGTCGATAATGAAATATTTTTCATAAATTACTTATTTCAAGTGATAAGCACAATTATTTTTAGGAAGATATTCTCCAAATCATTTATATTCCGCGAAACAAATGGAGCCTTAAATGAAAAGCGGATGTACTATGGTTGGACTTGGGAGATCCTAAAATCATTTAGGACTCGTCTTTAACAATTCTTTTTTTATTTTTTTCTTCCACAAAAATGTGGGTGAGTTTGAGAAAGGAAATGTACATTCTGATGTTATATGCATAGCTTGTGGACATAGAAAATGCTTTGACAAAGGGGGAAATCTCATTTTTTTTTTATAAAAAAAATCGTGGGTGTTTTTAAGTTTTAGCTTTGTTTGCTAATTATCCTTTAAAATTTTGAAAAAAATGAAAAATATTAAGTTGTCAAGATTAGAAACATGCCAATTTTCAAATGCTACAAAAAAACCAACGCCAAATATATAATATGCAAGACGTCCGTTGAAGTAAGGATTAGGTTGCAATTATGTTTTATATGTTTTCCTCCATCGAAGGCATTTGCACATTGGGCAATGATATTATCAGTAGCTGAAACTATGTGCCAAATTATTTGGTAAATGAAACCCATACTTAACATATTAGAGAGAAAAAACGGCACTAAAGAATTCATAATTTTTCTATGGCACTTACTTTGGGACCACAACTTTTCAATCGTTCATTTAAGCGTCGTAACTTTTGGAAAACGCCCAGTTTGCTTTCTCTGGCACTGCATCTTCGAAGATGAATCCCACATTGGATTTATTTCCATTAGTGCCTAAGTTCGTACAAACAAAATTCCAATAGGATGACCAACTCGAAGCCAATGCAAATAGATAAGCAGAATGTTGATTCGAACCCAACGAAATGACGCTGTGTCCTTATGACGAATTTACCCCATCAATCAGTACTCGAAAACGTTGGACAAATGTCTCCAAGAATAGAACGTATTGCGTTTCTCTGAAATGGTACTTTTTCAAAGGACTCCTTCGAATGCAAGTTTGCAGAACAATCGCACAAATGATGAATGAAAAAATTTCAGTAGTCGAAATGTGACGGTCGGAGTTTGTATTTATAAACAACGATGTGAAGAGTCGCGAAGCAGAACATTTCTATTCTTTTAGTATGGCGAGCTACCTGGTGAATAAATCCCCATCGATTGCGATTGGATATCGGACTCCTGAAGAAATGTGGTCAGATAATGTTGCGATGATTCTATTTTTAGAATGTTTAGTTGCCCGTGTAATTATCGAGTAAGTGATGGTAAGCTCGATGTGAGAGCAAGGTGCATATTCCATGGCTATGCAGAGGTGAGTGTGGCTATCAGTTATGGTGCCCGAATATAAATTCACCTGTTTGTAGCAGATAAGTTACCTTTGACGTGTCTCTAGTACTTTAGGCTAGAGTGATTTTAGTAGTGTTTATATGAATCTGAACTGTGTTCAGCTTGAGGTGGAGTTGCAATCAGAAACTCTTGAAGCAGCGGATATTAGCGAAGTAATCGACACAGATAGTGCTTGTAGAGAGGTGGATCCTATAGAGCTAACGGTCGCTGTAACTGCTGATATTGACAAGGTACGTGTTCGTTCTCCTAACATATATAGATGCAATGGTGATTTTGCTTTATCTGTGGTTAAGACGCTTGTGTCAGAAAGTTCTTGTGGAGTAGTTAAAAATGCATGTTCAGTTGGTATTTTGATGAAGTCCTCAGTTATGGTGAAATTCAAGTGCGGCTTGGACTGGATGATGTTTGTGGCGGTTGAGCCCACTGGGGGTGTTGAGAGAGTAGCGGATGATGTTCAGATAATCAGCGAAACGATTGTGATTTGACTCAAACGTCGACCCAAGGTGGAGATTGTTAAAATTTATGTCTCAAGTTTGAGTTCGCGAGCGAATCCCAAATCCGAGATGAATTATAATTTGTCGACGTTGAAATATGTACCGTGGAATCTCCCTATTATTTGTTCAGTATTATAGTCCGAAAGCTAGATTACGCGGATATTGGAAATATTGAGCAATGCAACTTTCTGTTTTGGATTTGGACTTATGTAAAGAAAATTCAGTCAGCCAAAGATAAAAAAAAGGAAAGTGAAGGTGAGGACTTCCATCAAGATTCGATCATGCATAAATATATTTTATAGATTCTTTTCTCTGGCGGTGGTTAAGGATAACGATGCGTTTTTTGTGCCTGGCTTGCTTGTAAATATATGCAAGTAACGTTGCCGTGAAGGGGTTGATCCGAAAAGAAGTCTTGAAGCACCGTTGTGAGTGCTTGGAAGGTTTTACGAGTGAGTGCTTGACATTGGGTCTTCGTTTGTTCGTGGAATTATATCAAGAGTTTAAGTGTCGAAACCGATTAAATTTTGAGGTTAGATTTGTATAATTCCTTTACGAAATTGAGAGATTATTTCTTTATGAATTGAGGGCAAAATATTGTGTGCGTTGTTGGATGTAATTGAAGCTTGGAAAACACTGAAAGTGTTTGTGTAACTCGAATATGATCTGTAATCTCTGTGTATCGCTCGTTTATAATGGAATTCATTGTTGCTCTCCCCGTGAATGTAGGTTTCAACGACCGAACCCTGCCTTTCTTAGTTTTCAAATTTTTAGAGGGAAAGGTCAATTACTTCTTGTTGAAACAAATGCGGAAAAGCAAACACATAACATAAAGATTTACGTGGTTCGATCAAGGTGATCTAAGTCCACGAGCGAGGCAAAACAAGATTCCACTATAATCAAAGAGAGTACTGGTTACCGAAGTCGGTTTTTTCGACTCTAACAAAGCACACGGCTCACAAATCTCTCATATACAGAAAAACCTCGATACGACAAAATAAACCCTAGCCGCAGCATAAATAGAGCCCAAAAAAGTTTTCTCGGGAGCGTTGCCCCCGAACCCCCATAGAGACCTATTCGTACTCCTATATAGATTTGTTTGCTTGCTCCGAGTTGGGCTTATCGGCCCAACTTCCTCGTCATGAATCAAATCTCATTTTTTTTTCACTTTTGGGCCGCACAAAAAATATGTCGGGTCGGGTAATGAACCAGACCAAATGCATAAAATTCAAGACATATTTAACCCTTCTGTTATGGCTTGGGGTCAACCAACTTGTCAACATTTTCTTTTCCTTTTGTCATTATAGATTTTCTATCCGTTGGCATCCTTTTTTAGGTTTCTTTATTTTGACGAAAAGACTCAAAATTTATACTTCATTATTAGTAATTTCTTAAACGAAGTGTTGATATCATCTTAGATCTTTTATTAGGAACATGATAGAATAATGACGGATCGGAAATAACTTTCTAATGTATAATCTAAACATCAAAAAAACTTTTTGCATCTTCCTTTCAAATACGCCACCGAACAATCGCAAACCCATCATTTTCATTGCAAATGATTTCGCGGAAAATATTTTCCTTCATTAGAAACTTTCTATGAAACAAACAAGCACGCACTAAAAGAAAATATTGAGCAATCAAACTTATCCAATGAGAAATTCTCAATATGGTTGCCACAGGATATAACAGATAGGGTCATGAATCGAGTACAAAGATAATCTGTGCTGTCACGCCCCGACTCTCAAGCCCGCGACATTCTTTGCCCAATCTCCACGAGGTCATAGAGATAGCGTCCCAGGCACACTATCGACCTATCAGTTACTTAAGCATGTGGAAACGTGTCAACTCCCTGACAATAAAAACAACAAACAGGAATAGCATAATAGGAGTCAAACACCACAAATAAATCTTAATCCTGTTAATCTTACTTCCGTACAAAAACAACCCCATGCTTCGGGGTGACTAGACCAGATCTTTGCAGGTGTACCTAGTCAGGTAATGCTAACTTCTCATCTTACTTCAGATGACTAATCCAAAAGCCAAACCTTGACATCCACGAGGTTTCGTCACTTGGGACCTGAAAATATTGTCCCACGACGGGGTGAGAATAAATCTCAATGAATCAAGCCTAATCTCGATTAGAAAACTGATTCACTGGGGCATCCTAACAGAGGTATCACAAAAGCGTCTCACTACAAATAGCACCCACATACAATCACTGTATAAAAACAATTCACATGCATATTTGTCAACCTCAACCACACTTAATGCAATGCTTGACTCGACTCACAACCAAACAGTTGATCACTCAACAAGCATTTTATCCACAAATATGCACTGGACATCACACAAGTCCATTTATTAACGATGATCGTGCCCACGACACATGAGAGGATCGACGCGAAAGAAGGCGTGATTCGACTCCCACTAATAACGCGATCCAGCATCTCAATGCAATCGAGCGTTCTACCGGCAGGACCGGGCTACGTTCCTTTTCTCTCGGCAATAGCTACTACAAGAGGTGTCTCCGGTGCGACTAGCACGGTACCGGCAAGTAGGCATCCCTAAACGGGGCGTCGGTCCATCACAAGCTGCGACCGGCATTCGACAATCCCTTAAAACTGTACGTACCATATGGGACATGAATTATCGTGCTTCTGGCAAGTCGTGCGGTTCTATACAACTGGTACAGTACGAACTTGCCAGGAAAAGCATCATCGTTCCATCATATGACCACACAGAACACATCCAGCAATCAACCTATTTCATTATCTTCGGTTAAAGCCGGATGCTCACTCATGCATGTAAAAGATCAGCCAGATGCCATTTTCATGCTAAAACATGTCTTTTAGTTTCTCACACGGCCATATGCATATGCAGTTTAACTTTAGACACTGCAATCATAAACGGGCTATCAAGCCCTAAACAGACAGTCAAACAGGTAACTCAGCCAAGCGATCAAATCAACAAGACTACCAAGTGATCACGAGCAGTCAAAACCTATTAGGTCACAAAAAGCTCAATTCGTACAATAATATTTTATTATCCAAATTAATTGATTTAAGGCGTCGATCGCTCGCTCGCCTCTAACTTGTTGCTCGCTCGCGATCAAGCACAATCAATCACTCAATCAATTAATTTCAGCTAATCACAATTAGCCACAGACAGTAAAATCAACCGACTAACCTAATTGATCGGCCATTTAACTTAATCACAATTTCTATCTAAACCGGCCTCGATCGCGTACCTAAATTCCTTAATTGCCTAAACGACTAATCCTAGGCGCAATTAATGCCCTAACCAAGGATTAGGGTCAACTCACAAATTAAGTCGACTCAGGCGATCCCAACGGTAAAGGCGACGGCAACGGCGACGGCGGTGGCGACGAACGGCGACGGCAGCTCGTGAACCAAAATCCTCGAATAATGGCCGAAAATTCTCGGCCACGGCCCGAGCTCTTCTCGGCCAAATGGCCCACGGGCTCGACCACTGGCCCGGCCCAGGCCACAACAGGCCACAGCCCGCGTGGACTGGCTCGGCTCGGGCTCTCAGCCGGCAGGGCAAGGCAAAGGTGGCGCAGGGCTAAAACGGCCGAAACGGCGATCGACGGACGGCGGCCGGCTCGGAGGTGGATGGTGGAAGGATCAGGGGGTCGGCAGGAGTCGATTGGGAGTGGTGGCCACGACGGAGGGCGGCGGATCGGCGGCCGAATAGTACCGGCCGAGGGGTGTGTTTGGGCGCCGAGAAACAGGGCGCAGGTTCGAGGGGATTTCCGGGGTTTTTTTTTTTTTTTAAGAGAGGTAATTCGGTAAATTCACAGGCTATGCTGGGTCGGAATTAGGCTCGAGTGCAAGGATTGAAATCCTAATTTGCGACGACCAAGAATTTCGAAATCTAATCTAAACCGACTAAAACTCTAGAATTCGTCCAATTATCATCTCTTCAGTCCTTGCGATCCAAAATTTTTCGTTGACTGAAATTTGATATCAATTCCTTAAATTACTTTCAGTCACCTCGCCAAAGGTGAATTTTCAGGACGTCACATGTGCTTTGGGAACTTTAATCACCACTTTTTCGCCAGTTAAAATCACAAGTTTGTTCACTGTCAGAGCAATTTGACTTTGATTTTGTAAGTACTCTGCTCTCTCTCTCTCTCGATGGAAACCAGTAAGTTCAGGAATATACTAAGACATCACAGTGCTTTTACTCCATTGGAGGAGTCATGCCTAGTCTTTTACTCAACATCTTGCAATTCACCGGTTACCAAAAAAAGAAACCAGAAATAATCTGCACAAGGGAACATCTAATAAGCTGCATCTGGATCATCTGATACCATATGCATTAGCATTATCTTTTTTCCATCTAAACATGCTAAAGGGATCAGAAGCAAAGAATAAAATATGGAGGAAGTTTTCACCCTCCAAAAGAAAAATAAATGAAGATGATCAATCAATCATTGTTGTTGATGAAAATTCTTGCTTGCTGTTTTTTTGATAAGAAGAGTAAGTAAGCTCAGTCTGTAAGAATAAGAAGAGTAAGTAAGCTCAGTTTGTAAGAATATCGCTGAACGATTCTCGAAATGAATTTTTGCCATTAGGGACATTGATAAAATCCTCAGGCATATTACCCAGAAACTAGAAAAAGGAACCGCAATCCTTAAGATCTGGAAGTCACCAGAACTCCCCTGGAGAATTAGCTCAACTGTCTATCCGTTGCCTTCGGATCTGATCAAAGAAAATGTTGCAAATTTCAAAAGCAACTTTTCATTAACTTGTAAAGTTTTAATTTGCGAATGAAAATGTGGTCCACGCTTACCAGGTGTATGTTGAAGAAACACACGTGAATGTAGGGAGAATTTCTTTATTAATCTTTCAATTTACAAGACTTTGTATAAATAGCAGAAAACCTAAATCCTATAACTCTTGCTTATCACGAGATAAAATAAATATGAGACAAAATAAGAAGTAAATATTACAAATTCCTAAAATTGTTTTAATCTATAGCTCATGTTAACACTTCCCCTCAAGTGGGTGAAAAGATGTCTTTGATATCCAACTTAACAAGCGAGCTGTGAAAGGCCCTACTCGACACTGCTTTAGTAAGTATATCTGCCAGTTGATCTTCAAACCTGACAAAGGGAAACCGAATCACTTTGGCATCCAGATTTTGTTTTACAAAATGTCTGTCAACTTCTATATGTTTGGTTCGATCATGTTGTACCGGATTGTGAGAAATGTTAATTGCTGCCTTATTGTCACAGAACAACCTCATCTCAGATTCCGGCGGAAAACCAAGTTCCTTCATTAGCCTCTTGAGCCATAGTAGCTCACATAACCCTTTAGTCACCCCTCTGAATTCTGCCTCAACACTAGACAAGGCTACTACCTTATACTTTTTGCTCCTCCATGTAACCAAGTTTCCCCCACAAATGTGAAATATCTAGATGTAGACCTCCTGTCACGCCCCGACTCTCGAGCCCGCGACATCCCTTACCAAATCGCCACGAGGTCCCAGGCATACTATCAACTTATCACTTATTTAAGCATGCGGATACATGTCAACTCCCTGACAATAAAAACAAACAAGAATAGAATAGTAGGAGTCAAACACCGCAAATAAATCTTGATCTTATCGATACTACTTTCGTATGTACACTACCCCATACTTCGGGGTGACTAGACAAGACCTTAGCATGCGTACTTAGTCAGGTAATACTAACTTCTCATCTTACTTCAGATGACTAATCCAAAAGCTAATCCTTAGCGTCCACGAGGCTCCATCACTTGGAACCTAAAAATGTTATCCCACGACTGGGTGAGAATAAATATTAATGAATCAAGCCTAAGCTCGGTTAGGAAACTGATTCGCCTGGACATCCTAACAGAAGTCTTATAATAACAAATCACCACATATAACACCCAATTATAGTCACGATATAAAATCAATTCACATGCATACTTGCTAGCTTCAGCCACACATAATGCAATGCCTGGCTCGACTCACAACCAATCAGTCGATCACCCAAACAAGCATTTCAACCACAAGTACGCACAGGACATCACATAAGTCAATTTATTAACGATGATCGTGCCCATGACACATGAGAGTATCTATGCGAAAGAAGGCGTGATTCGACTCTCATAAATAACGTTGTTCCAGCACCTTAATGCAATCGAGCGTTCTATCGGCAGGATTGAGCTACGTCCCTTTTTTCCCGGCAACAGCTACTACAAGAAGTGTCTCCGGTGCGCCTGGCACGACACCAGCAAGTAGGCATTCCTAAACGGGGCGTCGATCCATCACAAGCTGCGACCGGCATTCGACTAATTCTGTATCCGTGCTAGTTAGCACCAGACCAGAATTGACGAGCTTCTGGCAAGTCGTATGGTTCTATACGATTGGTACAGTATGAATTTGCCAGGAAAAATATCATCGTTTCCTCATATGACCACACAGAACACATCCAACAATCAACCCATTTCATTATCTTCGATTAAAGCCGGATGCTCACTTACGCATGTAAAAGATCGGGCCGAAGGCCATTTTCATGCTAAAAATATCTTTTGACTTCACACATGGCCATATGCATATGCAGACTACCTCCGAGTCACCACAACCGCACACAGGGCGATTAACCCACAATCATCAATCAAAGTCCAACTGTCAATCCAAACAGTCTATAAAGCCAATGAGAGTCATTGAATCAATCACGAGCATTTCATTCCAATTAGACAATATAAGGCTCAATTCATACGATAATCCTTTATTAATTGATTCAATTAATAATGTCGATCATTCGCTTGTCTCTAACCTGTCACTCGCTCGCGATCGAACACAATCAATCAATTTCAACTAATCACAATTAGCCACAGGGAAAGTAATCAATTGGTTAACCTAATCGATCGGCCATTTAACTTAATCACAATTTCTATCTAAATCGACTCCGATTGCTTACCTAAATTTCTTAATAGACTAAATGACTAATCCTAGGCGCAATTAGCTCCCTAACCAAGGATTAGGGTCAACTCACCAATTGAGTCGGCTCGAGCGATCTCAATGGCAACGACGCGGGCGACGACGGCGAACGACGGCAGCAGATCACGGGCCAATTTCCTTGAACGACGACCCAAGACTCTCGGCCCACGGCCAAAATTCTCGGCAAAAATGGCTCATGGACTCGGCCACTCGGCCTAAACTCTCGGCCACTAGGCTCAGGCCAAAATAGGCCACGGCCCGTGCAAACTGGCCCGAACAGGACACTTGGCTAGGGGCAGGGCAGGGCAGGGCCGGCTTGGGGCTGAGACGGCCAGTTCGACGATCGACGGATGGCGGCTGGCTTGAGGATTGACGGTGAAAGCACCAGGTGGTCGGGGGGAGTTGATCGGGACCGGTGGCTGTAGTGGAGGGCAGTCGGAGGCGGCAGAATCAAGGTCGAACAGAACTAGCCGTGCTGGGTTTGGGGGCGTCGAGGACAAGGAAGTGGTTCTGGGTTGATTTTCGGCCGTCACGTGCGGCGGCCGGCGTCCACGAGCTCAGGGAAGGGAGAGGGTAGTTTCAGGAGTTCATCGGCGATGGCGATGAGCGGCAGCGACGTCGGGTTCGGCTGGATCAAAGAAAATTTCGAACCGGTTCCAAAAATAGGGTAGTCGTGATTTGGGGCTGATTGCGACGGCTCCGGTGGCCGACAGTTGGTGGGGTAGTGTCGAGGGAGTTGAGGGAAGGCTGAGGGACGTTGGAAAGGTGGTGGGTGGCGGCAGTGGCGCTGGAAACGACCGAAGGAAGCCCCAGCGTTCTTAGGTCGGTGGAGGCCGAAATAGGGGGCTGGGTTCCGCGGCGATTTCTCGGCCATTCGGTGGTTGACGGCGGCGACGGAGGGGTCGGGAGTGACGACAAGGGAGGGATGAAGGTCATAGCGGTGGTGGTTGGTGGTGGCGGCTGTGAAAATCGCTTGAGGAAGGAGAGGAAGTGAGGAGCAGCAGTCGGTCGGGGGCGGGGGGCGTTCCATTGAGAACAGGGAAAGAGAAGAGAGAGAGAGCAGATAGGGTGAGAGAGAGATCGTGAGAGAGTAAGAGAGAGAGAGAGTGGGTGGGGTCCACATGAAGACTTTTGGGGCAATTTTATCCTTTTGTGCAAATAATTAAGGGCATTTTGGTAATTTCAAAAATCGAGACTGGATTGAATTTTCGGACACAGAACAAAGGGTATTTTGGTAATTTCACAGGCTAGACTCGGTCGGGATTAGGCTCGGGCGCGAGGATTGAAATTCTAATTCACAACGACTAAGAATTTTGAAACCTAATCTAAACTGATTGAAACTTTGGAATTCGTCCAATTATTGTCCCTTCAGTCCTTGTGATCCAAAATTTTCCATCGACTGAAATTCGATGTCAATCAATTATATTGATTTCAGGTACTTTGCCAGAGGCGAATTTTCGGGGCGTCACACCTCCTGTCCGAGATATTGCCAGCCTAGTCGGCTTCTGTAAACTCCTCCACCTCAAGATGACCATTCTTTACAAAGAACAAACCTTTTCCAAGAGTTGACGTCAAGTAACGCAGAATTCGAGTCACGGTATTTATATGATCATCACTCTGAATTCTGCCTCAGCACTGGACAAGGCTACTACCTTCTGCTTTTTGCTCCTTCATGTAACCAAGTTTTCCCCCACAAATGTGAAATATCCAGACGTAGACCTCCTGTTCGAGATACTGCCTGCCTAGTCGGCTTATGTAAACCTCTCCACCTCAAGATAACAACTCTTTGCAAAGAACAAACCTTTTTTAGGAGCTGACTTCAAGTAACGCAGAATTCGAGTCACGGTATTTATATGATCCTCACTCGGAGCATGTATAAATTGACTCACAACACTTACAACATAGGCAATATCAGGACGAGTGTGTGACAAATAATTGAATATGCCTACTAACCTTTGATATTTGTCTTTATTGATCGGAACCTGATCCGAATACTCCCCAAGTTTATGATTCTGAACTATAGGGGTATCAGTAGGCTTGCATTCCACCATTCCAACTTCGTCTAACAAGTCTAACACATACTTTCTTTGTGATAAGAAAATATCTCCCTTTGATCTAGCCACTTCAATGCCTAAAAAATACTTCAACCCTTCCAGGTTCTTCATCTCGAACTCTTCTGCTAGTTTTCTTGGAGTCTTGAAATCTCTTTAAAGTCATTTCCTGTGATAATCATATCATCTACATATATAATTAAGGCCGTTACCTTACCTTCAAATTTCTTTAGGAACAAAGTGTGGTCTGAGTTACTTTGAGAATACCCATATTTTCTCATTGCTGAATTGAAGCGACCAAACCAAGCACGTGGTGATTGTTTTAACCCATATAATGATCGTTCTAATTTGCACACCATATTTGGTTGAGTGACACAACTATACTCAGGTGAAACTTCTATATAGATTTCTTCCTCTAAATCCCTATGAAGAAATGCGTTCTTCACATCAAACTGATGCAACGGCCAGTCCAAGTTTGTTATGAGAGACAACAATACTCTCACAGTATTAAGCTCCGCAACAAGAGAAAACGTTTCTTGGTAGTCTATACCGTAAACTTGTGTATATCCCTTCGCTACCAACCGCGCCTTGTATCTCTCACAAAACCATTTGCTTTGTATTTAATAGAAAATATCCATTTACACCCTATTGCTTTCTTTTCCTTCGGCAACTTCACAAGACTCCAAGTCTTATTTTTCTACATCGCTTCCATCTCTTCTTTCATTGTCTGGACCCACTTGGGATCCCTCAGAGCTTCTTGCACCCCAGTATGAACTCGAGTTATAGAGACATTTGATATAAATGCCTTCAAAGATTCAGGTAATTTTTCTATTGAGACGTAATTTGCAATAGGATACCTTGATCTTCGTTCTTCCACGTCTGGTGAATATCGATTACGAGGCTTGCCACGATTGTACCTGTGAGGCAATTTATATCTAACAACCACATCAGAATCATCAAAGGAATCAGCTGTAGTATGAGAACTTAGCTCAGTATCCTCAGGAGAATGGTCAGGTACTAAAGAGGGGACGTTAGGAGAGAGAGAGAGAAGGTGGTTCTTGAGACTGTTTAGAAGCATTCTGTATCGATGTCAATTGTCGGTCATCTTCTATTGAGGCTGTATGTTCATCCCTTGTAATATCTGTTGGGGCATGCAGCGAGTTAGACCCCGTCCTAGCCATAATACCACTACTCTCTCACCAATGTTCACTTTCTCTATGTATCTCCCCTGAAAGGGACAATTGGTGTTGGGAAAGAAAAGTTCAGACTCAAGAAATGTGACATCCGTGGTGACATGAGTCTTCTTAGTGGCCGAGTTATAGCAACGATAGCTCTTCTGATGGGTTCCATAGCCAAGAAAAATACACCGGATAGCACAAGGATCTAGCTTGGTCCTTTGGTTCTTGTGAAGAAGAAATAAGCTACACACCCGAACACTTAGGAGAAAGTGTCAATACAGAAGGAATAGAAACATGCTTTGAAAGGACTTGCAATGGGGTCTTGAAATTTAGCACGCGAGAGGGCATCCGATTCATCAAGTGGACTGCAATAACAACAATGGCATCCCAAAATTGAGTGGGAACATGTCCACCTCCCAATAAAGCCCGTGCTGTCTCTAGAATATGGCGGTTCTTCCTTTCCGCAACCCCATTCTACTGGGGAGTCTGAGCACACGATGTTTCATGAATAAGACCATGTTCATGAAAATATCTAGTGAGATATTGATTTACATATTCACCTCCATTGTCTGTACGAAGGATGCGAATTTGTGCTCCAAATTGTGTTTCAACCATGCGATGGAATCTCTGAAATACGGTAAAGACTTCATTCTTGTGCTTCATCAAATATAGCCGCGTCATACGTGTGCAATCATCCACAAATGTTACAAACCACCGAATTCCCGAAAGAGTGGTAATCGGTGAAGCACCCCACACATCAGAATGAATTAACGCAAAATACATTGTGCTTTTATTAAAGCTCATTGGAAAAGAATCACAATGACTCTTTGTTAAGATGCATGTCTCACATTGGAATATAGAATTTGATAGACCCTTAAACAATTCAGGAAATAAGTACTTCAAAAACCCAAAAGAAGGATGTCCTAATCGACGATGCCATAACCATATTTCTTTCTCCCTACTTGTAGTCTGACCCTCGGTATGATGAACTCTGCCAGTGGTGAAATCATCTACATAGTACAACCCTTCTCTCTTAGTGCCACGTCCAATAATCTCATTCGCGAGGATATCCTGAAATAAACAAAAATTGAGGTACATGAGAACACACCAATTCAACTCCCCAATAACTTGTCCAATAGATAATAATCGATTAGATAATGAGGGCACGAACAAAGTATGAGTTAAAGAGAGTGAAGGACTGAGAGCAACATTTCCAGCCCCTGTCATCGGATAGATATGGCCATTAGCATTATAGATACTTCGTCGTCGCGGAGTAGTGTGGCAAATGAAGTCATCAGGATTGAGTGTCATATGATCAGTAGCAGCTGAGTCAATAATCCACCCATTGCCCCCACCCTGATCAGTATTGATAAAAGTACACCCGTAATTACCTTCAAGAGCTGAGACACATGTACCAGTGGAGTCTACCTGTGAAACCAGTGAGAGAGCCGAGTCTCCAGTAGCTAACAATGCCTGTCCTTTACCCCCACTTACTGTAGACTCAGTTTTTTTCTTGGCTTGCAAATCTTTTCACCAATTGGGGTACCCATGTAACTTAAAGCAAGTGTCCTTGGTATGTTTTGGATTCTCACAATGTGTACATCCCCCAGTTGGTTGTGACCTTTGCTTGGAGCCTGAATTAGACCTGCCACCTAAAGATGTCAATTGTAAAGTTTTTGATTCCGGGATACCATCAAGAACCCGTGGCTCTATCCTCCCCCCACGAGATACCATTACAGCAGAAGAAGAAGAAGAGGCATCTACATTGGTCAGCATCACAGCTTGACGTACATCCTTTCGCCGTATCCATGCATAAGCTTGTTCTACGGTAGGAAACGGTTGCATTTGTAGCACATCAGCCCTAACATTGTCAAGGTGATCATCAGGACCATCAAGAAAGGTGTAAACATGATCTTCTTGAATAGCTATGTTGTAACGCTCAATATCAGCAGCACACGACATGGGATTAGGGCGGCGAAAATCAATTTCTCCCCAGAGTCCTTGAAGGTCATTGTAGAACTTTTCGATAGGACCTCCTGCTTGTTTCAGCCGAGCAACTCGGTGCTTCAAATCATACACTTGCGAAGCATCGATGCCATAAAAAAAACGTGGTAGCCACTGAATCCCATACCGTTTTTGCGGTTGGAAATTGGATAAAATTGCCGATCAACGCCAGATCTATGGAATTGATCAACCATCCTTTCACCGTCGAGTCTTTGGTTTTCCACTTTTGAAACCGAGTGTCTGTAGGTAAAGGCTCCGAAAGGTTTCCTTTAATGTATCCCAATTTGTCTTTGCCAGCGATATACATCTCCACACACTGGGGACCATAAACCATAATTGGTTCAGTCTAGTTTGATTGTAAGTTGTGAAACGGATGAATCACCATGCGGTGTTGGGTTTTGAGTCTGATTTTGGGTAAGGATCTGAGTTAATCTCGATGTCAGATTCTCAAGAAGTGCTTCAGTCTAATTTTGGGGAGCTCCTCCTCCAGTAGAAGTTAGATCTGCCATTGGTCAGAGCAGCGACAATCCTAGCCGCGACGTTCTGGGCAGCAGCTACACAAGCTACGGCGGGTTTGGTCTGGGTCGGAATTGCGTTGATCAGATTCAACACATTGGATCGGTGCAAAAATGAAATTGGCCGCGTGAGACGACGACGCAATAGAGAAAACGGGCCAAAACCCTAGGCTCTGATACCATGAAGAAACACACGTGAATGTAGAGAGAATTTCTTCATTAACCTTTCAATTTACAAGACTTTGTATATATACATAGCAGAAAACCTAAATCCTAGGACTTTTCCTTATCATGAGATAAAATAAACATGAGATAAAATAAGAAGTAAATATTACAAATTCCTAAAATTGTTCTAATTTACAGGTAATGTTAACGTATGTTAATAAACAGGAGTCCCATATAGTAATTTCCAATAGGCAGAGGCTCGTTTTACATGTGAACACCCTACTTGGTATTCCTCTCTTTAAGTCCTAAGAAGACGTGATCTGTGTACCTTTGTCCTTTTTTCTTACAATTTACTCCAAATGGGAAGATGTTTTCAGCATACCGTATCAAGATCTGAATCATTTTTCATATGCTCATTTGTGAGTATAATATGAGCAAAACAAACTTTTGCAGATGCAAGTGTAACAGAGTCAATAAATGCATCATTTGCCCAGTTCCACAGGACTTCACCATGGAAGAGGAAGGCGTGCTTATGTGAGGTGTTGGATGAGGAAGGAAAGTAGACTAATAAGCACACAGAAGCTGCAGTTGTAGATATAGAGAGCTCTCAACTGTAGCACATAAATATTAGTAAAGGAGAAGAGCAGTAGAAGGTGTTGTTTGGCCGTGTACACGACCGGTCAGATCTTCGCATTCAATGACTTTCCTTTGGCCGTTTACACGACCAGTGCAAATTACAATGTGCCAAGAGATTTCATCTATTGTATTATTTGACGAATGTGCACAAGCTGAGTAGAGCCTTCTGATAGGTCTCATCCTGTTGAGACCACTACCTGCAGCGCAGGGAATTTTGATAGAGACATTAGCAAAGCCTCACAGAAGGTAAGCTTCCATGGAGGCCTCGCACAAACACATTCTCAAATACGCATGTTTGGTACAAAGCGAGATATCAAGGCTTTTTACTTTCCTAATAGTAGCAACATCAGCTGAAGCAATTCGATGGTTGTATGACTATGAATGCTTGTTTGCTCAATTTGTGAGCAATAGTATGCACCACTTGCTCCAAGCAGATTTTTCAAAAGAAAAAAGCCGCCAAAAAAAAAAAAAAGGTAGTAGCCACCAGAAAGACCATCTGTAATTCCTAGGTTCAATTAGCCTGATTACAAATATCCCCTGTACTTCTCAACTGTAAGAATGATCTTCTTGTTCGGCATTTCCAGATTCTCTAGCCCTCAAGCAATCGAAATCAGTGGACCTTTACAAGTATTATACGAGCTAATGCTTTCCCAAGCACACACTGTCGCCAGAATCATCATCAGAGCTAGCCACAGGCGTTCCAGAGGATTTACTTTGTCCATTACTGCTGCTTACTTCATTGTGGCTGTCTTCTATAGCGGTCCCAGTCTCATCTTTTTGTGCCCCGGAATCATCACCAGAGCTGCTCACATATGTTCCAGAGGATTTACTTTGCCCATGACTGCTGCTTCCATCTTTGTGGCCATCTTCTGTAGCAGAACCGCTTTCATCTTTTTGTGCCCCGGTCCCAGAGGATTTACTTCGCCCGTAATTGCTGCTTCCGATGTTGTGGCCATCTTCTATAGCAGTACCAGTCTCATCTTTTTGTGACCCAGTATCATCACCAGTGATATCCACATATGTTCCAGAGGATTGACTTTGGCCGTAACTGCTGCTTCCGTCGTTGTGGCCATCTTCTATAGCAGCACCACCCTCATCTTTTTGTGACCCGGAATCATCACCAGTAACATCCACGTACGTTCCAGAGGATTCACTCTGATCATGACTGCTGCTGCTGCCATCGTTATAGCCACCTTCTATAGGAGCACCACTATCATCTTTTTGTGCCTCAGAATCATCAGAGCTACTCACATTTGTTCCAGATGACGTACTTTGAACACGACTGCTGCTGCTGCCACCGTTGTAGCCATATTCTATGGAAGCACCACTCTCATCTTTTTGTGCCTCAGAATCATCATCAGAGCTACTCACATTCGTTCCAGAGGACGAACTTGGACCATGACTGCTGCTTCCGTCGCTGTGGGCATCTTCTATTGCAGCACCACTCTCATCTTTTTGTGCCCCAGAATCATCACCAGAGCTATTCACATACATTGTTGCCATCTTCTATAGCAACACCACTCTCATCTTATGAGGTGAAGTCGTGTTGTCGGTTGGGCAAGGCGCGGGTTTCTTTAACTGCTTACAAAGGCAAAAATTCAGATAAAAACCAAGTCACACATCAGGTCAAAGGCTCATAAACCGACAGTTAACATGATAAGTTTTACCATAGTTTGCACCAGATTGGTAATTGGATCTGCCGTCCTTCACAATTTCGTAGATCGTAGGTAGATCGTTTATCTTGTCAAAAGAGCATCTCTCTGCAAGTAGAAGTGCCAAAATGGATTAATGCTTACGAGGTTCATAATTAGTCCAGAGTCTACGGTCATCTCTCGCCCAAAATGAAGGCATCTGGTCCTCATAAAATGTCCACCAGCTAATGCAAAGATACTAACCAAAGAGAGTGCTAAGACCTATCTCAACGAAGGTGCTATAACTGCTTGACATGTTGCTCTTTCAAAGCCCAAAGTTTACACACTACTACAGACATCATGCTCAAAAGTGCTCAGTAAATGGAGCAAGAATAACATTTCAGTCACCAAACATCATCAAGTTTGTCACCTCCAGTCAATACAGAATGCATTGACGAACGTATATAAGTACAAGGACTTGTTATCGGGATAATAATGGAAAGGGAAAAACTCTAAAAACCACCATGGGAAATCAAACAATACACACGGATGGTCCATTATAACCATCAATATCTTAAGTTTCACAATGGTAGGCTTAAGAAACTAATACAAATCAATTATGGCAACGAGCGAGCAGTAAAATTTATTTTGGACAACCACATTGAGTGGCACGTTAACCAAAAGTAAATCGCCAAAGAAGCGTCATGTGGAGAGGAACATTCATAATTACGATGAGATCGCCTATGCAAAATGGAGAGGTCACAAATTTCAGTAATTAGCTGTTTCTGATAATTTATACAGTTAGAAATGCATGTCATGCTAGGACATTTTGTTCTGGCATCACTATCCATGCTAAATCACCGTTGACCACATGCGCAATACTACAGGTCTTAATTGGCATATACTCGCTCAGCAAGTTGATTAAAAGAGGTGGATATGCTGGGGCCTGAGTCCGGATTGATTGTTTCACGTGGAGCTACCATCTGAAAACATATGCACTTGGACTGAACAACCAAGAAGAGTCATTCTGTTTTCATTCTCCGATCGAAAATGGCAGATCAAGATTCTTTTTTTCCCATGCTTACGGTTAAAGATTAGAAACCACAAATTACTCCCTAAAGCTGGCATCGGGTGATCTAAGATCTTTGGTGGAAGAGGCAAAAGGATTTCGTATGAAGAACAAAAATATCTAAAAGTGCCAGAAAAGGCTCAGGGAAGAAAACAGAGCAAGGTTGTGCATTTACACCTTGAAAATTAAACACCAAAGATTCATGGCTTAGCGACTCAAGAAACCCATCAGAAAGGAGGGGGGGGGGGGGGGAGGGGGGGAGAGAGAGAGGGAGAGAGAGAGAGAGAGAGCACAGACCAGTAGTAAGAGAATTGAGAACTCCAGAACGTCTTCCATGGAAGTCGTGGAAGACATCGAGCACTTAGTTGACGATGGTCACGTTCTCACTCCGTCCTACCCAAAATCCAGAAAGACATGAAGATCTTTAGGGGCTTCTGCTAATGTTCAGAGTCAGAACCGAAAGCTCATCGAAGGATTAACCCCAGACAAAAGGGTCATCAAATCGATCACAAAGGCGCTGCCTTTCTGAGTTTTCAGAATTTTGGAGGGAAAGGACGGTTTCTTCTGTTATGAGTTCGGGTCAACCAACTGCTCACCATTTTCTTTTCCTTTTATGGTTATAGATCTCTCTCTCTCGCTCTCTCCAAATCTGCACCGTTCCAAAAAATATGTACATAGGGTTCATTTTGTTTCGTGAAAATTCAGTGATTAAAAATAATTGCTTATATCACTTACAAAAAATATTTTCAACGTCTAGGTAAACGGATATACATAAATTGTTTTGGGTGACAAAATAATTTCTATATGTTTGTCACAACATTTAACGGATTGGGTCATGAACAGAGCGGGTGCACTCTAAATCTATAAAAATAATCTCTGTTTCACATGTTTGTTCATTTTCATAGTAAATTAAATTTGATTTTATAAGTTCAGGATTACGCTCAGACATCATTGTGTTTTTTCCTCCATTGCAGGAGTCATGCCCACTTTGTAATATTCACTTAGGCTACTCAACACCTTCCAATTCAGCAGTTACCAATAAAGCAGAAATAATCTGCAGAAGGGAATATCTAAGCTGCGTCCGGATCATCTGATACCATCTGCATTAGCAAAAACTTTTTGCCATCTAAGCATGCTAGAGGGATCAGAAGCAAGGTAGTATGTAAATTGTAAGAGAAGGATGCGAAATTCGGAGGAAGTTTTCTCCCTCAAAGGAAAAATAAAAGATGGTGATCAATCAATTGTTGCAGTTGATGAGAATCCTTGCAGCTCTCTTGTTGATAAGAAGAGTAATTATGCTGAGTCTGTATGAACGTCACTGACTGATTCTTCAATCGAATTCTATCCCCAAGAGACATTGATAAAATCCTGAGGCATATTTACCCAGAAACTAGAAAAAGGAATAGCAGTCGTTAAGATTTGGAAGTCAGTAGAACTCTTCAGAAGATGTGATGTCTTGGAAATTCAACTTTTGTAACGCCGGAAGTCGATGTAAATGATATGAAAATATAATCATAGTCGACTTATACTTTGGACTATAAGGACTGCAGAGATGAAAATTTGGACGAATTCTAAACTTTAGATTATTTCGAATTGGGTTTCGAATTTGATCCGCGGTGAATTGGAATTGTCGTTTTCGCGATCGAGCCTAACCTCGACTGAGCTTGGCCAATGAATTTACCGAAAACACCTTCGTCCTGTATACCAAAATTTCGTTTTAGTCCCGGCGCGCCAAATGACCATTTTGCCCCTACTTATACATATAAGACAAGATTGATTATTGGGCATATAGGATAAAAATTCCACCAAGGTCAAGGTGGAACCCACCATTTCTCTGCCCCATGCACGTACATGTCAGCCTCAGTCTCTTCCTTCTGCTTCTTATTTCTTCTTCTTTCTTCTTCGTTAGACTTGGCCGTGAACGATCGCGCCCTTGCCGATCCAATGCCCCTCCTTCCACCGTCGTTTTGCGCGACCACCGCCTCACCACCGACAGCCACCGCCCTCAGCTACTCTCCGCCGCCGTCTTGACCCGAGTTGGACCGCCGTCATCGTTGAATGGCCTAGAAATCGGCTCGGCAAGCCTGCCCTGTTTTCGGGTCAGTGAACTCGAGAACTTCATGGCCTCCTCCGGCCACCACGGTCGCCACCGATGCCGACTACCGCCCCTCAGCTGACTGCCGTCCTCCCCTCGACCGTCCCGACCCAACCCTATCGGCCGTCCGTCGCCAGAAAGCCGCCCCGAAGTCCCGGTGCCCTATTTTGGACCAAGTTCGGTTCGGTCTTCGATCCGGCCGAACCAGCCGCCGTAGTGCCTCACCTGTCACGTCCCGACTCTCGAACCCGCGACATCCCTTGCCAAATCGCCACCAGGTCATAATAGATAGCGTCCCAGACAACTGTTATCGACCTAAGATTATATTGCGCAAGCGAAACGTACCATCTTCCATTCAATAAAACCATATGGGATAGATAGAAAGTAAGACCAGATACAATGCTAAAAACTGATGAGAATAGATGATTTATAACCTTACAGAGCCATCAACTAATAATTACAACCCCATGCTTCGGGGCGGCCCTCTAGGACTCACAAAAAGATAGAGGAGTCAGGTAAGGTTAACTCTCATCTATCCCAAAACAGTACCCCCCACAAAAACATCATCAGTTCCCTGACCGCAAAAGGAACCTAACTCTCTACTGGGAAAACTCGACATCAGGGTCGTCATAACCAACCGGGGGAGCCGGGTCGTTCGGGTCATCACAAGAACTCTGGCTAGAATGCACAGAGGGGGCTACTGATTGCTCAGGCTCAAGCTAGAGCTCCATACCAGGCGCGGGATCCACCACTTCCCCATCAGGTGTATCAATATCCATCGGGTCCTAACCAGGGATATTAGGGACCCCCTGAAGAGGTGGCCCCTCAAATCCTCGAAGCGGACCGAAGAGATCCATCCCATCACGAAGATACCAGGCCTTAAAGAGGTGTGCCACCAGATGTGGCATCCCTTCATCGACCCATATCGTCGTGATGTGACGTTCCCACATCTGGTCCATACTTGGTACCGGATGGAGACTGATATCAAGTGATGAGTCAGTGGGGGTGCCGAACCGCACCGGTCTCTCCATTTCTTCGGACCTAAAAAATTTGTCCCACGACGGGGTGAGAAATGAATCTCAGTGAATCAAGCCTAATCTCGGTTAGGACAATGATTCGCCCAGAACATCCTAAGCACCACGAAAAGATCACAAGATTTTAACAGAGATATATATATATATATATATATATATATATATATATATCAATCAAAATAAATTTATCAAATCTACAACCAACAGAAGCACAACCATTCAGGCATATATAAGTCCATTTTTAATCAATCACCCACGCGACTGGCGTGATAGAAACATCAATAGTGCGATCCCGCACTCTTCTGGCAAAACCAGGCTACGTCCACTTTACCCTCTCAGCGACGGCTACTACAAGCGGTGTATCCAATGCACCCGGCACGGCACTGCAAGTAGGCATTCCTTAAAAAGTGGCTTCGGTCCATCACAAGCTGCGACCGGCATCCGATAATCTCTTAAAACCGTACGACTGGCACGGGGCATGGATTATCGTGCTTCTGACAAGTCGCGAATTCCCGTACAATCTGTACGGCACAAGTACCCAAGGTACAATGCGAGCTTGCCAGGTAGCGTCATTGACCCTTTAAATGACCACACAAATTTCATTCGGCAATCAACTCATTGATTATCTTGGATTAACGCCAAAATCCACAAGAAATACAATCAACTCGGCCCTAAGGCCCACAAGATTCCCAATTGAGCATTTCAGCCAGGCAAATAAACCAATCAAGCAATTCACTCACTCTCGAGTAATCAACTTAATCCGGCAATTTCAAGCTCAATTCATACTAGAAATCTTAATTCTCAGTCAAATTATATCAATTAATCGTTCGCTCGTCTCTAACCTGTCACTCACTCGCGAACAACTCAATCAATCAATTAATTGCTAAATTACCACAAAAAGCCACAGACAATTAATCGATCGACCATGTATCCTAACCATGGTTTCTATCTAAACCGGTCCCGATCGAAATAATTTTTTTAAAAAATAAATAAACAAACAAACAAACAAACAAATAAATAAATAAAACTAATCCTAAGCGCAATTAGCGCCCTAACCAAGATTTAGAGTCAACTCACTATGTGAGTTAGCTCGATCGGCGGCGGCGGCGGCGGCGGTGGCGGCGTCGACGGCGGCGGCGTCGGCGGCTGTGGCGGCGGCGATAAAACTAAGGTTTATCCCGCGGCGGATCGAGCTCAAACTTCGGCGACACCCCTCGGGAGTCCGGCGAAGGCCCCGGAACAGGTGGCCGGTGGCGGAGCTCCGGCGAGCGGCGGCCGGCAGCCTGCAACAGTGCAAAAAATCAGTATATTCATTTGGCGACTTTGCTATTTTGGCCATTTTCCGGCGACACGGGCCGGGACAAGGCCGGCCAAGGGTTGGGGGCTCACCCAGGGATCGGTGGGGGTCGATCGGGACAGGTGGACGGCGGCAGAAGGCGGCCGACGACGACGGACAGTCACGATCAGTGGCCGTCCTATTTTTGCACCGAAACAGGGGTTTCGATCGGCGGCCGTTTTCGGCAGCCACGCGCGGCGACCGGCGGAGGCGAGATGGGTGGCGGTAGAGGAGACTCAGGGGAGTCGTCTGGCGGTGGCGGTGTGGTACGGTGGCGAATGTGGCGGCCGGATCGAAGACCGGAACGAACTGGGTTCAAAATAGAGCACCGGAACTTCCAAGCCTGATTCCGGCGATTCTGGCGGCTAACAGTCAGCGACGAGGGGTCGGATCGGTCTAGGGGAAGTCGGGGATTAGCTAGGTGGTGGTGGTCGGCGTTGGTGGCGGCCATGGCGGCCGGAGGAGGCCGCGGAGTCCTCGGGTCTCCTGACTCGAAAATAGGGCACGCTCGGCCGTGGATTTTCTATGGCGAAACGACAGCGACGGCGGCTCGGCCGGGGTCCAGGCGACGGCGGGAAGTAGCTGGAGACAGTGGCTGCCGGTGGTGGTGCGGTGGTCGCGAAAAATGGCCTCGAACGGAGGAGGATTCGATCGGTTGAAGGAGGAGCGTTCGTCGGTCAACAAAAAAAAAAATGAAGAAGAGAAGAGCAGAAGAAGAAGAAGGAACGGAGAAGAAGAGAGAAGCGATAGAGAGACGTGCGTTGGGCAGAGAGAGGAATGGCCCACCTTGACTTCAAAGGCCAAAAATTAAATTTTTTTTGTCTTATATGAATGAATAATTGAGGGAGGGCAAAATGGTAATTTTGGTGCGCCGGAACTGAAACGAAATTTTTGGTGTACTGATTGAAGGGTAATTTCGGCAATTTCACTGGCCAAGCTCGGTCAAGATTAAGCTCGTTTGCAAAAACGGCAATTTAAAAATCACTGCGGATTGATTTCGAAACTCAATTCGAAATAATCTAAAGTTCAGAATTCGTCCAAATTTTCGTCTTTTCAGTCCTTATTGTCCAAAATGGGCATCGACTATGACTATACATTCATATCAATTAATCGACTTCCAGCGCTTACAAGGATTGAATTTCCAGGACGTCACAACTCTCCCCCACTTAGGAAATTTCGTCCTCGAAATTACAGCACAGTTCTAATTACTCAAAAAGAGAAGGATAACTAAGCTTCATAACTTCTTCGTTCTCCCACGTAGCTCCTTCTGTACCATGGTGTTGCCAAACCACCTTGACTAACGGAATTGTCTTAGATAGTAGTACCTGCTCTTTCCTGTCTACGATCCTGACTGGTCGCTCCACGTATGATGCCCGTTCATCCAAATCAATTTCCTCGTAACTCAACACATGAGCAGGGTCTGGCTCATACTTCCTCAACATCGATACGTGGAAAACATTATGCACTTGAGCAAGTCTAGGCGGCAATGCGAGTCGATAAGCCAAAATTCCAATTCGTTCTAGGATTTCAAATGGTCCAACGTACCTCAAGCTCAGTTTTCCTTTCCTGCCAAAACGGGATGTTCCTCTTATAGGTGACACTTTCAGAAAGACATGGTCGCCTACTTGAAATTCCAAAGGTCTGCGCCTTTTATCAGCATAACTTTTCTGGCGACTCTGAGCTGTTTTTAATATATCTCTAATCACTTTAATTGCTTCCATCGATTGTTCTACTAACTCAGGGCCAGTTATCTTCCTTTCTCCAACCTCATCCCAACAGACTGGTGTCCTGCAAGCCCTGCCATACAAGGCCTCAAAAGGTGCCATCTTAATACTCTGTTGGTAGCTGTTATTATAGGCAAATTCAACCAAATGCAAATGTTCCTCCCAGTTACCTCTGAAATCCAAAACACATGCTCTCAACATGTCCTCTAAGGTCTGAATCGTTCTTTCAGACTGACCATCTGTCTGCGGGTGATAAGCTGTACTAAATTGCAACTTCGTTCCTAAAGCAGTTTGTAGACTCTTCCAAAATATAGCGGTGAATTTAGGATCTCGATCAGAAGTGATCGTCACTGGCACACCATGCAACCTTACAATATGCCTCACATACAACTCTGGGTATCTGTCTAAAGCGAAGTCCTTTCTTACTGGAATAAAGTGCGCTGACTTCGTTAGTCTATCCACCACGACCCAAATTGAATCATGCCCTCGCTGACTCCTTGGTAAACCCATCACGAAATCCATCGTGATATGCTCCCATTTCCACTCTGGAATTTCCAAAGGCTGTAGTAGTCCTCCAGGTTTGCAATGCTGCGCTTTGACCTGCTGGCAGGTCAAACATTTAGCCACATGTTTGGCTATATCAGTTTTCATACCATTCCATCAGTAATGCTGTTTCAAATTCTGATACATCTTTGTACTCCCAGGATGAATACTATAACTACTACGATGTGCTTCTGATAATATCTCCTCCTTTAAATTTTCATCCTCCGGCACAACCAAACGTCCTCTAAATTTAAGTATCCCATCCTCAGCTATTTGAAAATCGACCCTTCGTTTGGTTGGATCTCCTTGCAGGATCTTCTGAATACAGGGGTCTGTGGACTGCAAGGCCTTAATTTTAACTTGCACTTCTGGCTCGATTCTCAAGGTAGCCACGAGACTCGACAGGTGGCTTATCTCCAGTTTAAAGTTTGAGTCTCTTAATTGCTCAAGTAAGCGCCACTCCTGCACTTGCAATTGAGTAATCACTGATTTTCTACTCCGGGCATCAGCAACCTTATTTGCCTTACCAGGATGGTACAGGATCTCACAGTCATAATCTTTTAATAACTCCATCCATCGGCGCTGTCTCATGTTCAGCTCCCTTTGAGAGAACAGGTATTTCAGACTTTGATGATCAGTGTATACCTGAAAACTTTCCCCAATCAAATAGTGTCTCCAGATCTTCAAGGCAAACGCGACCGCAGCTAACTCCAAGTCGTGTGTAGGATAATTCAACTCATGCGGTCTCAACTGACGAGACGCATACGCTACCACCCTGCCATGCTGCATTAAAACACAACCCAGCCCCCTAAGCGAAGCATCCCTATAAATTTCATAACCACCAGGACCAGACGGAATTGTCAGAACAGGAGCCGTAGTTATCCTATGCTTAAGCTCTGGGAAACTACGCTCGCACTTGTCTGTCCATTGAAACTTCATATCTTTCTTCAGCAATTTAGTCAAAGGCGAGGCTATAGCTGAGAATCCTTCCACAAATCGCCTGTAATAACCTGCCAAACCCAAGAAACTTCTAATTTCTATAGCAGTTGTCGGTCTCGACCAATTAATAACTGCCTCAATTTTAACCGGATCCATAGCAATACCTTCACTCGAAACTACGTGGCCTAAGAACGCCACGCTAGCTAACCAAAACTCACACTTACTGAACTTAGCATACAATTGATGCGTTCTCAGAGTTTCCAGAACTATTCTTAGGTGTTGCTCATGATCTTTAGAACTCTTCGAGTACACTAGGATATCATCTATAAAAACAATCACAAAGTGATCCAGAAACTCCTTGAACACTCTGTTCATCAGATCCATAAAAGCAGCAGGAGCATTCGTCAAACCAAACGGCATCACTGTGAACTCGTAATGCCCATAACGTGTTCTAAATGCCGATTTCGGTATATCCTCTTTTCTGATTCTCAACTGATGGTATCCCGTCCGTAGATCAATTTTTGAAAATATAGATGCTCCCTACAATTGATCGAACAAGTCGTCAATTCTTGGCAGTGGGTACTTATTCTTGATCGTCACCTGATTCAACTGCCTATAGTCAAGACACAATCTCAAAGACCCATCCTTTTTCTTAACGAACAAGACAGACGCTCCCCATGGCGAGGCACTAGGGCGAATGAATCCCTTGTCTAACAACTCTTGCATTTGAACCTTAAGTTCTTTCAATTCTGATAACGCCATTCTATATGGCGCCTTAGAAATCGGCTCCGTCCCCGGAGCTAATTCTATCACAAACTCGATTTCTCTTTCTGGTGGTAAACTAGGTAATTCTTGGGGGAAAACATCTGAAAACTCACATACAATCGCAATATTCTCCAATTTCAGTTCTTTAGCAGATGTATCTACCACAGAAGCCAAATAACCTTGGCACCCATCTCCCAACAATCGAGCCGCCTCTAACGACGATATCATCACAGTCGAGGTTCCTCCTCGATTACCCAAAAATTCATAGCTACTACCATCCATCGGATTAAACCGTATTACCTTATTAAAGCAGTCCATTGCGGCTCTTTGCTTTACCAACCAATCCATTCCCACAATCAAGTCAAAGTCGTACATTTCCAGCACATTCAAATCTATCTTACTCTCATGGCCATCCACTACAAGTCTGCATTCAGGACAGCTCACCGTAGCCACTACTTTATCTTTCAATGGCGTAGATACATTAAGCAAAATATCTAAAGGTACCAAGTTCAATTCAGATAATTTAACGAACTGATCCGCAACAAAAGAATGGGTGGCGCCCGGATCAAATAATGCGTATGCTACTTGGTCATGCAAGAGGAACGTACCTGTAACAGTCGGCGAATCCTTCGCCGCTTCCCGAGTGACTGCAAAAACCCTTCCTTGTGCCGGCGGACGATTCTGGAAGTTTGACGGCACAGTTCCTCTAGGCTGCCCTCCCTACTGGGGTTGTGCCTGTCCACCTTGCCTCTACAGGCAGTCCCTCACCTGATGGCCCAGCTGGCCACAACCAAAACAAGCACCACCTCGATACGGGCACAAACCAGGCCCATGCCTCTGTCGACACAAGCTGCACACCTCATTCTGACGAAATGTCGGCTTACTAATCACCCCTCGGCGATTTGTCGGAATGTGACTCCGGTTGTTAAACATGGGTTTCTTCCCTTGTCTCCTATCGAATTTGTTTGGGGAAGCAAATCGTGATCCAGATGCAGTAGCCCTTTCAGACAAGTCCCGCTCCACTATCAGCGCCCTTGCGTAGATATCATCATAGTCTTGGAGGTCGAGCGGTGCCAGGGCACTCTTAATCTCGGGCTTCAATCCGTCCTTGAACCTTCTAGCTCTATCCTCCGGATCCTCAATCATTCTCGGAGCATACTTAGACAGTTCAGAAAACTTTGCCTCGTACTGGTCAATTGTCATCTGATTCTGACGGAGGCGGAAAAACTCAGCCATCTTTTGCTCCCTAGCTGTCCTCGAAAAGTATTTATTATTGAAAACCTCCACAAAAGTATTCCATACTGGAATTATACCTTCCCAAAAAGTTCTACCCTTGACAGCTCTCCACCACGTACTAGCATTCCCTTCGAGTTGATAAACTGCCAAAGTAACTTTATCCCTATCTGAGCATCTCAGCAAATCGAATGCTTTCTCCATCCCTTCGACCCATCAAGTAGTAGCTTCAGGGTCTCCACTTCCAGTGAATTTAGGTGGCTTCAATTTGAGAAACTATTCCACCAGCTTTTGAGCCTTACGCTCCTCATTGTCATTATAGGTAGGGGACTCGCCGACGAAACTGCAAACGGAATCGCAGATGAAGTCCCAGCAGCAGCGACAGTAGCTGCGGCTTGATTCTTTACTTGCTGCCCCATCAAATCTCCAATAGTACCTAAGGCTTGCATGACTTCCGCCATGGTCGGTTCCCTTCCAGTAGGTCCGGTAGGTTCTGCAGCAGAGGCTGTAGTAGGGGGTGCAATAGGGGACACCGCAGGCGGTACTCTTTCAACATCAACCAATTCTTCCACTGGCCTTAAAGGCCTCCTTCGAGGTGCTCGGGGTGCTCTTCTACCACGTCCGCTCATTTCGCAGTAAAAAGTGAAGTCCTGCTTACCCCATAGCAAAACGTGGTCAGAAAGAAACCCTTAAATTCTACCACAAAATTAACAATCATAGCCATAGCAACCAAAAATCTTACTAACTATCCCATTTCTCAACGCTCCTTATCACTCCATGCCAATGACCAGATGGATCAGGCTGACCTTGCTCTGATACCACCTTGGGCGGGGATGTCACGTCCCGACTCTCGAACCCGTGACATCCCTTGCCAAATCGCCACCAGGTCATAATAGATAGCGTCCCAAGCAACTGCTATCGACCTAAGATTATATTGCGCAAGCGAAACGTACCATCTTCCATTCAATAAAACCATATGGGATAGATAGGAAGTAAGACCATATATCACAATACTAAAAACTGATGAGAATAGATGATTTATAACCTTACAGAGCCATCAACTAATAATTACAACCCCATGCTTCGGGGCGGCCCTCTAGGACTCACAAAAAGATACAAGAGTCAGGTAAGGTTAACTCTCATCTATCCCAAAACAGTACCCCCACAAAAACATCATCAGTTCCCTGACCGCAAAAGGAACCTAACCCTCTACTGGGAAAACTCGACATCTGGGTCGTCATAACCAACCGGGGGAGCCGGGTCGTTCGGGTCATCACAAGAACTCTAGCTAGAATGCACAGAGGGGCTACTGATTGCTCAGGCTCAAGCTCGAGCTCCATACCAGGTGCGGGATCCACCACTTCCCCATCAGGTGTATCAATATCCATCGGGTCCCAAGCGGGGATATTAGGGACCCCCTGAAGAGGTGGCCCCTCAAATCCTCGAAGTGGACCGAAGAGATCCATCCCATCACAAAGATACCAGGCCTTAAAGAGGTGTGCCACCAGATGTGGCATCCCTTCATCGACCCATATCGTCGTGATGTGACGTTCCCACATCTGGTCCGTACCTGGTACCGAATGGAGACTAATATCAAGTGATGAGTCAGTGGGGGTGCTGAACCGCACCGGTCTCTCCATTACTTCGGACCTGAAAAATTTGTCCCACGACGGGGTGAGAAATGAATCTCAGTGAATCAAGCCTAATCTCAGTTAGGACAATGATTCGCCCAGAACATCATAAGCACCACGAAAAGATCACAAGATTTTAACAGAGATATATATATAGATATCAATCAAAATAAATTTGTCAAATCTACAACCAACAGAAGCACAACCATTCAGGCATATATAAGTCCATTTTTAATCAATCACCACGCGACTGGCGTGATAGAAACATCAATAGTGCGATCCCGCACTCTTCTGGCAAAACCAGGCTACGTCCACTTTACCCTCTCAGCGACGGCTACTACAAGCGGTGTATCCAGTGCACCCGGCACGACACTGCAAGTAGGCATTCCTTAAAAAGTGGCTTCGGTCCATCACAAGCTACGACCGGCATCCGATAATCCCTTAAAACCGTACGACTGGTACGGGGCATGGATTATCGTGCTTCTGACAAGTCGCGAATTTCCGTACAATCTGTACGGCACAAGTACCCAAGGTACAATGCGAGCTTGCCAGGTAGCGTCATTGACCCTTTAAATGACCACACAAATTTCATTCGGCAATCAACTCATTGATTATCTTGGATTAACGCCAAAATCTACAAGAAATACAATCAACTCGGCCCCAAGGCCCACAAGATTCTCAATTGAGCATTTCAGCCAGGCAAACAAACCAATCAAGCAATTCACTCACTCTCGAGTAATCAACTTAACTCGGCAATTTCAAGCTCAATTCATACTAGAAATCTTAATTCTTAGTCAAATTATATCAATCAATCGTTCACTCGTCTCTAACCTGTCACTCACTCGCGAACAACTCAATCAATCAATTAATTGCTAAATTACCACAAATAGCCATAGATAAATAATCGATCGACCATGTATCCTAACCATGGTTTCTATCTAATCCGGTCCCGATCGAAATAAATTTTTTAAAATAAATAAATAAATAAATAAATAAAACTAATCCTAAGCGCAATTAGTGCCCTAACCAAGGTTTAGAGTCAACTCACTATGTGAATTAGCTCGATCGGCGACGGCGGCGGCGGCGGCGGCTGCTTCGTCGGCGGCGGCGGCGGCTGCTTCGTCGGCGGCGGCGGCGGCGGCGATAAAACTAAGGTTTATCGCGCGGCGGATCGAGCTCAAACTTCGGCGACACCCCACGGGTGTCCGGCGAGGTCGCCCGAATAGGTGCCGGCGGCGGAGCTCCGCCGAGCGGCGGCCGGCAGCCTGCAACAGTTAAAAAAATCACTATATTCATTTGGCAACTTTGCTATTTTGGCCGTTTTCCGGTGACACGGGCCGGGACAAGGCCGGCCAAGGGTCGGGGGCTCACCCAGGGATCGGTGGGGGTCGGTCGGGACAGGTGGACGGCGGTGGAAGGTGGCCGGCGACGGCGGACAGCCACGATCAGTGGCCGTCCTATTTTTGCACCGAGACAGGGGTTTCGGTCGGCGGCCGTTTCCGGTGGCCACGCGCGGCGACAGGCGGAGGCGAGCTGGGTGGCGGTAGAGGAGACTCAGGGGAGTCATCTGGCAGTGGCAGTGTGGCACGGTGGCGACTATGGCGGCCGGATCGAAGACAGGAACGAACCGGGTTCAAAACAGAGCACTGGAACTTCCATGCCTGATTTCAGCGATTTCGACGGCTGACGGTCGGCGACGAGGGGTCGGATCGGTCGAGGGGAAGTCGAGGGTTCGCTGGGTGTTGGTGGTGGGGGTAGGTGTTGGTGGCGGCGGTGGCGGCCGGAGGAGGCCGCGGAGTCCTTGGGTCTCATGACCCGAAAACAGGGCACGCTCGGGCGCGGATTTTCTTCGGCGAAATGACAGCGACGGCGGCTCGGCCGGGGTCCAGGCGACGACGGGGAGTAGCTGGAGACAGTGGCTGCCGGTGTTGGTGCGGTGGTCGCGAAAAATGACCGCGAATGGAGGAGGATTCGATCGGTTGAAGGAGGAGCGTTCGTCGGTCAACAAAAAAAAAATGAAGAAGAGAAGAGCAGAAGAAGAAGAAGGAACGAAGAAGAAGAGAGAAGCGACAGAGAGACGTGCGTTGGGCAGATAGAGGAATGGCCCTCCTTGACTTCAAAGGCCAAAAATTAAATTTTTTTGTCTTATATGAATGAATAATTGAGGGAGGGCAAAATGGTAATTGTGGCGCGCCGGGACTAAAACGAAATTTTTGGTGTACTGATCGAAGGGTAATTTCGGCAATTTCATTGGCCAAGCCCGGTCAGGATTAAGCTCGTTTGCTAAAATGGCAATTTAAAAATCACCGCGGATTGATTTCGAAACTCAATTCGAAATAATCTAAAGTTCGGAATTCGTCCAAATTTTCGTCTTTTCAGTCCTTATTGTCCAAAATGGGCGTCGACTATAACTATACATTCGTATCATTTAATCGACTTCCGGCGCTTACAAGGATTGAATTTTCAGGACGTCACATCACCGCCACCACCGATCGCTTCCTCGGAGTCCCCTCTAGCACCTCGGAGCTCACCGCCACCTGTCGCCGCGCGTGGCGCCTGGAATCTGCCGTCTATCAACTCTCCTGTTTCGGCACCGAGAAGGGCAGTTTTTGATCGCGGCTGTTCGCTAGCGGCGGCCGCCTTCTGCTACCGTCCACCGGTCCCGGCCGATTCCCACCGACCCTTGGGTGAGCTCTCGAACCTTGGCTGGCCTTGTCCCGGCCCATGTTGTTGGGAAATGCCCAAAACAATTCGATTCGCCGGTTTTGGTTACTGACACTTACTGTTTTAAGCCGCTGGTCGCCGCTCGCCGGAGCTCCGACACCGGCCACCTTTTCCGGCAACCTCGTCGGACTTTCCCGGGGTGTCGCCAAAGTTTGAGCTCGGGTCATCGCGCGATAAACCCTATTTTAGCTATCGCCGTCGCCGCCGCTCGAGCTAACTCACGTTGTGAGTTGACCCTAAACCTTGGTTAGGGTGCTAATTGCACTTAGGATTAGTTTTAATTAATTAATTAATAATTTTAAAAAATTAATATCGAAACCGGTTTAGATAGAAATGATGGTTAGGATAAATGGCCGATCGATTATTTCTCTGTGACTATTTGTGGTAATTTATCAATTGATTGATTGATTGTATTTGTTCGCGAGCGAGTGACAGGTTAGAGACGAGCGAACGATTGATTATTATAAATCGACTGCGAAATAAGAAATATAATACGAATTGAGCTCGAAATTGCCGGGTTGAATTAATTGCTTGCGAGTGTGTTAATTGCCTGATTGGTTTGGTTGCTTGGCTGAAATGCTCGACTGAGAGTCTTGTGGGCCTTGGGGCTGAGTTTGTTGCATTTCTGTATGAATTTTTGCATTAATTATAAATAAATAATGAGTTGTTTGCGGAGTGCGATTTGTGTGGTCATTAAAGGATTAATGACGTTGTCACGTCTCGACTCTCGAACCCGCGACATCCCTAGCCAAATCGCCACCAGGTCATAAAAGATAGCGTCCCAGGCAACTGCTATCGACCTAAGAATATACTGCGCATGCGAAACGTACAATCTTCCATCCGATAAAATCACATGGGATAGATAGGAAGAAAAGCCAGATAACACAACACTAAAATAAACTGATGAGAATAGATGATCTAAAACCTTATAGAGCCATCAACTGCTAATTACAACCCCACGCTTCGGGGCGGCCCTCTAGGACTCGCAAAAACATACAGGAGTCAGGTAAGGTTAACTCTCATTTACTCCAAAACAATACCCCCACAAAAACATCACCAGTTCCCTGACCACAAAAGAAAATTAACCCTCTACTGGGTAAACTCGACATCCGATTCGTCATAACCAACCGAGAGAGCCGGGTCGTTCGGGTTGTCACAGGAACTCTGGCTAGCATGCATAGAGGGGGCTACTGACTGCTTAGGCTCGAGCTCAGGTTGCATACCGGGTGCGGGATCCACCACCTCCCCATCAGGCGTATCGATGTTCATCGGGTCCCAAGCGAGGATTTAGAGACCCCCTGAAGAGGTGGCCCCTCAAATCCTCTGAGAGGACCAAAGAAATCCACCTCATCACGAAGATACCAGGCCTTGAAGAGGTGTGCCACCAGCTGTGGCATCCCCTCATCGACCTATATCGTCGTGATGTGGCGTTCCCATATCTGGTCCGTACTTGACATCGGGTGGAGACTGACATCGTGTGATGAGTGGGTGGGGGTACATTTCGCACCGGTCTTTCCATTATCTTAGACCTGAAAAGTTATCCCACGATGGGGTGAGAATTTAATCTCAGTGAATCAAGCCTAATCTCGGTTAGGACATTGATTCGCCTATGATATCCTAAGCACCACAATAAGTCACAAGATATCAATAGATATATATCAATAAAATAAATCTGTCAAATCAATAACCAACAGAAGGACAACCATTCAGGCGTACAGAAGACATCACACAAGTTCATTATTAAACAATGACCCACGCGACTGGCGTGATAGAAACATCAATAGTGCGATCCCGCACTCTTCTGGCAGGACCAAGCTACGTCCACTTTTCCCTCTCAGCGACGGCTACTACAAGCGGTGTATCCAGTGCACCAGGCACGGCACTGCAAGTAGGCATTCCTTAAAAAGGAGCTTCGGTCCATCACAAGCTACGACCGGCATCCAATAATCCCTTAAAACCGTACGATTGGCACAGGGCATGGATTATCGTGCTTCTGACAAGTCGCAAATTTCTATACAATCTGTTCGGCACGAGTACCCATGGTACAATGCGAACTTGCCAGGTAACGTCATTGATCCTTTAAATGATCACACAAATTGCATTCGGCAATCAACTTATTATTTATCTTTGATTAATGCCAAAATCCATAAGGAAATACAATCAACTCGGCCCCAAGGCCCACAAGACTCCCAATCGGGCATTTCGGCCAAGCAACCAAACCAGTCAAGCAATTCACGCACTTGTAAGCAATCAACTCAACTTGGAAATTTCGAGCTCAATTCATATTATCAATCTTAATTCTTAGTCGAATTATAACAATCAATCGCTCGCTCGTCTCTAACTTGTCGCTCGCTCGCGAATAAACACAATCAATCAATTACTTGATAAATTACCACAATTAGCTACAGATAAATAATCGATCGGCCATTTATCCTAACTATCGTTTCTATCTAAAACGATCCCGATCAATTTTTTTAATAAATAAATAAATAAAACTAGTCCTAAGCACAATTAGCGCCCTAATCAAGGTTTAGGGTCAACTCACAACGTGAGTTAGCTCGAGTGGCGGCGGCGGCGGCGAGGGCGACGGTGGCGGTGGAGGCGGCGGCGACGGCGGTAAAACTAAGGTTTATCGCGCGGCGGGCCGGGCTCAAACTTCGGCGACACCCTGAGGAAGTCAGGCGAGGTCGCCGAAACAGGTGGCCGGTGGCGAAGCTCCGACGAGCGGCGGTCGGCGGCCTGAAACAGTGAGAAACAATAAACTCAACCGGCGAACCATACTGTTTTGGCTATTTTTCCGGCGACACGGGCCGGGACAAAGCCGGCCAAAGGTCGGGGGCTTACCCAGGGATCAGTGGGGTCGGCCGAGACCGGTGGACTGCGGCGGGAGGTGGCCAGAGGCGGCGGACAGCCACGATTAGTGACTGCCCTGTTCGGCGCCGAAACAGGAGCTTTGGTCGGCGATCGATTCCGGGCGCCACGCGCGGAGGTGAGCTGGGTGGAGGTAGATGGGACTCAGGGGAGTTGTCCGGCGGTGGCGGTGAGGCACGGCGGCGGTCGTGGTGGCCGGATTGAAGACCGGACAAAACCGTGCCCAAAGCAAGGCACCGGAACTTCAGGGCTCGATTCCGGCGACTTCGGCGGCTGATGGCCGGTGGGGGTGGGTCAGATCGGTCGAGGGGGAGTCGGGGGTCAGCTGAGGGGCGGTGGTCGGCGTCGGTGGCGGCTGTGGCGGCCGGAGGAGGCCGAGAAGTTCTCGGGTCCTTTGACCCGAAAACAGGGTAGGTTTGGCCGCGACTTCTCTTCGGCCGATCGACGGCGACGGCTGCTCGGCTCGGGTCAGGGCGGCGGAGGGGAGTAGCTGAGGACGGTGGCTGTCGGTGGTGGGGCGGTGGTCGCGAAAAAAGGCGGCGACGGAGGAGGATTAGATCGGCAAACGTTGGTCGTTCTCGGTCCAAATACAAAGAAGGAAAAGAAGAACAACGAAGAAGAAGGCAGAAGAAAAAGACAGAGGAAGGGGATGTGCGGCAGTACAGAGGTGGGCCACGAGCAAGACTTTGAAGACCAACATTAATTTTTTTTTTGTCTTTTGTGTATGAATAATTGGGGGGTAAAATGGTAATTTTGGCGCGTCGGGACTGAAACGAAATTTTTTTCTGGTACATTGAACGAAGGGTAATTTCGATAATTTCACTGGCCAAGCTCGGTCAGGGTTAAGATCGATTGCGAAAACGACAATTCAAAATCACCGCGGATTAATTTCGAAACTCGATTCGAAATAACCTAAAGTTTAGAATTCGTCCAAATTTTCGTCTCTTCGGTCCTTATAGTCCAAAATAGACGTCGACTAAGATTATAAATTCATATCCTTTAATCGACTTCCGACGCTTACAAAAGTTGAATTTTCCGGACGTCACAACTCTCCCTCACTTAGGAAATTTCGTCCTCGAAATTACAGCACAGTTCTCATTATTCAAAAAGATAAGGATAACTAAGCTTCATAACTTCTTCGTTCTCCCATGTAGCTCCTTTAGTACCATGGTGTTGTCAAGTCACCTTGACTAACGAAATTATCTTGGATCGGAGTACTTGCTCTTTCCTGTCCACGATCCTGACTGGTCGCTCCACATATGACGCCCGTTCATCCAAATCAATTTCCTCGTAACTCATCACATGAGCAGTGTCTGGCTCGTACTTCCACAACATCGATACGTGGAAGACGTTATGCACTTGAGCAAGTCTAGGCGGCAATACGAGTCGATAAGCCAAAATTCCGATTCATTCTAGGATTTCAAACGATCCAACATACCTCGGACTCAACTTTCCTTTCCTACTAAAACGGGATGTTCCTCTCATAGGTGACACTTTCAGAAAGACATGATCACCTACTTGAAATTCCAACGGTCTGCGCCTTTTATCAGCATAACTTTTCTAGCGACTCTAAGCTATTTTTAATTTATCTCTAATCATCTTAATTGCTTCCATTGACTGTTCCACTAACTCAGGGCCAGTTATCTTCCTTTCTCCAACCTCATCCCAATAGACTGGCGTCCTGCAAGCTCTGCCATATAAGGCCTCGAAAGGTGCCATCTTAATACTCTGTTGGTAGCTGTTATTATAGGCAAACTCAACCAAATGTAACTGCTCCTCCCAGCTACCTTTGAAATTCAGAACACATACTCTCAACATGTCCTCCAAGGTCTGAATCGTTCTTTCAGACTGGCTATCTGTCTGCGGGTGATAAGCTGTACTAAATTGCAGCTTCGTCCCTAAAGTAGTTTGTAGACTCCTCCAAAATATAGTAGTGAATTTGGGATCTCAGTTAAAAGTGATTGTGACTAGCACACCATGCAACCTTACAATATACCTCATATACAACTCTACGTATTTGTCTAAGGTGAAGTCTTTTCTTATTGGAACAAAGTGCGCTGACTTCGTTAGCCTATCTACCACAACCCAAATTGAATCATGCCCTCGCTGACTCCTTGGCAAACCCATCACGAAATCCATTGTGATATGCTCCCACTTCCACTCTGGAATTTCCAAAGGCTGCAGCAGTCCTCCAGGTTTGCAGTACTACGCCTTGACCTACTAACAGGTCAAACACTTAGCCACATGTTTGGCTATATCTTTTTTCATACCGTTCCACCAGAAATGCTGCTTCAAATTCTGATATGTCTTTGTACTCCCAGGATGGATACTATAACTACTACGATGTGCTTCTGATAATATCTCCTCCTTTAAATTTTCATCCGCAGGCACAACCAAACGTCCTCTAAACTTAAGTATCCCATTCTCAGATATTTGAAAATTGACCCTTCGTTTGGTCGGATCTCCTTGCAGGATCTTCTGAATAAAAGGGTCCGTGGACTACAGGGTCTTAATTTTAACTTGCACTTTCGGCTCGATTCTCAAGGTAGCCACGAGACTCGATAGGTGGCTTATCTCCAGTTTAAAGTCTGAGTCTCTCAATTGTTCAAGTAAATGCCACTCATGCACCTGTAATTGAGCAATCACTGATTTTTTGATCAGGGCATTAACAACCTTGTTCGCCTTACCAGGATGATACAGGATCTCGCAGTCATAATCTTTTAATAACTCCATCCATCGGCGCTGTCTCATGTTCAGCTCCCTTTGAGAGAACAGGTACTTCAGACTCTGATGGTCGGTATACACCTGAAAACTTTCCCCAATCAAATAGTGTTTCCAGCTCTTCAAGGCAAACACGACCGCAGCTAACTCCAAGTCGTGTGTGGGATAATTCAACTCGTGCGGTCTCAACTGACGAGACGCATACGCTACCACCCTGTCATGCTGCATTAAAACACAACCCAGTCCCCTAAGTGAAGCATCGCTATAAATTTCATAACCACCAGGACCAGACGGAATTGTCAGAACAGGAGTCGTAGTTAGCCTATGCTTAAGCTCTTGGAAACTACGCTCGCACTTGTCTGTCCATTGAAACTTCATATCTTTCTTCAACAATTTAGTCAAAGGCGAGGCGATAGCTGAGAACCCTTCCACAAATCGCCTGTAATAACCTGCCAAACCCAAGAAACTTCTAATTTCTGTAGCAGTTGTCGGTCTTGACCAATTAATAACTGCCTCAATTTTAACCGGATCCACTGCAATACCTTCACCCGAAATTATGTGACCTAAGAATGCCACGCTAACTAACCAAAACTCACACTTACTGAACTTAACATATAATTGATGCATTCTCAGAGTTTCCAAAACTACTCTCAAGTGTTGCTCATGATCTTCAGATCTTTTCGAGTACACTAAGATGTCATCTATAAAAATGATTACAAAGCGATCCAAGCGATCCAGAAACTTCTTGAACACCCTGTTCATCAAATCCATAAAAGCAGCAGGAGCATTCGTCAAACCAAACGGCATCACTGTGAACTCGTAATGCCCATAACGTGTTCTAAATGCCGATTTCGGTATATCCTCTTTTCTGATCCTCAACTGATGGTATCCCGTCCGTAGATCAATTTTTAAAAATATAGATGCTCCCTGCAGCTGATCGAACAAGTCGTCAATTCTTGGCAGTGGGTACTTATTCTTGATCGTCACCTGATTCAATTGCCTGTAACCAATACACAGTCTCAAAGACCCATCCTTTTTCTTGACGAACAAGACAGGCGCTCCCCAAGGTGATGCACTAGGGCGAATGAATCCTTTATCTAATAACTCCTGCATTTGAACCTTGAGTTCCTTCAACTCTGACAATGCCATTCTATATGGCACCTTAGAGATGGGCTCCGTCCCAAGAGCTAACTCTATCACGAACTCAATTTCCCTTTCTGGTGGCAAACCAAGTAATTCTTGGGGGAAAACATCTGGAAACTCACACACAATCGTAATATTCTCCAATTTCAGTTCTTTAGCAGAAGTATCTACCACATAAGCCAAATAACCTTGGCACCTATTTTCCAACAATCGAGTCGCCTTTAACGACGATATCACTACAGCCGAGGTTCCTCCTCAATTACCCAAAAATTCAAAGCTATTACCATCCATCGGATTAAACCGTATTACTTTATTAAAGCAGTCCATTGTGGCTCTTTGATTTACCAACCAATCCATTTCCACAATTAAGTGAAAATCGTACATTTCCAGCACATTCAAATCTATCTTACTCTCATGGCCATCTACCACAAGTCTACAATCAGGACAGCTCACTGTAGCCACTACTTTATCTTTCAACGGTGTAGATACATTAAGCAAAATATCTAAAGATACCAGGTTCAACTCAGATAATTTAACAAACTGATCCGCAACAAACGAATGAGTGGCACCTAGATCAAACAAGGCATATGCTACTTGGTCATGCAAGAGGATCGTACCTGTAATAGTCGGCGAATCCATCGTCGCTTCCTGAGTGACTGCAAAAACCTTTCCTTGTGCTGGCAGGCGATTCTGAAAGTTTGGCGGCACAGTTCCTCTAGGCTGTCCTCTCTATTGTGGCGGCGCCTGTCCACCTTGCCTCTGCGGGGAGTCCCTCACTTGATGGCCCAGCTGGCCACAACCAAAACAGGTACCACCTCGATACGGGCACAAACCAGGCCCATGCCTCTGTCGACACAAGCTGCACATCTCACTTTGACGAAATGTCGGCTTACTAATCGCCCCTCGGCGATTTGGTGGGATGTGACTCCGGTTGTTAAACATAGCTTTCTTCCCTTGTCTCCTGTCGAATCTATTTGGGGACGTAAATCATGATACAGATGCGGTAGTCCTTTCAGATAAGTCCCGCTTCACTATCAGCGCCCTCGCGTAGATATCATCATAGTCCTGGAGGTCGAGCGGTGCCAGAGCACTCTTAATCTCGGGCTTCAACCCGTCTTTGAACCTTCTAGCCCTATCCTCCGGATCCTCAATCATTCTAGAAGCATATTTGGACAGTTCAGAAAACTTTGCCTCATACTGGTCAATTGTCATCTGATTCTGCCGGAGGCAGAAGAACTCAGCCATCTTTTGCTCTTTGGCTGTCCTCGAGAAGTATTTATTATTAAAAACTTCCACAAAAGTATTCCATGCTGGGATTGTACCTTCCGGAAAAGTTCTACCCTTGACATCTCTCCACCACGTACTAGCATTCCCTTCGAGTTGATAAACTGCCAGAGTAACTTTATCCCTATCTGAACACCTCAGCAAATCGAACGCTTTCTCCATCCTTTCGACCCATCAAGTAGCAGCTTTAGGGTCTCCACTTCCAGTGAATTGAGGTGGCTTCAATTTGAGAAATTGTTCCACCAGCGTTTGAGCCCTACGCTCCTCACTGTCATGTACAGGTGGTGGACTCGCCGACGGAACTGCAAACGGAATCGCAGATGAAACCCAGCAGCAGCGACAGTAGCTGCAGCTTGATTCCTTACTTGCTGCCCCATCAAATCTCCAATAGCGCCTAAGGCTTGTATAACTTCAGCCATAGTCGGTTCCCTTCCAGTAGGTCCTGTAGGTTCTGCAGTAGAGGTTGCAGTAGGGGGTGCAATTGGGGACACTGCAGGCGACACTCTTTCAACATCAACTAATTCTTCCACTAGTCTTAAAGGCCTCCTTCGAGGTGCTCGGGGTGCTCTTTTACCACGTCCGCTCATTTTGCAGTAAGATATGGAGTCCTGCTTACCCCATGGCAAAACGCGGTTAGAAGGAAACCCTTAAATTCTACCACGAAATTAACAATCACAGGCATAATAATCAAAAATCTTACTAACTATCCCATTTCTCAACGCTCCTTATCACCCCATGCCAATGACTAGACGGATCAGGCTGACCTTGCTCTGATACCACCTTGGGCGGGGATGTCACGTCCCGACTCTCGAACTCGCGACATCCCTTGCCAAATCGCCACCAAGTCATAAAAGATAGCATCCCAGGCAACTGCTATCGATCTAAGAATATACTGTGCATGCGAAACGTACAATCTTCCATCCAATAAAATCACATGGGATAGATAGGAAGAAAAGCCAGATAACACAACACTAAAATAAACTGATGAGAATAGATGATCTATAACCTTACAGAGCCATCAACTGCTAATTACAACCCCATGCTTCGGGGTGGCTCAGGTAAGGGTAACTCTCACCTACTTCAAAACAGTACCCCCACAAAAATATCACCAGTTCCTTGACCACAAAAGAAAATTAACCCTCTACTAGGTAAACTCGACATCCGGGTCATCATAACCAACCGGGGGAGCCGGGTCGTTCGGGTCGTCACAGGAACTCTGGCTAGAATGCACAGAGGGGGCTACTGACTGCTCAGGCTAGAGCTTAGGCTGCATACCGGGTGCGGGATCCACCACCTCCCCATCAGGGGTATCGATGTCCATCGGGTCCCAAGCGGGGATATTAGGGACCCCCTGAAGAGATGGCCCCTCAAATCCTCTGAGCGGACCAAAGATATCCACCCCATCACGAAGATACCAGACCTTGAAGAGGTGTGCCACCAGCTGTGGCATCCCCTTATCGACCCATATCGTCGTGATGTGGCGTTCCCACATCTGGTCCGTACCTAGCACCGGGTGGAGACTGACATCGTGTGATGAGTGGGTAGGGGTACCAAATCGCACCGATCTTTCCATTATCTTGGACCTGAAAAGTTGTCCCATGACGGGGTGAGAATTTAATCTCAGTGAATCAAGCCTAATCTCTGTTAGGACACTGATTCGCCCAGGATATCCTAAGTACCACAATAAGTCACAAGATATCAACAAATATATATCAATAAAATAAATTTGTCAAATCAACAACCAGCAGAAGCACAAGCATTCAGGCTTACAAAAGACATCACACAAGTTCATTATTAAACAATGACCCACGCGACTGGCGTGATAGAAACATCAATAGTGCGGTCCCGCACTCTTCTGGCAGGACCAGGCTACATCCACTTTACCCTCTCAGCGACAACTACTACAAGCGGTGTATCCAGTACACTCGGCACGATACTGCAAGTGGGCATTCCTTAAAAAGGAGCTTCGGTCCATCACAAGCTACGACCGGCATCCAATAATCCCTTAAAATCGTACGACTGGCACGGGGCATGGATTATCGTGCTTCTGACAAGTCGCGAATTTCCATACAATCTGTACGGCACGAGTACCCATGGTATAATGCGAACTTGCTAGGTAACGTCATTGATCCTTTAAATGACCACACAAATTGCATTCGGCAATCAACTCATTGTTTATCTTTGATTAATGCCAAAATCTATAAGGAAATACAATCAACTCGGCCCCAAGGCCCACAAGACTCCCAATCGAGCATTTCAGCCAGGCAACTAAACTAGTCAAGCAATTCACGCACTCGCAAGCAATCAACTCAGCCCGGCAATTTTGAGCTCAATTCATATTATCAATCTTAATTCTCAGTCGAATTATAGCAATCAATCGCTCGCTCGTCTCTAACCTGTCGCTCGCTCACGAACAAACACAATCAATCAATTACTTGATAAATTACCACAATTAACCACGGACAAATAATCGATCGGCCATTTATCCTAACCATCATTTCTATCTAAACCAGTCCCGATCAATTTTTTTAATAAATAAATAAAAAAAACTAGTCCTAAGCGCAATTAGCGCCCTAATCAAGGTTTAGAGTCAACCCACAATGTGAGTTAGCTCGAGTGGCGGCGGCGGCGAAGGTGGCGGCTGCGGCGGCGACGGCGACGACGGCGGCTTCGGCGACGGTAAAACTAAGGTTTATCGCGTGGCGGGCCGGGCTCAAACTTCGGCGACACCCCGAGGAAGTCAGGCGAGGTTACCGGAACAGGTGGCCAGCGGCGGAGCTCCGGCGAGCGGTGGCCGGTGGCGGAGCTTCGGCGAGCGGTGGCCGGCGGCCTGAAACAGTGAGAAACAGTAAACTCAATCGGCGAACCATACTGTTTTGGCCGTTTTTTCGGCGACACGGGTCGGGACAAGTCGGCCAAGGGTCGGGGGCTCACTCAGGGATCGGTGGGGGTCGGCCAAGACCGATGGAAGGCGGCGGGAGGCGGCGGGAGGCGGCCAGATGCGGCGGACAGCCATGATCAGTGGCTGCCCTGTTCGGCACCGAAACAGGGGCTTCGGTCGGCGGCCGACGGAGGAGAGCTGGGTGGCGGTAGAGGGGACTTAGGGGAGTCGTCCGGCGGTGGCGGTGAGGCACGATAGTGGCGATGGTGGCCGGATCGAAGACTGGACTAAACAGGGCCCAAAACAGGGCACCAGAACTTCAGGGCCCGATTCCGGCGGCTGACGGCCAGTGGGGGTGGGTCAGATCGGTCGAGGGGGAGTCGGGGGTCAGCTGAGGGGCGGTGGTCGACGTCGGTGGCGGTCGTGGCGATCGGAGGAGGCCGAGAAGTTCTCAAGTCCTTTGACTCGAAAACAGGGTAGGTTTGGCAGCGACTTCTCTTCGGTCGATCGACGGCGACAGCGGCTCGGCTCGGGTCAGGGCGGCGACGGGGAGTAGCTGAGGATGGTGGCTGTCGATGGTGGAGCGGTGGTCTCGAAAAACGGCGACGACGGAGGAGGATTGGATCGGCAAACGTTGGTCGTTCTCGGTCCAAATACAAAGAAGAAAAGAAGAACAACGAAGAAAAAGGCAGAAGAAGAAGACAGAGGGAGGGGACGTGCGGCAGTACAGAGGTGGGCCACGAGCAAGACTTTGAAGACCAACATTAAATTTTTTTTGTCTTTTGTGTATGAATAATTGGGGGATAAAATGGTAATTTTGGTGCGCCGGGACTGAAACGAAAAATTTTTTTGGTACACTGAACGAAGGGTAATTTTGATAATTTCACTAGCCAAGCTCGGTCAGGGTTAAGATCGATTGCGAAAATGGCAATTCAAAATCACCGCGGATTAATTTCGAAACTCGATTCGAAATAACCTAAAGTTCAGAATTCGTCCAAATTTTCGTCTCTTCAGTCCTTATAGTCCAAAATAGACGTCGACTAAGATTATAAATTCATATCATTTAATCGACTTCCGGCGCTTACAAAAGTTGAATTTCTAGGACGTCACAGACGTTACCTGTCAAGTTTGCATTATACCTTTGGTACTCGTGCCGTACCTATTGTATGGAAACTTGCAACTTGTTAGAAGCGCGATAATCCATGCCCCGCGCCAGTCGTACGATTTTAAGGGATTATTATATGCCGATCGCAGCTTGTGACGGACCGAAGCTCCTTTTTAAGGAACACCTACTTGCAGTGCCGTGCCGGGTGCACTGGATACACCGCTTATAGTAGCCGTCGCTGAGAGGGTAAAGTGGACGTAGTCTGGTCTTGCCAGAAGAGTGCGAGATCGCACTATTGATTTTTTTATCACGCCAGTCGCGTGGGCCATTGTTTAATAATAGACTTGTGTGATGTCTTGTGTATGCCTGAGTGGTGGTGCCTTAATTGGTTGTTGATTTGGCGGATATATTTTATTGATATATATGTGTTTATATCTTGTGGCATATTGTTGTACTTAGGTTATCATGGGCGAATCAGTGTCCTAACCAAGATTAGGCTTGATTCACTGAGATTAAATTCTCACCCCGTCGTGGGACAATTTTTCATGTCCAAAGTAATGGAGAGACCGATGCGATTCGGTACCCCCACCTACTCATCACACGATATCAGTCTCCACCCGATACTAGGTACAGATCAGATGTGGGAACGCCACATCACGACGATATGGGTCGATGAAGGGATGCCACACCTGGTGGCACACCTCTTCAAGGCCTAGTATCTTGGCGATGGGGTGGATCTCTTTGGTCCGCTCAGAGGATTTGAGGGGCCACTTCTTCAGAGGGTCCCTAATATCCCTGCCTGGGATCTGATGGATATAGATACGCCTGATGGGAAGGTGGTGGATCCCGCACCGATATGTAGTCCGAGCTCGAGCCTGAGCAATCAGTACCCCCTCTGTACATTCCAGCTAGAGTTCCTGTGACGACCCGGCTCCCCCGATTGGTTATAACGATTCGGATGCCGTTTTTACCCAGTAGAGGGTTAGGTTTCTTTTGTGGTCAGGGAACTGGTGATGTCTTTTGTGGGGTACTATTTTGAGATAGATGAGAGTTAACCTTACTTGACTCTTGTATCTTTCTGTGAGTCCTAGAGGGCCGCCCCGCAACATGGGGTTGTATCTATTAGCTGTCGACTCTGTAAGGTTATAAATCATTTATTCTCAGTAGTTTTATATTAGCATTGGGTTATCTGGTTTTTCTTCTTACCTATCCCATGTTGATTTTATTATTTGGAAGATTGCACGTTCCGCATGCGCAGAATATTTTTAGGTTGATAGCAATTGCTTGGAACGCTATTTTTTATGATCTGGTGGCGATTTGACAAGGGATGTTGCGGGTTCGAGAGTCGGGACGTAATAGAAGAGTTAGCTCAATTTTCTATGTGCTCCTTTCGGAACTTTCAAAGAAAACATTGCAAATTTCAGAAGCCACTTCTCCTTAACTTGTAATATATATATATATATATATATATATATATATATATATATATATATATATATATATATTCAATTTGCAAATGAAAATGTGGTCTAGGCTTTTCATTTAAACTTAATTTGGCCCCAAATCATCCACTCGGGGAGCCAGGAAGGGGTTCAAATGACATCTTCCTATATGCTTTTGATGACACTATTTTTTTGACAAGACGCGTTGGACATTTTTATATTGATGAATAGCACATAGAATTTTCAGGTGAATTGCATAAGAAGTTATGACTTTTAAGTGAGAGCCACTCGAAATTCATGGCACCATTTAGTGTCTTTTTCCCCAAAACCCCTTTATACTATATTAAGCACGCTATTCCAATTATAGCGTCATCCGACCCAAAAAAAAATTATTTAATGTCAACTGAGAAGGTCTATAACTTAATTTCATCATCCTGTATCAAGATCTGAATCATTCTATGTGTATGGTCATTTGTGAATATAATATGAGCAAAAAAAGATTGCATATGTCCGTTTGTGACATATCTCAGTCCAAACAACTTCTACCGATGTAAGTGTAATAGAGTCATTAAGCACAGAAGGTGCAGCTGTAGGTATAGAGATCTCTCAACTGTAGCACACAAATATCAACTGTATATTAAAGGAGAAGAACAGTAGAATGTGTTGTTTGGCCGTTTACACGACCGGCCAACTCTTCAAATTCAATGACTTTCCCTTGGCCGTTACAAGACCAGTTGAAATTACAACGTGCCAAGAGATTTCATCTGTTGTATTATTTGACTGAATGTGTACAAGCTGAGTAGAGCATTCTGATAGGTCTCATCCTGTTAAAGCCGCTACCCGCAGCTGGGGAATTTTGATGGAGACATTAGCAAAACCTCACAGGATGCTTGGGAAATAGTGAGATGTCAAGACTTTTTACTGTCCTAAAATCTAGCATTATCAATTGAAGCGATTCATGTCGCCTGTGGAAGCAATGATGTAGCACCTCCGAGCAGATTGTTCAGACGAAAAACAAAATGGGAAGTAGTTGCTACAATAGAAAACCATATGTGATTCCTAGATTCGATTGGCCTGATTGTGAATCTCTCTTTTCAACTGTAAGAACGATGTTCTTGTTCGGTATTTCCAGCTCCTCCAGCCCTCAAGCAATTGCAATCAATGGGCCTGTATGAGGATTATGCAAGCCAACGATTTCGCAAGCACACACAGTTCCTTTTTAGAAAAGAATAAAGCACAAACTGTCCCCAGAATCATCATTGGACCTATTCGCATGCGTTCCAGAGGATTTACTTTGCTCTGAACTGCTGCTTACTTCATTGTGGCCATCTTCTATAGCAGAACCACTCTCATCTTTTGGTGTCCCGGAATCATCATCGGAGCTATTCACATATGTTCCCGAGGATTTACTTTCACCTTGACTGCTGCTTCCACCATTATGGCCATTTTCTATGGCAGCACTCCTCCCATCTGTTTGTGCCCTGGAATCATCACTAGAGCTGTTCACATACGTTCCAGAGGATTCACTTTGCCCATAAATGCTACTTCCATCATTGTGGCCATCTTTTGTAGCAGCATCACTCTCATATTTATGTGGTGAAGTCAAGTTTTCAGTCGAGCAAGACTTGGGTTTCTTTAACTGCTTACAAAGGCAAAATTCGAGATAAAAGCAAGTCACACATCAGGTCAAAGGCTCTTAAACCAACAGTTAACATGATAAGTTTTACCATAGTCGAGCCAGATTGGTCATTGGATTTCACAATTTCATAGGCCGTAGGGAGATCATTTATCTTCTCAAAAAGCATCTCCCTGCAAGTACAAGTACCGAAATGGATCAATGATTACAAGGTTCATAATTAGTCCGGAGTCAATGGTCATCTCTCGACCAAACCGAAGGAACGCATATCTCATGACCAGTCATGTTAGGAGGTTTTAATCTGAAGACGCTAACCAGAGAGACAGTGCTAAAACCTATCTCAAAGATTGTACTAAAACTACTAGACATATTACTCTTTAAAAGCCAAAAATTCACTCACTGCTATAAATTTCAGGCATCCCGCTGAAAAGCACTCACTAAATGGAGCAAGAATGACATTTCAATCACCAAACAACATCATCAAAGTTTGTCACCTCCAGTCAATATAGAATGCTTTCACAAACTCAACGGCACACCATGACTCGTCTTATCTCATAATCAAGAGCGAAACTAAGTCATAGGCCTTGTCAGACAAATGTATATGAATACAACGGCTTGTTATGGGGACAACAATGGAGCGGATAGAACTTTACACATCACTATAGGAAATCAAACAATACACAGATTGACATTAACCACGAGTAAATCACCATAGAAGCGTCATGCAGAGAGGGACATTCATAATTACGACGAGATCACCCATGCAAAATGGAGAGAGGTCATGAATTTCAGTAATTTGCTATTTATGATCAATTATACAGTTAGAAATGGATGTCCTGCTAGACATTTGGTTCTCGGATCACTAATCAACCATGTAGTTCACAAAATAGATGAACCCAAGAAAAGTCTTCCTGCATTCATTCTAGATCATATTGACCACGCATAATACAACAGGTCTTAATTGGCATATACTCGCTATTAATTAAAAGCGGTGAATGTGCTGGGGAATTAGTTGCCACACCTTTCACTCTTTGTGAAGCCAGAACATCCACAAGCATAAAACGCAACAGCGAGCAACCACGAATCAGAGTGAGCAGCGACCAGTTCCGCCCATTCCTGCTCTGGCATCCCATCCCTCGCAAAATTAATACCTAACACTGGCTCATGAATGTCACAAGGAATCATCATTTCAGGAGGCTTAAGTTTCCATGTCCCATTTGGAAGCCCAACCAAACACTGTTCATCTTTCCCTGAACTCACAAAACATGAATCATCAATGAGTCAATATGAAAGTATATTTCGTTCATGTAACACCCATCCAGCCTAAAAATCTACTAACAACTGTTAACATAGAGCTTAAAAAACTGCAAAGCAACAGATCCGAAATCCAATTGTTGAAGTAGATTGTAATTGGAATATAGCTTTTGTTCTTCGGATAGAAACACCATAGAACTACTTGAAGTAGTAGGCATAAATGCAGATGAACCTCAAATTTCCTGTGATTCAGTTCTTGATTCTAGATCTCTAGCCGACTACTATTCATGTAGTGACTGAAGAATCATCAGCCTCCAATCGAAATTACGTCGAGCTACTTATCTACCCTTTCTGAAGTTGCACGACGTGAAAAAAAGAAGATTCATTCTGTTTTCTTTTTCATGGCATATCAAGAATTTTTTTTTTCCCGCATGCCGAAGGTTGGAAATTGGAAATCAGAAATTGCTCCCTAAAGCTGGCATCCGGTAGCCTACAATTTTTGGTTGGAAAAAGGCAAAAGGATTTGTTATGAACCACCAAAATTTGTGAAAATTCCAGAAAAGGCTTAGGGAAGAAGACAGAGCAAGGTCGTGCATTTACACCTTGAAAAGTAAAAGCCAAAGATTCATGGCTTAGCGACTCAAGAAACCCTTCACGGTAAGCACATGATGGGGGCTCGAAAAACGAAAAATGGAGAGAGAGAGAGAGAGAGGAACAGACCCGGATGGCACCGTTCGTAGAAATCAATGTAGTCTGCTCAAAGAACAGACCAAAACTCGTATCAGCCGAGACTTAATGCACTTGAGGGAGAGAGCACAGACCAGTAGTAAGAGCCTTGAGAACTCCAGAACGTCTCCCATTGAAGTCGTTAAAGACATCGAGAACTTTGTCGACGTAATGTGGGGTTTCCGCCATGATCGTCACACACTCGCACTCCGTTCGACCCCAAAACCCAGAAAAGAGAAGATCTTTATGATTTCCTGCCAATGTTCATAATCAGAATCGAGAGCTCACCGAAAGGATTAAACCCCAGAAGAAATGGGTCAACAAATCCATCACAAGACGTTTTCTTTATGAATAGAGATTCTCTTCTTGTTATACCGACGTCTCCAAAACCCTACTTCCCCATGAAACATATTTCCATACGCTTCGAGATAATTCAAACATTTCGGTCATTATGTGATTTCTCAGAAATCCTATAAAATGAATTTTAGACTTCGACCTCATCGCTTTGTTGTACGTAAGTGCGTGATCAACGAAGAAAAACTTTGCGGCTAAGGAAAACAACCGTATATTTGGAAGGATCGTATGGAAGGTGTTTATCGAAACGCCATTTTAGGATGTTCTTAACTTCAATTCTCTGATCACATTTCTTCGTTCTTTTTCGGTTTGGATGCTTACTGTGGCATCACTCTTTGATTACATTTCTTCATTCTTTTTTGGCTTGACAAGTTCTCTCTCTCTCTCTCTCTGATGGAAACCAGTAAGTTCAGGAATGCACTCAGACATCATTGTATTTTTCCTCTATTGGAGGAGTCAGGCCTCCTCTGTAATGTTAATTTATGTTACTCAACATCTTGCAATTCACGGTTACCAAAAAACTAGAAATAATCTGCACAAGGGGAACATCTAAGCTGCATCCTTATCATGTCATAACATCCATATTAGCAAAAAAAACATATTGCCATCTAAGCATGCTAGAGGAATCAGAAGCAAGATAGTACGTTTGATCTAAAAAAAGGAGTAAGCGAAGGACGCGAATAAAGGAGGAAGCGTTCACCCTCTAAGGAAAATAAAAGAAGAAGATCAATCAATCATTGCAAGTTTATGAAAATCCTTGCTTGCTGTATTGTTGATAAGAAGAGTAAGCAAGTTCAGACAGTAAGAACTTCACCGATTGATTCTTCAAAAAAATTTTCGCCTTTAGGGACATAAATAACTCATTACCCAGAAACTAGCAAAAGAAACAGCAGTCATTAAGATCTTGAAGTCACTAGAATTCCCCGGGAGAATTAGTTCGATACCCTATGTGTTGCTTTTGGAGCTGCTCACAGAAAACATTGCAATTCTTGCTCCAATTTTTTTTTTTTTTTTTGCTTGCACAAGGCCCTTCCTAGTAATCAAAATCGAGCCCTCTTGCCGCTGCAGTAAGGACATGTATACTTTTTGATGAGCCCAGCCATTTCGGCCGTCACATCGACGCAATCTCCATGGTACCATATCTCGCACGTATCGCAGAAAATCCAGAACTCATCACCTTCGCATACCCGCCCGCAGGATCCACAGGGTATATTATCTTCTTCATCCTCCTTCACTTCTTGAGGGTGCGCAACGACTTGGGATTGCTGCGCATGCTGTGAGAAGGGCAGCATCCACAAAACCAATTTTCATTCGACTCAAAAGAGCATATCAGTGAAAGTAAAAATGAAACTATTTGAGCTAAAGAATTCTTTTTACCATCCTCTCTCCAGATTTGGTTTGGCTGCTGCTTTTGGTGGCAGCTTGGCACTCTCGGTAGAACTGTTTAACAGCTTCTAGTACAGTCGGGAGATCATTTATCTTGTTGAAGAGCGTCTTCCTGCGATTTTTCAGCGGCCACAAATCAATATTGTCTGCGAGTTTCACTTGAAGCGCCAAGATTCAGTCCGACAACCTACCCCATTAGTCAGGCCATTCAAGGGCATCATAACTTCCATCCAACTAGAAAGCAACCATCTTATGCTTTCAGTGATTTTACCCCGGGCTATAATTTGGCTTACTCGATTTCAGTCAGAATTCACAAATGGATATCGACCAAAGATCGAACTTGATAATTACATTGACTAAGTTCAACTCGACCTCTTGACAGATAACAATGGCACATACATCCACCGTGAGAACTACAACGGTAAAATTTTAAAGATAAAAGGAACATTTCACTATGAGACTGCAAATGTTGAAGACGTGTGCCGTAACATAGCACAAACTCAAATCATGAAGGCACATCGCAATAGCGTGAATGTTGTTATTTAAGGCGAGATTAGCAAATTACTAGAGTCAATTCCAGCAAATCAGTGTCAGTTGTGGCAAACAAAAGTTCATGGAAAGTTCTCCCCAATGAATAGATGTTAACAATGGATAGGCACCACTTTTCCTGAAAAGGACAGTGTTATATGTTCGGCAGTTGAGATGATCCATGTGAATATCCATTTAAAGCAATTACCAAGACGCGGCGAGTTCAGAAGCATTACCTAGAGCAGCAGAGAAAATTAAAGCGATAACGTAATGAAGAGACTAACAACTTGACAATGAGGTTGTATATGTAGAAAGCAATGATATACTGGAAACCATTAAAGCTCATTCGGGTTAAGTATAAAATTGTCTGGCCAAAAGTATAATATGCAAGAAATAAGTTCTCAAATAATCCCCTAGCAAGAGCTACACAGCTCAGCAATAAAAATACTCGGTGACTCGTACCTCTTCTTCTTCCCGAAATGGAAGTTCGAGGCAATGCTAAAAGCCAAAGCAATTAACCATGAATCGCTGTGTGCTGCGACAGTTCGAAGCCACTGGTCCAATGACGTGTCAACTTTTCCGTAATTAACTCCCAGCATTGGCTCAGGTAGATCTGAGGGAACCATGTCCTCAGGGAGTCTAAGTTCCCATGTCCCTTCCGGAAGCCCAAACAGACACATGGGCTCTTCCTCTGATTGTAGGAAAACACAAATCATCAGCACTGTCAATATGCAACATATGTGGACTCACACATTGCCCCTTCTGATTTAAAAGCTATTGTAAAACCCGGTTGCGCTAGAGAATACTCAAAACCTCTTCCGACCTGATATTTGGAGTTCATTTATGGCTTACATTTGTAGATATAATATTGTGTGTTAAAAGGAAATACACGGATGATGTCGATCAATGTAGAGTTGCTCTAGTTATGATCAAATCTAAAACAATGAGGAATCAGTTACCATAAGATATATTTCTTGCACATAGTAATTTCAATGGGACTTTAGCAATAGACAATTAAACCCTTGGAGATTAGATTACATTTGCATGCATGAGTTCTGATTAGAACATCAGGACATGAAACCGATGCAAGAAAGGTAAGATATCGTCTAGACAGAATAAGAGAGAATCCGAGTATCACTGCTCAATAACATGAACCATTTATGCCACATTTCCCGGCTGGCACAATAACGATCAACTGGTGTCTCTGATCTATGATCCATCAGTGACATCAAGACTCTAAAGTTGTCGGTGTCAGCATGTTCCAGAACACTCCCTCTATCTGGCTATGTAGATGGCCAGTTTGGTAGATCAGCCATCAAACAAGCACAAGAAATTTCAGACGATATCACCTTCCATTTGAATTTCTTAGTCTGATGAAACATTTTAGGCCCACTCCGAAACAGAAATTCAGAATATAGACAGACAGGGAAGCGCAATCCATTTGAAATTCTACGAAACGAACGGAGAATAACTGGAGCAAACTCATAAAGAGAACTGGTTGGCTATCAAAACAAAGGAGTTTATTAACATTAGGAGTGAGCCTGTCTCCAAGTTCCAGGATATGCAAGATAGTTTTCAAGTTTCAAAAATTGGGGAACCCGTTTTGATGTGTAGGTTTCAGGTAGATGGAACCTGGAAAATGAACCTAGAACAGGTTTTTGTGTTTCTTTTGGTATAAACCTTCGTGCGATCTTGCGATATTCCATGGTATTCAATGATAAGTGTATAATCTAGAGCCACTAGTTTCTTCTATTTTCAAATGATATTTATGACTGAGATTTTTACTATGTTAATGTCTCATATTTATTTACATGTCTAAATTTAATAGCAAGTGGTGGTCATTAACGGCCTATTTAGTAAAGCTTCTATTTCTTTGATTCATGTTCTCTAGTTCTTGAAAACAGAAAAAGAACATAAATTTGTTTGGTAATGTCAATTAATTTTTCTGTTTTCGAGAATAAGTTAGTGGCAAGGGAACAAATTTGGAACATAAATAAGAAGTGAAAAAAAAAAATCTACACTCTTCCCTTAGGATAGAATTATAAAAAAAAATCATTTCTACTTAGAAATTGTTCCCGGGAACATAAGTGTTACCAAACAAGCCCTAAAGGATATGATTCATTGTGATTATTCAATTAAGAATACAAGTGGAATGTGGGTAGATTTTGAAATTTGTGATAAGGTAGGTTCTAGGTTTTAGGGTATATAGGGTAGTTTTTAGGTTCTAGAAAATGAGGAACCCGTTCGAGTTGATGGTTCTAGTGTCCAGATGAATATGTACAGAATTTGAAACTGCTCAGTCCTAATTAACATTTTGGATGCATATAAAATGAGAGGATGGTGAGAATGACCGAGTGTAGCTTGTCTGCATAGGCGAATGTTCCAAAACAAAGGACGAGCGTAAGAGTCATTCAAAGAGAGAGTAACCTGGATCGCACAGTTGGTAAAAAAGTTCAGCATCTGTCAAGATCCAAAGCCAAAGAAAACGTAGATCCTCGTCAGAAACAATCAACATTGAAAGAGTTTAATACACAAAGATCCATGTACGAAAAATTATTTATGTAAGAAAGAGAGAGAGAGCGAACCAGTGGTGAGAGCCCTGACAATGCCGGCCCGACAGCCTTTGATATGGCTGAACAACTCCTGCACTGACAGCCCTCGATTCGCCATGATTCCACACTCAAACCACAAGAAAATAAGTCAAACTCAGGAGGTTTATTGCTCTTGCTTGCTTGGCTCCCGGGGTTTTGATGCGCACTCTCTCTCTCTCTCTCTCTGGAATTGGGTCAAAAGAAAATCAGAATTCGTGGTCGTCTTACAAATGTTCAAGAGCAGCAAAGGAAAAGAGTGATGGGGCACCGAGTCTTTTCTCTGGCACTTTTAAATGCTTGGAGTCAAAGAAGGGAAATCATGCCGTTTGTTTCCGTTAATGCCCTATCTACTATGTTAGGCTGCTTCTTATCCTTTATGTACCCTTCTTCACATGCATAATTCTTCAAAAACATTATTAAACTCTACGTAAATCGCAGATATCTTAGTCGGCTTGCATTTCCGTCTAACTATATCTGTACTATTTATGAACTCTGCTTTGACGGAACAGAGTTCCGAGAGCTGACATGTTGTTTACTCGTAATTTGCCGAATTTTTTTTTTCTCGAATGGCCTTTTTTTTTTTCCCCCGACGCGGAAAGTACATTTTTCCTCTATCCAACGGACACCGAGTTGTACTCGTAACATACAAACCAAAAGTAGCATACTCAGTCCCTTCGTTTGTCTTTTGTCGTTGCATGTTATTAATGTTCTTACCTTTGGTTATTTGTTTCCTTGTCTGGAACCCATTCATTAGTTTTCCTATTATTCAAACCTTTTCCTCGTACGGTAATCAAAATCTCTCTATCTTAATTTCCCTTCGGCTATTATGGTAATAGGGAGACAATGACTTTGAGGATAGAGTTTGTGGTGATCTCGAAAATTAGGGTTTCTATGTTTATTGGTATGGTTATTCAGTCTTCCAAAAACTGTAGTTTTGAAAATTGAAAAGTTACCAATTAAGTAGATCGGATTCTTGCACCATGAATTTAATAGCGAATCTGGTTGGTCTAATATGTAAATTTGGTGGATCCTACCAAGTAACATTTGCTGACCCTAATGCAACAACTCGATTACGATCTAACATTTGTCTTCATCACCCGCCATTTCAAGCCTTCTCGTTCTATTTTCAATTATATTTCGCCGGACCTTAAAATTTGCGATGCTTAGAGCTGTGCTTGAAGACCTACGATACGTGGTTTCAACCAAATAAAATATCTATAAGGAAATTTTATGTCGGAAAGAGTGATGAAAAGAACGTCGTTACAACTGAGTGATTCTTCGAGGTGGCCTTTGAAGGCTCCCAAGTTGAAGGAGGTCTAAAACCCTACTCCTGTAATGTCAGCAGTCATAGAATCGAGTGTTGTACCGTTAGGACAATAAGTTCTCTCTGTTTTAGCTACAATAATCTATATTTTTCCCTGCTAACGTGAACTTCATAAACAATGTTGTCAGTGTGTTTCTTTCTTAAATTACGCTAAAAAATAATCTGGCCATGATAGAACGATGAAGCCCATGAGACCGTAGAGAATCAACCTTTAGTCATTAGTATGAATTGGTAACTGAATATGGTAATCGTGGTCGATAAAAGTTAGTTGACCAAAGAATGAAGAACGACCAAAGGAAAAAGTGGCTAACCATGATATCGACATTGAAGTCAGGAGAAAAGATTGAGTTGAAACTAAACCTCTCAACGGAGGGAAGGAATCGCCTAACCTTTTCTCAAAAGATTAGGTCCTGCCCTTAAAATCCGGATCGTTCGTGTTATGAATGGATATCCCAGATTATTACTAATAAAAGTATGTACCCCTAAAAATAGGAGATCTGGACCGTTCGTCTTTCCAAGTGTAGGCATCTAACCTCAACAGAAAACAAAATGCAGTTTTGAAGTTACATCCTAAATCTCGGGAGAAGTTAGGATTTAGAATTAACCGCTATTGATGGTTATCGTTTGTAATTAGGCTATAAATAGCCGAAAGAACTCTATTTGTAAGTTTCGACAATTAAAAAAAAAAAACACTTATCAATTGATTCGTAATTTACTTTACCAATTTTCCCCCACTTTTGACGATGTTTTTTCCATTGGTCGAAATTGTTTTCCTAGACTAGTTCACTTTTCTGTGAAACAAATGCCTGAAAATCCGATTTTTTTTTTCTGAAAGTTGTTTTGTGTGAAAGCAATGAAGCATTAAGTTCTTACCAAACTTTTCTAGCTTTCTTCTCAAAATGGCTAAAAGTCAATTATTCCAATTTATTTTTTGCAAAAGAAAAATGCCAAAAACCTCAAACTATGTTTATTGTGACATATTTACCCTAAACTTTTTTTTCCTATGACACCAAAACTCTCAAACTTGTACCTGAATGATACATTTATCCTCTATCGATTTTCATCAATGAGCACCCTTAAAAACTTACCTAAGTAGACAACGGAGATAAGGAATGAAAGATAAAATGTCGCTTGGAGTGTCAGTAAATGGAGAGAAACATTTTACAAATTAGTCCCAAGAAAATAGCTTTTCTAGATTAAACCAAACATACCTTCAAAGCCAAAATCTAAACAAATTTTAAGGGGTCATAGTAGAAAGGAAAATGCATAAAAAAAAATCGGCTTTTGCGCCGACCGGCCCAAATTAGCCTAGTTCTCTTTATTTCGGGCCAAACTACTGTCGGTCAAGGTAGGTTTTTTGAGCTTGAATGTTCTCGGCTCGAAATGTTCAATTTGTGCCATTTTTCAGTAGAAGATTGGCCCGCTTGGCTTGTGCTTAACCTTAAGTTAGTTATCGATGTTTATTTGACTTTCTAAAATTTATTAACTTCTCTTATCTCGTGAAGAAAAACCTTCTCTTATCGTCTACAAAATTTTATTTATCTTATTTTCCAATGGCTTAAGTTTACTTATCACAAGAAATTACCAACCTTTATTCGAGTGACTTATCAACTTTTCTTCAATTAAATTACTAATTAGTTTTAGGTTACCTATTCTCATTTGAGTTTTTTAAGGACAGTCATTTTTTTTAGTTCACCAACTTTTCTATTGCGTGTCGTTCTTGCACTAGTTTTTTTTTTTCTAGACTATTAAAAATATTAACTCTCTTTTTTTATTAGCATTTTCTATTTTGATGAATGTGTTGCACATAGATGACTAGCCAAACATAGGGCACAACTGTTACTATCATTTGTAATTCATCTAGGGTCAAGAAACTTGACATTTTTTTGAGGTTCTCGATTAAATTTTAAGTGAAGACATCTGTAAAAAAAGAATATTATGAACTGTTCCATGTCTCTTTAACAGGTGAAAGTAGAGGAAAAACTAGCATTCGTGTCAGCAAGAGTAGTGTGAACCTAAACGAACAAAGTTACTATAGGAGTGATGGTGTTGTCTTTTGGACTTGTGCCAAGATGCGCCATCTTAGATTGGATTACATGAAGCTAAAGAGTGAGAAGTGCAAGGGAATTTGGATTGAAACTATAGATGATGTTATTGGTGTAGCAGACAATAATGCAAATGTCGTTTATTACCAATTGTTTGTAATTAAGTATTCGGCATTTGACCGATGAGATATGAATTCGGATTGTTCGTTTCGCACTTCACCAAAAGGAACTAGTCATGAATAGTGGTGAAATATAGACGGGGAACCATACTGACTGCGATGTTATGGGCATCGGTATTTCAAAATTAAAATGTATGATAGTACCATGGGGACCTTGACTGGAGTAAAGAAGTGTTCCGGAATTAAAGAAGAACTTGGTTTCCTTAAGTGTCTTAGATTCAAGTGGATGTAGGTATACCTTAGAAAGGGGAGTTTTGAAGGTTGTTCGAGGTATCTTGATGATAATGAGAGGAATCAAACACAATAACTCTGAATGAGCATTAAGAGAAGACAATGACAAATTTTGTTGCAAAGACGTCCAATGCATGTGTTCGATAATTCGAATGGTGGCTCATGTGTCCAGGACACATTGCCGGAGAAGCTTGAAGATTCCGAGTGAAGGAGTTTCTTGTATAGTTATATAGCTTAGGAGCTTAATGTATGCAAGCTCTAACCTTAGGCAAATAGGGAAAAGTGCAGTTTAACACAACTAACAAAGAAACTGCAGAATATTAAAGCATTGATTCCCAAAGATGTACGCAGGTTGTAGCGGTTTCCTTCAAGGAGGAATGCAAAATTTATGCTAACAGTTATATAAGATTACTTGAGGAGAACCTAGGTGTTTGTGCTAAAGCAAATATTTGATACTGTTAAAAAAAGGACATTAGAAAGTCAATCAAGCATGTGCAGACTGACAGTAGCATGAAGTTTTGCTCGAAACTATCAAATGAATTATGAATAAGGAAAGGCATAGTGAATCAAAACTTGCTACAAAGTTGATGAGCATGACATTACTAAAAACGACTCATATTGCCACGCCCCGACTCTCGAACCCGCGACATCCCTCACCAAATTGCCACCAGGTCATAAAAGGTAGCGTCCCAAGCAACTGCTACCGACCTAAGAGTATACTACGCATGCGGAACGTACAATCTTCCATCCAATAAAATCACATGGGATAGATAGGAAGAAAAGCCAGATAACACAACACTAAAATAAACTGATGAGAATAGATGATCTATAACCTTACAGAGCCATCAGTCATTAATTACAACCCCAAACTTAGGGGCAGCCCTCTCGGATTCGCAAAAATATATAGGAGTCAAGTAAGGTTAACTCTCATCTACTCCAAAACAGTACCCCCACAAAAACATCACCAGTTCCCTGACCACAAAAGGAACCTAACTCTCTACCGGGTAAACTCGACATCCGGATAGTCATAACCAACCGGAGGAGCCGTGTCGTTCGAGTCGTCACAGGAACTCTGGCTAGAATGCATAGAGGGGGCTACTGACTGCTCAGGCTCGAGCTCAAGCTGCATACTGAGTGTGGGATCCACCACTTTCCCATCGGACGTATCGATATCCATCGGGTCCCAAGCGGGGATATTAGGGACCTCCTGAAGAAGTGGCCCCTCAAATCCTCTAAGCGGACCAAAGAGATCCATCCCATCACGAAGATACCAGGCCTTGAAGAGGTGTGCCACCAGTTGTGGCATCCCTTAATCGACCCATATCGTCGTGATGTGACGTTCCCACATCTGGTCGGTACCTGGCACCGGGTGGAGGCTGACATCGAGTGATGAGTAGGTGGGCGTACCAAATCGCACCGGTCTCTCCATTACTTCGAACCTGAAAAGTTGTCCCACGACGAGGTGAGAATTTAATCTCAGTGAATCAAACCTAATCTCGGTTAGGACACTAATTCGCCCAGGACATCCTAAGCACCACAATAAGCCACAAGATATAAATAGATATATATCAATAAAATAAATCTATCAAATCAACAACCAACACAAGCACAACCACTCAGGTATACACAAGTCCATTATTAAACAATGACCCACGCGACTGGCATGATAGATACATCAATAGTGCGATCCCGCACTCTTCTGGCAGGACCACGCTACGTCCACTTTACCCTCTCAGCGACGGCTACTACAAGCGGTGCATCCAGTGCACCCGACATGGCACTGCAAGTAGGCATTCCTTAAAAAGGAGTTTCGGTCCATCACAAACTGTGACCGGCATTTAATAATCCCTTAAAAATGCACGACTGGCACGGGGCATGGGATTATCGTGCTTCTGACAAGTCGCAAATTTCCATACAGTTTGTACGGCACGAGTACCCATGGTACAATGCGAACTTGCCAGGTAGGGTCATTGATCCTTTAAATGACCACACAAATTGCATTCGGCAATCAACTCATTGATTATCTTGAATTAATGCCAAAATCCATAAGGAAATACAATCAACTCGGCCCTAAGGACCACAAGACTCTCAATTGAACATTTCAGCCAGGCAATCAAACCAATCAAGCAATTCACGCACTCGCAAGCAATCAACTCAATTCGGCAATTTCGAGCTCAATTCCAATTATCAATCTTAATTCTCAGTCGAATTATAGCAATCAATTGCTCGCTCGTCTCTAATATGTCACTCGCTCACGAACAAACACAATCAATCAATTACTTCATAAACTACCACAATTAGCCACAGACAAATAATCAATCGGCTATTTATCTTAACCATCGTTTTTATCTAAACCGGTCTCGATCAATTTTTTTTAAAACAAATAAATAAATAAAACTAATCTTAAGCGCAATTAGCGCCCTAATCAAGGTTTAGGATCAACTCACAATGTGAGTTAGCTCGAGCGACGGCGGCGGCGGCGGCGTCGGCAAAACTAGGGTTTATCGCGCGGCGGCTCGAGCTCAAACTTCGGCGACACCCCGAGGAAGCCCGGCGAGGTCGCCGGAACAGGTAGCCGGCGGCGGAGCTCCGGCGAGCGGCTGCCGGCGGCCTGAAACAGTGAGAACCAGTAAACTCAACCGGCGAACTGTACTGTCTTTGGTCGTTTTCCGGCGACACGGGCCGGGACAAGGCCGACCAAGGGTCGGGGGCTCACCTAGGGATCGGTGAGAGTCAGCAGGGATAGGTAGACGGCGACAAGAGGCTGCCAGCGGCGGCGGACAGCCACGATCAGTGGCTACCCTATTCGGCGCCGAAACAGGGATTTCGGTCGGAGGCCGATTCCAATCGTCACGCGCGGCGACCGGCGGAGGTGACTAGGTGGCAGTAGAGGGGACTCAAGGGAGTCATCCGGCGGTGGCGGTGAGACACGGCGGAGGCCGTGGTGGCCGGATCGAATACCGGACCGAACCGAGCCCAAAACAGGGCACTGAAACTTCGGGGCTCGATTTCGGCGACTCCGGCAGCGGACGACCGGTTGGGAGGGGTCGAATCGGTCGAGGAGGAGTCGGGGGTCAGCTAAGGGGCAGTGGTCGACGTTGGTGGCGGCCGGAGGAGGCCGCGGAGTTCTCGGGTCCTTTGACCCGAAAATAGAGCAGGTTTGGCTGCGACTCCTCTTCGGCCGATCGACGGCGACGGCGGCTCGGCTGGGGTCAAGGCGGCAACGGGGAGTAGCTGAGGACGGTGGCTATCGGTGGCGAGGCATCGGTCGCGAAAAACGACGACGGGAGAGGAAGATTGGATCGGCAAACGTTGGTCGTTCTCGGTCCAACAAAAAAGAACAGAAGAAGAAAGAAGAAGGAAGAAGAAGGAAGAAGCGGCAAATGGGGAAGCGACGTGCATGGGGTAGAGAGAAGGTGGGCCACGACCATGACTTTTAAGACCAACCATAAAATTTTTTTTGTCTTAAGTGTATGAATAATTGTGGGGGTAAAATGGTAATTTTGGCGTGCCGCGACTGAACGAAATTTTTGGTATACTGAACGAAGGGGAATTTTGGTAATTTCACTGGCCAAGCTTGGTCAGGGTTAGGATCGATTGCGAAAACGGCAATTCAAAAATCGTCGCGAAATAATTTCGAAACTCAATTCGAAATAATCTAAAGTTCGGAATTCGTCCAAATTTTCGTCTCTTTGGTCCATATAGTCCAAAATAAACGTCGACTATGACTATAAATTCATATCATTCAATCGACTTCCGGCGCTTACAAAGGTTGAATTTCCTGGACGTCACACATATATTACTCTATGGTATTGTTGTGATGTCCTAGAAATTCAGTTTTTGTAAGCGTCGAAAGTAGATAAGAATGATATGAAAATATAATCATAGTCGACATATATTTTGGATTGTAAGGACTGAAGAGACGAAAATTTGGACGAATTCTAAAGTTTAGGTTATCGTAGGTTAGGTTTCGAATTTTATCCGCCGCGAATTGGAATTGCAGTTTTCGCGATCGAGCCTAACCCCGATTGAGCTTGGCTAGTGAATTTGCCGAAATTACCCTTCGTTAAGTATACCAAAATTTCGTTTCAGTTCCGGCGCGCCAAATTACCGTACTACCCCTCAATCATTTGTGAGCATAAGACAAAAAAATTTGATATTGCCACCAAGTCAAGGGTGGAACCCACCATTCCTCTTCCCCATGCACCTTCACGTCAGCTTCTTCTTCCTCTTTCTGCTTTTTCTTTCTTCTTCTTCTTTCTCCTTGTTTTCATTGGCCGTGAAAGACTGCTCCCCTTAGCCGATCCACTCCTCCTCCACCATCGACGTTTTGTGCGACCACCACCCCTCATCATCGCCGGCTACAGCCTAGCAACCTCTCGTCCCCGTCCTAACCCGAGCCAAACTGCCGTCACCGTCGAACGGGCTGGAAAACGGCTCAGGGAGCCCTGCCCTGTTCTCAGGTCATTTGACTTGAGGATTTCGTGGCTTCCTCCGGCCACCACAGCCGTCACCGGCGCTAACCACCGCTCCACAACCAACCACCATCCTCCCTTCGACCACCCCAACCTAGCCACACCGGCTGTCCGTCATCGGAGCTGCTGGAAAATCGCATCGAAGCCTTGGTGCCCTATTTTGGACCAGGCTCGGTTCGGTCTTCGATCCGGCCAAATCGGCAGTCGCTGTGCCTCACCGCCACCGTCAATCACCTTCACAGAGTCCCCTCTATCACCTCGGAGCTAATCACCGCCAGCCGCCGCGTATGGCGCCCTGAAAGGTCTGCCGACCACATCCCCTGTTTCGGCACTATGAAGAACCAGGTTTGTTTACGACTGTTCGCTGCTATTGGCCGCCTTCCGCCGCCGTCCACCGGTCCTAGCTGACTCCCACCGACCCCTGAGTGAGTTCCTGAGCCTCGGCCGACCTTGTCCCTGCCCGAGACGTTGAGAAACTCTGCGAAATAGCTTGGTTTGCCGGTTTCGCCACTGATCGTTACTGTTTCAGGCCACCGGTCGTCGCTCGCCGGAGCTCTGTCGCCGGCCACCTATCTTGGCAACCTCGCCGGACTTTCCTGAGGTGTTGCCAAAGTTTGAGTTTGGGTCGCCGCGCGATAAACCCTAATTTCGCCGCCATCACTGCCGCCGTCACCGCCGCTACCGTCCATCGAGGCCGCTCGAGCTAACTCACTTTGTGAGTTGACCCTAAAACTTGATTAGGGCGCTAATTGTACTTAGGATTAGTTTTAATTAATTATTTATTTATTTAAAAAAATTACGATCGGGACCGATTTAGATAGAAATGATGATTAGGATAAATGACCGATTGATTAAGTTAGTTTGGTCGATTAAATTGTCTGTGGCTATTTGTGGTAAATTATTAGCTGATTGACTGATTGTGTTTATTCGCGAGGAAGCGATAGGTTAGGGATGAGCAGACGATTGATTTTTTTATAAATTGATTGAGAAATAAGAGATTTAGTGCGAATTGAGCTTGAAATTGCCTGATTGAGTTAATTGCTCGCGTGTGCTTCCAGTTGCCTTATTGGTTTGGTTGCCTCGCTGAAATATCTGACTGAGAGTCTGCTTGGCCTTGGGCCGAGTCTATTGCATTTCTGTATGAATTTTGGCATTAATCAAAGATAAATAATGGATGATTGCCGAATGTGAATCGTGTGGTCATTTTAAAGGATCAATGACGTTATTTGACAATTCGCATTGTACCATTGATACTCATGTTGTACCCATTGTATGGAAACTCGCGACTTGTCAAAAGCACGATAATCCATGTCCCATGTCAATCGTACGGTTTTAAAGAATTATCGGATATCGATCGCAGTTTGTGACGGACCGAAACTCCTTTTTAAGGAATGCCTACTCGCAGTGCCGTGCCGGGTGCATTGGATACACCGTTTGTAGTAGCCGTCGCTGAGAGGGTAAAATGGACGTAGCCCGGTCCTGCCAGATGAGTGCGGGATCGCGCTATTAATGTTTTTATCATGCCAGTCACGTGAGTCATTGTTTATTGATGGACTTGTGTGATGTTTTGTGTACGTCTGAGTGGTGGTGCCTTAATTGATTGCTGTTTTGGTGAATATATTTTATTGATATATTGTTTATACCTTGTGGCATACTGTTGTGCTTAGGTTATCCTGGGCGAATCAGTGTCCCAACAGAGCTTAGGCTTGATTCATTGAGATTAAGTTCTCACCCCGTCATGGGATAACTTTTCAGGTCCAAAGTAATGGAGAAACCGGTGCGATTCGGTACCCCTACCCACTCATCACATGATGTCACTCTCCAACCGGTGCCAAGTACGGACCAAATGTGGGAACGCCACATCACGACGATATGGGTTGAAGAGGGGATGCCACACCTGGTGGCACACCTTTTCAAGGCCTGGTATCTTCGTGATGGGGTAGATTTCTTTGGTCCGCTTAGAGGATTTAAGGGGCCACCTCTTTAGGGGGTCTCTAATGTCCCCGTTTGGGATTCGATAGATATAGATACGCATGTTGGGGAAGTGGTGGATCCCGCACCCGGTTTGCAACCCGAGCTCGAACTTGAGCAGTCAGTAGCTCCCTCTGTACATTCCAACCATAGTTCCTGTGACGACCCTAATGACTCGACTTCCCCGATTGGTTATAATGATCCAAATGCTGTTTTTACCCAGTAGAGGGTTAGGTTTTTTTTGTGATCAAGGAACTGGTGACGTATTTTGTGGGGGTACTGTTTTGGGATAGATGAGAGTTAACTTTACCTGTCTCTTGTATCTTTTTGTGAGTCCTAGAGGGCCGCCCCGAAGCATGGGGTTGTAATTATCAGCTGTTGGCTCTGTAAGGTTATAGATCATATATTCTCAACAGTTTTATGTTAGCGTTGGGTTGTCTGACTTTTCTTCTTACCTATCCCATGTTGATTTTATTATTTGGAAGATTGCACGTTCCGCATGTGCAGTATATTCTTAGGTAGATAGCAGTTGCTTGGGATGCTATTTTTTATGACCTGGTGGCGATTTGGCATGGGATGTCGCGGGTTCGAAAGTCGGGACGTGACAATTGTCATAGCTAGGAAATTCCTTGTGGATGTCATTAGTACGGCAAGCTACCTAGTAAATATATCCCCATTGATTGCGGTCAGGTGGTTAACTCTCGAAGAAGCGTAGTATGGTAACGTTACTAATTATTATGCTCTTAGAATAATTCATTGCTCATGTTATATGGTAGGATCGGTGGGAGGATCAAAAAGTGCATGCTTCTAGATTATGGACCGAATGAGCCATCGATTAAATGGCACCTGAAATTAAATTCACATATAATCAACAGAGAAGTGCCATTTGATGAATTTTCAATATGACTATGTAGGAATGATTATGGCAGTGTTTGTATGAATATGAATGGTGTTTAGCTCGAGGTGGAGTTATAACAAGAAATTCCTAAGATAGCGAGTGCCAATTTGATAATCAACAGAGAAGATGCGTATAGCGAGATGGACCAATTGGTTGTAGCTGCTGAGTTTGACAAAATGTGTGTTTAACCTCCTGACATATATGGGTACAACAACAGTTTTACTTTAATTATGGTCGAGAAAGTTATGTCTAAAAGTCCTTATAGAGTAGTTAAAGGTGAAAATGGAGTTGTTGTACGAATGAGGTCCACCGTTATGATGAAGTTCAAGTAATTCAAGTTCAAATAAGACTTGAACTTTGAAGATACCTATGGCAGTTGAGTCCATGAGGGGTTGTGGGAGAGTAATAATCATTTGATTCTAGCGAAGTAATTGTAACCTGAATCAAGTGTTGAGCCAAGATGGAGATTGTTGGAATTATATTTCAAGTTTGAGCTTGAAAAATAAAAACTAATCCAACTAGGTTTCATAGTTGAAGTCGGATTCCAAATTTGAATAGATTTCCTAACGTGAGACTTTATTTTGGATGCAAATCTTTTCTACATACAATGAGTGGATCTTCTTCGTGAATGATATCCAAGAGGTGGCTTCTGCGTGAATTACACTCTGAGATAATCTGAACTTGTTGAAGCCAATAAATCTTGTAATAAGATTTTATGTAATTTTTTTTATGTATAAGTTTACTTAGAGTTCTAAAACTTGTCAAAAAAGTGCAATCAAGCCATAAAGCTTACAAAAATGCAATCAAGTCCCAGAACATATCATATTGGTGCAATCGAGTCCTTTCTTTGAGTTCTTCCAACTTATTTAACAGAAAATGCTCATAAAATGACATTATTTTTGTCCAAGGATGATTTTCCATCTCATTTGTTAAGTTTAATTAAAAAAATAAGCTAATTTTTTTTAAATTATAAAAAAATTGTACATAGAGATGGGAAGCCATGCGATGAGCCTCGTTTGCCCTATCGTGGCCAAAGTGAAATTGAGCTTTTCATTTCGATTTTTTGCCCAAAAATTGATAGCCCTAGATCGAAATGGAGGAAGAAACTTCAGTGGCAGCTCAAATTCGGTTCTAATTTTGCCTTTCAAAGCATAATTTATTTATTTTTTTATCGGAGCCCTTATTTCACCCGAATTTGGTCTCGGCTCTAAATTTCAGAGAGGGACAGATGATGCAAACCTCATGAAGGCAAGCAGATGACGACGACGGCCGACCGAAGAACAACGATGGCGAGAGAGCGACGGTGGTGACTCCTCGAGCGATCGAGAGACTAGATTTCGCAAGTCTCGATCAATCCTTCGCATGACAGAGACCTTGAAAACAAATACACTCGACGACGTCATTTTTTTATTTTTTTTTATTATAAATAAACGACACTGGTTCACCGGACTTTGGCCATGTAACATAATAAAACTCAATTCTAAAATCCACATAGTTCATTTCGTCGAACTCTGGCCGCATTCTGGTTAGAATAACATTGAAATGCATGATTTTTTCCGATATTAACACTGAAATGATCGAAATTACAAAAACTTGAGACTAAAGTGATCAATTTGAAATTTCGGCACTAAGTGAGCACCGTACACAAGTAATAGCACTTTGGGTGTATTTAAGCCGAAAGTAAACTCATTAACCAACTTCGACCAAAAAAAAAAAAACTCATTACCCAATTGAGTCTGATTTCTTGTCCTATAGATTAATCTGCCTAAACTTAAGCTATATAAAAGGTAACCAACATAAAAGGTAACCACTAAAATCCCTAAATGTTAAGCATATTGACTAAATGAAATTAGTCTTAATCTCCGACCAAAACAATTACGCTTAATCTAGTTCTAAAATCATACAATCTCATCATGGCCGTACATATATTGTGTATATGTATGCATACACATATATATATATGTATATTAGAAATTTATGTATATGTATTTTTAAATTCTGGTCAAGGGCGACTCAGGCTAGGCTAATAACCTCGGTTCGACTTTCTATTCATAGGTTTAGGCCCAAGATATGATTAGGCTATGACCTTAATCCGTTTTCAAAGAGAATCTAAGGTTGTGTGTTTCATGAAAAAAAAACTTCATGAAAAAGGAAAATGATTTTTCAGATTTTTTCCTTTATTTGGTGATATGTGACCAAAAACTTTTTCTGGTATTCGGTTCTCATTTGAAACTTAATTTCAATCACATGAATTTATCTTAGGCCAAAAAGATAAATAAATTAATTTCAAATTATTTTTAATTATTCTATTATTTTATTTCAGTTCTTTTTAAAATTCTTCACTTATCGTCGGGCAACGACAGGTCAAGGCCTCACCAAGCAAGCTCGTCACATTCGACCAGGCTCGCCTTCCTTGAGATAGGTGACACTAAGGCTCATAGGGCGAGCTCGAGCTCACCATGTGGCCAGTGGTCGAGCCTCGCCGGGATTTGGCGAGGCTCGACCTTGTGTGGCCAGTCGTCAGCTAGCGCCTAACAGCTGAAGAAGAAGAATATATGAAAAAACAAAAAAAAAATTATTAAAATATAAAAATAATAAAAATAAATCTGAGATGAGCAATTTTGGAAAGTGTTTAACCCTTTTAGATTGGGAAATTCACTTTACTAATTTTATACATGAGTTTTTCCAATAAGCAAAATGTGTTTTGTGATGATTAAATCATTTCCGGTGAACCAAACTAATGAACATCCGGAAAAGCAATTTCCGAAAAACACTCCTACTCAAACAAACGTACCCTATTGTATTTGATAATTGGAACTCCCAATGCATCAACCATTGTGGCTAGCAATTATCGAAACAAAGGATATCAATTCCTATTGTCTTTGATGGTAAATCGTCGACTGAAGATAAGCCCCCCCCCCCCCCCCCCCCACCCCCGCACGGACTGAGAGTCAAATGGGCCTTTAGGTCATTTCCTAATTAAGCGCGGGCTCTATGGGCCAAAAAAGAAATGCGTTTAAGCTTTCCATGCGGTAGGCACATGTGGACTCTTTGGTTTGGAAAGGTTGACTTGTTTGACTAAACTTGGAGGATTAAGTTATTAACGTTGTGAATTTTAATCATATGGAGGTAATTATAGGATGGTGTCTTAGTTTCCTAAGATGAGATAGTCAATATACCCCTTTGGTCTAAAATAGGAGAGTGAAGATTCTTGTTCTCATAAGAAAAAACATAATTCTATGCCTCTATAAAGACATAGGGTCGTCATTCACGTATAAAACAAGAGGGACGGCTCAAGGTAATACACGGTACGAGCTCCAAACTTGTCGTGTCTTCACACTGCAACTACCCCCCTGTCAGCCACTACCGCGCTGACGGTCTCCGCACCTGACGGTCTCCATCAGTCTTCACCGCCCACTGGCCACTTGTCGACATGTCCCTGCTAACGGACGTCATCTGAAGCCTTGGCCTACTTCCGATTGGCCTCTGTGTCATTTGGATCGTCATGCATATCTCCTGTCATATGTCAATTGCACGTTTAAAGATTAGGCTGTGTAGTAGTATTTCTAGTCAAATTAGATTGGATATGATAATATATAAAATCTAAGAATTTTGCCACATCTTATTTAATGTTTGATGAATCATAATAACAAAGCTTGATATATTCATACCTTATTATGTTAATTGTTCGGTATTTACATATATTGATGTAAATAAATATGAAAATGCACAAATAGAAATTATAAGAATCTCTCTCTCATAATTCACTACCAACTCTAGTAATAGAAAAAATGTGATTATTCACATTTGCAGCTACAAAAATTTCTGTCTATCTTGCTATTTTCGTTAAATTTCAACATGAATCACAAAACTATAGAGAAGAATGAGTTTTGACCATTTTTTTCATTTTCATAGATTTTGATGGGAATATAGAAGAAGGAGATTTCTAGTTTTGTTTAGAAATTTCAATGCCTGCGTTCTTCAAGAATTTGAAAGATCATTTTTCAAGTGCAAAATTGTTTATTTAGAATTTGAGTCCTTCTACTTCATTTTTATTTATTTTTGTATTTTTATATCCTTTTTTTTGTTATTTTTATTCTGTTCCATTATTTCTTAATAATTTTTTTTATTAAATAACAAACTATACTACAAAAAAAAAATCCTTATTTGAACTCACCCAATAAACAATCCTTCAATTGGTAATGACATGGATATGAAGTGTGTGTAAGTATGTGCACATAATATATGTTGTAACATAGAAAGAAACTAAAATTTATAAATATATAAAAATAAATAATTTTTTAAATTTCTAATATTAGAATTCAAATATAATTCATATTTTATTTTTATTTTATTTTTATTTTTTTAAGAAGTTTGTTATTCGAGAAAAAAAAAAGCTTTTATACTATGAACATAATAAATCCTATCCACATTTATCCCACCTCCCCATGGATAATTTTATCTGGGCTATATCCCTTTCATGCCCCACTTTATCAAGTCCTGGATGGTAGCCAAACATAGAATAGGATAAAAGTTGTCATATCCTGCTTTTTATCTCGATCACCAAATGCAGCCTTATGTGCATCCATGATTTAGGGCTTTCATGTTTAGAATCATTCATCAAATAATATACAAATGTCATGCGGTATTACTTAATTTAATAAATTGCATGTCATTTCATGCACTTTCATTTAGTTAGGCATATGCCTTAGGGTTAATAATTTGATAATCACGGTCATCTTGATTAAACATCACATCTCATTCATTGCATATAGTTTATTTTTCTATTAAAATAAATGCACAAAAATAATCTTGCATAGATTACATATTCGGGTTAATTCATAATCCTATTTCTTGCTGATAGAATTGCATATGGCTTGCATTCAGTGATACCATAGCTTACATGTTACTCAAATTTCATTCTAGGTCATTAATGCATGTTTAATTAAAAATATTCATGTTAGACAAAAAAAGAAGAATAAGGGATAAATGCATTGAAAATCCTAAAACTTGATATGGAATTGTAATTGTGTCATAAAACTTGCAAAAAGTGCAATCAAATACTAAAACTCGCCTTGTGTAATCGAGTGCTTCGTTAACTTCGTCCAACTTGACTGACAAATGAGGCTATGTGACTTTTTTTTTCTATCTTCTGTGGCGATAACATGGTTAAAACAACGTCATTGTAATAAAAAACACGATTTCAATACAAATGTTAGTTAAACTTAATAAAAAGATAAGCTATACTTAAAAAAAAATGAAGAACTAGGCAACTGAGAGGAGCAAGCTTTCGTTGTTTCCATCGCCACCCCAACATTGTCCGGCATTGGTTAGTGACTTATTAGCCTCGCCTAGTCTGGGGGAGGGCCATAAAGGCCCTCGATAGCCATCGTTCCCCCCTCCCCCTCCCGTTAGCCGTCAGCCTTTCTCAGCAAGGGCTTAAATCTAGTTTCTCATACTTTTTTTAGATCTAACATTTTTTTCATTTGTTTTAATATATATATATATATATATATATATTAAAAATCATATTTAGATTTATAAAACGATGTTGTTTTAGCCTTATGTTTTATGGTTTACCCATGTTAGTATTTTCTATCAGCCAAGATGGACGATGGACGAAGGTAACAGAAGAACTTGAGTGATCCAACTTAATAAGTATTTAGACTGATTGGATTTATCGCACACCGAATTAGAACGATCAAATAGAAATCAAGAAAAAATAGACGACGCACAGTTTACCCAAGCTCACTCCGGAATAGAATTACGTCCTGCAAAGAGATCTCACTATTATATTTAGGTTTACAGCCGCAACTTGTTACAATAATCCTCAAAAACGAGAAAAATATATATGCAATAAACGGGCCCAAAACCTAAACATATGTGAAACCTCTATTAAACCCACAACATATGGGTCAACTTAAAGATATGTAGAAACCCCGCCTGCTGACCAGGCAGCGGGACACCCATGTAGGGGGCGCTGCCCTCGAACCCCTACATACCATGCGTAGGGGTTACATATCGTCAAATAACACTTCAGTTTCCTTAAGCTCACGTGGACGTACCCGGTGTGAGAAACAAGGGTCTTTGAAGTATTTGCCAACTCCAACATAGATTAAATTGCATTTTTTTTTATAAACTGTAGGGTTCGATTGTATTTTCGTGACAAGTTTTGGGATTTTCAATACACTTATCAATAAAAAGAAAACCCCAAAGAATTGAATGACATTGGATTTAAAAATCATGGTTAGGTAATGTAAAAATTATTTGGTTCTTATTTAACATCTCGTAGAACTCTTGATATATTGGACATAATGGAGCCTTGCTTTTGATTATGTTAGCGCCTCAAGGTTCTTTTCATATTTTCTAGCAATTTATTTTTACAATTTGATTATAGAGTGTTAGATTCTTAGTTACCTATTCGCACAACCACCCATCGCATGTTATTGTCCGCAAATTTTTTTCTAAATGACGAAAAGAAGTACCGAAATGGCAGCATAAAAAAGTCCCTAGATGCATGAAATCTCTAGTTTGCAAAAGTAAGGAGTTTTCTCGCATTTTACTTGAGTTTCCCCATAAATTGAAGTTATGTTTGAATGATTTAATTAAAACCCCAAAGTTGCAATTGACAGAGGCTTGGGAGAATCCATGCTCAGCGACAATACCATTTTTTTTTTAATAAGTAACCATTTGCACCCAACTAATAATCCATTAATTTTTTCCGTGGTGGTTCACCTCTAGGTAAGTCGCAACACATACCAACCTACTTTTTAATAACAAATATTTTACATTAAAACATTTTGATAGAGATAAAGAAACGGTACAAGTAATAAGTGCCAATAGAATGAGAAAAACCGAAGAGACAACAATTTAAAAAAAAAAAGAATAAGAATGACAATTGGAAGTGAAATGAAGAGGATATTTGAAGAGGTTTACACATGCACCAATATATTTCAGAAGGTAACTGATTATTATTCATACTCTTGATACATGAGTTCACAACATCATCCTTCTCTATCGGAATGTTTCCTCCCGAGTTGTGTTGGAGGATTCCATGGAAAACAAACATCAAACTGTCCGGTGTGTGTGCGTCTTGCCTACACGGACCATCGGGCGAGATACTCCAAATACAATGTACCTTGCAATGAATATAGTCCCTCGTTTGCTTATTTATATCAAACCAGTTAAATTGACCTGGCCATGCAAAGCTGCAAAACAACAATGTATACGTAATTAAGCCGGGATGGAATGAGAATTCCCAGCTGCTCGTTATGTTCTGAACTCCGAGATCATCATTTTTGGATTTGCAATGAACTGTTAAAGTAGTTCCAGCAGGCAAATTATTTTGGATCACAACATGCGTCTTGCCCCAAACGTCTCCGGCACCATTAGTTAGCAGCAAAGAAAAAATAAACAAGAGCTTAGCAGATAAATTCATCATTGTGGCTTATCTTTGCTCCAATCTCAACATCGTTCGGCTATGTAAGGATGAAGTTGGAGGATATCAGATCTCGCCTTCTTGCCATAACCATACCACCTTTTTGGTTTCCTTCCTTTTACTTTGGGATTCGAAATCCCATGTTACCTTTCATGGGCAAACAAGATTGTCTACATATAAAGTAAAATATCTCATGTATAGGTTAATCAAAGGAGAGAAATTAAAACAACATTGAAGTGGGTGTGTTTGAGAAATTAGGATGTAATGATCCTTATGCATCGAAATATGTTATTACAATTGTTTTTTTCAAAATAATAGTTATATTCAAATGGAATCATAATTATTTGTATTACAACTCATAAAAAGTGCCAAAACCATTTTTAAATATTCTGTAACTACCAAAGTACATACATATAACCCACTCATGGATAGCTCAGTTGGTTAGAGTGCACTTCAAATTGTGTGGTTAGGCGCACTGGTTCCAAGTTCGATTCCCCAGATGAGCACTTGTGATTTAAGTGGGGGGCCATGGCGGTGGATTGTTGTGCTAGTATCCCTCAATGAATTGTCGAGGTGCGCATAAACTGAACCAGATACCTTGGTTATAAAAAAAAGTAAATACATATACGTAAAAACATGATAAAATTACATTAAAAAGAATCATTTAATCGATAAATATCGATGAATTGTAAATTGGTTAAAGAATTAATAATTGGGCTTGCGATTTGGATGCTTGCGCTTTAGAAGTTAGCGATTGACCTAATAGAATTGTATCGCTAAGCCTCAAATCGAACGATTGTTATAAATATTGAAATAATCTATCGTGAAACAAATATTGAAAGGCGGGAAGAAGACGAGAACTCTACGGAGTCTTATGGAAGTTCAATCACCTCATTCTCTCTTTAAGCTTCAAATTGGCCTCATAAGTTTTAAATATGCTAATTCAAGGGATCGGGGGAAAATGTCAAAAAATTCTTAAACTTATTGTATTGGCATCAATTCAATCTTAAACCTTTTATTGATGTTAATTCAATCCTAAACATTTTGCATGTGTATCAATTTAGTTCTATACCTTTTATTAATGCCAATTTAGTTATAAATCGTTTTATATACTACAAAAAAAAACAAATCAGGTTTTAGCCTCGAAATTTGCAACGAAAAATCTTCCAAAATTCGTTGCAAAACAAAAAATTCGTTGTTTTGTTGCAAATTTGCGACGCTGAATTTGCAACGAATACAATGTTGTTGCTAATTTACAACGAACAATTTTCCGTCGTTGATTTACAACGAAAACTTTACTCATCGCAAATTTGCAATGAATAGGTTTTTGTTTCATATTTGCAATGAAAATTATTTCGTCGCAATTGTAAAACTTGCAACGAAGGAGACTTTCGTCGCAAAACTTGCGACAAATTTACATGTCATCGCAAATCTACGACGATATACTTGTTCGTCGCAAATTTGCGACCAATTGTCTTTTCGTCGCAAAATTTGTGAATCAGCTTTAGCCACGACTTTTTCAATCGCAAAATTCGTCGCTAATTGGTGATGATTATATGTATATATATATGTATATATATATATATATATATATATTTATCGATGATATTTTTTTAATTTTTAAATATTCTCAATGAATTTTGCGAGCATGTAGCCATAATGATCTTCTCAAAAGACGATTTCTGCAGCCGCAGGATTGCAGTACAATCCAATAGATGTAAAAATCATCAAGCATATTCCATCAAACATTGAGACTCAAGAATGAACAGAATAAGTACAGGATATGTCCAACTTCTGAAAATTTACAACTTCTGGAAATTTACTTACAGAAGGGAAGTCTATGCTCACTTGACATCACTTTACACAAATTCCCACATCGTGCTCAACTTATAACCATAGAACAAATACTATGCATTAAATGCCTTTAACACACCACTTCACATTCTAGTATAAAGAAAAGATTCCTCTGACGAATACAAATATTCAAAAAAATACACATAAAGACGTGAAACTTCATCTACTGCACGAGACAAGTGATGTGCACGCTATTTGAAGTGAGGACCACCAACTTTTACCCGAGATACCAACACCATTTGAAGGATGGTATCTTTCCAACATCAGAAAGTTGCAAAATTTTCATGAGATGTACTTTTCCTGCTGCTCCTGAAGCGACTTTGCTGAAGACTTGGCATCACGGTATAGAGAAGTCACTTCCTCGAGGTCCGCCTGCACAGCATAAAGAGCGGACATCAGAATTCAAGGATGGAGTAGCACATTATGAGGCTTTGTAAAATCTTGTCTCGATACATCTCGGATGGATATTCACCTTGCAAATGCCATCTCGCCCATTCATCTTGGCCACGACGCTGGCAGGGGATAATAGCTGTACCGCATGCCTACATAAATTCTTTATTTATAAAAATCATAAAAGACACGTATCCCTTCAGCAAAAAATCAAACATTAAAAGTAGACCTTAAGGATGTCAGTTGACCAATTTCTCTCAGATAGGCTGTCACGTCCCGACTCTCGAACCCGTGACATCCCTTGCCAAATCGCCACCAGGTCATAATAGATAGCGTCCCAGGCAACTGCTATCGACCTAAGATAATACTGCGCGTGCGAAACGTGCAATCTTCCATACAATAAAACCATATGGGATAGATAGAAAGTAAAGTCAGAAATCACAACACTAAAGCTGCAGAGAATAGATGATCTATAACCTTACAGAGCCATCAACTGATAATTACAACTCAATGCTTCGGGGCGGCCCTCTAGGACTCACAAAAAGATACAAAAGTCAGGTAAGGTTAACTCTCATCTATCCCAAAACAGTATCCCCCACAAAAACATCATCAGTTCCCTGAACACAAAAGGAACCTAACCCTCTACTGGGAAAACTCGACATCCGGGTCGTCATAACCAATCGGGGGAGCCGGGTCGTTCGGGTCATCACAAGAACTCTGGCTAGAATGCGCAGAGGGGGCTACTGATTGCTCAGGCTCGAGCTCGAGCTGCATACTAGGCGCGGGGTACACCACTTCCCCATCAGATGTATCAATATCCATCGGCTCCCAAGCGGGGATATTAGGGACCCCTTGAAGAGGTGGCCCCTCAAATCCTCGAAGCGGACCAAAGAGATTCATCTCATCATGAAGATACCAGGCCTTAAAGAGGTGTGCCACCAGATGTGGCATCCCTTCATCGACCTATATCGTCGTGATGTGACGTTCCCACATCTAGTCCGTACCTGATACCGGATGGAGACTGATATCAAGTGATGAGTCAGTAGGGGTGCCAAACCGCACCGGTCTCTCCATTACTTCGGACCTGAAAAATTTATCCCACGACGGGGTGAGAAATGAATCTCAGTGAATCAAGCCTAATCTCGGTTAGGACAATGATTCGCCCAGAACATCCTAAGCGCCACAAAAAGATCACAAGATTTTAACGGAGCTATATATATAAATATCAATCACAATAAATCTGTCAAATCTATAACCAACAGAAGCACAACCACTCAGGCATACACAAGTCCATTATTAATCAATGACCCACGCGACTGGCGTGATAGATACATCAATAGTGCGATCCCGCACTCTTCTGGCAAAACCAGGCTACGTCCACTTTACCCTCTCAGCGACGGCTACTACAAGCGGTGTATCCAGTGCACCCGGCATGACGCTGCAAGTAGGCATTCCTTAAAAAGGAGCTTCGGTCCATCACAAGCTGCGACCGGCATCCGATAATCCCTTAAAACTATACGACTGGCACGGGGCATGGATTATCGTGCTTCTGACAAGTCGCGAATTTTCGTACAATCTGTACGGCATAAGTACCCAAGGTACAATGCGAACTTGCCATGTAGCGTCATTGACCCTTTAAATGACCACACAAATTGCATTCGGCAATCAACTCATTGATTATCTTGAATTAACGCCAAAATCCACAAGAAATACAATCAACTCGGCTCCAAGGCCCACAAGACTCCCAATTGAGGTTTTCAGCCAGGCAAATAAACCAATCAAGCAATTCACTCACTCTCGAGTAATCAACTTAACCCGGCAATTTCAAGCTCAATTCATATTAGAAATCTTAATTCTCAGTCAAATTATATCAATCAATCGTTCGCTCGTCTCTAACCTGTCAATCACTCGTGAACAACTCAATCAATCAATTAATTGACAAACTACCACAATTAGCCACAGACAAATAATCGATCGACCACGTATCCTAACCATGGTTTCTATCTATACCGGTCCCGATCGAATATAATTTTTTTGGAAATAAATAAATAAGTAAATATTTAAATAAATAAATAAATAACTAAGACTAATTCTAAGCTCAATTAGCGCCCTAACCAAGGTTTAGAGTCAACTCACTATGTGAGTTAGTTCGATCGGCAACGGCGGCGGCGGCTGCGATGAAACTAAGGTTTATCGCGTGGCGGATCGAGCTCAAACTTCGGCGACACCCCGTGGGAGTCCGGCGAGGTCGCCGGAACAGGTGGCCGGCGGCAGAGCTCCGGCGAGCGGCAGCCGGCAGCCTGTAACAGTGCAAAAATCAGTATATTCCATTGGCAACATCATTGTTTTGGCCGTTTTCCGGCGACACGAGCCGGGACAAGGCCGGCCAAGGGTCGGGGGCTCACTCAGGGATCGGTGGGAGTCTGCCGGGACAGGTGGACGGCGGCAGAAGATGGCCGGCGACGGTGGACAGCCACGATCAGTGGCTATCCTGTTTTTGCACCGAAACAGGGGTTTCGATTGGCGGCCGTTTCCGGCGGCCACGCGCGGCGACCGGCGGGGCCGAGCTGGGTGGCGGTAGAGGGGACTTAGAGGAGTCGTTTGGCGGTGGCGATGTGGCACGGCGGCGACTGTGGCGGCCGGATCGAAGATCGAAATGAACCGGGTTCAAAATAGAGCACCGGAACTTCCAGGCCTGATTCCGGCGATTCCGGCGGCTGACGGTCGGCGACGAGGGGTCGGATCGGTCGAGGGGAAGTCGGGGGTTAGCTGGGTGGTGGTGGTCGGCGTCGGTGGCGGCCGTGGCGACCGGAGGAGGCCGCGGAATCCTCGGGTCTCCTGACCCGAAAACAGGGCATGCCCGGCCGTGGATTTTCTTCGGCGAAACGACGGTGACGGCGGCTCGGCCGGGGTCCAGGCGACGGCGGGGAGTAGCTGGAGACAGTGGCTGCCGATGGTGGTGCGGTGGTTGCGAAAAATGGCCACGAACGGAGGAGGATTCGATCGGCAAGGAGGAGCGTTCGTCGGTCAACAAAAAAATGAAGAAGAGAAGAACAGAGAAGATGAAACGGAAAAGGAGAAGAAGAAAGCGGCATAGATGGCAGAAGGAGGGGACGTACGTGTATGGGGAAGGAGGATGGTGGGATCCATGGCCAAGACTTTCAAGGTAAGCATTTAATTTTTTTGTCTTTTATGGTTAAATATCGCAGGGGTAGAACGGTAATTTTGACGCGTCGGGACTGAAACGAAATTTTTGGTGTACTGAGCGAAGGGTAATTTCGGCAATTTCACTGGCCAAGCTCGGTCAGGATTAAGCTCGTTTGCGAAAACGACAATTCAAAAATCGCCGCGGATTAATTTCGAAACTCAATTCGAAATAATCTAAAGTTCGAAATTCGTCCAAATTTTCGTTTCTTCAGTCCTTATAGTCCAAAATGGGTGTCGACTATGACTATACATTCATATCATTTAATCGACTTTCGGCACTTACAAGGGATGAATTTCCAGGACGTCACAACTCTCCTCCACTTAGGAAATTTCGTCCTTGAAATTACAGCACAGCTCTAATTACTCAAAAAGAGAAGGATAACTAAGCTTCATAACTTCTTCGTTCTCCCACGTAGCTCCTTCTGTACCATGGTGTTGCCAAACCACCTTGACTAACGGAATTGTCTTGGATCGTAGTACCTGCTCTTTCCTGTCCACGATCCTGACTGGTCGCTCTACATATGATGCCCGTTCATCCAAATCAATTTCCTCGTAACTCAGCACATGAGCAGGGTCTGGCTCATACTTCCTCAACATCGATACGTGGAAAACATTATGCACTTGAGCAAGTCTAGGCGGCAATGCGAGTCGATAAGCCAAAATTCTAATTCGTTCTAGGATTTCAAATGGTCCAACGTACCTCGGGCTCAGCTTTCCTTTCCTGCCAAAACGGGATGCTCCTCTCATACGTGACACTTTTAGAAAGACATGGTCGCCTACTTGAAATTCCAAAGGTCTGCGCCTTTTATCAGCATAACTTTTCTGGCGACTCTGAGCTGTCTTTAATCTATCTCTAATAACTTTAATTGCTTCCATCGACTGTTCTACTAACTCAGGGCCAGTTATCTTCCTTTCTCCAACCTCATCCCAACAGACTGGCGTCCTGCAAGCTCTACCATACAAAGCCTCAAAAGGTGCCATCTTAATACTCTATTGGTAGCTGTTATTATAGGCAAACTCAACTAAATGCAAATGTTCCTCCCAGTTACCTCTGAAATCCAAAACACATGCTCTCAACATGTCCTCCAAGGTCTGAATCGTTCTTTCAGACTGGCCATCTGTCTGTGGGTGATAAGCTGTACTAAATTGCAGCTTCGTTCCTAAAGCAGTTTGTAGACTCTTCCAAAATATAGCGGTGAATTTGGGATCTCGATCAGAAGTGATCGTCACTGGCACACCATGCAACCTTACAATATGCCTCACATACAACTCTGCGTATCTGTCTTAGGCGAAGTCCTTTCTTACTGGAATAAAGTGCGCTGACTTCGTTAGTCTATCCACCACGACCCAAATTGAATCATGCCCTCGCTGACTCCTTGGTAAACCCATCACGAAATCCATTGTGATATGCTCCCATTTTCACTCTGGGATTTCTAAAGGCTGTAGTAGTCCTCCAGGTTTGCAGTGTTGCGCCTTGACCTGCTGGCAAGTCAAACATCTAGCCACATGTTTGGCTATATCAGTTTTCATACCATTCCACCAGTAATGCTGTTTCAAATTCTGATACATCTTTGTACTCCCAGGATGAATACTATAACTACTACGATGTGCTTCTGATAAAATCTCCTCCTTTAAATTTTCATCCTCCGGCACAACCAAACGTCCTCTAAACTTAAGTATCCCATCCTCCGCTATTTGAAAATCGACTCTTCGTTTGGTCGGATCTCCTTGCAGGATCTTCCGAATAAAAGGGTCTGTGGACTGCAAAGCCTTAATTTTAACTTGCATTTCTGGCTCGATTCTCAAGGTAGCCACGAGACTCGACAGGTGGCTTATCTCCAGCTTAAAGTCAGAGTCTCTTAATTACTCAAGTAAACGCCACTCCTGCACCTGTAGTTGAGCAATCACTGATTTTCTACTCAAGGCATCAGCAACCTTATTCGCCTTACCAGGATGATACAGGATCTCACAGTCATAGTATTTTAATAACTCCATCCACCGGCGCTGTCTCATGTTCAGCTCCCTTTGAGAGAACAGGTATTTCAGACTCTGATGATCAGTGTATACCTGAAAACTTTCCCCAATCAAATAGTGTCTCCAGATCTTCAAGGCAAACACGACCGCAGCTAACTCCAGGTCGTGTGTGGGATAATTCAACTCGTGTTTAAGATCAAATAGTTAGCCTATGCTTAAGATCTTGGAAACTACGCTCGCATTTGTCCGTCCATTGAAACTTCAGCCAGGCAAACAAACCAATCAAGCAATTCACTCACTCTCGAGTAATCAACTTAACCCGGCAATTTCAAGCTCAATTCATATTAGAAATCTTAATTCTCAATCAAATTATATCAATCAATCGTTCGCTCATCTCTAACCTGTCACTCTCTCGCAAACAACTCAATCAATCAATTAATTGACAAACTACCACAATTAGCCACAGACAAATAATCGATCGACCACGTATCCTAACCATGGTTTCTATCTATACCGGTCCCGATCGAATATAATTTGTTTAAAAATAAATAAATAAATAAATAAATACTTAAATAAATAAATAAATAACTAAGACTAATCCTAAGCGCAATTAGCGCCCTAACCAAGGTTTAGAGTCAACTCACTATGTGAGTTAGCTCGATCGGCAACGGCGGCGGCGGCGGCGATGAAACTAAGGTTTATCGCGCGGCGGATCGAGCTCAAACTTCGGCGACACCCTGTGGGAGTCCGGCGAGGTCGCCGGAACAGGTTGCCGGCTGCGGAGCTCCATTGAGCGGCGGCCGGCAGCCTACAACAGTGCAAAAATCAGTATATTCCATTGGTGACATAACTATTTTGGCCGTTTTCCGGCGACACGAGCCGGCACAAGGCAGCCAAGGGTCGGGGGCTCACCCAGGTATCAGTGGGAGTCGGCCGGGACAGGTGGACGGCGGCGGAAGGTGGCCGGCGACGGCGGACATCCATGATCAGTGGCTGTCCTGTTTTTGCACCGAAATAGGGGTTTCGATCGGCGGCCGTTTCCGGCGGCCATGCGCGGCGACCGGCGGAGCCGAGCTGGGTGGCGGTAGAGGGGACTCAGGGAAGTCGTCTGGCGGTGGCGGTGTGGCACGGCGGCGACTGTGGCGGCCGGATCGAAGACCGGAATGAACTGGGTTCAAAACAGAGCACCGGAACTTCTAGGCCTGATTTTGGCGATTCCGGCGGCTGACGGTCGGCGACGAGGGGTCGGATCGGTCGAGGGGAAGTCGGGGGTTAGCTGGGTGGTGGTGGTCGGCGTCGGTGGCGGCCGTGGCGGCCGAAGGAGGCCGCGGAGTCCTCGGGTCTCCTGACCCGAAAATAGGGCACGCCCGGTCGTGGATTTTCTTCGGCGAAACGACGGCAACGCCGGGGAGTAGCTGGAGACAGTGACTGCCGGTGGTGGTGCTGTGGTCGCGAAAAATGGCCACGAACGGAGGAGGATTCGATCGGCAAGGAGGAGCGTTCGTCGGTCAACAAAAAAATGAAGAAGAGAAGAACAGAGAAGAAGAAACGGAAAAGAAGAAGAAGAAAGCGGCAGAGATGGCAGAAGGAGGGGACGTGCATGCATGGGGAAGGAGGATGGTGGGATCCATGGCCAAGACTTTCAAGGTAAGCATTTAATTTTTTTGTCTTTTATGGTTAAATATCGCAGGGGTAGAACGGTAATTTTGGCGCGCCGGGACTAAAACGAAATTTTTGGTGTACTAAGCAAAGGGTAATTTCGGCAATTTCACTGGCCAAGCTCGGTCAGGATTAAGCTCGTTTGCGAAAACGGCAATTCAAAAATCGCCGCGGATTAATTTCGAAACTCAATTCGAAATAATCTAAAGTTCGGAATTCGTCCAAATTTTCGTCTCTTCAGTCCTTATAGTCCAAAATGGGCGTCGACTATGACTATACATTCATATCATTTAATCGACTTTCGGCACTTACAAGGGTTGAATTTTCAAAACGTCACATAGGCTAAACTTTCTTCGTCCACAACCAATTCCTCCTCCTGAGCACGAATGGCTATAATCTGGCCAATCACAGGACATACAGTTGCTTGAATATTTTGCTTTCGGAGCAAAGGAAAAGAGACTACAAGAAATATAGAAGAGGTATTGCTTACCTGTATCATTTCAGCAAGACCATATATTTGTGTTCGAATAATCACCAAACGATCCAACAAGTCAACAGGAATGCCACGAGGACTAGTTATATCGGTCCCTCTGCCAAAATCATGCACAAGTTTCAGATTAATTAAGGGTAAAAAAAAAAACCTCCATAGACCTTTGTGTTGCCATAACTCAAAAGCTAAAATGTTGGAATTGTGCTTCCAAACGACCAAAGTCACAGATTCTGTGATAAACATCACCTCTGGTCGCTGTTTACATAAACTCGAAGGACAAAGACGTCAATTATGACAACCACCAAAAAAGCCTTTTCTCATTATGTAAGATCAATTACTAGTCCTTCTATACATGTAAATTGCAAAAGGGTATGTAATATGACGACAAATAATGTGATTCTAGGTGATATATATCTTCAAAAGCAGTAAATAGGTTTTCATCTTTCCTCGGGAACCTCTTCTACACTGGCAACTAGATCATATATGGCCTAAATCCAGAGCCATTAAAATGCTCAGTACCTAGCATGCACGCACACGCACCGCCTCTCTCAAATTATTAACGATCGTTCAAAATTAGGCATTTACTCAAGGATAAAAAGGCATACCTAACATTACATATCCCTCTATTTGTGGCAAAGATCACTGTTGGTGATAGTGAGCTCTCCAAAGCACGATTCAGGTATGAGAAGCACTCCATATCCAGCATATGTACCTGAATAAATGCAATTCAGTTAAATTGGACAAGAAAAAGTTATATCTAGACATGTCAATGATAGGCAGAAGAAAGAGAAAGGACCTCATCAATAAATAAAGCACCAGGAACGAGCTCAGCAATGCCTTCATCAATATACCGGTTAACAACCTGCCATCAACAAAATTCCATCACAATCGACTTTTGAAATGGTGATATTTATGCCAAATAGTAATTAATGATAGCATTCCCACAAATAAAATAACATCTGCCCCATATCACTCCAAAAGAATGTCAAAACTGTCATCTCACCCTAATTGAGTCGCACCTTATTTATTTCTTGCCTTAACTTGTCATTTATCTCTGTCTTTCTGGGCTTCATCATCTGACCCAGTAGAGATAATAAGTCCTGTCCACCTTGAGGCCGTGCATTTGCCGCATCCAGATCGTGTAATGTTACATCCTGGAGAAATAAATGTAAACATGTAAAGAATTCCATACGGAACTTATAAAAACAAATCCAGGTAGCTAGCCCTTATTGCGAGGTTTTGTAAAACTCTGCCAGCATGTTTGCCTCTTTAGTCTGGGCTACCTTTACATGGCTTTATGGTTTAATACCAGTGCTGAACTCACTGAAAACTTCAGGTTCAAGAAAAAAGGCCATTTATAACAGCTACCCAAAGCTTTTGTTTTGTTTTAAAAGCCATCAGGTCGCTACGTCCAAACCAAGATATTTCCCTCACCATGCTCATAACAGTAAGATTTATATTGTCACACATAACACAATCAACCAAACTATCCAGATTGAGAGGTTAATGACCTGAACTATCTCCTTCTTTTTATGAACCTCTCCTTTAGGGAGGGGGAGATACTCTTCTGCTTCAAGGTCAAATTCTGTGGCAAAAGCATCACTTCTACCGACTCTTTTGACTGCTCCACTATTTGCTTTAATGTATATAACATCACCAACAGCAACCTGCAAGAGATTTTGACGACCAAAACAAGCTTGATCTCATCCTGTATTGTAGATGATCCTTCAGCAGTTGCATCCTTGAAGGAAAATAGTATAAAAAAAAGAATCTCTACAAGTCATGATATCTTTCGGATAAAATCCATACTGCATGGAAGTAGCAGCAAATTAGAGAAAGAATGGAATAGCTTAATAAGGATCAGATGAGAAAGAGCATCAGATAGAAGCAGGACCGTATGAGCCCTAAAAAAATGTACCGAAAAGCCCACAAAGAAGGAAAGAAAAATGATTCCTTACTTTTTCCTTGATCAAGGCATCATAAATGGTTGGGTCCAACTTTAGTTGCTTTGTTCCTTTGACAGTTTTTAATCCAATGATCACATGGCTAATGCTTTTGCCATAGCCACCAGTCACACTCTGAGTTTCCTCTGGAGAAAGTGCAGTAACCTAACAACAGCAGCAAACATCATGAGCTGAGTCCAATGCAAAGAGCAGAAACAGCCGGAACAAAAAAAAGTAGAGCTCCAAAAGAAGCAACTTGCCTCTCCTTCATAGACCTCTTTACTTTCCTTTATACGTAGGCCAATAACCCACCTAAAATTTTCCATTAAAACCTCGGTTTTCTTTACTTCTGAAGAGTACACCTCTGATCCGACCATGGGGCAGAATGGTACCTGCAAGCGTGCAACAAAAATTAAGTCGCCAGAAACAGAATGTACCATTGAAAGTGTTTCACTCGTATACCTCAGTATAAACGACATACAGAGCCCTCAAAAGAATATATCGCAAGAGTACCTTGCTCCCAAGTTCTTGGGATATTCCAAGGGCCAAAGCTGTCTTCCCAGTGCCAGGCGGACCGGCCAATAGAAGCCCTCGACCAGCCATCCGTTTTTGTCGTATCATGTCGACCACAAGACCTGCGGCTTCCCTGGCCTCTGCCTGACCCACAAAGCCAGAGGCCAAAGGCATCGCCATTCCACTGGCCTAGTCAAAGACGGCAAGCAAAAAAAAAAAAAAAAAACACAAAAGAAAATCAGAGAGAAATCACACTGAAAAATATCAACTTGTTAAGTACCTTATCAAGCTAAGAATAATGCTTCGGGATGTTGCTGCTACCAACCATCACTAACGACCCCCAACCGTTAGTAATGGCAGTGACCCCATCGACGAACTCGTACAGGAGCTTCAATTTGCGTGATGGCAGCTATGTGGAGACGACGATGGGTATCTCGCCACTCAAAATTAGTAAAAGCAAACATGCCTCAGGCAAACTTCAAAGTGGAGATACGATTGCAAAGAAGGAAAACGAGAAAGAACAAAGAAAATGGACAAATAAATGAAATGACGACCGAAAAACTCTAAAACCCTAAACCCTCCAATGGCAAGTCGCTACACGATGAGTGCCGATAAATGAACTCTTCACCTGCTGAGTAGTAGAGAGAGTTCAAGCGAAAAGTTGACAAATTTTCGAGTATAAAGAGGCGAGTTCGAGCTTTACATCGAGGCCAAGGCCCTTGATGTGAGTATGGGTGGCGATCCGCTGCTTCTTCGTCGTGGATTGAACCTCTTCAATCTTCATCTTCTCCATCTCTGCCTGCGTTACTCTTCTTGTTTAGCTCCGGTGATTCCACGAGAGAGGGTCGAGCAGAGTGGAAGACGGGCCGTTTCCAGAACAAACACCGACGTCGCGTCGTCGCAGAGCCGAAGCGGACTCTGAACAGCGGAAGCCATTGTCAATGGTTCACATATAAAGTCCGATATGTTTCAAAATTTTCAAATACAGTAAATATTTTTTTTATTTCCTCTTTTTGGTCAAAGGTATCTTTTAAATACGAAAAGTTCTGACCGAAAAAAAAAAGTACCAAAAGTTATATTTTATTATTTTTTTTCATATTTATATAGTACTTTAAGAATTTCGAGGGCTGTTCGTTCCCCGTTAAATGTTTATAGATTTTCCAATTTTAATATATTATGGAAATATTTTCTGCAAATTTATGTGTGACATTCCGAATTTTTCGGCCCCTCGAGACTTGAGATATGAAATAAAATCTCAAAATTGAAAAATGAAAAATAAAGATTCTAACGTTCTAATCGAATTAGACGTCGTCTCATCAAAGGTAATTCGAATCAGAAAAACGACATTCCGAACGTCGAGGGTAAAATTACCATTTTGCTTCTCAAGCCTTAACCTTACTATATAATTGGATGAGGGTATTTTGGTCATTTACACATCCCCAAAGCTGCCGAAAATTAAAGAAAATGGGAGTCATTAGATGCACTTTGATTGACATATTGGACAAGTGTCAATGGATTAAGCCATGAGTTGATGTGTACACTTTTTACATACCATTCAACTCAAGTTGATCTTTGAAATTGTATATACCTCTCTCTCTCTCTCTCTCTCTTTCTCTCTCTCTCTCTCTCACTAGGCCGAACACCCCCCTCCATTGCCGAAAATCTTCTTCTTCTTCTTCTTCTTCTTCTTCTTCTTCTCCTTCAACGCCGAGCTACATCGCTGACCGATTCTGTCCACCGGTTTCGCTGCCATCGAGCTGACCACCCACTCCTTCCTTAACCTCTTGCCGACGTTTTCGAAGTGGAAGCAAGTCATTTGACCCACCGAGGAGCTCCGGCCGGCCAATCTCCCAAAAGTCGACGGAAATCGTCGCAATCAGAGGTAAGCCACGTTTTTGGCCCCTTAGGATCTCGAAATCTTGGATTTTTTCAACCAAATTTTGTGGACATCTAGGGGACACATAGATTAAGCTGTGGTAAAAAGTTTGGGTTAATTTGATGGAGTTTTGACCCCAAATGGGTCTTGTGTTTGAAGGGCCATAACTGACTGGTTGAAGGTTTGGGAAGACCGATGTCATTCAAGGAGTTTCTGGGGTCGGCTTGACTCCAAATTTTCGGTGAGCTCCCAAAACCCTTAGAAATACATGTTAGCAAGTAGATTAGTGAATAAATTGAGGATTTCAGATGTTTTAAGGATTGGTTAGTTGGGGTATACACAGAACCGAAATTTGCCCGGTTCAGTTTTGTGCATGCCAGTTCTGTGGGGGCTATTGGTGGTTGTAATTGAGCTCCAAATTCATCGTTGAGAAGTGTTAGAATGTTAATTGATTAGCCCATGAGGTGTATGATTAGTGGGGTGGTGATTTGAGCAAGAAAAGTTTACGATTTGATGAAATTTCCTTAGGTTACGCGATTGAGTTGTCTTTGGACCAATTGGACCGAACTCTTGAGGTGCTTAGGAAGAGTATTGTGTTGCATTGAGCTTGAGGTAAGGTGATTCTAAACCATTGATAGAAGGATTGGACTCGATTGGGTGATTCGTGTGAGATTGATCGGTTCTTGGAGACTATAATGTGCTTGTCCAATGTATGTACTAGAAAGCTATTGAAGACATGATTGAATGATAATGCTTGTGTCATGAATTGGTTGTTGCATTTGTGTCAATTTAATTGTCTCACATGCTATGGATGTGTCGTTCATCGCATGAGTGCATTCGAACGTGTGCTATGAAATGAAATGAACTTATGGCATGTTTAAGATATCGTGATACCCTGAGGCGTATGAGAAGCGAGATTGTGTGGCTGAATGCCCTGAGGCGCGGGGTTTGAATTGAATGGCACCCTGAGGCGTATGAGACGTGGGGTTGAGAAGGCCATAATCTTGATGCATTGAAACGCGGGACGGAGTTGTGATGTGTCAACACAGGCTTGGAATGGCATTGAAAACCTGATACGTTTACGAGGGTTTCTCAATGAGACGGTCTGATACATTTACGCGTACCGAGCCTGAGGCGTTCTAAACGTGGACATGAAAGTGAAGAGGCAGGAAAGGGTGGAAGACGTAAATAGGCTTGTTTATGCATGCTTAGACTAAATGACGGAATAAGATGCCCGAAGTGCATGCTTGTTGTTCATGTGTTATTTCGTGATAGTTGAATGCCTCTTGGGATTTTGTATGAATTGTTTGTAATTGTAATTGTCTGAGTGGACGGTCAGCCTAACCTAAGGTTAGGACCCACCTTACTGAGATGTATATCTCACCCCGTCGTGGGATTAACTTTTTCAGGTCCTAGGCGATGGAAATCTGAGCTTGCCAATGATTGGTGTCTGAAGAAGTAATTATATGAAATGGATTTATACTTTGGTGACTTTAGAGATTTCATGTTACCTTGAAATTAGAGTTGTATCCTTTGAATCTGTAGTCGACGTTTATAAGAATACGTACCCTATGTCCTGAGTCATGTTAAGATTGAATTGAATGGAAAAGTTTCATCGCTTCTGCATTTTTGTATCATTTAGGAGTTATTAATTGTTGGCCGACGAATCCTAGGTACCATCGAAAGGCAAGACGGCCCTGGTGGGATTTTGTGTGCCTGATAGGTTCGGAGCGTGACATTATGTCTAAAGAAAATTTTGACAAGTATATGTCGCAAGATTCAAATTAAACATAAAGTAGAAAAATTGCTTCAGACATGCTCTATGATGTTTTGTACTAACTGAAAATTAGTTTTGAAAGTACCAGCTACGCAATTGCGCAATTATCTTAGTTGAGTAATAAAAGTAATTTTAATGAGTTGTCTTGTTTAACTCACTTATGTAATGAACAACATAACTAGTCATAGTATTATTTTACTTCAAAATATAAATTTTAAAAAATAGATCCTAATGACGATAGAAAGGTTATTACCTTGAATGATAGAATCACGTTTATCCTGGAATCATGCTTTTTAAGGCCTGCATGACAATCATTCTTATTCGAAAGAGTGATTCTGAGTAAAATAAATTTTTTTATTCCTATTCCCTAAATGAGTTTTATAAAATCAGAACGTATTTGGTAACTGCCCAAAAATTATGTTCCTAAAACAAAAACACATTTGATAGTAGCACAAAATTTCTATTTTTGAGAACAATTGCTCTTCCCAATTTTATCATACATTTCGAACTAATCAAAAATTAATTCATATTGATTCTCTTATATAATATATTGCATATTGAAATGTAAAAATAAATACCAAGAATCATCACAAGTCAGTTTCGCCCTTTATTGTGGAGTTTCATTGAGCTTTTTTGAGCAAGCGGATAATCGACACAAGTGATTCCTTAGTTTTTGCAAGGAAAACATATTGCACTACCTTGCATTGGTGTGCATTTTTATTTTAGGAAATTAAATCTTAGTCTTAATTTATCGAAAACTTAAGAAAGAGAACTTGCTAAGTATCACAATGGTTATTTTTGTATTTTTTCAAAAAAATTTAAAATTAGACTAAGTTTAAAGTACACATAAATCTAAGGAAATCACAACCAATTAAATCAAGGAATCATGATATTGATAAATCACATCATAAAATCCTAATAAAGCCATAAGGATTTAGAAAAATATGGTTTGAGTTTAAGTGTAAATTTGTTTATGATTTTACTAATAAGAACAAATATATGAAATCTAGACTCAAATTTATGAAAATGAGGTCAAACTAGCGTATTCTAAGATTATTCTATTTTTAGGGATTTTCTATTTTTTTATTTTTTAGGTTTTACTTACTTTATTATCTTATATATTTTTCTTTGAAAACATGGTGTCGTTTTGTTTTAGATTGAGGGAAAATTTATGAGAGAAATGAAAAGAAAAAGTGAGAGATGCAAGACTTTATTCTATTTTGTGATTCTCAAAAGTGATTCTTTTTCTCAGAAAAAACTTCCTTTTATTTTTTATTTTGTTCGAAAACTATTTTCTAAAATCAGAATCATTTACATTATCAAATAAGATTCTCATCTTTATTTTTGTTTGGGAGAACCAAATCAGACAACGAAATTATTTTTCGTCAAAATTTGCCATGAAAGTGAGTTTTCGTTGCTAAATTTTCAACGAACTAGGTTTTCGTTGCAAATTTTACAACGACATCATGTTTTCATTGCAAACATTTGCAACGAACACTAATTCGTGGCCAATTTTGCAACAAAATAATGTTTTCGTTGCAAAAATTTGCGACAATGTATCTGCGTCACAAATTTGCGACGAATCCGTGATTTTGTCGCAAATTTGCGACGAATTTACTTTTCTTTGCAAAAGAAATTGCAACGAAATTATTTTTCGTCACAAAATTTACCACGAAAGTGAGATTTCGTTGCTAAATTTGCAACGAACTATAATTCGTTGCAAACATTTGCAACGAACTTTAATTCGTGGAAATTTTGAAACGAAATAATGTTTTTGTTGCAAAAATTTGCCACAAGATGTATCTGCGTCACTAAATGTGCGACGAATCTATGATTTCGTCACAAATTAGCAATGAAATATTGCTCGTCCCTAATTTTGTCGCAAATTTGCAACGAAATATTTTTGTTGCAAATTTTTCGTGGCTAAATTCGTGTTTTTTTGTAGTGATATTTGTGTTAATCAGTCCTAAACATTTTGCATTTCTATTAATTGAGTCAACCCGATCAATTTTGGCTAACTATTAGTGACGTGGACATCGATTATCCTATGTGGCACGATCGGCGTTGACGTGGATTCTATTGGATTCTTGTGGAAGTTGAATCACCACATTCTCTCTATAAGCTTCAAAATAGCCTCATATGATTAAACATTCTAATCCAAGGATCCTTATTTTGGCTTTCATTGGAAGAACTTGATCACTTGGGCTATGTCACGACTCTCTTGTGGTGAAACTCGAGTGAGCCCCACAAATTGCCAAGTGGGCGTGAATGATGCTTCTTACAAGGTAGGGCCCTCGCTTAGCAATCGCGCTCCAATATTAAATTATAGGAGTCGGAACTAAACTATGGCGGGCCGACTAGAAGCCGAGTGAGATGTAAGAACCCGACTTGCTCGAACCAGAGATTCACGAATCCGAGACTTGATTGCTTTAGATTTTCCTGACACCCATTATCTTTTCTTTGGATCACTTAAGTATCTATATATATATATATATAAACAATTACACTACAAAAAAATACGGATTTAGTTATGAACTTTTGCTACGAAAAAAATTTGTTGTTAATTTGCAATGACAGTAGTGATGAAAAAAATCAATTTGTCGCTATTTGAGACGAAATTAGCGATGAAATAAATTCGTGGCTAATTAGCAACCAAAACAGAGATCAAATAGTTTCGTCACTAATTAGCCACGAATTTAGCGACGAAAAAGTTTTTCGTGGCTAATTAGATACAAAATTAGCGACGACAAAAGTTTCGTAGCTCAGTAGCCACGAATTTAGCGATGAAAAGTTGATTTCGTCGCAACTTCACTAAATTTTTCTTTTTTATTTAAATTACATTAGCGAATTTTGCTACGAAATGGACTTTGCGTAGAAAATTTTGTGACGACTCGCTGACTTTGTCACAAAATATTGACAATTAATTTATTTTTTCAGAAAATTTAGCGATGAAATCACTTTTTCGTTGCTAAATTCGCTAAATATTTTTTATTATTTGAAATTTAGCGACCAAAATGGTTTCGTTGCTAAATTTTTCATATTTATTTAAATTATATTGCCAAATTTTGCAACGAAATCCAATTTTCGTTGCAAATTTTGAGACGAATTCATGATTTCATCGCAAAATATTGATAATTAATTTATTTTTTCATATAATTTAGTGACGAAACACTATTTTCATCGCTAATTTGCTACAAACGTCAATTTTCGTCGCAAAATAAACACTTCAAAAAAAATAAAATTGAAAATTTTAGCTACGAAACGTATTATTCGTGGCTAAAATACTAGAAAAAAATTAAAAATAAAATATTATTGACGAATTAGCTATTTCATCGCTAATATCATATAAATTAAAATTAATAAAAAATAAGAAAATCTAATATCACATAAATAAAAATTATAATAAAAAATCAATATTAGCTACGAAAAGGACGAAACCAAGTTTCATCCTTTTCGTCTCTAATGTCATATAAATAAAAATAAAAATAAAAAACCAAAAATAAAAATTAATGTCGAAATATTGCTTTCGTCTCAAATATCACATAAATAAAAAATTATAATAAAAAATTAGCAACGATGTCACATAAATAAAATTTAAAATAAAAAAACAAAATTAGCGACTAAATATTCCTTTCGTCGCTAATATCACATAAATAAAAGTAATAAAAAAATTCAAAATTAGCAACGAAAGGCGCATTTCGTCGCTAATGTCATATAAATAAAAATTAATATGAAAAAAAAATTGGCGACGAAAATAGATATTCGTTGCTAATTTGCGACAAAAGCTGATTTTTGTCGCAAAATCAACACCAGGTTGAAAATTTTAAAGTTAACGACGAAATGAATTATTCGTCGCTAATATAATATAAATAAAAAAGAAAAAAATGTGCATATTAGTGACAAATTAGTTGTTTCGTCGCTAATATCAAATAAATTAAAATCAAAATCAAAATAAAAAAATCAAAATTAGCTACGAAATATCCATTTCGTCAATCACATAAATAAAATAAAAATCAAAATTAGCGACGAAACTTTCCTTTTGTCGCAAATGTGCAACAAAAGGCGCATTTCGTCTCAATGTCATATAAATAAAAATTAAAATCAAAAATCTAAATTAGCGACGAAGAAAGGCTTTCATCACTAATTAGCAACGAATTTCCCTTTTCTATGCGAAATTTACGACCCAAATTTAGCAACGAAATTTAAATTCGCCGCTAAATTAGTGACGAATTTCGTTTTGCATCGCTAACTTAGCGACGAATGTTAATTTTCGTTGCTAATTAGCGACGAAATTCAAAATCCGTCGCTAATTATTTTATTTTTAAAAAAAAGTCTTGTTGTTTCCCTTTTTTAATTATTAATGGTTATAATTTTTATTTTATTTATCTTTTTAAGCTTATTTTTTATAACATAATCGTCAGTTATTAATTAAAAATTATTTAGATAAACACTTGCTATTATTGCATTAATAAATGAATTTTGTTGAACAAATTATATGGTGCTATAATGGACTGTGGCCGTAGTAATATGTTGAAAGCCGCAAGAATATATTGGAAACCGCAATAATAGACTGGTGAAAAACCGCAGGAAAATAGTTAGAAACCGCATGGAAAGATGTAAATCGCAGCGAAAGAGTAGAGACAAGTAACGAAAGTGAAAAATTCGAAAGGGCATATTTCATTGCTGGAGCATCTGTTTTGGAGGATTTTTTTTTTTACTTCACGTAATTTTTTGAGACAAATCTATTGGCAAACCGTCCCAAAAAATGTCATCTTCCTTGTCGATTTTGCATTTTCTCCCTTTGATGCCACATCTCGATCTCGAAAGAACCGTCATTTTCCTATTTATTCTTTCGATCTTTTCATGCCAGACTCATTATGCTACGTCTTTTGTTGGGTGGAAGGGGTCCACGGAGTTTTATTTGTCCAAATTAAGGCCATAGCTTTTAATGTGTGCATATAGTCGCATGGGTGAAGTGCATGGCAGTCACGGGTTCCATTTCCAGCTATCTCAATATTTTTCGTTTTTATTTTGTTTTTATGAATTTAAGCAATTACATAAATGCAATAATTACAAATTTTTTAATTATCTTAATAATTTTAAATTAATGATTGACGATTATATTATAGAAAAACTTCAAAAGATAAGTACATATTAATAAAATAAATATTAATATCAATAATTAAAAAGTGAAAAAATATCATGGCTGAAAAAAAAAGTGTTCTGAGCTAAATTGATCAAATTAAATGGTTTAAAACTTAATTGACACAATTGCAAATTGTCGCTAATTTTTTCAGATAGTTTTATTCAATATTAATAGTGATGATTCAGAATATCACACGTCAATCAACCAAAGGGAGATTCAATAACTAAAAGAGAGATTGTGTCACGTCCTGACTCTCGAGCCTGTGACATCCTTTGCCAAAACGCCATTAGGTCATGAAGATAGCATCCTAGGCATACATTGACCTATCACCTATATTGCGCATGCGGAACGCACAACACTCCCAACAGCAAGATCAACATGGGATAGAGAAGTTGGAAAACAATATTGTCAAATCAGCTAAAGACAATTCATTATATTAACCAAAAGCATATGTTAATTAACCCTATAGAGCTAACAACATAAAATCCCATTCTTCGGGGCGGCTCCCTAAGACCTCAAAAAGATAAAGGGTCGGGGGTAGGGTTAACTCCACATCTACTTCAAAAGACTACTTCCTCTGTCACACTTTAACACTTGCAAGGCTTCGTCACTTACCAGCCTTTTGTCACACCCCACGCCCCAAACATGAGCGCGCGACTCCCTGCAAGCACAAACTATCTCTCGAGGTCTCAGGATTCAAACATGGTTCGAGATACATGTCAATGAGAAAGCATGCGGAAGCGACTAAATAATAACTACTCCGTACAAGTATAAAAAGGGACCTGGGTAATGAAATATCCATACATACATAGGTTCTCAACTGTTCACACAAGAATATCGTAAACTAGATCCACTAGTCAGTAGGGGTGACAGGGCAGGTACAAAAGACAATCATAGCTGCTCTTAAAAAGGGACATACATCAAGGTCACCCAACTAATTGTCGGACTAGCAAAGTAGAAACTCCTAGGTCGAGCTGTTGGAGTCGTCGGTCTCCCCCTCAGCCTCCTCACTAGGTTCGTATTTCAAGAAGGTCTCCGAGCAAACCTCCACGGTATCCTCCATGGTCTCATCAGCAGACGGCTCCACCAGGTCCTCCTCGGTAGCCTCGACCACTATCGCCTCGACCACTATCACCTCGACCACTATCACCTCATCTGTGTCCTCCAAGGTCGGGGTCCTCTCTAGACCAATCATCAAACCAGCAACCGATCCCTCAGCCTCCATGAATCCCGAGCGGGATGGCACCAACTAGGGATCGACCCTCGAGGTACCTTAGTGGGCTTCAACAGCCCTGTAAAAATGTCTCCTACCTTTCTGAACCATGCCTCATACCTGTGAGGCTTTCAACTACTACCGCCTTCATCTACTCAGACGACCGTACACTTTCTAACGTAAATGGTCCCATGTATGTCAGGGAACTCCTCAAAATAGACAGACATCTCCTTTAGGATCCCCAAACCTGACTGGCCACATGCTCAAAGCCTAGGATATGTAAAGAAATGGGGTCCCACTGCGGGGTGAGATATACATCTCAGTAAGGTTGGTCCTAACCCTAGGTTAGGCAGGCAGTCCACTTAGGCAAATGCAAACGCCAATAATAAATACAAAATTTCATGAGGCATTCCATTATCAATAACAATACACAGATGTCAGGCATGTAGTCATGGCATCATGACACATCAATAAAATCATGCACGCCTTGTCATGTCGAATCACAACTTCCACCCTTCTTACTTGCCTCACTCTCATGCCCGCGTTTATAACGCCTTGGGCTCGGTCCGCGTAAACGCACCAGATCGTCTCATTGACAAACCCGCATAAACGCATCAGGATTTCAATGTTACTCCAGGCCTATGTCGACACATCACAACTTCGTCCTACGTTTCAACGCATCAGGACATTGGCCATTTTAACCCCGTGTCTCATACGCCTCAGGGTGCCATTCATTTCAAACCCCACGCCTCAGCGCCTCAGGGCATTCATTCACACCACCCCACATCTCATACACCTCAGGGTATTCCCACATCTCAGATATGCCACAAGTTTAATTCAATTCATACACATAATGCTAAGTGCAAACTTATGCACAATCAACACACTTATGGCAAGCAAAACACTCAAATTTGACATTCAAAAACGGTAATCAACTCAAGCACAAGCATTGTCACTCGTTCAAGTCCTCTATCCAATTCTAGGACGCACATTGGGTCACTACATTATAAACTTCCAAAAATTGATCCATACATGCATAAATCGCCCAATCGAGTCCAATCCTCCTATCAAAGATTTAGGATTCCCCTTACCTCAAGATTAATGCAATGTAATTCCTCTTCCAAGCACCTCAAGGGTTCGGCCCTACTAGCCCAAGAGCGACTCCACCGCGCAACCTAAGGAAATTTCATCAAATCATTAACTTTTATTGCTCAAATCACCACCCCACTAATCATACACCTCATAGGCCAATCAATTAACATTCTAAGACTTCTCAACGATGAATTTGGAGCTCAATTACAACCACCAACAGCCCCCACAGAACCGGCATGCACAGAACCGAACTGGGCGAATTTCGGTTCTGAGTATACCTCAACTTACCCACCCTTAAACCACCTCAAATCTTCAATTTAATCACTAATCTACTTGCTAACATATAGTTCTAAGGGTTGGGAAGCCTCATCAAAAATTTGAGCTCAAAGAGACGTCAAATGGTCCACAAACGGCGCCGGTTCCTCCAAGCTTACCATCGGTCAGTTCTGGCCCTTCAAACACACGACCCATTTGGGGTCAAAACTCCATCAAATTAATCTAAAATTTTTACCACAACTCCATATATGTGTCCCCTAAATGTCCATAAAATTTAGTTGCAAAACTCCAAGATTTCAGGGTCCTAAGGGGGTCAAAAACGTGGCTTACCTCTGCTTGTGGCAATTTCCGTCGACTTTTGAGAGATTGGCCTCCCGGAGTTTCTCGGTGAACCAAATGACTCGCTTCCACTTCGAGAACTTCAGCAAGAGGTTAAGGAAGGAGTGGGTGGTCAGCTCGATGGCTGGGGATCACCGGAAGTGGCGGTTGACGGCGGCGAACGGGCGAATAGAAATCGGTCGGGCGACAGGCTTCTCAGCAAGAGGAAGGGAAGAAGAAGAAGAAGAAATGGCAGGTAGAGGGGGGTGCTCGGCCAAGCAAGAGAGAGAATCAGGGTTTATACTTGGCTTGGTAACATGGGTTGAATGGTAGTTTAAAAATGGAAACATCAACTCATGGCTTCATCTATTGACACTTGTCCAATGTGTCATTCAAAGCTCATCCTATGGACCACAATTTCTTCAATTTTTGGCAGCTCTTGGGGGGTTTCAATGATCAAAATGCCCTTGTCCAATTAATAAAGCAAGGCTAAGGCTTGAGGGACAAAATGGTAATTTTACTCTCGATGTCCAGAACGTTGTTTTTCTAACCCCAATTTTCTTCGATAGAGCGACGGCCAATCCAATTATGATGTTGGAATTCTTGATTCTCCATTTTCAATTTTCAAGACCCGTTTCTGATTGTTTTCTTTATTAGACGTGGTTCCAGCCTATCCCGAACTGACGGGGGGCTTTTGCAGACGTTACGCGTATTAACCCTGTGATTCATATCACAATTAGAGCTCGTCAATTCATAGCGACTTTGGTTGCCATGTAATTGTGAGGGTCTATCACTAGTTCCGATGGCCTTGATCGTCACTGTTCGATTTTGGAAAATTTACAAATTATACATTGGCTAAGCGGCATCACCCGCGCTCCAATCGTATAACGCTAGCAATGCATTCCTTAATCGTTCTTAGATCGGCCTTTTATGGCTCTAAATGTCCTCTCAACAATCCTTTTGGTCAAAGTGTCATTTCCTATTCGAATTCCTTAGGTTCACGTACCTTGTCTCACGTTAGCCTTTCCTCTTTGGTCAGTCAACTCAAATTGATCATATTCGAGGGAGATATGACTGAAATACATCGCTAGATACATTTCTCATTGATGAGTCTGAAAATGACAGGAAAATCAGAATGTCACAACTCTTCCCCCTAATAAAAATTTCATCCCCGAAATTTACATCAAACTTAGTTACTCAAACAAATGAGGGTGTTGACGCCTCATCGTCTCCTCGTTTTCCCATGTAGCGCCTTCGGTCCCATGGTGCTCCCACAAAAACTTTGACCAATGGAATCGTTTTATTCCTCGAAATTTGCTTCTTCCGATCTTCGATCCTGATCGGTTTCTCCACGTAGGATACCCCGTCGTCCACTTCTATAACTTCATAGTCCAGCATATGTGTCGGGTCTGGTTCGTACTTCCGCAGCATCGTCACATAGAAGACATTATGTACTTGGGATAGATTAGGCAGTAAGGCAAGCCTGTAGGCTAAGGTCCCAATCCGTTCCAAAATTTCAAATGGACCTACGTACCTTAGGCTCAGTTTTCCTTTCTTTCCAAATTGCGATAATCCCCTCATCGGCGACACTTTGAGAAAAACATGATCGCCTACTTGAAAATCCAAAGGCTTACGTCGTTTATCCGCATAACTCTTCTAACGACTCTGTGCCATCCTCAGTATATCCCAAATTATCTTCACTGCTTCCACTGATTGCTCTGCCAACTCTGGGCCTGTGATACTTCTTTCTCCAACCTCATCTCAGCAAATCGAGATTCTGCAAGCCCTTCCATAAAGTGCTTCAAAAGGTGCCATTCGGATGCTCTACTGGTAGCTGTTATTATATGCGAACTCTACCAAATGCAGTTGATCTTTCCATCCACTTTTGAAGTCTATTACGCACGCTCTCAACATATCCTCGAGCGTCTGAATCGTCCTCTCCGATTGTCCGTTCATTTGTGGATGATAAGCCGTGCTAAATTGCAGTCAAGTTCCCATGGCATCTTGAATACTTTTCCAAAAGTTCGCTGTGAACTTAGGATCTCTATCTGAGGTAATCCTCACGGGTACTCCATGTAGTCTCACTATCTGTCTCATGTACAGTTCGGCGTATCTATCCATTGCGAAATCCTTTCGCACAGAGATGAAGTGTGCAGCCTTAGTCAATCTGTCCACGACTACCCATATAGAGTTGTGACCCCTCTAGCTCCTTAGGAGTCCCATCACAAAATCCATCGTTATGTGCTCCCATTTTCATTCCGAAATTTTCAGTAGCTGTAATAATCATCCAGGTTCACAGTGTTGGGCCTTCACCTATTGGCACGTCAAACACTTTGCCACATACTTTGCCACATCAACTTTCATCCCGTTCCACTAGTAGTGTTGATGCAAGCTCTGATACATCTTCGTACTTCCTGGATGGATACTATACTTGCTCCTGTGAGCCTCCGATAAAATCCTTTCTCTGAGTTCTTCATCCTTTGGCACGCATAGACGTCCTCGAAATTTCAAGATTCCATCTTCTGATACCTGAAACTCCGGTTTTCTTTTCGTTGCGTCCATCTCCAGGATTTTCTGAATTTTTTAGTCCGTAGACTGCAAGGTCTTTATCCCTTCCTAGACCTCAGGTTCTACCCTTAATATAGCCATCAAACTGGATAGTTGGCAGACTTCTAGTCTGAACTCAGAATCCCTCAAATCCTCAATCATTGACCATCCTTTTACTAACAGACAGGCGATGCTTGATTTCCGGCTAAGTGTGTCTGCGACTTTGTTTGCCTTCCTAGGGTGATACAGTATATCACAATCATAATCCTTAAGCAGCTCCATCCATCGACGCTGTCTCATATTCAATTCCTTCTGGGAAAACAGATACTTCAGGCTTTGGTGGTCTGTGTAAATTTGGAACTTCTCGCCACACAGATAATGTCTCCAGATCTTCATAGCAAAGATGATCGCTGCCAATACCAAGTCATGAGTCGGGTAATTCATCTCCTGCAGTCTCAGTTGTCGGGACGCATAGGCAACTACCCTTTCATGTTGCATTAACACACAGCCTAGTCCCTTTAGCGAAGCATCGCTATATATCTCATAGCCTTCCGGTCTTGATGGAATCGTCAATACGGGTGCGATTGTTAACCGATGTTTAAGTTTTTGGAAACTCTTTTCGCACTTATCCGTCCATTCGAATCTCGTTTCTTTCTTTGTCAATCTCGTCAGTGGAATGGCTATGAATGAAAACTTCTCCACAAAACGTTTGTAGTATCCTACCAATCCTAGAAAACTTCAGACTTCCGTGACCGTAGTAGGTCTAGGCCAATTTTTTACGGCTTCAATCTTCGTAGGATTTATAGCATCCCTTCTCTAGATACCACATGGCCAAGAAATGCCACTTCGTTCAGCCAGAACTCACATTTGCTCAACTTAGCGTAGAGCGAGTGTTCCCTCAGGGTCTGCAAAACAATCCTCAGGTGTTCTTCGTGTTCCTCGTTACTCCTTGAGTAAATCAGGATATCGTCGATGAAGACTATGACAAATCTATCCAAGAATTCTTTAAACACCCGATGCATTAAATCCATAAAGGCGGCAAGAGCATTAGTTAATCCAAAAGGCATCAATGTGAATTCATGGTGACCATACCTTATCCTAAAAACGGTCTTAGGTATGTCTTCTTTCTTGATTCTCAACCGGTAATACCCGGTGCTCAGGTCAATTTTAGAGAATACCGCAACTCCTTGCAATTGATCAAATAGGTCGTCGATTCTCGGCAGTGGGTACTTATTCTTCACTATTACCTAGTTCAACTGCCTATAGTCAATGCATAGACGCAAAGACCATGCTTTATCCTTACAAACGATACCGGCGCTCCCCACGGTGAAGCACTCGATCGGATAAATCCTTTATCCAGTAGTTCTTGCATCTGCACCTTTAACTCTTTCAGTTCTGATAAAGACATCCTATAAGGTGCCTTCGAGATCGACTCCGTTCTGAGAGCTAACTCAATCGCGAATTTTATCTCTCGCTCTGGTGGCAACCCTGGTAACTTCTGGGGAAATATGTCGGGAAACTCACGCACTACTGGGATATTATCTAGTTTTGGCTCCTCGGCAGTCGTATCCATAACTACAACTAAGTACGCCTGACACCCTTCAACATCAACTTTGAGACTTCAAAAGATGAGACTAAAGGAATCGAGGTTCCTCCTCGACTTCCCACAAATTCAAAGCTAGGGTGATCTTCTGGATAAAAACGAATTATCCTACTACTACCCCCTGTTTTCCCAACCAGTCCATCCCTATGATCACATCAAAATCATACATGGGCAATACAGCTAAATCAATTCTCTTCTGACTACCACCAATTACGATCCTTTAATCCGCGCAGCCCATCGAAATCAGTATATTATCTTTCAGCGGGGTGACAACATGCAGATTCACACTCAACGGTTCTAACTTCATATCAACCAAATCAGCAAACCGTGCAGACACAAGTGAGTGTGTTGCGTCAGGATCAAATAAAGTATACACAGCTTGGTCACACAAATAAACCGTACCTGTGACCACGCCTAGCGTTTCTTCCACTTCTCTACGAGCTACTGCATATACTCTCCCTTGAGCTGGGGGTCGATTCTGATCGACTTGGGGAGTGGCAGTCGACGGTCCAGCCTATGGTCGCTGCCCTTGAGGTCGATTCACTAGAGCTTGGTTTAGGCAAATCCTCATATGGTGGCCCATCTAACCACACTTAAGCAGGCTCCAGTTCTTGCTGGGCATAGTCCATTACCATGCCTCCTGCCACAGAGGCGACAACTCCAGTTCATGGGGTTCGACGACTTCACTATGTTCTTCCTCACGGGAGGGATAAAAACCTATTGCCCACCATTGGTCTCTTGCCCATCTGGCAGTTGTCTCGGAATGGGGTAAACCGCGATCCAGATGCGGCATTTCTCTTTTTTAAATCCATCTCGATCATCTGGCACCGCTCATAGATTTCCTTGTAGGTCCTCAAATTCAGGGCTATCATCTGACTTCGAAGCTCAGGCCTCAATCTGTTCTGAAATCTTCGTGCCTTCTCTTGGGGATCCTCTACATATCAAGGTGCGTAACTTGACAGTCTAGCGAATTTTGCCTCATATCAGTCCACAGTCAGCTGATTCTAACGTAGTTGTAAGAATTCCATTTGCTTCCTTTCCCTGGTCATTTCCGAGAAATACTTATCATTGAAGGCCGTTGTAAAGGCATTCCAAGTTATGGTCGTTCCTTCAAGAAAAACTTCATTCTTGGTGGCAGCCCACCAATCGTTTGCAGTACCTTCCAACTGATACACCGCCAACAACACTTTTTCTTCGTCCGTGCACCTTAGGACTCCAAAGGCTTTCTCTAGTTTCTCAATCCACCTGGGTGCCAGTTCGGGGTCTCCAATCTCGTCGAATTGGGTCGGCTTCAACTTGATGAACTGCTCGACTAGCTGGCCCATCTGCCTGGCCACAACAACTTCTTCTTATCCATTCACCGTCTCATTGCCCTGATCGTGGTCGCCATTATTTTCGCTGCCCTTGTTGTTGCCACTGTTGGTGTTGACGGCAGCTATTGCGTCTCCTACCACTTAGGCTATGGCAGCATCTTTATCCTGTGTCTGCCTGTCGATGAGGTCGCCAATCTTTTCCAGCGCCCTCAGTACTCTATCCATTCTTGGGTCCTCTACTATGGGTGGCCTCGAATTAGAGGCTCCGTCCCTAGGCCTTCCAAGTCTCCTAGATAGATTACTCATCCTTATGCGCTTCTACTAAGCCTGATCCATCACAAGTTCATCAAGGAGTTAGTAACTCATTTATTCATCCAAGTCCAGAGCTTCCAATTATACCTTAATAGAAACAACTATAACACAACAGTCTTCTATACAACAAATTCCATAGACATCTCAACAAGTAGTTCATGGTTATTCCTCAATTCCGTTCACCCCAACGGTTTGCCAAAATAAGCCATGCACATTCACTTAACAGGACAAAGTCCAGAAATGACTTTCAACACTAGGTAGGAAACTTAATCCTCATACATTACCACAACCGTGCCAAGGCTAAAGACCAATCACATGTGCCAAGTCATATGCCATGCAGCCTGTGTCTTAGCCTAACCAGTATCCTAAGGTCTCGCTACCCGTCCTTGTCCCAACTTAATCCTCCTTATTACTCTAATCCTCAACCAACTTTGGATCGAGCTGGCCTTGCTATGATACTAAGTAAATGGGGATGTCACGTCCCGTGCCTCGGGCACGAGTGCGTGACTCCCTACAAGCACAAACTATCTCTTGAGGTCCCAAGAGTCAAACATGGTTCGAGAGACATGTCAATGAGAAAGCATGCAGAAGCGACTAAATAATAACTCCTCCCTACAAGTATAAAAAGGGACCTGGGTAACGATAATATCCATACATACATAGGTTCTCAACTGTTCACACAAGAATATCGTAAACTAGATTCGCTAGCCAGTAGGGGTGAAGGGGCAGGTACAAAAGACAGTCATAGCAACTCTAAAAAAGGGACAGACATCAAGGTCATCCAACTAATTGCCGGACTAGCAAAGTAGAAACTCCTAAGTCGAGCTGCTGGAGTCGTCGGTCTCCCCCTCAGCCTCCACATTAGGCTCGTACTCCAGAAAGGTCTCCGACCAAACCTCCACCGTATCCTCCATGGTCTCATCAGCAGACGGTTCCACCAGATCCTCCTCGGTAGCCTCGATCACTATCACCACGTCTGTGTCCTCCAAGGTCAGGGTCCTCTCTTGACCAATCATCGAACTAGCAACCGATCCCTCGACCTCCGCTAAATCCCGAGTGGGATGGCACCAACTAGGGATCGGCCCTCGAGGTATCTCAGTGGGCTTCAATGGCCCTGTAGAAATGTCCCCTACCTTTCTGAACCACGGCTCATACCTGTGAGGCTTCTAGCTACTACCGCCCTCGTCTACCCAGACGACCGTACACTTTCTAATGTAAATGGTCCCTTGTCCGTCAGGGAACTCCTCAAAATAGACAGATATCTCCTTAGGATCCCCAAACCTGACTGGCCACATGCTCAAGGCCTAAGATCTGTAAAGAAATGGAGTCCCACTACGGAGTGAGATATACATCTCAGTAAGGTAAGTCCTAACCCTAGGTTAGGTAAACAGTCCACTCAGGCAAATGCAAACCCCAATAATAAATACAAAATTTAATGAGGAATTCCATTATCAATAACAACACACAGATGCCAGGCATGCAGTCATGGCATCATAACACATCAATAGGATCATGCACGCCTTGTCATGTCCAATCACAACTTCCACCCTCCTCCCTTGCCTCACTCTAATGCCCGCGTTTATAACGCCTCAGGCTCGATCCGCGTAAAGGCATCAGACCGTCTCATTGACAAACCCGCGTAAACGCATCAGGTTTTCAATGTTACTCCAAGCCTGTGTCAACACATCACAACTCCGTCTCGCGTTTCAACGCATCAACACATTAGCCATTTCAACCTCGAGTCTCATACGCCTCAGGGTGCCATTCATTTCAAACCCCGTGCCTCAGCGCCTCATGGCATTCATCCACACCACCTCGCGTCACATACACCTCAAGATATTCACACATCTCAGATATGCCACAAGTTCAATTCAATTCATGCACATAATGCCAAGTGCAAACTCATGCACAATCAATACACTAATGGCAAGCAAAACACTCAAATTTGACATTCAAAAATGGTAATCAACTCAAGTACAAGCATTGTCACTCATTCAAATCCTCTATACCATTATAGGACGCACATTGGGTCACTACATTATAAACTTCCAAAAATTGATCCATACACACATAAATCGCCCAATCAAGTCTAATCCTCCTATCAAAGGTTTAGGATTCCCCTTACCTCAAGCTTAATGCAATGCAATTCCTCTTCCAAGCACCTCAAGGGTTTGGCCCTACTAGCCCAAGAGCGACTCGACTGCGCAACCTAAGGAAATTTCATCCAATCATTAACTTTTCTTGCTCAAATTACCACCCCACTAATCATACACCTCATGGGCCAATCAATTAACATTCTAACACTTCTCAACGATAAATTTGGAGCTCAATTACAACCACAAACAGCCCCCACCGAACCGAACTGGGCGAATTTCGATTATGTGTATACCTTAACTTACCCACCCTTAAACCACCTCAAATCCTCAATTTAATCGCTAATCTACTTGCTAACATGTAGTTATAAGGGTTGGGAAGCCTCACCGAAAATTTGAGCTCAAGGTGACGTAAAATGGTCCACGAACAGTGTCGGTTCCTCCAAGCTTACCACCGATCAATTTTGGCCCTTCAAACACAAGACCCATTTGGGGTCAAAACTCCATCAATTAACCCAAAATTTTTACCACATCTCTATCTATGTGTACCCTAAATGTCCACAAAATTTGGTTGCAAAACACCAAGATTTCAGGGTCCTAAGGGGTAAAAAATGTGGCTTACCTCTGTTTGCGGCGATTTCCGTTGACTTTCGGAAGATTGGCCGGCCGAAGTTCCTCGGTGAACCAAATGACTCACTTCCACTTCAAGAACGTCTGCAAGAGGTTAAGAAAGAAGTGGGTGGTTGGCTCGACGCTAGGGACCGTCGGAAGTGGCGGTCGACGGAGGCGAACGGGCGAACAGAAATCAGTTGGGCGACAGGCTTCTCGGCAAGAGGAGGGGAAGAAGAAGAAGAAGAAGAAATTGTAGGTGGAGGGGGGTGTTCGGCCAAGCAAGAGAGAGAATAAGGGTTTATACTTCAATTAGCTTGGTCAACATGGGTTGAATGATAGTTTAAAAGTGGAAACATCAACTCATGGTTTCATCCATTGACACTTGTCCAATGTGTCATTAAAGCTCATCCTACGGCCCACAATTTCTTCAATTTTCGGCAGCTTTTGGGGGGTTTCAATGACCAAAATGCCCTTGTCCAATTAATAAAGCAAGGCTAAAACTTGAGGGGCAAAATGGTCATTTTACTCTCGACATCCGGAATGTCGTTTTTCTAACCCCAATTTTCTTTGATAGGGCGACGGCCAATCCAATTATGATGTTGGAATTCTTGATTCTCCATTTTCAATTTTCAAGACCCGTTTCTGATTATTTTCTTTATCAGACGTGGTTCCAGCCTATCCCGAACTAACGAGGGGATTTTGCAGACGTTACGCATATCGACCCTGTGATTCATATCATAATTAGGGCTCATCAATTCATGGTGACTTTGGTTGCCATATAATTGTGAGGGTCTATCACTAATTCCGATGGCCTCGATCGTCACTGTTTGATTTAAGAAAATTTGCAAATTATACGTTGGCTAAGCGGCATCACCCGCGCTCTGATCATATAACGCTAGCAATTCATTCTTTAATCGTTTTTAGATCGGCCTTTTATGGCTCTAAATGTCCCCTCGACAATTCTTATGGTCCAAGTGTCATTTCCTATTTGAGTTCCCTAGGTCCACGTACCTTGTCTCGCGTTAGCCTTTCCCCTTTGGTCAATCAACTCAAATTGATCAGATTTGAGCGAGATATAACTGAAATACATCGCTAGATACATTTCTCATTAATGAGTCTGAAAATGACAGAAAAATCATAATGTCACACCTTTAGTCACATACAATGCAATGCTTGACTGGCGTTCTGCAAGCCCTACCATACAATGCCTCGAAAGACACCATTTTGATGCTCTGCTGGTAACTGTTATTTTAGGTAAACTCCACCAGATGTAACTGCTCCTCCCAACTACCTTTGAAATCCAAAACACATGCTCTCAACATGTCCTCCAAGGCCTGAATCGTCCTTTCAAATTGACCATCTGTTTGCAGGTGATAGACTGTACTGAACTGTAACTTCGTTCCCAAAGCAGTTTGCAAACTCTTCCAAAACGTAGCAGTGAACTTGGGATCTCGATCTAAAGTAATCGTCACTGGTACTCCATGTAGCCTTACGATGTGCCTCACATACAGCTCTGCGCATCTGTCCAAGGCAAAGTCCTTTCTTATTGGAATGAAGTGCACTGACTTCGTCAATCTGTCCACCACAACCCAAATTAAATCATGCCCTCTCTGACTCCTTGGCAATCCCATCACAAAGTCCATCGTGATGTGTTCCCATTTCCATTCAAGAATTTCCAAAGGCTGCAACAATCCTCCAAGCTTACAGTGTTGCGCCTTGACCTGCTGACAGGTCAAACACTTAACCACATGCTTGGCTATATCTATTTTCATACCATTCCACCAGTAGTACTGCCTTAGGTTCTGATACATCTTCTTATTTCCAGGATGGATACTATAACTACTACGGTGTGTTTCCGATAAGATTTCCTCCTGAGACTTTCATTGGCAAGCACAACCAGACGTCCTCTGAATTTCAGTATCCCATTCTTGGCTACTTGGAAGTCGACCCTTCTCTTCGCTGAATCCTCATGAAGAATCTTCTGAATAGCGGGGTCTGTAGACTGTAGGGTCTTGATCTTAACCTGAACTTTTGGCTCGATCCTCAAGGTAGCAATGAGACATGACAAGCGACTTACTTCCAACTTGAAGTCTGAGTCTCTCACTTGTTCAGCAAATGCCACTCAAGCACCTGTATCACTGATTTTCTACTCAGAGCATCATCAACCTTATTTGCTTTACTCGGGTGATACGGGATCTCACAGTCATAAACCTTAAGCAACTCTATCCATCGACGCTGCCTCATGTTCAGCTCCTTTTGAGAGAACAGGTACTTCAGGCTCTGATGGTCGGTATGCACCTGAAAACTTTCCCCGATCAAATAATGTTTCCAGATCTTCAAAGCAAACACAACTGCAGCCAACTCCAGGTCGTGCGTCGGATAGTTCGACTCATGTGGCCTCAACTTACGAGATGCATACGTTACTACTCTACCATGCTGCATCAAAACACAACCTAGTTCTCTCAGCGAAACATTACTATAAATCTCAAATCCTCCAGGACCAGACGAAATTGTAAGCACAGGAGCCGTAGTTAGCTTATGTTTAAGTTCTTGAAAACTACGCTCACACTTATCTATCCATTCAAACTTCCTATCCTTCTTCAGCAGCTTAGTCAAAGGCTAGGCTATAGCTGCAAACCTCTCCACGAATCATCTATAATAACTTGTCAATCCTAAGAAGCTTCTAATCTCTGTAACTGTTGTCTGGCTTAGCCAATCCTTGATTGCCTCAATCTTAGATGGATCTACAGCGATACCTTCACCAGAAATCACATGGCACAGAAACACCATGCGATTTAGCCAAAATTCACACTTGTTAAACTTGGCATACAACTGATGCACTCTCAGAGTTTCCAACACAATCCTCAGATGTTCCTCATGATCTTCAGAACTCTTCGAGTACACCAGAATATCGTCTACAAAAACGATCACAAATCGATCTAAGAACTCTTTGAACACTCTGTTCATCATATCCAAGAAAGTACCAAGAGCATTAGTCATACCAAACGGCATCATAGTGAACTCATAATGTCCATAACGCATCCTAAATGCTGATTTCGATAAATCTTCTTTTCTGATCCTCAATTGATGATATCCTGTCCGTAGATCGATCTTAGAAAATATCGATGCTCCCTACAACTGGTCAAACAAATCATCAATCATCGGCAATGGGTATTTATTCTTAATTGTCACTCGATTCAACTATCTGTAGTCGATACACAACCTCAAAGACCCATCCTTTTTCTTGAAGAACAAAATAGGCGCCCCCCAAGGCGATGCACTGGGGAGGATGAACCCTTTATCCATTAACTCCTGCATTTGCACCTTGAGTTCCTTCAATTCAGATAGCGCCATCATGTACGACGCCTTAGAGATCGGCTCCGTCCTAGGAGCTAACTCTATCACAAACTCAATTTTCCTTTCTGGTGGCAAACCAGGTAAGTCCTGAGGGAAGACATCTAGAAACTCAGTACCACAACTATATTCTCCAACTTAAGCTCTTCAACAGACGTATCAACTACAACAGTCAGGTCGTCTCTAACGACAATATCATCACAGTCGAGGTTCCTCCTCGATTGCCCACAAACTCATAGTTAGTCCCATCTAACAGATTAAACTAAATCACCTTATTAAAGCAATCCACGTGGCTCTTTGTTTTGTTAGTCAATCCATTCCTACAATCATATCAAAATCGTACATCTCTAGTACAATTAGATCTATCCTACTTTCATGACCATCCACAACAAATCTACAAATGGACAGCTTATTGTAACCACTACACTATCCTTTAATGGCGTAGACACTTTAAACACAATATCCAAAGGCACCAAGCTCAATTCAGACAACTTAACAAACTGATTCGCAACAAACGAATGTGTGGCACCCGGATCAAGCAAAACATAAGCTACTTGGTTATGCAAGAGGACCGTACCTGTAATGGTCAGCGAATCCTTCGCCGCTTCTCGAGTGACAACAAACACCTTTCCTTGAGCCGGTGGATGATTCTGAAAGTTTTGATGTGCTGCTCCTCTTTACGGTGGCAGCACTTGCTTACTTTGCTGCCTCTGCGAGCAGTCCTTCACTTGATGGCCCAGCTGGCCAAAACTAAAGCAGGCTCCATTTCTATACGGGCACGGACAAGGCCCATGCCTCCGGTGGCAGAGATCGCACACCTCACTTTGACCGAAACAAGCTTACTGATTGCTCCCCTGCGATTAGGTGGGAGCGATGCTTGCCTCCAAACATCGGCTTCTTGCCTTGCTTCCTTTCAAATTTGTTTGAGGACGTGAACCGCGACCCAGATACGGTGGTTCTCTCAGCAAAGTCTTGCTCCACTATTGGTGCCCTCTGATAAATATTATCATAGTCCTGAAGGTCGAGTGGTGCCAGTGTACTCTTAATTTCGGGCTTTAGCAGTCCTTAAACCTTCTGGTCCTGTCCTCAAGGTCCTCAACCAATTTAGGAGCATACTTGGACAGTTCCGAAAACTTAGCTTCGTATTGGTCAACTATCATATGATTTTGGCGAAGGCGAAAGAATTCAACCATCTTTTGCTCCCTAGCTGTCTTCGAAAAATACTTGTTATTAAAGGCCTTCACAAAGGTATCCCATACCGGGGCCATACCTTCTAGGAAAGTCCTATTCTTGACAGCTCGCCACCAAGTACTGGCATTTCCTTCAACCTGATAAATGGCCAAGGTAACTTTATCCTCATTCTAACACCTCAACAAATTGAACACTTTCTCTATCCCTTCGATCCATCGAGTGGCAGCTTCACTTCCAGTGAGTTGTGGCGGCTTCAACTTGAGAAACTGTTCCATCAGCTTTTAAACCCTACGCTCATCACACCCAAGTGCAGGTGGTGGGTTCACTGGTGGAATTACAGGTGGAATCACAGATGGGGCTCCAGTAGCAGCGACAGCAGCTACAACTTAATTCCTTACTTGATGCCCCATAAGTTCTCTAATGGCTCCTAAGGCTTGCATAACCTCAGTCATAGTCGGCTCCCATTTGACAGGGTCAGCAGCAGGGGCTGCGACAGGGGGTACAATAGGAGGTGCAGTGGGCGATGCTCCTCTAGCATCAACTAACTCTTCAACTAGCCTCACAAGCCTTCTTCGAGGTGTTCTCCTACCGCGTCTGCTCATTTTACAGAAATGATACGGAGTCTTGCTTACCCCATAGCAAAACGCGATTAGAAGGCAACCCCTAAATCTTATCACACAATTAGCAATCACAGGCACAGCAATAAAAATCTTACAAACTATCCCATTTCCCAACGCTCCTTATTACTCCAAGTCAATGACCAGATGGATCAAGTCGACCTTACTCTAATACCACCTTGGATTGGGATGTCACACCCCGACTCTCGAGCCCACGACATCCATTGCCAAAATGCCACTAGGTCATGAAGATAACATCCTAGGCATACTATCGACCTATCACCTATATTGCGCATGAGGCACGTGCAACACTCTCAACAGCAAGAGCAAAATGGGATAGAGAAGCAAGAAAATAATACAGTCAAATCAGTAAAAGACAATTCATTATATTAACCAAAAGCATATGTTAATTAACCCTATACAGTTAACAACATACAACCCCATTCTTCGAGCTAGGGTCAACTCATTATCGAGCTAGCTCAGGCGATCTCAAAACGACAACGGTGGGTTGCGCGATGGCGGTGACAACTCTTAGTTTCCTAACGAACCCTTGGGTTCTTCGGTTCAACAAGCGACCACACAACTCCACAACAACTAGGACACATTGGGGGAGGTCCAGTAATGCGGCAGTGACGGCGGCGCTTTGGCGACTGGCGAACGACCTAAAACAGAATCGGTCAGTAGTCGGAACAGGGTAACCGAGGCTGTTTTAAGGGAATTTTCAACCTCAAGGGCCGAGATAAAGCCGGCCATTGCTCCTGGGCTCACCAACGGGTCGAGGAGGGTCATTGGGACCGGTGGGGGTGGCCGGAGGGCGGCAAAACGCCGACGAATAGAACCGGTCTAAAATAGGGTTTTCATGCGACAAAAATAAGGGGTCGGGAGTGAAGGCGAACAACAGCATTGGAGGAGTTGGGAGTGACGGCGATGAGTCGCTGGAGGTCGTGGTTAGCGGTGGTGAGGTGGTGGCCGAGAGAAATCCACGGAGGGGGAGGAATGGAGGAGTTAGTTCCGTCGAGGGGGGAGGGAAGAGAGAGAGAGTGACGTGAGGGAGAGAAATTACTGGGAGATGACAATGGTTGGTGAGGTGTGACATGGGTAGGGCCCACCAATAATTCAAAAAAAAATTATCTCTTATGAATAAAGGTGAGGGCAAATCGGTAGTTTGATAATTGAGGACTGAATGAAATTTTGGCATACTGATGGGAGGTATTTTCACAGGTCAGGCTTGGTCAGGAATAGGCTCGGGCGTGAGGATTGAATTCCTAATTCGCGAGGACCAAAAATCTTGAGACCAATCTAATCCGATCAAAACTTCAGAATTCGTCCAAATTCGTCTTTTAAATCCTTACGACCCAAAATTTATCCTCATACTGAAATTCCATTTGATTTCAATTTAATGATTTCAGTCACTTACAAAAGGTGAATTTTTGGGGCGTCACAGATTGATTCTTCGGGATTCTACAATATCTAGTTTCATTTAAGCTTTGGATTTTAGCCAATTGAAAGGATATTCTGATCAATACAAAGATCATTTCGATTCCATCAGTAATGATGATATGGAATATCACACATCGATCAATTAAAGAGAGATTCAACAACTAAAAAAAAGTTCGATTTTTTAGGATATGATGTAAGCTCTCACAATATCTATCATATTGGATTTGGCTTTTTCTCTGTCCACAAAAAAACTAAGAAGGGATAAAACAAAGTCTTTATGTCATTTATCTCATGAATATTTTTTGGTTGAAAAAAAGAATGCCATTCATACATTATAATAATCAATAGATATATAGGGAGTTTTTTATTCTAGCAAATAAGTCTAGATTACAAATGATATCATAATTTTATAATTTAGATTACGTGTTTTGTCATTAAGATATTGTACTTTGCTCATTTAAAATGCTCGGAAATGACAATGATAATTATTATTTTTGAGACATTTTCATTATTTATGTGTAATAGTTATTACGACGACATATGATATTATTGTTGTCATTATTATTGTTTTTGATGTTATTATCATTATCATCATTGTTGGTATTGTTGTTAATGTCGCGAAATTAACAACGAAATTTGTCATATTTTTATAATGAAACGTCACTAATTTTGTCACTAATTGGCAACAAAACAAATTCGTCACAATAGTAGTGGGAGAGTCAGAGTCTACAAAACAAATTTATCGCTAAAAATTGGCGACAGAAAGAGTGTTTGTCACTAAATAGCACTGGGGATTTAGCGGCGAAAACGGTGTTCGTCGCTTTTGCTAATTGAAATTTTGCGACAAAAAAAAGTGTTTGTCAGTAATTAGAGACAAACATCATTTTTCGTCGTTAGTTTTTATATATAAATTAAAATTAGCGACGAAATATTTTTTTTTCCCGTAGAATTTAGGTGATGTTTACAAGTAGAAGGTATTGTGACAAAAATCACATAGTGACGTACCGTCATTTCTTCAAAAATATTTCCTGCCCGCTCCTAAAATTTCCCCTTTTCACACTCGCTCTCACCTCCTCCTCTTCTTCTAGGGCTTCCTTCTTCCACGGGCTTTACTCCTCTTCTTCCCCTCCTCCTCCTCCTCATCTGCGCTCGTCGCCGGCTCTCTCTCCTTGGGCCACCTCACCTGTCCCGATCTCCCCATCCTCTACCAAGTTCTCTTCTCCGTTCCCTTCTTTGTCGTTTAATCACATGTGTTGCGACTCAGATGTATCCTCTGCTTCGTAGCTCTATAGACTTCTCATTTGCACTATCGCCTCGTCGTGGTCTTGTTTCATCAATCGAGTCAGATTCTGATTCGTTTACTCGACTCTTTGGTAAGTTCATGTATGGAATTGCCATTTTGATTGCCGCGACTTTGCGCCCTTCAGGAGGTGAATGGCTCGAAGTTTGTCTACTTGGACAACGCGGCCATGTCGCAGAAGCCTAACTCTATCTTGACGGCTGTTCATTGTATTGTTTCTTTTTTTTAGAACTCTTGGGTTTTATACCACTACCCAGCTAGCAAGAGTTCGGATACAATTCCTATGTCTGCTTATTTCTTTTTTTTTTTGACCGGGTGTGGGAGGGGGGGGGGAGGGAGAGAGAGGAGGAGGAGGAGGAGGAGGCAGAAGAAGAAGAAGAAGAAGAAGAAGAAGAAGAAGAAGAAGAAGAAGAAGAAGAAGAAGAAGGGGTGGGGAGGTAGACGGGGAGAAGAGGGGGTGGGGAGGTAGACGGGGAGATAGGGAGAGAGCTCTACTTGGTTTTTCGTGGATCTAACATCAATCAAATTTCTAGGTCATCTTTCTGGCATCTGCTGTAGCTCCAAGAGTTGCTGCAGCTTGTGCCCATGCATCCTTGGCAGTATTGTCTACTGAAAATGATGTTGCTGAATCAGGTAGCATCATACAGGTGGAGGGATCAGCGCAGGGACATAGGTGAGCAGCTTTCTCTGTTCTGATTCTCATTGTCACCTCAATATCATTATTTCCTTGCTGTTTGAATTTCAATTGAATTGACTTCGGGAGCTCTTACAGATTATTATGATGATTTTAATAAGTTCCCTTTCTAGTTTTTCTATTTGTTCTGAGTAGCATTGGTGTTCCTCATATGTATTTCCTTTTTAATGTGTTGTAATGTCTTTATATATCATGCACTTCTTCTATTTTTTCATGATTGATTCGATTAATGAAAATTCGATTTTGGCAATTATTTGCCACTACGATTTGTATGACGTAATTCTCAGTGTGATGCTTAGGAAGTCTTTGGAGTGATACTTAAAGATATTTAACATTTTCTTTAGAAATCTATTTATTCATTCACAATGTTTTCAGTAGACCTTTTCCCTCAGACTCTCGTCAATTTTTCCTTAACTACTATCTGAATTCAACCTAAGCCTTTTAAGTTACCGTTTGCAGTGCTAAAACCTTCTCAAGTTTTTGACAATTTAGTTTTCATAATGAATATCATTTGTTTTCACATAGCGGTAAGAATTTACTTTCGCGGCGAGTCCAATCTAGTTTTATATGGAACATTAAAAGACCTCTTTGAAGGATTTTATTAATAGGAAATAGGAAAAGTTAAATGCTATAGAACCTTTATGAAGCTTGAAGTTGGAAGGACGGGTCCCATGATGCAATTGAGGTCTCCTTTGTGTTTGGCAGAGGTCACAATTGTTTCTGGAGTTTTTATAACTTGTGATCACTAATGCTTATGGATGACTCTTCCATACGCCTTCTACCGTAACTTGCACCTGTAGAAATAACTATACTAAATTTTGTGTTTTACCCATGGCATCACTTGTTCTACTTCATTGAAGTTTAACTAGAGGTTATGACCCTGTATCAAGCTTTAATCTTGTCTGTGTTTGATTTATCAATGCATGCTTTTTTACCTGGGATACTTACAAGCTTCCTTGAGTATTTTGGACAGATGATTTGTCAATAGAGTGATGCTAGGTACGCAAAGACAGATTTGCAAATTTATATACTATTGGAGTTAGCCTTCAAGTTTTCTTAATTGTATTTAAGAATCCGTAAAATCTACGACATTGCTCTGTATACTAATTGGGTAAACCAATCTTTACGTACACAGCATTATCGTATCAAGTTTGCTTTGATGTAACAATATTAAGTATACTCTGATGTTGTCACGTCCCGACTCTCGAACCCGCGACATCCCTTGCCAAAACGCCACCAGGTCATAATAGACAGCGTCCCAGGCAATTGCTGTCTACCTAAGATAATACTGCGCGTGCGGAACGTGCAATCTTCCATACAATAAAACCATATGGGATAGATAGAAAGTAAAGCCAGATTGCAAAACACTAAAGGCTGATGAGAATAGATGATTTATAACCTTACAGAGCCATCAACTGATAATTACAACCCCATGCTTCAGGGTGACCCTCTACGACTCACAAAAAGATACAGGAGTCAGGTAAGGTTAACTCTCATCTATCCCAAAACAGTATCCCCCACAAAAAACATCATCAGTTCCCTGACCACAAAAGGAACCTAACCCTCTACTGGGAAAACTTGACATCCGGGTCGTTATAACCAACTGGGGGAGCCGGGTCGTTCGGGTCATCACAAGAACTCTGGCTAGAATGCACAGAGGGGGCTACTGATTGCTCAGGCTCGAGCTCGATCTCCACACCAGGTGCGGGGTCCACCACTTCCCCATCCGGTGTATCAATATCCATCGGGTCCCAAGCAGGGATATTAGGGACCCCCTGAAGAGGTGGCCCCTCAAATCCTCGAAGCGAACCAAAGAGATCCATCCCATCACGAAGATACCAAGCCTTAAAGAGGTGTGCCACCAGATGTGGCATCCCTTCATCGACCCATATCGTCGTGATGTGACGTTCCCACATCTGGTCCGTACCTGGTACCGGATGGAGACTGATATCAAGTGATAAGTCAGTGGGGGTGCCGAACCGCACCGGTCTCTCCATTACTTCAGACTTGAAAAATTTGTCTCACGACGGGGTGAGAAATGAATCTCAGTGAATCAAGCCTAATCTCGGTTAGGACAATGATTCACCCAGAACATCCTAAGCGCCACAAAAAGATCACAAGGTTTTAACAGATATATATATATATATATATATATATATATATATATCAAAATAAATCTGTCAAATCTATAACCAATAGAAGCACAATCATTCAGGCATATATATAAGTCCATTTTTAATCAATGACCCACGCGACTGGCGTGATAGAAACATCAATAGTGCGATCCCGCACTCTTCTGGCAAAACCAGGCTACGTCCACTTTACCCTCTCAGCGACGGCTACTACAAGCGGTGTATCCAGTGCATCCGGCACGGCGCTGCAAGTAGGCATTCCTTAAAAAGGAGATTCGGTCCATCACAAGCTGCGACCGGCATCCGATAATCCCTTAAAACCGTACGACTGGCACGGGGCATGGATTATCGTGCTTCTGACAAGTCGCGAATTCCCGTACAATCCGTACAGCACAAGTACCCAAGGTACAATGCGAGCTTGCCAGGTAGCGTCATTGACCCTTTAAATGACCACACAAATTTCATTCGGCAATCAACTCATTGATTATCTTGGATTAACGCTAAAATCCACAAGAAATACAATCAACTCGGCCCAAAGGCCCACAAGACTCCCAATTGAGCATTCCAGCCAAGCAAACAAACCAATCAAGCAATTCACTCACTCTCGAGTAATCAACTTAACTCGACAATTTCAAGCTCAATTCATATTAGAAATCTTAACTCTCAGTCAAATTATATCAATCAACCGTTCGCTCGTCTCTAACCTGTCACTCACTCGCGAACAACTCAATCAATCAATTAATTGCTAAATTACCACAAATAGCCACAGATAAATAATCGATCGACCATGTATCCAAACCATGGTTTCTATCTATACTGGTCCCGATCGAATAAAAAAAAATTGGAAATAAATAATTAAATAAATACATAAATAAATAAATAAATAAGACTAATTCTAAGCGCAATTAGCGCCCTAACCAAGGTTTAGAGTCAACTCACAATGTGAGTTAGCTCGATCGACGACGGCGGCAGCGGTGGCGGCGGCGGCGGCGGCGGCGACGATAAAACTAAGGTTTATCGCGCGGCGGATCGAGCTCAAACTTCGGCGACACCCCGTGGGAGTCCGGCGAGGTCGCCGGAACAGGTGGCCAGCGGCGGAGCTCCGGCGAGTGGTGGCCGGCAGCCTGCAACAGTGCAAACTCAGAATATTCAATTGGCGACTTCATTGTTTTGGCCATTTTCTGGCGACACGGGCCGGGACAAGGCCGGCCAAGGGTCGGGGGCTCACCCAGGGATCGGTGGGAGTCGGCCGGGACAGGTGGACGGCGGCGAAAGGCGGCTGGCGACGGCGGACAGCCGCGATCAGTGGCTGTCCTATTTTTGCACCGAAACAGGGGTCTCGGTCGGCGGCGATTTTCGGCAGCCACGCGCGGCGACTGGCGGAGACGAGCTAGGTGGCGGTAGAGGAGACTCAGGGGAGTCGTCTGGTGGTGGCGGTGTGGCACGACGGTGACTGTGGCGGCCGGATCGAAGATCGGAACAAACCGGGTTCAAAACTGATCACCGGAACTTTCGGGCCGGATTTCGGCGATTCCGACGGCTAACAGTCGGCGACGAGGGACTGGATCGGTTGAGGGGAAGTCGGGGGTTAGCTGGGTGGTGGTGGTCGGCGTCGGTGGCGGCCGTGGCGGCCGGAGGAGGCCGCGGAGTCCTCGGGTCTCCTGACCAGAAAACAGGGGACGCTCGGCCGTGGATTTTCTTCGGCGAAACGGCGGCGATGGCGGCTCGGCCGGGGTCCAAGCGACGGCAGGGAGTAGCTGGAGTCAGTGGTTGCCGATGGTGGTGCGGTGGTCGCGAAAAACAAAGACGAGCGGCGATGGATTGATCGGCAAGGAGGAGTCGTCGGTCAAAGAAGAAAACTGAAGAAAAGAAGAAGAGCAGATGAAGAAGAAGAAACGGAAAAGAAGAAGAAGAAAGCGGCAGAGATGGCAAAAGGAGGGGACGTGCGTGCATGGGGAAGGAGGATGGTGGGATCCATGGCCAAGACTTTCAAGGTAAGTAATTAATTTTTTTTGTCTTTTGTGGTTAAATATCGCAGGGGTAGAACGGTAATTTTGGCGCGCCGGGACTGAAACGAAATTTTTGGTGTACTGATCGAAGGGTAATTTCGGCAATTTTACTGGCCAAGCTCGATCAGGGTTAAGCTCGTTTGCGAAAACGACAACTCAAAAATCGCCGCGAATTAATTTCGAAACTCAATTCGAAATAATCTAAAGTTTGGAATTCGTCCAAATTTTCGTCTCTTCAGTCATTATAGTCCAAAAATAGGCGTTGACTATGATTATACATTCATATCATTCAATCGACTTCCGGCACTTACAATGATTGTATTTCCAGGACGTCACAACTCTCCCCCACTTAGGAAATTTCGTCCTCGAAATTACAGCACAATTCTAATTACTCAAAAAGAGAAGGATAACTAAGCTTCATAACTTCTTTGTTCTCCCATGTAGCTCCTTCAGTACCATGGTGTTGCCAAACCACCTTGACTAACGGAATTGTCTTGGATCGTAGTACCTGCTCTTTCCTGTCCACGATCCTGACTGGTCGCTCCACATATGATTCATGTTCATCCAAATCAATTTCCTCGTAACTCAGCACATGAGCAGGGTCTGGCTCATGCTTCCTCAACATCGATACGTGAAAAACATTATGCACTTGAGCAAGTCTAGGCGGCAATACGAGTCGATAAGCCAAAATTCCAATTCGTTCTAGGACTTCAAATGGTCCAACGAACCTTGGGCTCAGCTTTCCTTTCTTGCCAAAACGAGATGTTCCTCTCATAGGTGACACTTTCAGAAAGACATGGTCGCCTACTTGAAATTCCAAAGGTCTGCGCCTTTTATCAGCATAACTTTTCTGGCGACTCTGAGCTGTCTTTAATCTATCCTAATCACTTTAATTGCTTCCATCGACTGTTCTACTAACTCAGGGCCAGTTATCTTACTTTCTCCAACCTCATCCCAACAAACTGGTGTCCTGCAAGCCCTGCCATACAAGGCCTCAAAAGGTGCCATCTTAATACTCTGTCGGTAGCTGTTATTATAGGCAAATTCAACTAAATGCAAATGTTCCTCCCAATTACCTCTGAAATCCAGAACACATGCTCTCAACATGTCCTCCAAGGTCTGAATCGTTCTTTCAGACTGGCCATCTGTCTGTGGGTGATAAGCTGTACTAAATTGCAGCTTCGTTCCTAAAGCAATTTGTAGACTCTTCCAAAATGTAGCGGTGAATTTAGGATCTCGATCAGAAGTGATCGTCACGGGCACACCATGCAACCTTACAATATGCCTCACATACAACTCTGCGTATCTGTCTAAAGCGAAGTCCTTTCTTACTGGAATAAAGTGTGCTGACTTCGTTAGTCTATCCACCACGACCCAAATTGAATCATGCCCTCGCTGACTCCTTGGTAAACCCATCATGAAATCCATCGTGATATGCTCCCATTTCCACTCTGAAATTTCCAAAGGCTGTAGTAGTCCTCCAGGTTTGTTGTGCTGCGCCTTAACCTGCTGGCAGGTCAAACACTTAGCCACATGTTTGGCTATATCAATTTTCATACCATTCCACCAGTAATGCTGTTTCAAATTCTGATACATCTTTGTACTCCCAGGATGAATACTATAACTACTACGATGTGCTTCTGATAAAATCTCCTCCTTTAAATTTTCATCCTCCGGCACAACCAAACGTCCTCTGAACTTAAGTATCCCATCCTTCGCTATTTGAAAATCGACCCTTCGTTTGGTCGGATCTCCTTGCAGGATCTTCCGGATAAAAGGGTCTGTGGACTGCAAAGCCTTAATTTTAACTTGCACTTCTGGCTCGATTCTCAAGGTAGCCACGAGACTCGACAGGTGGCTTATCTCCAGCTTAAAGTCCGAGTCTCTTAATTACTCAAGTAAACGCCACTCCTGCACCTGTAGTTGAGCAATCACTGATTTTCTACTCAAGGCATCAGCAACCTTATTCGCCTTACCAGGATGATACAGGATCTCACAGTCATAGTCTTTTAATAACTCCATCCACCGGTGCTGTCTCATGTTCAGCTCCCTTTGAGAGAACAGGTATTTCAGACTCTGATGATCAGTGTATACCTGAAAACTTTCCCCAATCAAATAGTGTCTCCAGATCTTCAAGGCAAACACGACCGCTGCTAACTCCAGGTCGTGTGTGGGATAATTCAACTCGTGTGGTCTTAGCTGACGGGACGCATACGCTACCACCCTGCCATGCTGCATCAAAACACAGCCCAGTCCCCTAAGCGAAGCGTCACTATAAATTTCATAACCACTAGGACCAGACGGAATTGTCAGAACAGGAGCCGTAGTTAGCCTATGCTTAAGATCTTGGAAACTACGCTCGCACTTGTCCGTCCATTGAAACTTCATATCTTTCTTCAGCAATTTAGTCAAAGGCGAGGCTATAGCTGAGAATCCTTCCACAAATCGCCTGTAATAACCTGCCAAACCCAAGAAACTTCTAATTTCTGTAGCAGTTGTCGGTCTCGACCAATTAATAACTACCTCAATTTTAACCGGATCCACAGCAATACCTTCACTCGAAACTACGTGGCCTAAGAACGCCACGCTAGCTAACCAAAACTCACACTTACTGAACTTAGCATATAATTGATGCGTTCTCAGAGTTTCCAGAATTATTCTCAGGTGTTGCTCATGATCTTCAGAACTCTTCAAGTACACTAGGATATCATCTATAAAAACGATCACAAAGCGATCTAGAAACTCCTTGAACACTCTATTCATCAGATCCATAAAAGCAGCAGGAGCATTCGTCAAACCAAACGGCATCACTGTGAACTCGTAATGCCCATAACGTGTTCTAAATGCCAATTTCGGTATATCCTCTTTTCTGATTCTCAACTGATGGTATCCCGTCCGTAGATCAATTTTTGAAAATATAGATGCTCCCTGCAGCTGATCAAACAAGTCGTCAATTCTTGGCAGTGGGTACTTATTCTTGATCGCCACTTGATTCAACTGCCTATAGTCAATACATAATCTCAAAGACCCATCCTTTTTCTTGATGAACAAGACAGGCGCTCCCCATGGCGAGGCACTAGGGCGAATGAACCCCTTGTCTAACAACTCCTGCATTTGAACCTTAAGTTCTTTCAATTCTGATAATGCCATTCTATATGGCACCTTAGAAATCGACTCTGTCCCCGGAGTTAATTCTATCACAAACTCGATTTCTCTTTCTGGTGGTAAACCAGGTAATTCTTGGGGGAAAACATCTAGAAACTCACATACAATCGCAATATCCTCCAATTTCAATTCTTTAGCAGATGTATCTACCACAGAAGCCAAATAACCTTGGCACCCATCTCCCAATAATCGAGTCGCCTCTAACGACGATATCATCACAGTCGAGGTTCCTCCTCGATTACCCAAAAATTCATAGCTACTACCGTCCATCGGATTAAACCGTATTACCTTATTAAAGCAGTCCATTGTGGCTCTTTGCTTTACCAACCAATCCATTCCCACAATCAAGTCAAAGTCGTACATTTCTAGCACAATGAAATCTATCTTACTCTCATGGCCATCCACCACAAGTCTGCAATCAAGACAGCTCACGGTAGCCACTACTTTATCTTTCAAAGGCGTAGATATATAAAGCACAATTTCTAAAGGTACCAAGATCAATTCAGATGATTTAACGAATTGATCCGCAACAAAAGAATAGGTGGCGCCCGGATCATATAAGGCGTATGCTACTTGGTCATGCAAGAGGACCGTACCTGTAACAGTCGGCGAATCCTTCGTCGCTTCTCGAGTGACTGCAAAAATCCTTCCTTGTGCCGGCGGACGATTCTAGAAGTTTGACGGCACAATTCCTCTAGGCTGTCCTCCCTGCTGTGATTGTGCCTGTCCACCTTGCCTCTGTGGGCAGTCCCTCACCCGATGGCCCAGCTGGCCACACCCGAAATAGGCACCACCTTGATACGGGCATAAACCAGGCCCATGCCTCTGTCGACACAAGCTGCACACCTCATTCTGACGAAATGCCGGCTTACTAATCGCCCCTCGGCGATTTGGTGGAATGTGACTACGGTTGTTAAACGTGGGTTTCTTCCCTTGTCTCCTATCGAATTTGTTTGGGGAAACAAATCGTGATCCAGATGCAGTAGCCCTTTCAGACAAGTCCCGCTCCACTATCAACACCGTCGCGTAGATATCATCATAGTCTTGGAGGTCGAGCGGTGCCAGGGCACTCTTAATCTCGGGCTTCAATCCGTCCTTGAACCTTCTAGCCCTATCCTCCGGATCCTCAATCATTCTCGGAGCATACTTGGACAGTTCAGAAAACTTTGCCTCGTACTGGTCAATCGTCATCTGATTCTGACGGAGGCGGAAAAGCTCATCCATCTTTTGCTCCCTAGCTGTCCTCGAAAAGTATTTATTATTGAAAATTTTCACAAAAGTATTCCATACTGGAATTGTACCTTCTGAAAAAGTTCTACCCTTGACAGCTCTCCACCACGTACTAGCATTCCCTTCAAGTTGATAAACTGCCAGAGTAACTTTATCCCTATCTGAGCATCTCAGCAAATCGAATGCTTTCTCCATCCCTTCGACCCATCGAGTAGCAGCTTCAGGGTCTCCACTTCCAGTGAATTGAGGTGGCTTCAACTTGAGAAACTATTCCACCAGCTTTTGAGCCCTACGCTCCTCACTGTCATGTATAGGTAGGGGACTCGCCGACGGAACTGCAAACGAAATCGCAGATGAAGTCCCAGCAGCAGCGACAGAAGCTGCGGCTTGATTCCTAACTTGCTGCCCCATCAAATCTCCAATAGTACCTAAGGCTTGCATGACTTCAGCCATGGTCGGTTCCCTTCCAGTAGGTCCTGTAGGTTCCGCAGCAGAGGCTGCAGTAGGGGGTGCAATAGGGGACACCGCAGGCGGTACTCTTTCAACATCAACCAATTCTTCCACTGGCCTTAAAGGCCTCCTTCGAGGTGCTTGGGGTGCTCTTCTACCACGTCCGCTCATTTTGCAGTAAAAGGTGAAGTCCTGCTTACCCCATAGCAAAACGTGGTCAGAAAGAAACCCTTAAATTCTATCACATAATTAGCAATCACAGGCATAATAACCAAGAATCTTACTAACTATCCCATTTCTCATCGCTCCTTATCACTCCATGCCAATGACCAGACGGATTAGGCTAACCTTGCTCTGATACCACCTTGGGCGAGGATGTCACATCCAAACTCTCGAACCCGCGACATCCCTTGCCAAAACTCCACCAGGTCATAATAGACAGCGTCCCAAGCCACTGCTATCGACCTAAGATAATACTGCGCGTGCGGAACGTGCAATCTTCCATACAATAAAATCATATGGGATAGATAGAAAGTAAAGCCAGATTGCAAAACACTAAAGACTGATGAGAATAGATGATTTATAACCTTACAGAGCCATCAACTATAATTACAACCCCATGCTTCGGGGCGGCCCTCTAGGACTCACAAAAAGATACAGGAGTCAGGTAAGGTTAACTCTCATCTATCCCAAAACAGTATCTCCCACAAAAAAACATCATCAGTTCCCTGACCACAAAAGGAACCTAACCCTCTACTGGGAAAACTCGACATCCGGGTCGTTATAACCAACTGGGGGAGCCGGGTCGTTATAACCAACTAGGGGAGCCGGGTCGTTCGGGTCATCACAAGAACTCTAGCTAGAATACACAGAGGGGGCTACTGATTGCTCAGGCTCGAGCTCGATCTCCATACCAGGCGCGGGGTCCACCACTTCCCCATCCGATGTATCAATATCCATCGAGTCCCAAGCGGGGATATTAGGGACCCCCTGAAGAGGTGGCCCCTCAAATCCTCGAAGCGGACCAAAGAGATCCATCCCGTCACGAAGATACCAAGCCTTAAAGAGGTGTGCCACCAGATGTGGCATCCCTTCATCGACCCATATCGTCGTGATGTGACGTTCCCACATTTGGTCCATACTTGGTACCAGATGGAGACTGATATCAAGTGATGAGTCAGTAGGGGTGCCGAACCGCACCGGTCTCTTCATTACTTCGGACCTAAAAAATTTGTCCCGCGACGGGGTGAGAAATGAATCTCAGTGAATCAAGCCTAATCTCGGTTAGGACAATGATTTGCCCAGAACATCCTAAGCGCCACAAAAAGATCACAAGGTTTTAACAGATATATATATATATATATATATATCAAAATAAATCTGTCAAATCTATAACCAACAGAAGCACAACCATTCAGGCATATATATAAGTCCATTTTTAATCAATGACCCACGCGACTGGCGTGATAGAAACATCAATAGTGCGATCCCGCACTCTTCTAGTAAAATCAGGCTACGTCCACTTTACCCTCTCAGCGACGGCTACTACAAGCGGTGTATCCAGTGTACCCGGCACGGCACTACAAGTAAGCATTCCTTAAAAAGGAGCTTCGGTCCATCACAAGCTGCGACCGGTATCCGATAATCCCTTAAAACCGTACGACTGACACGGGGCATGGATTATCATGCTTCTGACAAGTCGTGAATTCCCGTACAATCCGTACAGCACAAGTACCCAAGGTACAATGCGAGCTTGCCAGGTAGCGTCATTGACCTTTTAAATGACCACACAAATTTCATTCGGCAATCAACTCATTGATTATCTTGGATTAACGCCAAAATTCACAAGAAATACGATCAACTCGGCCCAAAGGCCCACAAGACTCCCAATTGAGCATTTCAGCCAGGCAAACAAACCAATCAAGCAATTCACTCACTCTCGAGTAATCAACTTAACTCGGCAATTTCAAACTCAATTCATATTAGAAATCTTAATTCTCAATCAAATTATATCAATCAACCGTTCGCTCGTCTCTAACCTGTCACTCACTCGCGAACAACTCAATCAATCAATTAATTGCTAAATTACCACAAATAGCCACAGACAAATAATCGATCGACCATGTATCCTAACCATGGTTTCTATCTATACCGATCCCGATAGAATAAAAAAAATTTGGAAATAAATAATTAAATAAATACATAATAAATAAATAAATAAGACTAATCCTAAGCGCAATTAGCGCCCTAATCAAGGTTTAGAGTCAACTCACAATGTGAGTTAGCTCGATCGGCGATGGCAGCGACGGCGGCGGCGACGATAAAACTAAGGTTTATCGCGCGGCGGATCGAGCTCAAACTTTGGCGACACCCCGTGGGAGTCCGGCGAGGTCGCCGGAACAGGTGGCCAACAGCGGAGCTCCGGCGAGTGGTGGCCGGCAGCCTGCAACAGTGCAAACTCAGAATATTCAATTGGCGACTTCATTGTTTTGGCCGTTTTCCGGCGACACGAGCCGGGACAAGGCCGGCCAAGGGTCGGGGGCTCATCTAGGGATCGGTGGGAGTCGGTCGGGATAGGTGGACGGTGGAGAAAGGCGGCTGGCGACGGCGAACAGCGGCGATCAGTGGCTGTCCTATTTTTGCACCGAAACAAGGGTCTCGGTCGGTGGTGATTTTCGGCGGCCACGCTCGGCGACCGGCGGAGACGAGCTGGGTGGCGGTAGAGGAGACTCAGGGGAGTCGTCTGGCGGTGACGGTGTGGCACGGCGGCGACTGTGGCGGCCGGATCGAAGACCGGAACAAACCGGGTTCAAAACAGATCACTGGAACTTTCGGGCCAGATTCCCGGCGATTCCAGCGGCTGACGGTCGGCGACGAGGGGCTGGATCGGTCGAGGGAAAGTTGGGGGTTAGCTGGGTGGTGGTGGTCAGCGTCGGTGGCGGCCGTGGCGGCCGGAGGAGGCCGCGGAGTCCTCGGGTTTCCTAACCCGAAAACAGGGGACGCTCGGCCGTGGATTTTTTTCGGCGAAACGGCGGCGACGGCGGCTCGGCCGGGGTCCAGGCGACGGCGGGGTGTAGCTGGAGACAGTGGCTGCCGGTGGTGGTGCGGTGGTCGCGAAAAACAGCGACGAGCGACGGTGGATTGATCGGCAAGGAGGAGTCGTCGGTCAAAGAAGAAAACTGAAGAAAAGAAGAAGAGCAGATGAAGAAGAAGAAACGGAAAAGAAGAAGAAGAAAGCGGCAGAGATGGCAGAAGGAGGGGACGTGCGTGCATGGGGAAGGAGGATGGTGGGAACCATGGCCAAGACTTTCAAGGTAAGTAATTAATTTTTTTTTGTCTTTTGTGGTTAAATATCGCAGGGGTAGAACGGTAATTTTGGCGCGCCGGGACTGAAACGAAATTTTTTGTGTACTGATCGAAGGGTAATTTCGGCAATTTCACTGGCCAAGCTCGATCAGGGTTAAGCTCGTTTGCGAAAACGGCAATTCAAAAATCGCCGCGGATTAATTTTGAAACTCAATTCGAAATAATCTAAAGTTCGGAATTCGTCCAAATTTTCATCTCTTCAGTCCTTATAGTCCAAAAATAGGCGTCGACTATGACTATACATTCATATCATTCAATCGACTTCCGGCACTTATAAGGATTGAATTTCCAGGACGTCACAGATGTATATTGGACTGCAAGTGAAGCAGCTTTGTGTTAATTGTGACATTGATGTCGTTTGGGTGAAGACTTGTTTAACTATTCTTTGAGAACTCGGCTTCTGGTGAGCTGGAATATTTCAGTACCTTGATTTTTACTTGCCTAGTAATCATTGTGGTTACCATTATCGCCCTCGAGTGCTGTGAATCGTTTGGATGTTAAAACTTTAGCTAGCAAACTTGTTGATGGGTACTTTTTTGTTATTGTTGTAGCATCGGCTTGTTTCTATGAGGTAGCTCATTGTATTGTTTCTGTGCTGAGTATGTGTTTTTTTTTTTTAAAGCTTCTATTTGGTAAATATTTATGTTTCTGGAGACGGATGAGTACTAGTTGGCCTGAGGTGAGGAACCCTTATGAGCTTGCTCCTTTTCCGATTTGTCCTGATTCATAAAGACAAGATTGTCAGCCACGGCTGAACTAATGAGATTCTTTGGGTTTGGCTTCGCATTGTTCCTTCCTTTCCAAATTTGCCAGAGTACAGTAGTTAGGAGATCGAAGCTCGTTGAGGTGTGACTGGATTTTAGTAGCCTAGGCGGAAGCCAACATCCCATATTATCTAGATGTAGTACGAACAATAGCCTAAATGTGATGTTCCATCATGATTTAGTCCTTTCTTGTTCAGCGGTTCTATTTTTAGTTGGTAGAGATAACAAAAAGTCCCAAGTATCTGTTCTGATGACATGACACAAGTGAAACTTTTTCTGCAGTTCGATGAGCCTGATGATTATGTTCCCATGCCAATGGTGCTGATTGATCAAAATGCAGATTCAGATGCAACTGTAGTGCAACTCAGCTTTGGAGATTGCCTCGGTGCTCTTGTTGACATGGTGAGATGGCTTTTTATAAAGATTTTATTGCCAAATCTTTCCTAAAAGTAGCAGTGATGTTGGTTTCAGTTTCAGGAATATTTGACTTGGAAACTAGTCATAATCTTCATGAAGAAGTTTCTGAATGGCATGGTAGTTCTTGAACATCCACTCATTAGGAGGTGAAAGAGTTTTCCAATTTTTCTTTCTCAATTATTCTCGCCCTTGGTGGCCGTTGTATTTCTTTTCTTCTCAATTAGCATGGTAGTTCTCGAACATCCAATGGCTTTATTATTCTTCATTAGTGTTTTTTTTTGTTCTCTCGTTATATGTTAACTCAGTTTATAGTGACCGTGGTGCTTATTACTTTTTCATGGAAGCATGACACAATTTACCTATGTTATCGAGGTAAACGAGGCTATGGGGGGAGCATATGGTGCCAAGCTTTGAAGAACTTCTTGGCCAGAGACGGGACAACATTCTAGGCAAAGCTAATTTTCACTTTGACATTTTTTATTTATTTATTTGATTAGCTATTATTGTTTATTTGATTAGCTGTTATTTGTCATTGTGTTTGTATAGCATTTAGCCACTTTGACAAAGGTAGATGAATGTATTTAATTTTCATATTATTATAATATTTAAATCTTATTACTTGCTTAATCAATATTAAATATAAATTTTTAGAAATTAATTTTGTTGTAAATAGATTTAAAATCAAAAAATAAAAGAAATTATTTTATCATACCAACACGAAAGTTCGTCGCAAAACCTGTCCTGTGCTCGGTTGTTGCAAATCAAAAAATAAAAGAAAATTATTTTGGCAAAATTATAATAACAATGAAAATTTTGGCAAAATTTGTCGATAATTGATTAATTTTGCGACGAATTTTGCCACAAAAAAAAAAAAATTGTGGCTAATCCTACGTCGCAAATTTTAGCGACCAATATGCTTTTTCGTCGCTAAATAGCGACGAAACATCATTTTCGTTGCAAGTGTTGCGACACTAGATTAGCTACGAAAAATAAATTTCGCCACCAATTTCGTCACAAATTTATGATCACACCGCGATTGCTTGCTACAAATCAAGATTCGTCGCAACATTCGTCATAAATTTGCTACGAATCAATATTCGTCGCAAATTTGCGACGAATCGCTAAGTTTTGGTCACAAAATTTGCGACGCCGTATTAGCGATGAAATTTTATTTCGTCACAAAATTAATTGCAAAACCCTTTAGCGACGAATTTTGGCGAAATTTTCGTCTCAAATTTCGTCGCTAAAAGTTTATTTTTTTGTAGTATTATTTAAGTGTCAACTCCAATGAGATCGCTAGAATTGGCACTAGAAGTGATCGTTTTTTGGATCATTTAAGTGTCAATTTTTTTATTAAAAAAATGACCATTTAAGTATCAACTCTGGTGAGGTCGCCAGAATTTTTCGCCATTGACATGAAGTGATCGTTTTTTTTTTCCGATTTGGCACTTAAGTGTTTAAAGATGCAACTAGGAAAATTCGAATGTGGGACCTTATCAATTTAACTGTCTAAGGCCCATGGGTCTCACCAACTCAGCCAACACCTCATTGGCACTGGCGCTCATATCCCCATCAGCCCGAGGAATAGTCCATTGCGCGTAGGAAACCTCAATTACTAAAACAAAATTGATCAAAAATAATATTGGCATTAAAGTGAGTGTCATACACAAATATTGGCAATCCTACTGTACTTTTGCCCTTTTTCTTTCTATAAAACATCTTTCATACAACCTTCCCAATTTTTGTTTCTCAAATACGCAAATCTATATGGCCATGCACAAGGGCGCATCCATTAAATTATTTTAAAAAATTGTAAACACATAAATCACAACAAATATAGGAATTGATTATGTGATTGCCCTTAATCCACTACAGATTCACCATCTATTCTGGGCTACAAAACAAACAAATATCAAATAGCTAGAAATTATTGTGATGTCCGCTCATTCAAGAATATGTAGTCTACAAGTCACCCAAAACTATTATGCCGGCATAACCAAACATAAAAACTTTCCAATTAATTATTGGGCAAAATCCCATACAAAGTTTTGTTATGCGCCGGAACAGGACTCCCATGAGCAGTTAGTGAAAGTGCATTCAAGTCTTCTTAAATATATTAATGCAAAAATGGAAAGGGGTTTAAAACATAGGGATCTTTTTTTTCTTTTTTTGGTCAAAAAAACATAGGGATCTAAGAATAACAAAATCACAAATCACATCAGAGTCCACAAGGCGATGCGAAGAATCATTTTTGTTCGTGAGCTTGAGAACTGCTGAGTTATCTAAAACATCATCAAATTACAATCGAAACAATCAAAGAATAGTGCACAAGAAGAAGAAGAAGAAGACACACTGTCCACACTAATTACATTCGAAGGCTCCAGATAACAAGATATCAATCAATAAGAATCAATCCTATGACAAGGGATTAATATATGCCCCTTGAATATCCGACGCAATCATCTTCAACTGACGATGCCGACTCGGGTGGGACGACTTCTCTTGAACACCCGAAAGAGACGACATCTCGGACGAGAACGAAAGTCGGGAGCTTGTTCTGTAGGCTTGGGGAAACGTCCTGCTTGAGACGATGATCTCTCCAGCTCCTCCTTGTGGAGCTTTCTCAGGACATATACTTCTGCGAGGGCGGACGCTGCGGTCGACATATTCTCGGCCTCTCAAGTCGCTTAAGCTTAACGGAAAATCTTGATTGAATCGGGAGAAAGCGTGTGATGAAAAGAACTGGCTTGGCTCGGGTGGCAATTATATAGGAGGCTCTGTCAATGCCTTGGAGACTAAGTTTTTGCTCGGTCGGTGAACGCGGGCGGTTGCTCCGCCATTGTTATTGACCTTCACACGTGGTCAATATCGAAATGGTGGCTTTTGGGAAGTTCCATTGGACGGCGTCGTGTAGGAATGTTGTAAACGCGGCCTTTGACTCGCACTGTACCATGCATAGCATGCAGGAATACCAGCATAATGCATGCTGATGTAATTCGTTAGCTCATCTTATTTATGGTTTCTTATCATAACAAAACTCAAAAATGCTCAATTAATTCCTTTTTTTTTAATAATCCGCCTTCTCATTAAGGTTACTCGTACGGAAATCGATAGCTTTGGCCTAACGGTTTATTTATTTGTCATTTATTTGTTATTGATTTATTGGTTTGGTTGATATTAAGTCAAAACAATAATTTTAATACACAAATTTATTTTTTCTTTGTCTAAAAAAAATTTGTGGTTAGCTTAACCAACGAAGTTCTTCCTACCCGATGCCACGAATTCACTTATTATTGTCTAGAAAATGAGTCAATTACACTTTGCAGATGCCACGCATTCACTGATCTTTTTTTTTTTTTCAAGCATAAAATGTTAGGAAAATGCTAGAGATTTTGAGAAGCTATACATACTAGCATGACGTATCAAATCTTTAAGGGACTTCTCTTTAAAACAAAAGGTTAGACTGACAAATAGTAATTGGCTTGTTTAACCTTCAAAAGGAAAAAAACCATTACCCAAATCTCATTTTGATTTTGTTAAAATAGTCAGGGAAAATTTAAATGAGGGCGTGAAATTTCCTCATTTTCTCAAATAAGGATTTAAAGTGGATATTATTTCAAACAATGGCTTAAAATACCTTCACTTTTTCAAATAAAAGACTCAAAGTAGATCTAATTTCAAATAAGGGCCCGAAATAACCATGACAGTCTTCCGATTGGTAAAGGCATGTTCACCCTTTATTTTTTTCATTTTTTTCAATTTTTTTCTTCTTTTTTCATTTTCCTTCCTTTTTCTTCCGCCTAGTAAGTTCCTGACCTTCCGCCGGTGGCCAACGATGCCCGAAGAGGGCTGGACGAAGGCCTCCATTGCTTGGGTGAGGGCCACCCTATTTTCCACAAGCGAGGCCGGCCTTACCAGATCTTGGCGAGGGTTTCCAAGCCCTTGAAGGCCTCAACAAAGAAAAAAAAAGAAAAGAAATAAAAATATATAATTAAGATTGTCTTTGGACGAAAATACCCTTGATTGATAGGAATATTCAACCGGCTGGCGAGGGAAGCCCTTATTTGAAAATACCATGGCCACTTTAAGCCCTTGATTGAGATTGACATGGTCACTTCAGGCTCTTATTTGAAACAATGTTTACTTTAAACTCTTATAAAAGAAAACAATGTCACTTTAGGCCCTTTTTATGGGTTATGTCGCACTTGATTCATTTTCAACCAAGATTACATGACATCAATGAAGGAACGCAAGTGTAGTTTTCCCCATATCTAGTGTCTAATTTCGACCTCATCTTGATTTATTAGAAACGAATTGCCCTACACTCAAGAAAGAAAGATTGTCTAGAGGCTGCTTTTAGCTTCTTAGAAAGCTGACCTTTCCATATTCAGTGGAACAGCCAAGCGTTGTGAAAATTTAGCCAGTGCTATGAACATGGATCATAGCCATGGCATTCATTGTAACCCTCATAGTCGTTGGACATTGGATAGCATTATAGGGAACATCAAGCTAGTAGCTCCATTGCATTCACTGATGAAAAAATTTCCTCAGAAGAACAAGATCTGGTTTCTAGATCCTCCATAGATATATACAATTATGTTTTGAATACATACATAAGATTCACTTTCTTTAAAATGGATGTCATTCTTTGTCAACGCTACTAAGGATCTATAGGCTCGCCTACTTTACTTATGAAAGACAGTGAGAAAGGGTTATTCAAAAAGGAAAGGAAAAAGCCCTACTTTCACAAGCCTTTGTCATTGTCACTCAACTAAGTGGGACCAATGGCCCCCTAAAGAACATGCCTCAACAAAAGGATGGTCCCCCGTGCATTTTGAAATTTTCGCAAAAAGTTAGACCAGATGATCTTTAATAAATAGTTCAGTAAATGTCTAGAAATCTTTGCAAGTTTCATGCCAAATCTTTTACAGTTAGGGAAGCCGGATGCCATTTCGCTAAGGGATGCATGATTCCCATTCTATTTCTTTATTTTTTTTTTTCAGGGAATAACTTTGGAACAAAAATGCATTTGACAACACAATGTAGTTTTTTATTCCCCGGCCAAACTTTTGGCTTAGAAATAGGTTTTGGACTAGAAATTAGTAGTTAAAAAAAACTACTTTTTTGTTTCAGAAACAAAAACTCGAAACAATTTGCTTATTCTTTGTCGCTCCTCCTTTATCGCCGCCGGTCGCCGGGAAACATAAATTTTTTGACATTATCAAACGAATTATTTTTTCAGAAATAGAAAAATTATATCGTTATCAAACACGTTTTTTTTCTGAAAAACTTGTCTAGGGAATATAAATGAAAAAATCTGTTTCTTGCTAGAAATAAAGTTCGGAATAGAAAGGGAATCATGCACCCCTAAATATTACAACGAGGGAAAGACAAGTGACATAAAGTTGTTTCGATCACCCTACATAGAGGGCAGGAACAGCACACATTCTGCTTTTTGATCCCGTGAGTTTCATAGAGAAAGTTGTCTCGAACTGCTAACCATTCACTGCCTACACATTTTGGATCGTTCTAGGTTCAGATTACCTTTTGTCGAAGGTCGTTTTGCGTGCACAATTGGCTCTGCCTACATATGAGAAATTAAAATTGCTCGCCAATAGGATGATAAATTATATGTGATAGAACATATTGGTCCTTCATTTAATGGCAAATCCATATCCTTCTCTTTGAAGCATAGCAATGTTTTCGGTGCTGATAAGTCTAGCCCACAGTCATCAGCTTCTTCGGGATGAAGAGGAACCTTATCAGAAGTCAAGGTCAAGAATGTGATGGGGAACCCGTCACCTGGCCCACACCTGAACCAACCATTACAAATCTCTCGTTGCCAGCTGGCATCACTTGTAGCTCAATAGGGCCAAAAAATTGTTCACTTTAAAAATGTATCCCATCAATTCATTTTTCTCATATTTTGCTAGATTTTTTCCAAATGAATATTATACAAGGGTGCTTGACACTTGTTGTTGACATATAAATGTTGGCGATCCCATTCAGTCTTGTACTACAATAATAATAATAATAAGGAATCGACCCCACTCTTTAAACAACAATATGATTAATTTGCGTTTGCATATTAGGAGCATTTCGATAACATTAGACCCATGTAAGGCTGCTTTATCAAACTAAACTCGGAGGATCTAAAGTTATTAGCCTTGGGAATTTTAATTATCTGGATATAATTGGAGGGTGTTATCCTAGTTTCCTAAGATGAGATGGTCAATACACGCCATTGGTCTAGAAGAGGAAAATGAAGATTCTTGCTCTCATAAGAAAAAGCATAATTCTATGCCTATAAAGACAAAGACATTAGGGACATTCATCCACGCAACAAACAAGAGCCTCGTTTGTTTCTCTGAAAATAACTTCTCGAAAAAAAAACGTTTTCCGAATTTTTTTGGCGTTTGGTTCACATAAAACAGGAAACATTTTCCAACAATGTAAAAGCCCATACACAAAGGCGCATCCAATAAATTTTTCTTCTTCTTTTTCTTTTTCTTTCCTTTTCTCCTTCTTCCTCCTTTCGTCCACCATGGAACTCATCCGTCAGACCGTGGAAATTGGTGACGGCAGGGCGTGCAACGATTGGGGCTAGCGAGCTCGAGGCTCGGCCGCTCCCGGCAATCTAATGGGCGAATGTATGATATTCTTCTCCTCCCAAAACCAATGATTTGTCGGACCGTAGACCTCTTGCCTCCCCGTTTCTACCTCGCACTTCTCCTCCTAAAACCTCCTCAAAATCGATGATTTGTCAGACTGCAGACCTTTTGCCTCCCCGCTTCTTCCTCGCAATTGAACTGGATCATGGGTAAATCCAACGAGAAGGAAGCACAGCCAATCAAACTCTCAGCGTCGAAGAAGACGAGATGCAGAAGAAGCGCGCAGCTTCCAAGCTATTGGACTCGACCCTCGCCTCGTTCGCGCCTTGTCAAAGAGTCGGCATTCGATCATTCTTCTTAAGCAATTCTCGGCCGAGCTCGAAGATCGCCATCGTGGCTCGCTAGCCTCAGGCGAGCCTGAGATTGCCGGGACCGGCCGAGCCTCAAACAACCGAAAAGATTGTCATTTTCCTGATTTCCAGAAAACATTTTTAGAAAATTTCGCGATACGAACAAAGCTGAAGAAAAACCAACGCTACAAACCATCGAGCTCTTACCTTGCCGTGTCTTCACACCACCCCAACTACCGGGCCTACGTTGCTGCTGCCGTACCTCAACGACGCTCTGTTAGCCGCAAACGCAATCACGCCGCAGCTTCCGCACCTCACAGCCACACTCACACTGCCATTGCCACGCCTCACAGTCCCTAGCCAGCCTTGCCATTGCCGGCACTAGCCTTCTGCAGCATCATCACCAGTCCAGCAACTCCAACGACTCCTAAACGAGTTCTTGAAGGTCTTCCGGAGTTAGTTCAGTGTAGTTGCCGCACCAGCACCCTCCCGATGATCCCCACGATCTTGCTGCGCCTCGGCGCCCATCCCTGGCGATCACCCGATGCCATCATCGATTACTTACTGTACCGCAAAGCCTCGGCGCTCCTCCAGTCTTCACCATCGCCCTCCCGATCACTATCCTCCATAGGACAAACCTCGCGGCCCGCTTGCCACTCACCCGAAGTGTCCTCACTGCCCTTGCTATCGCCAGTGACCCTCCCTGCTAGCAAAATATTTCCTTCCCAAGTTTGAACCAAACGAAATCGGCTCATGATTGCGGATCTTGGATAGGACTGGCGAGGATTAGTCTTAGCGTATCAAGCGAGATTCACCGATGGTGGAGTCGTGATCATGTTGCTTGCCCAGATTGATTGAATGTCCCAATCGCCACATTCCTTTCGTCACTTTTCTTATTTGGAGTTTGGCTATGGCTTTCCTGGACTTCTTCTTCAACTTGGTCAATGAGATGGAATAAAATAAATAGAAAGAAGGGATAAACCCATCTCTTGAACCAGCCTACGACCACCAACGGAGTTTTCTTTCAAATTGGCTCAACCTCACCTCTTTCTTATATACCAGTTCACTACAGCAGGGCTTTTGGTCGACGACGGGGATCGCAGTGGGGCTTTCGGCTTGTCGACCGTTTGAAAATCAACATGCATGGACGGACGGCGGTGCACATCAGCCACGAAGCTCTCAACTTCAGGCTTCCCATAGTAACAATAAAACAATTATTGAAAAAGTGAAGGCACAACCACAAGTGGTCCACCATCATCGAGGAAGAAGACCTTCCTTTCTTCGTTATCGCTACTCTCATCTTGTGCGTTCGCTACTCTTTTGGCGTTTTCTGCAAGTGGAAACTACAAAACAAATCCTAGAAAATAAAATGAAAAGGAAAGAACAATGGGAAGAGCAAATATATGATGCTGATGAAGGATCGGCTCCCCCCGTTTTCTCGTCCCTTTCTCCTCTTTGTCCGTTTGGTAGCCAAATCCGAATTGCTTCATAAGACTCCGAGGATTTCACGTCAAAGCTACTTGATGAGAAGAGAGTGACTCGGTTGGTTGTCTTGTCGGCGACGATCGTAAGTCAGTGGATGGCCTTCACAAACCTGCGAATAAAAAAAAAAAAACACTCCTCCGGGACTCTCGGCGCGAGAATGGTGATGTGGATCAGCCTAGACCGCGACTTTATCGCTGAACAGGGACAGCAAAAACAGCAACCTTCTCGGACATGATCAGGAGAGAGGATGAAGAACAGCTACAGATGTCCACGAGAAAAGGACCGGTTTGGTTCCTCTCGTATGTGTCTTCTTGGTTGAAATTTTCAGACCCCCATTGTAAATTCTTGCTGGACATCGGCGTATAGATGTGAGCCCAAGAAGGAAAGAGCGAGTCCTCTCTTCTCCACTTTTGCCGTGTATGTCTATTATGTGGCCTCGTTGATTGTGAAACCCTAAAATAAAATCCTTAATTGTTCTGCAAGTTTCTAATTAATAAATTAATTTTTCATTTGACATTTTAATTCCAATTTTCAGCCCCAAAGATGATCATGGACTTTGGCCGAATCTTTGTGCTCTTGTGGGCTATCGCGCATTTTCCAATCTAAAATTGGGACTTAATTAATTAAAAGCCTTTAACATTTAAATGAGCATAAAAAGGCTGAATTAAATATGAAAATAGATCCAATTGGCTTGTATGAAATTCGGCACACCCTCAATGCCTCAGTCGACAATTTCAGGCTAAGTTTGGTTCAGTCGTCTGTCAAATTAAGCTCAATTGACTCACTTCTAGATTGAATGCAATGATATGTATGACTCACTGACAATAAATATGCAATGTATGAGAAATTTATTTTTAGTGAGAACTATGATTAATTCACATTTTATGCTTGAAATGAATGATTTTTTAAAAATTAAAATTTAGTTGCCAGCAAGCGGGTCTAGATTCCAACCAAATCGCCAGAAAAATCCACTAGAGAGATTTTAAGCAATGAAAACGCAAAGCAAAGGTAGATTCATGATCAGTAAAAACTCAAGTGAGGTTCGACCCAAGAATCCCGGAGAATAACTAGCTAGATCAGATTTCATCATTAACGGAGCTTCGAAGGTCCATCCATGGCGATTGTGGAAACCTCACGAAGCATGCCAAAAGGATCGTAAGCTCGATTCATCCCCGTTAGGTCTGAAAGTAGCTCGAAAAGTTCGGAACTCTAAGCTTCAATGGGGGGTTTTTCGATCGGCTTGGGACTTTCTTTCACTTCTTTCTCTCTCTATTCAATTCTTGGAGCTCCTTGAAACTGAATGAATTCCTCCCCCTTCTCCTTTTTGCGCGAACAAATTCCAGTTTTAGCATTTATTTCTTCTTCTTCTTTTAACAAATCTTTGACACCGGCAGCACCTCCATCTGAGACTCCTTAGGATCGTATATAAACTGCCCACTGCATAAGAAATGTTAGGACGTGTGTGAGATAATAATTAAAAAAAAAATGGAGTGTCGGACGTGTTCGTTGGCCGTCGGAAACTACCTGAAAGCTCCTGAGGTAACCGCCTTTGGCTGGCCTTGGCTTGGTTCAAGTGATCTCCATTGAAGGCTCTCTCCCTGCGAGCATCAAAAACTGGAAGGAACGCTGCAGTATAGCCTCTGGGTTGCTTTCTCTTCGTTGACATGGTTAACGGGTTGACTGGGTGGGGTTAACCCGACCTAGTTGGCCTGGTTCGGCATTTTAACTCCAATTGGGAATCTATTCCACCTGTTTTCATCAAATTGAAGCTATAAATCAATTCTAGGACATGTCTAAAACCTAGGAATTATGGCATTTTGTTCAATTGGTTTGATTATCTATAAAACCCCCCAAATTTTTTGTGTCAAACTAAGCATGAATTGACGAATCAAAACCTACACTTGACGGCTACATTTAGCCAATTTAGTGCATGTATACTCGTTATTTTTGGGGTATTTTTTCTAAAAAAATCCTAAGAAAGTCAGAAAAAAAAAAATTGTTCAAAATTGGTCCTTGTCTAAGGTTTTCAAAATGGATTTTAAAATTTGTAATTTTTTTGTACTTTTAGGTACTTTTCTAAAAATTAAAAAATAATTAAAAAATCAGGCGCCAACGACGCCTTCACTTAGCACTCGTTCTGTCACGTCCCGACTCTCGAGCCCGCGACATCCCTTGCCAAATCGCCACCAGGTCATAATAGATAGCGTCCCAGGCAATTGCTATCGACCTAAGCTTATATTGCGCAAGCGGAACGTACCATCTTCCATTCAATAAAAACACATGGGATAGATAGAAAGTAAAGCCAGATTGCAAAATACAAAAGGCTGATGAGAATAGATGATCCATAACCTTACAGAGCCATCAACTGATAAATACAACCCCATGCTTCGGGGTGGCCCTCTAGGACTCACAAAAAGATACAGGAGTCAGGTAAGGTTAACTCTCATCTATCCCAAAACAGTATCCCCCACAAAAATAACCACAGTTCCCTGACTACAAAAAGGCCCTAACCCACTACTGGGAAGACTCGACATCCGTGTCGTAATAATCAAACGGGGGAGCCGGGTCATTTGGGTCATCACAAGAACTCTGGCTAGAACGCACAGAGGGGGCTACCGATTGCTCAGGCTCGAGATCGAGCTCCATATCAGGCGCAGGGTCCATCACTTCCCCATCAGGTGTATCAATATCCATCGGGTCCCAAGCGGGGATATTAGGGACCCCCTGTAGAGGTGGCCCCTCAAATCCTCGAAGCGGACCGAAGAGATCCATCCCATCACGAAGATACCAGGCTTTAAAGAGATGTGCCACCAGATGTGGCATCCCTTCATCAACCCATATCGTCGTGATGTGACGCTCCCACATCTGGTCCGTACCTGGTACCGGATGGAGACTGATATCAAGTGATGAGTCAGTGGGGGTGCCGAACCGCACCGGTCTTTCCATTACTTCGGACCTGAAAAACAATTGTCCCGCGACGGGGTGAGAAATGAATCTCAGTGAATCAAGCCTAATCTCGGTTAGGACAATGATTCGCCCAGAACGTCCAAAGTATCACAAGATAACAACAGATATATATATATATATATATATATATAAATATATCAATCATAACAAGTCTGACAAATCTACCACCAACAGAAGTACAACCACTCAGGCATACACAAGTTCATTATTAATCAATGACCCACGCGACTGGCGTGATAAATACATCAATAGTGCGATCCCGCACTCTTCTGGCAAAACCAGGCTACGTCCACTTTACCCTCTCAGCGACGGCTACTACAAGCAGTGTATCCAGTGCACCCGGCACGGCACTGCGAGTAGGCATTCCTTAAAAAGGAACTTCGGTCCTTCACAAGCTGCGACCGGCATCCGATAATCCCTTAAAACCGTACGACTGGCACGGGGCATGGATTATCGTGCTTCTGACAAGTCGCAAATTTCCATACAATCTGTACGGTACAAGTACCCACGGTACAAAGCGAACTTGCCAGGTAGCGTCATTGACCCTTTTAATGACCACACAAATTGCACTCGGCAATCAATTCATTGATTATCTTGGATTAACGCCAAAATCCACAAGAAATACAATCAACTCGGCCCCAAGGCCCACAAGATTCCCAATTGAACTTTTCAGCCAGGCAAACAAACCAATCAAGCAATTCACTCACTCTCAAGTAATCGTCTTAACCCGGCAATTTCAAGCTCAATTTATATTAGAAATCTTAATTCTCAGTCAAATTATAGCAATCAATCGTTCGCTCGTCTCTAACCTGTCACTCACTCGCGAGCAACTCAATCAATCAATTAATTGCTAAATTACCACAAATAACCACAGACAAATAATCGATCGACCATGTATCCTAACCATGGTTTCTATCTAAACCGGTCCCGATCGAAATATATATTTTTTTTTATAAATAAATAAATAATAATTAATTAATTAATTAATTAACTAAATAAATAAAACAGACTAATTCTAAGCGCAATTAGCGCCCTAACCAAGGTTTAGAGTCAACTCACAATTTGAGTTAGCTCGATCGGCGACGGCGGCGGCGGCGGCGGCGGCGGCGGCGATAAAACTAAGGTTTATCGCGCGGCGGGTTGGGCTCAAACTTCGGCGACACCCCGTGGGAGTCCGGCGAGGTCGCCGGAACAGGTGGCCGGCGGCGGAGCTCCGGCGAGCGGCGGCCGGCAGCCTGCAACAGTGAGAAACCAGAGTATTCAACCGGCAATTCACGGTTTTTGGCCGTTTTCCGGCGACATGGGCCGGGACAAGGCCGGCCAGGGGTCGGGGGCTCACCTAGGGGTCAGTGGGGGTCGGCCGGGACAGGTGGGCGGCGGCGGAAGGCGGCCGGCGACGGCGGACAGCCGCGATCAGTGGCTGTCCTGCTGTTGCCCGAAACAGGGCTCTCGGTCGGCGACGATTTCCGGCGCCCACGCGCGGCGACCGGCGGAGCTGGGCTGGGTGGTGGTAGAGGAGACTCAGGGGAGTCGTCTGGCGGTGGCGGTGTGGTACGGCGGCGACGGTGGCGGCCGAAACGAAGACCGGAACAACCCGGTTCAAAAACAGAGTACCGAGACTTTCGGGCCGGATTCCGGCGACTCCGGCGGCGGACGGTCGGTGACGAGGGGTGGGATCGGTCGAGGGGGAGTCGGGGGTTAGCTGGGTGGTGGTGGTCGGCGTCGGTGGCGGCCGTGGCGGCCGGAGGAGGCCGCGGAGCCCTCGGTTCCCCTGACCCGAAACAGGGGACGCTCGACCGGGTGGTTTACTTCGGCGAAACGGCGGCGGCGGCGGCTCGGCCGGGGTCCAGGCGACGGCGGCGAGTGGCTGGGGACGGTGGCTGCCGGTCGGGATGTGGTGGTCGCGAAAAATGGCGACGGGCGGAGGAGGAACCGATCGGCAAAGGGGGGGGTCGTCGGTCAACAAAAAAAAAAAGAGAAGAAGAAGAACAGAAGAAGAGAAGCAGAAGAAGAAGAGAAGAAGAAGCAGGCGGCAGACGTGCGTTGGGCAGAGGGCAGCTGGGCCCACCTTGACTTTGAAGACCAAACATTTAATTTTTTTTGTCTTATGTGAATGAATTATTGGGAGGGGCAAAATGGTAATTTTGGCGCGCCGGGACTGAAACGAAATTTTTGGTGTACTGATCGATGGGTAATTTCACTGGTCAAGCTCGATCAGGGTTAAGCTCGTTTGCAAAAACGGCAATTTAAAAATCGCCACGGATTAATTTCGAAACTCAATTCGAAATAATCTAAAGTTCGGAATTCGTCCAAATTTTCGTCTTTTCAGTCCTTATAGTCCAAAATGGCGTCGACTATGAATATACATTCATATCATTAAATCGACTCCCGACACTTACAAGGGTTGAATTTCTAGGACGTCACAACTCTCCCCCACTTAGGAAATTTCGTCCTCGAAATTACAGCACAGATCTAATCACTCAAAAAGAGAAGGATAACTAAGCTTCATAACTTCTTCATTCTCCCATGTAGCTCCTTCTGTGCCATGGTGTTGCCAGACCACCTTGACTAACGGAATTGTCTTGGATCGCAGTACCTGCTCTTTTCTGTCCACGATCCTGACTGGTCGCTCCACATATGACGCCCGTTCATCCAAATCAATTTCTTCGTAACTCAACACATGAGCAGGGTCTGGCTCATACTTCCTCAACATCGATACGTGAAAAACATTATGTACTTGAGCCAGTCTAGGCGGCAATGCGAGTCGATAAGCCAAAATTCCGATCCGTTCTAAGATTTCAAATGGTCCAACGTACCTCGGGCTCAGCTTTCCTTTCCTGCCAAAATGGGATGTTCCTCTCATAGGTGACACTTTCAAAAACACGTGGTCGCCTACTTGAAATTCCAAAGGTCTGCGCCTTTTATCAGCATAACTCTTCTGGCGACTCTGAGCTGTCTTTAATCTATCTCTAATCACTTTAATTGCTTCCATCGACTGTTCTACTAACTCAGGGCCAGTTATCTTCCTTTCCCCAACCTCATCCCAACATACTGGTGTCCTGCAAGCCCTACCATACAAGGCCTCGAAAGGTGCCATCCTAATACTCTGTTGGTAGCTGTTATTATAGGCAAATTCAACCAAATGTAAATGTTCCTCCCAATTACCTCTGAAATCCAGAACACATGCTCTCAACATGTCCTCCAAGGTCTGAATCGTTCTTTCAGACTGACCATCTGTCTGTGGATGATAAGCTGTACTAAATTGCAGCTTCGTTCCTAAAGCAGTTTGTAGACTCTTCCAAAATGTAGCGGTGAATTTAGGATCTCGATCAGAAGTGATCGTCACTGGCACACCATGCAACCTTACAATATGCTTCACATACAACTCAGCGTATCTGTCTAAGGCAAAGTCCTTTCTTACTGGAATAAAATGCGCTGACTTCGTTAGTCTATCCACCACGACCCAAATTGAATCATGCCCTCGCTGACTCCTCGGCAAACCCATCACGAAATCCATCGTGATATGCTCCCATTTCCACTCTGGAATTTCCAAAGGTTGTAGTAGTCCTCCAGGTTTGCAATGCTGCGCCTTGACCTGCTGGCAGATCAAACATTTAGCCACATGTTTGGCTATATCAGTTTTCATACCATTCCACCAGTAATGCTGTTTCAAATTCTGATACATCTTTGTACTCCCAGGATGAATACTATAACTACTGCGATGTGCTTCTGATAAAATCTCCTCCCTTAAATTTTCATCCTCCGGCACAACCAACCGTCCTCTAAATTTAAGTATCCCATCCTCCGCTATTTGAAAATCGACCCTTCGTTTGGTCGGATCTCCTTGCAGGATCTTCCGGATAAAAGGGTCTGTGGACTGCAAGGCCTTAATTTTTACTTGCACTTCTGGCTCGATTCTCAAGGTAGCCACGAGACTCGACAGCTGGCTTATCTCCAATTTAAAGTCCGAGTCTCTTAACTGCTCAAGTAAACGCCACTCCTGCACCTGCAATTGAGCAATCACTGATTTTCTACTCAGGGCATCAGCAACCTTATTCGCCTTACCAGGATGATACAGGATCTCACAGTCATAGTCTTTTAATAACTCCATCCATCGGCGTTGTCTCATGTTCAGCTCCCTTTGAGAGAACAGGTATTTCAGACTCTGATGGTCGGTGTATACCTGAAAACTTTCCCCAATCAAATAGTGTCTCCAGATCTTCAAGGCAAACACAACCGCAGCTAACTCCAGGTCGTGTGTAGGATAATTCAACTCGTGTGGTCTCAACTGGCGGGACGCATACGCTACCACCCTGCCATGCTGCATCAAAACACAGCCCAGTCCCCTAAGCGAAGCATCGCTATAAATTTCATAACCACCAGGACCAGACGGAATTGTCAGAACAGGAGCCGTAGTTAGCCTATGCTTAAGCTCTTGGAAACTACGCTCGCACTTGTCCGTCCATTGAAACTTCGTATCTTTCTTCAGCAATTTAGTCAAAGGCGAGGCTATAGCTGAGAATCCTTCCACAAATCGCCTGTAATAACCTGCCAAGCCCAAGAAACTTCTAATTTCTGTAGCAGTTGTCGGTCTCGACCAGTTAATAACTGCCTCAATTTTAACCGGATCCACAGCAATACCTTCACTTGAAACTACGTGGCCTAAGAATGCCACGCTAGCTAACCAAAACTCACACTTACTGAATTTAGCGTATAATTGATGCGTTCTCAGAGTTTCCAGAACTATTCTCAAGTGTTGCTCATGATCTTCAGAACTCTTCGAGTACACTAAGATATCATCTATGAAAACAATCACAAAACGATCCAGAAACTCCTTGAACACTCTATTCATCAGATCCATAAAAGCAGCAGGAGCATTCGTCAAACCAAACGGCATCACTGTGAACTCGTAATGCCCATAACGTGTTCTAAATGCCGATTTCGGTATATCCTCTTTTCTGATTCTCAACTGATGGTATCCCGTCCGTAGATCAATTTTTGAAAATATAGATGCTCCCTGCAGCTGATCAAACAAGTCGTCAATCCTTGGCAGTGGGTACTTATTCTTGATCGTCACCTGATTCAACTGCCTATAGTCAATACACAGTCTCAAAGACCCATCCTCTTTCTTGACGAACAAGACAGGCGCTCCCCATGGCGAGGCACTAGGGCGAATGAATCCCTTGTCTAACAACTCCTGCATTTGAACCTTAAGTTCTTTCAATTCTGATAACGCCATTCTATATGGCGCCTTAGAAATCGGCTCCGTCCCCGGAGCTAATTCTATCACAAACTCGATTTCTCTTTCTGGTGGTAAACCAGGTAATTCTTGGGGGAAAACATCTGGAAACTCACATACAATCACAATATCCTCCAATTTCAATTCTTTAGTAGATGTATCTACCACAGAAGCCAAATAACCTTGGCACCCATCTCCCAACAATCGAGTCGCCTCTAACGACGATATCATCACAGTCGAGGTTCCTCCTCGATTACCCAAAAATTCATAACTACTGTCATCCATCGGATTAAACCGTATTATCTTATTAAAGCAATCCATTGTGGCTCTTTGCTTTACCAACCAATCCATTCCCACAATCAAGTCAAAATCGTACATTTCTAGCACAATCAAATCTATCTTACTCTCATGGCCATCCATCACTAGTCTGCAATCAGGACAGCTCACTGTAGCCACTACTTTATCTTTCAATGGTGTAGATACATTAAGCACAATTTCTAAAGGTACCAAGTTCAATTCAGATAATTTAACAAACTGATCCGCAACAAACGAATGAGTGGCGCCCGGATCAAATAAGGCATATGCTACTTGGTCATGCAAGAGGACCGTACCTGTAACAGTCGGCGAATCCTTCGCCGCTTCCCGAGTGACTGCAAAAACCCTTCCTTGTGCCAGCGGGCGATTCTGAAAGTTTGACGGCACAGATCCTCTAGACTGTCCCCCCTGCTGGGGTTGTGCCTGTCCACCTTGCCTCTGTGGGCAGTCCCTCACCTGATGGCCCAGCTGGCCACAACCAAAACAGGCACCACCTCGATACGGGCACAAACCAGGCCCATGCCTCTGTCGACACAAGCTGCACACCTCATTCTGACGAAATGCCGGCTTACTAATCGCCCCTCGGCGATTTGGTGGAATGTGACCCCGATTGTTAAACATGGGTTTCTTCCCTTGTCTCCTATCGAATCTGTTTGGGGAAACAAATCGTGATCCAGATGCAGTAGCCCTTTCAGACAAATCCCTCTCCACTATCAACGCCCTCGCGTAGATATCATCATAATCTTGAAGGTCAAGCGGGGCCAGGGCACTCTTAATCTCGGGCTTCAATCCGTCCTTGAATCTTCTAGCCCTATCCTCCGGATCCTCAATCATTCTCGGAGCATACTTAGATAGTTCAGAAAACTTTGCCTCGTACTGGTCAATAGTCATCTGATTCTGACGGAGGCGGAAAAATTCAGCCATCTTTTGCTCCCTAGCTGTCCTCGAAAAGTATTTATTATTGAAAACTTCTACAAAAGTATTCCATACTGGAATTGTACCTTCTGGAAAAGTTCTACCCTTGACAGCTCTCCACCACGTACTAGCATTCCCTTCAAGTTGATAAACTGCCAGAGTAACTTTATCCCTATCTGAGCATCTCAGCAAATCGAATGCTTTCTCCATCCCTTCGACCCATCGAGTAGCAGCTTCAGGGTCTCCACTTCCAGTGAATTGTGGTGGTTTCAATTTAAGAAACTGTTCCACCAGCTTTTGAGCCCTACGCTCCTCACTGTCATGTATAGGTAGGGGATTCACCGACGGAACTGCAATCGGTATAGCAGATGAAGTCCCAGCAGCAGCGACAGTAGCTGCGGCTTGATTCCTTACTTGCTGTCCCATCAAATCTCCAATAGTACCTAAGGCTTGCATGACTTCAGCCATTGTCGGTTCCCTTCCAGTAGGTCCTGAAGATTCGGCAGCAGAGGTTGCAGTAGGGGGTGCAATAGGGGACACCGCAGGCGGTACTCTTTCATCATCAACCAATTCTTCCACCGGCCTTAAAGGCCTCCTTCGAGGGGCTCGAGGTGCTCTTCTACCACGTCCGCTCATTTTACAGTAAAAGGTGAAGTCCTGCTTACCCCATAGCAACACGTGGTCAGAAAGAAATTCTTAAATTCTACCACATAATTAGCAATCACAGGCATAATAACCAAGAATCTTACTAACTATCCCATTTCTCAACACTCCTTATCACTCCGTGCCAATGACCAGATGGATCAGGCTGACCTTGCTCTGATACCACCTTGGGCGGGGATGTCACGTCCCGACTCTCGAGCCCGCGACATCCCTTGCCAAATCGCCACCAGGTCATAATAGATAGCGTCCCAGGCAATTGCTATCGACCTAAGCTTATATTGCGCAAGCGGAACGTACCATCTTCCATTCAATAAAAACACATGGGATAGATAGAAAGTAAAGCCAGATTGCAAAATACAAAAGGCTGATGAGAATAGATGATCCATAACCTTACAGAGCCATCAACTGATAAATACAACCCCATGCTTCGGGGTGGCCCTCTAGGACTCACAAAAAGATACAGGAGTCAGGTAAGGTTAACTCTCATCTATCCCAAAACAGTATCCCCCACAAAAATAACCACAGTTCCCTGACTACAAAAAGGCCCTAACCCACTACTGGGAAGACTCGACATCCGTGTCGTAATAATCAAACGGGGGAGCCGGGTCATTTGGGTCATCACAAGAACTCTGGCTAGAACGCACAGAGGGGGCTACCGATTGCTCAGGCTCGAGATCGAGCTCCATATCAGGCGCGGGGTCCATCACTTCCCCATCAGGTATATCAATATCCATCGGGTCCCAAGCGGGGATATTAGGGACCCCCTGTAGAGGTGGCCCCTCAAATCCTCGAAGCGGACCGAAGAGATCCATCCCATCACGAAGATACCAGGCTTTAAAGAGATGTGCCACCAGATGTGGCATCCCTTCATCAACCCATATCGTCGTGATGTGACGCTCCCACATCTGGTCCGTACCTGGTACCGGATGGAGACTGATATCAAGTGATGAGTCAGTGGGGGTGCCGAACCGCACCGGTCTTTCCATTACTTCGGACCTGAAAAATAATTGTCCCGCGACGGGTGAGAAATGAATCTCAGTGAATCAAGCCTAATCTCGGTTAGGACAATGATTCGCCCAGAACGTCCAAAGTATCACAAGATAACAACAGATATATATATATAAATATATCAATCATAACAAGTCTGACAAATCTACCACCAACAGAAGTACAACCACTCAGGCATACACAAGTTCATTATTAATCAATGACCCACGCGACTGGCGTGATAAATACATCAATAGTGCGATCCCGCACTCTTCTGGCAAAACCAGGCTACGTCCACTTTACCCTCTCAGCGACGGCTACTACAAGCAGTGTATCCAGTGCACCCGGCACGGCACTGCGAGTAGGCATTCCTTAAAAAGGAACTTCGGTCCTTCACAAGCTGCGACCGGCATCCGATAATCCCTTAAAACCGTACGACTGGCACGGGGCATGGATTATCGTGCTTCTGACAAGTCGCAAATTTCCATACAATCTGTACGGTACAAGTACCCACGGTACAAAGCGAACTTGCCAGGTAGCGTCATTGACCCTTTTAATGACCACACAAATTGCACTCGGCAATCAATTCATTGATTATCTTGGATTAACGCCAAAATCCACAAGAAATACAATCAACTCGGCCCCAAGGCCCACAAGATTCCCAATTGAACTTTTCAGCCAGGCAAACAAACCAATCAAGCAATTCACTCACTCTCAAGTAATCGTCTTAACCCGGCAATTTCAAGCTCAATTTATATTAGAAATCTTAATTCTCAGTCAAATTATAGCAATCAATCGTTCGCTCGTCTCTAACCTGTCACTCACTCGCGAGCAACTCAATCAATCAATTAATTGCTAAATTACCACAAATAACCACAGAAAAATAATCGATCGACCATGTATCCTAACCATGGTTTCTATCTAAACCGGTCCCGATCGAAATATTTTTTTTTTTTATAAATAAATAAATAATAAATAATTAATTAATTAATTAACTAAATAAATAAAACAGACTAATCCTAAGCGCAATTAGCGCCCTAACCAAGGTTTAGAGTCAACTCACAATTTGAGTTAGCTCGATCGGCGACGGCGGCGGCGGCGGCGGCGGCGGCGGCGGCGGCGGCGGCGGCGGCGGCGGCGGCGGCGGCGGCGGCGGCGATAAAACTAAGGTTTATCGCGCGGCGGGTTGGGCTCAAACTTCGGCGACACCCCGTGGGAGTCCGGCGAGGTCGCCGGAACAGGTGGCCGGCGGCGGAGCTCCGGCGAGCGGCGGCCGGCAGCCTGCAACAGTGAGAAACCAGAGTATTCAACCGGCAATTCACGGTTTTTGGCCGTTTTCCGGCGACATGGGCCGGGACAAGGCCGGCCAGGGGTCGGGGGCTCACCTAGGGGTCAGTGGGGGTCGGCCGGGACAGGTGGGCGGCGGCGGAAGGCGGCCGGCGACGGCGGACAGCCGCGATCAGTGGCTGTCCTGCTGTTGCCCGAAACAGGGCTGTCGGTCGGCGACGATTTCCGGCGCCCACGCGCGGCGACCGGCGGAGCTGGGCTGGGTGGTGGTAGAGGAGACTCAGGGGAGTCGTCTGGCGGTGGCGGTGTGGTACGGCGGCGACGGTGGCGGCCGAAACGAAGACCGGAACAACCCGGTTCAAAAACAGAGTACCGAGACTTTCGGGCCGGATTCCGGCGACTCCGGCGGCGGACGGTCGGTGACGAGGGGTGGGATCGGTCGAGGGGGAGTCGGGGGTTAGCTGGGTGGTGGTGGTCGGCGTCGGTGGCGGCCGTGGCGGCCGGAGGAGGCCGCGGAGCCCTCGGTTCCCCTGACCCGAAACAGGGGACGCTCGACCGGGTGGTTTACTTCGGCGAAACGGCGGCGGCGGCGGCTCGGCCGGGGTCCAGGCGACAGCGGCGAGTGGCTGGGGACGGTGGCTGCCGGTCGGGATGTGGTGGTCGCGAAAAATGGCGACGGGCGGAGGAGGAACCGATCGGCAAAGGGGGGGGGTCGTCGGTCAACAAAAAAAAAAAGAGAAGAAGAAGAACAGAAGAAGAGAAGCAGAAGAAGAAGAGAAGAAGAAGCAGGCGGCAGACGTGCGTTGGGCAGAGGGCAGCTGGGCCCACCTTGACTTTGAAGACCAAACATTTAATTTTTTTTGTCTTATGTGAATGAATTATTGGGAGGGGCAAAATGGTAATTTTGGCGCGCCGGGACTGAAACGAAATTTTTGGTGTACTGATCGATGGGTAATTTCACTGGTCAAGCTCGATCAGGGTTAAGCTCGTTTGCAAAAACGGCAATTTAAAAATCGCCACGGATTAATTTCGAAACTCAATTCGAAATAATCTAAAGTTCGGAATTCGTCCAAATTTTCGTCTTTTCAGTCCTTATAGTCCAAAATGGCGTCGACTATGAATATACATTCATATCATTAAATCGACTCCCGGCACTTACAAGGGTTGAATTTCTAGGACGTCACACGTTCACTAAAACGCTACCGATTGAAACTTGATTTTCTCAATTAGTTCCAAATTATAGGAGTTGACACTAAACGATCATGGGTCAATTAGGAGCCAAGTAAGACGCAAGAGCCCGACTTACTTTTGCAAAATAGAGATTCATGGGTCCGGGACTTGGTTGGATTAGATTTACGTGACATCGTTATATGTACCTTTTTTTTTTTCTATTACACATATTTTATGCAATACTTCCAATTTTTGTCTCCCATACATACAAATCTATGCGGCCATACGCAAGTGCGCATGCAATAAGTCACTAAAAAATTATAAACACGTAAATCAAAACAAATGTAACATAGAAATGATTATCGGAAAGTCCTTAGTTTACCATGAAATTCAGTCTATTCTGGGCTAAAAAATAACAAATAAATTTGAAATTGTTGCGATGTTCACCTTCAAGGATTTGTGGTCTACAAATCACCAAAAAATCGTTATCCTAGTAAAACCAAATCTAAAAACTTGCTTGGCAATTATCGAGCAAAATCTATACATAGATTAGCTAGGGCAGTGCCATTTCCACCCTCTTTTGGTTAAGCCACTTCTTTTTTTTTTTTCAAACAATAGACCAAAATACAATTCTCACTAAAATTTATTTTTTTTAAATCAACCGAACCAACATAACTGCCTTTATTTCTATTTTCTCTCTTAAATTATCGATTTCACAATATAAATGACAAATTACACACAATAAAATATCATTTTATCGTGCATCATGATATCACTTTGCCTAAAGAATGTGTTATTTTTAATTTATAGTCTCATTTTTTAATTACAAGATTTATGTAAGAGGTTAAAAAATTATAGCCATAATAGCTTAAGAACAAACAATTAACTGACTTTTTTTTTGTGTGAAATAGTTTGAGGGAAACCTTATATCGAAGTTGAAAATTAAAATATGACCTAATCGTCAAGCAGATTTTGATCTTGTGGATGATTTTTTGGAACAAATTTGTAGGTTTCTAAAGTTAAACATCGTTGATTTGTGCTTTCTTTTGAGCTTTGCACATTAAATATGAATCACAAGTTGGTGTTGAAAATTTCTTTATACATTCTGCACTTTGAAACTCGCGTCAGATTCTTTTAGGTGAAATTTTTAAGCATACTTGCTATGAGATTGAAATTACAATCAATGTCAATTACTTTCTTCGTAGCATGAGTTGAACAACAAGAAGTTTCATATTTTTTTTCCTTTGTGTGTTTTTCCTTTGTTAATATTTAGATATGATATGAATATAAATATGTTCGACATTTGATCATACCCAACCATCCACCACTCCTGCTACCATTGTAGGTTCTCCTAACGGCTTGTATATTGATTTATCTTTAGAGGATTTTCGTTCTATTATTCGAGACTCTAGTACTTCTAGCTCCTATGTTCCTAGCATTCGACTCTATGTGTCATTCCAAGTACCTCTGATTTATGGCTCTTTGATTATGCCTGTTGCAATGACATGACTTCAAACTTCAATTTATTTAAGTTAAAATTATTCACCTCACAAGAACCTATTGTCCATACAGTTGATAACTCAAAGATGATTGTCAGTCACTTATGAAACATTTTGAAGTCCATATTGTCCTTACTTGACACTTTCTTGGTTCCTAAACTCTCATTAAACTTGATATCTATGAGACAATTATATGAACATGGCTATGCATTCACTTTTTTTCTAATGGTGTTCATGTGCAAGATTCACGGACATGACAAACAATTGGGACAAGCCGAAAAATGAGACGCCCATTTGAGCTTATCTTCTTAAAACTTCCAAACTGTGATGTTATTTGCGCGGTCACAGCATCATCTGAAACTTGACATTCTCCATTGAGTCATGTTTCTTTCTCTAGATTGGATCCTCTGATTTCAAATGGTCATTTAGGTTCTGCTAACGATAAACAATTTGATTGCTTGACATATAAGTTGGGAAAATATCATGCTTCATTGTTTGATATTAGCGATTCCATCTACCGTGCTCGCTTTGATTTTATTACTTCAAACCAGCGAAGAAGCCTGGCTTCGCAACGGACAACTTCTCTAATTAGTGAAGTTTGTCTAACAATTCAAGGCAACATTTATACCCCGTGCGGGCACATATGTATATTTATACGTATATATGTACATGTCAATCTCCCCCAAGTAATACTTTTTTTCCATCTAGATGGTTTCATTTCGTTTTATTACCAATTTGGCAAAAAAATCATAACTTTAAAAAAAAATTACTGTTAAGGTTCCTAGGTGGTCCACGATTATTAGCACTATATCTTGCACATTTATTACGTAGGTTTCATTCAATGTGAAATTCGATCCTAGAATTGCTCATTTTGAAAAAAAAAAATAACAATAGTAAGTGCATTTTTCATTTTGATTTTGTTCGTATTTTTATTAATCAAAATGGACACTGGTTAATTTCCCAAAATAATAAATCATTTCGCGGTGAGTCCAAGCAATGGAAAGATCTACATAATTGGGTTCATGGCAATGTTTTTATGATAGAAATCTCGCCATTATTGGCAGTATATCACACCTTAAATGCTCCTTTGCCATTTTTGATCTATTCTCTCCTCTATATAAGTTGGTTTAGAATTCATAAGTCTGCCAACTCCTTCATATCAATCCTCTTCCTAAAATGAAGGTGACGAAAACCCTGGAGCGTCTTTGAGAAATAGCGACGTCGTTCTCGACGATTGAGAACACATTTTCTTTGTAGTCGCGTATGACCTTTCTCGAAATGCCTTGAATTGAGCTCACTTTGTAGCAGCTACTCAACCATTTTCGATTGGAACGATCCGGGCGCGCAACTCGTGTCCTAGTCGCGCATCAGTTCATACAAGCCATGACAAAAAGGATGCGATGGCAATGCTAATGTGTAGCATGCATAATTTGGTGTTTTGAGAAGTCAGATTTTGTGCTGATCCGTGACTTATGGTTTCGAATTCCAGTCATGTTTTTTTTCTCTTATGCATTAAAATCATGCATGCTTCACGTTGGCATCTCCATCGCAGTTCATTCGTCATGGCATATGAGCTATGATTCCATTTGAAATGACTCCAATTGAGAAATGCAATAGAAGTTCTTGGAAGGCAAAAGGTATGTGCACGAATATGTTCTTGACGATTGAGAACACACTTTGTAGCAGTTACTCAACCATTTTCGATTGGAATGATATGAGCACGCAACTCATGTCCTAACCGCGCATCAGCTCATATGAGCCATGGCAAAAAAGATGTGATGGAAATGCTAATGTGTAGCATGCATAATTTGGTGCTTTGAGAAGTCAAATTCGGTGTAGATTCGACACTTATGGTTTCAAATTCCAATCTTTGTTTTTTTTTTTCATCTTATGCATTAAAATCATGCATGCTTCACATTGGCATCTCGATCGCAGTTTGTTCGTCATGGCATATGAGCTTTGATACAATTTGAACCGAGAACCGCAACCTAGATCGGGATGGCTGTAGACGTTCTTGGTCGGCAAAAGGTAGGTGGACGAATATATTTTAGTATTTCGTGGAGAACTTTCTTGCTTGAAGCATGAGAAGAACGAGTCGATTACAACGCTATTCGCGTCGAGCTCTCTCATACAAGCGATTCAAGAAGAATAACATTGAAATGCCAATGTGGAACATACGTGGTTTGTTACATAACGAATAGGGTTTTGACCAATGCTCCGACCCTTTTTTTGATCTACAAGTTGGCAATGTACAAAGCGATTTTGTTTGCGAGTAACATTGTCCGATCAGTAATGTTTATGTCAAATGATCACTATAGTTTTTCGTTGGGCATAAGTGTGTATGGCAATGCAATTTGTAATGGGAACATTTGTTACGTACATATCTATGTATCATCAGAACCGGTAGCTTCACAATTGGTGGACCACAACAATAGAGAGAGCAGCTTCCAATCCAATTTCGGCTTTTCTTACTATAGGGCTCCGTTTATTTTAAGAAAAATGAATATTATTAATCAATTGAAATTCATTTTTCTAAAAATGATTACTTGTACAGCTTATAAAAATGAATAAGAGAAAAATACTTTATCATTTACATAGATAATTAGACATAAATTGTTGTTAATGATGAAAATATTTTTACATCGACTACTTATTCAATGGAAATAAGCAACCACGTTTATGTGAATATTTTATAAATCATTCATTATTAATGAAAGAAATAGCTCCACTTTCTGTCCCATGTTCAAGCTTTATTTCCTTCACGTTTGATCTTTTATATATATATATTTCTCAGATGGTCCCCTCCGTTAATATTCATTAGATGCGATTTACTTTTCCTTTTTAAGCATACGAGGCATAATTAGCGTGCAAAAATTGATGGTACCTTTATGTTCCAACTTTATTCAAGCATGCGTTCTCGTGGCCCCGTAAGCCTACCGCACTAATACGATTCACATGTTCCCCATTGACATGAATGATTGCGGAAGAATATCCTTTAGCTAATTTAGTATTAATTTTTTTTGACAATTTCTCAATTTAATCCTTTCAGCCAAATTTTTAGCCAAAAATCATTAATGTGGATGCCAAATAATCATGGCTCATGTGGGCAAAGGTCGCAACCCTTGCCAGCATCAGGCGTTGACCCAAAAAAAGGAAAAATAAATAAATATTGTTATTTCAATGTTGATCATTTCTCATAAGATAGCCATCATCCAGGTCCGTAGTTTTTGGCTAAAATTGACTGAAATTACTAAATTGACAAATCATGAAATGTTTAGGATTAAATTGACGAAATTAAAATGTTTAAACCTAAACTGATATCCATACGCTAGGTTTATAATTTTTAGGGATAATATTGCGAAAAACCCCATATTGGTACAATTGTGATAGATTTACTCCAAATTATTTTTTAACCACCAAAAATCTCAAATTGGCACACTTGTGGCAAATTTACATTAAACTATTTTTTTGTCCATCAAAAATCCTAAACTAGTACAACTATGATAAATTTACCTCAAACTAATTTTTTTACCATAAAAAAATCCCAAACTGATGCACATGCAACAAATTATCCTCTGTTAATTTTTGCTAAATTAAGTTAATATCACGAAAAATTTTAAATTGATACATTTGTAGCAAACATAAGGTAACTTGTACATCGACAATTGATACGTGTCATCCAACTGAACAATTTGACGGTAAACTTTAATGAAAACTAACAGAAGATAAATTTGTCACAGTTTTACCAATTTTAGATAAATTTATGATAGGTGTATCAGTTTAGGATTTTTCACGGTCAAAAAAATAATTTGGGATAAAATTGTCACATTTGTACTAGTTTGAGGTTTTTAGTGGTATTAAGCCTATTTTATGGTAATTTTCCCTCAATGATTATTATTCATGAATCCTTTGACAATAAGAAAATCCACACTTGCCTTACTATAGTAGGGTGAATTCATTCCTTTAAATTTTAGATTAATGCCATAAAAAAAATTCAAATCGGTACTTCTCGTGTCCCGTTTACTACAAATTAGTCTCTATTTCTAAAAAAAATCCGTCGAGTGCTAGAAAATCTCCATCCATCCATTGTAAAGGTTTAAAGAAAAAGAAGAGATGGTGATGACAAAGAAGGAGGAGGAGGAGGAGGAGGTACCACGAAGAATCCCACCATAGCCTCTCAAATCAGGGAAATCTATTCTACGAAGCAATGACGTGGAATTACTCCAAGTCCAAAAGTGTTTTCTTTTTTCTTTTTATAGGGAGTAAAGGTTGATATTTATATTAGGTCGAGAGAGGGTTTAATACCACGAAAAAACTTTAAACTGGTACACCTGTAACAAATTTACTTAATTTTTTTTACCACAAAAAAATTCAAATGGGTACACTTATAATGAATTTACCACAAATTATTTTTTTAACTATAAAAATCCATAAACTTATACATCTGTGATAAATTTACCATAAGCTAATTTTTTTTGTTCACGAAAAAACCACAGACTTGTACACATTAACAAATTTACCCTTTGTTAAATTCGATTAATATCACGAAAAGTTTCAAATTGATACATCTGTAACAAACATAAGGTAAAAACCTTAAACTAGTACGCCCTTGAGCTGTTGCATCCCATCTAACTTAGTAATTTTACAGTTAAATTTAAAGAAAATTAACTGAAAGTAAATTTATCATATATGTATTAGTTTGGGGTAAATTTGTCACAAGTGTATTAGTTTGAAATTTTGTGTGATAAAAAAATAATTTAGCATAAATTTATCATGTAATAATTTGTGGTTTTTCATGATATTAACTTAGAAAAAAAATTTAGTAGAATTTAGGTTAAACAAAGCATATTAGGGGTTATCGGTTCCCGATTCGGTTCGATTCTCCTAAAAAATTGGAAACTAGACTGGTAGTTTTAGTTCTCATTTTTCGGAACCGTGAACCAGACCGGCCACTCCCGGGATCGAGAACAGGACCGACGACACGATCCGATTTTCGAGCAGTTTCGAGGATCGGAATCTTGGACTTGAAAAAACTCCTTTTTTTCCTTTTCATTCCAATATTTTTTTCTCATAATCTTGTTTGCAATAAAATTTACTTATGTATGTGTGTACGTGTTAGAATATTCATCTTTGATAGATGAAGATTGGTCATTTACAATTTATTATAAAACTTACTCCGTCAATTATTAGAGTTACTTTAAAAAAATTAAAAAAAAAATTGACCGACCTGATCCTGACTATCCTGTTCGATTATACATTTTTGAAATCGAGAATCGAACCATTTAATCAACAATTTCAATTTTAAAAACCAAAAACCGAACCATATGCCCCTAAAACTGGGAATCATACTCCCTATCCCCATCCAATCTGGGCGACCTCGATTCGAACATTCTCACTTGCTCACCCCTGGAGCATATGCGATTCGGCGAAGAAAAGGAAGGGGGTTGACTTTCCTAATCCAGTCAAAAGAACAAAAAGATAATAACACGTGGAAAATAAAGTCCACACAACGGCCGACAAGTGGAAACAAGGGGGGCCCACACCTCCCCCAAAATCCACCACTTAGAATAAGAGCCGTTCAAAGACGAGCCGCAGTTCTCGGTCGGCTTCCTTCTTGAGCGAAGCTCCAAGGAGACCCAACCGAGTCCATCTCCTTCTCTCTCTCTTCTCGGTGACAGTGACACTGACCTTTCTGCTCGTCCTCTCTCCCGAGGTCTGGCAATGGCGGATGGTGTCGGCGCGTGCGGCTCCGTGGACGAGTTCCTGAGCCAGTGCCAGCAGTCCGGGGACGCCGCTTACGCCGCTTTCCGATCGGTTCTGGAGCGCCTGGAGGACCCGAGCACCCGAGGCCCGGCCCGGATCTTCTTGTCCGACCTCCAGAGCCGGCTCGGTTCGCCACAGTCCTCCGAGCAATGCTTCGACAAGTTCCATTTCCAGATCGAACAGGTCGTCTTAGACCAGTACCAAGGTAACAACTCTCGCTCCATCGAAAAAGCGTTTTTCGGTTGGGGAAGTGATGGTTTTTCGGATTTAGTCGGTTGAACAATCTGTCTCTTCTCCTTGTCTCATTGGAGCCGATGTGACATGGTGTTAAAGCTCGATAACGGATTTTCCGACATGTGATGGATGCATTTTAATCTGACTTGACAAATTGCACTAAATTGATCAGAATATTGCTTTAGTCAATCGGAGTTTCCAAATCCTGTTCTTCCGCATTTGTTTTCTTCTCCGTTTTTTTTTTCCTGATTTCTTGTGCCAAATGCGAAGACGAAGACCAATGGGCTGCGACGGTATTGCTCTAGCGAGTCGTCTTTCGTCGGTCCTGCGTAGTTGATCTTTTTGTGTCTTTAATTTTGACGTTCAATTCCCAAGGAAACGATACAGTCGGATCAAGTCACTCTAAAGTACTATATTGGGCACGGATAAGTTGTTTATGTTGTCACGAGAAAAGGCAAACTTGGAACAAGAACAGGACAAGATGTTCAGTGCTGTGTTTAGCCTGACTCGTTTAGGACAAGCCTGTTCAAATAGCAAGATATTAGATATGGTGTCTCGTCTCTGCACGAGATGGAAGCAAAACTTTTGCGACTCCAGTTGATTTAGGAGAGGGCCCCCTTTCTGTTTTGGTGACATGAGCACCCTTTCGGATTCTCGTGAAGTACACTAAATCATTCTCCATAGATAGCTAGCTAAGCATAAAAGAAGTGGAGCCAATTTTAAAGTGTAAATTGGGCAAAATCCCCATCCAGGCGTGGGTGAGAGACCACATAGTACTGCAACTGGCTAATAGCGTTCAACCATGTCTCTTTTGTAGCTACCTACGGTGGAAACAGAACAGATCAATTGGGTAAGCGTTCCCTTTTGACCCAGTACAGAATTCACCTGGCTCCACTTTCCCAGTTTAACTGGTCCTGCTTGTTGATGATTAGAGAACGAAAATGAAGCATTACTTTCCGAAATTTCTGCAAGAAAATCAGAGAAACTTTCTTTGATATTTTAGATTATGTAAGACTGATGACTGGAGAGATGGTACTTTAGCATGTAAAATTTCATTTTGCTCTTTCTTTACCTGAATGTAATCACATTGTCATAGTATTGGAACCAAATTGGATCTATCATGAAGCTCAGTACATATACGTTCCACACTAATAAGTAGCATCTTCTTGACGTATCAGCCTTCCAAGTTTTACTATCTCTGTGGCTAAGTCTTGCTTTAAGATGTGCTATAAGCCTATAATAGGAGTGATCAGTTACCTGGAACTTATGCTGATCACTCGTGGAAGGTGAAAATAGTTCTGATTCCCAAGGAGCAGAATTCACATATAACCTGTTACTTTTCTAGATAATTTGGATTTCATGGAGCACCAAGTGATTTTCCACTTATCATTGTTCTGTGAAATTAGATCCAGTAGACAATTTTTGCAGGTTATCAGGGAAGGAAGAAGCTGACAATGATGATAATTCCTAGCATTTTCATCCCAGAAGACTGGTCATTCACCTTTTATGAAGGACTAAATAGACATCAAGACTCAATCTTCAAGGATAAGTCTGTTGCTGAGCTTGGCTGTGGGAATGGGTGGATTACTATTGCAATTGCTGCGAAATGGTCGCCTATGAAGGTGATTTTTCTCTCTTCCACCATACTTACATATGGAGAGTGTTTTTTTTTTTTTTTGGCTATTCTTGTTATATTAGGATTTTGGAATGCACTTGTAGACATTGTAGCTTCTACAATCCCATTCAATGTTTATAAGCAAAAGGAGGTGGTTTATACAAATCCGTCTTGCTGCAAAATCATTCTTGTCACGTATAAGCCGACAGACAATGTTTTTGGTCCTCTTTGTTCAGTAGTTTCAGTTTACATGCTGATCTGAAGTTTAATTATGATTTTAATGCAGGTGTATGGTCTTGATATTAATCCAAGAGCAGTGAAGATGTCTTGGATAAACTTATATCTGAATGCTTTGGATGAAAAGGGTCAACCTATATTCGACAGTGAAGGGAAAACTTTGTTGGACAGAGTGGAGTTTCATGAGTCTGATCTGCTATCTTATTGTAGAGATCACGATATCAAACTTGAGCGGATCGTTGGATGCATACCTCAGGTTCTATTAGGTTTCCTCTTTATATATCTTCTTTACATTAGGTTTCAGTAGTAGTTATCATGATTTTGGTGTATACATAATTGGGTGACACTTCCAGAATGCAACCTCTTTCTGTTTTCCTTGTGCAGATCCTTAATCCCAACCCTGATGCTATGTCCAAGATGATTACAGAAAATGCAAGCGAGGAATTTTTGTACTCCTTGAGTAACTATTGCGCTCTTCAGGTTAATTTAGGTTTCATGCTGTATGCTTTTACATCTGCCGCAAATTCAATTTAACAGCATATTAAAAACTGTAGTTCTAAGGCTATGGTCTTTTTGCTGGGAAAACTTGCTTCTTTACCTCATCTACATATTAACATTTTTTTCCCTCAACTACTGGCATTTAAGCTGCATTGAGTTTATATTGGATAGTTACTTCAAAATATCAATTGTCTTCTGATTTCGTTTGAGTGATACTGAAAAGAGAAGTAGTTTAATGTTTGCTGTCTTCACATCGGTTCCTTAAGTAGCTATCACCTTTGTTTCCTTTGCAGAAATTGTGACATCATGCCTGATAATTTTGATGTTGTTCTAGTGGAAACTCATCCTGGTGAAAAGCCATGGTTTAAATCCACTTGGTAAATAATTGCAAAGAATGTGCTAGTTTTTTCTGCTCAAAATCATCCTCTAAGGTGCTGGATCCTTGTGGAATTTGCGGATTGTAAGGATTGGCACAATGCATCTCTTGCGAATTTTCTAAACCCTTGCCAATTTTTAGTGTCCTGTCAATCTTCTACTAACATGTTCCTGGTAGTATTTTGGAAGGCTTCAAGAGACAACCTGAACACAGTTTGCCATAATAGAAAGTTACTAAGAGAAATCCAAGTACTGCATGACATTAACACGGTTGACTACAAATTAACACCTTAGAATGGTTTGACCTGTCTTGTAGAAAATCATATTATTCTCACATAGGTCAAAATTTGAGCTATTAATGCAATGACACAAAACAACGTTAAATACAACACGAGCATGGTGACACAATGCCAGCGTTTACTCATAACAGGTTACCATCTGCTCATTAGATTAGTTTTAGTTGGAAACTTCAACTTGACCGCTTCCCATTTAGCTTTAGGTTGAAGAGCTGCTGTTTTCTTTCATTCAACTGAAGTATGTACTTGTTCTTACGGGAATCAATACATTCATTAAAATATTGTCGTTGCAGAATTAATTTTCTTTTCACTTTGTTTATGAAAAAATTGAAATGCCTATTGTGCTTCACTCTTGCATGCACCTTTTAATGCTTGTCATCTTGGGATTTCATTGCCGTGGCTGTGCATTTCACCTCTTAAGTTGCTACTCGTACAGATAGTTGCGTATGCCTATATCATGTTGTTTTTGAGTCCATAAATATGTTCACATTTCCTTGACTTTCTTGACCCAGCTTGTGCCATAGGTAAAGAAACCATGTCCCTCACTTCTTTTCACATGTCTTATTTTAGGGTTTTGTTGAGGATCAATTTGGGTTAGGTTTGATCGCTAGGGCAGTTGAGGAAGGAATTGCTGTTATCCAACCATCAGGTATAATGATTTTCAACATGGGAGGTCGTCCTGGGCAAGCTGTCTGTAGACGTTTGTTTGAGCGTCGTGGTTTCCGTATTAACAAGCTCTGGCAAACTAAAGTATTACAGGCAAGTAATACCGTCTCCATAGAAACCCTGAAAATGGCTCCGTATATCACTACATTCCATTTCATTTAATAACCTTTGGTGTCATTGACATGAGAGATGGCGTTTCTACCCAAGATAAACTTCTTTTGAATGGTTGTTGTTGCAGGCTGCTGACACAGATATATCAGCCTTAGTTGAGATTGAAAAAAATAGCCCTCATCGTTTTGAATTCTTTATGGGGCTTGCCAGTGATCAGCCTATTTGTGCACGGACTGCGTGGGCATATGGAAGGGCTGGTGGCCGTATATCTCATGCATTATCAGTTTACAGTTGTCAACTACGTCAACCAAATGAGGTGTGTTTGGTTCATGCTCTCTTATCCTGCAATTTCGCAATTTTAATCCTGTAATTCTTTATTTGCTTAAAATCCAGGTGAAGACAATTTTTGAATTTCTGAAGAATGGATTTCACGATGTCAGCAGTTCCCTTGATTTATCTTTTGAAGATGATGCTGTGGCTGATGAGAAGATTCCTTTCCTAGCTTATCTTGCTAGTTCTTTGAAAGAGAGTTCATATTTTCCATATGAACCACCAGCAGGGAGCAAAAGATTCCGTAATCTAATTGCAAGCTTCATGAAAACATACCACCATATTCCACTCAATGCTGATGTAAGTGGTTTAATATTATCTTTCATCTAGTAAAACTGTTTCTTGAAAGTCCTCACTAGAAGCCCGTCTTCTTTTTCCCCTCGACTCTGATAGTGATAAGGTTCCAGTGACAACATCCTGTCAATTTTTTCGACTACTCAGTATAAAGAAGTCATGGTTTAATTCTGTCGTAACATTCTCATTCACCTTTACAGAAATTTTTTGTGAAGTTGTGCAAAAATTTATTAGCAACTGGATGACGAATTCTTGATACATTTTTTAGCCCATATGTGCACTCCTTCTTGAACCTGATTTAATTTTTCCTGACCTGAAGAAAAAAGTATGCAGAGAAAAGATATATGTTCTTTCTGAATGGATCGCGTCTAGAGTCTTCCTATCTTTCCTTTCTTGTTTAAGTGTGCATATTTTCGCTCCTAGCAACATTGATGAACATGAATAAAACATTCAAGTTCCTGACCCTAGTTCTTTTCAACTCTGATTCTAGAACATTGTCGTCTTTCCTACGAGGGCTGCCGCTATTGAGAATGCTCTTCGCCTGTTCTCACCTCGCCTTGCAATTGTCGATGAACATCTGACATTAAACCTGCCAAGGAACTGGTTAACGTCATTGGTTTTGGAGGTAATAGTACATATTCCATGGTTTTTTGCAGCAATTATTACCTCTGATGTTTTGGAAGTGTAACCCCAATAAAATGACATTTTGTTGAGGGGAAAAGTTGCTGATCTTATCTTAGTGATACGACACAAATTTTTCGAAACTTTGAGTAAATGCAATATGTTTCTCGTTATAATAGACAAACATGTCTATCTGCCCCAGAGAGTAGCATCCTCGCAGCATTACTTTGGCCTGCCATATCTTATTCGTTGAGAAAATCTGGTATAACTCCTCTATAGCTTCACATAGAATGCTGTTGAACCAGTTATTTGTAGACAATATTGAGGTCTGATTTTGCTACTATGCCTCATATTAATGTAGCTCAGAAGTTCAAGGAGAAACCATATCCTGATTCTCAATAATTAGAAGCAATATCCACGAGCTATGGTTCCAATTGAAATGACCAGAATACTATTTTACTTGCCACTCAAATTTCCTGTCCATGTACAACCAGATATAAGTTATGAACCTTTGAGAGGGTCTCAGACCAGGCATTCAATACATTGTCACATGGGATCTAAAACCTGTAAGACAATGCCCACCAGGCCTGCTCACCTCTATATAGCAAGAGTAATTCCTCAGAAAAAACCGTGCAGACAAGAACTTTTGGAATTATCATTGATTAGATTAATGTCCCACATGTCCTTCTAACTCCTTTTACATGGTCATAGTTCCTACTTTCCTTCATCCTACTTATAACTTCCCCTTATTAGAAGGCAGAATACGTGACAAAGGTGTAAAACATTGGGACATAGTACACGTGGGTGAAGGAATTGTTGAGACTCAACAGTTTCATAAATAGGTACAAAGAAATGTCCGTAGTCTAACTCCAGAACTTTAGCTCTGAGGCTCTTATACCAAATTGAAGTCTGCAACCACTTAATATCAAGGCTTAAGAAGTTATATTATTGTGTGAAATACATCTTCACACATTCATTTGGCACATCTGGGACCTCCTTTCAATTGATCAATTTCTCCGAACATCCATTTTGTGCAAACACAACATCAACATCAACAACACATTTATCCCAAACTAGTTGGGGTCGACGGTGGATGAACCCCAAAAAATCATAAAAATAAAAGCAGAATCAAGGGAGGGTAAAGAGATAAATATGTAAAAATAAATAAGTAAATATATTTATCTATCTATCTATCTATCTATCTATACGCTACCCCTCTACATCACTAATAGACTTCCTCCACTCCGCCCTAAGACAGACCGTACGCCAATCTATTTCCCACTCCATTAAATCTTGTTTTACTACTTTCCCCCAAGTAAGTTTCAGCCGACCTCTTGCTTTCTTCGTGTTATGCTCTCAATAGCAAACTTTTGTTCGTACCGGTGCGTCTAAGGACCTTCAGAGTATATGCCCAAACCATCTCAATCTATGCTCTCTCATCTTCTCCGCCACCGATTCTACTCCAACTTTTCGTCGAATCTCTTCATTCCTTATCTAATCCATCCTTGTATGACCACACATCCACCTTAACATCCTCATTTGCGCTACTCCCATTTTATGCTCATGTTTCCTGTGTGCTGGTCAACGTTCAGCTCCGTATAACATGGTAGGTCTGACTGCTGTTCTATAAAATTTTCCTTTTAACCTAAGAGGAATTTTGCGATCACACAAAAATCCCGATGCACTGTGCCATTTCATCCAACCTGTTCTGATTCCATGGCTTACATCCTCATCAATCTCTCCCTCCTTTTGCAATATTGATCCCAGATATCTAAATGTATCTTTCTTGGGTACCTCCTGTCCGAGCTTATTTATGGCTTCTTGATCCCCTCTTTCTGCCGTGTCAAACTCACACTTTAAGTATTCTGTCTTACTTCGACTTAGCGTAAATACTTTATTTTGTGCAAACACAATGAAAATTAAATTTTAGTGTGTGATTGACTCACTATGTACTTGTAAGTTACCTCTTTTTGTAGTTTAGCAGTTGAAAATTTGATTTTATCTAATATTAAGGATCTCGAATGTTCAGAAACCCCCATATTGACATTTAAAGACAAATTTTTTTCATTCTTTATACAATTGGTTATCGAGACACCTTAAACTTACATATATGAGTTGCCCCAGATGGAGGCTTATGCCATTTAATTGCTTATAAACGGCTTTATTCCAACAAATGAAAATCACAAGTCAGCCAAAACAATTATCTACTTTTTTAACGGTAATCACATAGGTGCCAATCTGCCATCTATTTGAACAGACACCAGCTGGAACCTCCTTTTGGGATATTTCATTTTTCTCTTTGTGACATAAATTGTTCTTTGTGCAGGATGCAGAATCTAAATATCCTTTGGAGGATGAAATTACAGTAATTGAAGCACCACATCAATCAGATTTGATGATAGAGTTGATAAAGAAGTTGAGGCCCCAGGTGGTTATCACTGGGATGGCTCAATATGAGTCTGTCACAACTTCAGCTTTTCAGCATCTTTTAGATGTTACAAGAGACATAGGATCTCGCCTTTTCCTAGATATATCTGAACACTTTGAGTTATCTAGCCTTCCTGCATCCAATGGGGTCCTAAAATATCTTGCTGGAAACCCTTTGCCTGCACATGCAGCAATCATATGTGGGCTTGTGAAAAATCAGGTAAGAGAAGTACGAATAAATCAGTTTTTGTTCTTTGTCTGTGGTGACTCTTTATCTATCGTTAAATATGTCTCTTGCAGGATGGATTGGGTCTGTGATTACCTGTAATTATACGTTATGTGCATGTGATAATATCGCTATCACAATTACTTCTTTCAAGGTGTTGACTGTGGCTGGATGTTTGATAGGTTTATAAGGACTTTGAAGTAGCTTTTGTCATTTCAGAAGAACAGAGCATCTTTAAGGTGTTATCAAAGACAGTTGAATTACTGGAAGGGAATACTGCAGCAATTAGTCAGAACTATTATGGTTGTCTTTTTCATGAGCTTTTGGCTTTCCAACTTGCTGACCGGCGTCGACATTCAGAGGTTTGTTTTCACGTCTCATGTTGTCTTCACATCTCATATTATCTTCAATACAGTAGTATGTCCTCATTTAAATGTTGAAAAGAAAATTTGATATTGCTGGGACAATTTTATTAACTTCTTAGAAAGCTTCAAAAAGAATATCCTGTTTCAGATAAATTTTAGCTAATAAACTTATTTTCAATTTCTCCTAATTAGGATTTCTGACCAAAAATGAAAGTTCCCTCAAGGAGTTTATGCACTAGTCCCTGGCTAGACAACTTGGCCAATTTTTATGGCACGAAATGAGGCCAAATGTCTTGAAGGATGTTTTGTTGATGTTATCTTCTCTTCTCTATGGTACTTATGGACTAAATCCATCTTAAAATGCTGTGTCGTGGTCAAGCTTGTAGCACAGGCAGATTTCGTTAAAAATAGCATTTATTGAAGGCTGCTATTTTTGGGCTTCCAGTTTGCCATGGATTTTTTTCATCTCTCATAGGACTCCCTTTCTGCATTGCGCACACTATTTGCTAGAAATTACTACAATCGTTTTAGCAGTTCATTGACGTAGGTAGTGGGTTATCTTTGGTTCTCTTATAGTAAATTTTTTAAGTGAATGTGTCCTTCAGAGGGAAGCACAAAAGCCCAAATCAGTTGATACGATCGGAATTGCTAATTCAGCTATCTCAGTCCTTAATGACTCTGAGTTATCTATTAGTGAGGATCAAGGCTCTTCTTTGATTCATATGGATGTGGATCAGAGCTTCTTACACGTGCCTTCTTCGGTAAAGGCTGCTATTTTTGAAAGTTTTGCACGACAGAACATGTCAGAGGCTGAGTTGGATGTCGTACCAAGTATTAAACAGCATGTCAAGAGCGAGTATGGATTTACAGCAGATGGTAGCACAGAACTTATATATGCCAATAGCTCGTTGGCTTTGTTCAATAAGCTGGTCCTCTGTTGCACTCAAGAAGGCGGTACCTTATGCTTCCCAGCTGGCTCAAACGGGAACTACATCTCTGCTGCTAAATTTTTAAAGGCAAACGTTGTGACTGTCCCTACGCAATCTGCAGAAGGGTTTAAGTTGACTGAGAAGTCAATTCTGGAAGTGCTTGAGACTGTGAAGCGACCATGGGTTTACATATGCGGCCCAACAATCAGTCCTACTGGCTTGCTATACAGCAATCATGAGATTGAAAAGATATTATCAGCATGTGGAAAGTTTGGTGCAAGAGTCATTATCGATACCTCCTTCTCAGGATTGGAGTTCGACTCTGAAGGTTGGGGGGGTTGGGATCTCACAAACAGTTTGTCAATGCTAAATTCTTCCAGCAATCGAGCTTTTTCTGTTTGTCTGCTTGGGGGACTGTCGTTTAAGTTGCTCACTGGAGCATTGAACTTTGGCTTTCTGGTCTTTAACCGGTCAAATATGGTTGACGAATTCCACAGCTTTCCAGGATTAAGCAAACCTCATGGCACTGTCAAGTATGCCATTAAGAAGTTACTGGGTCTGAGAGAGCGAAAAACGGGGGAAGTAGTGGATGCTGTTGCCAAGCATATAGGAATGTTGAAGAGTAGAGCAAAGCGCCTGAAGGAGGTAATAATCCTTTTCTCTACAGAAAGCTTTCGTTTTTCTATGTCACAGCTTTTGCGGTTTTCCGATTCAGTCATAAATCTGGCTATAATTTAGCGAGTTGCAGAAACTGTAATGGATATTCATGGGCTTGGTTTGACATTTTAAACTACATGCCGGAGCGGGATTCCACTCTGAAACATAGAGGGTGCTGTCTCTTGGGCGTAACTCTAGAATAATTTTCTCTCATTCTAATTAGGGCAAAACTCTATCAACAATTGTGTCTCCGCCATAATGACAGTGCGGTTTGCATATGCCATGGTAAGCGACGAGCACTCGCCATTCTATAGTAAAAGGAGAAAGAATAGTTTGTTGGGCGCTCAATGCGTGGCGACCTTATTATAATTCGAGGCCCCTTTTGATTTGGGACTTGGGAGTGGCAACTTTATGGCTCATATCTGATGCAATGGGTTTTGTCCATTTTGTAGTTGCAATGATGGTCTTTTTGGTGAAATGCTCATCTCTACCCAAAAGTGCTCATCCATAAGGAAACAATTGAGATCTGTATTGTACTTGCCTTGGTCTCTGTTCAATTTCCTAAGAGCACTATAAATAGTCAAACCAGGTTGAACAACTAGTCCAGCACCTAGCTGGTGTTTAGATTACTTAGTATCTTGCTTTCGTCGTGACACGAGTACAAGCTGAACTTGTAGAAGAAGATTTTGTTTCCCTTATTTAGGATCTTCTCCATTGTGTGACACGTGGCTTTATGTCTGCTAATGGCATATTGTTATTGTTAATTAGTATTGTACATAACATTAAGGCTTTAAATCAAAAAGTTTTGCTTAGTGCTTATGTGGACGTGATTCAATTTGCTTCTCATGCTATATGCTTTTTTAAACTGTGTTGCCTTGCAGACGCTTGAGAAAAACGGTTGGGATGTTCTAGAGCCTTGTGCTGGTCTTTCAATGGTGGCAAAGCCTTCTGCTTACCTTGGCAAGACAATCTCCATCAAGCCTGATCCTAAAGACGGCGTCAGCGCAGAAGAGGGATCTACGTATGACATTAAGATCAATGACTCTAATTTTAGGGAGGCATTGTTCAAAAGCACCGGTGTATGCATAAACAGCAGCTCGTGGACTGGGATTCCTGGCTACTGCCGCTTCATGATTGCCTTGGATGACAATGAATTTGAGCATGCTTTGGGTTGCATAGGCAAGTTCTGAAGCGCCATCAGTAACTGAGCAAAAGAAAGTACATGCCACTTCTCATCTAGTTTAACCGCTGCCCAACCTTCATTCTGTGTTCCTGTCTTAATAATCCGCTGTTGTTCGGAGACTCTAGCTGAGTTTATTCTGGAAATCCGAGCGTCGTGAAACGCTTCTTGCACAAACATTATAGAAACATGTCATTTGTCTGCAATGAGGGTGATTTTAATCTAAATCGTTTTTTTATATTAGTATGATTGTCATACAGTGCTTAATTGAACTCGATTTACCGCTTCATATAGCAGTCATAGCAACCCGGCAGATCAAGCGTAGCGAAGGATGTGATCTTTCATGAAATCTCCGAATTTCTCGGATAGAAAGATGAGTCGAATCAAAGAAGAATATCTCTCGGGACTGTACGTACATCGTCTATTTGTCGGTGTCTTTTCACCAAATCAAAGGGAGTGTTGGCGAGGGAAGTTTCCAGAACTGCGAAGAACGCCGTTGAATGACTTTAGAAGTGTGTAGACATCTCTCCCTCCTTCCCCCGCGCGCAGAACAATCCAGACGACTCCCCTTGCCCCACCTACATAAACCCCTTTGCTCATGTCTCTCCACAACCAAGTCCTGGATCAATCCAAGAGAATTCGCCTCTTCTTTGTTGCTACCTCATCCTCGCTCCATGACCGTGGCTAATATGGAAGTCCTGCCGCCGCTCGCAGCCGCTCTCATCTTCTTTGCGGCCCTCGCTCCTCTTCCGGCCAACGCTCTCATCCCATTCCCAAGGTCGTCGTCGCTTTGGGACCTCATGTCTCTCTCTGACGACCCTTTCCGAGTCCTCGAGCACGCTCCGCTTTCCCTCCCCAAGGGCGTGCCCGACGCAGACGCTCCCCAGCCCCTCCTAGCGCGTGCTGACTGGAAGGAGACGGCAACTGCCCACGTTATCGCCGTCGACCTCCCTGGGATGAAGACGGAGGATGTCAAGATCGAAGTCGAGGACAACCGGGTCGTCCGGATCAGTGGAGAGAGGAAGGTCGAGGACGGCGAAGGAGACAAGTGGCACCGAGCTGAGAGGGCGAGCGGCAAGTTCTGGAGGCAGTTCAGGTTACCCGCGGATGCCGACTTGGACAACATCAAGGCTCGTCTCGAGGACGGCGTTCTTAGGATCACCATCCCCAAGCTCGGCGATGACAGGAAGAGGCAGCCTAAGGTGATCCAGATTGCCGAGCCTGAGCCGGAGACATCTGCTTCGTCACCTGCCAAGAAGACCGACAAATGAGAAGCTCCGGACTACCTGTTTGATGTAGTCGTTCATTTTCAACCGTCACGAGGAGTAACGTGTTGTGGAGGATGAACGAGATGCTTTGGCTCTATGTTTGATTCAAAAAAAAAAAAAAAAAATTATGTATCCGAAGAAAGATTGTCAAATATCATATTCCCGTTAATAAAGAGTTGGTCTGTCTTAAACCAGGTTTGCAAATCAAATGCTCTCTTCAAGATTCTCTACTGTGACTAAGAAACAAAACGGAAGAGCCTCCAAGAAAAATTCCATTACAAGACCCTGAAGCTCGTTCATGTATGGTGGATCTTAAGATTTTCCCTGAATCATTTTGGAACCACGCCCCAAGTATCGGCCCCAAAGCGTCATTGTTTGCCGTTGGAAATTCACCCAGAAGATAGATGCAAAATAGGGTTTTTGCATACCAAACCAACATTTTCGGTGGGATGTCATGCCATTTGGTCTTAAAAGAGCCCAATCCTTGTTCTAGAAAGCCATGTGGAAGATATATATGGCCCTGTATATGTCGTCTGGATGCCGTTTCAAAGAAGTCAGAGAGGATACTGAGAACTTCTGAGGATCCAATAATCAAAATGTTCAGAAACTTTCATGGCCAGGTAACTGTCAAAGAGGAAATGCCGTGGGATTCTGGCATTAGATGAGTATAATCCAATGCCCACTAGACTTTAACAGTGGCAGCCAGATTTTAACTCTAATGAAGATCCTGACCCCAACACAGATCACTAACCCAAAGATAAATGAGGGAATCCTTCAAAGTTTCCGTGACTACTTCATTGAAGTTAAGAAGTTGTAAGCTTTGTTTCATTATCGAGTATGTGACAAATCCTTCGGGTTTTTGTTAGTTTGATAACTCTGTAATCCTCCTTGCCAGGTTGTAATATGCTTTGTCGGTCACACTGGTCCTGTTAAGTGTGTCTATTACTCTTGACGTGAACTTTACAAAAATAACAGGCAGAGTCGGGTCTAACGCGTCCTCTCGAATGTGCTTCAAAGCTATTTTCTCCTCTGGGTCCAATGATATTTGAACGACGGTATCACAATCTTGATTCGGTAAGATGAACAAGCTATGGAAGTGCAATTTTCAGAAGACTTCCCGGAGGCCAGAGAGTCCGAAGATGGAGATTAATAGTATTCTTAACTGTCACGGCGAAGGGGATCAAGTTGGGGTCCAACGGAAAAATCTGCAGCGGCCCGGACACTACTGAACTGAATACCTAAGTTCAGGAAGGTCGATAAGGGTTCAGTTTTGACGTCTTGGTGTCTTTTTCCCCCTAAACCTAAGTGCTGAGAATCTGCACATTTTCAACTTCGTCCATGGGCTCGGGAGCAATCACTTATCTCTCCACGTCCAACAACGACGCCATTGCATGCGGTATCTATTAAGATAATAAGCATAAATAGAGCGTAAAAACGAGAAAAAGAAATCAAGATGCAAGCTCTATCCAAATTCATTCTTAATCTATGACTACATCAAGTAGAGAATTTTAATATAATTAGTATTTTAACCTCGTTCTCTCTCTCTCTCTTTCTTTGTTACATTACTCAATTACAAGCGAAAAAAAATATATATGTATTCATGGGCTCAATTCATGCCCTACGTACTTTTCTATCGATGGGGAGTATGAACCAATTCTTAACGGTATCTGTTATTTTGCCTGAATTTGCATAATATTTTTGCTCGTCTTTGCAAACAATCATACAAAATCTAGCAACCGATCTTTAACCTTGTAGTCTAAAACCATTTGAAAAGTTTCAACATAGTCCTTCTCTTACCCTTCAGGGCCCAGGCTGCAGATCTCTGTCCTTGGGAACTAAGGTAAAAAGGAAGTGAGTTTTGCCGGTTTCTTTTGCTCCTCGAAGCACGCGAGATCTTGACACTGTCCATTGGGCCAAAGAAGGCAAAGGCTGAAGCTCTTGCGACCCAACGAAGTAGGCAAACAGATCCAACATATCTGTCTTCTTTGTTAGGTCTGAAACATACGATCTTAGCCAGCTTTCAAATTTCATGACCACTTGTAAGATGACCGAAACGCGATCATCTCATGTATGTACCGCAAGAAAGAGAACGTTAATCAACCTATCGAATCTTCTACTTATATATTCTCATCTATGACATTTATATCCATATTCTCCGGATTAAAAATCAGCTCAATCCATTCCATACCGGCCATGTAGGGAGCGCAGGTTATTAAAAAGGATGTACATCGAAAAATAAAACCTTATGGCCAAAGACTCGGCTTTTGCTATGTTCCGAAACAACCATTCCAAGAACTTTATAGCTGAACAGTGACCTAAAATTGTGATGCATTGGGATTCTCTAAAACTGATAAGAGATATGTTGGAAAAACTTCCTATCGAAGAAAAACAATAATAGGAAATTTCCAACATTGCCGGAGGTAAATTAAGTCGGTATACTCCGAGTTCAAGAGGATTCTTCTGCTTCTGAATGGTGAAGTGTCGTTTGATAAGATTTGACACCTCGAAGCAACAATGGGTGCCCGTTTTCTTGAGAGAAAATCTCCGTTAAATGCTGTTCGAGTTGAGATGATTGCTCTACTCACAGAGAAGAAGACTGTTCTCTCTTCGGTTGGTGACGATTCCTAATGCAGATTGAAGACAACTTGCCTCCATTGATGACTTCTTGCGACATTCTCTGACATGTTCATACCACAGCTTAAGATACTTGATATTCCAGTTTTAGTATTTTCCTTGGTGGGTTACAGTGGAGTCATTTCCTCCCACGTGTTGAAGCTTTGAGGCTAATCGAAGTTCCTTAGTTAAAAAAAAAAAAAAAAATATGCTTGTGGTTTGTAAACATAGGTTGACGGTTGAATTGTGCAGGAATATTAGTAAACGAGGTCCTCCAAACAAAATAAATAGAAGATAATGTCCAAAATGGAGTCTAAAACTTTCCAAACGTTCATAAGAAGTTTTACAGGGCAAAACGTACCCTTTTTTGGCAATTATTCATCTTTTGGGTTTCACATGACTTGTTGAGTGTACTCATCTCTTATAGAGTAAATAAAATCAAAATCAAGCTATTGGAGCACACATCTCCGTATAGGTTTTCTTACTACACGATGTTTTCTAGGGCAAAATGTTGAAAAGATAAAGACATTATCAAATCTTTCACAAGAAAGATTCCTTTTCGATGTTTTGCGGGATTTCTTGTACTCGGGTGCAAAGTATAAGGATCTTACATATATATATATATATATATATGGTTTAAAGTGTGAACTCTTGCAAATAGAGGGTGAAAGCTAAATCTTAAGGTGTATTTTGTTTCGGTAAAAAAAAAAATTCGTAACAAAGGAAAACATCTTTTGAAAGTAGTTTTCTATCAACCAATCATTCTCCACCGACAAAACAAAACGCGCGAAAAATTCTTTTGTTGGGACAAACACTAAGAGAATAAAAAGAAAAAAAAAATGAACAACGGCTTCCATAATTGGGTGTTGAACTTGATTTCCTTTTATAAATGGCATTAATTAGCGCTGTGTTACGGAAACGAATTATCTTCTCTTCATTCTAATTCACAGAATGCCTCTAAAATACTGCTTTCAAAATGTAAATAAATTGTTTGCCAATGTCAAAAAGAAGAAACAGCCCATGCAAAAATAAAAAAGCAACTTCTATGCATGCTTTTCCTACTTTTTCTTTTCTTTTTATTCTTCCTTTCCTTTCTGTCATGGTAGCTTCAATCATTCATTAGGAGTGATGGGAGTGCAAAGCTAAGCAAAGATACCAGCGGATTGTGTGAAAGCAAAGGGAAGTTATTCTCTTTTCGATATATGTTTCACTCACTTTGAATCTCACGGTTGTCGGAGCATTTTTTCGGCTCGGAAAAGTGGAGGGAATGTTCTCAAGGACTTCTGGTCTATTGCTCTTCCCTCGATCGTGAATATTTTTCGCATGAAGCTTAATCCAGAAAGAAAGAACAAACACTAACCATGGTCATTCAGATGGACAGAACAGACACAAATACAAAAGTTCACGACTCAATTAATTAAAAAAATTAAGACTGAATTGATAAAATTACAATAAATTTAGAACTTTTTTAAAGTAATTTTTCCTTTCCGAAGACCAACCCTCCATGTTGAATATTTCTGCGTAAAGTTTAATTCAGAAAATAAGAATGATACTCCGAAAAACAAAAACAAAAAAAACCAAAGATGCAATTGAAACGGGGGAGGGAGGGAAAAATGCATAAAGAGACCCCTGCCTTAGATTCTCTCAACGAGGGAAAGGACCTCAAAGCAACGGGACAGAAAGCGCAGAGCCGACAAGACCAGACCGCCCTTACGTCCAAATCATTCGCAATTGCGTGATTCCAAAAGCAAAACTCTTATCCCCCTGTCTTATTTATTAAAATTAATATCAACAAAAACTCCAAGTCGATATATTTATAATAAATTTATTTTAAATTATTTTTTACCACCAAAAATTCAAATTAATGCACTTGCGATAAATTTATCTCGAACTAGTACATATATAACAAATTTACCCTCTGTTAAACTTTTTTTTAATTAAAGTATCAAATTAATGAGCTGGATGTCACGTAACAGTTCATAGATGCATCATTTTGAGGGTTTCATTATCTATTTATCACGAGGGTATCAATTTTAGATTTTGCGTGGTTTTAACTCAATTGAATGAATGATAAATTTGTCACAGATGTACCCGTTTAGGATTTTTTGTGGTTAAAAAATTTAGTTTAGGGTAATTTTATCATATATGTACCGGTTTAGGATTTTTGATGGCTAAAAATAATTTGAAGTAAATCTATCGCAATTATACCCGTTCAAATTCCCCCCTATATCAAGGGTTTGCTGCCTTGGAAACTAAAGCAGCAGATCCACTTCCATGCGCAATCGGTTGTTCTCCTTTGTGCGCGAAGACAAATGAACATGATAAAATGAAAAGCTCGTGAACGGGGTGAATGTTTCAAATTAGAGTGCTCAACCATTTATTTTTAGAAGTTTTAACTTATGAAGCATATTATGTTCATAAAGATACTTTGAATTTTAAATAATATCACATGGGAAATTGATCTATAAACTACTTAGAATTTACTATCCGTACACTTACACGAAATCGTTTTTGATACAAATATACAGAGGAGAATTGTTGTTTGTGTCAATTTCTTTTACCACTATCAATTTATCTAGAAATCAATGGTGGAACATAGGAATAAAATCATGGACTCTGTCTCTCTCTCTCTCTCAAAGAGGTGGATGACTGAAAGCGCAAGGGAAGATCTTTGTTTTGGTTTGGGGAAAAAGGGAAAAGAGGGAGACATTGGGAAGGAAGAGTGTGCACTAAGTTTGGAGAAGAATTATGATGAGAAATGTGAATTGGTGGAGTGGTCACAGAAGATTGCCATTAGCTTTTGTTTTCTTTTCGCTTCTTCTTTTTTTTTTTCTTCTTTTTTTTGGGTTGCAGAAGAGCACATTGTTCTTGAGTAGTTGCAAAACAAAGGCTCTCAAAGTCACTTCACCCTAACTGGAAAATAGAAATGATTGTGCCTTGTCAAATGATGATGATGACTAACATGCACATCTGAGCACCAAACCCTAGAAAAAGCAAAAGGCTTTGAGGGTCCTTCTCCAAGGCTTATGCACAAATCAAAGCCGGCCCTCCATTTTCCCTTTTGTTAGCAGAAATTGGAAATGATAGGCCTTCAAACCTTACGGGGGGGAGTAGTTGGGATCTCCCAAATCTAGGAAAGAGTTTTTGCCATGGTAAAGATTGTTATCCCAAAAGCAAGAACACCATTTGACTAATGATAAATCGCTTTTAAAAATGCTCCCCGGTTGGAGAATAATGGTCTTTGATCTCCAAACCCTAGAATCATAGTCATCTTTGGGTGAGCCCCCTTTGTTCCTTTTAGGGAGCAAATAGTTCTCACAAATCTTGCTCACCCCACCCGGCGTCTCAAAACACCATCTTCATTATTCCATGCAAATCACGTAACAACAGTCCCACCACAAGATTATAATATATGTTGATATATTATCCCATGTCGTTTGACAATGTGTAATGTATGCTTTTTATATTCGCGTGTTCTCCTACCACAAGTTAGCTTAAGTTTTATAGTTAAACATTCTAATATGGTATAATAGCTAAATATTATCCCTTTTTGCTAATGTTTTTTCCCCTCTTATCAACTTAAGTCCTTGAATTGGAATTTTTAATGGTTCACGCGAAATATGTAGTATTTGCAGATGTAGCTTAGCTGAGGAAATATTGCATGTTGTATACAAATGAATGATTGGTGGGGATTGAAGTTGTTGTGGGGATGTGTGTTTTGTCAGGAAAACATAAATCACGGCAATTAAATGTAAGAGGTTGTCTTGGAGTTTGTGATCAGCATTCATTTGGGGGACCCTTTGTGTCATGTAAAATTGAGGAACAGCAGTGAGCAGCCTACAAAAAACAAATGAGATCTCTGATTTTAAAACATGATTGTGATGTGACGGATCTCCATCAGTGATTCAAAACAAGTGGTTTACGAAATCGGCACAAATTGCGATTTTATTTTTTTCTGCTGACATTGGTTTTTTCTTTTTCTTTTTTTTGTTAATCTAAAAGGGTGCTTCATAAAATCATACACTGCGGCTCAATTTCAATTATCTTTTTCATTAGACATCCTCGAAGACCTTCAACTTTATGTTATTTGTAAAAGGATATCTCGACTTTCAAACCTTATCCGACGTATTCTTAAGCAATCTTTCCATGAAATAGAGTCTCCATTAGTTTTGCGAGCTAAGGCTAATGTGGTAATCCGTCAGTCGTGTATCTTGAAAAATATATTAGGAGATTAATTTTAAAAAAAGTCTGAAAATAAGGAAAAAAATCGAATAAAAACAAAATCAGAGAGAGCGAGAGTATTAGTCTCTAATGACAATCTCACAACCCTAGCCTCGTTTCGTCGATAGTTGGCGCACCTCTCGTAAACTAATATAGTGGATAAATAGCTCTTTGCTAGTCACCACGAGGTCACGCAACCTTCAAAGGATGGGACATGATCCAAGACCTAATTCGTCGTGTCAACTTCCACATTAGTGCTTCAACGACGACACTTGTGTCGGCCAAAATTATAGAGATATTTATGGTAACAAATGAAGAGTTTTGGCATCTCACAGATAAATTTCAATCTTGTTAGTATTATCATTATTTCTTTATGTGAAAGTTATAACACAGTTGAGGAGCTTTACGATATCTGACCCAAAAAAAAAATTAAGGAGCGTTAAGATATTTGGCCTTTTTATTTAAACTTTTTTTTTTTTTGGTTGCTATGGCTGCTGCTTCGTATAACATTCACGCCTTGATCAAATCAAACGGAAAATGGGGCACAGAATACGTTGATAAGTTGGAGGTGACGTGTCCCATTGCTATGTCTTACCCACAAACCATGAGAGAGCCTTAAAAAAATGAGCTTTTTGTTTTTATTTTCTTTTTACTTTTTTTTTGTATTATCTAAAGTACATTTTAGTGAACTTTCATTGCATTCGGAAAACATAAGCATGGGTAATGAATGTATATACATACGGTACAATACCGGCTTTGGTGGACAAAATGAAATTCTTTATGAGTCCATCGCTTAATTCAGCATATCATTTTCTCAACTCTTTGCAGTAAATGTTAGAACATATCTCGAATGGAAAGTTAATGTATAATCAATACAATTACCTGAACAACAGTTTTGAACAAATTTTTTGATGCCGGGTGTACAACAATTCTATCATTATAGTCAATGTTTTGAAAATACTAAACTATTGCGTACATATAAAGTATTCTTCACAAGCGCATCCAGTCTATCATTTTAGATACATGCTGTGATCGGCTGCACAGGAAATCTAATCACGATAATGATTTCAACTTTGTTGGAATCGACTGGAGCTACTTAGTGCAAGGGACAATAGTCAAAAAAGGAAGAGAGAAATTGAAATTAAGATGTCAAAACTCGAAAAGGGTACGAGGGAAAAAAAAAAGCAGAAAAAAGGGGGGGAAAGGTGAAGTATTCTCAAGACAAGAGAATTACTAGAAGAAGAGACAAACAGAGATAGCAACAAAACCCTAAAGATAGGATAAAGTTGTTGCAAACGTGGTGGTGAGAGTCGTGGAATAAAGTGCGGGGGAAATCGATAATAGCGAATAAAGCAATCTCTGGGTGATAAAATTCCATGAAAGAGGTATCTTCTCCTATAAAACCCTCCTCTCTCTCCTTTGATTTCTTGTTTTTTCCTCCAACTTTCAATGGAATATGAAATCTTAAAAAGGATCCCTTTGTGGGTGAGTCACCTTATTGCAAATGTCAATATATATTCAAATATATACCTATATATATATATGTGTGTGTGTCGTAAATAATCATGATTTTTTTTTTATTAAAAGCGACAAAGACATTCTTATGCTATCAACAAATGAAGTAATACTAAACAATGCTACTTACTATAACCATGTTTCTCTCTCCTCCCCCCCCTCTCTTTTATAGTTGTTACTGTTTTTTTTAGGGATGAGGTCATTGAAAATACTAAAACTTGTAACGAAAATTTAATTGTCTTAAAACTTTTAAAAAATTACAAGTAAATCATAAAACTTGTCACAAAATTGCAATCAAGTTTTAAAATTTTAATGCACTCATCCCTTTTTTTTACTATTTTTTTTTCATTTTTTTATTCGCTTCGTCCTATTGTTTTACTTTCTATCAAACAATGAGAGAATTTTCTTTTACCTTCATCCAAATATTTGGTTATGATATTTTCTTTATTTTTGTTATATTATGTGAACTAAGTAAAAAAGCGTACCTTTGGCAAGATGTGAGTAATAGCACGCATAATCATTTTAATTAAATTGATGGTGGCGCTAAAGTTTTTTTCATTCATATAGTATTCAAGGAAAAAAAAGGATGAAGGCCCCAATTGTTGTCTAATGCGATGTGTTTATAAATCATAATTACTTAGGAATTTTTCTTAAATACACTTCACATGATGCTGAGTGATAATTATATCGAGCACGTATTCACTAAACATTTTCGTAATGAAGATATGGCTTTGCGCATGATATTATTATGGATGAATTTTGTTAATTTCTGGTTGAGATGGAGTATGTATATGTTAGAAATTACAACACGGAGATTAAATCATGAATATGGTTGAATAAATCAAACTCTTTAACTCCACATTTATATCCAATGGACTAATTGTTTATAGAAGATGATAAATTGACGTAAGCAGACCGTCTTAATTTTGTGTGCGTACAATCCCGTAGTTAAATAACATAAGGAGAAGAAAAGTCATGTCGAGCAAATTATAAAGTTTTACTAGAAAAAAGTATCTCGTCGACCGGTGATAGTACGTCCGGGTGCTACATGATGTATTTTCATAAGAATTTTCATTGCAGAATCAAATTAGTATATTAACATAGTGTCATTATTCCTAGATGACCATTAGAATGTGATGTGAGGACCACATTTTATTTTCTCCCTATTCAGGAAATGCGTAAATGTTGAAAGAAATGAATACTCCTGCCATGATGGTAGGTGCCACTTGTATATCCCCAATAATTCATTTACGAAAGTGGAGGGTAACTTACCCAAAAAATTCTAATCCAGTACATTTTTGTCAATTCAGTATTAAGTCCTAAGCATTTTTACGTTTTGCTAATTGAGTTCATCCAATCAATTTTGACAGAAAATTGCAGACGTAAATACTGATCATTCTACCTGACATAGCCCGCGTTAACGTGTATATTTTCTAATAGTATTCTATATGTTTGGATGGTTATGGTTTTTCTTCCAGTTTCCTTACTTTTTCCTTTTTTATGTTTTTGAGTGAGGGTCGGCAAGGGCTTCACAAATCTCATTGTGGCTAGGCGCCCTCGCTGGGGCTTGGAGAGTGGCCAATCCCTCGACTGACCCAAATCCGACGAGGGCTCATGCGCCCTCCCTTTGTCTAAGTAAGGCATCGTGGCCGTCGTCAAATCTAGGTGACGACCACCATGTCCTCGTCAACCCTCATCCATCAAAATAAAATGTAAGGAAAAAGGAAAAAAGTCACAGAAAATTTTAAAAAGATTAAAAATATTATTACAAAATATCTACCTCAACACCGATCACAACACATAGGATGATCGGCATCCGCATTAGTAATTTTCGATAAAAATTTTTCGAATTGACTCAATTGACAAAATATGAAAATATTTATGACTAAATTACAAAAGTGAAATAAGTCATATTCCTAATAAATTGACCCCAAAATAGCATTTAAGGATTCTTTTGGTAATTTTCTGCAGAAGGTGGAAGAATATGTTAACTATAATAAATTGAACTGAAAGTAAGATGGACGGTTCATGCCTCATGGTTGTACACATACCAAAGATAAATATATATATCCATCATTCAGAAATTATATATTGATAGATAAAAGCTTGTCATTTATATGGAAATGCATAATTCACATGAAGAGCATGCAGTCGCGCGCTAGTCACTTGATTATGACTACAGAATTGAATGGGGGAAGAGAATCTGTGAGAGAGAGAGAGAGAGAGAGAGAGAGTTACTTGTTCGAGTGAGTCCAGTCCAGGTCCTTCTTCTCTCCTCTCTCTCTCTCTCTCTCTCTCTGACACACACTGGTGCAACCTGGCGTGAAACTTTGATGCCTGATAGTGCAAGCAAAGCAAACAGTGCACACCACCTCCTTTTCTTTTTATTTTTGGCTTTTATCAATCTTATTAACTCGTTTCTATTCCCTCTTTGTCTGCAAAAGATTTGTGCTTTTCATCTCTCTCTCTCTCGCTTTTCTACCCTCTCCTCTCTCTCCTCACCACCCCTTCTATAAGCTCACTCCTAAGCCTGCTTCACTAACAAACTCGTTCTCTCTCTCTCTCTCTCTCTCTCTCCCCCTCTGTGCTAAACTGGGTCATCCTCAGCCTAGGCAGCTGTTTGTGCTCAGAAGTCACAAAATGATGCGCATGTGAGTTTTAGTCATCATAATGGTTTTCGTTTCATGCCATTCTGTGCTGAGCTTCCCCCTTTGTGTGCTGCTCCCTTAATAAAACACACCAGGCACTAACTACTAGCTACTACTCTTCTTCTTCTTCTTCTTCTTCTTCTTCTTCTTCTTTCCCTTTTGTGATGGGTTTTTATTTCTTTCAGAAAAAAAATTGATGGTTGGTGAAGCGCGAGCGCTGATCCCCATTTCTCCGCTTGGTTTCAGGAAGCGGAAAGAAGATTCTTGTTAGGAGAGAGAGAGAGTTCTTGGTTGTGTCCAACTTGTTTAGCACTAGTTAATTTGACCAATTATCTTCTTCTTCTTCTTCCCACGCCCATGCCCTTCCCATGTTGACCTTCTGTGCTCTGAAGCGATGAACTAGGGTTTTGGTTTTGTCTTTGTTTAGTCGTTTTAAAGTGCAAGATTTTCTAGAAGTCTTGCGAGAAAGCAAACCCTTTTTGGGCTTAATCATTGTTAAAAACCTCTTCCGTATTTCCTCTCCTGTGTCTAGCTTGCTTGCCGCTTTTTGTCTCCAGAAAAACGAACCAAGACCCCATTAATAAAAAAGCTATAATTATTGCATAGCCACACGCTAGCTAGAGAGAGAGAGAGAGAGAGTTTATGGAGCTTCCAAGTCAAGATGTGGATATCCCAATTCCCATAAACAGCAGCTTCGGCGGGGGTCATGGAGGCCACTTGATTCATCCACCACAACAGCACGACCCTTCTTCTACAATCCCATCACACAACAACCACATCAACCTCCCTCACATCCCCTCCAATGGCCCTCCTCCTCCTCAACCACAACCACCGCCGCCACCACCTCCTCCTCTGGAGGAACCTCAGCCTCAGCACCAGCAGCATGTGATGCCCTACAAGAAGGTGATGGTCAAGTACAAAGAGTGCCTCAAGAACCATGCAGCCTCCATGGGAGGGACTGCCATGGACGGGTGCGGCGAGTTCATGCCCAGCGGAGAGGAAGGCACCATCGAAGCCTTCACCTGCTCAGCCTGCAACTGCCACAGGAACTTCCATAGGAAAGAAGTGGAGGGTGGTGGAGGTGATGATCATGACCCTCAATGGTACAACCAGACCGCACCGCACAACCTGATGAGCAAGCCCGGGAGGAAATTTATCATGGGCCATCAGATCCACCCCAAGAATGTCAATGTGCTGGGTGGTCATGAGCCGCCGCCTCCCCCTCCTCCTCATCATCATCATCACGGGTTAGTCTACCCTACAGCTGCAGGCACTCTCATCTCCTCAAGAACACCTCCGCCACTCCACCACCAAATGATCATTCCTTACAGCATTGGAGCCCACTCACATTCAGGCCCCTCCGAGTCCGACGAGCACGAGGACGGCGGAGGCGGGGCCGCAGCAATTCGGGCGCCGCACCACCAGGCGGTGAAGAAGAGGTTCAGGACAAAGTTCACACAGGAGCAGAAGGAGAAGATGTTCAACTTTGCGGAGAAGGTGGGTTGGAAGATCCAGAAGCAGGAGGAGTCGGTGGTTCAGCAGTTCTGTCAAGAGATTGGAGTGAAGAGGAGAGTGCTCAAGGTGTGGATGCACAACAACAAGCACAACCTTGCCAAGAAGAACCCCTCCAACAATAACAACACGCCCAGTTCATTAAATTAAGTTAGTCAGAACAATATGGATTTGCATATACATAAGTGGGCTTTATGATAATGATCAGCTTGGTGTTACCTTTATGTTTTTGAAGTGAGCCAGATTTCTTTGTGTCAGCTAAGAGTCAGAAATGATCAGCATGACTGTTTTTCCATTTTAGAGAGAGTTCGCGTTAATTAATCCCCCAGGATCTAATAGATATATTTGTGTAGCTTTACTAATTACATTGTCATTGTTCTGCCTTAATCATAAGACGTGGAATTTTTTTGCTTACTCATGCTGGTTACGAGTCATTATTATTGAGGCCAAGTAAGGCGAACGTACGAGAATATGATGGTGATGATGATTACATGCTGGACATTGATGCTTTTCAATCTTTAGCCTCCTGAAATCATCTCATGTGCTGAGAAACAAATGATCCGGTAATGTCTGCCATAATATCTGAAGAACAAGTTAAAGCACTAACCATGTGGTGATGCACTATGTTAAGTTCATACCTGCATTAAATAGTTCTTGTCCAATATTATCAATTAGTATTGTTATTTCGTTCGCCAAAGAGGAGATGAAAAAAAAGAAGAAGAGATTCTACATCCGCATTTTCACGAAATCCTACGAGATTTTTGTTGGATCATTACCAACCATTTTAAAATATATAATGTATTTAGTCATGTTAGCATGACAGTGTGATAGTATAAATGTGAAATGCTAGGCATAAGATCATAGGTGAGTTATGCCATGATTGTTAAATATTTTTTGCCATTTATATCACTCGCGGTTGAGATTGCATCGTTATACTGTCGCACTGTTAGCTTCTCAAGCTCCTAATATTTAAGTACTCTACTTTAGTCTGGTCTTTTTGCCAGATAGTAGCCTAGACAGATTCGAACTCAAATCTCTTGCTTTGGTATAATATTATATTTTGTGGGATCACGTTAGGTGTTTTGAAAATTTAAACTATTAAATGAATGTAGTTTAATATTTATATATTGTATCAAAACTAACAATTGTTGCGTAAAATGAATTATAAGTTGTTTAGATACGTGATAAAAGTTCAAAATCTGATAAAGGACTGGTATTCTAGACGAAGTCTAATGAAGCCCGAGCTCATTCATATATCTAATTAGACTAAATAAGTCAAAAATGTAATTCAATAGGTTATGGGTTATCTAGGCATATTGATAGTTCTCCATTACATCAATGAGTCAATGTAAGACTCTTTTCACCAAATTAACAACTCACGTGCAATTTGACGTCAAATCTCACTCCCACATGCGAGCATTCCTTGTTAGGTTGCTCCACCCTAACAGGTGGAATCATTTTGCACCAATATATTTTAAACTATATCTTAGCTAGAGTTGATATTAGTTGCTACATCCATCAATGCCAACCTCCACACCTGTAATAACTACATTGGGCTAGCCGATGATGGGGCACCGGAGCCGGGTTTGCTATAGGACATGGCATACATTCGCTCATTATCTCTTTTTCGCACGGACTGAATTGTGACTACAATTCTCACCTGGAAACCACGAAAATCTAAGATGTAATGAACATCAAAACATATTGGTGCCATCGATCGATCGGTCATCGACTCCAATGGCACTTTTCGGGAAGTCTAAAGAAGTCTAATACCTAAACCTAGGATTAGATCTCTAAGATGGAGCCAAAGCCTAAGCGATGCCTAATATAATTCACTGGACCCGCTTTTACTATAGAATTTGAATAGTGAGTTATAAGTTGACTAGATATGCCAATTGTTTGCACTGGAGCCCTCTCTTGAGAACTTCTGTAAGATAAGATGCAAGTCTTTGGCTACCGCTTCCTGGGATGCACAAAGAAACTTTAATTCCTCATCCTAAAGGAGATCTCTAAGAGGGACCAAATTCGGAGTCTATTAGCATATCTACTAGAATTAGCCTCTCGCTCAATTACTCAAAATCAAGGAGTTGCGCAATAACTAGATTTGTCAGCTGCTTACACTTGGACTCCCTCTTTGAGATCTCTAAGCCAACTCTCGATTCTAGTCGACCACCAGCCAAGTTGTTAATAAGATGGCAGTTGTTTCTCCTCCTTTGCTTGCCCGAACTTCTCCTGACACGCTTGGTGCATTACGCAAAACAGGCGCCCTCTTCTTTCTTCACACGCTTCTTCCTTCGAGTTTTATCTTCGACCGCACATCGTCCGTCGTATTTCGCAAACAGACACTTCTCTCTGCAGAAATCTCCTTCCTACTTCCATCAATTACTACTATATCTCTTCAATATGCACGTTCCATCTATCTACCTTTTATGGAAGTCGATGGCATCGATGCCGCCGATATTCAACCAATCTCTAAAAGTTAACAAGCCTAATCTTGTAGTATAATCATCATGTTTTCATGAGAACTACTCTTGGCGGAATAGATATTGGTGAGTGTTTTTTGTTGAGTGTTTTATGGTTTCAGAGTGGAACCGTTGCAAGGAAGAGTTGCTCCTAAACTACTGGAAAGAATGTACCCAATGAGGGATTTCGAGGTCGAACCGAACCGGTGATGCGCAAACTCAACTTTTTACGAGATTCATCTCACGGGGAATGCCTTTCGTGCCCTTGTATTATCAAGTAGTTGTCGGATCAAGGCGGAGCGATTAGTCCTTGAGAGAGCTGTTTACATGTTCGAACCGGCCGACTCTTGTTGCCCTTCAGATCAAGAAGATGGGTAAGTTCGAGCCCGTCAACATATCCAAATTAGATCTATCTTAACTTAAAACCTGAAACTATTGTGTTATGGGCCAATTTTGACATATTAACTATTCCGCACGACATAATTTTGTCGATGTAAGATTCTTCCGATACAGTTCACAAGAACACTTAGAGCATACCTAGTTAAACGCGGGTTCTCCGATCACGAGGAAGAAGGATCGGACGGAGGAATTTTCCCGTTTGATATTCGAGAAAGATGGAATGCGACTTTTCGTTAGGAATTCAGATATTGCGCTTTCTTTGAGGATTGGAAAAAGCTTCGGCATGGACCCGGCGGACTCGAAGCAAAAAAGGAAACATGGACTTTGTCTTTTGTTTCCGTCGATAGCAGCGAACGTTGACGCCCATGTAAAAGGAAAGAGTAAGTGGGTTTTTGCCTAGAGGTTGACGAAAAGTCAATCCCATTGTGGCCTGCGCGTGGGGTTTAAAGAACGATTGATTTTTGGTCTACCACTAGAGCTCATCTTATCGGCTTGAGTCCTGTACATGCACCTGGATGAAAAATTGTTGTACGAATGCTGATTCAGTTCGACATTTTAAAAAAAAAAATTATCAATTTTAATTCTAAATATTTTGACAATTTATCAATATAGTTCGTCCTGATCAATTTCTGATTGCAAATTGGCGACGTGAACTATTTTTGCAGGTTTTTTAAGAAATTATTATTTTTTCATTCTTCCATTTTCTTTTTTAAATAAAATTCTAAAAAATGCAAAATTTATCCACGTCAGCATGGCAATACCACGTAGAATGTTCCCATCAACGATCTAGCTATGGAGTCCGAGCGGATATCTGGCGCATTAGACATCAAAACTTGGATATTTCAGAATAAATATATTGGCAACTCACCAGAGGTATAAGACTGTGTTGGCCAGATTGAAAATTTTAATAGTACATCAACATACGTATAATAGATTTATAACTTATTTTTTTGTTGTCGTAATTCTCTTGCATATATCGTATAATAGATTTATGACTTTTTTTTGTGGTCGTAATTCTCTTGCACCAAGATAGTGGGTGCAAGGAGTAAGGAAGCTAGCCTTAGGCCATCATTCTCAGAGTGATGCGCAACCTCGGTGCCCGGATGTGGTGATAAATGAGCAAGGGTCCTCACACTTCCGTGGGCGAGTGTGGGGGGCAAGAAAAGCCCAGGGGGTAGGGATTAGATTGGGGAGTTGGAATGCAGAAACCTTAACGTGTAAATTGAGAAAATTGACAAATACTTTTGTTAGAAGAAAAGTGAATATTGCTTGCCTGCAAGAGACTAAATGGAAAGGAGGGAAGGCTAAGGAAGTGGATGATACCGGATTTAAGCTATGGTATACAGGTACAACAAAGAATATAAATGAAGTTGGGATTCTGATGGATAAAAATTTCAAGCATAGAGTTGTTGATGTTAAAAGAATATGAAATAAGATTAATTTAGTTAAGTTAGTAATGGGAGATTTGATTCTGAATATCCTTAGTGTGTATACTCCTCAAGTTGGACTGCAAGCGTCTGAGAAGAGCATATTTTGGAAAGATATGGAAGAGATTTTAAAGCGGATACCACACGAGAAGAAGGTATTCATAGGAGGAGGTCTAAATGGACATGTCGGTCAGAGTAGTTGAGATTTTGACAGAGTTTATGGAGATTTTGGATATGTACTAAAAATGAGGCTGGCGAAGACATCTTGAGTATGGCATTAGCTTATGATTTGATGTTGGCAAACACTTTTTTTAGGAAAAGAGAATCACATCTGATCACTTTTCGCATCGGTCAAAATTGTAACTAGATTGATTTCTTTCTTGCCAGAAGAGAGGATGGAGCTTCGTATGTAGATTGTAAGGTATACCCTAGTGAATGTGTAGTTACACAATATAAGTTGGTGGTCTTAGAAATTCGGTATAACAAAGTATAGAAGATGAAGAGAAGTGCGTAGCACCCTAGAGTAAGATGGTGGAAGTTACATGAGGAGAAACAAACAGAATTCAAAAAAAGAATGCTACAAGAAGGACCGTAATGACTGGAGGGCGAAGTAAATATGATGTGGAAGAAGATGTCTAACTGCATCCAAACAGTTACAAAAGAGGTGTCAGGAAAAAATAGAAGGAATGAACATCAAATAAAGAAAACTCGGTGGTGGAATGAAAATGTGCAAGAGGCAATTAAGTAGAAGAATGAGTGTTTCAGATGCCTACATAAATGTCTTAATGAAGAAAATTTGCAAAAGTTTACATTGACGAGAAAAAGTGTGAAGAAAGCCATACGAGAGGCCAGAGGCAAGGTTTTCACCGATATGTACAACAAACTTGGGAGCAAAGAAGGAGAAAAATACATCTATAGACTTGCAAAGTCAAGAGACAAAAAAAGTAAAGACTTGGCACAGGTTAGATGTATCAAAGATGAAAATCAAACACTATTGATGAGATATGAAGACGTCAAGGGCAGGTGTATGAGTTATTTTAATAAACTTTTTAATGGGGAAAGCGATAGAAGTGAGGTGGATTTGGAAGATACTTCTGATGATTCAAATAGAATGTTTGTGCGTAGAGTTAAAACATGGGAAGTTAAGGAGGCATTAAAAAAGATGAAAACTAATAAAGTCTTGGGACTCAATGTTATTCCTATTGAAGTGTTGAGATGCTTAGGGAATGTAATAATAAGTTGATTGACTAATCTTTTTAACAATATCCTCCATACTAATAAGATGTCTGATGAATGAAGGAATTGTATACTTGTGCCTATATACAAGAACAATGGAAATATCCAGAGTTGTTCTAACTATAGAGGCATCAAGCTTATGAGCCATACAATGAAGCTGTGGGAGAGAGTTATTAAGCATCGTATGAGAATAAAGACCAAGGTTTCTGTCAATCAATTTGGATTTATACTAGGAAGATCTATCATGGATGTTATTTTTTTAATACGACAATTGATAGAGAGATATCGAGAAAGAAAAGAGGACCTTCATACAGTGTTTATTGATTTCGAGAAGGCGTATGATAGGGTTCCAAAAAAGATTTTGGGGTAAATTCTTGAGAAGAAAAAAGTACCTTCAAAGTATGTCGAGTCAATCAAGGACATGTATGACGGTGTTACCACATGTGTAAAGGTTTGTAATGATACATTAAGTTATTTTCTAATCATAGTAGGCTTACACCAAGGTCCTGCTTTGAGCCCCTATCTTTTTGCCCTGTTTATGGATGAGCTAACAAAAGATATTCAAGATGAGGTGTCGTGGTGTATGCTATTTGCAGACGATATCGTGCTTATTGATGAGACTAGGGCTGGGATTAATACTAAGTTAGAAGTATGAAGAAGCACGTTAAATTCTAAAGGATTTACGCTAAGTCGAAGTAAGACGGAATACTTGAAGTGTGAGTTTGACACGACAGGAAGAGAGGATCAAGAAGCCGTAAATATGCTCGGACAGAAGGTACCCAAGAAAGATACATTTAGATATATGGTATCAATATTGCAAATGGGGAGAAAGATTGATGAGGATGTAAGCCATAAAATCAGAGCATGTTGGATGAAATGGCGTAGTGTATTGGGATTTTTGTGTGATCGCAAAATTCATGTTAGGTTAAAAGGAAAATTTTATAAAACAGCAGTCAAACCTGCCATGTTATACGGAGCTGAATATTAGCCAGTATAAAGGAAACATGAACATAAAATGAGAGTAGCGGAAATGGAGATGCTAAGGTGTATGTGTAGTCATACAAGGATGGATAAGATAAGGAATGAAGAGATTCGACGAAAAGTTTGAGTAGAACTGGTGGCAGAAAAAGTAAGAGAGTATAGATTGAGATGGTTTGGACATATCCTCCGAAGATCCTTAGATGCATCGATACGAACAGAAGTTTGCTATCAGAGCATAACACGAAGAAAGTAAGAAGTCGGCCGAAACTTACTTGGGGGAAAGCAGTAAAACAATATTTAATGGAATGAGAAATAGATTGACGTACGGTTTGTTACGGAGTAGAGGAAATTTATTAGTGTTGTGGAGGGGTAGTATATAGATAGATATATATATTTACTTATTTATTTTTACACATTTATTTCTTTTCCCTCCCTTGATTCTGTTTTTATTTTTATGATTATTTAGAATTCATCGACCGCTAACCCCAACTAGTTTGGATAAAGATGTTAATGATATTGAGTAATACGAAATGTCAAATAGTCATTGTCTATATAGAAAGAGAGTTTCAAATGTATCCACGCGTCATGCATGAAATCCAACGTGCAATTAATATGGTGCTACTTGGTCCACCTATAGAACCGCAAGTGATCCACATGAAAACTCAAAAAACAGACAAGACGACTGATCACATTCAATAGGGTCCTCCTGGTTCGCTCATGCATTAGCCGCTCGTGACTCTGGTTATGGAGTCAGAGGTCCGGATCCCTACTTGTCGTCCTGCTAATGGATCGACGAATCGGGGTTCAGATTTAGTAATCCGACTCAGTTAACAGATTTTCGTTTGATCTTAACTTCACCAGAGGCACCAACCATGTGGGTATCACTGCTCTTTTTAGCTGCAATAAATCCATATAAGACTACTTCCTCTGTCACATTATCTCAACACACAAGCATCTCAACAAACACTGAGCTACACAAGCACATACTGTACGCTACCACCACATATTTTATGCAAAGGACAGAGGGGACCAGGTCTCGGAAACCCGATGCTGGGGAGCAAGTCGGTCGAGGTTCAAGGCCTTTCTAACCTTTAAACCCGAGACGGCTCTAGTTTTAATTTCTGAGCAGGAACAGTGGCCCATTCAATGTGCCCTCAAGAAGTGGAATTCAATGTCTTGCTTTGTTATTTAGTTGCAGTACCCAAAAGGGTAACTATTCTTTTGTTAAATGCTTCGGACCTTCATATATACTGAATTATAAAGCAAAGTCTCAGACAGACTTGAAAGATCCGGCTATACAACAAGCGCAAAAGCTATAAATATGAGAAGAAAACCAGAAGACACAAAAAAGAAGACAGAAGATACGACTTCAAAGTGGAAGAAACATAGGAATGCCACTGAAGGACTGAACAAATAAACAAAGGAAAAGAGCCAGTGACGCATTCAAAACTTTTCTTTCCAATTTGCAAACCTCGAGAGAGGGAGAGAGTGAACCTGCCCTGTGATGTCACCCAGACAAAAAAAAGTATCATGGTACAGCTACTTTTTGGACCCCAATATTCCCATCTTGCAGGGTCGCATCCGCATGATTGAGTACAGAGACTCCATTAGAAATGTGTTACTCGGGATTTTGACCATTAAATAGGAGCCATCACCAATGGCCTTGGCAGACGGAGCCCCTTTGCTAACAGCTTGTTTGTATCATCCATCATCCATAATTGCTGTTATTTGACAGAGGACTCGTGTAGAAGATGCCCAAGATCTGGAATTAGACCTTCAAAGCCGTCCGTGTGTGAGAAGAGGACAAAAGTCAACTGAGTCATTGAATCTTATCCTGTTAAGCTTCTCAACACAACCGAGCTCGACCGGGATTAAGAAGTGATTCAGACATCACCCACCCCTGGAACAAGATAATTTTGAATTTGTTAGAACCATTTTCAGTTCTAGGCATGAATGATAAGGCGAGTTTTGGCTTGCTCCAATGAAGCTTTAGGATCTACGGATCTACTATGATAGTAATGTCATTTCAGTTTGACAGGTGTCTGAGTGCTTGCCAGACATATGCTAGCACCAGGACACAGTGGGGAGTCATACCAAGGCATGCATGCATACAGATATCAATTAAACTGTCTTTTTAGATAAAATAAGGTGCAGATTCGCTTGCCTGTTCTGCCGCTTTACTCTTAAAATGCCCATAAGAGGCTGACACCATTTCACAAGACTGGGCTACGCGATCCACAAGGTTAGCAGTTGATAATTCATGGCGTGAGTAATTTGGTTCTTGTGGTGTCCCAGAAGATGACCGGCCTTGGTTTGATGATTGTAGGAAATGCAGAAGCACATGAGCCTGAAGCAGAGATATGCACATAGTAAGACCCTCAAGTGAAAAGATAATCAAATTCACTCGGTAAAAAAGAGTAAAACAATGAAGCAACAGTGTCTCACATGGTAGGCTGCCTTAAGAACGTCGTCTGGCTTCGACTTATCCTTCAGCAATGCAAATACTTTACCCTTCGAGGGATTGTAAGTGACAACATATTTTTCTTGCTGTCATCAACCAAGATAAAATCCTTGTTTGTTACAAAGGCAATAAAGGAAAAGGGGGGTACACAAACACACAAAACCCAACCCCCCCCCCCCCCCCCCCCCCCCCCCCCCCCCCACACACACACACACACACACACACACACACAGAATGGAGGGAGAGAGAGCAAGAGAGAGGAGTGAGAGTTATTACCTCAAAGAAAGGTGCTACAGCCAGATATGCACCTGCATCCTGAAAGGCATCCTTGAATCTTGGTCCTGTCAAATGAAAGAGCTCAGTTCAGACGTTTGAAGAAATAGGGTACATTCTTTCTTTCAATCTTCAAAATACCTACCAAGAACAATAGGTCTCTCTTTCAACCATGGGAACACAAATATTTTTTCTTGCATATTCCCTTCTCGTAAAGATGGGACTCGACCTGCATATTGAGCAACACTTAATTAATTGTAACACATGTGTGCACCTTCCACAATATGACATGAATTTGTAAGGGGAGGAACAGATTGTGCTCTTGATTATAAGAATGGCTACAACGTCATCCATGCCACAGAGAAACACACTCCCACCTGTCTTGAGGAACGAATCCACAGCCACACTGAATCTTGCACGGTTCAATGTATGCAGAACTACAGACTTCACCTGCAAAAAAACACAATAATACATGGATCAAGAAACCCAACTGCACATAAGAAAGCATTTTCCTTCAATAACTCATCCCCCCGTGTCTGTGAACAAGCGCTTTGGTGTGCATGAGAGAGTTTTGTAAACCAACCTCCTGGTAGGAGCTGAAGATATATCCACATGATAAAAGAGCAAATGTCCTAACCAAGGAGGGATTCCTCTTGGAGATCATAATGCTCAAGCCAGTTCCCAACTGAAAATTGACAAAATACACATTAAATTCAACTGACAGAATATGTAGCATAAATACAGAAAAACGCTGTATACAAGCACCGTAGAACAAAATCTAAGCAATAATTACCACTGACATAAGACAACACTATCTATCCAAACATTGTGCTTTACACGCAAAACACCTCATGTACATGAATCTAGCAGAAATATATGATGAAATTCAATATGAAGGGCTTCACAGCTTGTCCAAGACTACCACATGGTGCTCCTATTACGTGCTATCAAATTTTAACTTGAAACAGGTAGCTAGAACCTTGCTAGTGATTATCATTTGTATAATAAAGAATCCCCAGTTCTTGAGTCTATGATGCAGAGACCAGTGCACAGTGAAAATAACTGTACCAAAACACCTGCCCCACCACACCCTCTCCTCTTTCCTATTCTATTTCACAATCACAAGATGGAAAAGGAAAGATAATAACGGAAGGAGGAAAACTGAACTTGCATTATCACTCGCACAAATAAGTAATAGCACCCTTACTGTCTGGAATCAAGAGTGCACCAGTTGCATATCAACCATAAACCACATTACCCACTTAAATTCAATATATGAAAATTTGACTAGTCAATCACATATTCGCTGGAATCTAATACAACTTCGACTCACTTAAGATGTATGAAAAGAACGTGCTCTCTAAGCATTCATCTGGAAGTTTCCCATACCCATATCAATCCCAAAAGGCAAAGAGTAGCACATTGTGATTGATTCGTTGATGTGAACGGTGGATGATATTACATAGAAAAAGAATGCTTCAAGGAAATAGAGGCCATAACTGAATTTCAAGGTAAAAATAGCAAGTAAAGCTTACTCACATTAGGTAAGGAGAATGAAACAAAGAACGAAAACAAAAGCTTCCACAAGTAGATTTTGCTTTTTTCTTGCAAATAATTTGATTAACTATTTGCCATTCAAGAAACTCTCTTTAGACACGAACAATATGCACATAATTTAACCATCTTATTCCCAGAAGGCAAAGGAAAAAGCATGCGGTGATTATACTATCTTGCAGATTTAAGGTTATAACGACAAGGTATAGCGGTTAATATGCTCATAAGAGGCATTTTAAAAAAGATGTCATACCAGCAAATAATAATTAATGTAACTACTCTGAATTTGATTTCATCGTCAAAACCAACATTGAAGACAGTAATTCAATCTCAGTTAAACAATCAATTCACAGTGCTTATAGAGAAAACCAGACCCTAAGAAGAAAGCATGTTAGGCAAGCTGGAGAAAGGGCTGTAATGAGGAAAACACAATGGTATGTGCAAGCTATTATCCCTGCTGGATCAATCTAAGACATGAGGATCTTGTTAAAATTAATCCATCGGATCCTTATGTAGTGTAAAGATTTGACAAAAAAGCAAATACATCCGTCTAAAAATCTTTTAACGCATACCAAGTCTGCAAGATTGCCAACACATTCTCCCTTTGCAGTAACATCTCCGATGTTTTCTCCTCTAGCAAAAGCTTTGTAAATTGGTGTCCGGGTAGATGTTGATGTTACCGCAGCAACATTCTGCATGTTAAGAGCTAAGAAGTGAAGGGGCAGAAAAGAAAGTAAATCACGTCAAATATCTGATAAAGTAAGTCCAACCTTGGCCACATTGGCAACGCATGCCAAAGGAAGAAATAGATGAGGCACAGCTGCAGTTGCCAACTCCAAACCAGCACCTAATTCCATAAGAAGATCCCCCGAAATTCGCAACTAAAATTTTCCAGCAATGCAAGAAGAACATCAGTAGTTTCAGTAGAAAAGCCAGCACATGCAGCATAGTCATCAACAGAAGGCATGTTACCTGTTTTAGATCATAATCGAACTTCTTTCCTTGCCTTGCGAAAAGCATCTTCCCAACACGTCCAGCACCGTCCTACAGTTTTGGACAATGTCAATTTGGTTATGAGGAAACTATAGTGACAGTCCAACACCCCGATAAAGGAAGTCCCACTCATGTTTCTTTCCCTAAAATTTACAATAGGGCAACTGATTGGCACTACTAGTCTACACCAATGCCTAATTTTTCCAACTAAGCTTAGCTAATCCCTACAAAATTTGAAGCAGCGATGAGAGTCAAACACCATGTCGCTTGATACAGATAGGCATGTATTATTTAGGGTCCAACGACTAAGCAGAGATGTGCAGCCATACAAGTGAAGGATAGGTTCATCTAATCACCACGATGTGTGACCTCTAACTAATTATTTGACAGAACCTTCAGCCTCACACTCTTCCACCCAAATAATCATACGTGCTAAATGCATCCTCCCTTATTCCAACACAAGCTTTGCATGATGTGCTAGTATTTGCTGCATCGGAGCGGGTTGTCATATCACATGGAACTCTTCTGAAAGTATTCTTATCAAGATAAAAAAAGCAACATCCAAGGAAAAGAAAAGGAGAAAATAGCCAAAATTACAATTGTGCCATCTATAGACTTTCACGAACAGAGAGTCAAGCCCAGGCTGAATCACCCTACTGCCATAGATTAACCACCCCTACCCCCTCCAAAAGAAAATGGGACCAAATAGAGATGGAAAGGAGGAAACAAACCTAATGAAAACTATAAATATTTTATAATAAAGAAGACTGGGCAACTAAGCAAGTATTGGTGTGACTTCGAAGCAGTTCGCAGAACAATTAAGTTACCGTGGGGTAAATATAACCTCGGGATATTTTAACACCAGCACTATCCGGACTAAACAGAGGAACCAGGCATCTTTTATCGCAGGGACTATCAGGAATAATCGAACACGCACACTACTAGGCGTGCTATTGCCAATTACAAGTTCCAAAGGGGAACTTGTAGGGTTTCCGCTTTCATGTCTAAATCATCTTCATTAAATTTATACACTCCATGGTAATATGCTGAAAATTCCTACCTTGAGAATCCAGTTAATAGCAACGGCCCCAGAAGCAGCTCTCCTTTGTGAAATTCCAACAGAATTCAAAAGTGTCTGTGTAGTGAAAACTCCCATTGCTCCACCAAAGAAGTGCTGCAACAGACATAACGATGTTTGAGAGCCAGGGAGGACTAAAGTACATCCTGGCATTGTGCAGCAATTTAATGACCTGATCCATGTGTTCAATACTAAGAGTGAGGCTTTTTTCCTTCTGCTAAAATGGGAAAGTCGTAAAATTGTAGCAGTACCTTTAACGCCCTCCATGTCATGTATGGCACGTATGAGGGTGTGACACTATCAGGAAAACCTTCGGGCACGACATAGGATCTTACAAATGACATGAGCTCCTGAATCAAGACAAGCTTGATAGTGAGGTTGCCAAATAACTTGGCACATTTATTTGAGTGGCAGGCAATTATTCATTGTTGTGATGAACGTCAATTAGCCGGAGAAAAGCAGAAGAAACACAAGAAGTAAAACATCAAAGAAGGATGACCCGTTTACAGCTTATGCAATCAACCTACAACATGCAAGCAGCAACAAGAGACTCATACGAGCTACCAAAGAGCCAACTGGGACAAGCAAAAAATTCAACATATAACGGATCTAATTAATAGAGTCTACATCATGACAATGTTCCTATGCTTCACAATCCTTCATTGATAGATTTATAGTACAAGCAGGAGATACCCTCACAATAATATCCTACCATGTCAGTGTACAGCTTATAATCAGGTAAAAATACACGTAAGCACAACACAAGATATTGATAATTGATGTGATAATTCTACAGTCTAGCAAAGTAGAGGATCTGGATATCTGCAATTAAGACAAATAGTGGGTAAACTGAATCGAAATTGAAAGGACCAAACTAGCAAAAAGTTGCCTCCTTTCACATAAACAAGCTAATTATCCAACTACAATTGACAAGCGACGGAGTTCTCTCACTCCAAAAATCGAATTTTTATTATCATCATCAAAGCACAATTCCTAGCAATATCACGCTGTTCATCAACTTCCAGCAAACACATTGGCGCCTTCAAAAAATGCCAATTCAGCCATACGTACCAACGGCGGCAGCACACACCACAATGCATCCTAACCAGACCAATGTGTACGTAAAGCGAAGCGACTTCTAAAGAATCGAAAGGCGATACTGACGTCAGCAGGCGATTGAGGAGACTGCAAGCTGATCGCGCGGAACGACCCCTTCTTGAACCTCCCGGAGACGGACGCCTCGTCCTCGGCGACGTACTGCCACCTGCGGCCGTCGACCACCTCGCAGCAGATCAACCGCATGCTGGAATCGACGAATCGCTCGCCCCCGAGCCCGAACGCGGCCGTCTCGGGCCCCGGCTCGCGGCTAGCCTCCGCTGGAGGAGGAGGGGCGGGAGGGGCGGAGGCGAGATTGGCGCTGATCCGGAGGGTCTCGCGGACGAGGAGCCTCGCCTCCTGGGAGGAAGCGAGGGTCTGGGGAGGAGAGCCGGGGGGCCTCTTGACCTTCATGGGAGCCATCTCGAGGGGGAGTCGGGAATGGAATGCTGAGCGCGAGATGGCGAGAGGCAGAGAGGGAGGGGAATAAATACTGATAGAGAGAGAAGGAGAGAGAGAGAGAGAGAAAGCTCTTCGATATTAACGAAGAGAAGGAATGACGGTGGAAGCAAAGGGAGGGAGCGAGGGAGGTGACCTACGCAGAAGAGAAAGCAGAATTAACGGAGCTACTGAGGACGCTTTTCCTTGTCCCCTTTTCACATCCTTGTGTCTTTTTTTCTGGAATTCGAGACCCGAACCGAACCGAACCGAACTGAATCGTACAAAATCCTCAGGTTAGAACAAATAAACTAATCACTCGATTAATTTATATTGTTTTATTTTGAAATCGTGTTGCTTTTGTTTTTTCTCATTGAAAATCTCAATTTTTTCATGAAAAAAAAAAAGGTGAAGGGGTTCTCGAGAGGACTGGAAATTTACCGATTCATTTGCCCGACTTCGAAATTTTGGATCCAAGAGTAGCGAGGTAGGTTCTCAATTTTAAATTGGGGAACGGACTAATCCAGAAATGTATCTTGTTCTGTTATTAAAGTTATATTTTTTTCAAAAAAATAAAAAGTGAAAGGTTTTTACTTTTTAGAGAATCGAAAATTAGCCAGTTCATTTTTCGATTCCAAATAATTTTAGATCGGAGGATGGAATTTGTGAAAATATGACCCATATTTAATGATCGAGTAAACTCACGTGTTTTTTTTGTATTAATGGAATAATTAGATTAATTTTGCTGTTTTGTAGGTAAGAGACATAAAAAAAAACAAATAATAATAGAGGCAACGCCCCCGCATAAGTTGTCGGGGGGCCCACCAGCGAGGACCAAGGAGCAACTAGCAGGATCCGTATCCGTCTCCCTCTCCTTCTCCCCCCTAGGTTGCCTTTTGTCTTAAAGAGCGAGGGGAGGGCGGTGATACAATGACGTGTGGGTGCAGGGAGCTGGCAGCGGGATTGTGAGATGGTTGGACACGTGGCGGGGAGCATGGCCATCTCGCTCGCCCCCCACTCGTGAATTCTTTTGGATTTGCCTTTTCCATCTCATCTGACGGCAGTGCGGATGAGGACGAAATCTGGGGCTGTCGTACTATGATGGAGCTGGTGCACGTGCTGCGGCCACGCACCTGTTATTGACATCATCATATCAAATTTCGAATTAATTCACTTTAAACTGACTTTATAATAATTAAAACAAGAAAAAAAATGTCACATAAGAATCTAAATTGCCGTCATTATTATTTTGAAAAAGACTCGACCAATGACATTTTGGGAAAATTACCAAAAGTCCTAAATTTATCGCAATTGTACTGATTCAGTCATAAGCTTCTTCTTTTTTTACCGATTCAATCATAAACCTTTTATAATTGTGTCATTTCAGTCCACCTGCCGAATTTTGGCAAGACGGAGTCCATGGCAACGGAATATTTTATTTTATTTTATTTTTCAATTATTTTTTTATATTTTTATTTTAATAAAAAATTTAAAAATGACAAAATATTCCATCGTCGACCGGCCGAAATTCGTCGGATGGACTAAAATCGCACAATTGTAAAAGGTTTAGGACTGAATCGGCAACAAAAATTAGGATTGAATCGACACAATTGTAATACGTTTAGGACTTTTTCTTGTAATTTCTCCATGACATTTTCATCATTTGACCTTTTTTCCCCTTTTTCTTTGTTTCTTTTTTCCCGCCTTCTGTCCGTGGCTAATCTCAAGCAATGGTCAACTACTGGCGAGGGTCCAAGCTAGGCTAATGAGGTCTGCCCTTACCAGCCTCACCCAGCCCTTATCGATGGTCAATTATTGCCTGAGATTGGCCACTGACGAGAAGGAGGAGAAAAATAAATAAAAAATAAATAAAATACTCTTGCTCAAACTCTTCTTTGAAATAATGAGGACATTTCAGGCTTTTATTTGAAATAAGCTTCATTTTAAGCCTTTATTTGAAATTTTTCCTTAAAATAGTCATAATTTTGCGAACTTAGCTATACTTGTTTTGACACTAATATGTACTAATTACTCGCTTTTACCACGTATATATATTTTTTATTTTTCTTTAATATTAGTGCTTAGCTCACATTACATGTATGGGCAATTTATCTTTCACCGATGTGAAAGTCCAATAACAACATCGCTGAGAAGGTGAGCTTAGTGCTAAAAGAATCACCCATCTTCCATGAGGTCATGAGTGTCGATAGATAACACTATCACCTATAGGAGTGATAAGAGCGTATCAGGAACAACGTAAAAACTTCAAGTTTGATAGGAGCGCATAAGAAACAGAACAGTGAAGTGTTCCTATCAGATGTTAAGTAGAAGCGAGTAAGAGAATATAGGACAATGCACATAAGTTTATAGTGATTCGGCTTTTATTAAAGCTTACATCCATTCTCTCACACTAACAATTTATTGATTGGATTCACTAATAAGTAATCAAATGAAAGATCACATAAAAATGTGATAGCTAATGCTCAAGCACTTTAATGGAAGTGAATCTACTTCTACTCAAAACTATCTTACTTTACACACTTTTCAACTTAGTATTATGCCTCTCAAAAGATCTCAATGATATACTTGAAGAAGGTTTTGAGCAAGTGTACCTCTCTCGAAATATGGATAATGAACTCTAGATCTCACTTGCTCTATAGTGTCCCGTGTTCCTTATAAACTCCTCGACATCCAAACTTCTTGTTCAGTAGAATCACCTTGAGGATCATTCTTCAAACTAGCGGTTGGTGAACAAAGATCACATGGCCATTGAGTATGAAAGATTAGAGATTCAGATGGCTTGTTTGCTCATACAATCAAATCCTTGAATTCATAAATTAAATATCTAATAAGTGAAATTATCTTTGGGTGATTGCCAATAATCAAGATTCCTCGTGTGGAAAGTTAGGAGAAAATCTATAATTACCCTAGTCAGTTAATATAACTTAGGAAAGAAAGACCAACCAGATCATTAACTGCTATTAAAGGATATTTTACAGGTAAATAATCAAGAATGAGTTTACAAACACTTTGAGGATCATACAAGGATTCAAAAGATATCTTGCAACATATGATCGAGTAAGTCTTTCGAGATTCCGCTTCTATTCACCTAACTTGTTTCTATCAGTATATAAGTGATTAGCAGATTGAATATGTAAGGGATAACGAGATATTCATAAAGAGTCCTCCAAGATACTTCAAAAATTCTTTTCAACATATTATAGTAGTTTTGTTTCCTTCAAAATTTAATAGAATTTCTCAATAATGAGTTTCTTTTGTGTAGTGACTTTTGAACGGCTTGTTCTGTGTTGCATAGCTGCAACATACCTCGTGTGCGGACACATCTTGGCTACCGACATCTTGGTGAACTATTTTGCCAACCTTGCATCATCGGGTTGCGCATGGTACATGGTAATTTTAGCCCAATTTGAACATTCCGTAGAGGGTATGAGATTATGTTGGGAATCTCAAAAGTCAAGACTCTTTGTAATCCAAGTTCATCGTAAATTAGAGTTTTGAAAGTTGTTGAGTTTTGAAAGTTGTTAAGTCTTGTAATTATTATCTAAAGAATATGAAGAGTCCTTAGAGTTGTTATCTAGGAAGTTTTGTTTATTTATTATCTTTAATTGTTGTAGTTATCTTTACAATTTATAAATACTTTGTAATCCTTCATGGATGTAGAATGCAAGTAATAAACCTCATTTTCAAATTTCCTTTTTCAAACCTTTCAGTATCATAATGATACACCTCTAAGATCCAGCATTTGGTATTAGGGCCATTTAGCCAGTTTAGCCAGTTTTGCTAAGTTTTGTGAAATCTATTCTCGAGTCAAATGACTTCTGTGAGTGGTGCCAAGATGGTCCAACCTCAACTCTTAAGGTTTGATGGGAAGAATTTTGAGTATTGGAAGATCCAGATGGAGGTGCTATTCGAGTTTCAAGAGTTAAGCGAGATTATGGAAGAAGGATTCGTGGAGCCAGAAACGACGTCAGATTTGAGAACGGAGGAGCAGAAGACGCTGAGAGAGAATCGTAAGAAAGATCGTAAGGCTCTCTTTTACATCTTTCAAGCGATAGATTCGTCAATATTTGAAGAAGGCAAATTCGAAGACAGCGAAAAAAGCTTGAGGCACTTTCATCAACATATACAAAAGGCGTTGAGAAGGTCCAAAAGGTTCGGGTTCAGACTCTTCGTTGATAGTTCAAGCTCCTTCAGATGAAAAGGTCAGGGTCTATTTCCAATTATTTCTCATGGATATTAGCTCTTGTCAATTAAATAAAGGACGATGGTGAAACTATTGTTGATTAACAAATCGTTGAGAAAATTCCTCGGACTCTAATTTTGCAGTTCGAATATATTGTGACTTCCATTGAAGAGTCACGAGATCTTTCTATTTTGACAGTTGACGAGTTGGTGGACTGATGTGAATCGCTGCAGAAACTAACCGTTCTATGAAGATCTAAGAATTGTGAATTGCTAACTTTAACCCCCAATCAAACTTATGATTAGTAACCTTGATATGAACGTGACCTATTAACGAACCTGTGTCAACCCATTCACGCTATAGACGCCACGAACAAGAGAATTCTTGATCTTGCTCGATAAGTTGAATCGATTTTTACAAGAAAACCTTGATAAGATCTAGTCTTCAAGAGAACCCAAAGAAAAGGAAAACTCTATGTATAAAATTTAATACTGTGAAAAACTCATAAGCATCCTTATATATGGTGTTAACCCTAAAAGGGCAAAATGACGAAAATATACTTAATTAATATAAATTCGCCTAAAAATAGAAAAAGGCTTAAAAGTTCATCTAAATGATCCCGAATAATCGAAATCCATCACAGTTCATGTCTTTATGCCATGAGTACTGATCAGGACGTCATTTTGCTTCAACCGACTAAATTCGAGCCCCTTCGGAGCTCGTCAGCCCTAAACCCGTTTAGAATTTACAAGGCTAAATGTAATCGTGTTGCGCCAAGGAGCGTCATAAACTTCAATTCCCGAATCAAAATCACCTCTATTCCAAAGATCTTGAACCATGATGCCGACAACTTACTATTCCATCGCCCTCGCTCGAGTAATTGGACCAAGCATATAGACCAATGAGTCCCTAGCACCTCCTCCTCAAAATTGTTCAATGTCCACGTGATTTCTTCCCTCGTGCAAAGGATTTGCCCTCAAGTCATCACCCGCATCGAAGAGAGTCAAGTTAGTAACATTAGAAAATACCATACTCACCTAAAAAGATTAAGCTTATAGGCATTATAACCCTCTCCAACACCATGAATGGTCTATCCCCTCGTGGTAATAACTTAGAACGTAGCTGCTCGAGAAAACGCTCTGTGCACATATCAACCCAAACCCAATCGCCGGGTTCAAACACTACTTTCTTACGGCTCTTGTTGGCTTGCTTTGCATATTGCTCCGTCTTGTACTCAATATTCAGCCGCATCTTTTCATGCAATGTCTTCACAAATTCGGCCTTATTAGCACAATCTAAATTCACATGCTCATCAATAGGCAAAGGGGATAAATCTAACGGAGTTAACGAATTAAAACCATAGACAACCTCAAATGGTGTGAATTTAGTAGCAGAATGCACGTTCCTATTATATGCAAACTCAACATGCGGTATACAATCTTCCCAAGACTTGATGTTCTTTTTAATGATAGCATGCAACAATGTCCCTAAAGTTCTATTAACTACTTTAGTTTGACCATTAGTTTGTGGATGACAAGTAGTAGAAAATAAATCTGTGTACCTAATTTCTTTCATAATGTCTTCCAAAAATAGCTAACAAATTTAGTATATCAATAATAAATAATGGACTTAGGCATGCCATGTAAACGCACAACCTCACGAAAGAACAAATCAGCAACATGTGATGCATTATCGGATTTATGACAGTGTATATAATAGGCCATCTTTGAAAATCGATCTATAACCACATAAATAGAATTCCTACCATGCTTAGACCTAGGCAATCCTAACACAAAATCCATAAAAATATTAATCCAAGGATGCGTCGGGATAGGTAAAAGTGTATACAAGCCATGTGGTTTAGTTGTATACTTAACTTGCTTGCATGCAATGCATCTCTTATAAACATGTGTGACATCTTGCTTCATGTGTGGCCAATAAAAGTGTTTATGCAGCATTTCATAAGTTTTATTGATTCTAAAATGCCCTCATTAAATCACCACTATATGCCTCTCGCACCAATAACTCTCGGAAAGAGCATCTAGATGAACATAACTTGTTTTCACAGAAGAGATAGCCATCATACCTATAGAATTTTTCAAACGCAGCATGCTCACAAGCTGCAAACACTCTTCCAAAGTCATTATCATCAGTATATAACTCTTTGATGTGCTCAAAACCTAGGCACTTTGCTCCTAAAGAAGTTAGAATTGCGTACCTTCAAGAGAGTGTATCGGCTATCACATTTTCCTTACCTTTGTTATACTTAATTACGTATAGAAAAGTCTCGACGAACTCCATCCATTTGGCATGTCTTTTATTCAACTTTTATTGTCCCCTCAAGTACTTTAAGGTATCGTTGTCAGTGTGGATCACAAACTTCTTTGGCCATAGGTAATGTTGTCAAGTCTCCAAAGCTCGTATCAACGCATACATCTCATTATCATAAGTTGGATAATTCAATGTTGCTCCACTTAATTTCTCGCTGAAATAAGCTATGGGACGTCCTCCCTGCATCAACACGGTTTCAATTCCTGTACCAGAAGTATCGCATTCTATTTCAAAAGTAGCACTGAAATTCGGTAAAGTTAACAAAGGAGCATTAATTAGCTTATCTTTCAGCAGATTGAATGCTCTCTCTTGCTATTCTCTCTATGTGAAACTCACGTGCTTCTTGATAACATCAATTAAAGGTGCGACAATGTTGCTGAAGTCTTTTACAAATCTACGATAGAAACTAATTAAGCTATGAAAGCTACGCATCTCTCATACAGTTTTTGGTGTCGACCACTCTCGAATTGCTTTCATCTTTTCTTCATCAATCTGTATTCCATCAGCACCAACAAAAAATTCTAGAAATACTAATTTGTTAGTCACAAAAGAGCACTTCTTTAGATTAACATATAATTGATCGGCTCTTAAAACTTGAAAAACAGCTCGCCCATGTTTAATATAGTCATCAAGACTCCGACTATATATCAAGATATCATCAAAATAGACAACCACGGATTGACTAATAAAAGTTCGCAGAACATGATTCATAAGTCGCATGAAAGTACTAAGTGTATTAGTTAAACCAAACGGCATTACTAATACTCATATAATTCGTACTTGGTCTTAAATGCAGTTTTTCATTTATCCCATTCTTTCATCCTAATCGTAATATTGTTGATCGCTCGGCAATCAACACGCATTCGTCAAATTTCATCCTTCTTTGGCACTAACAAAATAGGAACAGCACACGGGCTAAGACTCTCTCGCACATATCCTCGTTTTAGTAATTCACTAACTTGTCGCTGAAATTCCTTTGTCTCCGGGGATTGCTTGGATATGCGGGTCAGTTAGGTAATGACGCACCAGAAATCAAACTAATTTGATGCTCTATGCCTCAAATCGGTGGTAAACCTCCGGGAAGTTCGCTAGGAAAGATATTTCCAAATTACTACAATAAAGACACGACAGAACTAGGCAAACTCGGGTCAAGATCATCAGTAGTAAATAGCGTCTCCTTATACAAAGGTACAAGCATAAGTTGGTAGAGAATCAAAGCTCTCATCACTTCGCTCTTTTTTGCATAAAAATTATTTTCTCTCTTTTCTTTTCTTTTCTCTCTCATTTTTCCTTTGCTTTTACTACTATGTTCTTCTTAGCCTCTTCTTTTCGTCATGTCTGAGACTCTCCACGCAAGCCCTCAGTTTTCTCACATTTTTTCTCTCTCTCAGTCTCACGTTGTAGTTTCAGTTGGTCTTCATACACCTCAGTAGGTGTCATTGGTACCAAAGTGTGAGTCTTCTAATTCATCACCACCGAATATCGGTTAGTTTATTCATCATAATGTACCCTCCTATCATATTACCATGGTCTACCAAGCAAGAGATGTCTCGCCTGCATAGGTACACCATCATCACACACCACCTCATCCTTATATCGCCCTATCTCAAATGGAACTAAGACTTGATTCGACACTTTCACTTCACCACTATCATTCAACCACTGAAATCTATATAATCTAGGGTGCTTTGTAGTCTTTAATCTTAGTTTCTCCGCCATAGTACAACTTGCCACATTTGTACAACTAACTCCATCAATAATTAAAATACAAATCTTACAATTCACAAGACATCTTGTATGGAACAAATTATCACGTTGCTGGTAATGCTCCTCCTCCTTGACTTGCACGCTAAGAGGACGTCTAACCACCATCAATTCATCCTTGATTGGCATCTTAACATCTCTACAATCCTCCAATGACAACATGACATCATGCTTTTCTTCCCTGTCACTTTCAGATTAAACATTTTCAGGTCCAGTCGTTATCATTACCCTCATATTAGGACATTGATTGGCCATATGACCCCTGCCTAAACACTTGAAACATTTAATTTCGCGAGTTCTAGTGTTAGTATTTTCAGTTTTACCAGAAGCCAGATTCGAACCAACTTTGCCATCTTTCTCTTTCTCCTTTGAAGTTTCGATCCTGGTGTTATTTTCCTTCCAATTCGGCTTCTCGTCTCTCTTCCAATTGGGCTTTCAATTCGACCTTGAACCTCCACCACTCTTATAATTTCAGTCGAACTTCAGTTGCCTCTCAATCTTGATGGCTTTATCCTCTAATTCCTCCAATTCAACATAATGTTGCAGCTCTACTACCCTCGCTATGTCTCGACTCAAACCACACAGAAATCGTGACATTGTGGCTTCACGATCCTCCACCACATTAGCATAGATCATGACAATTTCCATTTCCTTGTGGTACTCTTCCACGTTCCTATTACCTTGTGTGAGATTTTGTAATTTATAGAACAAATCTCGGTGGTAATGGCTTGGTATAAAGCGTCTTCTCATCACCGCTTTCATTCATCCCACGTTTCTATCGGCCTCTCACCATTGCGTCTCCTACTATTCACAAGTTGATCCCACCAAATTCTAGCATAATAAATGAATTCAACAGCTGTAATTTTTACCTTCTTGAGCTCTGAATACGGCTGGCAGTCAAATACCATCTCCATTCATTTATTCCATTCTATATACGCATCAAGATCATTCTTCCCTTGAAAATATAGAATCTTCATCTTGATATTGCCAAGCTCATTATCTTCTCGATGTCTAATCCCTCGGTGTTCGTTCCTTCTCCCAAACCTGCCATGTCGGTCATCTTCTATATCGGATACATATTCATCGTCAAATTGCCGCTGCCATCTAGGCTGTACCCTAGGTTCCTCTCGTTGATTTTGTGGCCTCCCTTGTGGTGGCTCTCGATCACCATCAAGTCTCGTCTTACACCTCACAACTCTGTTGCTAAGTGTTTTTAAGTTGTAAGCTCAACTGTTGGATGCCTGCTAAAATCGCATCATCTCTTGGATTTGTACCATCCTCTCTTTGATTTATGCTTTCCTAGCCTGACATGATTTTTTTTTCTCTTCTCTAAACCTGCAAGAAAATGTTAGAAATAAAAGAAACCTCTCCAAACACTCCCTCATGTGTTTCGCTGAAGGTGTTTGTCACTCCCCTCGTATTTACTCAATTTCGGCTTTTTCTTCCCTCAATTATGCTCACACACTCTTGCCTTTTTTTTTTCTCTCATTTCCTTCTTTCAAGCTCTTTATCATACTAAAATTCCAGTCTTACAAGCTCCTCAGATCAGTCGACTAAACCACCAAGCAAGATCAATTCGGCAATATACTGCTCAATTAATCAACTTTTACTAGATTTGAATTTAGATTCAATTTCTGCTACCCTTTTTTTTATTCAGTCCAACTAACAATAATAACAAAATAATAATAAAGAAATGAGTTGTCATCTTGATTTTTTCGGGCTTTTTTATTTTTTATTTTTTTGCTTGATTTTCTTTTTCTTTACCGATTCTTTTTTTTTTTGACCGATTTTTTTTTGCCGAAACTTTTTTTTTTCTGAACTCAATACAATCAAAACAACTAGGGCCGAAAAATCTTAAATCAAAATTGATATCGCAGAAAGAACAATTTAGAACCCTAATTCGATTAATAATGAATCCACAATTCTATAAACCCTAACTCTATAAACCCTAGATTGCTGAAGTAAAATCACTAAAAATAAGATAACTAGACATTGTAGAACCAGCTCTGATACCAGATGATGTAAATCGCCGCGAAAATTGACCGTTCTACGAAGATCCAAGAATTTCGAAATGCGAACCTTGACCTCCAATTGAACCTATAATTGGTAACCTTGGTATAAACGTGACCTGTTGACGAACTTGGCTCAACCCATCCACTCTATAGACGTTACGAACAAGAGAATTTGCGATCTTGATCGATAAGTTGAATCGATCGCCACAAGAAAAGCTTGATAAAATCTAGTCTTCAAGAGAACTCGAAGAAGAAGAAAACTTTTTGTATAAAATTCTAGATTAATGTTGTCATAAACTCATAAGCACCCTTATGTATGGTGCTAACCCTAAAAGGGCAAAATGACGAAAATATCTTTAATTAATAAAAATTCGCCTAAAAATAGAAAGAAAGGCTTAAAAGTCCATTTAAACGATGCCGAATAGCTGAAATCCGTCACAGCTCATGGCCATAAGCCATGAGTATTGATTAGGATGTCATTTCGCTTCAGCTGACCAAATTTGAGCCCATTCGGAGCTTGTCAATCCTAAATCCGTTCGGAATTCGTAAGGCTAAATATAATCGTGTTGCGCCAAGGAGCTTTAGAATCTTAATTCTCAAATCTAGATCACCTCCACTCCAAAGATTTTGAACCATGATGCCGATAGCTACCTTGCCCTCGCTTGAGTAATTGGACTAAGCGGATAGAACAACGAGTCCCTAGCATTTACTCCTCGATATGGTTCGATGTCCACATTATGGGCTCTCTACAAATGCATGAGCATGGACTCAAGGAGAAATCCAAGACGGTGGAGGAATCTCTACAAAGCTAGTTGGTGTTGCCCGATGAAAATAAGAATATTTCTAATCAGAAGAAAAATCCAAAGGGGCAAGAGAAGCATCCTCGACAACGAAAAGATAAGTCCCCTTATTCAGTGTTTTAATTGTAAAAAGTATGGGCATTACAAATCTGAATGTCAAAGTAGGAAGACTGGTGGTCAAAAGTTCCATGCTAAGGTAGCAAGATCAGTCGATAGACATGTCGATGATGACGGTGAGCAAGATAATGCACTTTTATTCACATGTAGTTATGTGGTGGAGAACCAGAAGAATGTTTTGTACTTAGACACCGAGTGTAGCAATCACATGTGTAGTGAGAAGGAATTGTTCTCGAAATTCAATGACACCTTTCATTCGGAGGTGACGTTCGAAAATAAGACCAAAGTTCCCATCATGGGAAAGGGAAAAATTAAAATCAAGGTGAAGGATGGATTGGTTCAAAGTATTTCCGATGTTCATTATGTTTCCGGTCTTCGAGAAAATCTCCTAAGTATAGGAACATTGTCCGAGCGAGACTACCACATGACCATTAAGTATGAACTTTGCACGGTTCATGATGGCAAAGGATGATTGATTGCCATTGTAAAGATGCTTAAAATCGACTTTTTGTAGTTGTGGGTCTTGATATGGATAGGAAGAGCTCGCAAGATATTAAGTAATCAGTATGGAAATCGAGTACTTAGATCAACATTAACAATACCTTTGTCCCAAACTAATTGGAGTCGACGGTCGAGTAATTAAATATATATATATATATATATATATATATTCATTTTCTTATTGCTTCTCTATATAGAATTAGGCTCGTTTCAACTGTGCCAAGAATTGATTCGTCGTAGTAAGAGACGTCGATCTCTTGAGACTAAGAGGAATGGTGTGTTAAAGACCTTTTTGGTAAGTGGTTGAGCACCTACATGGACAAGTCCAGTGTGAATATAATTGGACTCCTGCTTACGTTTTTCATAATCAAAGTTTGAATTTTTTTTTCTTCTTCTTTTTTGGTCGAAATTCGAAGTCAGATTGAGAAGCTCAATTATGTCATATGATTATTTTTTTTTTCGGTCTTAAATTATTTCATATGAATTGGAAAGAGGAACATGTCTGTCTCTCTTTTCTATTAGGATTACACAACCTGATTTTGGAAATAGTTTGCAACGTTATTGTTGGTATATTTGATTAAGTTTTACTTTTGAAGTCTTCCATTTATTAAAATCTCCAATGTTTTTTTTTCTTCTCTTACCATAGGACCCCGATCTGAAGATATGTGTGAAATGTTGGCCCTCATTATCAGCAAAACAAGCATGGTTTCTTAAACTCGATTATAAGTTGCAGCGGATACAAGCGAGAACCGATGCCCCTGCATAGCAAAAATAGGCATTAGATTCTCACGTGCTTTTAATGTACAATTGTCCCTTTTGATCGCATTTGGCAATACTTATCTTCTTCTGATGAATGATTGTCTTTATTGGTTCTTTTGCGTCATGATATACACACACACACACACACATATATATATATATATATACTAGAAAACTTGAGAATACATTGAAATTATGCAGATGGTGTAATAATATTCGCTTGAAAGCTTTTTTTGATTACCTATAAGTGATCTTATTTTCAATACTAGTCGATCCAAAATTCCGAACTCGAAAATAATACTAATAAAAAAGTTATAAAAGAAAAGGAAAAAGAGAGGGAAAAGACAGTCTCTCTCCGTTCGGCGCCAGAGGGAGCGCAGCGGGACCGAGAGATCGCCTGCTACTCCGGTCTCAACTGCTTGCCACTGCATCACTCCCCTTCAATCTCGTTCACCCTCCACCTCCATTGATTCTTCGCTGGAGCACACCAAATTGTTTCAACCCACATATCGTTCAACAGAAGAAATTCTCCTGGGAAAAACAAGTTGCTTAAACTCTCCGTCATAGAAAGCTCCAAGTTCTCGTCTCTCTGGCTCAGCGGTTGGCTCCGGAGTCACATCCCATGGAAACTGCCGAGAAAGCTGACGAAAAACCCATGTCCACCGTAAGCTTTGATATTGCCGTGTGATATCTTCACGTTTCGGTTCTTTTGGGGTGAGCGGGGTAGGTCGAGTATACATGTTGTTGGGGCCAATTTGCTAGAACACGGATTATATGCCCATCGAACTGAGGTGGTTCATTCAATTGGGTAGATCGATTTTTTTTTTCTCCTGCTGGGTCTTGTATCATTGGGACAAAATGAGTGATGCTTTCTGTTCTGTTGGAAGTATGCATGTTGTCGTCCACATGCTTGATGAAATGCGTATATGAATTTTAGGTTCTGATTTTCCTATCAGTCGCACGAGAATCTTCAGCAGCCATGTATGTGAAGTGTTTACTCGGCTTTTGAAACATGTTGTTCATTCTTCATGACTTGGAGAAAATCTTACTGAGCAGCTGCTGGAGGTGCGCATTTAATAAGCCCATTGAGACAATAAGTTGCATTAGAGCAGGACGTAAGGGTGTAAACTGCAATGATCGAAATAATTTGACTAGAGGACGATCTTTGTGTGTTCATGTGTTCCCATCATATGCTCAATTTGTTTGATTGATGACGCTGGATCTGCTGGTTAGCACGTACTCTTCTTGATGGTCAGGGTTCTCGGAAGGGGGCCGGAACAATCAACTGGGGTACACCGACTCTCATTGGAGTGTTTGCTGGTATGTTATATGGAGGTAGCAAGGAGGCAGCTGCTTCTGTTGTAAGTTTTCATTAGCAAGAAATGTCCACAACTTCTTCTCTAGTGAATCTAGCATTGTGTTTATCAGTTCCGACTGCCTGGCCTTAATGTTGCATGGTAATAGAGATATCCTTGTTATGCTCCGCAAAATCACATTTTCTTCAGTGGTGGATTTGTTGTTCTTGACAATGGCATTTGGTGAGACACATTTTCCTCTTTGTTTAAGAATGATGAAGTGATTAACGAAACAGTAATGAAGGCATGAGGGCACCTTTAATTCAGCAATAAACATGTGTCGTCTGATAATTGGTAAGCATTGTCTCTGAAGTTCATTGCAGAATAGTCTGTGCCCCTTCATTCCAAAACAGTCTGTGCCCTCAGCTAAGGGAACAGGGAAATAAGGGGACTTTAGTTGGGCTTTTTTTCCAATTGTACTTACATTCCGTCATTTTTTGGTCGATAAGAATGATGACCTTATTTAGTTTCAATTGCGTCCTTACCTAGTCAACAAGTGATGAACAGTATATTCTTTGATTGGAATTTTAATGCTCCAACCTGTGTAGTACTTCCTGTTTCACATGCTTTTCCCCCCACTTCTTGGTCAAGCATTTTGAATTTAGGTAAACTGAGACGCTTCCACAGATAATTCACGAAGCATGAAAATTGGTTCAGCTTAAATTGTATCACACACTGACGGCGGTAAAAGACTTTGCTATGTTTTGCAGAGCAAGGATGCTGAAGTGATGTTGAAACTTGGGAGCACACCCGACAAGCGTGAGCAGTATCGACTAATGAGGGATGCAATGGAGAAAAGGTTCGTTCGAGTTACACGTGGCTCCATCATTGGTGGAGTGCGCCTCGGGATGTTTACTGCTGCATTTTATGGGCTGCAAAATCTGCTGGCTGAGAAACGAGGAGTTCATGATGTTTTTAACGTAGCTGGAGCTGGTTCGGCCACTGCTGCAACCTTTGGTTTGATCTGTAAGGCATTACTTTCCATCCTTGAGATTTGGTTTATTAACTGTTATGCAGTGGCCTGATAAATCAACGTATGATATTTTGGGACCGATACTGTTAAATAACTGATCCTAGATGGAAAAATAGTTACTTTCTTAACTTCAGTTTGTGTTAGTACCAGGATCACTAAAGTGGCGTGCAAGGAATGTCGCTCTTGGTGCAGCTCTTGGAGCTGCAGTTTGCTTTCCTCTTGGTGAGTAAGATTGGGATCGAGTCAGAAAAACTTCAATAAAAGCTTGATTTGCTGATTTGTTAATCAGTCTGTAGGTCTTACAACACTGCTTCTTTTCACAAGGCTCAAATTGGGACTCAACATCCTATTTGGGGTACCATGTTCTTCGTTGCAGGTTGGCTCCATTTGAAGCTAGTAGATAAAGCAAATGAGGGGAGTTTGGCTGCTTCCCGTGATATGGATCAAAGGGGAGAGGCAAGGAGTGGTGTCGGCGCTGCAATTGAGAGGCTTGAAGAGAACATGAGCAAATAAACTACCACCGCCCCTGAGTTTGCCAATAGCCTCTTTCCGAACCTTCTTGTTTGTGATCACTCGTTCAGAAGATGGTCAGGTCCGAAAAAGAGAATTGAATAATAAAGAGAGAGATCGAGGTGGCTAGAAAGGAAGGAATTAATGCTTGTTTTCGAGTCGTGCAGAAGATCCTTTTGAGGTACAATTGCCGTTTTCTGAACTCTTTTTGTTTCTAAAAAATATCACTATCCAATTTTGTCTGTCCGAGTCCGATTTATCTCTAACCATGTGCGGGAGCACCAAAACACCCTGTTTCCGGATTTGTTCATATTTTCCAAAACTACCATTCTGAATTATCTAAAAGTAACTTTAAGCGCACCTTTCTACGTTTTGGTGTTGCATTTATATTAGAAAAGAAAAGAAGCTAATCTCCGACTGGTAGGGGTGATCGGTTCGAGTGGTCCGGTAGAACCGGTCGGGGCACACATCACTCCTACAAGAAGGACGTTTTCTGCTTCATCATTGAAAAATGAAAAACAGATTGATTGTCCGCTGGACAATCATGTTAGTACGTATGATCTTATATTGAAGATCACAGTAGTTTGAGTGTAGCGGGTCCAATGTCTACTTCACAAAATCTGCGAGTGTGCTAATGAGACAAGCGCAAAGAATCGAAAAAAAAGAATGAAAAGTGAAAAACAGAGTTTACAACTTGAGCTAGACAAAGCTTAAGGAAAATCACCAGCCAAAACCAGGGGTTTTGATCAGACGGAGTGGGCGCAGGATGTCAACGTGAAATTCCTGAGAACGAGATCTTTCTGTCTCGGCGACGAGGAGTAGAAGCCGAGGCCTTTAGGTTTAGGTTCAAGAAATTTTTATAAAATGAAATAAAATATATATTGTTTGATTTGGTCCAGACGGTCCGATTCCCCTTGGAACTGGGAACCGGACCTCTTGGACAATGGTTTCAATTTTAAGAAACTGAGAACTGGAACCAGACCAAAACTGGCCATTTCGTCCAGTGTGAACGCTTACCACTTCGGTCGGTTCATTATGCTCAACTCTACCGGCTGTCGATGATTGCGCCCTTTGAGCTAAGAGCTAAATTTCTTCTTTCCTACGTACAATGACGGTAGTGCCCATACCTTTCTCATTTAGAGGAATAGCATCGCTGCCGATTCCGACAAATATGTGGCCTACAATTTCAGCTTCCTCAAGTTGGAACAGGAACATTACTAGAAGTCGAGGTTAAAGAACGCGATTGTTCTTTTCCCATAGTTCACACTGGAACTGGCCATGGCAAATCTCTCTTGCCAGGTTGCTTTTAAGATTAATTCAAAGATCAATGGTCCCAATACGCGGTCAACTATGCTCTCATTACGAACTCAAGAATGTTAAATTATGGATTCGACATGAACGTTAAAGTTCGAAATCGATGAGGCTTAACACTTGTTAACCATTTTCTAATTAGAAAAAGATTTACATCGAAACATTTCGACAGTGATAAGAGCATACTATAGTACGGACAAATATAATGGCACGAGACGAAGAGACAACGTTAAAAGAAAGAGATGCCCATCGAAATCGAAACAAATGAGGATATTAGAAGAGAAACACACGCAGATGTATGTAATATGGATGATTTCAAATGTAACCAAGATGATATTTATTCCACACAGTTCACGACATCATCGTTCTCTCTTTCTATTCAGACAAGAGGGTTCCTCCCTAACAGCGCAGGAGGATTCCATGGGAAATGAAGATCGAATTTTTTGGTCACTCTATTGTACCTACAAGGGCCGTCCGGAAAGATCTTCCAGACACACGTCTCGCAGAAATAGCTGTCCCTGGTTTGCACGTATATGTCGAACCACTTAAACTGACCGGGCCATTCAAAGCTGCAGAAAAAGAGAGTCCTCGCGAAGGTATGCTTGGTGAATGAGAACCCCCAGCTGCCGCCTTCTTTTATAGAATGGATTCCGAGATCGTCATCCTTGGATTTGCAATGGACAGTCAACGTAACTCCGGCCGGCAGACCATTGTGGATCACGACATGCACCTTGCCCCGGACATCTCCGACACAACTGGTTAGCAGCAAAGAGCAGACAAACGCGAGCTTAGCCGACGAACTCATCATCATGGCATGTCATTCCTCGAATGCCGACATGATTCAGCTATTTACGGATGAAGAAATGGAGCACAACGGATCTCGCCACCTCGTCCCAACCGTAAATTAATTGCCTTTTATGATTTGTGCCTTTTTACTTTTGGGATCAGATTTCATTACTTTTTTTTTAAATGTTTTACTTTTTCCCTTTTATCGAAGTTTCCTTTTTTGCACAAGTCTATGTAAAAGAATTTCTGTTTTTTATTTTTATTTTTTTAATCTGGTATAAGGATTCCGGGTTTTTTCGAAAATAATATTAAAACATAAAATATTTACAAAATTCATTCAAAACAAAAATAATTTACCTTTTTAGGTCTCCCTCGGCAATTAGATTGCCGAGGCACACCTAGGGGCCACCCGCGGGCCCCCCTCCCTATACCTTCCATCGGTGGGCCCCGCTCCCTCTCTCTCGGCAAGTCAATTGCCGAAAAAGGGGATAGAAAATTAAAAATTAAAATTGTTTTTAGTTGCTCGACACTAAGCAACATTCGTTATTTATTATTTATTTATTATTTTTTTCTTTTGATCTTTTTATTATTCAATTTAATTTCACTTAATCATTTTTTAAATTTCTTTCTCACGTTGTTCTGCGGCCTTGTCGCCTTGCTCGTTCGATTACGCGTCTCGAATCCGTAGCTCCGTCACCTCGCTCGTTTATTAGCTTGCTTGCTCGTTTTTCTTTTTCTTGTTTTCTTTTAATCTTTTTTAATTTCTTTTTCTTATCGATTCGCGACCTTGCTGCTCGCTCGTTCATTTGCTCGCTTGTTCATTTGTTCATTTTTGTTTTTCTTGTTATCTTTTTATTATTTTTTATTATTCAATTTATTTTTTAATCATTTTTAATTTATTTAACTCGTCACTCAGCAGCCTCATCGCCTCGCTCGGCCTCGTCGCTCCCTCGTGTATCACGAAGACGCTTCTCGACTTCGCGGCCCCTTCGCCTCGCTCATTCGTTCGTTCGTCCACTTGCTCATTTTTCTTTTTCTTGTTTTCTTTTAATATTCACTTTATTTTATTTTAATCATTTTTAATTTCTTTTTCTCGTTGTTCAATGGCCCCATCGCCTCACTCATTCATTTGCTCTCTTGTGCACCGTGATGACACTCTGCGGCCCTGTGGCCTCACTTGTTCGTTCATTCACTCGATTGCTTCTGCATTATGAAAATGTGCTTCGACTTCGCAGCCCTATCACCTCACTTGCTGGCTTGTTTGATCAAACTAACAGGCGAGGCGACAGGGCCATGAAGTCGAGGGGTCTTCGTGAAACATGAGCAAGCGACGAGGCCGAGTGAGGCCGCTGAGTGACGAGTTAAATAAATTAAAAATGATTAAAAGAAAATAAATTAAATAATAAAAATAATTAAAAGATAACAAGAAAAAGAAAATGAACGAATGAACAAGAGAACGAACGAGCGAGACGACGGGGTAGAATCGATGTGAAAAAGAAATTAAAAATGATTAAAATAAAACAAATTGAATAATAACAAATATTGAAAGAAAATGAGAAAAAGAAAAACGAGCAAGCGAGTGAACAAACAAGCAAACGAATGAATGCGCGAGGTGATGGGGCCACGGAGTCGAGGCATGTAATAGAACGAGCAAGGCAACAAGGCCACAGAACGATGAAATTTTTTTTTAAAAAAATGATTAAGTGAAATTAAATTGAATAATGAAAAGATCAAAAGAAAACAAAAAATAAAGAAATAAAAAAGAATGTTGCTCGGCAAGTGCTGAGAAACTAAAAACAATTAAGAAATTTTTTCAAAAAAGTAATCCCCTCCTGCCGAGGTAGACACCCCCCCTCCCCAAGCACTCCTTCGCCAATTGAGGGGTACATGAAAATCATTCATTTCTCAATTTATGTTTCAGAAATAGTTTCTAGAACAGAAACTCGTTTGGTAATACAATTTTATTTTTCTATTTCTGAAACAAAAAGTTGTTTCAAAAAAATAATTTGAAGCAAAAATGAGAAACAAAAAAGAGTTATTTCTCGAGAAATAGAAATAGAAATCTTCATTGCTGATGGTTGCCGCCACCGTCGACCGCCTCCGATTGCCGTCCGTCGGCTATCGCTGCCGGTAGCTCGTCGCCGCCGTCGGGCGTCGGCCGTCTCCGGCTGCCCGCTACCACCCGCCACTAGTCTCCGGCCGCCGCCGCCGGCTGCCACTGGTTGCCACCGGTCAGCGACAGTTATTTTAGGATAAGAAATTTTATATCCTCATCAAACACATTTTTTTGCTCAAAAATTCATTCAGAAGCAGAAATAAAAAAACTATTTCTAGCCAAAAATCAATTTTTGGAACATAAAGGTTGTCATGCGCGCTCTGAATTGTCGAGGGAGAGGGAGGGGGCCCGTGAGTGGGCCTCCAGGTCTCCCTCGGCAATTCAATTGCTGGGGGAGACCTAAATTCATAAATATTTTTTGTTTAGAATTAAATTTGTAAATATTTTATTTTTAAATATTATTTTCGAAAAAATCCCTAAGAATTCTCATATTTTTCCATATTACCTTTTACATTCTTTCCTTTTTACTCGGGTTTAAGAACGTGATGTAGAACACTTGACGCTTAATTATCTTGAAAATTATGATCGACGGAAATCGAGGAAATTTCAATGACTCGGGGTAAATCATTTCGGATTGCGCTCAAACTCGGCCGGTTGAAGCGAAATGGCCGTATGATTCAAAATCACTCCTTTGCTATGAGATATAATAGATTTTAACATTTTGGAGTCGTTTAGACGATTTTTCAGGCAGTTTTCTGATTTATAAAATTTTGAATATTTCGATTATTTGTAATATTTGACTCGAATTCTCTTATATTAGCTTAGATATGATTTTGATAATGTTATCTTTAGCGATTCTAATCCTTAAGGAGTCCTGTCTCTATATATAGGACGTCACCTTTGTAACATTCATGCTATCATTCAATCAAATTTGGGTCTTTCTTTATAATTGTTTTCGAAGTTCGCTTCTTTCTGCACGACAATGGCCTTTTTTTTTAATAACTATAGAATTGCCACGTAAGATTAACTAAAAATCAGGTAGAATATCTTTCGTATAGCTTCACAAAAGGGGGAAAAATAAATACAACTTTGTGATGACTATTGTTTAGAAAAGGAAACAATCACACTTTGCAGATGCCACGCATTGCCCCTTTTTATTTTCGAAAAAGATTTTGTTGACATAACAGTTTGTTTGTGACTGTGAGAATAACAAAATATTATAAGCCACAAATCATTAAAAGAGTGGACCTCATAATAGTATTTAATTACTTATTATTCATTTTTGTAGCTGATAACGTGCTGTCAATTCCACTGTAGATAAAAAACTATCACATATGCATATTACTTTCAAAAAATAAAATGTTAGGAAGTCCTAAACATATTTGACAACTTACAGGACCTTTTTTGTGGGGAAAAGAGTGAGATTGATAAATAGGCACCACCTCATTTTGATTTTGTTAAAAAAGTTGACCAAATGAGACTGTTGTGCATGCATTCTGAATCCTCACCGCTGGAAGAGCCGCAAAATTAAATGTTAGGAAGTGCTAAACATATGCTGTGCATTGTCCAATCACTCCCTCATATTCAGTGTGATGTTCAGCCCATTCCTGCCCTCTTCACCATCTTAAAAGCCTGCTAGCAATCGCTTCTTGCTCGAGCCCTTTGGCCCAAGGACCACTCCCTAGCTGCCCTCGTGAACAGGCTCATTATCGACGCCTCAACTTCCGAGTGGTTCGCCCCCGAACCATGTACCTACTTGAGGGGTCCCGCTCTTATATCTATTGTGATATCCCCGGATGAACTCATTCGAGGTATTATCCATTTTGGCCCATCCCATATCGAGCCTCTCTGTTTTGTCATTTGGCACACATGCAAACACTTTTTTAGGAGGCCACTCATCCTCATATTGCTGTGGCCACTGATAACTTTTGGATGTATGAAGCCTAGATTTGCTGTTACGTCATAAGGTGGTTGCCTAAGTTAATTTCAATTTTCACATGTATATTTGTACAATCGCTCTCTCTTTATTTGGTGTGCAATTAGGTACATTCTTAAGCCCGCTAGGAGCTGCTTCTTGTCTAAATCTTTTAATCTCAGCGGCCATCCTCATTAGATTTACACGTGGCTCCATCATTGGTGGAGTGCTCCTCGGGATGTTTACTGCTGCATTTTAGGGGCTGCAACTGCTAACTGAGCAACGAGGAGTTCACGATGTTTTTAACATAGCTGGAACTAGTTCGGCCACTGCTGCAACCTTTGGTGTGATCTGTAAGCATATCTTTCCATCGTTGTCTATTAACTGTTATGCAGTGGCCTACTAAATCAATGCATCACAAGTTTGGGCTGGTACTATCAAGGAACTGATACTAAATATAGAAAGAGTTACTTTCTTAACTTTAGTTTTTTTTAGTACCAGGATCACCAAAGTGGCATGCAAGGAATGTTGCTCTTGGTGTAGCTCTTGGGGCTGCCGTTCGCTTTCCTCTTGGTAAGTATGAGATTAGGATCGTGCCGGAAAAAAACTCTGACAAGAGCTTGATTTGCTGACTGGTTAACCAGTCTGTAGGTCTTACAACACTGCTTCTTTGGATCAAAGGGGAGAGGCAAGCAGTGGTGCTGGCGCTGCAATTGAGAGGCTTGAAGAGAACTTGAGCAACGAAACTAATCGCCGCCCCTGAGTTTGCCAACAGCTTCTTTCCGTGCTTTGTTGTTTGTGGGCATCCGTTTTATTTTCCTATTTCTCGTATCCTCTACTTCTTCTTGAAGATTTTTTTCATTGATTTCGGATGATCCCGTCGACTTCCTCCTCGTGAAGAGTTTTGTGCGGTGAATTCAGAAGTTCGAAGTGTGAGCATCTCAGAAGAATCAGCTATTCTGGATCTGCTTGCTCGATTCGGGCTCCGGTGCTTGCTCCTTATAGTCGAGCGCGGCTCCTCTCTACTTCTTCAATAGTTAGTTTACCTGAAAGAAATTTTGTGATTAGTTGATATCTTTTTTGTAGGTCTTCTCTCCCGATCTAGAGTTAGATTTAGATTTTGGTGTACTTCTATTCCGATCTAGAAATATATAATTTACAGGGCATTTTCTATATTCTTTCAACTTATTGGTGTTATTATTTTATCTTTTTGGTGATGTTGCTGGAACGTCGGACCTAGGCGTGCATTGCATTTTGGTAAAGTCGTAAGTGGAGAAGGATATTTCAGTGTGTGCTCAAAATTGGTGTGAGACCCGTCCTTGTGATGGAATCAATGACTCTTTTCAGGCTGTGTTAAGTTGGTTTATCTTTTAGATTTAGTTGCTTTGCTTAATTTTCATCATTATCGTGAAGCAAATGAAGATATTTCTTCCGACTCTCCCCCAACAAAGAAAAAAAGAAAAAGAAAAAGAAAATTTGGAATAGGAAAATTACTAGAAGTCAAGGTTAAGAATGTAATTGTCCTTTTCCCATGGCTCACATCGGAATTGGCCATGGCAAATATCTCTTGCCATGTTGCTTTTAAGATCACTCCAAGATCAATAGCTCAATGCATGTTGTTCCGGCCAGGCTATACACATAGAGGGGGTGAATAGGTGCATTTAATCAAACTTTGATAAATAAAGTGAAATTGAAAATATCAAGTTCGATAGAGGCACAAGTATTAACAGAATCACGCAGTGCTTCTACCAAATAGTAAATAGATGCAAATTTAGATAAGAAGACAATTCACACAAGATTATAGTGGTTCGGCTTTAGGAAGCCTACATCTACTCCTCCACACTAATAGCTTACTGGATGGATTCCACTAAGTAATCAAGTAAGAGATTACAGAAAAATATGATTGCTTGAACATAAGCACTTCCAACAGAAGCGAACTCTACCTCTAGTAAGGACATCCCACTCTACACACTTGACTCTGTATAACACCTCTCACAAGATCTCACTTTAAGCACAAATAGATAATTGAAACGGATGATATATAAGTATTAATCTCTTGATCTCTCTTCCTTTTCTTCGAACTTGATGCTCTTTATATACCCCTCTTCTTTCAAGCTTCCCGCTGGACAGAATCACCGAGGATCAATCTCCAAAACTAGCCGTTGGTGATTGACAGATAAAGATCACAAGCTGTTGAGGTAAGAGCAATAAGAGATTTGAGAGGATTTGCTCGCCCATACAATCAAATCCTTAACTCCATAAATCAAGCTTCTAATAAAAGAAATTATCTATGATTGTCAATCTATTAATCAAGAGTCCTCATATAAGAAATAATGAGAATATCTTTATGATTGATGGTCAATCAATTCAACTTAGAAACGCAATCCTAGCCAGATAATTGACCGTTAGTGGAGAAATTTAATTTGCCGAGATAATCAAGAATAAGATTGATTAAAAAATGACGATAAATCAAATATTAAAATATATTGCATTATAATTCTCAAATTAGTGTGCCTCTGCCACGAAATCTGCCTACTTCTATCAAAATAAAAGCGTTAAACACATTATATACAAAAGGCGTAGAGATATATTTATAGTAAATTATCAAAGTATAAATCAAATTCTTTTCAACAAAATATATAAGTTTGTTTCCTTCAAAATCAAATGTAATTTCCTAATAATCTCCCCATATTTTGATGGAGACAAAACCTTTCAAGCAATATATAACTTTGAAAAGATTTTGATGAAAAGATACTTGTGTAAAAAAGATTTTTCTTTTCAATTTTGATCGAAAAACGCAAGTATTATAGGATATGCAAAAAAAATATGACAATGAAATTGGATTGCTTACTACACTGCCTTTGCTTGATCTCCTTTCGTCCTTCCCCTTTATAAGAGCACAAGTATTAAAGGCATAAACATAGATATTGGAGAAAAAATAAATTGCTTACTCCGACACCATTGCTTGAACTACTTGCTTTCTCCCCCTTTTTTGTCAACATCATAAATAGGTATAAACAATACGAAGAATAGATAAATTTCATATCATATTATCTAATCAAGGTAAAAACACACCAGCATAGAATATTTAAAGTTTCAAGCATAATGAAAATCACACCATCAAGCCAGCAAAACATGCCAAAAAGTCTTTTAAAAATAACATAATAGAAATGAAGTTCTTTTTGAAGACTTTTAGAAATGGTGTTGAAGTGGATGTTTTCTGTGATATTGCAATGAATCTTGTCTAGAGCATATGAGGATATGTTTCCCCGCCTTCTATCAAAAACCTCTGTGAGCTTCTGTATTTCCTTCGCTAGAGCCAGATATCGTATACAACTATTTCATCTTTCATTTATGCTTGTCCTGCTTTGATGTCCTACAACATCATAATCAAGACAAAACTGACTGACTCCTTGAGTTCTAACTCTTCTCATAAATTCACCGGAGTCATCAACCAATAACGATGGACTTGAATTCTCTTCTAAATGCTTCTTCCTTGTTTTCCAAGAAAGTGTTTTGAATTTCAACTTCCCTTTCCATGTCATACTTTTCATTTGCAGCTTTTTGCTCATCTTCTATTATGGTATTCTCATTGCTACTACTCTCACAATGGCAACAATATATTCTTTTTTAGCCTTAGCTTGAGCTTCTGCCTCAGCTTGTGCCTTTGCATCTGCTTCAGCTTTGCTTCTGCTCCTACCATAACTTTGCTTTTGCTATTTGTACGTGAGATTACTTGCTCCCCTTTCTAAAATTGCTCTCTTTTATTATATCATAGTGACCTTCAATTCTCAGAGATCTCCTTCAGTTTTGGATTCCACCGAATGGTTTGAAATGATTTTGAAGACATAAAATGGAATCTTTGAACGAGAGAGAAATAGAAGAAGTTTTCTGAATGTAAGATGTCACGCCCCGATTCTTGAGCATGCGGCATCCCTACCTTGACATCCTTAGGTCACAAAAGATAGCGTCCTAGACTCGCTATTGACCTATAATCGAAATGCGTATGCGGAACGTGCCAAACTCCCAGACAATAAGATTAGCATGAGATAAATTAGCAGGAATATTCATTCAATTAATTCATCAAAAGACAACTTTAATCCGTATACAAAACATATACTAATTAACCTACAGAGCTAACAACATACAATCTCATTCTTCGGGTGGCTTTCTAGGACCTCAAAAGAGACAAGGGTCGATAGGGCTAACTCCATATCTACTCCAAAAGGGCTACTCCAAAAAGTCACGCCTAATCATCCACGAGATTCCGTCTCTTTTGACCTGAAAATGTTATCCCACGATGGGGTGAGAAATAAATCTCAGTGAAGTCAACGCTTTAGCTTGGCTAGGACTTTGATTCACACAGGTTATCTTACCAAATAGACATGACATATCAGCCAGCACAGATATGCAACCACACACAACTTATTCGCCAGGAAGCCACACATAATGCGATGGAGATACGACATGATAGTCAAACGGCCCAATCAAGGCAAGCACCACATCAATCGACATACATGACGTCACACGTAGTCCATTTATTATGAGAGGGGGCGTATCAGCCCGAGAATAGGGCATGTCGGCCCGGCACACTGGTCAGTTAGTGCCTAATACACTGGTCAGTTGGTACTCTTTTTGCGGCGCTAGGCATTGTCCCTTATTTCCGACAACTGCATTTAGCAACTAATGTGATTTCGATCGTCACCACACAGAACTACCAGGAATCCCTTTCGAGACTTCGGTCCGTCACAAGCTGCAACCGACATCCGTCAAGCTGACATCACAGAATGACGTGCTTCCAACAAGTCCTATTTTTTCAATTGCCACGGTACAATCTTGTTAGGAATCTCATTGTCCCATCATATGACGACACATGACACCCGACAATCAATCAATTTTGTCATCTTTGATTTAGGTCGGATGCTCATACAAAATTGCTCAAAGACTCGGCCTAAGGCAATTTTCATACTAAATCATGCAGTTTGAGTTCACACAGGTTATATGAATGCACAACCTCACAACTAGGCTTACACCCAACACGAACGATGAAACACTCATAAATTCAATCATGTCACATCATAGTCAATTAATTGCACTCAGTCAAGCAGTCAAAACACGATTGATTAAACAATTCAATTAATCAAACAAAATTGATTAATCTTAATTTCATTAAATTATTGATCGATCGCTCAGTTCTGAACTAACGCTAGCTCGTGATCAAACAACGGCAATTGATGCCCAATCAGTCAATCAATCGATTCTAACAACCAACTAGCCACATACGACCTAACTAAATCGACTAACTTAATTAATCACGGCCATTTACCCTAAATTCGATTTCTATCTAAACAGATCATGATTATTCTAACTAAATACACTAATTGACTAATTAACTAATCTTAGGCGCAATTTGCGCCCTAACTAAGGGTTAGGGGTTAACTCATCCCTAAATCGAGCTCGAGCAGTCGCAACAAAACGCGACGACAACGAAACGGCGATGACGAAACCCGACGACGACGATGACAACCGCTCTTGATTTTCCTTGCGAACTCTCGGGTTTCTTGGCTATTTAAGCGGTGACAGCACCCCACACCGGCTAAGACACGTTGGGGAGATCCAACAAGAGGTCGTCGGCGGTGGCGGAGCTCCGGCGACCGGCGGCTAAGGGAAAAATAGAACTGGTCAGTTTGGAAACAAAGTAACGGGACTGTTTTCAGTAGTTCCTTTGCCTCACGAGCTGAGACAAGGCCGAAAGGGGGTTAGAGGACTCACCGGACGACTCAAGGTGACCATTGGGGCTGGTCGTGAGCGGCGGAGTACGGCCAAAAGAGGCGAAAACGGCCATGAGTAGAACCGGGTTCTCTTTGGGTGTGAAATATGGGGCTCGGATCTGGGGCTGTCTCTGGTTCTATTGGCGACGACAGCTCACGCAAACTTCAAAGGATATCGAAGGGGTCAAAGGGGGTCAATCGGGGTAGGTGGTAAGCGGCGGTGCCGCGGCGGAGGCAACGAAGGAGGCTCAAAGTAGATCCGGCCCCAAAATAGGGCACTTGTCTGAAGCTTGGCTCTCAGAGACCCCGCGGTGGTTCTGGGCAGGCTGAGAACGGTAGGACGATGGCTGGTGGCTGCCGGAAGCAGTGCAAGGGCTGTCGGAGTTGATAAAGCCCACTTAAATCGAAAATAGGGCAGGGCTGTTGGTATCATGTCCCGAATCCGGCGAGCACGCGAACATCCCACCGGGCCGTTGATCTTTAATAATCTCCCAGAATTTTTCGGCCTAAAATTCAGCAAGTCCACCTCTTATGCGGAAGCGAGATACAACTCCATAATATTAAAACAACATAAGATGACTAAACACAAAAAGAGATACACTTCTCAAAACTATCCAAGTCGGTTATAAATCTAACTCATACAGTTCATACGGTCTCACTCAGATTCTTTATGATTTCCGCCAATGACTTCCTTAAATGACAACCCATGGCAAGTGTCCTTTGCTTGGGACCTGAAAAAAAAAGTTAATCCTTCACTGGGGTGAGATATAAATCTCAGTATGTGAAATCTAAATCTAGACCTGAACACCAGTCCCCTCAGACCACATACAAATGCTACCAAATCTAGAAAACCACTAATGCAATGACACAAGGCCTTCATAAATCAAGCATCTTGATAAGACAAACATAAATCCAAGGTCAAAGTCAGACATATCAATAAACCAAGCATGGATAGAAATCACAACTAACCACCCTAATCCTCAGGGTTTTAAGCTCTAAGCACAAGGTATATAAATAAATGCATATGTGATTTAAGTAGGGGACCATGGCGGGGGGTTTTTATGCTAGTCTCCCCCGAGGAATAGTCATGGTGCGCACAAGCTGGCCCGAACACCTTGTTTAAAATAAATAAATGCACATTGTTTTCATAATCAACCATCGTCTAGGCTCTCAGCTGCAATATACTTCTCTAGCACACTAATCAATTGATATCACCGGGGCCACATGCCAATCAATATCATTAGGGCTTATAGTCAATTGGTACCATCGGGGCTACAGGCCAATTGGTACCACTGGGGCTCACAGCCAATTATCATTTCAGGGGCCACACGCCAATCAATACCACCGAGGTCACATGCCAATTGGTATCACTGGGAATCATAGTCAATTGATATCACCAAGGCTACATGTCAATTGATAACACAGGGCTCCAAGCCAATGCCATCTACGAGGCTACAGGCCAATTGATCACTAGGGCACTATAGCCCATTCATACAACATCGGCACTATAGCCGTTTATATAACATAGGTATTATAGCCATCTACATAGCATAGACATTATACCAATTCAATAACATTGACACTATAACCAATTCAATAATAGGGATTTCATAGCCAATTCACATGAATTCAATAGCTACTTATATCACAAGGCACTCTGGCCGAAATGTATACCTTAAGGGCTCAATAGCCTATTCTTTTCACAGGAAACTATAGCCGTCTCAATTCACATAAGGCACTATATGCATTTCTCTTCACTGGGGCCCTCTGGCCATTCAAAATCACAATTACCACTCACATTATAGTCACCACATGATTGCATCAAGCAATTTAAGCCATAGGCTTCACCAAACCAACAACTCACTTAGCCAATCTATCCAGTAGTGTCCTAGCATTTGAGTAAGGGTTTAGGAAACACTTACCTTTCAATCAAGCTAGCAATTTTCAAGCCACGTGATTCTCCCTAGATCAGCAAACTCACGGCGACATAATGGTCAAGCACGATCCTAGGAAGAATTTATGATTCCATTAATAAAACTCTTCCAATCACAAATCCATCGAGTAAATACTTTGCTAGCACATCAATTAACATCCCAATATGCCTTAACGATAATTTTATAGCACGACGACATCCTCAAGAATATCCAAAAGGTTTGGTCCAACAACCCCCAAAGCTGGGTAGGATCGATTCCTCCTTTAACCGCGCAAATCCGTCCATAAATCAATCATAAACTCCAAGTTATCGCACAACCTACTTGTCAACACATCATACATCATCCATAGGGTCTTACCGAAAGTTTTGGGGCACCACGACACCTCAATAAGCACCAAACAACCTTGGTTCTTTACGGTCAACAGCAAAATCGAAACTTAGCTTGCAAAACTCAACAATTTCTATATGGTAACCAATTCTAATTTCAACAAACACTCAATATCAACTTGTTTAGCCCTTATACTAAGAGTCTAGAGGGGTTCACCGAAAATTTTGAGTCATTTGAAGTCCGGAAGCCCCTAAAAACCTTTTCTCTTCAAAACCGAGTTAGATTCTGACATTTGCCCACTCAAACAGATCTATGGGACAAAGGATGTGCCAAATTAAGCTCATAATACCTTGTTAGAACGGCAAGACGATAAACTTTAAGATGATAGTAATTTTTCCTTAATACGATGTAGAAAGGCAAAGTTATGGTCAGAACAGTGAATTTTTTGTCTATCCGCGAGAAAGCCTTCTCGACCGAGAGAAAAAAGAAGAAGAAGAAGCGGAAGAGGAGAGAGTCTTGGCCGGTCAAAATGAAGAGAGAGAGAGAGGGTCTTCACCAATAATTGAGTTGGTCAAAGATAAGGTTGGGTGAGATTAATAAATGCTTAAATTATCAAATGGTGACACTTTTCTTCCTCAAAGAGTGACATTTGTCTTGCTTCTAAAATACCTTGTCCACCATTGACTTCCTTTGACCAATCCTTCATCAATTTTCGGCAGCCATATAGAGTTGGTTAAATGACCAAAATGACCTTTATTGGTTCTTAAGGCAAGCCTAAAGATCGATGGGCAAAATGGTCATTTGGCACTTTTCGTCCGAAATTCCGTTTTTCCGTTTTTCCAATATAAACAACCCTCGATGAGGCGGCGTCCATTTCAATTCAAATATTGTAATTCCTCAATGTCCAATTTGCAAATCTCGAGATCCAATTTCATGTCGAACTCTCGTCGACTGTAATTCCAGTTTATCTTAAACTGACGGACGACTCTTGCAGGCGCTACGCGTATTGACCTTGGAATTTTCTCAAGCCATGGCGACTTTGGTTGTCATATAATTGCGAGGGTTTATCACTAGCTCCTGCAGTCCTGATTATCAGAATCCGATTTAGAAAATTCTCGCAAATTACACATTGGTTAAGTGGAATCATCCAAGTCCCAACGTATAACGCTAGCAATGAGTTCCATGATCATTCCTAGATCGATCTCTATTGGCCCAAAATATTCTCTCGATAATCCTTATGATTAAAGTATTATTTCTTATTCAAATTCCCTAGGTCCACATACCCGACTCCGCGTCAGTCTTTCCCTTTTGGTTAATTAACTCAAGAGTGGCCAACTCAGATCGGGTTACAACTGGAATACATTGATCGATATCCTTCCATTCAATAGCCTCGAGAGGGTTGGAATTCGGAATGTCACAATTCTTCCCCCTTAAAGAAATTTCTTCCTCAAAATTTGTCACTTTCCAATTATCCAATCTCATAGGGGTACCGACGCCTCATCGCATCCTCATTCTCCAAAGTAGTTCCTCCCATTACTTAACGTTCCCACTTGTTTTTTCTGACAAAAGTCATCTTCCTCCAGGACTTGCATTTCTCAGCCCTCAACCTGTACTTGTTTTTCCCTATTTTATTAATATCTGTCGGTGATACACTTTCAAGCATTCGAATCTTCCTTTCAATCTGCCTATTGGTCCCAGGATAATACTTGCATCACATTGCAACTCTGCTTTTGAGATTCCCAGTCGGAAGGCTTTTCCAAAGCGTCGCCTTAAATTCATGTTCTTTTCCTCTTACGATCATTACCAAATCATCATGAAAACATACTCCTTGGTGCCTTTATTATTTGGCATAATTCTCCAATTAAAACGTCATTCGTATCTTCGGGAATGCACAAATTCCATTAGCTTACCCTCGATTATCCAAATCGAACCATAGCCATCTCGACTTCTTAAGCAAACTCATGATTGAGTCCTTAATAGCTCTTCCTCGATTATATTAGAGATTTTCCAATAACCAATTAATCCACCAATTTGCAATGGCTACGTCCCTTTGGTGCAGTTAACATTCCCAACTCTCGTAGTTCACACAATTATGAGGTCTTTCCTTAGATGGGCAACGCTCCTATATCCGTAAGTAATTTCATCCATCGGCGTCGCTTCTCATCAATTCCTCTTGGGAAACCCATACTTCAAGTTCTTACAGTTTGTATAAACTCGAAACATTTCTTCTCGCAAGTCATGTTTTCCCAACTCATTCACAAGGACTGTCGTATTCCGGTTCCAATCATGCATTGGGTATTCCCACTCATGAGGTCCTATGGCTGCGTCGTGCAAGCAACAATCTTCCACGTTGCCCTAATTTACAATCAAATTTTCTTTTTGTGTCACGCCATCGTAACTCTCGTCATCCTTCACTTTCCAATGAGATCACCATTATCGGCGCGGTCGCCAACTAGGCTTAAGTCCTTGGGAATCTTTTTCAAGTTTGTTCGTCCACTTGCGTCACACCTCATCCTTAGTCCATTCCCTTAATGGAATAGCTCTTCTGGGAAATCTTCCCACGACATCTATAGCAGACCATTATAATTCTTCAGACTTAGGAGGTCTCAAGCCTCAGTAGTTCACGTCGGCCTTAGTCAGCTTATCGCCATCTCCTACTTTCGGGGATCCACGCACTCCTCAGAACTACTTGGCCAAGGAATTTCACTTTATCGGGCCCATAGCTCGTGCTATTCAAACTTAGCATACGACGAGCGTTCTCTTAGGGTTCATAGGAAGCTCTCAAGGTTGTTTATATTTCTCATGACTCTTTAAATGAGTCCCATTATTGTCTCTCAAGACGATAACAATCAACTCAATCATTCTTTAGGCACTTAATTCGACAATTATCAACTTCTTTCTACTAGGTGTCGAATCTTTCAAACTGTTTCTCACGTTTTTCACTCGAGAGCTCAAACCTTAGCCCTTTATTGCCACGGGTCTCCACTAGGACTACGCAATATTTTGTTCATTTTTGTCACTCTTTCCTCAAGAAGCATTAGTGCTTTAACCCATGAGTTCAATAACTCGCTAATGCAACCTTATCCCAATTCCAGCCATTCAACTGAACATCGACATCATCTTGAAATTCAACATTGTCTACGGGACGGTTTCTCAGACTTCACTTCCAGGAATCATTCAAGTTCCGAGTCTTCTTTCTCAGTCTAGACGCTCCATCTTAATATCAAGACAATTATGAGTTTCTCTTTCTTCCACACTAAGGTCTCTTACCATATGAAGGAAACTACACTTCAGTGGCTTTCTCTTACTTCGAATCCACCTTATTCTTCATATTCCGTAAGACATCAACCTTGGAGTCCACGCTAACAGCAATGTTTTACTCCAGAACGTAGATGCCACCATACTCATCGTTCTTCTTCCCATAATTCAGTCACCTCAAGTGACAATATCCATTCGTCCTTGGTCTCCACCAATTCATATATCGAATACTCGATTCGACTACCTCAAATCACTCCGTAATTACACTATACGCACCCTTTTCGCTTACTCAATCATTCACTAGAATTACAAACAGTCGGGACTATCAAGTCCATTCGCTTTTCCTTCCCTCAATGATCATCTCATGGTCCAATCGCCCTTTAAGAGCAACGCCCTATTCTTCAGGGGACAACAACTCATGATTCCATTTTCAATGGTTCCAATTCAATCAACCAATCCCCGGGAATCATTACTTCCAGACAAACTAGCATGTCGATTTTTTTTTGACTCTCTCCATAACAGAAGAGACGGACTACTCATTTTTCACCATAGGTCTTACGCTCAGGCAATCAACCATTTCTCGTAGGCACGTTCTATATTCCATAATGAACATCTCTTTACTCGTAATCCATGAACATGAGTTCTCTTATTCATAAGTCTTCCGGTCATTCTCTTCTTTTACTAAGTCCCATTACCATTTCTCAAAATCAGGAATAGCAACTAGCCATAAGGCTTTCAAACTTTTATCGACTCAGGGACTTCACGTCTCATTCCAAGGGTCCTTGACCACTTTCAGTACACTTAGACAACCTGGAGGACTCCGCCTCACAGTGGTCGGTGATCTTCAGATCCTTACAAGACTTTTAGGATCCAAATAATCTTTGCTCTCAGGCAATCTCAGGAGGATATTTTCCATCAAACAACTCAACAGAGATAATCCAGGCAGATATCGTGCCTTCGAGGAAAACTCTTCCCCTGGTGACCTTTCACCAATCATCAATAGCCTCTTACGACTAATAATTGTCAGGGTCACTTTCTTTCCTCAGTGTACCCAAAACCTCTAAGGTTTTCTTACCAAGATCCCCAACCTAGAGGGAGACAATTTCAAATCTCATCACTCCATCAAACTCAGTCAATCTCAATTTTATTCATAACTTTACAAGCTTTTCAAAACTCTCATGGTTCTTCCCACGCATTCAATTTAGAAAGGATTAACTCAGAGTCACCTTCTTGTGACTTCTATCTTTTAACTCATCGGTATAAACATATGTCACCACAATGACTTAGACAGTCATGGCAGCTCCTCCTCGAGCTTGCCTACCAAAAAATTTTCTCATTTTTATTTAAAGTTCTCACGATCCATTCGGCTCTTGGGTCTCACGTGATTAACAAAATTAAGCCATATGCTCTTCTCGTACTTATATTCCAATTGTTCTCTTTACTCAATTCTCATGATCCGTCTCAGTTATCGGATCTTCCATACCATGTATACTCGAGCCTAACGTTCTACTACTACCATACCTTAGTTGTTTAACCTTATTAGGTTCTCATGTCACTTGAACCACTATGATTTCCTTCAGGAATCATAGACTTAATTCATCTACTCAAGCCCAGCAGTCTCAAACTGCTTATCTCATTATCTTTCACCATAAAACAACCCTCTAATGGTTCTTAGGCAATTCTCATCTAATTGTCAATTATTCAAGGATCTCAAATCATCCTTGATCAGCAACCATTCATCAAGCCAACCTCAACGAGGCAACTTCTCAATTAACAGCCAAATGCCAAGCAAGCCTCAACTAGGCTAAAACTTAACTAGGTCAACACATAGCAAATACTCAAGCCGTTACTTCTATAAGTCAATCGCCCATACTTTAAGAATAAAGCATCTGCCACTCTGTCACAAACACGACAGGCTTTCTCATTCTCAACATGCATCGGTTCAACGGGTATAAACCTCACATGCTGTCTAATTTCTTAGTTAGACGTTGGCCATTACAATCACATGATGCCAATCATAGAACACGCCTAACAGACCAATCACAAATGTTAATTTTCTTTTTCAAGCGGCATTTACTGCCAAGCACGAACTTTTTAACCACGCCAATTACAGGTGTCATTGCAAATGCCATGCCACTTTCGATCATTCTCTTCGAAAATCAATCTCGTGTCATACATCTCTTAACCACAATTGGACTCAATCCGATACCTAGACTTTCCCTTTCAAGTTATGACTCGAGTCATTCCCGCCTCTTGCCATCTTAGAAGCTTGCCAGGAGCCGCTCCTTGTTCGGACCTCTCTGTCCCGGCGATCACTCTCCACCCTCATTAGAACTGACCGTTGTAGGCTGTCTCAAGTCATACATCTACGGAGAAAGCCCCGATCTACACGTCCTATACCATGCTTCATGACAGTTTATAGGTATCTCATCAACTTGTCCCATACCAAGCAACGATTTATTAAGTCTAATAGTGATAAGTTCATGCATGCACCCTCATCAACTTTCGTTTCAAAGCCACCAACACATGCACAACATGTTCGATCTCACTATTTGTCATACCACAATCGTTTCTACATCAAGCCTCAGTTATAGAAAACCTCTGGTTCCACCAATGACCGTCGCATCTCACAGGTCAATTGCCTATATTCAACCATATACCTCAAGTCTAGTCGCTATTCAAATCAAATCCATATGCATTCGATCATAACTGGCCTTTAATCAAAATATTCCTTAACCACTTCCGTGTATACACCTCATCTCATACATTCCAAGGTTGTCATTAGCAATCAATAGCCGAAAGTTATCAAGATATCATACAATTCAAGCCTGAATCCACTAATACCAACAGTATCTTTATAACTTATATTCCCCAAGTTGGGTCATCGACAAGCCACGATCACAATCGTATACTCCAATTGCATTCATACGCTATTTTCTAGCAACCTCAAATCTAAGCTTATGACTCTTCAATCTCCACTCATTTTCTTGTGAGCTTTATTCATAAAATCACTCAAGATCATCCATTAAATCGACACTAGGACCATTAGAATACCACACAAGTTCAAGCCTATAATCCTCAAGATTCAGTAATTAATGCTTAATTCTAAAGGTCTCACTACCTAATAGTCCTCAAGTCATCGCTTCTTATCACTCCAAACTTCAATCACAATGGATCGAGCTGACCTTACTCTGATACCACTTGAACGGCGATGTCATGCCCCGAACCGGGCGAGCACGCGAACATCTCACCAGGTTGTTGATCTTCAATAATCTCCTAGGATTCTTCGACCTAAAATTCAGCAAGTCTACCTCTTATGCGGAAGCGAGATACAACTCCATACTATTAAAACAACACAAGATGACTGAGGACAAAAAGAGACACACTTCTCAAAACTATCCAAGTTGGTTACAAATCTAACTCCACACAATATACAGTTCCTATGGTCTCACTCGGATCGTTTATGATTTTCACCAACGACTTCCTCGAATGACAACCCATGGCAAGTTCGGGCGTCCTTCGCTTGGGACCTAAAAAAAAGTTAATCCTCCACTAGGGTGAGATATAAATCTCAGTAGGTGAAATCTAAACCTAGATCTGAACAGTAGTCCCCCAGACCACACACAAATTCTACCAGATGGAGAAAACCACCAATGCAATGGCACAATGCCTTCATAAATCAAACATCTTGGTAAGACAAAGCATAAACCCAGGATCATAGTTAGACATATCAATAATCCAAGCATGTATAGAAGTCACAACTAACCACCCTAATCCTCAGGGTTTCAAGCTGTAAGCACAAGGCAAATAAATGAATGCACATTGTTTTCACAATCGACCATTGCCTGAGCTCTCAATCGCGATGTACTTCTCTAGCACACAGGCTAATTGATATCACCAGGGCCACATGCCAATCGATATCATCATGGCTCATAGCTAATCGGTACTACCGGGGCCACAGGCCAATTGGTACCTTTGGGGCTCACGCCGATTATCATTTCTAGGGCCACAGGCCAATCGATACCATTGGGGTCACAGGACAATCGGTATCATTGGGACTCATAGTTAATTAATAGCACCGGGATCACATACCAATTGATATCATCAAGGCTTCAAGCCAATGCAATCTTCGGGGCCACAGGCCAATTGATCGCTGGGGCACTATAGCCCATTCATACAACATCGATACTATAACAGTTTATATAGCATAGGCACTATAACCATCTACATAGCATAGACATTATACCAATTTAATAACATTGGCACTATAGCCAATTCAATAACAGGAGCTTCATAGCCAATTCACATGAATTCAAGGCTTAAAAGCAAAACTATTTCACCAAGCTCAATAGCTACTTACATCACAAGGCTCTCTGGCCGCAATGTATACCTCAAGGTCTCAATAGCCTTTTCTTTTCATAGGGCACTATAACCGTCTCAATTCACATAAGGCACTATAGCCATTTCTTATCACTAGGGCCCTTTGGCCATTTAAAATCTCAATTACCAATCACAGTATAGTCACCACACGATTGCATCAAGCAATTTAAGCCATAGGCTTCACCAAACCAACAACTCACTTAGCCAATCTATCCAGTAGTGTCCTAGCATTCGGGTAAGGGTTTAAGAAATACTTACCTTTCGATCAGGCTAGCAATTTTCAAGCCAAATGATTCCCCCTAGATCAGTAAACTCACGGCCACATAATGGTCAAACATGATTCTAGGCAGAATTTATGATTCCATTAATAAAACTCTTCCAATCAAAAATCCATCGTGTAAATACTTTGCTAGCACATCAATTAACATCTCAATATGTCTTAACGATAATTTTATAGCAAGGAGACATCCTCAAGAACCTCCAAAAGGTTTGGTCCAACAACCCCTAAAGTTGGGCAGGGTCGGTTCCGCCTTTAACCACACAAATTCGTCCATAAATCAATCATAAACTCTAATTTATCACAAAACCTACTTGTCAACACATCATACATCATCCATAGGGGTCTTACCGAAAGTTTTAGGGGCGGCACGACACCTCAATAAGTACCAAACAGCCTTGGTTCTTCACAGTTAGTAGCAAAATCGAAACTGAACTTGCATAACCCAACAATTTCTATATGATAACCAATTCTAATTTAAAAAAAAAACACTCAATCTCAACTTGCTCATTCCTTATAATAAGAGACTAGAGGGTCTCACCGAAAATTTGGAGTTATTTGAATTTCGGAAGCCTCAAAAAACTCTTTCTCCAAAACCGGATCAGATTTTGACTTTTGCCCACTCAAATAGACGTATAGGATAAACGGCTAGGCTAAATTAAGCTTATAATGTATTGTTGGAATGGCAAGACTATAAGCTTTAAGATGACGGTAGTTTTACCTCAATTCGATAGCGGACAATAAAGTTATGATCGAAATAGTGAATCCATTTTGTTTGTCCGTGAGAAAGCCTTCTTGGCTGAGAAAAAAAGAAGAAGAAGATGAAGAGGAGAGAGAGTCTTGGCTGGCCAAAATGAAGAGAGAGAGAGGGTCTTCACTAATAATTGAGTTGGTCAAAGAAAAGGTTGGGTGAGATTAAAAAATGCTTAACCTATCAAATGGTGACACTTGTCTTCCTCAAAGATTGACACTTGTCTTGCTTGTAGAAGACCTTGTCCACCATTGACTTCCTTTGATTAATCCATCAGCAATTTTCGGCAGCCATATAGAGGGAGTTAAATGATCAAAATGACCTTCATTGGTTCTTAAGGCAAAGCTAGAGGTTGAGGGGTAAAATGGTCATTTGACACTTTTGTCCGAAATTCCATTTTTTTAATATAAATGACCCTCAATGAGGCAACGTCCATTTCAATTCAAATATTGAAATTCCTCAATGTCCAATACCCAAATCTCGAGGTCTAATTTCATGTCGAATTCTCGTCGACTGTAATTCGAGTTTATCTTAAACTGACGGACGACTCTTGCAGGCACTACGTGTATCGACCTTGGGATTTTCTCAAGCCATGGTGACTTTGGTTGTCATATAATTGTGATGGTTTATCGCTAACTCCTGTGGTCTTGATTATCGAAATCCGATTTAGGAAATTCTCGCAAATTACACATTAGTTAAGCGGAATCACCCGCGTCCCAATGTATAACGCTAGCAAGGCATTCCACGATCATTTCTAGATCGATCTCTGCTGGCCCAAAATATTCCATCGACAATCCTTTTGGTCAAAGTGTCATTTCTCATTCAAATTCTCTAGGTCCACGTACCCGACTCCGCATCATTTTTTCCCTTTTGGTCCGTTAACTCAAGAGTGGCCAACTCCGAGCGGGTTACAATTGGAATACACCGATCGATATACTTTCATTCAATAGCCTCGAGAGTGTCGACATTTGAAATGTCACAGTTGTGTTTGTTTCGAGGGTCCTTTGGCGGCGCGTGGCTGTTGGACTGGGGTCGGTGAGGCGGTAAAGCGTTGATAGGGGAGTTGAGGAAGTCCGGTGGTGGTGGTGGCGCAAACAAATCGAAGATGGAGGATAAGAAGGAGGGAGCTTCAGGAGGGTGAGGGTGTCCACGAGAAAGGGGAAAAAGCGGAGAGGGAGTGAGTGAGAGAGAGAGAGAGAGAGAGAGAGAGAGGAGAAAGATTGGGTGGGTTATTGAGATGTTGATTTGTAGGTGGGGAGGTGATAATGGGTCAAGTCAAATTGAATATTTTCGTCTAGTAGTGCATAATTGAGGGGCGTTTTGGTAATTTCACTTTTCGGGACTGAAACGAAAGTTTTCTCTACTGATAGGGGGAAAATTGGTAATTTCACAAGCTAGACTCGGTCAGGTTTAGATTGGCCGCGAGGATTTGAATCCTATTTCACGGTAACTAAGAATTACGGAGTCTAATCTAATCGACAAACAATTTCGAGGATCATCCAAAATTTGTCTCTTAATTCCTTTCGGTCCAAAATTCATATCAACTGAAATTCAGTTTCATTCCTTTTTATTGAATTTATTCATATTACAAAAGGTGAATTTTTAGGGCGTCACATAAGATTTAATTTTGAAAGATATGTCCGAGATTTGGAATAAAACTATAACAGGCAGTTATTTTAAGAAATAAAGTGAGAGATAAAATCTTTTAGAATAAAATATTCAGTCAACTATATATTCATTTAGTAAAACAATAAGATAATCAAGGATATTCGATTTTGAGACATAGGAGTAAGAGAAAAATGTAATTAAGGCAGTTTTTGAATAAATTTGAAATTCGTCCATAAATTAAGAGATTTTGAGATAAAACTACAATAGTTATTTTTGGGAATATTATCTCATAAAATCACATCACAAGATCGCATAATATATTAATTAAATCAATTAGACAATCAGGTATATTCGAAAAATATTTAGATGTGTACCTGATTTCCTTCCAAATATAATTTCTAGAGCAAGAGATACTTACTTGATACGTCATTTAATAGAGTCACTTGCCTTTGATAGAACCATATGCGTATGATAGAACCACTTATTCTGCTTTTGTTATTGATAAAGCTATGATCAAATTGTAATCAAGGCTTTCAACAAGAGAGACATCATTGGTAATAAGCTTCTAATTTTTTCTATGCCTCTACTAATGATTTTGCCTTCGCCGTTGCCTTTAAATAACGCGCTTCTACTATTTGCTTTGACAAGTTTTTAGAACTTGATTGGATCTTCTGTCATATCTCTTGAGTAACCACTGTTTAGGTACCACTTGTTCTTTTTTTTTTCTTAGGTACCTACAAAGAATAAACAGATTCACACTTTTTTTGGTACCCAGATTTTATTGGGTCATTTCACGTTGGTTGACTCTACTATTCTTAAGATAATCCGTCTGGTTGGTCTCCAAAATTTAGGACAATCATTTTTGAAATGATTTTTACCTCCACAGTTGGAACACTTGAAGAATTCGTGGCTAGCAGGTTTTACAAACTGTTTTTGAAGATGTCTTTTGTAAGAATTCCTTGGTGGTCTCTGTTTTCGTCTTTCCTTGTAATTTGGAAAATCATTTTCAAACCAAGACCACTTTTGTTGTAATAAGAAATTTGAATGGAAAGAATATGTTCCAAGGTTTTTAATCCAAACCTTTTTACGAATGACTGAAATATCTTGTTTATAAGAATCATTTACTTTTGAAAGAGAGTTGCGATTTTCTTGTAATTTAGAAAATTCTTTTTCAAGAAGATCATGATTTTCTCGTATACCTGAAATTTTCTTTTTGAAAAGATCGTGATTTTGATTTCAAATAGAATATTCTTTTTGAAGAAAATCAATCATTTCATTTTTAGAAAGATCTTGTTGCCTTAATCTCAAATTCTCCTTTTTCAACACATAGATTTTCTTAAGAGCAACTTTGTAATTTAAACAGAACTCATCAATATAATTAGAGACATCATCAGGGATTTCAGTACAACTTGTCTCTATTTCATCTTCAGAATCTGATTTGGCCATTAAGCAAATGTTGGCACGTTTTTCCTCATCGTTGTCTTCGCACTCTGTATCGCTCCATGTTTCAGCTTTGAATGCTTTTTTTTTCTTTTCAAATCTCCCTTTATTTTTCTTCAAGAGTGGACAATTTGTTTTGTATGTCCACATTTCCTACACTCAAAATAAATTATTTTCTTACATTCTTCTTTGTCGCTAGAAGATTTCTCACTTTCCTTGAAATGTCGTCTTCCTTTAAAGTTTCTTCCTTTTCTCCATCTTTCGGAATTTCCTTACCATCGCGGCTAATTCTTCATCATCTTCGTCTTTCTCTGAATCTGCATCAGTTGAACAATATATTTTTGATTTCAAAGCAATTTATTTTTCACCATTGGAGCAATCTTCATCATTTAATCGTTCGGATTCATAGGATGTTAAGATTCCCACAAGTTCATCAATAGTTAGAGGGGAAATTCTTGAGGTCTCGCGAGTGGTAGTCTTGATATTGCTTTATTCCTTCGTTAATCCTCTTAGAATTTTGTTGACTCTCTGAGTTTGAGAGATCTGCTTGCTGTAGTGGGTTAATCCATTCACAATATATGTAAACTTGTTAACCATATCAGAAACAAATTCATCAGATTTCATTTTGAAGGATTAATATTTTCTAAGAAGAATATTTGTTTTTGTCTCCTTGACTCTATCAATCCCTTCATGAGCAACCTGCAGACTTTCCTAGATTTCCTTTGCTGTTTCACATGAGCAACTACAATTATATTGAGACGGAGATAAAGCGCAATAGAAAGAATAAATTGCTTTTGAATACAAAGCTTCTCTTTTGGAGATTTTTGTTCTTTTAGGCTTTGATTCGTCAACACCCTTTTTTTTTTACGTAGAAGTGTTGGGATTTACTCTATTTTGCACAACATCCCACATTAGTAGATTTGTAGGTTTGATGAACGCTTTCATTTTGTTCTTCCAGATGTTTTAGTCTTTTCCATCAAATTATGGAGGTCGAATGTTGCTTTGACCTTCTATAATACATCCTCCAAGAATGCTAGCCATTAAAGATCGTTAGCTTAGAAGTATACACTTCAAATAATAAGTTTTAGGCTCTGATACCAATTGTTGTTCCGGCTAGGCTATACACCTAGTTGGGGCGAATATGTGTATTTAATCAAAATTCTGAAGGGCTTCCTGAATTCATAAAACGCAGGGAAACGAAACCCTAAACAGGATCCGTGAGTACATCGAAATCAAAATAGGTTCAAGACATACCTTTTGCAGTTGACGATAAATTGACGGTCAGTTGTGTTTAGATTAGCGCCCCAAGTGTTGCGCCTCTACCGGTATCCACACACACACAAACTGAGTTTTCCAACAATCCAAGTGCCAGCTTTCAAATTTTGGAGTGTCTCTCGCAATCGCCTTGAACAGATAATTGCTCCCTGTTTTTCTCCTTCGGGATAATAACGACGCCTGATTTGAGGCGTCTCTAGTTATTACTTGTAACCCTACATTTCACGGTTTGGGCTACACGACGTAACGGCCTAGGCTCACGACGTCTTCTAAACCGTCCACTCAATCGTGTGTTTAATCGTTATCTCATAATGCGCACGATTGCATAAATATTCGTAATAAGAGAATAAATAAAGCTCTACGTCTTAAGTAAATCAAGGCGCATAGAAAATATTAAATCAGTTCGCTATTGTGTGTGATCCTATAGATTCACAAGACATTAGCAGTGTGCCCAAAATTCTTTTGGCCCACAAGTCATAAGTGGTCTCTAGCAAGACATTATGACTACCTAAGTATAGTAAAGTTCGATTTTTCCACACAACCTAATCCATAACTAATGCTAGAGTATCAATCTTAATTGGTTCTTAGGATAGACCACTAACAAATTCGATAAATAAAACGGAATTGAAAATATCGAGTTCGACAGAGGCACAAGTATTAACAGTATCACGCAGTGCTTCTATCATGCAGTAAATAGATGTGAATTTATAGAAGATGTGAATTTATAGAAGAAAGCAATGCACACAAGATTATAGCGGTTCGGCTTTAGGAAGCCTACATCCACTCCTCCACACTAATAGCCTACTGGCTGGATTCCATTAAATAATTAAGTAAGAGATTACAGAAAAATGTGATTGCTTGAACATAAGCACTTCCAATAGAAGCGAGCTCTGCCTCTACCAAGGCTATCCCACTTTACACACTCGACTCTGTATAATATCTCTTACATGATCTCACTTTAAGCACGAATAGATAATTGAAACGGATGAAGCTCTCTTGAGATATGAGTATTGATCTCTTGATCTCTCTTCCTTCTCTTCGAACTTGGTGCTCTTTATATTACCTTTTATATTCTTTATACCATAATTACAGATTTTTTTTATTTGTTGCTTTTTGCTCTGGGATTATAATTTTCCACACTTCTTTTATTTTTGTTCCTTTCCTCCTTTTATTGAAGTTTCCTTTTTGGCAGATGCCATGCATTCAGTGATCTTTGGTATGTGAATTGCTATATTACCTTTTGCTTTTTTTTTTCTAGTCTGGGATGAGAAATTTCGTACTTCCTTTTGCACTCGTTCTTTTTTACGCTTCCTTGGTTGTAGAGCTGTTATAAGATAAACTCTTTTTCCATTTAGTTTACTCTGCCATAAGGATTCCGTATTACCTTTTATTTGTCTTCTTTTTTACTTGGGGGTTTAGGAATGACCATATAAGATAAGCTCCAGATCAAGTAGAACGTCTTAATGTATAGCTTAATTTCTTTCTGATAGCTATTGTCTAGAAAGGAAACAATTACACTTTGCAGATGCAACGCATTCACCGATTTTGTTTTAATCATAAAATGTGAGGGATTGCTAGACATATTTGACAACTTACAATATCATGATGTATAAAAAATTTAAGGGACTTTTTTTTTTTAAAGTGAGATTGATAAATAGTGATTCGCTAGTTTAAATGCCAAAAGGGAATAATTGATCTATCTCATTTTCGTTTTATAAAGAAGATTGACCAAATGATAGTTAATATTTACATAATTATGGTAGTTCGGAATATCTCCAGATTCTTGGTAAGTTTTATGCAAATCTTCTGCAACTAGAGAAACCAGATGCCATTTGGCTAGATACTACAAGGAGGGAAAGAGAAGTGGCATGAGGAAGTTGTGTCTCACCCCTAAGCATTTTGCTACCTACCCATTTTGTGTTATTTTGGAATCTGGATCAAGTAATCTTTTTCTTGATGGTTATTGGGTGCAATATGAGAAATTAGTATCTCAAATTATTTGTGACAGAACGTATTGGTTCTTCTTAAATCCTGCTATGGTAATCAGGTAGTTTAAGCAATGTGTAATCATAGTATCTAAATCGAGATATATATTGTGAACCGAAAGATAAATTTATGAACGGTGAAGATAATCGCATCGAGTCCTAGGATTCGGTAAAGTACCTAAAATTGTTCTTTATGTGACAAACATTGATAGGGTTTATAAACAAATATTATAAGGTATACAATTTGAGAAAGGATTATGATCTTCGAATATTTCAAGCGCGTGTGGTGATCCCAAATATTTTAACCGTGTTTCTTTTTAATGAGGACTGTATTCATATATGAGGCAGAGACTTTTATGGTCATTTCATTTATGATTGCATCATAAAGTGCAACGTTTGTTTTTAGTTATTCTTTAACTATCAAAGAACAACATATAGGTACATCGAAGAATGAAGAGAAGGATCTAGAAACTACTCCCGGTCAGAAGAAAAGGGTCGCCTTCCGATAGATGCTTGATGAACAGAGATGTTTTACTCGCTTCTTTGTCTATTTTCTGAACGACTACAAAGACATATATATTTGTATAGAGAAGAATCTATCAAAGCTATTCTAGGCTACTCATTATCTTAGGCTAAGAATCTGATTGATCCTCAAAATAAGGGTATTATACAATGCAAATTAAGAAGCAAAGCAGCCCGACAATTTCTCAAATTAGCCTTAATTGACTATTCCGCGAACTCTCCCACTCAAGTTGGTACATAGATGTCTCTCATGCCTAACTTTTCAAGTGAGTTGTAGAAGATCTTGCTGGAGACCGCCTTCCTGAGTATATCTTGCCAATTGGTCTTCAGATTTAACAAATGAAAAATCGAACTTATGTTGGTATCAAGGTTTTGTTTGATGAATAGTCGATTTACCTTGGTGTGCTTTGTACGGACGTTTTGGACTAGATAATGGGAAAGATCGATGACGGTCTTATTGTAACAAAATAAGCTCATCTTGGAATTGGGAGCAAAACCAACCCCAGTCAGTAATCACATAAGCCAAAGAAGCTGACATAGCTCATTGGCCATTCCTCTATACTCGGCTTCAACACTAGATAATGCCGTTATCTCATGCTTTTTGCTCCTCCACGTGACAAGATTGCCTCGTGTGAAGGTGTAAGTAGCCTGATGTAGACTTCCTGTAAAAAAAAACGCTCCTACTCAATCTACGTTTGTATAACCCTCAATATTAACATGATTATTCTTTCAGAACAGAAGCCCTCATCTTGGAGCGTGCAACTACAGATTCCAGCTGCCATTTGGCTAGATAACACAAAGACAGTAAAGAAGTGGAGATTAATCAACCCCAGATTCGGATGCTAATGCTTTCCCTATGACCTAGATTCTTTCTATATCTTCCCTTGCCCGCCTCCATCAACCCTTTTAGGATGTTTTGTTTCTCTTAGTCACTAGCCAAATAAGACTAGCGTATGCAAGGCAATTTTCCAGTTACTTTTGGCTTTAAATTTATCAGCAACTAGCCAGTAAGAGATGTTTCCTGTTGAAGGACATCATACTCGCTGTGAAAGCGGCTAATGAGCTCAGGAAGAAAGGCAAGATTGTGAGAGTCGGTACCCTTGGCTTCTCGGGAACTTTTTGAAGAGCAATCTCCCAAGTACAAGGAGAATGTGTTGCCTTGCTGCTGCATCAGTTCGAGTCAACATCGAAGGTGAACGATTTTTGGATGGGAGAAGATCGTTGGAAGCAAAGGTAAGGCAATTGGAATTGACAGATTCAGTGCCAAGGTCTTCAACTCGTGATTGAATCACATGAAGCACATTCATCCTCCATTTCTATCATCTTTGCAGGAGTTAAATGGTTTAAAGCGTTTTAATCTCACTTCAAAGACAGCTTCGGAATCTTCAAACTATTTTTGCTCTTTAAAGAAATTTATTTTTATTTTTCCAAAAAATAAGAATTCTTTCGGAAGAGGCAAGGAGTAATAATAATAATAATAATAATAATAATAATAATAATAATAATAATAATAAGGAATTGCCTCTCTCTCCCCTCCAGCCACAGAGGCGTGGCTCTTAGGGAAGCGTAGAAAGAAGAGAATGGCCTGCTAGAGAGAAAATATAGAGAGACAATTTTCAAGACCCATCCCCAACTATTTCCCTTTACTTGGTCGACTTCTACGCGTGCAATGCATGTGATCTTCTAACTTTTTTTATTTTTTAAAGTCAAATGTGACCTTCTAATTTAGGAAAGTGATTTCAGACCAAATTTAAGAGGCTGATGAGACACAACTTGGCAACATGTTCAGCCATATATGTTGCATCATCTATTCTCAAGAGGGGGAAATAAAAAACATAAGACAAATTGATCGAAGATTAGAGATTTAGAGGTGGGGAATTCGGTATGATGGTTTTCATAATAAGGCCAAAGGACGAGATCCCTCCACTGAATCATCGAAACTGCCATCAATCCATCTACATCTATGTGGACAATGTTGGCATCATAAAGGAAAACTTTTTTTTCTTGGCTATTTCAAAGAGAGAATTCTTGGATAAATAGATGAATACACGCACACGGTTATCACTCTCGCAGTCACCCAAAGACCTGTTAGTAAATCCCTTGCGGTGTTTTCCTTTGAATGACACCATATTCATTAAATTGTCTTTATTTCCTGACTTCTTTACATTCGCTGCCAATCGTTTAATTATGATCCTTAATTGTATCTTGGGATTTCATTTGATTCCAGATTTAAACAATACACATCTATGAAAATAATAAGTGAAATATATCGTCGTAAGCGAATCTATTGTTTCACCATTGAATCTACTAATTTGATATCGATTTGACGAGTTAATGAATTATTACATTTTGCCTACTCAAATGGAGTAGGTTTTATCGTACCCTGTCTCGAAATAATGCCATGTATCCACCTATTTTCCCTTTATCCTAGCTAGTCTTCGGGCATCGCGCTACACGAGCAGGGGTTTGCTTTCACTTATTTCGAGAGCGAACAGACAAAGGATAAATATGTCGCCCCTTCCGATCATATTGTGGCCCACGAAGAATTAATCCATTGACGATTGATCCAAGGAAAATGATAAACAGATGCACGTCTATGCTGCTAACCTCTTGTTAAAATGAACGTGAAAAATAAACTAGGGAAAACTAGAGAAAATAAGTCGTAAACTTATTATAATTATATTAATTTTATTTCTATTTCTTTTGTCAGTTTTTTTTTTTTTGCTAATTGAGCCATCAATCTATTATATGTGTTTCAATTCAGTCCACCCGACTAATTTTGGATAAAAATTGCCGACATAGATGCCTATCATGACGCGTGCAATGGCTAGCGTTTGTTAGGATTCGTCGCACAATCGCAATGAAGATTTTGGATAATTTTTACATATTTTGTTTATTTAGTGCACGGTCACAACATCTTTTCCGATCTCAAGGAAAGGAAAATCTCATCGGCCAAATCATAATATTTCAATATTTTTTTTTGAGTTTTTATTTTTTTATTTTCTTCTTTCTTTTTTCCACTGTTTTTTTTCTATACTATGGTAGATGAGGGCTGTCGAGCCCTCATTGGCCACATGAAAGAGCTACAACCCTTGCCAACCGCTGGCAAAGGCGTTCTGGCCTTCAATCACCGACCACTTTAAAGAAAAAAGAAAACACTATTAAAAATTATCCATCACAATGCTTGCCCAACGTCCACATCAACGATTTTTGGCATCCTATCCTACGAGACAAATTGTCAATGGCACTTCAATGTTCTATTTTTCTAAATTTATGGCACTTAAGTGATAAAAAAAGTCATGACACTCAAGTGAGTGTCGTATTAAAGTTATGGCACTCCTATTGTTCTTGTCCCACTAACGGCTAATGTGTCAGCAAACTAATGCGAAAAGGCCAAGTACAATGTGTCCGCGTTTCGGCATCGGTGATACTTAGTGATTAGTGCATTAATGGGTAGCAATAAGGAAAAATATGCGTAGATTTGTGATTACGCAGAGAATACAGGCTTCGGAAGACAGACAATAGAGTTTATATGGAGGTTGTCGATAGGCCACTGCTGGATCTAGCGACTAAACAAAGATTCAGACACATCCTGATTATCAAATGAAGAAAAGACCTCATATAAAAAGACCAGTCGAACATTTTTTTTTTTTTGGTCGGACAAAGACCTGTCGAACTTAACAGTCGAGTGATTTGATGCCTTATGCTTCACATCTTGTGATGCCATCCTGAGTTTGAGAAGATCACACTTTCAGGAAGGCATCCTTTAACGGGTGGAAGTCTGAAATAGTATTAGCGACCTGATGAGAAAAATTAATGTGATTATACAGTGGCTATTAATCATTTGGTTTGCCATCAATTTTAGTGCTTATGCTAATAATGGATATAATGCCATTAACGAGAATCGACTAATCAGTCTAATCTGGCCTTCTCCTTTTTTTTCCTGCTGCGAGGTAAGATTTGCACTTTTCGTCCGTGGCTTTGCCTAGGTCCTTGCATCAGTCGCCCTTGTCCAGCCCTCGTCACGAGGTTGATCGCCCCGTTAGCCTCGCCAAAAGGGAACTAGAATTTCTGATGCAATCATCGATTATCAAATGCTTCAGGACATGAGAGTGATAAAATTAGGAATATCGAATCTATATTAAAGAATATTCAAGTTGGTTAGGGTGCATTTGCGATTGTATGGTTAGGCCAAAGTCACTCTTTATTTCGCTAGGGCGCACTTGCGATTGTATGGTTAGGCCAAAGTCACTCTTTATTTCGCTTAAAAGAATCAACCTTGTTAGCGTCCGATCGGCTGGCCGGTCTTAACCTGATAGGAAGAGTGACTGGATATTAGAAGCTGGAAAACCTATTAAGTCAGTGGCTTTCTCTACCAGGCACAGGCCATGAAATGCCGCAGAAAAGAAGAAGGTTCTACCGAAGATACCCAACTTATCTTTATAACTTAGATTCTAAGATTATCGTCAATGAATCTACCATAAATCGTGAGAGTTAACTTGTGATGCCTAGAACGTCCCGCACCACGCAAGATATTCCCCCCCCCCCCCCCCCCCCCCCCTTCCCTTTTAAGTACTATTGTTATTAAATGTGCCGACTGCACGAGAAGCTTAAGTTCGACAGGTCCAAATAATTTACATATACATTCTTCCTCCATCAACCCTATCCAAGTAGTAACACAATTGACAAAAGAAACAAAATATGTAACAAAATATAAAACAATAATCCTAGGAAGAAGGTAATCGAGCGATGTGATATATATATATATATATATATATATATATATATATATATGACACCGTGTGGTAGAGATTAAATACATTTGTAGTGTTTTCATGGCGTTGGAATATATAAATTAAATCACAACTTCTTCTAACAGTTTAAACTTTTAGAGCAGTTGGTTGTGGTCTCATCAAATTTAACATGATATCAAAACATGAGGTTCTAAATTTAAATCTTTTCGGGCCCCTATTTACCTCACTAATGAATTTGTCCACGCCTAGTACTAGGCAGAAGACTAGACTAAGTGTGAGGGGGAATGTTGGAATATATAAATATTAAATCACACATTCTTTTAATAACTTATGCCTTATTCTAACAGGTTAAGCTTTTAGAACATGGGGGAGAGTGTTGGAATATATAAATATTAAATCACACATTCTCCTACCAGCTTAAGTTTTTAGAGCAGTTGGTTGTGATCTCATCAAATCTAATAGGAATTACGCCACATGAGAGAGTACGCATGCATGCATGCATGCATACATTTTGGGAGAGCAGATATAATTCGATGCCTTACGCTTCACATCTAGAGATGCCATCCTAAGTTTGAGAAGATTCCAAGAGGCCGGGCGCCCCGTGAGCTTCGCTGGAAGGGAATTAGAATTTCTGATGGAATCGAAATTTCGATTATCTAATGTTCTAAGACACGAAAGTGACTATTCCCATTTCATAAGCCTAAAGGTGGCAAAAATGGGTCAAGACCTCATATCATTATATGAGTCAATTTGGATGGGAGGAACCATGTATCACCCGATCCAAACTCAACTCGACCCATCTTTTGATAGGTCTAATACGACTATATGAATATCTTTACCGTGCATGCGAGTGCCGTACATGTTAATAATTTTCATTAATGAATTCCAACCATAAATAGAATGGTATTTCGACCACGAATTATCCGAAGAAGCAAGGTTAAGAAACATCATTTGAAGTCAAGTTTGAGAATGTGATTCTTCCTCCCACATGCTCCGCGCCTGAATTGACCATTACAAATCTCTCGTTGCCAGATTGTTTTTAGTATCACTCAAAAACAATTGCCCGAAATATTGTCAACTTAAAAATGTATCCCATCAATTCAAATTTCACATTTTCTTTGGCATATTTTTCAAAATCAGCTTATTTACGTGCTTACGAACTCAACAGCGCTGATTTGTGATACAAGCATTACAAATTCGGGACCGGTATGACTTGAGACTCAATTATCTTCATTGAAATATATTGGAAACAATACAAAGAATAAAAAAAAAATAAGAAAAAATAAAATGACACACACTATTAAGAAAGACATGCCAATAGGAGTCGACATGATGATGATATTAGGAAACAAAAAAAAACATGAGATAGATAGATAGCTAAGTTGATTTTTATTCCATCTAAACTGTGATGAAGAAGAGTTCATGACACCATCTTTCTCTCCCATACATTCACATAAGAGGATTCTTCTCTAATTGTGTGGGAGGATTCCATGGAAAACGGACATCATATTCTGAGGTCTTTACAAGGACCAGTGGGCCAGATCTTCCAGGCACACACGATGCAATGATCATTGTCCCTGGTTTGCACATATATATCAAACCACTGGAAATTATTTGGCCATGCAAAGCCGCAAAAGAGCAAGGTTTGAATGCAAATTCCCAACTATCTAAGTTCACTATATTGGACCCCGTGATCGTCGTCCTTGGATTTGCAATGAACTGTTAGAGTAGTTCCAGCCGACAAATTGTTGTTGATCACGACATGTGTCTTGCCCAAAACATCTCCCACACAACTAGTTAGTAATAGAGAACAAACAAAGATGAGCTTACTTGATGAATTCATCATTGGGGGCATCTTTGCTCCGGTTGATCATTCAGCTATTTAAGGATGAAGAATGGAGGAATCGCCAACGTGCCATAGTATATACCTTTCTACTTTGGGACAAGAATTTCCACATTGCCTTTTAAATGTTTCCTTTTATGCACTGGTGTAAGAATTGCCATGTAAACACATATTATTACCAAGTTCAATATCATATGTATGGATTAATTTTATCAGTTCTGAATATCTCTAGAATTCTCTTTTAAGACTATGCCAAATCTTTTTGCAACTAGGAAATCCGGCTACTATTTGGCTAGATACCGTAAAACAATTTTCAGCTTCTTTAATTCTATGCCAAATCTAGCCAGTAAGAGATGATTAGCATTTGGCTAGATACTCACAAATTGTCATTACTTCGACCAATGTACACAAAATTGTGTGGTAAACGTAACTATTGATTCGCCATTGAATTCTGCAGATTTGATGTCGGTTTTTATGAACTTGTAAATTATTATATTTTACCCATCAAATGGAGTAGGTTTTATCCTATTTCATGGTGTACTTAGTATATATTTTTGTACAGCTTCTCGTCAATAACGATGGTAAATTGTAAATCACCAATCGGCTGTAAATGATGTCGCACATGACCTTTCCATGCACTTATGATGCATTTATGTTATGTTTAGCGAGCGCTTAGAAAATTGTATATTATCACCTATGGAAAGATGCCATGGATGAGATCCGCTAAACTCATAACTAAAATCTTTTTTTTTTAAAACAAGCCCAGCCTACCCTCTCCTCTGAGGAGTATGAACAACTTCATATTCCATGCCAATAAGGCGATGAATATCATCTTAAATCCAAGTCAATAAGCCACGTGAATTTATTGATGACGTGGAATTGCTATGTTTGACAACTAATGGTTCTAAATTAAGGGGGCTGAATTTGGGCATCGAGTTAAAATTTATGCTTTTTCACGAGATAAAAATAGCTGGTGCTTTTTTATAAGACAAAAAAAAAGTTTGAGTTGGAATCGTCATTAGACCTAAAGCTTGGGCTTTTTTAGAGAATTAGCCCTTAGACTTAGGCTTATTAGTTATCTTAGTGTTAATTAGGCTAGTTTAGTTAATAGTATTAGCCTCCTAGGAATTAATAATCAAAAGGGCTTAGGCTATAATTTATATAGTTTAGCTAGAAAAATTTGAAAAAAAAATCAAATTAGACTTAGAATCATTATTCTAATAGATAATAAGCTTAGTCTGTATCAATAAGATCATACTTGATAAAATCAGTAGAATTCAGGCTTACCTTAATCTAGGATCAGGGTTAGTCTCTAATTTCAATCTTGTGGGGGTTCATGTCTTAAGCCTTATAACAAGGAAATGCAATATTCTTTGCCCGACTTGATGTCGGGTCAAGCTCATGGGGGAACTTGTCCCGAACAAAACAATGTATTACACTTTGCCGAACAAGTTTGGATTTTCATTTCCGTATTTATACTTCAAGCTTTCAATAATTTGATGTTTCAATTCCAGCAATTTCAATACATTGTTTAAAATTTTTTCTTCTAGAATGGTTAGGATAACCCTTAGGACCACAAAAAGTTGCATGAACACTTATTTGGCATCCAGAACTTTAATTAGGGCTCGTAATTGATTAAAGGCCGTTTGATTATTTAAATGAACATCTCAGTCAAGTTAGAGGTACCGAAAGGGTGTTAATTAGGCTATTAACATAATCAAGTCTCCTCTCTAGTTGCGTAGGAAGCAAGACAAACTCATGTGTCTTACTTAATTTCTAGCGAATTCCAATAAGCTAGTGCCGACTCCGGTATCACATCGAATCTTTTGAGCTAAACAAAAACTTAAAATGAACCCGACATTAGGCAAGATAAGAAATTGGGAGAGCCCGGACCGAAGGGAGGGTCGTTGGCATGCCTTTGGATATTAGCTCTAAACCTTCTTTCCTTTTCTTTGACAACGGAAAAGAGAGGGTCACGACAAGGACTAACGGTCTTTAACATGCGTGGGCTCTCCTAAACCCTATCCTCACACGACGTTATGATTTCCATTTTAGTTTTGATTAATGTTAAAAAGAATTTTATGTGAGGGAGTCGCAACTAGCCTATTGGAGTCTTCTAGAAACAAAGTGAGGCACCAACATGACACTTCACTTCCTACACATCCAATTGCCACCACTGAGTTTGGAACCTTAAATAGACTGCCGATGATATGCCGGAGGAAGGTGAGGATGATGTCAAGTCATCATACCCCTTATGCCTCGGGCAATACACGTGCTATAATGGCCGGGACAAACGGATCGTGGTCCCATAAGGTGAGTCAACTCCAAAAACCCGTCCTCAGTTCGGATTACATGCTGGTATTTTGGTACCTTAACTTTAATATTTGTCAACTAAGGTGTCCACACGGTTCTTTAACCAAATTATGAATCCGCTAAATGTCTGTCCAATGTTTTTGCCATTTATTATGGTCCTAAAATGTGACCAGACCATTTAACTAGAACAAACAAATCATATCTTTAAAGTAGTTATGAAAGAATCACAACCAATTCATCAAGAATAAATTGCGAAAGCAAGCCTTTAGTTAAACTCAAGTCTTACGTTTGGGCCTAGGACACCATTGGGCTTGTTAAAGTAAGCCCAACTCAATCAAGTTGAACTCAAGTAAAAAGCTCAAATCCAGTCCACACTCACTTAGACCAAAATCCAAGCCCAAATCTGCTAAACCCAACTTAGATTCACTAAAATCCGAATTAATCCCAAATTACTAGACATTCAATTTAAACCCATCCTCTTGCTCTTTCTTCCTTCTCCTTTTTTTTTTTTTCGTGGGTTTTTCTTTACGCTAAGTTCACCGTTCCCAAATCCAATTCACATCTTACTCAAGAACCAAAAACTAAGATCATCAACAATTATTTACTCAAATAAAAACATTCAAAGTTTAACAAATCATTTGTTTCGAGAAAATTGAACCATTTGAACTTTTATTTCGTAAACATGGTCGCTTATATGGCTTGAAATTATTAGTCAAGTGAAAATGTTTTTATTATCAACACAATTTGTGACTAAACATTTTCGTAAAGGAGAAAAATATTTTTGCAAATTATACGATGAGGAAATCCTTAAGGAAATCTTTTTTGAATCGCTCATTTTTCTCAAAAGGAACCGAGCCTAAGTTGAGCTCGACCGTTGCCGGTCATTTTCAGCCACCACCGTCCGTCACCACCAACTGCAGGCTTCAAACCCCACAGATGCAGAGAACAGGGGAATGGAGACAAAGAGGAATGCTGTGAACAAGCCATTGAAAACGAGCGAAAAGATTGAGACACAGGCCATGGGTATAGCGCCATCACTTCTGCGATAAACACCCATGAGAACATAGAACACAACGACAGAGAAAAACGCCGATTCAGAGAGATCTCCGACCATATATTCAACGGAATATTCAACAAATGATATTACTCATTTATAAAAGGAAACTGGTCCAGCCAAAGTTGCATCATAGGCACTAACAGTATGACATGACAGAATAGAGTTGATGAGCAAATAGCACGAAATTCTGAATAGTTCTATTCGGATGTGGCAAGAAAACCTCAACATTGATTCGGTTTCATACATGACTGACTATAACCGTTCGATAAACATAAAATACAAGCAATCACGGAGAGAAATCAGACCAACAATAGGTGAAGGACGCTCTTGGCGACAACGAAGTAGTCACGTTTTTTCATGCCTCTGAGTTAATGAATCAAATGGCGGATAGAACGATTTCATGAACTCATTCTCAACAAAATCTAACAGGCATATTATCAAACAAGTCATAGGGCGATTGTTTGAGGGGCTTATTCTAACGATCTTGAATTCAAATCCACGGCTACAATTTAGAAAAATCAATAACTTCAGATAGCTGCTCTTAAACCCAAGCAAGCAATAAGGGTGAGCGGTTCGAGATTCCGTACGGGTTTTACCTTGAACCTAGAACATATCCATCAAAATATAATGAAAAAAATATTTAGTGTCAATAGAATGACACGAAACGAGGATAGTAAAGAAAAGCCGTACACACGTGTGTGTACGTTCATTTACAAAAGATAACATATTGGAAGAGAACTTGACACGTATTATCCGTTTTTTTTTTAATTTATTATTGAAATGGTTCGCATTGAAACATTTTGATAGCGGTAAGAAACCATGCAAATAATAAGCGCGAATGGAACAAAAAAACAAGGAGGATATTAGAAGAGAAACACGCATATCTGCGAGTAGTTATTTATTAGATAACGAAGATGATTCTTATTCCGTATATATTGCAACAAATAAGGTTTCTTTATTATTATTTTTCAACATTTAACAACATTTTATGAATAAAATATACCCGATCCATGCAAGACTTAGTAGTGAAGATAAGGTAATAACGACATTAATACATAATTATAGAAGTTTACAGCGCAAGGAAACACGAAACAGCAGGAAAATATTGGGAACCAAATAATCAAAAGTTCCAAATTAAACGACAAAAAATAAATCCGGCGCTACTACTAACCCTGACTTTTTCTTTCTTGGGGTTTTATTCAATCTAGAATCCTACTACAACCAACCAAGGAAAAGAGAGGAACAAACAACTGAACCGAGCGACGGGCGAGACCCAATGGCCGAGGACGCCGTGCTCCCATCGGCCGAGGACGTCGTGCTTCCGGGCGTTGGCATCGGCATTGTGATCCCCGGATTCAGCTTCATGCGAGGGACAGATTCAGGCTCATTGGGTTCGAGTTCCAGTTCGGTGATGGGTTTGGGTTCGAGCTCCGGCTCGGTGACGACGTCTCCTCCTCCTCCTCCCGTTCTCAACATTATTCCAAGTGTACAAGAAAGTGGCCAAACCATGCTTGTCCTCCAGGGACAAATTAATCACGATGTTAACGACGGATTGTGGAGACAAAATCTCTCTCCGTTAGGGTTTCCCTTCAGAAAATTCAAAATCGAAGAAACCGAAAAAATTTCTGGTTTACCTAATAATACACACACACACACGTGCTTTACGGGAAGGTAAATGGAAATAAGCAGTATATAAGGGAGATGGTAGACTGAAAAAAAATAATTCATAAATTTATTGTACATATGTAAATTCAGTTCTAAACATTTTAATTTGGCTAATATAGTCCTAAACTGCTCGGCTATTTCATAATGCAGTCTTCTCGGCCAATTTTGGCTCGCACGTGGGTGCCGACCTTTTTCTCTAAGGCACATTAATGTAATCATTTCGAAATTTCACAACAGCATAACATTAGAACGCAAAAAGAGTCCCGAAGAGAAGAACCAAACAAACGGTGGAGACGATCTGCCATGCGTGATTTCTGGTGGCTGAGGAACTTTGAGTCCCGTTATAGGACCCATGTTCAGATAGCAGGCCGCCGGTTCGAACTCCGCCGCCACGTCGTCTCTTCACGTGGATGCGGATCTTTCTGGTGTCCGGGCTAACGGTCCTATCCGCGAGCACCGCGCTCCCGCCTGCGCTGTTTGAGCTCTCCGGACATGGAGAAAGCAGCAGGAGGATGACAAAGGAGAGGGCGAGGTAAAACCTAATCAACGCCATCAAGAGATCGCGAAGAGTTGCCTCAGTGGATCGGATTGTGTGGAAAAGGTTTTGGAGATGGTTGGTCTTTGGTGATGATGATGTTGCCCCATATTATGAAGAAGAAGCAGTTTGGTGATTGTCCGAAACAACTCGACTTCAGTTGAACCCTCCTTTACTAATTTTGGACACGACGAGTAGCCTTTGTAAGTTATAATGAACAGAAGTTTGCTTCGTCTCTCGACGGTTCTACATGTAAAGCATTAAATTTTCTGCAGAAACGAAAATGGGATAACAAATTCAATAAAAGCATCTCTATATAAATTTTTAAAAAGCAAAATTTTCCTTTTTCTAGACGACATTTACGGTAGCATAGGACGTGGGCTAACATTATCTGTTAGCCACAAATATTAGACAAACAACGTACCAAATCGAAAAGAGGCGGAGCAAAAGTTTAAGAAGGAAAACGAGGAGTTCCAGGAAGATGAAAATGCCCAAGTTAGAGACTGCCTAACTCATCATTTTCAGGTAGCTACGTTCAAACTATGGAAGTAAACAGAAGACCAAGGGGTAAGGAGCAACTGATGGCGGAGCTGAATGTCGTCCGGCGACATCCGATGGCTGAGGAACCATGAGTCCCTAGATCAGGCCTCACGAAAACCCCTGTCCCAGGGATCAGACGACCACCGGCACCTCCACCTCCACCGTCGCCTCCACCCAGCTCTTTTACAAGGATGTCGATCTTTCTAATTTGGAATGAGGAGGAGACGTTGTTGCTCGACGGCTGCTGTTGCCGCCGCCGCTGTCGTTGGCCGAGTGTTTTCGCATGAGCTTTTGTGTTTGATCGGATCGTTGTGAAGTGTCGCTGGCAGTGAAAGCTTGTGTGGTTTTTTTTTCCCCCTTGTTTCGGTCGGTGTGAATGACACGGTACATGTGAAGGCCAAGGGGTAATAATAATGAAGGAGGAAGAAGAGGTTGGTATTATTCAGATACAATCACATGCAGTTGGACTTGGGATGGGCACCGGAGCGGGTCCCCGACCCTAACGGGCGGTTTTTCAAGAAATGGTTGGCGGGGAAAATTGCTTATGTGTTGTAGTTCAAATACATTGAAGGTCCGACCAAAAAAAAAAAAAAATACATCTATGGCACTTTGAAAGAAAAATATATTAATAAACGTCATAACATCAAAACTATCCTTCCAAAATTACAATTTCTTTTTTCATAATTAATCTATACGTAATTCAATTATTCAACTTCCGGCGGTGGTGGATCGAATTCGCCCTCGGCGATATGGGTTTTGGTATCCCAATCCGGCCCCTGCTCGGTGCCCCATCTCTAATTTGGATCAACGTGACCTACGTTTGGAAACCACTCTCTCCCTTTTTCCTCATTGAATGAACATAGTACATGTAAAGTTGTTATAACTGAATTAAATAAAGAAGTTGCTATGATACATAATATATTGATGTGACGGTAACACTGCCGATGATTAAATTTTTCGACTACAACATCGTTTAAATTGCATCCGAAATGAAAAATTAATCCATTTAGATGTGTAATACTCGAAGTATAACAAGTAATTCCAAACGAGGTTATATGTTGGGATATCTGGACATAGATTAAAGTGCAAGATCATATGTTTATTATGCATGGCTTTTTGGATGCTGACGACCTAACTTCACGAAGAAGTATCTCACTAGACAAAAAAAAAAAAAAATCACAAAGAAGAACTCCAACAACCGCTTGAGTCCTGATTTTCCATGACATTCAAACTAGTGCTGAAGCAAACAGTAGGCCGACGAGAACAAAGGAGGAACAACCGGCGGAGGCAATCCACGGCGAGCGGGATCCGACGATGGCTGAGGACTCACGAGATCCATTTTTGGGCTTAGCTCCACCACCTGGCAAGACATCACCGCCGTAGCCGCCGCCTCCGGTGCGACCCCTGCCACCCTCGTCACCGCCGCCGCCGCCTGCGTCGCCCCCACCAGCGGCATCGCCGACGACGGCGCTGGCGCCGTCCGCCTTCACGTGAACGCAATCTCTCTGGTTCGGAAGGTGGACGAGACGTCCTCCTCAGCGGGTTCAGCGCTGGCCGAGATCTCGGGAGATGGGGACAGCATCCGAAGGATTACGAAGGAAAGGGCGAAGGCGAACGCCAACTTGATCCTCCCCGCCATGTCGAGATAGGATACGACCGTGCGAATGATGGTGCTGTTGCAAGTACCAATGAGGAGGAGGAGAAGAAGAAGATGATAGCTCAGAACATCCCTCCGTCATCTTTCACATTGACCTAACGAAAACGGAACAACCGATAACTGTGGTTATATTTATCTTTTAACTGTTAAAGATGATATATCTATTTCGTCGCAACCAATACCATGAATCTTAATCTTTCCAGAGGAAAATAATAATTAAAAAAGAAAGAAAGAAAGAAAGAAAGAAAAATCAGCAGCAGACAAGATTCAAGTTACTAAATTTTCCCGGCCATGTTCATTATTCAGCAAGATGCATGGTACGATCAATTTACAAGGAAAAAAATGTTTATTTATAGAAAGGAAAGCCTTCAAAACGCGTTTCCAAAGTCATCCAAATCTTTACGATTGCCAATTTGAAAATTATAAGATTGCCAATTTGCAGATTCCTCTTCAACGTTGAGATCTCGCTGACGTGAGCGCGATGCTCAAAGGTTTCTGCATAGATATTTGTTAGCTGTTCTACGTTCTCAAATTAGCACAACAATCCATTTTCATGACCCCTTTAATTAAAATCCGCCGACGAAGTTTAGGGTCGCAAAGCTACTTTAGGAAGTGGCTAACATTAGTAGCTCGACCATGGTTGCCGTTGTTGCTGCTGGCTAAGGGGTTTTCGTCCATGGACCCGCCGGCGATCTTGCGAGCCGAGAGCTCTTGGGAGATCCAGGTGACAACATGAGGATTGTGTGGCACAGTCCGAGCGAATTCCGTCGGGGACTTGGATCGCTTATCATAGCCTCTTTATGATGGGGGTTATGGCAGGCGATCTGGGCCGCCCATTTTAAAAATTGACGTTTTTTTTAACTCTTTTAATCCCTCATATAAAAGGATTTTGACCGTCCAATTTAAATTGTATTGCCCAGATTAAAGGTAGGGGATCTAGATCCTCTAGTCAGTCGGTCGTGTATGAAAAACACAGTGCATGTGAAAGAGCCAAGGGTAATAATGGCCGGTTTTTTTCAGAACAGTTAGCCTAGCTAGAAAAATTGCCTATATGTTTAGTTTAATAACATCGATTGAAAATTATATATATGAAATCACAGATTATCAAAAGTCATCTTTTCCCCTTTTTAGTCATTGAATGAAACATAGTACACGTAATGAAATCGAATCTGGACTATTGAAAACGACATTTTCACATGGCGTTACAGCCGGTTGCGGTCCAGATTCAATTTTTTTTTTTTTCAAATTTAAAGTAAGTTTGTGGTAGAGTGAATGTCATTCTTGTGTTCATTGGTAAGGCTCTTGAACGAATCAAACATAGGGTTCAAACTAAAAAAGGAGAGAAAACAATAGGCATGCTTTTGAAATTTTACCAAACAAGAGTCTAGACGATTTTTATACGTATGAAACACGTATCGTACGTATTATATTCCGTGCTTTGATATCAATTTCCCATCGGTTATTCATATGTCTACGATAATTTACCTCACAAAAATGTCGTTCAACCGATTCTTTTCGGATGTCCTAAACTCGATACAACCGATTCTACTTATATCAGTGAGGTCAATCCATTTTCCACCACAACATGTCGAGAAGATATTTCCTGTTGACGGTTACATGACGTGACAATTCAAGTGAGCGGTTTCATAAATTTGGACGTTGTTGCATAAAGTGAAAAGATAGAACATGGGTGTAATGTGAGGAAGCGAGAACACACAATTGAACTTCAAGAAATAGCGATAAACCAAAAGATCAAGTACAAATGAAATATGGAATGTTGTGGACGTTTTTACTTGGGAAATGCTTTCATGACAGTATGATGATATTATTAGTTATTTTTTACTGTAGATCCACACATCATCACTGTGTATTTTGCATAAAGTACTCACTAATTAAAAAATCGCGAAGTCAGAAATAATGACAGTACTATCAAACTGTCAGGCTAGTGACTTCTTTTTTATTTATAGACTTGGCTTTTTGACAGGTTTAGGTTTAGTTAAAGGGACACACTCAATAGCAGGGAGGAGTACAGACACGGCCGCTGCGCGGTGATGATCAACCTTCTCCTCATCCTCTCTCTCGCCAGTGATAGTTGTCTAACTCAATAGCAGTTCCGCAACCCAGGGTTTGACATGGCTACGGGGGCATAATACAAGGGCGGAATTAACGACCGCCGCGAGAAAGCGCGCGAAGCGCATGAGCTATGAAAACAAGTAACAGTTGAACGTATCGAGACCAAGTTAGATGGGGGACAAAACTACACATTGTACACTACCGGAAAATATTGGACTAGTACATTCGACAAAAAAAAAGAGTTACTTTTATGAGATGAACCCTATTAATATATTATTGGAGCATACTCTTCTTAGTGATGCGTTGCATTGGCGCCCGGGTGTAGAAAAAAATGAACAAAGATCTTTGCACCAAGACAGGTGGGTGTAAGGGGTAAGGAAGTTAGCCTTGGGCCATCATTCCCGTGGGCGAGTGCGGAGGGCAAGAAAAGCCCAGGGGGTAGGGATTAGATTGGGGAGTTGGAATGTAGAAACCTTAACGGGTAAATTGAGGGAATTGACAGATACTTTTGCTAAAAGAAGAGTGAATATTGCTTGTCTACAATAGATTAAATGGAAAGGAGAGAAGGCTAAAGAAGTGGATGGCACCGGATTCAAGTTATGGTATACATGCACAACAAAGAGCATAAATGGAGTTGAGATTCTGATCGATAAAAATTTCAAGGATAGAGTTGTTGACATTAAAAGAATAGGATATATGATTATTTTAGTTAAGCTAGTAGTGGGGGATTTGATTCTGAATATCCTTACTGTGTATGCCCCTCAAGTTGGACTGTAAGCGTTCGAGAAGAGCAAATTTTGGGAAGAGCTGGAAGAGATTTTAAGGCGGATACCACACGGGTAGAAGGTATTCATAGGAGGAGATCTAAATAGACATGTCGGTCAGAGTAGTGGAGGTTTTGACAGAGTTCATGGAGGTTTTGGATATGAGACTAGAAATGAGGCTGGCGAAGACATCTTGAGTGTGGCATTAGCTTATGATTTGATGTTGGCAAACACCTTTTTTAGGAAAAGAGAATCACATCTGATCACTTTTCGCAGCGATCAAAATTGTAGCCAGATTGATTTCTTTCTTGCCAGAAGAGAGGATAGAGTTTCGTATGTAGATTGTAAGGTATACCCTGGTAAATGTGTAGTTACACAATATAAGTTGGTGGTCTTAGAAGTTCGGTATAACAAAATACAGAAGATAAAAAGAAATGCGCAATACCCCAGAGTAAGATGGTGAAAGTTATATGAGGAGAAACAAACAGAATTCAAGGAAAGAATGCTACAGAAAGGACCATGGTGACTGGAGGGCGAAGTAAAAATGATGTGGAAGGAGATGTTTAACTGCATCCAGACAGTGGCAAAAGGGGTGTTAGGGGAAAGTAGAGGAAATTGATATCAAATAAAGGAAATCTAATGGTGGAATGAAGAGGTGAAGGAGGAAATTAAGCAGAATGATGAGTATTTCAGATGCCTACATAAATGTCCTAACGAAGAGAATTTGCAAAAGTTTAGATTGGCGAGAAAAAGTACCAAGAAAGCTATACGAGAGGCCAGAGGTAAGGTTTTCACCGATATATACTACAAACTTGGGAGCAAAGAAGGAAAAAAATGCATCTATAGACTTGCAAAGTCAAGAGACAAGAAAAGTAAAGACTTGACGCAAGTTAGATGTATCAAGGATGAAAATCAAACACTCTTGATAAGAGATGAAGACGTCAATGGCAGGTGGATGAGTCATTTTAACAAATTTTTTAATGGAGAGAGCGATAGAAGTGAATTGGAACTGGAAGATGCTTTTGATGATTCAAATAAAAGGTTTGTGCGTAGAGTTAAAGCACGAGAAGTTAGGGAGGCATTAAAAAAGATGAAGACTAGTAAAGCCTTGGGATCCGATGGTATTCCTATTGAAGTGTGGAGATGCTTAGGGTATGTAGCAATAAGTTGGTTGACTAGTCTTTTTAACAAGATACTCCATACTAATAAGATGTCTGATGAATGGAGGAAGTGTATACTTGTGCCTATATACAAGAACAATGGGAATATCTAGAATTGTTTTAATAATAGAGGTATCAAGCTTGTGAGCCATACAATGAAGCTGTGGGAGAAAGTTATTGAGCATTATTTGATAATAGAGATCAAGATTTTTGTCAATCAATTTGGATTTATACTAGGAAGATCTACCATGGATGCTATTTTTTTAATACGACAATTGATGAAGAGATATCGAGAAAGAAAGGAGGACCTCCATATGGTGTTTATTGATCTCGAGAAGGCGTATGATAGGGTTCCAAAAAGATTTTGTGGTGGATTCTTGAGAAGAAAAAAGTACCTTCAAAGTATGTCAAGGCAATCAAGGACATGTATGATGGTGTTACTACATGTGTAAATGTTTGTAATGATACATCAAGTTATTTTTTAATCATAGTAGGCTTACACCAAGGTTTTGCTTTGAGCCCTTACCTTTTTGTCATGGTTATAAATGAGCTAACAAAAGATATTTAAGATGAGGTGCCGTGGTGTATGCTATTTGCAGACGATATCGTTCTTATTGATGAGACCAGAGCTGGGGTTAATACTAAGTTAGAAGTATGGAGAAGCACATTAGAGTGTAAAGGATTTACGCTAAGTCGAAGTAAGATAGAATACTTGAAGTGTGAGTTTGACACTGTAGGAAGAGAGGATCAAGAAGCCATAAATATGCTCGGACAGGAGGTACTCAAGAAAGATATATTTAGATATCTGGGATCAACATTGCAAAAGGAGGGAGATATTGATAAGGATGTAAGCCATAGAATCAGAGTAGGTTGGATGAAATAGCGTAGTGCATCGAGATTTTTTTGTGATCCCAAAATTCCCCTCAGGTTAAAAGAAAAATTTTATAAAACAGCAGTCATACCTGTTGTGTTGTACAGAGCTGAATGTTGACTAGTACAAAAGAAACATGAGCATAAAATGGGAGTAACGAAAATGAGGATGTTAAGGTGGATGTATGGTCATATAAGGATGGATAAGATAAGAAATGAAGAGATTCGACGAAAAATTAGAGTAGAACTGGTTGCGGAAAAGATGAGAGAGTATAGATTGAAATAGTTTGGGCATATACTCCGAAAGTACGTAGATGCACCGGTACGAACAGATATTTGCTATCGAGAGCATAACATGAAGAAAGCAAGAAGTCGGCCGAAACTTACTTGGGGGAAAACAGTATAACAAGATTTAATGGAATGAGAAATAGATTGGCGTACGATTTGTTTAGGACGAAGTGGAATAAGGCTATTAGTGTTGTGGAGGGATAGTATATAAATAGATAGATATATATATTTATTTATTTTTACACATTTATCTATTTTCCCTCCATTGATTCTGTTTTTATTTTTATGATTCTTTGTGGTTCATTGACCGACCTCAACTAGTCTAGGATAAATGTGTTATTGATGTTGATGTTGACATTTGACCAAAAAAAAATATTGGACTAACACCGTATCAAGTTAAAGAGACATTTGACCTTATCAAAAAAAAAAAAAAAGAAAGTTAAAAGAGACGTTAGGGTAAAAACACCAAAGCCAAAGAGGGCCCAACTTGCCATTTTCAGGCGGATACGTTCAAACTAGAGAGTCAAACAGAAGTCCGAGGGATAGAAAACAACGGACGGCCAAGCGGAGCACCTACCGCCAAGGCCTGACGGCTAAGGAACCCTAAGTCCCTGAATCTGGCCTCACAAAATCCCCGGTCCCTGTCCCTGGGATCACGCGACCGCCTGCGCCACGACCAGCACCGCCTCCTGAACGGCCACCCCCACCGCCACCTCCACTGCCACCGCCACCTGAACGGCCACCTCCACCGCCGCCGCCACGACCACCCCCACTCAGCTTTTTCACAAGGGTGCCTATCTTTCTCCCTTGGAAGGAGGAGGAGACGTTGTCGTTCGTCTGCTGCTGTTGGCCCAGGGTCTTATCCATGGACTTGGCGATCTCGCGAGCCGAGCTCTCAGCAGATCGAGACAGAAACGTGAAGATTGCGAAGGAAACGGCGAGAGCGAGTTTGATTGTGGCCATCGAAGTCGCCTGAGCTTTGTGTTTGATCGGATCGTTCTGAAGTTTCCCGCAGGGAAAGGCTGTGCTTCTTTTTACTTCTTTCTGTCGTGCAGGAACGGCACGCACGTGGGAAGGGCAAGGGGTAATAATGAAGGAGGAAGAACAGTTGGTGATATTCGGATACAATCACATGCAGGGACTTGGGATGGGCTCTGGAGCGGGTCCCCGACCCGAACGTACCATTTTTTTTTTTCGAGAAACTGTTAGGCGGAGGAATTTGCTTATATCTTTAGTTTCATAACATCGAAGACAATTTAAAAATATATATCTATATTAAAATTTATAGCATCGAACTTATCCTTTATAATTAAACTATACGTAATTCGACTACGTTACGAAATTTAGATGCAATGGGATAATTTTTCGTGTGGTGATGGAGGTTCGAATTCGGCCTCAGCGGGATGGGGTTTGCCAGTTTGGGAGTCCCACAGCTCTGTGCCCATCTCTGATTTGGATCATGTGACTTGTTTTTGGAAACCAAAAGCCTTTCGCCCCCTTTTTCCTCGTTAAATGAGACATAGTCCGCGTGATGAATCCAATCGAATATGGACAGTTGAAAGCGACATTCCCTGCCCGGGTAAAATTCGGCCACGGTGTCAAGGTCACATCGTGGCCATCCGATCAATTACGAACGGCCATGATCACTTTAATTGCGGCTACACTGTTTTTTTTATTTTTTTTGCTTTTCAGAGTCAAATCATGATCGTCCGATCAATCACCGACATCCCTATCAAAATGTTTACCTTGACAGGGGATCTGCTCGCATTTTCACGTGGGGTTCGCTCGCTTCGGACGGGTAATTGCAGAGAAGTGAATGAATGCGGAGCAAAGTTAATCAGTGGAGGATAAACCTAGAGTTGAAATTAAAAAAGGAGAAAACTTAGGATCATCGCAACCTAGGGTTGAAATTAAAAAGGAGAAAACATACGATCGTTATATTTATAACCTAGGGTTGAAGTTAAAAAGGAGAGAACATAGGATCATCATAGCACCACGGACATAGAAAGCGAAATATAAAGAATTGTTCAGTTTCCAAAGAGGAAATTGTCATCTGTTCACGACTGAATATAAGTTTTTTCGATTATAGCTATCGTTTAACATGCATTCAAAATGAAAAAAAAAAAAAATTGTTTGGGTGAGTGATATAGCATTCGATGTAACATGATACAAGAACATATGAAACAAAAAAAAATAAAAAATCGAAAGTATACCAAGTAATTGTAAACGAGCTTATATGTTGGGTCATCTGGAAATAAATTAAAATGTGAGGTCATATGTTATTACACAAGTCAAGATCTTACTTTATGAAGTATCTCATTGGACAAAAGAAATCACAATAAGAAATCCATGAAGTAGACCGACGAGAGTAGAGGTACGAACGACGGAGGCGAGTCAGGATGGGCGAGATCCGATGGCCGAGGACTTCTGAGCCCCACTGTTGGGCTTAGTTCCACCCCTGGTGAGACATGACCGCCATACCCCGAGTGATCCCCCGTCACCCTTGTCACCCGCTTGGTCGCCGCCCTCATTCACTCTTGTTTGGAACCTATAATGGTAAAATGCTTAGTAATTGTTATCCATGGTACATTTATGACACATGATTTGCACTAAAATATACACTTTTCGCAAGAATTTGAAATTTGCCGAAATAACACTCTCTCAGTCTGAACGATTTATATACGTGTATAAAACACGTGTCACCATTATACTCCATGCTTCAATAGAAATTTTTCATTGGTTAGTCAATATAGATTTTTATCCGTTCTCGTGAAGATGTGGAATCAAAGTCCACTCATGCCAAAAATTGATTTCCCTATTTGCTTACTGGATTACTCATCAATTTCCGACGACATCCCCGTCAAGATTCGCGATTTCAATTTGCACCCCCCCTCCTCTTCATAGTCGCAAGAATATAGTACATAAGATATTTGGAAAATTTACCAAAACAACACTCGTTAAGTCTAGACGATTTATATACGTATGAAACACCATTTTATAACACGTCAATTTTAGGGCCCAAGGAGGACACATGTGTGTACATTCATTTACAGAATATAACATATTGGAAGAGAACTTGACACGTATTATCCGTTTTATTATTGAAATGGTTCGCATTGAAACATTTTGATAGCGGCGCGCGAATGGAACGAAAAATAAGGAGGATATTAGAAGAGAAACACGCATATGTGCGAGTAGTTTTTTATTAGATAACGAAGATGATTCTTGCTCCGTATATATTGCAATGTATGAGTTAAGGACATCATCTTTTTTGTTTTTTTTTTCTACCATACATTCACATAAGGGGTTTCCTCGCTAACTGTGTGGAAGGATTCAATGGAAAACAAACATCAACCCCTCTGGTCCTATTGAGCCTACGAGGACCATTGGGAAAGACCGTCCAAAGACAGTCGGTGCAATCGTCCCGCAAAAGAACAACGTCCTCCTAAAAGAAATTGGGTCTAAAGTAGAATCGCCAGCCGCCGGTCGTAATAATATGGGTTCCGAGATCATCGTTCTTGGATTTGCAATGAACTGTTAGAGGAGTTCCATTAGGCAAATTGTTATTGATCTCCTCCACAAAGATCTTGCTGAACGCTCCGCCTGCAATGCTAGTCACGAGCAAAGAACAAATAAAAAGGACACTTAGCTGATGAGTTCTTCATTGGGGGCATACATGGCTCCAATATCAACATCATTCAGCTTTTTAAACATGGAGATTTTTGTTTTTTATTTTTCGTTCCTTTTTTCCTTTTATGGAAATTCCCTTTTTTGGCACGTGCCATGCGTTCGCCGCTCTTTGGTATGAGAATTGCTCTATTACCCTTTTCTTTCCCTTCTTTTATAGTCTGGGACAAGAGTTCCCACGTTACCTTTTACGTTTCCTTTTAACCTTTTATATTTTTTCCATTTTTACTCCGCGATAAGAATTGCCACGGTAACTTCTATATTCTTTGCTTGTTACTCTAAGATAATAATTGCCACGTTACCTTTTATTCGCCTTCTTTCTTACCTTGGGGTAGTAATTGCCGCGTAATGTCAGCTACAAATCAAGTATAATATCTTCTGTATACTTATTTGGAGGAAAGCATTCGTTATAGATATTGTCTAGAAAATGAAACAACATTTGCAGATATCACGCATTCAATGATCTTTCTTCTAATCGTAAAACGTTAGGTCATTTTCTAGAAAGTCATTTTGCTCGCACATTTGCCTCGCACAATTTAGGTGCAAGTGAAAAATGAGAATCGCTCCTTAAGAAGAAATAAATTGTTTGAGATAGAACACATTAGTTCTGAAACCTCGATCCCTATATATAAGAACTGCTTTCATTAAAATAAAGATTACATTCAGATATAATCACACATTTATACACCATCTAATTGCATTATAGAGTGCAAAATTTATTTGCGCGTATTTCAAAGTATAACATATCTCGTATTATACGATATATTTACGTCATTTTGATTGCTAAAATAAATAAGAAAAGTAAATCACTTGAATAGGTAGATACGTAGCAAATGCAATTACAGTGGCTAGCGGTTCACCTAACATATACATTAAGGTCTCGAGTTGGGTGCAAGTTGAAACATTGGTTTCGGAATCTCTAGCAGCTACAATTTTTTTTTATTTTTATTTTTGTATATGTATTACTTAACGGGTAATCAACTCTCCAGAAAGTTCAAATGTTTCGTCTTAGTTACTAGCTAAATAAGAGTCATGCGTATAAGATAATTTTCTAATTACGTTTGGTAGTAGGCTAATCAATCAACTAGCCGTTGAGAGATGTTCCCCTTTGAATGACATCAATTTCACCAGATTGTCATAATTTTGGTGCTTCTTTATACCTTCTATGGATCTAAATGATATGTATCCATCCGCAAATTTAAATTATATTAATCAGAAATAAATCTATCGATTCACCATTGAATCAACTGATTCGATCATATCAAATTAATTAGTTGTTGCCTATACCAGAAAAAAAAAATCCTAAATTTGTAGACCTATAACAAATTTATCCTAAACTAATTTTTTTTACTATAAAAAATCTCAAACCGATATACTTGTGACAAACTTACCCCCAAACTTATTTTTTGACCATAAAAAAGTAATTCACTTCTTAGAATTATTATATCTATACATTACGGCCGGTTTGTAATTTACAAATTATCATCTATATTGGTGAGAAGCTATAAAAAGGACATACTATTAACCCATGGAATAGGATAAAGTTAAGGGTCAATTCCACACAAAAAGCCAAACCGGTACCCGCGGGATAAATTTATCCCAAATTAATATTTTGACCACTGATTACAAAAATCAATCTCTTTGATCGGATTGACCTTAGAAGAACTATAGAGAAATATCAACCAAAACACACTTTGTGCAAGAGGAAATTACCAAAAAAGTGCTAAAACTATTGCAATTGTGTCAATTCAGTCCTATTTTTTTTTTATCAATTCAATCTTAAACCTTTTGCATTTTTACTAATTGAGGCTATTTGGTAAATTTTGACCAGAAATCCCTGAAATGGATGTTATCCGTGCTTACGCGCTAACGTGGACATTTCAAAGTAACATTTCAATAAGTTTCTGATTTTTTTTCAATTTTTTCTACATTTCATTTTTTTTCTTTATATTTTTTTCCTCAGCACTAAGAGCCAATACACTCTCGTCGGAACTAGGCAAGGATGTCATGGTCCTCGCCACATCTAACGAGATCTGCAATGCCCTCACCCAAAGCCAGTGATAGCCATGATGGCCTCACCTAGCCAAAATTGATGGGGATGTCAAAGCCCTTGACAAATATGGGCGAGGGGTCACGCATTCTTGGCCTTGCGAGTGAGGGCATTGCTACCCTTGCCTAGAGCCACCCTAAGTGCAGGGGAAGAAAAAAGGTAGGAGAAAAAGATAAAATATAAAAATATATATAATATTTTAAAAAATTCCACCTCAGTACTAACCATGTGACATAGGATGAATGATGCCCATGTCAGTGATTTCTGGCTAAAATTAGTATGATGGATTACAAAAAAAGTCCTAAACGTATTGTAATTATATTAAGGGTTAATATAACAAAAAATCTCAAACTGGAACATCTATGACAAATTTATCCCAAATTATTTTTTTAACCATGAAAAACCTCAAATTGTACATTTGTAGCAAATTTACCCAAATCGGTACACCATTGACAAATTTACGCTAAATTATTTTTTTGATAATGAAAAACCTCAAATTTGTATATTATGATAAATTTACCCCAAACTGGTACAACTGTGACGAATTTAACCTATGTTAATTTTCGTTAAATTTTACCATCAAATTGTTAAGTTGGATGACAAGTGGCAATTGTCGAATATATACGTTATCCCACATTTGTTACAGATGCATCAATTTGTTGAATTTCGTCTATTTAATGCAAATATCTGAGGCTATTTTGGCATTTTAGGACTGGTTGGACATTTGACTCAACTGATGGAGGGTATTTCGGTACTTTCATAACTCGGGCTTGTTCGAGTTTAGGCTCAAGCGCGAGGGTCTTGATCCTATCGTGCGACGACTAAACCATTGAAGCCTCATCTAATCCTACCAACGTCTCAGGAAATATCCAAATGTCATTAGTTAAATCCTTAAAATCCAATATATTTATAACAAATTGAAATTTGATATTAAATATTTTATTGAATTCAGCTATTTTACAGACGTCAAAATTCCAGGTCACATTAATTCTCGTTGGTGCCCATGTTAATAGCCGGCTTAATGCTCTTATCAATCTACAATTGTTAGCATCCTCATGTGCTCTGCATGTGCCTTCTTCATTGCCTATTGAAATGCCTACTCCTCACATGTCTATCTTGTGTGTCTTGCTTGAGTGTCGACTCCTCACATGTTTTGCAAATGTATTGATTTCTCACATGCACAACATGTGTCTCAGTGGGCGGATTATTTTGAGTGCCAACCACAGTATATTCGTTGTGTAGCTTCTCAACAATATAAATGATAATTTGTCAATTACTAACCAGCTGTACTGATACGGCAGATGACCTTTCCATTTACATAAAGATACAATACCTCCAAGAAGTGAAATATATGTCGATTGTAGGATTATTTTAAGATCCCTAAGTAATCAAACTCAGTAAAAACAGATGTTGCCACATCACTCATGAGAGGGATAAGGATGATCGGTCATTTGTTCCCACCAAAGGGTTTATGGCATTTTACAAATATATGAACTATAAATAAAGTACAATAAAGTACAATGTCCAATGAACGGCTTAAATAGAGGAAAATGGAAATAATCGTATTATAATGTGGTGATTGCTTCCAACGAAGAGATGCCACCTCCATATTTCATGATTTAATTCAATTGCTTGTTTTTTTACCTCTTAATTTGACTTACTCCTCCACGTTAATCAAACAAGAATGGATAAGAGGCTCATGGTGGAAGAAAACGGGAAGCAATTAATTGAGCTGAAGGAGCACAGACAAGAATGTCGAAGATCGAACTCAAAGTGAGATCGCCGCCGTGAATTAAATAAATAAATAAATAAAAAAGGAAGAGATGCTTGACTTAGCTTGTTAGTTGCCGTCGAAGTCCACGGAGCGAGGTGAGGGAAAGGAACATAGGCAAAAGAAAACTGAAATGAACCTTATTCCATCTAAACTGTCATAAAGCAGTTCACAATATCATCTTTCTCTCCCACACATTTAGACAAGGGGTTTCCTCCCTAATTGCTTGTCCCATTGAAAACAAATATCAAAGTCTCCGGTCTTTTCATTGAACCTACAAGGACCCGTGGGCGATATTTGCCAAACACACAAGGAGCACTGAGCTTGGTCTCTTTTTTGCTCATATATAAAGAAGAGCTTAAATTGATCCGGCCATGCAAAGGTGCAAAGATATACCGTGTTCGAAGAGATGCTGGGATAGAACGAGAATTGCCATTTGCTCAAGATATTCTGGACTCCGAGATCATCATCCTTGGATTTGCAATGGGCTGTTAGAGTGGTTCCGTCCGGCAAATTGTTATCGATCTCAACAAATGTCTGGTTGCCCCAAACATCTCCTACACAATTACTTAGCAGTAAAGAACAGATAAGCACCAGCTTAGGTGATGAATTCATCATTCTGGCCTATCGTTGCTCTGAATCGACATCATTCAGCTATATATATGTGGATGAAGAATGGAGGACATCGGATTTTGCCAGCTTGCCACTATTAATGTGTAATAATAGCCACGGCGACATTACCTTTTTCATCTTTTTCTCCTCTTTATTTTGGGATAAGCACTGCTCCATGAAATCAGCCACAAATCAATGGGAAGAAAATGAAGGCCACCTGGCTGTAGCTGCTGTCTTGAAAATTATACGATTACGCTCTGAACATGCCATGTATTCACTGATCTTTTTCTTTTTTTAATCATTGAACGCTAGGCAATGCCAGACATGTTGGGAACTTTTACTCACACGAGGTATCAAAATATTAAGGGACTTTTTGGGGGGTTTTTTTTTTTTTTTGGGACATTGATAGACAGTAATTCGCTTGTTTAAACGCCAAAAGGAAACCATTGCAAAATCTGATTTTGATTTTGTGAAAAAGTTCGACGGAATGATGCTTAATAAATTGACTTTTATGGTAGTTCTGAAAATATCTAAGAATTTTGGTATGTTCTATGCCAAATCTTTGACAACTAGGAAATCCCAGCTGCCATTTGGATGCATACCGCAAAGAGAGAGAGAAGTGGCATAAGGAAGCTGTCTTTCCCCCATAAGCATTTGCTAACTGCCCGTTTTATGTCGATTTGGACTCACGCAACCATTTGTAGAAGGTAATTTGCATACATATTTTGTTCACAAGACTTGGGTGCACTTGAGAAATTATAATTGCTCCCCAAGAAAATGAAAAATTATTTGTAATAGTACAAATTTGTTCTTCCAGAAAAGAGTCAAAAAAGTACTAAAACTATCGAATTAGTACAAATGCAGTCCTAAACATTTATTTATATCAATTTAGTCCTAATCTACAACCTAAACGTCTATCGTCTTACATGGCATAGTCGACACTGACGTGGATATTTTTTGAATATTTTTTAAATATTTTTTCATAATTATTTTTTTGTTTTTTCTTCTTTTTCTTTTCTTTACTCTCTATTTTTGTCGAGGGTCAATGAGAATCACTGGCCGACCCGTATTAGCCCTGGGTGAGAATGTTTCGACCCTCGTTAACTGCTAGGTAAAGGCTCCCGAGCCCTCGTTATGGCTGGCGAGAGCTGCCATGCCCTCACCTAGCATCGACGAGGGCCATGAGTCCTTGCTTGTGGCAGGTACAAGTTTGCCAGTTACCCTCGCTAGCTCTTAATAAAAATAAAGAGTAAACAAAAGAAAAAAACAAACCAAAATTGAATTGAAAACTATTTAAAAATTGTAAAAGATATCCATGTTAGCACTGGTTGTGCCATGTAAAACTATCGGTGTCTACATCAGCGATTTTCGATCAAAATTGATCAGATGGACTCAATTGGTACAATTAGGCGATTTAAGAATTTTTTGACACTTATCCTTCGGTTCTTTTTTAGTCTATTTTCCAATTGCTTTATTAAAATAAAGATTATGTTTGTATGTATGTATGTATGTTAATTGCACTAGAACTTTTCTAATAAGTCATGAACCTATTGTACGGAAGTTGTGAATGTTTCAATTTAGTCAATTTAGCTAATTTTTGCCATAAATCACAAATGTGGTGATTTGCTTGGAAATCGCTTATGATCTACATGAGAATTTCACTAAAAGATTTAGGAAAAAATTAGCAAAATTGAAAGGTTAAAGACTAAATATACGTGTGTTGGCATGTTCTCGAAATAGATCAAATTGTACGATTTAGATAAGTATGAAAGTAGTGTTTATGAAACACATAAACAATTGAATGTTGCTAACTAAATTTTGGCTAATCATTTAGGATTAGTTACACAAAAGTTAGGGACTAACCTTCGTCCTAAGCAAAAATATTCAACTCATTTCCATATGGTTTAATCTAAATTAATTTAATTTTTGCATGCATGCATTTGCATTTAATCGGATCCACGGCGGAAGATTCTGAACTTAACTTGAGTGGAATTGATCCCGCAAGGACATAGGAAGCTCGGCCAAGCTCATCAGCTTGCGTTAGCCAAAACTTCTCAACATGAAAAAGGGGTTATTGAGATAGGGTAGGCAATGGGAGCTCAGATTAGTGGAAGGGCTTAAGTTTAACTGATATTAGCCAAGAAGATTAAGAAAAAAAACACTTGAATCTTATTATCATGCCATTGTAATGTCACGTCCCGATACTCAGGTACGCCATATTCCTACCAAATCGCCTCAAATCATAATGATAACATCCCGTATACGCTATCGATCTCTAATAAAATATTGCACACGAGAAAATGTTTAAACTCCCATTCATATATAGCAACATGGATAGTTTATACAAACACTCATAACATTAGGATTATACATGTCAGTCATCATAATATCAAAAGCATAACATAGTAAATTCTATCGAGCCATAGCCAGACAAAATCTCCACACTAGGGGAGGCTCTCTAAGTCATCAAAAGGACCAACGGTATAGTCAGTCATTCGTCATCTACAAAAGCAGGTACTCCCACATCCTACTCAAGGTTGCGGTCCATAGGCTCATAAGGATGAATCCTTAAAAGAGAGCCTGATGATGTTAGGTTAGGGTCAGGATCGACAACCTCGCCATCGGGGTTACCCACAAAACCTCAACGATCCTAGCAAGGACCATAAACATGATCGCCAACACGAAGGACCCACACCCTAAAAGGACGAGGCACTAGATGATCAAATCCCTCATCGACGTAGACCATCGTGATGCGTTCTTTCCAGAACTTATTCACACTAGGTACTGGGTGGTGGATAACTTGAATCCCGATGTGAGATGGGATCCCAAATATAACCTGACGTTGTTGATCTGCCATCTTATTTTGGACCTGAAATATTCCCACGAATGGGTGAGATATAATCTCAATGAGTCAACGCCTAAGCCTTGGCTAGGGCATTGATTCATCCAGAACATCATATCATGCAATCACAACGCGTAATACGGATATAGCAATCACAGGCAATTTACCCATCACATTGTCACGCACGATGTAAAGTGAATACAATACATAATCGTGTCACTCGGGTCAACCATCAAGATATTTCAGCAACCACAATGCATTCAAGCATTTAATAGATTATAAGACAACACATAAGTCCATTTTATTAATCGATGATACATGACATTTATAAAGTTTACAGTACCCCATGCCTAAGGCACCCAAGTAATATCTTTTGTAAAATAGGCTCGGTCTCGTATCCTATTAGCGACGGCATCTAAAAGTTGTAACCTCATTCCCATGGAACCTAGACACAACAAGTAGGCTTCCCAAAAAGGGGTCCGATCCGTCACAAGCTGCGATCGACTTCCGACAGTCTATCCATACACCATACCAACTTCGTACCGCACCAAGAAAGTCGAGCATCTAACGAATCATGTGGTTAAGTCCCCAATACCATTGGCACCACCAGGCATAATGAACTTATCAGGTGTTACATCATCGAATCAAGTGACCATGCAATTCATTTGGCAATCATTTCAGTCTTATCCTTGCTTATAGTCAATGGTCAAGCATTTATGCTCAAGGCTTGGCCTTTGGCTATTTTCGTGCCCAATGTGTCATGAAAAGCATGTGACATGATATACGTATACTACGGTAGCTACTATCCACCTCAAGGAACCATAAAGCCAATAATCCACAAATCGCAGAGTTCGTCGCTAAAATGCCAAAATAGCCTCAGATATTTGCATTAACAAGACAAAATTCAACAAATTGATGCATCTGTAACAAATATGGGATAACGTATACATCCGACATTTGCCACTTGTCATCCAACTTAGCAATTTGATTTTATCATGCGATCACAAATTATAAAAGTTCTTTCAAAAAATAAAATTCTGTCGCTAAATTCATCCGTAAAGAATATTCATCGCAGAGTTCGTCGCTAAATTCATTCCTCAACAATGTTCGTGGCAAAATTCATTGCTAAAGATATATTATCAAGTATATTGAAAAAAAAAATGTTGTCGCTAATTTCATCGTTGAAATATTCCAAATTTCATGTTAATTGGCGACGATTTTTTCACGAATAGAGTTCATGGCAAATTTGCGACGAATTTTGCCACGAAAAAGAATTCGTGGCTAATCCGGTGTCGTAAAATTTAGCGATAAAATGATTTTCCTCGCTAAAATTTAGCAACGAATTTAGCGACAAAAGGGCTTTTCATCGCTAAATTTAGCAATTAAAATTCAAAATTTCGTCGCTAAATTTGAAAAAGTTTACATTGAAACACTTCGATAGCGACAACAAAGGATACAAATAATAAGCAGAAATGGAATGACACGACACAAAGAGACGACACTATTAAAAGAGAGATGTCTGAAATGGAAATGGAAATGACGAGGATATTAGAAGAGAAACACGGAGATATAAGTACATATTTATTTGCATAATCCTCTGAATTGTGATCTCACAATATCAATTTTTCTCTCTCATATATTCACATGAGTGGTTTCTTCCCGTTTTGGTCAGGAGGATTCCACGGATAACAAATTTCAAACACTTTGGTGAATCTATCATACCTACAAGGATTATCAGCCGAGATCCTCCAAAAACACTTATCACAATCTCCCTCATCCCTGTATTGGTCATATATATCAAACCAGCGAAAATGACCGGGCCAAGAAAAGCCGCAAAAGTACAACGTCGTAATCCAGAAATTGGGTTCGAATGAGAATTCCCAGCTGTCCGTTATGTATTGGACTCCAAGATCCTCGTTCTTGGATTTGCAATGAACTACTAGGGTAGTGCCGTCCGGCAAACCGTTCTCGATCACAACATGTGCTTTACCCCAAACATCTCCCACAAAACTAGATAGCAATAGACAAAAGATAAATATGAGATGAGCGGATGAATCCATGATTGTGCGATATCTATTCTCCAATATCAACATCATTAAGCTATTTAAGGATGAAGAATGGAGGATACTGGATGTCGCCAACTTGCCATAATCGAATATAAGCTTTTACAATGACAATTCTCCTATTAACTTTTACGTTTTTCTGTTTCAGATTGGGATATAAGCTTCCATAAAAGGTTAGCTCTAAATCGGATATAATACCCTTTCATCTTTTCAGTTGGGGGTAAGAATTTCCGTTGTAATTAATTAGTAGTTTAATGGCTCAATTATTGTCAGCGTAACCGACGTGATTTAATGTGGCGTAACGGACAAAACTGACGCGGGATTAATGTCGACGTAACCGACGCGATTTTATATCCCGTAATGGACGTAACTGACGTGGTAGACTGTTTCTTTCCACATATTAATTACTACACAAACAATAGGTTTTATGTGGCGATTTCTCAATGGACGACTACGGGATCGCACAAACGTCATCTATCAGTCTACTGCGGCATTGCCGTCATGTACAGCCGATCAACCTTGACCCGACATTGGTCCACTTTCCACGACGAGCACGGCGGTACGCTCGCCCAACCGGGAATGGGCAAAGCAGTTGAAGAATATCGAAATAAGTCCATCAGTCAAATACCGTTTTTGTACAGTCCACAAGGACCGCGCTCGAGCTCTCCATGCAAGGAGCGATCGCCCTCATTGAACTCCGGGAGGAGTTCCAGCCAATTTGCCTCATATTAGGAGAATTGATGAACGTCGCGTTCTTAATTGCAAATATTACTACTTTTTCTGTTTCTTCCAAATAAGTTTGCCCATTTTTATTGGTGTTGAGTACCTAATTTTGTCGAGAATGCCATCAAATTATACATTGAATCTCGGAATTTCATGGAGTAGATGCCTCACCTTTCAAGTTCATATCTAACATGCGCGTAGCGCATGCGAAGGATCTCGTCGTAGCAGTGAATTAAAGTTGAGTATTAGAGATTCTTTTAATTAGTTAACACTTCATCATGTTTCATATAGCCAAAGATGTTTTCACGTTGTCATACAACATTTTGATCTGCTTGAGTTAACTAGCATAAAATAGTTTCAGTTATATAGACAAAACTACCTAAATGGATTCGACTGTGTGATGGTTTAATTATCTTTATTCTTTAAATTGTTTATGCTAAGTACTCATTTAACATTGGCTTTCCTGTCGTTCCTTTTGGATGTTTGGTGCATCTTAACTTTTTTGTTTTTCTTCCGTAGTTAGCACCAGACCTTGCTTTTACGAATTTTTGGTCAATCACAGATGGGTGTGTTTGTTTCACGGAAAACTGAAAATTTGAAAAATATATTTCGAATAATAAATTCTCGTATCACTTACAAAAATGGAAGAATTCAAAATGTTTTCATCAACCACAGAAATAGTTAGGCACAAATTGTTATCGATAATGAAAACGTTTTCCGTTAACTAATTTTTCTAAGAGATATAATTAATCATTTTTTGGAAAATAGTTTCCAAAATTTTTGAGTTTTTTGTGAAACAAGCGCACTCTTATTAAAAGAAAATTGTGATGTTTACAGAATTACTCGAGCAAAATTAAGAGATATGAATGACTTCGGCTGTAGGCTAATCAATCAACTAGATGTTTCCCTTTGAATGATATTATTCTCATCCGATTGTCATTGTTTCAGTGCTGCTTTTTATGCCCTAGATTCATGACGCAGGGTAGCGATAAACAGGAAATCAATTCCTCAGAATATTCTGAATTCGATTAATGAAAGTCTGAAAATCACAAAGAATGGACGTACTTTATATAGATAGCACTCCAAATTTCATAAAGATAATCTAAATATTACTTAAAAATATCCTAAAGATAGATATTAAGAATCCAATCTAATCAAATCAAATGGAATTCTAATTAAATATTACAATTATAAATATAACTCAATTTCCTAAAATAGAAAAATATATCCGAAAATATATCTAAACGAATCGATCACGTTTCTCCAGTGACATACACGCTAGTTGTCCTCATTTCTCCTTTTCTTCAGAGTAACTCGTCTTCGAGTTCGTCGTATCTAAATTCGCTTCCTCCTGTATTTCCAGTGCCTTTTTATTGGAATGTTGAACACATCACAAAATTCAATCAACTTATCTTTGACACACTTGTCGAGTTTATTCTTCACTTTAACTCTCCGTTTGTCCTTCTAACTCTCAGTCCTCACATTGCCAGAAAAGTAGCATACGTTTCTCTTCAAGCCGTGCACCTTCATTTCGCATGCCTTGTCGCCCATCCTCATGTGCATACGGGGAATTGGCCGAGGAATCCACGATCTATGATTGGACCAAACAAACTTTTCGATGTCTGACATGGGTTTCTTCATGGCCTCCTACGGCCATTTTTCAAGTAGACCTGTGTGACGCCCTAGAAATTCACCTTTGGTAAAGTGCCCGAATTCAATAAAATGGATTGATATTGAAATTCAGTTAGTAAATTATTATGGATCATAAGGACAAAAGAGACGATAATTGGACGAATTTTGGAGCTTCAGTCGGTTTAGATTAGGTTTCGAATTCTTAGTCGCCGGGAATTAGGATTTTAATCCTCGCGCCGAGCCTAATCACGACCGAGCCTAGACTGCAAAATTACTAAATTACCCCTCAATTATTCATATGAGACAAAAAAAAAGTCTTCCCGGTGGATCCCTCACTCTCTCTCTCTCCTACTCTCTCACGATATCTCTCTCCCTATCTGCTCTCTCTCTCTCTTCTCTTTCCCTGTTCTCGGTGGAACACCCCCCCCGATCGACTACTCCTCCTCCCTCTTTCTCCTTCCTCCGGCAATTTTCGCCCCCGCCACCACCGACCACCACCGCCACGACCCTCATCCCTCCCTTGTCGTCACTCCTGACCCCTCCATCGCCGCCATTGGCTGTCGAACGGCCGAGAAACGCCCCGGAAACTCCTGCCCTATTTTCGACCCCGGCACTCGAGACCCATTTCTCCTCCCTCCGACTTCGTGCAACTTCGTCGCCGCTAACCACCACCACACCCGGACTCCCTCGTGTCCTAAGCTTCAAGTGGACCCAGCCTTACCGACCGTCGGCCGCCGGAGGCTCCGGAAAATCTCTCCGAAGCCCTGGTGCCCTATTTTGGACCTAGCTCGGTTTGGTCTTCGATCTGGCCAAATTGGCCGCCACCGTCCCTCACCGCCGCTGCCAATCACCTCCACAGGGTCTCCTCTACCCCCTCGGAGCTCATCGTTGCTGGCCGCCGCGCATGGCACCCGAAAAATGCCACCGACCTCCTCCCCTATTTCGGTGCCGTGAAGACTCGATCTATTTCACCGCCGATCCGCCGCCTCCGGCTGCCCTCCGCTGTGACCACCAGTCCCAATCGACTCCCCCCGACCACTTGGTGCTTCCACCGCCAACCCCCGAGCTGGCCACCGTCTGTCGATCGCTGAACCAGCCGCCTCAACCAAATTGGCCTTGCCTTGTCCCGGTCGAGTGCCCTATTCGGGTCGATTTGCGCGGGCAGTGGCTCTATTTGGCCTGGGCCGGGTGGCCGAGAGTTTGGTCTGAGTGGCTGGATCCGTGGGCCATTTTGGCCCAGAGATTTTGGCCGTGGTCCGAGAGTTTTAGGTCGTCATTCGAGGAAATTGGCCCGTGATCCGCCGTTGCCGTCGCCGTTCGTCGTCATCACGCGCGTCGTCGCCGTTGAGATCGCTTGAGCCGACTTAATTTGTGAGTTGATCCTAATCCTTGTTTAGGGCGCTAATTGTGCCTAGGATTAGTCGTTTAGGCAATTAGAGAATTTAGGTACACGATTGGGGCCAATTTCGATAGAAATTTAGATTAGGTTAAATGGCCGCGATCGATCAGGTTAGCCAGATTGATTGTATTGCATGTGGCTAATTATGATTAGTTGCAATTGATTGATTGTGTTCGATCGCGAGCGATTGATAAGCTAGAGACGAGCGAGCAGAGACGAGCGAGCGATCGACGTCTTCAATCGATTAATTTGGTTAATAAAGTATTATTGTATGAATCGAGCTTTTTGTTGCCTAATCGATTTTGAATGCTCGTGATTGCTTGATGGCCTTGTTGATTTGATCGCTTCGCTGAACTGCCTGTTCGACTGTCTTTTTATCGTATGTGTAATTGATTGCCTGTTTGGGGGTTAATAGCCCTTCTGTGATTGCAGTGTTTAATGTTAGACTGCACATGCATATGACTATGTGGGAAGTCAAAAGATATTTTTAGCATGAAAATGGCCTTCAACCCAATCTTTTACATGCGTGAGTGAGCATCCGGCTTTAATCGAATATAATAAAATGGGTTGGTTGCTGGATGTATTCTATATGGTCATATGAGGAAACGATGATGCTTTTCCTAGCAAGTTCGTACTGTAACAATCGTATAGAACTATACGACTTGCTAGAAACACGACAATTCTGGTTTGGTGTAAACTAGCACGGATGCAGGATTGGTCGAATGCCGGTCGCAGCTTATGATGTACCGACGCCCCGTTTAGGGATGCCTACTTGCTGGTGCCGTGCCAGGTGCACCGGAGACACCTCTTGTAGTAGCCGTTGCCAAGAGAAAAGGGACGTAGCCCGGTCTCACCAATAGAACGCTCGATTACATCAAAGTGCTGGATCGCGTTGTTTGTGGGAGTCACATCACGCCTTTTTTTGCGTAGATCCTCTCATGTGTCGTGGGCATGATCATCGTTAATAAATGGACTTGTGTGATGTCATGTGCGTACTTGTGGATGAGATGCTTATTTGGGTGATTGACTGATTGGCTGGAAGTAGAGTCAAGCATTGAATTATGTGTGGCTGAGGCTGGCAAGTATGCATGTGGATCGTTTTTATATCGTGACTGTAATTGAGTGTTATATGTGGTGATTTGTTATTGTGAGACTTCCGTTAGGAGGCCCGGGCGAATCAGTTTCCTAACCAAGCTTAAGCTTGATTCACTGAGATTTATTCTCACCCCGTCGTGGGATAACATTTTCAGGTCCCAAGTGACGAAACCTCGTGGACGCCAAGGATTAACTTTTGGATTAGTCATCTGAAGTAAGATGAGAAGTTAGTCTTACCTAACTGAGTACACCTGCTAAGATCTTGTCTAGTCACCGCGAAGTATGAGGTTGTATACGTACGGAATTAGTATCGATAGGATTAAGATTTATTTGTGGTGTTTGACTCTTACTATTCTATTCATGTTTGTTTTTATTGTCAGGGTGTTAACACGTTTTTGCATGCTTAAGTAAGTGATAGTTCGATAGTGTGCCTGTAACGCTATCTCTATGACCTCGTGGTGATTTGGCAAGAGATGTCGCGGACTCGAGAATCAAAGCGTGACAACTTGTGAGTACAATCGTTGTAGCTTTTGCTCCAAAAGCATCATGGCAGGAAATTAGACTTCCGTTTGTTTCAGTCGTTGGCTGCAGGGAAGTCCAATGATCCCCCCATAACTTTAAGTATTCGGCCAACCCATATTTGCTTCGAACTGTAATTTTGTTTCCCAGTGACAATTCCGCTTTTCCAAGAATTGTAGTGGTACTCCACATATGGCCCTTCTGGTTTTACTAAATCTTCAGCAATTGCAGATTCTGAAAATAACCCAGACGCATAGGTAGAGCAGCTTGGTTGTTTCTTGGGGCGATAGGAAGACATGGTTGTGTTGTGTCAAAGCGGTATAATTTTTCTACCATAGGATCCTCCGTTGCAATTCCAATGTCAGCTTCGTTCTGCTTTTGGATGGTCCGTGAAACACGTGCATCTTCATTTAAAGGACGAAGATTGATTTTATGCTCCATTTTTTCTCACCTTCGATTCCTCCTCTAATTTCTCAAAAAGATGGTTCTTGCCCCCGACAGGAGGTTCAGAGTCCATGGCGGAAAATTGGGGAAAAGAAGGGTACAAAAAATCTAGCGAGTGGTTTGATTTAACGAGTCTCGTTCACATTAGGTGGAAGTAATCGAACATTTAACATTCGTTTCATCTGTCTCCACATTCGGATGAGCGCTTTTCCTTTTCGACCTCGCCTCAACATTTTCGCCCCGAATTTTACTTGATCGTCCTCATCAATCTCCATGACTTCAAAGAACTCCTCAACCTCCCAAAGCCAATCCAAAAAGTCTTCAATATCAAAATTGTCATTAAAGGTAGAGAGATTAACATTCAATTGAGATTGTTCGGAATATCGTCGAGAACCTACATACCGTCGACCTCCATGAACATGCTTATATCCATCATATATGCGACCTCCATGAATAGGCACATCCTGGAAATCTTCTTCAAAATCCTCAACATAGGCTTGTCGCCTTTGTCGGTGATGTCGATGATTTGCCCTATAATCCATAGCTACTTCGGGATCACGAGGGACAGGAATTCGCTCGGCAGGAAGAACGCCAGGTGTGTGGCTTGGGTTTGCAGACAACCGTTGGGTAGCGACAAGCAAGTCTTGCATCGTCCGTCGGTAGTCTTACAGAGATCGTTGAGTTTCCTCGGCAAACTGGGTAAACACCTTCCACGTAATAGGCTCACCAAGATGGCCCTCAGCTACGGAAGTATATCGATTCACGTTATGAGACATCATCGTCAGCGGTCTTATAGAGTTCATCGAGTTTCCTCGGCAAATTGGGTAAACACCTTCCACGTAATAGGCTAACCAAGATGGCCCTTAGCTACGGAAGTATATCGATTCACGTTATGAGACATCGTCGCTAGGAGAAACCTCGCTCTGATAGCAAATGACGCGGGGTAAGCGATAACAAGAAATTAATTCCAAAGCAATACTGAAATTCAATTGATGATAAAAATGCCCAAAGACAAAAATGCCCAAAAGTCTTTGTGGGCCCCATCAGCTCTCTCACACGTGATCTCTCTCTCTCTCTCTCTCTCTCTCTCTCTCTCACACGTTGGACACCCCCCTCCCGAACGACTCCTCCTCCATCTCTCTCCTTCCTCTAGTAGTTTTGTCCACCACCACTACCGACGACCACCACCACGACCCTCAGCCCTTCCTTGCCGTCACCCCCAACCCCTCCACAGCCGTCGAAAGACATTGGGAGCCGCAGAATCAAGTTAGGAGTCCAGCCCCTGCTTGGATCCCCTGAACCCGAGAACAATCGACCCTCCTCCGGCCTTTTCCGGCGCCACCGCTGCCAACCACCACTACTCCGACATCCCCCAACCTCCCTTTAGCTCCCCCGACACCACCCCACCGGCCGTCACTTGCCAAAACCGCCATAATCAACCCCGAGAACCTCACCGCCCCGTTTTAGAGACCGGTTCCAATTTTCTTTGAACCGTCTGTTTCCGGTGACACCGTCTCTCACCGCCACCTCCAATGACCTGCCAACCCTTCTCCATTATCCCTGAACTCGTGGAGGCCAGCCGCCGCTCGTAGGGCTCAAAAATGACCTCCGACCATGCCCCTATTCTCAGCCGCGCAAAACCCCTATTTCACCGATTCTGTCTCGGGGCTGTTCCGTAGCCTCCGGCAACCCTCAGCCATTGCCACATGTCCCAATTGACTCCCCTTGACCCGTAGGTGAGCCCCCGAGGCTTGATCGACTTTGTCGCAGCCCTTGAGATCGAGAATCGCCGAAAAACAATCTTGTTTTCTTGTTTTGCTCACTGACCGCCACTGGTCACAGTCGCCGCCGCCGTTTACCGGAGCTCCTGTTGCCGGCCACCTATCCCGGTGACCTTGCCGAGCCTCCTTGTGGTGATCCCGAGGTTTTGGGTCGAGTCGTCGCGCAATAAACCCTAGGTTTGTCAAGAACCGCCAGCGTCGCCGCCGTCGCCGTTCATGGTCATCATCTATGCCTTCGCCGTTAGAACTTACGAGAGAGTCAATTTGTGAGTTGACCCTAATCCTTAGTTAGGGCGCTAATTACGCCTAGGATTAGTCTTTTAATCGATTAGGGAAAATTTAAGTAAATAATCAAGGTCAATTTTGATAGAAATTGGGATTAGGTTAAATGGTCGTGATCGATTAAATTAACTGGATTGATTGAATCGTCTGTGGCTATTTGTTGCTAGGTGATTATTGATTGAATGATTGGTTGTGATTGATCGCAAGCGAGCGATAAGTTAGAAAAGAGCAAAAGAGCGAATGATCGATCGACGTCTTAAATCGATTAATTTTGTTAATAAAGGATTATTGTACGAATCGAGCTTTTCGTTGTCTAATCGGTTTTGACTACTTGTGATTGCTTGGTGACCTTGTTGATTTGGTTGTTTTACTGAAATATCTATTTGATTGTCATATTTGTCTTTTGAGTAATTGGTTGTCTGTTTGGGGGTCAGTCGCCCTTTTGTGATTGCAGTGCCTAATATTATTCTGCATATGCATATAGCCATATGTGAAGTCAAAAAACATATTTTAGCATGAAAATGGCCTTCGGCTGAGACTTTTATATGTCTATATGAGCATTCGGCCTTAACCAAAGATAATGAAATGGGTTGATTGCTGGATGTTTATTGTGTGGTCATATAAGGAAACGATGATGATTTTCCTGACAAGTTCGTACTGTACCAATCGTATAAAACCAAACGACTTTCTAGAAGCACGACAATTTTGGCCCGGTGCTAACTAGCACAGATGTAGAATTGGTCGGATGCCGAATGCAGCTTGTGATGGACCGACGTCTCGTTTAGGGATGCCTACTTGCTGGTGTTGTGCCAAACGCACCAGAGACACCTCTTGTAGTAGTTGTTGCCGAGAGAAAAGGGACGTAACCTAGTCCTGCCGATAGAACGCTTGATTGCACTAAGGTGTTGGATCGCGTTATTTGTGAGAGTCAAATCACGCCCTCTTTCACGTAGATCCTCTCATGTGTCATTGGCACGATCATCATTAATAAATGAACTTGTGTGATGTCTTGTGTGTACTTGTGGTGAGATGCTTGTTTGGATGATTGACTAATTGGCTGTGAGTTGAGTCAAACATTACATTGTGTGTGGCTGCAGCTGGCAATTATGCTTGTGGATGATTATTATATCACGGATGTACTTGAGTGTTTTATGTGGTTATATGATCTTGTGCGACTTTTGTTAGGATGCCTTGGGCGAATTAGTTTCCTAACCAAGTTTAGACTTGATTCATTGAGATTTATTCTCACCCTGTTGTAGGATAATATTTTCAAGTCCCAAGTGATGGAGCTTCGTGGACGCCGATGACTAGCCATCGGATTAGTCATCTAAAGTAGATGGGAAGTTAACCTCACCTGACTGAGTAACCTTCTAAGATTTTGTCTAGTCACCTCGAAGTATGGGGTTGTGTACGTGCGGAAGAAGTATCGATAGGATCAAGATTTATATGTGGTGTTTGACTCCTGCTTTTCTATCCATGTTTATTATTGCTGTTAGGGAGTTAAAACGTCTCTACATGCGTAAGTAAGTGATGGTCGGTAGTGTGCCTGAGACGCTATCTTCATGACCCCGTGGCGATTTTGTAGGGATGTCGTGGGCTCGAGAGTCGGGGCGTGACACTCCCGCTCAATATGGTATTAGAGCAAGGTCAGCCTGATCCATCTTGTCATTGACCTGGAGTAATAAGGAGCGCTGGAATTTGGTATAGTTAGTAGAATCGAAAGCTTTTGCATGTGCTTGTTACCTATTTTTCTTTTGATTGATTGCTAGTGATCTCATTATGCGTTTTTTGGGGTGTACAAAACTCCGTAAGTTACATGTATAATGAGCAACCGTAATGAAGAGGTGTCTAGTGGAAGGATAGCTCAGAAAGATCCTAGGGTGGAAGGGATCCTGCAGACATTGAACACTTTGGAAGATGTAGTTGGATGGCAAGTGAGTAGTCAAGTTAATGATACCACCGCTTCGAGTGAAAACTTGTTGATTGAAAATGAGAAAGGTGTGCGGCTGATACTCAAGTTGATGGAGAGGTTTCTAAGCCTCGAGCCACCGAAGCTTAGGGAAGTAAGGGACTCAGAGGATGCAATCTTGTAGATTAAGGAAATCGTGAAGGCGTTCGCCGTGCCAGAATGTTCCGAAGAGGATAAGGTAACGCTAGCCATTAACCAACTACAAGGTAGCACTAATGCATGGTGAAAAGCCACATGAGGAAAAATCTTCCCCGAAGGTATGGTCCCGGTGTAGGATTCCTTCGTTGAAGTCTTTAATGGTAAATACTTTTTGGATTGTAGGCGAGAGAAAAATATGGTTAAATTCTTACAGCTTCGACAAAACCAAATGACAGTAGAGCAATATGAGGCGAAATTCACCGAGCTTTCAGAGTTTGCATCATGGACGATTCGAGATCCTATGAATAGGATGAGAAGATTTCGTGAGGGATTAAAGCCTGATATTAAGAATCAACTGGTGCCGTTGAAACTTAAGAGTTTTAGCGAATTGTATAAAAGGGCTCAATCTGTAGAGAGAAGCATGACTGATAGAGTAATCGTGTCTAGCTCACGATTTGAGCCTTCTTTCAGGAATAATTTTTTGTTAGAGAAGAGGCCAATGTATGCCAACAAGTATCACATCTTGTCTAACCGGATGAGTGCAATCAGGAAGCCGATGTACCGCCAAAGTGAGAAGTGTCGCCTGAAGCATGGGTTCGGTCCCTGCCCATTTAGATGAGGAGAATGCTTTAAATGTTATCAGCCGGGACACCAACTGAAGGATTGTCCGATGAGAAATAAGACAGATCAAGCATCGCTACCGCAATAAGGACAAGCTCGAGAAGATGTTCAGTAAAACACCTAGGATTGACTCTATTAAGAGTAGGGTGACTTTTGAGTTAAGATGCTTTAGTATAGATTAGCAGTGTCTAGTCGAGCTTGACAAGACCTTTTTATGGATAAGATTTATGGCTATCAGTTTGTATTAAGACAACTAGTATTTTGTGGATTGCATAAGTTTGAAGTGTTTTTTTACTCTGATTGCCTTAGCTGTCACTTTCTTTGGATCCTAATTTATGACTAAAGGAATATGCGCAGAAGAACGAGCGTGAGATGTGAGATTGAGCTCTAAGATGTGGTGAACTCTCAAAGAGTCAAAAGGTATGAATTGATAAGAAACGATGTGAAGGCATGTAACGTGTGTCGTATGGTGACGATGATCTCTCTACACATGCTTAAATATGGATTTAAAAGTGAAAACACGTTTATGAGTGCATTGTGTTGTATTTCGGATGATGGACAGAAGATTATGGATGAATCGAGATGTCATGGGTAAGTAAGACTTATGTGCCTTAAAGAATTGATGAAGTTGATGAAGGTTGGGTCATACCTTCGAATTCCGATCGAAGAAGGACTTGCAGTATGTCAAAGGCAGTATTTGAATGACTTAAGGCCCGTGTGGTTCAGTCGACTAGTAACCTAATAAGGTCATGATGAAATGTACACTACCTGAAGACTGTAATTAATGAAACCTTAGACATGTGCATGGAACAAAGATGGTAAAGACGAATAAGGAACATTCGTAATGATAGTCTGAGGGTGCACGACATGGTAGGGTCGCCAGTTAGATGCACAGACTATCGAGTTTGACGATACCCCAGAGTAAGATTAAGATTGCGAGATGTGACAATTGAGGAATGTTAGTTAACAGAGTGGCGCATCAGAAGCATGGTAGAGCCACATGATTTCTTGGAATGATGACTTTAACGGTCTTGCTTTTGATTAAATATAAAACCGTTCAGAACTTACCACAGTCGTTTTGGCATTGGTCTAAATAACTCGTGGAGACATCAAGATTTGAGATAAGGTTACTAAGATGTTGATAGAAAAACTGTTATGGCCAAGTGAAGGGTTAAGATTTGGGGTGTCGATAAGTCAAATCACAGCATTACAAGCCTAAGTGAACTGCTCATGTAGTTGGAGATTCTTGAGTAAAGGTGGGAAAAGATTACAATGGATTGGTAATGAAACTTCTAAAAAGTCGAGGGATAAATGACTTAGTTTGGAGTATAGTAAGCTGATTGACGATGCATGTTCAAGATATAACAGTGTGAAGAGATTCATACCAAGTGAAGAGATTCAACTTGGTATGAGTGTGATGCCCTTAGACATAAGGCCGATCTAAGCTTAAGACTCGAACTACTCGCGAACAACGACCAAGGGTTGAGGAAGCCACCGAGAGTTAGAGGTCACCCTCGACGTGGATGATGGCCTAATTTGCCAGTCGGTTGTGCTATTGATTAAGGGTCGACCGTATGGCGATCTTAAATCAAGCATGGATCGAATTGGGTTGATCTCGCTCAGCTGTAAGTCAATCATAGGATCACCCTGAAGTCGATCAGGGATTGATTCGTGGCATGATTCACGAGCTGGTATTGATCGATATTCAGGATGGCCGTGGACCCAGTGAGGAATGACTTGTACTAGAACCCCGTACCAGCCACACACTAGTTAAGAATTAGCTACCCTAGATTATGTGAGGTGTTGTTGGAGGACTACGAGTCGATTTGAACCAATCCTGCATCAACTTGAGTTGGTCATGAGAGGTGATCTTGACAATGTTCGATTGTACCATCGGTCTAGGAACGGGTGATCCCAATCCTAAATCGGGATATTTGAGGTGGTCCTCAACTCACCAGTTGCTTGTGAACTGACTTTGTTCGACGGAATGGATGGCCTGACCCTCAGTTGGATCTGGCATTTGAGTTCGATGCTTCTTCAGATATTTCAAGAGTTGACAAGTGGTGATTTTAAATCTCAAAGCGTTGAAGAAGAGGCAAATTATTAGTCGACCTTCTCCATGTAAACAGAATGCCCAAATTGCCATTAGTGCAAGCCGTGATTGACCTCTATGGAACAAGAAGAAAGGCAGCGTTGAACTCTACTCGTTGGAAGTAAGAAATGGTCATTTGATTCGTGGGAATGGTTAGTTACTGCGGTTACTAAAATAACCAACAGTTGGTTGGGACAGCAAGGTCAGATGGTCACAGTTGAGTTGAATCCTTAAAGTCGGATGATTCAACCTGTTTAAACAAATTGTGAATATGGAATTGTGTCAAATTAGTAGTCAATGATTGTAAGTTATAGTCCGACTTGGATTTGATAGTCGTCTTATGGTTTCGGTGCACTGAGTGCAGAAAAAGATTGTTGTGAAGCGAGTATGGTATGAAATGTGGGAAAAAACAAAAAACACAAAACAAAACTGCAGTTCAGTACGTCCTGTTAACTGTAGACGGAAGGTCAGTCCGAAAGGATAATTCATAGTTTGGAGGACATGTTGGAGGCATGCGTTTTAGATTTCAAGGTAATTAGGAGGAACGGTTACACCTGGTGGAGTTTGCCTAACTAGCAATTACCAGCATAGCACTAAGATGATGCTTTTCGAGGCGATGTATGGCAGAGCGTGCAAGACGCTTGTTTATTAAAAAAAAAGTAGGTGGAACAGTCGATTGACGCTATCAAGGTTATTGGAGACAAACTGAGAACAGTTCAGAGCCGTCAGAAAAGTTACGCCAATAGGAAGCGAAGACCTTTCAAATTTCATATGGGCAATTATGTCTTTTTGAAGGTGTTGCCTATAAGAGGGACATCTCATTTTGACAATAAAGGAAAGTTAAGCCCAAGATATGTCGGACCTTTCAAGATTTTGAAAAGAATTGAAAATTCAACGTACCGCCTTGCGTTGCCGCCGAGACTTACTCAAGTTTTTAATGTCGCACATGTGTCGATTTTAAAGAAGTACGAACTGTACCCCACTCAGGTGTTGAGTTATGAGGAAATTGAATTGGGTGGGCAAGCATTGTACGTGGGAAGTCTAGTTAAGATTGTAGCTAGGAAACAGCAAGTATTCCGAAAAAAGAATTTTTCCGTTGGTCAAAGTAATTTAGTAACACCATGGAACTGAAGGAACTATTTGGGAAAAATTGATGAAGTTATGAGGCTGGATATCATTATTTGTTTGAAGGGTTGTAGCAATACTTCAATTTTGATGACGAAATTTCCTAAGTGGGAGAGTTGTCACACCTTGGAAATTTGACTTTGGTAAAGTACCTAAATTCAATAAAATGGATTAATATTGAAAATTCAGTCGGTGGATTATTTTAAGGTTGTAAGGATTTAAGAGACAATATTGAATGAATTCTAAAGCTTCAGTCGGTTTAGATTAGGTTTCGAATTCTTAGTCGCCGCGAATTAGGATTTCGATCCTCGCGCCCGAGCCTAATCCCGACCAACCTAACCCATGAAATTGCCAAAAACACCCCTTGTCCAATGTACTAAATTTTTGTTCAGCCTCGATTTATCAATTTACTAAAATGCCCCTCAATTATTTGTGTATAAGACAACAATGCCCAAAGACAAAAATGCCCAAAAGTGTTTGTGGGCCCCACCACCTCACCCATCAGCTCTCTCTCAAATGATCTCTCTCTCTCTCACGGTGGACACCCCCCTCCCGACCGACTCTTCCCCCCTCTTCCTCCTTTCTCGGGCGATTTTGTCCACCGCCACCACCAATGACCACCGCCACGACCCTCAGCCCTTCCTTGCCGTCACCCCTGACTCCTCCGCAGCCGTCAACGGCCATCGGGAGCCGCGAAATCAAACTGGGAGTCTAGCTCCTGTTTGAATCCCTTGAACCCGAGAACAGCCCCCTCCTACGACTGTTTTCGAAGCCACCGCCGCTACCCACCACCACTCTGACATCTCCCAGCCTCCCCTCAACTCCCCCAACACCACCCCACCAGTCGTTGCCCACGGGAACTGACATAATCAGCCCCGAGAACCTCACTGCCCTGTTTTGGAGACCGGTTCGAATTTTCTTCTATCCGTCCGATTCCAGCGACACCGCCTCTCATCGCCACCTCCAACGACCTCCTAAGACCCTTCTTCATCATCCCTGAGCTCGTGGAGGCCGGCTGCTGAGAGTGAGACCTAGAAAAGACCTCCGACCACGCCCCTGTTCTTGGCCGTGCGAAACCCTTGTTTCGCCGATTCTGTCTCGCGGTTGCTCCGCCACCTCCGGCTGCTCTTAGCCATTGCCATCGGTCCCGATTGACTCCCCTCATCCCATAGGTAAGCCCCCGAACCTTGGCCAGCTTTATCGCGGCCCTTGAGATCGAGAATCGCTGGAAAACAATCCGATTTTCCTGTTTTACTCACTGGCCGCCACTATTTACAGCCGTCGCAGCTTGCCGGAGCTCCTGTCCCGGTGACCTTGTCGGGGCTCCTCATGGTGTTCCCAAGGTTTTGGGTCGAGTCACCACGCGATAAACCTTAGTTTTGTCGAGAACCGCCGTTGTCGCCGTTCGTGGTCGCCGCCTATACTATCGCCGTTGGGATTGACGAGCGAGTCAATTTGTGAGTTGACCCTAATCCTTGGTTAGAGCACTAACTGCGCCTAGGATTAGTCGTTAGTCGATTAGGAAAAATTTAAGCACACGATCGGGGCCGATTTAGATAGAAATTGGGATTAGGTTAAGTGGTTGCGATCGATTAAATTAATCAGATTGATTGAATCGTCTATGGCTATTTGTGCTAGTTGATTATTGATTGATTGATTGATTGGGATTGATCGCGAGCGAGTGATAGGCTAAAAGCGAGTGTGCGATCGACGTCTTAAATCGATTAATTTTGTTAATAAATTATTATTGTACAAATCGAGCTTTTTGTTGTCTAATCGACTTTGACTGCTAGTGATTGCTTGATGACCTCGTTGATTTGGTTGTTTTACTTAAATGTCTATTTGACCGTCCTATTTGCCTTTTGAGTAATTGGTTGTTTGTTTGGGGATTAGTCGTCCTTCTGTGATTGCAGTGCCTAATATTAGTCTACATATGCATATGGCCGTATGTGAAGTCAAAAGACATATTTTAGCATGAAAATGGCCTTCGGCTGAGACTTTTTTATGTCTATATGAGAATTCGGCTTTAACCAAAGATAATGAAATGGGTTGATTGCTGGATGTTTATTGTGTGGTCATATGAGGAAACGATGGTGATTTTCCTAGCAAGTTCGTACTGTACCAATCGTATATAACCATACGACTTACAAGAATCACGATAATTCTAGTCCGGTGCTAACTAGCACGGAGCAGGGTTGGTCTGATGCCGATCGCAGCTTGTGATGGACCATCACCCCGTTTAGGGATGTCTACTTGCTGGTGTCGTGCTAGGCACACCGAAAACACCTCTTGTAGTAGTTGTTACCGAGAGAAGAGGGATGTAGCCCGGTCTTGCCGGTAGAACGCTCAATTACACTAAGGTGTTGGATTGCGTTATTTGTGAGAGTCGAATCACGCCCTCTTTCTCGTAGATCCTCTCATGTGTCGTTGGCACGATCATCATTAATAAATGGACTTGTGTGATGTCCTATGCGTACTTGTGGTGAGATGCTTGTTTGGATGATTGATTGATCGGCTGTGAGTTGAGTCGAACATTGCATTATGTGTGGCTGCAGCTGGCAAGTATACTTGTGGATGATTATTATACCATGGATGTACTTGAGTGTTTTATGTGGTTATATAATCTTGTTAGACTTTTGTTAGGATGTCTTAGGCGAATCAGTTTCCTAATCGAGTTTAGGCTTGATTCACTGAGACTTATTCTCACCCCGTCGTGGGATAAAATTTTCAGGTCCCAAGTGATGGAACTTCGTGGACGCCGATGATTGGCTATTAGATTAGTCATCTGAAGTAGATGGGAAGTTAACATATCCTGACCGAGTAACCTTCTAAGGTTTTGTCTAGTCACCCCGAAGTATGGGGTTGCGTATGTACGGAAGAAGTATCGATAAGATCAATATTTATTTGTGGTGTTTGGCTCTTGCTTTTCTATCCATGTTTGTTATTGCTCTTAGGGAGTTAAAACGTTTCCGCATACGTAAGTAAGTGATAGGTCGGTAGTGTGCCTGGGACGCTATCTTTATGGCCTCGTTGCAATTTGGCAGGGATGTCTCGGGCTCGAGAGTCGAGGCGTGACACCGAGCAGTGGGATACACATGTCGGGGGCGCTGCCCCCGAACCCCCGCATCCCGCGCGCATGAATCGCATGTCGTCGGATAACACTTTGGTTTCTCTAAACTCATGTGGGCGTACCCGATGTAAGAAACAAGGGCCCTCAAAGTATTCGCCAACTCCAACAAACGCTTCCTGCACAACTATTAACGAGTAGAGAACGAATAAGTAGAAGCTTAGCTGATGAGTTCTTCATTGTGGCATACATTGGTCCAATATCAATATCATTTAGCTATTTAACGATGGAAAGTGGAAAATATCTGATCTTGCCACCTTGCCATAGTTAGAGTGTCAAACGAACGGGTCGGGTTTGATCTGATTTATATTGACTCATTTAACCAGTGTTGACCCATTTTCATAGAGTGCAATGACCCATTCCTGACCCAACCTGTATTGATAGTTTTATGTTTAACCAAATCATGGAATATTTATTTCGTACAATTGAAATATTTTTAATTTTCTGAAAAATTTTACAATTTTTTATATTTAACTTAAATAGGTTTTTTAATTATTACACGTTGCTCTCCATCCGCCGCCACCGCTGCCCATCGCCAGCTTAAATGTATGAGGTAGGAATACGAGAATGTTGTACAAGCCATAAGAGACCATCAAAAAATTGTAGTCACATGTTCACACAAACTGAGATTACCGGAGTAAGCAACCATCGGACTACACCCTTCGACCTTTAGTGCATTCTCTCTGAAAGATCTCAATGACAGCTGAGTCATTCTTGAATGATCTCGCTCCTCTTCGCATGAACATAGTCAGACCAACAACACCATTTGTCTTCTTTCCAAAAGCCTCTTTGATTTCACCTCCAAACTTCATATTACAGTAGATTCTTGCTTGGCACCTCAAGAGCACAGTACCCTACCTTTCGACGATTCCGACGGGAAGTGCTTGTATTGGACCTCACCTTCGACGAGAGTGTCGTACATGGAACTCATGAGCCATGTGTGGCCTTCTTGAGGTCAGTCCGCAAAGTGTACGTCCTTGGCGGGCAAGCGGCTGCTGGCGGGCCACGAAGGCAGCCGGCAGTGACTGCAAGCGACAACAGGCGGGCAGTGACAGGCTTTCCAAAATAAAATAAAAGATAAAAAAAAATATAAACAATTGAAGAGATGCGAACAAGCTAGCTCGAACCTCGGTCATTAAAAAAAAAAGAGAGAGAAATGAGTTAAAACTCATATCTGAATTGACTTTATATTTTATCATTATCCTGTGGTGTTATTGTACATTCTTTTCATAGCTTCGGGACAATACAGATGATAATTTGTCAATAAGAAACCAGCTGTCAGCCTGTAATGATATGGCAGATGACCTTTCCGTTTTACAGAGAGATATAATAAAGTCAATTATAAGTTGGTTGTAGGTTTATTGTAAGATCTTTAAGCACTCAACGACCGTAGGATGTTCGCACCCAAACACAGTGAAATCAGATATTGCCACATCATTCACGAGAGGGATAAGGATGAATCGGTGATCTGTTGACACCAAAGGGGTTATGGCATCCCCATCAGGTGTATCAATATCCATCGGGTCCCAAGCGGGGATATTAGGAACCCCAGGTGTCCCCTCAAATCCTCTAAGCGGACCAAAGAGATCCATCCCATCACGAAGATACCAGGCCTTAAAGAGGTGTGCCACCAGATGTGGCATCCCTTCATCGACCCATATCGTCGTGATGTGACGTTCCCACATCTGGTCCGTACCTGGTACCGGATGGAGACTGATATCAAGTGATGAGTGGGTGGGGGTACCGAACCGCACCGGCCTCTCCATTACTTCGGACCTGAAAAATTGTCCCACGACGGGATGAGAAATTAATCTCAGTGAATCAAGCCTAATCTCGGTCAGGACATTGATTCGCTCAGAATGTCCTAAGCACCACAAAAAGTCACAAGATTTCAATAGATATATATATATATATATATCAATCAAAATAAATCTATCAAATCTACAACCAACAGAAGCACAACCACTTAGGCATACACAAGTCCATTATTAAACAATGACCCACGCGACTGGCGTGATAGATACATCAATAGTGCGATCTCGCACTCTTCTGGCAAAATCAGGCTACGTCCACTTTACCCTCTCAGCGACGGCTACTACAAGCGGTGTATCCAGTGCACCTGGCACGGCACTGCAAGTAGCCATTCCTTAAAAAGGAGCTTCGGTCCATCACAAGCTGCGACCGGCATCCAATAATCCCTTAAAACCGTACGACTGGCACGGGGCATGGATTATCGTGCTTTTGACAATTCGTGAATTTCTATACAATCTGTACAGCACAAGTACCCACAGTACAATGCGAACTTGCCAGGTAGCGTCATTGATCCTTTAAATGACCACACAAATTGCATTCGGCAATCAACTCATTGAATATCTTGCATTAATGCCAAAATCCACAAGAAATACAATCAACTCGGCCCCAAGGCCCACAATACTCCCAATTGAGCATTTCAGCCAAGCAAACAAACCAATCAAGCAATTCACGCACTCTCGAGTAATCAACTTAACCCGGCAATTTCAAGCTCAATTCATATTAAAAATCTTAATTCTCAATCAAATTATAGCAATCAATCGTTCGCTCGTCTCTAACTTGTCACTCACTCGCGAACAACTCAATCAATCAATTAATTGATAAATTACCACAAATAGCCACAGACAAAAAATCGATCGACCATATATCCTATCCATGGTTTCTATCTAAACCGGTCCCGATCGAATTTTTTTTTTACAATAAATAAATAAATAAAACTAATTCTAAGCGCAATTAGCGCCCTAATCAAGGTTTAGGGTCAACTCACTATGTGAGTTAGCTCGATCGGCGACGGCGGCAACGGCGGCTGCGGCGGCCGCGGCGGCGATAAAACTAAGGTTTATTCCGCGGCGGACCGAGCTCAAACTTCGGCGACACCCCGAGGGAGTCCGGCGAGGTCGCCGGAACAGATGGCCGGCGGCGGAGCTCCGGCGATCGGCGGTCGAAGGCCTGAAACAGTAAACAATGGTATACTCAACCGGCAAACTCTATTGTTTTTGCCTTTTTTCGACGACACGGGCCGGGACAAGGCCGGCCAAGGGTCGGGGGCTCACCCAGGGATCGGTGGAGGTCGGCCGGGACAGGTGGACGGCGGCGGGAGGCGGCCGGCGACGGCGGACAGCCACAATCAGTGGCTGCCCTATTCGGCACCGAAACAGGGGTTTCGATCGGCGGCCGTTTCCAGCGGTCACGCGCGGCGACCGGCGGAGGTGAGCTAGCCAGCGGTAGAAGGGACTCAGGTGAGTCGTCTAGCGGTGGCGGTGAGACACAGCGGCGGCTGTGGTGGCCGGATCGAAGACCGAAATGAACCGAGCTCGAAACAGGGCATCGGAACTTCAAGGCCTGATTCCGGTGACTCCAGCGGCAGACGGTCGGCGACGAGGGGTTGGATCGGTCGAGGGGAAGTCGAGGGTCTGCGTCGGTGGCGGTGGTCAGCGTCGGTGGCGGTCGCAGCGGCCGGAGAAGGCCGCGGGGTTCTCGAGTCCGCTGACCCGAAAACAGGGGAGACTTCGGCCGCGGTTTTCTTCGGCTGATCGACGGCGACGGCGGCTCGGTCGGGGTCAAGGCGGCGGCGGGGAGTGGCTGCCGGTGGTGAGGCGTAGGTCGCGAAAAACGGCGACGAACGGAGGAGAATCGATCGGCAATGAGGGGGGGTCGTCGGTCCACAATGAAGAACAGAAGAAGAAGAAGAAGAAGAAACGAAGAAAGAAGAAGAAAGAAAAAAAAAAGAAGAAGAAGAAGCGGCATATGGATGAGACGGTTTATTGGGCAGAGAGATGGAGGCCCACCTTGACTTTCAAGGTAACCATTAAATTTTTTTTGTCTTACTCACATAAATAATTGGGGGTAAAACGGTAATTTTGGCGCGTCGGGACTGAAAAGAAATTTTTGGTGTACTGAACGAAGGGTAATTTCGGTAATTTCACTGGCCAAGCTCGGTCAGAGTTAAGCTCATTTGTGAAAACGGCAATTCAAAAATCGCCGCGGATTAATTTCGAAACTCAATTCGAAATAATCTAAAGTTCAGAATTCGTCCAAATTTTCGTCTCTTCAGTCCTTATAGTCCAAAATAGATGTCGACTATGACTATATATTCATATCATTTAATCGACTTCCGGCGCTTACAAAGATTTAATTTCCAGGACGTCACAAAATGTGATCCATATGATGTTATAATAACGGTTTAATAATTATTTCATATTATAATTAATTTATATTGGTTACGAAAATATACAATTGAAGAGATGCGATTCTGAAGTGTTTTGATGGAAGACACCTCTCAAAAAGGCACATCTTGGATAACGTTTTAAGTTTAAAAGAAGTCGGGTCCATCCTATCAACAAACAGATGTAACATAAAATGAACGTCAGTTTTGTATTCTTTTCTCCATCGTTAAAATAAGGGAGAGAAATCAGATTCTTCATCGTCTCCATTTTCTGCATCGATTGTTCTTGAAGAATCGCTATGGACAAAGGTATTTGTTCATACTTATTGATCACGAAAATCATGAAGATCAAAGGTCCGTCATGATTAATTTTCTGCATGAATTTTTACGTTTAATCGCTTACAAAAAGAGAGTTGAGTTACCCACCCACGCATGACCGAGTTGGTTAAGAGATGGATTATTCCTTATTAGATCTCTGGTTCAAATCTCTCAACTCGCGCTCTGTGACTTAAGTGGGGCTCGCGGCTAGTGATTGTCGTGCTAGTCCCCTCGAGAAATAGTCGAGGTGAGCGCAAGTTGGCCCGAACCTCGGTCATAAAAAAAAAAAAGAGAGAGAGAGAGAGATGAGTTAAAACTCATATTTGAATAGGCTGTATATTTTACCATTATCCTGTGGTGTTATTGTACATTCTTTTCATAGCTTCTGGACAATATAGATGATAATTTGCCAATTAGAAACCAGCTGTCAGCCTGTAATGATATGGCAGATGACCTTTCCGTTTTACAGAGAGAGATAATAAAGTCAATTATAAGTTGGTCGTAGGTTTATTGTAAGATCTTTAAGCACTCAACGGCTGTAGGATGTTCGCACCCAAACACAGTGAAATCAGATATTGCCACATCATTCACGAGAGGGATAAGGATGAATCGGTGATCTGTTGACACCAAAGGGGTTATGGCATTTCCCAAATAGGTCAACTACAAGAGAAGTATAATGTCTAATGCGGAGATTGCTTTCAACGAAGAGAAGCCAGCTCCATATTTCCACGATTTTATTCAATTTCATGTTTCTTTTTTCTTTTTCCTTAATTTAACTTACCCCTCCACAGTGATCAAATGAGAATTGATAAGAGGCTCGTGGCGGAAGAAGACGAGCAGCAGCGACGAAATGATCTGGATGAACACAGATAAGATTGGCGTAGATCGAACGCAAAGTGAGATTGCACCGCGATCAAACAAAAGAGAGAGATGCTTGACTTAGCTTATTTGTTTCCGTCAAAGTCCACCAAGCGAGAGGAGGATATTAGAAGGAACACAAACAAAAGAATACTGAAACGATCCTTATTCCATCTGAACTGTGATAAAGCAGTTCACAACATCATCTTTCTCACCCACACATTTAGACGAGAGGATTCCTCCCTAATTTCGCAGAAGGATTCCATGGAAAACAAATATCAAAGTCTCCAGTGTTTTCATTGAACCTACAAGGACCGGTGGACGAGATCTGCCAAACACACAAGGAGCACTGATCTTGGTCTCTTTTTTGCACATATATGTCAAACCACTTGAATTGACCCGGCCATGCAAAGCTGCAAAAGAATAACGTATTGCCAATGATATTGGGCTGGAAGGAGAATTGCCATTTGCTTGCTATGTTCTGGACTCCGAGGTCATCGTCCTTCGATTTGCAATGGACTGTTAGAGTAGCTCCACCAGGTAAATTGTTGTCGATCTCGACATATGTCTTCTTGCCCCAAACATCTCCTGCATAATTAGTTAGCAATAAAGAACAAATAAACAGGAGCTTAGCTGATGAATTCATCATTGTCGTCTATCGTTGCTCCGACAACAACATCCTTCTGCTATATATATGGATGAAAAATGGAGTACATCGGATTTTGCCAGCTTGCCACAACTATATTACCTTTTTTATTTTATTTTTTCTCCTTTATTTACTTTGGAATAAGAATTTGATGTGGCGCCAAATCAAGTATAATTATCATGTGTATAGCTAAATCAAAGGAAAGAGAATAAAGGCCGCATTGTTGTAGCTGCTGTCTAGAAAATTATACGATTACACTTTGCAAATGCCATGTATAATGTTTTCACCTATCTTTTTTCAAAAAACAAAACGTATGAAACGCTAGGAAATGCTAGACATATTGAGAACTTTTACTCACATGAGACGTATCAAAACATTAAGGGTCTTTGAAAAAAAAAAGTGACGTTGATAGACAGTATTTGACTTGTTTAAACGCCAAAAGGAAACCATTGCAAAATCCGATTTTGATTTGGTGAAAAAGTTCTACGAAACGATGCTTAGTAAATTAACTTTATGTTTGTTCTCCAAGAAGCTAAGACTTATTGGTTTTCTATTCCAAATCTATGGCAACTAGGTAATCCTGCTGCCATTTGGATAGATACCAGAAAGAGGGAAAGTGACATAAGGAAGTTGTCTTTCAGCAGTAAGCATTTGCTACCTACCCATTTTGTCCCGATTTGGATTCAGGTAACCTTTTTCAAAAGGTAATTCTGCATACAAATTTAGTTCACACGATTTGGGTGCACTCGAAAAATCATAATTGCTCTCCAAGAACAGATAAATTATTTGTAATAGAAATCTGCAACTTACCATATAACGAGAAAGATCATCTTTAATGTTATTGATAGAATATCCAATTAGGCATGGATTTGAGTTCAATCGTTAATCTTAGTATTACAAATTAAAAATTGACTCAAATACTAGAGAAATATTTCAAAATTTGATTGATATATCCACTTTCTTGATTTACATTAATTGGTATATTCATTTTACTCATTTGATTTGAATTATTTGATTCTCATATTTTTTTAGAATATATGTGTCGCGTGATATAATCTCGAAAATTCTAAAAGATTTACATTCATTCATTTTCTGTAGTTGAAAATTGCCTAACATTTCAAAAAAAAAAAGCATCATGTAGATAATTGCATATCTAATACTTTTTGTATATAATTAGGTTAGATTGCATTTTGGGATAGAAATTGCATTTTTAGATAAAATTTTATGTCTAAAATAATATATATTAATGTATTAGGGTTTAGATCAATTTAAACTCTAAAATATGCAAGATAAATATTATTTTGGCATACTTCTATTTTAGGAAATAAATTCATCCGAAAAAAAAAATAACCACATTGCCACATCATCATGCATTTGCATCGTCATTTGCCATACCATATAGAGTCAGAACGCAGGATCGTTGATCTCAAAAATAGAAGAGAAATTAATAGAGAAGATTAAAATCGATGTCTTTTATATTGGTTAGTCCAATAATTTATGGCACGTTCAATAAGAAAAACACTAATGATATAATATATTAATTCAAGAATGGTATATAAGATAGCAACAGTTATTATAAGCACAAACAACATTAATTACTTATGATTAAAGTATGTATGAAATAATTGATCAACAGATATATCTAGAAACCGGTCATAGAAATCAATAAACTCAATCACAAGTAATAAGCAATATTGGATATAATGTATTATAGAAATGATAAACTGGATGCGGAGATAAGTCGTATATATGAAAAGAAATATCATAAACCACCAGTAAGGAGGCATAGCCCACACAATCTGGGGTATATTACTAAAATTTAAAAATACTCAGTCACAAGTAATAAGCAATGTTGGATATAATATATTATAGAAATGATAAACTGGATGCGGAGACAGGTAGTGTATATGAAAAGAAATATCATAAACCACCGGTAAGGAGGTAGAGCCTACACAATCTGGGGTATATTACTGAAATTTAAAAATGCAAAGTGAATTGTGTGAGGTTAGTCCAGGAGAGCAGACCACAAATCAATCTTCACTAGGAGCTGTATGTATGCAAGATTAAGAAAATAATAAGAACCCAATGCCTAAGACACCAACAGGAGACAGAGCCTACCGATTCTGGATTGTAATAAGCAAAAGATGGAGAAATATATACATTTATTGATATAAACAAGAGATTACACAAGGAAAAGTAGAAAAGATCTGTCTGTGCATACAAGCGCAGAAATATGAAAAAATTCAAGGAAAACAAAAAGGTAAAAAGCTTATGGATTAGGATCCGGTTGTTTGTAGAAAGGATCTTCAAGGTTTTAGAAAAATAGAAAGGTTCCCCGTTGAAGGTCGGCTCTGGGTAAGAAAGAGGGAGCTTCGAGGGAGAGAGTGACCTTCGGAAGTGATGGAGAGAAAGGATGAGTGTGTATGATGCTTGAGTCCTTCCGAAGTCCTGCTCTATTCATTGGAGAGTGGGGGTATTTAAAATAAGAAAACGTGCTATAGCTATAGTGCTCGTGCTACAATGTTTATCAAAAAGACGCTATAGTGTACAGCATATAGTAAAAAGTCAAAATACGTACATTGTACAGTTTATAAACGGTATCAAAATTTACAAGAATCATAATCTAATCTTTGTCAGAATCACCCCTGAGGTCGATGCCGTAACAATCGCCCTAGTTGGTGTTGTCGTTGTGGTGAGAACCACTATGATGAGAGGATGCTGCTTGTGATTCTTCATATTCGGTGACTGCCTTCTTCATCATTTGATAGAAACCGGCTTCATTTGAAGAACTGGCTAATTTAGAAACAGCCAGTGCTTTGTCATGTAGAAATGATGTCTTTGTCAAAATCTAATCATTCTTCAAAACGGGGGTATATCTTCGTTGTAACCATTCTTGTACAGCAGCGGTAGAAACCTTATCCCAGTAAGAAAATCCATCCCACCATTTGGTCTTGTATCTTCTGACCAATACTTGAGACGACCTTAATTCTGTTTGAGAAATTGATTGATATTCTAATTGCCATGCAGTCACCCAAGAAATTTGGAAGTTTGTTGCGAATATTAAGAAAGATAGATATTGATTTTCTGTAGAAGTAAATTTGGCATATTTAAGAAAATATCTGTATGATTCCGTCACACTCGTAGGGAGTATTTCAGGAATTGGGCCAAAATGTTTCCACCATCGGAGGAACCAGAAAGGTAAATTAGATATGTCAAAAAAATTGGTCAAAAAAGAAGAGCCAGGTGTGGCTATTATTTGGATTTTGCCTGAAGAAAGTGTTCCACTAGGCTTGCATGTAGTCAAAATATGTAAAGGTGGATCGAATAGAAACTACTTCAGTCAAACGAATTTCATGTTTCACTGAAGTGTATGGAGACGTATCCCACTCAGAAGGGTGTATGACCCTTAATATTTTTGCAGTGGAATAGTTGATTATTCCTGGATGAATTTTATCCTGGAAATGTCGGAATTTAATTGAGTTGGTTTGGGTCAAAATTCTTTCATAATATTCAACAGGTTTTAAAATGTCACAAGGTGTATAGAAACGATTTTCTCCAAACACATTTTTTTGCAAATGTGTAAGGATTTTCATGATAAAAACCTTTTTCAACTGTCATAATCTTTTCAAAATTTTTAATAAGAAATTTTGATTTAGGGTTTTGAGGGGTTGGTTGCAACCAAAGAACCACCTCATTAGAAATTTTTTGAGAAAGGTATGGAGATTGTACCTCTTCTGGAACAGGAATGCCAGTATTAAGAGGCATCATATTTGCATCGAATGATTGCTATAATTGTAGAAAAACTTCTGGCGGCAATATGGAGGCCAATTTAGAAATTGGTATTGCTGGAGTAGCAAGTTGAGAAAGAGGTATTGTAGGTTGATTAGATGCTGTAGAAAGTTGAGGCGAGGATGGCTTTTCTGGAGATTGAGTTGCCTCAAGCCAACTCCGGATGGGTGTTAATCAGACAGGTTTAACGGGAACTATTGAGGTTTCCGCTTTGGACTTGCCTCTGTCGTCCCTTTTGGGTGGCATTTTGGGAGGTTTTTCCCTGTAAAAATTCTCGTGTAAGAGAATCTGACAGAGAATTTGCCTCTCCGTGTATAAATTCAATATCAAAATCAAAAACAGAAAATAAGGCTTGCCAACGGGCAAATTTTTGTTTCGATGCAATATTTAAAATATTTTTTTGCAAAACATCTTTTTCTGATTTGCAGTCTATTCTTAATAAAAAAAAAATTGATTGAGTAAATCACCCTGAAACTTAGAAATAGCAAGCACAATAGCAAGGATTTCTTTTTTGACGATAGAGTAATTTTGTTAAGTCTCATTCCAATGTTTAGAAATAAATTGAACAATTTTTTCTTTTCCGTCAGTTTTTTGCTTCGGAATTCTACCATATCCTAATTCAGAAGTATTTGTTTCAACGATCTTGAAAGCAAATGGATTAGCAATATGGAGATAAGGAATTTCTTTCACAATTAATTTAATTTTTTTGATAGTATTGGTATGCAAATCATTCCAAGGCATAGGGTTCTTCTTCAACGTCTGATGCAATGGTTTGCATATTATATTCATTCCGGGTATAAAATCAATTAAGTAATTTAGACTTCCTAAAAATCTTTGAAGTTGAGTTTTATCTTTCAAAACATCAAGAAATTTATCTGCAAATTGAATTGATCTTTCAATTGGGATTATTGTTCATTGATGAATATAATGACCTAGAAATCTGACTTTTGTCTGAAATAAGAAAATCTTTGTTGGAGATAATGCCAAGCCATTTTTCTTAGCAATGTTTAGAAAATGATTAACATGTCTAAAATGAGAGTTGATATTGGGAGAAAAGACGATAACATCGTCTATATAGACTATTATGAAGTCAGAGTAAGGTATCATTCGTAATTCTTTGATATTCTGAAGGAACATTTTTAAATTCAAAAGGCATGACATTTCATTCATATTGGCCAAAAGGTACTGTAAAAGCAGTCTGGTACCTATGTTCATTGACAATTTGAATTTGCCAAAAGCCAGATTTCATGTCAAATTTAGAAAATATAGTTGAATGATAGAGTCTGTTCAAAAGATCTTTTTTTATTAGGAATTGGATATCGTATCCATTTTAAAGCTTTATTTGATGGTTTATAATTTACAACAAGACGTGGAGTTTCACGCTCTAATTCTGCATTTTTATTAACATAGAAACCTGAGCAACTCCAAGGTGATTGAATTTTACGAATTAATCATTTAATCAAGTCTTGGATTTCATTTTCACAAATTTTTAAGAATTCAAAATTCATTTGCGAAGGTCTCGCTTTTGTTGGAATATTTGCTTCAGAAAAATCAGATTTGTAAGGTAATGTCACAATATGTTTTTTCCTATCCCAAAAAGCATTAGGAAGTAAGGAACGGATTTCATTGCGAATTCTATTTTCCAAAATAGTAATCTTATTTTTAATATTGGGTTGAACAATTTGTTGTTCAATTTTTTGATAATCAAGTTCTTCTTTAAGAAACAAAAGATGTGATTCTTTGTATTTTATTAAAAAGTTAATTTCTTTTATTGAGTGATTTTGAAGTACATTTAAATCTTTGGTTTGAGGTTTTGAGACAAAATGGAGTATGAGTTTATTATTAGAAATATTTGTTTCAATTCCTTCCTTGGTGACCATGAAGGGTTGAATCAAGTTTATAAAAGGAGTTTCTAAAATTACATTTTTAAATCTTTGACTAAAAGAAAATATTTTTTTAAAGAAATGCTATTTTTTATCACAAAAGCTTCTGGAAGTTTATATTTAATTTTTAAGTGATCACCTGAAGCAAATTTTAAAGTTTCGGTTGTTTTATCAAAATATTTGGTAGGAATTAAGCCTTCACGTATGCAGTTTAAATCTGCACCAGTGTCAAAAATTATTGTTGTGTTTAAAACAAATTCATTATTGATTTTTATAGAAATATTGATTATCCATTTCCTGCTGGTTACTTCAGTAAGGAGATGTAAGAAATCAGAAGTTTGTCCATCATCGGTGGGTTTTTCTTTTAAAACTATTTCGCCTTTTCCTTTTAGAACTTGTTGTTTTAATTCAAGAAATTCCTTTTGTTGTTCTATTCGAGTGATTTTCAAAATTTTTATTTACTTTTTAAAATAATTCATTGATTTCATGTTGAATACCATTAGAATTAGTTGGCCTAGTAATTGGTTTCTTCCCCCTATTTAAAATTTCGTTGAGATTATAAATATTAGGATTCATTGAAATTTTAAATGTTGGCTGTTGAAAATCAGAAGGATCAGTAAGATTATCTAAAATATCTTGTTTTTCTTTTGTCAAAACGTTTAATTCTTTTTCAAATTCAGAATTTTCATTTTCTTCATTATCTTTGTCAGAGGAATTTGCGATATCATTAATTTGAAGACCTTCTTCTAATTGTTCTTCATCACTTGATGAATAGCTAGAAGATTCTTCGTTAGTATCAACTATGAGTTGGTTTAACTGATTTAGAATGTTTTCGTTAGAAACTAGTTCATTAATTTTTTTATTTAGTCTGCAATATTTTTTGGTGTGACCTTTCTTGCCACAATTATAACAAGTGTATTTACTAAAATCTTTTTTATTTTCAGGCTTCTTGAAATTTAGAAATTTTCTTTTCTGTCTTATAAATTTGTTTAGGATTATTATAGAAAGATTTCTTCTTTTTCTTAAAAGGTTTATCAGAAGGGCATGAACCAGTACATTTTTTAGAAAATGAGTAAGAAGGGTCATATTGACGACAAAAATCTCTTAATCCTTTGCGAGTAAGAGAATTTTCCTTTTTAATTTGTTTCTAAAATTTAATGTTATTACACATTTGTGTTCCAGCTTCATAAATATGATAAATAAGTTCACCATAAGAAAGTGAGTCAAAATGAATTGTTTCACCATATTGTTCACGAATTTTATCACTGACCTGGTTTCCTATTATAACAGGAAGTCCAGCTAGAAATTTTTCTTTTCGGAAAGGTTGATTACAGGCAGGCCTTAGTAAGGCTCTTTTAAGAAATACCTCTTTGTATTCTCGGAATTTTCCAAGAGAATGGAATTTAAGATTAGAAATAATATCATGGTTGTGATCTCTAATAATAGAAGGGTCACCCATGAAATGTTGAGAAATGGAGTATATGAGAGTAGAAACAGCATCTTGGATAACTTGGCCGTAGTCATCAAATATTGTTTGACCATTGTCGTCAATTTTAACGGCATTTAAAATTTTATCTCTTTGATCTCGGGTGAGATAATTATCCCACCAACCTTTCAATATGCCAGAAAAGCCAACAACAATCATAAAAGCCACTTGTTGATCCGTGGTTTCAAGAAGGGTTTTATAAGTTGTTGCACACATGACTATTTGGCTTAAAATTTGGATTAAATATTGTTCAGAAACACTATCTATATTCCATTCATAAATGGCATCAGTAGAATATTTATTTTGAACTCTATTGAATGATTCTTCAGAAATGATATCAGGAGGAGTGGAACGAGAATAGTAAAGTTTTTTAGGTTCTTTCCAAGAAATTCTATTGACTTCAGAAATGTCTTCTTTATCTAAAATAGAAATTTGATTGTCAGGTTTTGGAGAATTAATTCTTAAAGGTTGTTCAATCTTTGGTGTATTCAAAATTGGTTGTTGTATTTGTTTTAATTGTTTTTCTTTGTGAAGTCTTTCTTTTTTAGCTTGAAGGGCTTCATAAAATTCTTTGCTAAAAGTTTTAGGCATTTCAAAATTTTTAAATAGAGGAGTTTTAAGGGTTTTGGAAGGAATAGAAATTGATTGTGAGGTTGCAGGACCAAAATATGAGAAAGAGGATTTTCCAATGGACTATTCTATCCTATTGGATTCCTATAGTGTGCATATGTTGATTTGTAAAATCATTTTGTTCAATTATCTTTTTAAATTCTTCATTTTCTGGTTCAGAAGGTGTCTTAAACGGAGTAGCAGGCATTTACTTTTCACAATGAGAAATTTTAATTTTTCTTAAAGGAGGATGATTAGATTCGATAACTTGATCGTCATCTAATTTCCATTTAAAAAATTTATCAAGATTAAATATTTCTCTAGACTCAAGAAAGTAATTTTCAAACCAATCAAAGAAGAACATGTGAGCACCTATCTCATTTAGAAATTCATAATATTGATCTTTAATAGTTTTAGCTTGTTCTTTGAAATTGTCCAAAAAAACCATTTTCTAATTTCATAATTTTTGTCAAAATTAAATTCTTTATTCAAAAGGATGCAATCAGGAACAAATTCACTTTCAAGCATATTACATTCTGGATCGTCATCTTCCATTTGTGATTGAGTGGGTTCAGGAGATTTAGGTTCCTGTTGCTGATAAACAAGTCTGGAGATTCCTGAGCTTGTATCTAAACCAGAAAGATTTAATGGTGGAGCACTTGGAGTTGTATGTCCTTGTGCTGGAATGGCATCAGAAATATTATAGATACTACCTTGACTGCTCACAGGGATTATGATAACAGGAGGTAGATTTGGACGAAAATCTACAAACCTCTGGGATGAAGACGCATGGAAAGATGGTCTTGTAGAAATGAAGGAATTTGTATCAAAAGATCTTCAAGTAAATTGTATTGTAACTTTTCCCTCTAGATGCTGGATTATATTTGTTGGAGTGTTATTATATATATAATAATCGAAGTATCCGGGCTAGCTTGTGCTCACTTTGATTATTCCTCAAGGGAGACTAGCACAGCAACCCACCGCCATGCCCCCCACTTGAATCACAAGTGCTCAGTTAGGGAATCAAACCTGGGATCTATGCACCAAACCACACAATCCCAAGCGCGCACTAACCAACTGAGTTACCCATGGGTGGGTATATAAAGTCATATATTTAGTTTAATTAATTTGGTAAAAGTGTCAAAAAAGTCTTAAATATATTATATTTATGCTAATTCAATACCAAATGCTTCAATTATATCAATTTAATCCTAAGCCTTTTGCATTTGTGCCAATTTGTGACCGACGATCATTTTACATGGCACGATCACGCTGACATGGATATTTTTTAAATTTTTTATTGTTTTCTTCTTTTTCTTTGCTCTTTATTTTTATTGAGGGCTGGCAACGGTTACCGGTCGACCTTTGTTGGCCTTCGCCTGCCACTGGGTGAAGGCTTTCAAGTCCTCATTGTGGCCAGCAAGGGCCGTGACAGCTTCACCCAGTGCTAACGAGGGTCGCGAGCCCTCACCTTTTGGCTGGCAGGGGTCTTTCGGCAACCTTCATCGGCCCTCAATAAAAATAAAGAGTAAATAAAAATTATTTAAAATTTATAAATAAATGTCCATTTTAGCATTGGTTGTGCTGTGTAAGATGACCGGCATCCACGATAGCAGTTTCAGCCAAAACTGTCTATATGGATTTAACTGGCCCAAATGCAAAAGATTTAGAACTAAATTTGCATAAATAAAAGGTTTATGACTTAATTAACACTAACGCAATGGATTTATGATTTTTTTGTCACTTTGCCCTTAGTTCTTCTTTAGTCTTACTTTCGAGTACTATAATTTGCAACTGCTTTATTAAAGTAAAGATCACATTTATATATATATATATATATGTGTGTGTGTGTGTGTTGGAAGAAAATGTGTACTTGTATGTATAAAAGGTAAACGAGATGAATATTCTTATTACATCTAAATTTTATTGCATCGGTTCACAGCGTCTTCTTTCCCTATTATACATTTCCATAAGAGGTTCCTCCCTAATTGTGTGGGAGGATTCCATGGATAGCTAGCAGTGTAGTCTTTGGTGTCTTTCACAAACCTACAAGGATCATCCGGCGAGATCTTCCACAAACACGGTTCACATTTTGTTCGGTACCGCGTCTTCTTTCTCAGTCTAGACGTTCCATCTTAATACCAAGACATTTAAAATTTTTTATTCCTTCCACACTAGGGTCTATTACCCTATGAAGGAAACTATACACTTCAGTGGCATTCTCTCACTTCGAATCCACCTTATACTTCCCATTTCGTAGGACGTCAATCTTAGAGTCTGCCGAAGGTCGACCACGTATTCCACCGTTGCGACTTGAAAGAAGAGTAAGCAATGAAGAACTTGAGAGCAAAAGAGATTCTGAGAGAGCCCATTTTCTGGAAACAGTTCGGCTGTGTGTAGAGCAGATGCAATCTTTTAAGCACCAAGACAAATGAGAAAGGACCTGGAGTTGTTTTATGACAGTCTAATAGTCTTTTGAAGCAGAATATACTAAACCGGCAAAGGACTTTGGAACTTACAGGATGTCGAGGATCGGTGAGCATGGGAAATAGGCCTCGGACAATAAAAGATTTAGTACTTTTCCTATGCAAGAGGTGCGAGCTAATTTGATTATGCATGGGTCTTGAAAGAGGGGGAGTAGTTAGCCAAAATATGCCATGACCAACGGGGAAAATCGGAGCACGAAATTGGCGTATGCAATCGTTCTTTGTCAGAATTCATTGCGATTTTGAAGAGATCTCTACAACACTTTGTTCTTCAGTCTGACCAAATGAATCTCGTGATTCATTTGGAAATCAAACCTTTTGTACCAAATTTGTGGCTGGCCATTCGTTGGCCAGCTGCTGCACTTGGTGTTTGCGAGATCAACATCTGAACTTACGATTAATTCGATTGCGAGAGGCTACTAACGATTTCTTAAAATCGATCGAAGTGTGTGACGTCCTGGAAATTCAATCCTTGTAAGCGCCGGAAGTCGATTAAATGATACGAATGTATAGTTATAGTCGACGTCTATTTTGGACTATAAGGATTGAAAAGACGAAAATTTGGACGAATTCCGAACTTTGGATTATTTCGAATTGAGTTTCGAAATTAATCCGCGGCGATTTTTGAATTGCCGTTTTTTGCAATCGAGCTTAACCCTGATCGAGCTTGGTCAGTGAAATTGCCGAAATTACCCTTCGTTTAGTACACCAAAAATTTCGTTTCAGTCCCGGCGCGCCAAAATTACCATTTTACCCTCCCTCAATTATTCATTCATAACGGACAAAAAAATTTAATTTTGGCCCTTGAAGTCAAGGTGGGCCATCTTCTCCTCTGCCCAACACACGTCCTCTCTGCCGCTTCCTTCTTCTTCTCCGTTTCTTCTTCTTCTGCTCTTCTTTTCTTCATTTTTCCTTTGACCGACGAACGCTCCTCCTTGCCGATCGAATCCACCTCCATTCGTCGCCATTTTTCTCGACCACAGCTCCACCACCGGCAGCCACTGTCCCCAGCTACTCGCCGCCGCCGCCTTGACCCCGGCCGAGCCGCCGTCGCCGTCGTTTCGCCGAGGAAACGCCACGGCCGGGCCTGCCCTGTTTTCGGGTCAGAAGACTCGAGGACTCCGCGGCCTCCTCCGGTCGCCACCGACGCCGACCACCACCACCCAGCTAACCCCTGACTTCCCCTCGATCAATCTGACCCCTCGTCGCCGACCGTCAGCCGCCGGAATCGCCGGAATCAGGCCTGGAAGTTCTGGTGCTCTGTTTTGAACCCGGTTCATTTCGGTCTTTGATTCGGCCGCCACAATCGCCGCCGTGCCACACCGCCACCGCCAGACGACTCCCCTGAGTCCCCTCTACCCCCACCCAGCTCGCCTCCGCCGGTAGCCACGCGTGGCCGCCGGAAACGGCCGCCGACCGAAACCCCTGTTTCGGTGCAAAACAGGACAGCCACTGATCGTGGCTGTCCGCCGTCGCCAGCAGCCTTCCGCCGCCGTCCACCTGTCCCGGCCGACCCCCACCGATCCCTGGGTGAGCCCCCAACCCTTGGCCGGCCTTGTCCTGGCCCGTGTCGCCGGAAAATGGCCAAAACAGTAAAGTCGCCAATTGAATATACTGATTTTGTACTGTGTCAGGCCGCCGGCCGCCGCTCGCCGGAGCTCCGCCGCCAGCCACCTGTTTCGGCGACCTCGCCGGACTCCCACGGGGTGTCGCCGAAGTTTGAGCTCGATTCGCCACGCGATAAACCTTAGTTTCATCGCCACCGCCACCGCCGTTGATCGAGCTAACTCACATAGTGAATTGACTCTAAACCTTGGTTAGGACGCTAATTGCGCTTAGGATTAGTCTTATTTATTTATTTATTTATTTATTTCTAAAAAAAATTATATTCGATCGGGACCGGTATAGATAGAAACCATGGTTAGGATACATGGTCGATCGATTATTTGTCTGTGGCTATTTGTGGTAGTTTATCAATTAATTGATTAATTGAGTTTTCGCGAGTGAGTGACAGGTTAGAGACGAGTGAACGATTGATTGATATAATTTGACTGAAAATTAAGATTTCTAATATGAATTGAGCTTGAAATTGCCGGGTTAAGTTGATTACTCGAGAGTGAGTGAATTGTTTGATTGGTTTGTTTGCCTGGCTGAAATGCTCAATTGGGAGTCTTGTGGGCCTTGGGGCGGAGTTGATTGTATTTCTTGTGGATTTTGGCGTTAATCCAAGATAATCAATGAGTTGATTGCCGAATGCAATTTGTGTGGTCATTTAAAGGGTCAATGACGCTACCTGGCAAGTTCGCATTGTACCTTGGGTACTTGTGCCGTATAGATTGTATGGGAGTTCGCGACTTGTCAAAAGCACGATAATCCATGCCCCGTGCCAGTCGTACGGTTTTAAGGGATTATCGGATGCCGGTCGCAGTTTGTGATGGACCGAAGCTCCTTTTTAAGGAATGCCTACTTGCAGTGCCGTGCCGGGTGCACTGGATACACCGCTTGTAGTAGTCGTCGCTGAGAGGGCAAAGTGGACGTAACCTGGTTTTGCCAGAAGAGTGCGGGATCGCACTATTGATGTATCTATCACGCCAGTCGCATGGGTCATTGATTAGTAACGGACTTGTGTATGCCTGAGTGGTTGTGCTTCTGTTGGTTGTAGATTTGACAGATTTATTTTGATTGATATCTATATATATCTCTGTTAAAATCTTGTGATCTTTTTGTGGCGCTTAGGATGTTATAGGCGAATCAATGTCCTAACCGAGATTAGACTTGATTCACTGAGATTCATATCTCACCCCGTCGTGGGATAAATTTTTCAGGTCCGAAGTAATGGAGAGACCGATACGGTTCGGCACCCCCACCGACTCATCACTTGATATCAGTCTCCATCCGGTACCAGGTACGGACCAGATGTGGGAACGTCACATCACGACGATATGGGTCGATGAAGGGATGCCACATCTGGTGGCACACCTCTTTAAGGCCTGGTATCTTCGTGATGGGATGAATCTCTTTGGTCCGCTTCGAGGATTTGAGGGGCCACCTCTTCAGGGGGTCCCTAATATCCCCGCTTGGGACCCGATGGATATTGATACACCTGATGGGGAAGTGGTGGACCCCGCGCCTGGTATGGAGCTCGAGCTCGAGTCTGAGCAATCAGTAGCCCCCTCTGTGCATTCTAGCCAGAGTTCTTGTGATGACCCGAACGACCCGGCTCCCCCGGTTGGTTATGACGACCCGGATGTCGAGTTTTCCCAATAGAGGGTTAGGTTCCTTTTGCGGTCAGGGAACTGATGATGTTTTTGTGGGGGTACTGTTTTGAAGTAGATGAAAGTTAACCTTACCTGACTCCTGTATCTTTTTGTGAGTCCTAGAGGGCCGCCCGAAGCTTGGGGTTGTAATTATTAGTTGATGACTCTGTAAGGTTATAAATCATCTATTCTCATCAGCCTTTAGTGTTATGAAATCTGGCTTTACTTTCTATCTATCCCAGATGATTTTATTGGATGGAAGATTGTACGTTCCGCATGTGCAATATAATCTTAGGTCGATAGCAGTTGCTTGGGACGCTATCTATTATGACCTGGTAGCGATTTGGCAAGGGATGTCGCGGGTTCGAGAGTCGGGACGTGACAAAGTGTCTATCCCTCTACGTGCTCTTGCAACCTCAAACTAAGAACCGGGCATGATTTAACGTATGAACACGTTCTAGTTTGAGTTAGGATCCTCATGTTTTTTTTCCGATCTGTTGGCTGTCATAATTTTCTTTGTTTTCATCATGATCGCTTTCGTTGCAATTAGTTGATGCGGATGTTTGATAGATACTCGACTTTAAAAAAAAATTATTTCAGTTTGAATTAGTTTGGATCTTGACGATTTTACAGTAATTTTTTCGTGATTTTGTTAATCGTCAATGCAAGGCCGTTCCTGGGCCAACAAGGCCAGTGTCAAGATCGTTTGTTTCTGCTTGGCGTTTGGTATTTTTAGAATGGTTTCGGCATTTAATCTTCATAATCCACGTTTATATAATGTTATGCCACATATATATTTCGACATTCGGCCAAGTTTTTTTTTTTTTTGGTCAAAGATATTTAGCCAAGATTTTTTTTTGGGGGGGGGGGGGTGTTCAGATATCTAGCCAAGTTAAAAAGTTGAGATTTTTTATTCAACAACAAATGATTAAAAAGTTACCGTAATTATTTTCTAAGAATTTCTCCAAAGCAATATCCTCTATCATAGAGCGGGTGTTTTCTTTTCTATCCACAATCTGTTCCGCTCTTCTTCATTTTTTTTCTTTTTCTTTTTTGTGTGTGAAGTTCTTCCCTTTAGTGCGGGTTTGTTTCATGAAAAATGAAAATTTTGAATAACATTTTCTTAAAACGATGGCTCATATAAATTGGGATAATAAATCGATTGAAATCAATAATAACTTATAACTAGAGGCTCTGGCTTTCTTGTACAAGCCACCCTTTTCTTTTAAGATCTATTTTTAGATAATCTATTTTCGGCAAAACAGATGAAATCTTAATTTCTTCAATTTCTCGAGGCTCTGACTTTCTCAAATTGTGCTAAAAAATTTACCATTGTGCTAAAAAAAAAGTGCAATTAAAGAATCATAATATACATTATAAGATGAAAAATGAGATTCTTTGTGGAGTTGCGTGCACTGAATCTGCCTAATCTCGCATATTATATCTACACGGGCTAGATTGAGTATAGAATTACCAGACTAGTAAAGCTGTTGCAAACTGTAAGAAAATATGAGCAAATTATGTTCATTCATAGCGTGGCGGAGGATGTCATGCATAAATATAGCTTGGTGTATTTTGCGTATGTACATGCTACATAGTACATTGAATAGTGAATTAGGTTTTCTTGCCTTTTTCCCTTTTTGTCATTTTCAGGTTCCTGCTCTTTTCTAGTGATTAAACTACACATTCATAACCACGACCCCAAAAAAAAAAAAAAACAACCTACACATTCATAACAACAAGATGTGAAAGTTGTTCCCAAGATTCTTGAAACCCTCTCACGCCCTTGCTTTCTGATGTAAAATTCAACAAATCCAGGAAATATCAAATGGATGAATTCATTTTCGTATCTGGAAAATATCACCAATTTATCATAAATAGATAGATTAAAACTTGGTGACATTAGACTTAACTGCCATTTCATAGTCTTACAATTTTTTATTTTGGGGGGTCAGAACATAGTCTTACATTCAAAAGGTAAGTATTGAACTTTGCAAAAAAAAAAAAAATTCAGACTATGATATGATGAAAATTAATTACATCGTCGAGGAATTAAACAGGAAGAATGTTATATAAAGGCACAAACAAACCATTTGTCCATCTTGCCCATAGATTCAGCCAAAGCATAAAAATGATCAGAAAGAGTCCCTCAAGCCAAAGATGGTTATTCATCGAGAAGCAACCAGTGGCTCACAATTAGTCAAGAACACCAAGGGAACCTTCAAAAACTCCTGCAAGACAACGGTAATGACAGATCCCATCAATGTCGAACGCAACTCCAGAAGAAGACCTGCAAGTGCAAATACATCACAAAACTTCCCATGAATTGAGCCACTTTCGATTTCGAGACGGTTGCAGAACGAAGAGAGAGCACCCTTCAAAAACCTTTCGGCCATGATTTGGAAGGGAGAGGAGACTGCAAGTTTGTATGAAATGAATGGAGCTCCGCCTCGGAACTGAGAAACCCTAAAGACAAAGCGGAGTCTTATCTCTTCACTCGCTCAGGGCAAAGCGTCTACGCTGTTCGTGGTCGTGAATGCAACAATGAACATCCACGTAAAATTGAGAGCCCTGCTAATGTGACGTTTGGTGTCCGTCGATCTTAAGAATGAGAAAAGTCTAAATAAAAGTCTGAAGTGAGAATTTTTTTTTTTGTTTAATTAGAGTTTAAAGTGGATTTTAATTTAAAGTAGGATCTAAAGTGGCCAAGTGAGTACCTAATAAGGGCTTGAGATCGCCAGGCTTAAGATCTTGTTGGAGCAATGGCGCAAGATGGTCTTCATAAAATGGTTCGTCCCTCTTCCTTTTAGGTTAGACTAATTGTTGTAAAAGCTTGTGATCAGTGCTAAAATGTTATGGTGATAGCAGGTCAGATAGTGGGCCAATCAAGTTGATAGGCATTGCGTTTCAGAGATGCAAAGTGAAAATCAGAAGCCGCTCTATCCAAACTTGGTTCATGCAATTTAACAAATAGGTGGGAGTAATTCTCGGCCAAAGGACTCAGGAATCGAATTTCAAGCACCGCTCATTCCAGAGCGTTTCAACCAACAAAGATTGGACTCGGATCATCAAAGTAGAGGCTCACAGTCGCACAATGCCAATTTACCATATTCGCAGCCTTATTTCTCTACCTATTTCTTTGCATTTACAAGAGAAACCTAATCGTACCTTTGCTCAAACTGAAATGTGCGCTTTCAGCCGATGAAATCAGCACTTGAAGCTCTCAGATTAGAGAAACAGGGCTGAACAGGGAGAGATGTCGACGCGGCTCTGCAGTGCATGAACTGAGATGAAGATGATGAATAGAAATGGTAAGTAAGAGTTCTGAGGAACTTAAAAATGACAAAAAATCGAACAGAGATTTTGTTTCGCCGAGAGATTTTCTCCGTCAGTGACGATTTCTTCTCCGGTGATGTCGCCGGAGAGAGCAAAGGCCAATGCGGATAGTCAAGCGTGGCCGTGAGACGTGAGACGATTCCGGACGGCAATCCGCAAAGTTCGACCGCCTCAGAAAGATGATGGATAAGAACCAAAAACCTCACGGAAAACTCTCCATCATCTTATTCAGAGATAGATGGAGAAGCCAGTTAGTGCGATCATTCGGCGATCGAAAATGGAAGAGACGGGCAGGATGAGTCGTCGTCGTCGTCTCCGGAATCGCGAGCCGAGAGAAGGAATCGCTTCTGAAGGAAGTAGCCTTTCTTCCATCAGTGATCTGTCCCTGAAATATCGATCGTCCCTCCTATCTCTCCGGCGAAGAAGCTTAATCCGAGAACGAACGAACTGCTCCGAGCTTGGAACCGTATTAGTTTGCGTGGGAGGATTCTATGTATAGCAAATGTCAAAACTCCCCAGCGACTCTCTAGTGTCTAGTCGCAGTGATCATTGTACCTTTCATGTGAATATATGTCGAATCTATGAACTTCACCTAGCAATGACATGCCACAAAAGAATAACATCGTGCAAATCCTACTCAATTTTTATTTTATCAATTAGACTCTGAGATCAAAGTCCTACATTCCCATCTTTATTACATTTCTCTGCATTACAATACAATCATAGGTTTAGCATAAACATATTTGCTCCGACATGGATTAGTGTTCATCATAATCAGATCCGATGAGTTTTCGCACGGACAAGTATTTCCCTCGTTGCAAGGATAAGTGACCCATAGAGACGGATCGGATCTAAGTAAATTGTAAACTCATCTATGACTTAATCTCATTTATGACCTGTGTCATGACCCGACTATACTAATTTAAATAGGAGCGCTTCCATTTTATGCTTGCACCCATTTACCAATTCACATTGACTTGACCATATGGGCATCGTAGTGGTGGCAATTCTGCAACTCCAAAGCCTTTGAGCAGTCAAGAATATCTCTCGTTCACTGATCAATGATGAGCACACCCTCTTTGACTTGAAAGATGTACAATCTGCACATCACAAACCTTGCGCAAAATTTCGTAAATCGCAAATTTGCAAGGTATGATTTGACCGTAGGTTTCATGGACAATCTTTGCTGGTTCTTCTGTTCTTGATGTGAAAAAGAGACATGGAATTTGGAAATGTAATGAATGAGAAACAACTCGCACTTGGGAGGTTAAAAAGAACTCTCGTGATCTTCCTCCGTATTGAAATGATCAGAGGTTTCTGCGGAAATAGAATGCGCGCAAATCTATCGTCGAAAGACATTTCAATTTTCAACTTCGATGTTGCATTACAAAATGGGTGCTTCATCTACAAAAGCAGTAGAATAAACACGCTTCACGCGCGGCGAGTACCTTCATAGATAGCCTTACCATGAAACTATATATAGAGATAGGATCGAATGGAAAAGTTGTGACGTCCTGGAAATTCAATCCTTGTAAGTGCCGGGAGTCGATTAAATGATATGAATGTATAGTCATAGTCGACGCCCATTTTGGACTATAAGGATTGAAAAGACGAAAAGTTGGACGAATTCCGAACTTTAGATTATTTCGAATTGAGTTTCGAAATTAATCCGCGACGATTTTTAAATTGTCGTTTTTGCAAACGAGCTTAACCCTGATCGAGCTTGACCAGTGAAATTGCCGAAATTACCCTTCGATCAGTACACCAAAAATTTCGTTTCAGTCCCGGCGCGCCAAAATTACCATTTCCCCCCTCCCCCAATTATTCACTCATAAGAGACAAAAAAATTTAATTTTGTGGCCTTCAAAGTCAAGGTTGGGCCCTCCATTTCACTGCCCAACGCCCGTCCTCTCTCTGCCGCTGCCTTCTTCTTCTTTTCTGTTTCTTCTTCCCTGTTCTTCTTCTCTTCTTCATTTTTTTTTGTTGATCGACGAACGCTCCTTCAACCGGTCGAATCATCTCCGTTCGTGGCCATTTTTCGCGACCACCACATCACCCTCGGCAGCCACTACCTCCAGCAACTCCCCGCCGTCGCCTGGACCCCGGCCGAGCCGCCGTCGCCGCCGTTTCGCCGAAGAAAACCCACGGCCGAACGTCCCCTGTTTTCGGGTCAGGTGACCCGAGGACTCCGCGGTCTTCTCCGGCCACCACAGCCGCCACCGACGCCGACCACCACCACCCAGCTAACCCCCGACCTCCCCTCGACCGATCCGACCCCTCGTCGCAGACCGTCAGCCACCGGAATCACCGGAATCTGGCCCGAAAGTCTCAGTGCTCTGTTTTGAACCCGGTTTGTTCCAGTCTTCGATCCGGCCGCCATCGGCGCCGCCGTGCCACACCGCCACCGCCAGACGACTCCCCTGAGTCTCCTCTACCACCACCCAGCTCGGCTCTGCCGGTCGCCGCGTGTGGCCTCCAAAAACCGCCGCCGACCGAGAGCCCTGTTTCGGCGCAAAAACAGGACAGCCACTGATCGTGGCTGTCCGCCGCAGCCGGCCACCTTCCGCCGCCGTCCACCTTTCCCGACCGACCCCCACCGACCGCTGGGTGAGCCCTCGACCCTTGGCCGGCCTTGTCCCGACCCGTGTCGCCGGAAAATGGCCAAAACAGTAGAGTTGCCGGATTGAATATCTGTTGTTCACTGTTGCAGGCCGCCGGCCGCCGCTCGTCGGAGCTCCGCCGCCGGCCACCTGTTCCAGCGACCTCGCCGGACTCCCACGGGGTGTCGCCGAAGTTTGAGCTCGATCCGCCGCGCAATAAACCTTAGTTTTATCGCCGCCGCCGCCGCCGCCGCCGATCGAGCTAACTCAAATAGTGAGTTGACTCTGAACCTTGGTTAGGGCGCTAATTGCGCTTAGGATTAGTCTGATTGAATTATTTATTTAATTATGTATTTATTTATTTATTTATTTATTTATTTATAAAAAAAATATTTCGATCGGGACCGGTATAGATAGAAACCATGGTTAGGATACATGGTCGATCGATTATTTATCTGTGGCTAATTGTGGTAATTTAGCAATTAATTGTTTGATTGAGTTGCTCGCGAGTGAGTGACAGGTTAGAGATGAGCGAACGATTGATTGCTATAATTTGACTGAGAATTAAGATTTCTAATATGAATTGAGCTTGAAATTACCGGGTTAAGTTGATTACTCGAGAGTGAGTGAATTGCTTGATTGGTTTGTTTGCCTGGCTGAAAAGTTCAATTGGGAATCTTATGGGCCTTGGGGCCGAGTTGATTGTATTTCTTGTAGATTTTGGCGTTAATCCAAGATAATCAATGAGTTGATTGCCGAATGCAATTTGTGTGGTCATTTAAAGGGTCAATGACGCTACCTGGCAAGTTCGCTTTGTACTGTGGGTACTTGTACCGTACCGATTGTATGGAAATTTGCGACTTGTCAAAAGCACGATAATCCATGCCCCGTGCCAGTCGTACGATTTTAAGGAATTATCGGATGCCGGTCGCAGCTTGTGATGGATCGAAGCTCCTTTTTTTAAGAAATGCCTACTTGCAGTGTCGTGCCGGGTGCACTGGATACACTACTTGTAGTAGCCGTCGCTGAGAGGGTAAAGTGGACGTAGCCTGGTTTTACCAGAAGAGTGCGGGATCGCACTATTGATGTATTTATCACGCCAGTCGCGTGGGTCATTGATTAATAATGGACTTGTGTATGTCTGAGTGGTTGTACTTCTGTTGGTGGTAGATTTGACAGATTTGTTATGATTGATATTTATATATGTATATATATATATATATATATATATATATATCGCTATTGATGTCTTGTGATCTTTTTGTGGCACTTAGGATGTTCTGGGCGAATCATTGTCCTAACCGAGATTAGGCTTGATTCACTGAGATTCATTTCTCACCCCGTCGTGGGATAAATTTTTCAGGTCCGAAGTAATGGAAAAACCGGTGCGGTTCGGCACCCCCACTAACTCATCACTTGATATGAGTCTCCATCCGGTACCAGGTACGGACCAGATGTGGGAGCGTCACATCACGACGATATGGGTTGATGAAGGGATGCCACATCTGGTGGCACACCTCTTTAAGGCCTGGTATCTTCGTGATGGGATGGATCTCTTCGGTCCGCTTCGAGGATTTGAGGGGCCACCTCTACAGGGGGTCCCTAATATCCCCGCTTGGGGCCCAATGGATATTGATACACCTGATGGGAAAGTAGTGGACCCCGCGCCTGGTATAGAGCTCGAGCTCAAGCCTGAGCAATCGGTAGCCCCATCTGTGCGTTCTAGCCAGAGTTCTTGTGATGACCCGAATGACCCAGCTCCCCCGGTTGGTTATTACGACACGGATGTCGAGTCTTCCCAGTAGAGGGTTAGGTTCCTTTTTATAGTCAGGGAACTGATGATATTTTTTTGTGGGGGATACTGTTTTGGGATAGATGAGAGTTAACCTTACCTGACTCCTGTATCTTTTTGTGAGTCCTAGAGGGCCACCCCGAAGCATGGGGTTGTATTTATCAGTTGATGGCTCTGTAAGGTTATGAATCATCTATTCTCATCAACCTTTTGTATTTTGCAATCTGGCTTTACTTTCTATCTATCCCATATGGTTTTATTGAATGGAAGATGGTACGTTCCGCTTGCGCAATATAATCTTAGGTAGATAGTAGTTGCCTGGGACGCTATCTATTATGACCTGGTGGCGATTTCGCAAGGGATGTCGCAGGCTCGAAAGTCGGGACGTGACATCCCCACCCAAGGTGGTATCAGAGCGAGGTCAGCTTGATCCATCTGGTCATTGGCATGGAGTGATAAGGAGCGTTGAGAAATGGGATAGTTAGTAAGATTCTTGGTTATTATGCCTGTGATTGCTAATTATGTGGTAGAATTTAAGGATTTCCTTCTGACCACGTTTTGCTATGGGGTAAGCAGGACTTCACCTTTTACTGCAAAATGAGCGGACGTGGTAGAAGAGCACCCCGAGCACCTCGAAGGAGGCCTTTAAAGCCAGTGGAAGAATTGGTCGATGCTGAAAGAGTACCGCCTGCGATGTCCCCTATTGCACCCCCTACTGCAGCCTCTACTGCAGAACCTACAGGACCTACTGGAAGGGAACCGACAATGGCTGAAGTCATGAAGGCCTTAGGTACTATTGAAGATTTGATGGGACAGCAAGTAAGGAATCAAGCCGCAGCTACTGTTGCTGCTGCTGGGACTTCATCTGCTATTCTGTTTGCAGTTCCGTCAGCGAGTCCCCTACCTATACATGACAGTGAGGAGCGTAGGGCTCAAAAGCTGGTAGAACAGCTTCTTAAATTGAAACCACCCCAATTCACTGGAAGTGGAGACCCTGAAGCTGCTACTCGATGGGTCGAAGGGATGGAGAAAGCATTCGATTTGCTGAGATGCTCAGATAGGGATAAAGTTACTCTGGCAGTTTATCAACTTGAAGGGAATGCTAGTACGTGGTGGAGAGCTGTCAAGGGTAGAACTTTTTCAAAAGGTACAATTCCAGTATGGAATACTTTTGTAGAAGTTTTCAATAATAAATACTTTTCGAGGACAGCTAGGGAGCAAAAGATGGCTGAATTTTTCCGCCTCCGCCAGAATCAGATGACTATTGACCAGTACGAGGCAAAGTTTTCTGAACTATCCAAGTATGCTCCGAGAATGATTGAGGATCCGGAGGATAGGGCTAGAAGGTACAAGGACGGATTGAAGCCCGAGATTAAGAGTGCCCTGGCACCGCTTGACCTTCAAGACTATGATTGTCACGTCCCGACTCTCGAGCCCGCGACATCCCTTGCCAAATCGCCACTAGGTCATAATAGATAGCGTCCCAAGCAACTGCTATCGACCTAAGATTATATTGCGCAAGCGGAACGTACCATCTTCCATTCAATAAAACCATATGGGATAGATAGAAAGTAAAGCCAGATTGCAAAATACAAAAGACTGATGAGAATAGATGATTCATAACCTTACAGAGCCATCAACTGATAAATACAACCCCATGCTTCGGGGCGGCCCTCTAGGACTCACAAAAAGATACAGGAGTCAGGTAAGGTTAACTCTCATCTATCCCAAAACAGTATCCCCCACAAAAACAACCACAGTTCCTTGACTACAAAAGGAACCTAAATCTCTGCTGGGAAGACTCGACATCCGTGTCGTAATAATCAACCGGGGGAGCCGGGTCATTCGGGTCATCACAAGAACTCTGGCTAGAACGCACAGAGGGGGCTACCGATTGCTCAGGCTCGAGCTCGAGCTCCACACCAGGCGCGGGGTCCATCACTTCCCCATCAGGTGTATCAATATCCATTGGGTCCCAAGCGGGGATATTAGGGACCCCCTGTAGAGGTGACCCCTCAAATCATCGAAGCGGACCGAAGAGATCCATCCCATCACGAAGATACCAGGCCTTAAAGAGGTGTGCCACCAGATGTGGCATCCCTTCATCAACCCATATTGTCGTGATGTGACGCTCCCACATCTGGTCCGTACCTGGTATCGGATGGAGACTGATATCAAGTGATGAGTCATTGGGGGTGCCGAACCGCACCGGTCTTTCCATTACTTCGGACCTGAAAAATTTATCCCACGACGGGGTGAGAAATGAATCTTAGTGAATCAAGCCTAATCTCGGTTAGGACAATGATTTGCCCAGAACATCCTAAGTGCCACAAAAAGATCACAAGATATCAACAGAGATATATATATAAATATCAGTCATAACAAATCTGTCAAATCTACCACCAACAGAAGTACAACCACTCAGGCATACACAAGTCCATTATTAATCAATGACCCACGCGACTGGCGTGATAAATACATCAATAGTGCGATCCCGCACTCTTCTGGCAAAACCAGGCTACGTCCACTTTACCCTCTCAGCGACGGCTACTACAAGCAGTGTATCCAGTGCACCCGGCACTGCACTGCAAGTAGGCATTCCTTAAAAAGGAGCTTCGGTCCATCACAAGCTGCGATCGGCATCCGATAATCCCTTAAAATCGTACGACTGGCACGGGGCATGGATTATCGTGCTTTTGACAAGTCGTAAATTTCCATACAATCGGTACGGTACAAGTACCCACGGTACAAAGCGAACTTGCCAGGTAGCGTCATTGACCCTTTAAATGACCACACAAATTTGCACTCGGCAATCAACTCATTGATTATCTTGGATTAACGTCAAAATCCACAAGAAATATAATCAACTCGGCCCTAAGGCCCACAAGATTCCCAATTGAACTTTTCAGCCAGGCAAACAAACCAATCAAGCAATTCACTCACTCTCGAGTAATCAACTTAACCCGGCAATTTCAAGCTCAATTCATATTAGAAATCTTAATTCTTAATCAAATTATAGCAATCAATCGTTCGCTCGTCTCTAACCTGTCACTCACTCGCGAGCAACTCAATCAAATAATTAATTGCTAAATTACCACAAATAGCCACAGACAAATAATCGATCGACTATGTATCCTAACCATGGTTTCTATCTATATCGGTCCCGATCGAAATATTTTTTTTAATAAATAATTAAATAATTAATTAATTAATTACATAATTAAATAACTAAATAAATCAGACTAATCCTAAGCGCAATTAGCGCCCTAACCAAGGTTTAGAGTCAACTCACTATTTGAGTTAGCTCGATTGGCGGCGACGGCGACGACGACTATAAAACTAAGGTTTATCGCGCGGCGAATCGAGCTCAAACTTCGGCGACACCCTGTGGGAGTCCGGCGAGGTCGCCGGAACAGGTGGCCGACGGCGGAGCTCCGGCGAGCGGCGGCCGGCGGCCTGCAACAGTGAACAACTCAGAATATTCAATCGGCAATCTCACTGTTTTGGCCGTTTTCCGGCGACACGGGCCGGGACAAGGCCGGCCAGGGGTCGGGGGCTCACCTAGGGGTCGGTGGGGGTCGGCCAGGACGGGTGGACGGAGGCGAAAGGCGGCCGGCGGCGGCGGACAGCCGCGATCAGTGGATGTCCTATTTTTGCGCCAAAACAAGGCTCTCGATCGGCGGCGATTTTCGGCGGCCACGCGCGGCGACCGGCGGAGCCGAGCTAGGTGGCGGTAGAGGAGACTCAGGGGAGTCGTCTGGCGGTGGCGGTGTGGCACGGCGACGACGGTGGCGGCCGGAACGAAGACCGGAACAAACCGGGTTCAAAACAGAGCACCGAGACTTTCGGGCCGGATTTCGGCGATTTCGACGGCTGACGATCGGCGACGAGGGGTCGGATCGGTCGAGGGGAGGTCGGGGGTTAGCTGCGTGGTGGTGGTCGGCGTCGGTGGCGGCCATGGCAGTTGGAGAAGACCGCGGAGTCCTCGGGTCGCCTGACCCGAAAACAGGGGACGTTCGGCCGTAGGTTTTCTTCGGCGAAACGGCGGCGACGGCGGCTCGGCCGGGGTCCAGGCGACGGTGGGGAGTAGCTGGAGGTAGTAGCTGCCGAGGGTGATGTGGTGGTCGCGATAAATGGCCACGAACGGAGATGATTCGATCGGTTGAAGGAGCTGTCGGGCAAAGAAGAAAAATGAAGAAAGAAGAAGAACAGAAGAAGAAGAAGCAGAAAGAAGAAGAAGACAGCGGCAGAGAGAGGACGGCGTTGGGCAGTGAAATGGAGGGCCCAACCTTGACTTTGAAGGTCACAAAATTAAATTTTTTTGTCTCTTATGAGTGAATAATTGGGGGGGCAAAATGGTAATTTTGGCACGCCGGGACTGAAACGAAATTTTTGGTGTACTGATCGAAGGGTAATTTCGGCAATTTCATTGGTCAAGCTCGATCAGGGTTAAGCTCGCTTGCAAAAACGGCAATTAAAAAAAAAATCACCGCGGATTAATTTCGAAACTCAATTCGAAATAATCTAAAGTTCGAAATTCGTCTTTTCAGTCCTTATAGTCCAAAATGGGCGTCGACTATGACTATACATTCATATCATTTAATCGACTCCCGGCACTTACAAGAATTGAATTTCCAAAACGTCACAATGATGATATCTACGCGAGGGCGTTGATAGTGGAGCGGGACTTGCCTGAAAGGGCTACTGCATCTGGATCACGATTTGTTTCCCCAAACAGATTCGATAGGAGACAAGGGAAGAAACCCATGTTTAACAACCGGAGTCACATTCCACCAAATCGCCGAGGGGCGATTAGTAAGCCGGCATTTCGTCAGAATGAGGTGTGCAGCTTGTGTCGACAGAGGCATGGGCCTGGTTTGTGCCCGTATCGAGGTGGTGCCTGTTTTGGTTGTGGCCAGCTGGGCCATCAGGTGCGGGACTGCCCGCAGAGGTAGGGTGGACAGGCACAACCCCAGCAGGGAGGACAATCTAGAGGATCTGTGCCGTCAAACTTCCAGAATCGCCCGCCGGCACAAGGAAGGGTTTTTGCAGTCACTCGGGAAGCGGCGAAGGATTCGCTGACTATTACAGGTACGGTCCTCTTGCATGACCAAGTAGCATATGCCTTATTTGATCCGGGCACCACCCATTCGTTTGTTGCGGATCAGTTCGTTAAATTATCTGAATTGAACTTGGTACCTTTAGAAATTGTGCTTAATGTATCTATGCCATTGAAAGATAAAGTAGTGGCTACAGTGAGCTGTCCTGATTGCAGACTAGTGGTGGATGGCCATGAGAGTAAGATAGATTTGATTGTGCTAGAAATGTACGATTTTGACTTGATTGTGGGAATGGATTGGTTGGTAAAGCAAAGAGCCACAATGGACTACTTTAATAAGATAATACGGTCTAATCCGATGGATGACAGTAGTTATGAATTTTTGGGTAATCGAGGAGGAACCTCGACTGTGATGATATCGTCGTTAGAGGCGACTCGATTGTTGGGAGATGGGTGCCAAGGTTATTTGGCTTCTATGGTAGATACATCTGCTAAAGAATTGAAATTGGAGGATATTGTGATTGTATGTGAGTTTCCAAATGTTTTCCCCCAAGAATTACCTAGTTTACCACCAGAAAGAGAAATCCAGTTTGTGATAGAATTAGCTCCGGGGACGGAGCCGATTTCTAAGGCGCCATATAGAATGGCGTTATCAGAATTGAAAGAACTTAAGGTTCAAATGCAGGAGTTGTTAGACAAGGGATTCATTCGCCCTAGTGCCTCGCCATGGGGAGCGTTTGTCTTGTTCGTCAAGAAAAAGGATGGGTCTTTGAGACTGTGTATTGACTATAGGCAGTTGAATCAGGTGACGATCAAGAATAAGTACCCACTGCCAAGGATTGACGACTTGTTCGATCAACTGCAGAGAGTATCTATATTTTCAAAAATTGATCTACGGACGGGATACCATCAGTTGAGAATCAGAAAAGAGGATATACCGAAATCGGCATTTAGAACACGTTATGTGCATTACGAGTTCACAGTGATGCCGTTTAGTTTGACGAATGCTCCTGCTGCTTTTATGGATCTGATGAATAGAGTGTTCAAGGAGTTTCTGGATCGCTTTGTGATTGTTTTCAAAGATGATATCCTAGTGTACTCGAAGAGTTCTGAAGATCATGAGCAACACCTGAGAATAGTTCTGGAAACTCTGAGAACGCATCAATTATATGCTAAGTTCAGTAAGTGTGAGTTTTGGTTAGTTAGCGTGGCGTTCTTAGGCCACGTAGTTTCGAATGAAGGTATTGCTGTGGATCCGGTTAAAATTGAGGCAGTTATTAACTGGTCGAGATCGAAAACTGCTACAGAAATTAGAAGTTTCTTGGGTTTGGCAGGTTATTACAGGCGGTTTGTGGAAGGATTCTCAGCTATAGCCTCGCCTTTGACTAAATTGCTGAAGAAAGATACGAAGTTTCAATGGACGGACAAGTGCGAGCGTAGTTTTCAAGAGCTTAAGCATAGGCTAACTACGGCTCCTGTTCTGACAATTCCGTCTGGTCCTGGTGGTTATGAAATTTATAGTGACGCTTCACTTAGGGGACTGGGCTGATTTTTGATGCAGCATCACAGGGTGGTAGCGTATGCGTCCCGTCAGTTGAGACCACACGAGTTGAATTATCCTACACGCGACCTGGAGTTAGCTGCGGTTGTGTTTGCCTTGAAAATCTGGAGACACTATTTGATTGAGGAAAGTTTTCAGGTGTACACTGACCATCAGAGTCTGAAATACCTGTTCTCTCAAAGGGAGCTGAACATGAGACAGCGCCGATGGATGGAGTTATTAAAAGACTATGACTGTGAGATCCTGTATCATCCTGGTAAGGCGAATAGGGTTGCTGATGCCCTGAGTAGAAAATCAGTGATTGCTCAACTACAGGTGCAGGAGTGGCGTTTACTTGAGCAATTAAGAGACTCGGACTTTAAACTGGAGATAAGCCACCTGTCGAGTCTCGTGGCTACCTTGAGAATCGAGCCAGAAGTGCAAGTTAAAATTAAGGCCTTGCAGTCCACAGACCCTTTTATCCGGAAGATCCTGCAAGGAGATCCGACCAAACGAAGGGACGATTTTCAAATAGCGGAGGATGGGATACTTAAGTTTAGAGGACGGTTGGTTGTGCCGGAGGATGAAAATTTAAAGGAGGAAATATTATCAGAAGCACATCGTAGTAGTTATAGTATTCATTCTGGGAGTACAAAGATGTATCAGAATTTGAAATAGCATTACTGGTGGAATGGTATGAAAACTGATATAGCCAAACATGTGGCTAAATGTTTGACCTGCTAGCAGGTCAAGGCGCAGCATTGCAAACCTGGAGGACTACTACAACCTTTGGAAATTCCAGAGTGGAAATGGGAGCATATCACGATGGATTTCGTGATGGGTTTGCCGAGGAGTCAGCGAGGGCATGATTCAATTTGGGTCGTGGTGGATAGACTAACGAAGTCAGCGCATTTTATTCCAGTAAGAAAGGACTTCGCTTTAGACAGATACGCTGAGTTGTATGTGAGGCATATTGTAAGGTTGCATGGTGTGCCAGTGACAATCACTTCTGATCGAGATCCTAAATTCACCGCTACATTTTGGAAGAGTCTACAAACTGCTTTAGGAACGAAGCTGCAATTTAGTACAGCTTATCATCCATAGACAGATGGTCAGTCTGAAAGAACGATTCAGACCTTGGAGGACATGTTGAGAGCATGTGTTCTGGATTTCAGAGGTAATTGGGAGGAACATTTACATTTGGTTGAATTTGACTATAATAACAGCTACCAACAGAGTATTAGGATGGCACCTTTTGAGGCCTTGTATGGTAGGGCTTGCAGGACACCAGTCTGTTGGGATGAGGTTGGGGAAAGGAAGATAACTGGCCCTGAGTTAGTAGAACAGTCGATGGAAGCAATTAAAGTGATTAGAGATAGATTAAAGACAGCTCAGAGTCGCCAGAAGAGTTATGCTGATAAAAGGCGCAGACCTTTAGAATTTCAAGTAGGCGACCATGTCTTTCTGAAAGTGTCACCTATGAGAGAAACATCCCGTTTTGGCAGGAAAGGAAAGCTGAGCCCGAGGTACGTTGGACCATTTGAAATCCTAGAACGAATTGGAATTTTGGCTTACCGACTCGCATTGCCGCCTAGACTGGCTCAAGTGCATAATGTTTTCCACGTATCGATGTTGAGGAAGTATGAGCCAGACCCTGCTCATGTGCTGAGTTACGAGGAAATTGATTTGGATGAACGGGCGTCATATGTGGAGCGACCAGTCAGGATCGTGGACAGAAAAGAGCAGGTACTGCGATCCAAGACAATTCCGTTAGTCAAGGTGGTTTGGCAACACCATGGCACAGAAGGAGCTACATGGGAGAACGAGGAAGTTATGAAGCTTAGTTATCCTTCTCTTTTTGAGTAATTAGAATTGTGTTGTAATTTCGAGGACGAAATTTCCTAAGTGGGGGAGAGTTGTGACGTCCTGGAAATTCAATCCTTGTAAGTGCCGGGAGATGATTAAATGATATGAATGTATAGTCATAGTCGACACCCATTTTGGACTATAAGGACTGAAAAGACGAAAATTTGGACGAATTCCGAACTTTAGATTATTTCGAATTGAGTTTCGAAATTAATCCGCGGCGATTTTTAAATTGCCGTTTTTGCAAACGAGCTTAACCCTGATCGAGCTTGACCAGTGAAATTGCCGAAATTACCTTCGATCAGTACACCAAAAATTTCGTTTCAGTCCCGGCGTGCCAAAATTACCATTTGGCCCCCCCAATTATTCACTCATAAGAGACAAAAAAAATTAATTTTGTGGCCTTCAAAGTCAAGGTTGGGCCCTCCATTTCACTGCCCAACGCCCGTCCTCTCTATGCCGCTGCCTTCTTCTTCTTTTCTGTTTCTTCTTCCCTGTTCTTCTTCTCTTCTTCATTTTTTTTTGTTGACCGACGAACGCTCCTTCAACCGATCGAATCATCTCTGTTCGTGGCCATTTTTCGCGACCACCACATCACCCTCGGCAGCCACTACCTCTAGCTACTCCCCGCCGTCGCCTGGACCCCGGCCGAGCCGCCGTCGCCGCCATTTCGCCGAAGAAAACCCACGGTCGAACATCCCCTGTTTTCGGGTCAGGTGACCCGAGGACTCCGCGGTCTTCTCCGGCCGCCACCGACGCCGACCACCACCACCCAGCTAACCCCCGACCTCCCATCGACCGATCCGACCCCTCGTCGCCGACCGTCAGCCGCCGGAATCGCCGGAATACGGCTCGAAAGTCTCAGTGTTCTGTTTTGAACCCGGTTTGTTTCGGTCTTCGATCCGGCCGCCACCGGCGCCGCCATGCCACACCGCCACCGCCAGACGACTCCCCTGAGTCTCCTCTACCACCACCCAGCTCGGCTCCGCCGGTCGCCCCCCGTGGCCCCCGAAAATCGCCGCCGATCGAGAGCCCTGTTTTGGAGCAAAAACAGGACAGCCACTGATCGCGGCTGTCCGCCGCCGCCGGCCGCCTTCCGCCGCTGTCCACCTATCCCAGCCGTCCCCCACCGACCCCTGGGTGAACCCTCGACCCTTGGCCGGCCTTGTCTCGGCCCGTGTCGCCGGAAAACGGCCAAAACAGTAGAGTTGCCGGATTGAATATTCTGTTGTTCACTGTTGCAGGCCGCCGACCGCCGTTCACCGGAGCTCTGCCGCCGGCCACCTGTTCCGGCGACCTCGCCGGACTCCCACGGGGTGTCGCCGAAGTTTGAGCTCGATCCGCCGCGCGATAAACCTTAGTTTTATCGCCGCCGCCGCCGCCGCCGATCGAGCTAACTCAAATAGTGAGTTGACTCTAAACCTTGGTTAGGGCGCTAATTGCGCTTAGGATTAGTCTGATTTAATTATTTATTTAATTATGTATTTATTTATTTATAAAAAAAAAATATTTCGATCGGGACCGGTATAGATAGAAACCATGGTTAGGATACATGGTCGATCAATTATTTGTCTGTGGCTAATTGTGGTAATTTAGCAATTAATTGTTTGATTGAGTTGCTCGCGAGTGAGTGACAGGTTAGAGACGAGCGAACGATTGATTGCTATAATTTGACTGAGAATTAAGATTTCTAATATGAATTGAGCTTGAAATTGCCGGGTTAAGTTGATTACTCGAGAGTGAGTGAATTGCTTGATTGGTTTGTTTGCCTGGCTGAAAAGTTCAATTGAGAATCTTGTAGGCCTTGGGGCCGAGTTGATTGTATTTCTTGTAGATTTTGGCGTTAATCCAAGATAATCAATGAGTTGATTGTCGAATGCAATTTGTGTGGTCATTTAAAGGGTCAATGACGCTACCTGGCAAGTTCGCTTTGTACCGTGGGTACTTGTACCGTACTGATTGTATGGAAATTTGCGACTTGTCAGAAGCACGATAATCCATACCCCGTGCCAGTCGTACGGTTTTAAGGGATTATCGGATGCCGATCGCAGTTTGTGATGGACCGAAGCTCCTTTTTTTAAGGAATGCCTACTTGCAGTGCCGTACCGGATGCACTGGATACACTGCTTGTAGTAGCCGTCGCTGAGAGGGTAAAGTGGACATAGCCTGGTTTTGCCAGAAGAGTGCGGGATCGCACTATTGATGTATTTATCACGCCAGTCGCGTGGGTCATTGATTAATAATGGACTTGTGTATGCCTGAATGGTTGTACTTCTGTTAGTGGTAGATTTGACAGATTTGTTATGATTGATATATATATATATATATATATATATATATATATATATATATATATATATATATATATATATCTCTGTTGATGTCTTGTGATCTTTTTGTGGCACTTAGGATGTTCTGGGCGAATCATTGTCCTAACCGAGATTAGGCTTGATTCACTGAGATTCATTTCTCACCCCGTCGTGGGACAAATTTTTCAGGTCCGAAGTAATGGAAAAACCGGTGCGGTTCGGCACCCCCACTGACTCATCACTTGATATTAGTCTCCATCCGGTACCAGGTACGGACCAGATGTAGGAGCGTCACATCACGACGATATGGGTTGATGAAGGGATGCCATATCTGGTGGCACACCTCTTTAAGGCCTGGTATCTTCGTGATGGGATGGATCTCTTCGGTCCGCTTCGAGGATTTGATGGGCCACCTCTACAGGGGGTCCCTAATATCCCCGCTTGGGACCCAATGGATATTGATACACCTGATGGGGAAGTGGTGGACCCCGCGCCTGTTATGGAGCTCGAGCTCGAGCCTGAGCAATCGGTAGCCCCCTCTGTGCGTTCTAGCCAGAGTTCTTGTGATGACCCGAATGACCCGGCTCCCCCGATTGGTTATTACGACACGGATGTCGAGTCTTCCCAGTAGAGGGTTAGGTTCCTTTTTGTAGTCAGGGAACTGATGATATTTTTTTGTGGGGGATACTGTTTTGGGATAGATGAGAGTTAACCTTACCTGACTCCTGTATCTTTTTGTGAGTCCTAGAGGGCCACCCCGAAGCATGGGGTTGTATTTATCAGTTGATGGCTCTGTAAGGTTATGAATCATCTATTCTCATCAGTCTTTTGTATTTTGCAATCTGGCTTTACTTTCTATCTATCCCATATGGTTTTATTGAATGGAAGATGGTACGTTCCGCTTGCGCAATATAATCTTAGGTCGATAGCAGTTGCCTGGGACGCCATCTATTATGACCTGGTGGCGATTTGGCAAGGGATGTCGCGGGCTCGAGAGTCGGGACGTGACAAAAGTCATCGAAGCGAGGCGACAATTTTTCCGACATCGACCTAGGACAATCTTCACACAGTTTAACATTATCACAGACTTTATTTTGTAGGATAAGGGGGGGAAAAAACAAAGCAAGCGCTTTCTGGAGGCAGATAGCGAGCAAGCGGGGTTGCAAGGTAGCTCTTCACTTGTACTCCAGGATCATGTTGTTCTCCACGGACACGCCTATGGAGGCCCTCGTTATGTTCTCAAGCATCGTCCTCTGCTTCACCGGCACATTCACCATAGGCATGCCAAGCAAGACCTGTTCCGAGCAATTTCCCTGGTTCACATTCTTTGTGATTGGATCACCACAGCTTGTGATATTTGTGCCTGGGACGCATTTTCTTTGGCAGTTTTCTGGATGTTAAATACCATTGGGTGTTACTTTTTATTGGCATTGGAAACACATGGCAGGTAACCTTTCACAGTTTAACGAATCTTCCACTTATTTGGCCGGATGGTTAAGAGATTATCTATGGTAAACTCTTCACGACTTATCAATGGATATAACCCCTTTGGTATGAATAGTGGCGTGGATGCGCACAAAAAAGAGGAGACGAGACTTGAGCTTAAAGAGGAGCCTTGGTGAGGTAGCCAAGGATGATTGCAACAAGGTGGAATGAATGGAATTCGCCCTGCAAAAATCAAATTTTGTCTTGACATCACAACCCACACACAGGGTTGGATTCAGAAGCGAATTTGGACGATACATAGCAGTGCCAAGATAAAAGAAGCAGGAAAATGAGAACAGGAATGCATTCGATTTGAAAGAATTAGCGTACCTCACCTTCGGCCTTGAGCTGGATCCCAGTGCTGAGCTCGGCAAGGAGGATCAAATCAAGTGGATTGTGATGCTCCACAGAGAATGTGATTCACGGATTTTGCTCGGAACAGGTTCCGCCTGGCGTGCCTGGTGAATGTGCTGGTGAAACAGAGGGCGATGCTCGAGAACATAACGAGGGACTCCATAGGCTTGTCCATGGAGAACAACATGATCGTGGAGTAAAGGTGAAGAGCTACCTCGCAACCCCGCCCGCCCGCTCGCTCTCTGGCTCCAGAAAACGCTTACGTTTGTTTTTTTTTCCTTCCCCACAAAATAAAGTCTCTCTGATAATGTTAGATGAAGATTGTCCTTAGGTCGATGTCGGAAAAATTGTCGCGTCGCTCCGATGATTTTTCCATTCGGTCCTATCTCTGTATATAGTTTCATGGTAAGGCTGTTTATGAATATGGACAAGGTGGTTGGGCTGTGGTCGCCCAACACGAAAAGTAATTTAAATATTTTGCTCTCATTTTTTAACTTTTTGTGGCAGAGCATGAACAGAGCGCATCACTTGCTCCCGGTTCGCAATAACATCGCCGGTGAATCGGTGAAGTCGAACCGTTGTTGCCCCCCGACCGACCAGCATCACCCTTAAAAAAAAAAAAAAGAGGGTAAACAAGAGATCAATCCCCCAATCTCTCTCTGTTTTTTTTTTTTTTTGTAGTTACTTTACGGGAAACGGAAGTAAAAAATGGGGGTCGGGCGAAGAAGACGAACCCGAGTTTGGGGAAGCGGATCTCGGTCTTGAACATTTTCCCCTCTCTTCCTGATGCTTCTTTTTCTCGCTCGGGAAAGAGGAAACGAGAAGAAAACGTTCGGGGACTCTCTCTCTCTCTACACTCTCGCTCGCGAAGGTGTTTGGCGATTCTCACTCACTCCGGCTCCGCATATATAGAGAGGGAGGGGAGGGCTCTCAAGCGATAGAGAGAGAGAAGGGTGAGATGATCAAAAGGGTACAGAGAGGGTAGTTGTGAGAGAAAAAGTGTGAGCAGAGAGAGTCGTGTAGGTGAGAAGTACATATAGAAATAAGATTGGTGCTGAAGGAAAGAAGCAATATTTTTTTATGCCAGAAATTGATCTTAGAGACAAGGCTGTACAGAAAAAACCATGTCAAAAATCATTAGTAGGAAACATTGGAAGCCCTAGTTGCAGATAAGAGCTCACATCAGAAGATGCTAGCGCAAACCCAGTTCAGTTTCCCAAGTGACCAAATCTTTATTTATTCCTGAGTAGCCAGTCATCAGAGAGCATCATCTCATGCATTGTAAGGAACGTTTAGAAAAGCCTAGCACACACCAGTAGAAAAACTTGGCCAGCTGGTTCGAGTTTTGAGCTCGTATTAAATAAGTTATGTACCTTTCACTTCAATATTGCAAATTGGTAATCGAATGTGGAATAAGATTTTTCTACTGGGGGAACGTGTGAATAGGGAGATTCAGTGTGGGCGATCAGTTCTGAAACAGTGAATTCTCTTGTTGCGGTCTCTCTGAATTTCTTCTTCATACCGCCCTTGATGAACTCTGGTAAGCTTAGGTTTTCTTAGTGATTTCAATTCACAATGGTTTTCATGTTGAGCTCTTTCAGTGTGCAAGGTATGTGATATGCCTTGGATGACCATAATTGTGATGTTCGCATTCGTGGTCCATGGGTTTGAGCAACTTTTGGAGGGATTAGATGCTTGTTTCGTTATCTGCAGTTCGGCACGAGTTCTGGATTGGTTAAATTGTGTTTCCATTTTTGGGCCAATAAGAGGGGCATCTCAATGAGTTGGTTGATACTTGATTGTTGATAGGATTGTTTGAGTTCACATTGTGGGCATGGCCGTCTTCAAGGGACATTCTTATAAGTTATTAATTAAGGAGGTGAAAAGTTCTATCACTTCCTCTTGCATGAAAGATAGAATTCTCCTCATATTGTGAATGGATATTCGGGACATATGCATAGTGCGGAGCTGGAACCCCCATTTGGACTTAAATCTCTGAAGTTGTTGTCAACATTTTGGCCTGTGCTGGCTGCATTCATGAATGCACGCAATGTGAACATGGGCTTTTGAATTTTAGAAACTGTCAACTCTATAAGCATATGCTCTTCATATGCCCTCTCTTCATTTTAATCGCTGAATGAGGGACAAACCAACTTTTGTGACTGGAGACATCTTCACAGTTATATATTCCTCTTGGAAAAGTGAACTGTGATCATGTGGGACAAATCAACTCTATAAGTATATAGCTCATGTGGGTTGCTCTTGCAAACAAGCTAACCAACTCTATAAGTGAACTTTGATCATGTGGGAAAATGAAATGCATTATGTTTGTTATAATTTATTGCCCCCCAAACGATTTTTTTTCTAGCAGTTCAATCTATTCATCTTGTCAATTTTTAAGCTTTTCGCTCAAATTTCTTGTGGTATTAGAGAACTGACAGTCTTCTGTTAAGATCTCACCTCATCGGTATCTCTCTGTAGCCGTGATCAATCTTCATTCTGTAATTTTAGAAAAGATTCTGGCTCATGCAAAGAGACTTTATATCTTAAAGCGCAAATTCATTCAATCGATTTAAACTTTTGACTTAGTGATTTGACACATTTTCCATGTCAATTGCGCAGGTAACTAGCTGCACTAGCTCCTCCTCGCTGAGCTGTCATGCTCACAATATAGTATTCCATGTCTTTGACTGAAACGAAATGTTCATGATATGCAGCAGCCAAGGAGAAGAAATTGAATTGATTATGGCCTCAATTGCTATTTTTGATGTCAAATCGTTACTTTCTCGGTCAAAATCAAAAGTTTATTATTCTATCAGTAAGTTGAAGCATTTACTGCACCAGGAGAAAGTAATTGCTTATGTATTTGAGTTTGGTCTTTGACTGCTACAATACATTGTTCTTTGCTTGGAGGTTCTAATGAAGTTCCTGAAGTGATGCTTACAGGTCTGGATGCAAAGTGGGCCTACTGCAGAAGCAGAAATATATTGCCTTGATAGACTGAGGCTGTTATGGGAGGCCAATCTTCATCAGGATGTTTTCATAAAAACTATAGCAACTTCCTTGTCATTGGCAAAGCAGCACCACTGCTTCAGTTGAAAGTCGTGTGTCTCAGATTCGTAGCAATGCCTGAAAATCTGAGGGCTGTGATGCAATCAGACAGTTTCGAGTACTTGAAGGAGAGCTGTCCCTCAGTCTTGACCGAACTCTTGGGATATGTGGCAAGAGCAAATGAGCAATCAGTGATCACTTCTAGTCATGGAAATGAAGGCATTCTCAATGGCAGCGATGCCAATGAGGGAAACGAGCAGATACGATGCAATTGCTTTTGTGGGTTTTAATATGATCCCTGCAGTTTAAACTTTATGTTAAGGGAATGCATTCGACTTACCTTTTTTCTCTGCTGATACGATTTTGTAAAACTTTGAGTTATCAATGCAATTCTCAAATATATTAGAATAGCACTTTAAATGATTTTCCATCAAAGCACATCTTCCTTAAATCCTATTGGATTTTTGTTGCCAAAAGACAAATGGCCTTTGGGGAAAAAAAACAAAAAACAATATGAAGCACAAAACCCAACACAGAATACCTGACCCGATCCTAAATTTCGGGTCATGTTCAAGTGAGTTTCAGGTATTGGTTGGGCAAAAACAAATGTATTGTGTTTTGAGTTGAGTATTGCGTTGACCCGACTCGACCCGTTGACACCCTCATTGAAAATTATAAAATTTTAATATTTTTTATGGTAAAAAAAATATATCCTCAAACTATTTTTTTTATCACAAAAAATCCTAAGCTTGTACAAATGTGACAAATTTATCCTCAACTAGTTTGAAATTTTTTATGGTAAAAAGACAATATTTTGGGATAAATTTATCACAAGCATACCAATTTAGGATTTTTCGTGACATTAACCCTAAAATTAAAATGAGAATGGTTCGAAAGTTATGGCACCGTTAATATCCTTTTACCAACTAATTTCTCATGCTTTTAATGAATTGTGCCCGGTGAAAATCAATTCGAGAGAACAAAGTGAATGGAAGCAAGCATGTCCGGACATCATTTTCTTTCGCTGAAGATCTTTTTTTTATTCGAGTGTAATTTCAAAGGAGGCGTTTTTTTCCATTATCTTCTTTAGTTTTGACACTCATTATTTTAATATTTTGACGATATTATTCCTTGTGTAACCCACTACTCTTAATACAATTCTACAAAAGTAGTGATCATATTTCATTATCTTTTTACCAAAATTCGGATGGCTCGTCACAGGAGCAGGAGTGCTGCTATACCAGCCTACCTAATGGTGAGTCTATTTTGTTCACCGCCACCTCTCTAAGTGCATGCTTATAGCAAAAAGAAGAAGAAGAAGCTGCACCAAGATGAAAAAATAGCTAGCTTGCTAACTTCACTTCGGTAGCTAGCTTCATCATCTCAAAGTCAAAAGCCATTCTTGATCTTGCTTATTCTAACATGTGCCCTCTTACTTTGGTTGTCCACTTGATTAACCACATTTTCTCCACGAATCACAAGATCAAACCACAGATTGCCAGAGGTCACCGGAACGGAAAGTGTTCCACGGTCGGTCCTGCCAGTTCTTGCATTGTCAATGTCAACCTAGGCAATGAATAGTTTATCAGTCTTCCACCTTCTGTATGGATTGCTAGAAGACAACTCTAAAATTGCACTATGAATCGATGAAACTGAACCACTGCCATAGGTGTGATGTCCTGGAAATTCAATCCTTGTAAGCGTCGGAAGTCGATTAAATGATATGAATGTATAGTCATAGTCGACGCCCATTTTGGACAATAAGGACTGAAAAGACGAAAATTTGGACGAATTCCGAACTTTAGATTATTTCGAATTGAGTTTCGAAATTAATCCGCGGCGATTTTTAAATTACCGTTTTTACAAACGAGCTTAATCCTGACCGAGCTTGGCTAGTGAAATTGTCGAAATTACCCTTCGATCAGTACACCAAAAATTTCGTTTCAGTCCCAGCGCGCCAAAATTACCATTTTGCCCTCCCTCAATTATTCATTCATAAAAGACAAAAAAATTTAATTTTTGGCCTTTGAAGTCTTGGTGGTGGCCCTCCATTTCTCTGTCCAACGCACGTCTTCTCCGCCGCTTCCTCCTTCTTCTTTCTGTTTCTTCTTCTTCTGTTCTTCTTCTCTTCTTCATTTTTTGTTGACCGACGAACGCTCCTTCAACCGATCAAATCCTCCTCCGTTGATGGCCATTTTTCGCGACCACCACACCACCACCGGCAGCCACTGTCTCCAGCTACTCCCCGCCGTCGCCTGGACCCCGGCCGAGCCGCCGTCGCCGCCGTTTCGCCGAAGAAAAGTCGCGGTCAGGCGTCTCCTATTTCCGGGTCAGGAGACCCGAGGACTCCGCGGCCTTCTCCGGCTGCCACCGACGCCGACCACCACCACCCAGCTAACCCCCGACTTTCCCTCGACCGATCCAACCCCTCGTCGCCGACCGTCAGCCGCCGGAATCGCCGAAATCCGGCCCGAAAGTTACGGTGCTCTGTTTTGAACCCGGTTTGTTCCGATCTTTGATCCGGCCGCCACAGTCGCCGCCGTGCCACACCGCCATCGCTAGACGACTCCCCTGAGTCTCCTCTACCGCCACCCAGCTCGTCTCCGCCGGTCGCCGCGCGTGGCCGCCGGAAACCGCCGCCGACCGAGACCTCTGTTTCGGTGCAAAAACAGGACAGCCACTGATCGCGGCTGTCCGCCGTCGCCGGCCGCCTTTCGCCGCCATCCACCTGTCCCGGCCAACCCCCACCGACCCCTGGCCGGCCTTGTCCCTGCCCGTGTTGCCGAAAAAATAGCCAAAACAGTGAAGTTGCCGTTTGAATGTACTGATTTTTCACTGTTGCAGGCTGCCGGCCGCCGCTCGCTGGAGCTCCGCCGCCGGCCACCTGTTCCGGCGACCTCGCCGGACTCCCACGGGGTGTCGCCGAAGTTTGAGCTCGATCCGCCACGCGATAAACTTTAGTTTTATCGTCGTCGCTGCCGCCGCCGCCGCCGCCGCCGCCGCCGGTCGAGCTAACTCACATTGTGAGTTGACTCTAAACCTTGGTTAGGGCGCTAATTGCACTTAGGATTAGATTTATTTATTTATTTATTTATTTATTGTAAAAAAAAATTATTTCGATCGGGACCGGTGTAGATAGAAACCATGGTTAGGATACATGGTCGATCGATTATTTGTCTGTGGTTATTTATGGTAATTTAGCAATTAATTGATTGATTGAGTTGTTCGCGAGTGAGTGACAGGTTAGAGACGAACGAACGGTTGATTGATATAATTTGACTGAGAATTAAGATTTCTAATATGAATTGAGCTTGAAATTGCCGGGTTAAGTTGATTACTCGAGAGTGAGTGAATTGCTTGATTGGTTTGTTTGCCTGGCTAAAATGCTCAATTGGGAGTCTTGTGAGCCTTTGGGCCGAGTTGAGTGTATTTCTTGTGGATTTTGGCATTAATCCAAGATAATCAATGAGTTGATTGCCGAATGGAATTTGTGTGGTCATTTAAAGGGTCAATGACGCTACCTGGCAAGCTCGCATTGTACCTTGGGTATTTGTACCGTACGGATTGTACGGGAATTCGCGACTTGTCAGAAGCACGATAATCCATGCCCCGTGCTAGTCGTACAGTTTTAAGGGATTATCGGATGCCGGTCGCAGTTTGTAATGGATCGAAACTCCTTTTTAAGGAATGCCTACTTGCAGTGCCGTGCCGAGTGCACTGGATACACAGCTTGTAGTAGCCGTCGCTGAGAGGGTAAAAGGGGACGTAGCTTGGTTTTGCCAGAAGAGTGCGGGATCGCACTATTGATGTTTCTATCACGCCAGTCGCGTGGGTCATTGATTAAAAATGGACTTATATATGCCTGAATGGTTGTGCTTCTGTTGGTTGTAGATTTGACAGATTTATTTTGATTGATATATATATATATATATATATATATATATATATATATATATATCTCTGTTAAAATCTTGTGATCTTTTTGTGGCACTTAGGATGTTCTGGGCGAATCATTGTCCTAACCGAGATTAGGCTTGATTCACTGAGATTCATTTCTTACCCCGTCGTGGGACAAATTTTTCAGGTCCGAAGTAATGGAGAGACCAGTGCGGTTCGGCACCCCCACCGACTCATCACTTGATATCAGTCTCCATCCGGTACCAGGTACGGACCAAATGTGGAAGCGTCACATCACGACGATATGGGTCGATGAAGGGATGCCACATCTGGTGGCACACCTTTTTAAGGCCTGGTATCTTCGTGATGGGATGGATCTCTTCGGTCCGCTTCGAGGATTTGAGGGGCCACCTCTTCAGGGGGTTCCTAATATCCCCGCTTGGGACCCGATGGATATTGATACACCTGATGGGGAAGTGGTGGACCCCACGCCTGGTATGGAGCTCGAGCTCTAGCCTGAGCAATCAGTAGCCCCCTCTGTGCATTCTAGCCAGAGTTCTTGTGATGACCCGAACGACCCGGTTCCCCCGGTTGGTTATAACGACCCGGATGTCGAGTTTTCCCAGTAGAGGGTTAGGTTCCTTTTGTAGTCAGGGAACTGATGATGTTTTTGTGGGGGATACTGTTTTGGGATAGATGAGAGTTAACCTTACCTGACTCCTGTATCTTTTTGTGAGTTCTAGAGGGCCGCCCCGAAGCTTGGGGTTATAATTATCAGTTGATGGCTCTGTAAGGTTATAAATCATCTATTATCATCAGCTTTTAGTATTATGTTATCTGGCTTACTTTCTATCTATCCCATATGATTTTATTGAATGGAAGATGGTACGTTTCGATTGCGCAATATAATCTTATGTCGATAGCAGTTGCCTGGGACGTTATCTATTATGACCTGGTGGCGATTTGGCAAGGGATGTCGCGGGCTCGAGAGTCAGGACGTGACAATAGGAAAAGGTGTATATGTCCACACCATGCACCAGTTTTATTGTAGAACAACTGGCATGTGATTATTTCATCAAATTAGATCATCAAAAGCCAGCGCGATTTCGTCGGTAATTTCGGATCTTAGGTCAAACGATTTCGGATTGCACTCAAAACTAGTCAGTTGAATTGAAATGGCTGTTTGATTCAAACTCACAGCTTTGCTATGCGATACGATGGATTTTGGGCATTCTGAAGTCATTTAGATTACTTTTCAAGCAGTTTTCTAATTTAGGAAATTTTAAATATTCTGATTATCTATAATATTTGATTCGAATTCCATTAGGATAAGTTAAATACGATTTAGATTATATTTTTTATAGTTATTCCGATGTCTAAATGAGTCATATCTCTATATATAGGACGTCCACCTTTGTAATCGACATTATCATTCAATCATTCAATCAAAATTCGAGTATTATTCGGAATTATTTTCCAAGTTTGCTTCTATCTGCGTCATTTGGTATCATAGCAGGATTCTCCTGTGACAATGGTGAGTAACGTGAATGTCAATCTCCCTGTAGCTGGGGGCCGTGAAAACGAGCCTATTACATGGACAGAGTTCAATCAATTCGTGGATCAAACCGATCGGAGGTTTCAAAAGATCCTTGAGGCCATCTAGTGTTTGTCCACAAACCAAGCCCCTGGTGTTCTTCCAGCCGAGCGAATTCATATCGCTCGTGATCCCGAAGTTGCCATGGAGCATGGAGGAAATCCCCGGCATAGACATCAAAACTATATTGAGGATACTAAAGACGAAAACGAAGAGGATTTCCAGGACATGCCCATTCGTGGAGATCATCAATATAAAGGATTCCAGGATGAGTACATTCGTGGAGGTTGCCGATAAGAAGGTTATCGCGGAGATCCTGAGCAGTATCATGAATTGAAGGTAGATCTCCCTACTTTCAATGGTAACCTAGATATTGAAGATTTTATAGACTAGCTTTGGGAGGTCGAAAAGTTTTTCGATGCCATGGAGATCAAAGAGGATCGCCAAGTGAAGCTTGTCGCGTATAAACTAAAGGGTGGCGCTTCGACTTGGTGGGAGCAGATTCAATTGACCCGATGTCGACAAAGACAGACACCAATCCAAATATGAAATCAGATGAAACAGAAGTTGAAGCAGCGGTTCCTTCCATCGAATTATGAGCAGTTGCTATTTCAGCAATTCCAGAATCGCAGGCAATTGAATTGGTTCGTCCAAGCTTATACAGGAGAATTTATTCGACTCTCTGCCCACAATAACCTTGAAGAATCAGATGTCCACCAGACTGCTCAGTACATCAACGAGTTGCGACTCAATATCCAGGATTAAGTGTCCCTGCATCAATTGTTTACTATCGATGATGCCCAGGAGATGGTGAGAAAGGTTGAGATGCAGCTGGAAAGAGCTCACCGTAATACTCGGGGTAGCAGCTACTCGAGTCGTGGAACATTCGAAAAAGGAAAGCAACCTGAAATTTCAGGTTCTTCGACACAACAACACAGTGATACGAACCGAAATTCGGAGAGTGCCGTAGGAGTATCCAAAGAACCAATGGCATCAAACACTCGTACGCCTAATCCGAGTGCACAGAATCCATATGCCAAACCTCAACCGATTAAATGTTATAAGTGCAATGAGCTGGGCCATTGTTCTAGCGATTGTCCACGGTGGAGGATGGCTAATATTGTTGAGCATGACAATGAAGCCTATGAAGACGAGTGGGTGTATGAGGAAGAAGTAGATAATGAAGTGGGTGAGCAAGTCAACTGTGTTGTCCGACGACTATTGTTTGCCCCGCGGATAGAAGACACCCAACGAAATCAACTCTTCCGCGCTCGATGTACTGTCAACGGCAATGTATGCAATGTCATCATTGATAGCAGAAGTTGCGAAAATATAGTATCAAAGGCCTTGGTGGATCACTTGCAGTTGAAGACAAAGCCGCATCCAGTACCTTGTGGATTCGTAAAAGAGCAGAACTTAAGGTAACTCAGTTATGTCGCCTACCTATTTTGATTGGAAAATCATATTAGGATATTATCGTCTGTGATGTCGTGGAGATGGATGTGTGCCATGTATTATTAGGGCGACCTTGGCAGTATGACGTAGATATCACTCATTGAGCTAGGGAGAATACTTACTCTTTTGTGTGGAAAAAGATTAAAATTACTTTGAAACCAAATAGTAGTCCTCCCCAGATTCCAAAGAAGCAAGACACCGGCGTTATGTTAAATGTTCGTAAATGTGCAGGAATGTATATGATTGTAGAAAAGGGAGATCAGCAAATTGTGATTAGTATTCCCTATGTTCTTAAGCCCTTGCTGAAGGCTTTCGGCGATGTAATGCCAGAAGACTTACCTGACGGATTACCTCCTTTGAGGGATATCCAGCATAAGCTTGATTTTCTTCCAGGTGTCAATCTCTCTAACTTGCCCCATTATCGGATGAATTCAAAAGAGAAACAGATTTTACAAGATCAGGTGTGAGAGCTCCTTAGAAGGGGATTCTTGCGTGAGAGCAAAAGTCTTTATGTTGTTCCCGCGCTTCTCACGCCAAAGAAAGACGGAAGTATGCGGATGTATGTTGATAGCCGTGCCATCAATCGAATTACCATCAAGTACAGATTTTCGATTCCTCGACTGGATGATATGCTAGACAGACTTGCTGGATCAAGGGTCTTTACGAAGATCGATCTGCGTAGCGGATACCACCAAGTTTGCATCTGTCCTAGTGATGAGTGGAAGATGGCTTTCAAGACAAGTGCGGGTTTGTATGAATGGCTTGTTATGCCATTCGGCCTTACTAATGCGCCTAGCCCTTTTATGCGTTTGATGACTCAGGTTCTTAAACCTTTCATTGGCAAGTTTGTGGTAGTTTTCTTTGATGACATTCTCATATATAGTCCAAATGATCGGCATCACATGGAGCACCTGAGAGATGTCTTGTTGGTCTTGCAATCAAACAAGTTATTTATAAATCTGAAGAAGTGTAGTTTCATGACAAAATGGCTTCTTTTCCTAGGCTTTGTTGTTGGAGCAGATGGACTTCGCGTAGATGCCGAAAAGATGGCTACAATCCACAGTTGGCCAGTACCCCAGAATGTTGGTGAGGCTCGTAGTTTTCACGGCCTTGCTACATTCTATCGGTGCTTTATCAAGAATTTCAGCATTATTACGGCCTCAATCACTGATTGTTTGAATAAAGGGAATTTTCGTTGGGGTGATGAAGCTGAAGCCAGTTTTAAGCTCATCAAAGAAAAGCTCTCTACTGCTCTAGTATTGATGCTCCCTAACTTTGAAAAGGTGTTCGAGCTGGACTGCGATGCTTATAGGTATTAGCGTTGTTCTTTCCCAAGAAGGTAAGCATATTGCCTATTTTAGCGAAAAACTTAATGATGCTCGCAAGCGATGGTCTACGTATGAGTAGGAGTATTATGCTATAGTGCGATCTATTAAGCATTGGCAGTCGTATCTCTATCAGCAAGAGTTTGTACTAAATATTTATCATCATGCTCTTAAGTACATAAAGAGCCAAAAACATCTAAATAGGATGCATGCAAGGTGGGTTTCCTTTTTGGAGCAGTTTAATTTTGTGCTTCGTCATAAGGTAGGACACTTGAACAAAGTTGCAGATGCCCTTAGTCGCCATGCTAAAACATTAGTTACTTTGGGCATTGATATCATTGGTTTCGATCATCTTTGTAATCTCTATGCTGACGATGATGATTTTGGTGATATATGGGAAAAATATTCACAAACAGACTGTAATTGGGATATGATTCTTCAAGACCAATTCTTGTTCTTTGGGAACAGATTGTGTATTCCTCGTGGATCATTGCGAGAGCACCTCATTCGAGAACTTCATGGTAGTACCTTGAGTGGACACTTGGGTCGCGATAAAACTATAGCGTTGGTTGAGGATAGGTACTATTGGCCCCAATTGAAGAGGGATGTAGGGAGTTTCGTTAATAAATGTTATACTCGTCAGACTGCTAAGGGTCATTCTCAGAATACTGGGTTATATACTCCTCTGCCTATTCCTACTGGCCCTTGGATAGATATTTCCATGGATTTTGTGTTGGAACTTCCCTGAACACAACGCAGTTTCGACTCTGTTTTTGTGGTGATTGACGGGTTTTCAAAGATGACACATTTCATCCCATGTAAGAAGACTTCGGATGCTTCCCATGTGGCGAGCTTATTCTTTCATGAAGTAGTCTGATTGCATGTTGTGCCTAAGACGATCACCTCTAATCATGACACCAAGTTCCTAAGCTACTGTTGGCGTACTCTATGGCGTTTATTTAACATTGATTTACAGTACAACAGTTCTTTCCATCCGCAGACTGATGGTGAGACAGAAGTTGTCAATCATACCATGGCTGATATTATTCGTTGTCTTTGTATCGACATGCCCAAGCAGTGGGATCGCTATATCGCTCCTGTTGAGTTCACCTTCAACAACACAGTCCATCTATCAATTGGTAAGTTTCCTTTTGAAGTTATCTACGGGCGGACTCCACAACATACTCTTGATTTGGTTCTCCTACCAAAAATCCCCAGTTATAATGTCGCGGTCGAAAATCTCGCGACGAAAATTATGAAAGTTCAAGCTGATGTGACATGACAACTTGCTGCTTCAAATTCAAAATACAAAGATGCTGCTGACAAACGGCTTCATTCCAAGATTTTTGCAAAAGGCGATGACGTGATAGTATTCCTACGCAAAGAGCGATTTCATATGGGCACTTATAACAAGCTGAAGCACAAGAAGATTGGTCCCTGCCACATTCTGAAAAAGATTAATGACAATGCCTATGTTATTGATTTCCCTGCAGAGTTGGAAATATCTCCAACCTTCAATGTGGCAAACCTGTTTGAGTATCATCCTCCCGACATTCCGCTTAATGCTAATGCCAACTCGAGGACGAGTTCTTCTGAAGAGGAGGGAATGATGTGGAACAACTGGCATGTGATTATCTTGTAAAATTGGATTGTCAAAAGCCAGCACGATTTCGTCAGTAATTTTAGATCTTAGGTCAAACTATCTCGGATCGTGCTCAAAACTAGTCAGTTGAAGAGAAACGGTTGTCTGATTCAAAATCACAACTTTGCTATGAGATACGATGAATTTTGGCATTTCGGAGTCATTTAGATTACTTTTTAGGCATTTTTCTAATTTAGGAAATTTTAAATATTCTGATATCTGTAATATTTGATTCAAATTTCATTAGGATAAGTTAGATACGATTTAGATTATGTTATCTATAGGTATTTTGATGCCTAAAGGAGTCCTGTCTCTATATACAGGATGTACACCTTTGTAATCGACATATCATTCTATCATTCAATCAAAATTCGAGTATTCTTTGGAATTGTTTTTCGAGTATTCTTTGGAATTGTTTTCCAAATTTGCTTCTCTCTGCGTCAAGTTTAGCCAAGTTGAAAAGGTAAAGCATGTACAAGATTAGCTATTCATCGCACCAAAATTGTCATGTAGTCAGCTCATGATGGTCGAAGCCTGCTTATGTACCTAGAGTTTGACAAGTTATTTTCCCATTTCTGACCAAGAAACGTTCGTTCTATCCAATTTATGCATTCAAATTTATAATTTCCAGTACATAGGATTGAACCCCTTTATTCATTAGCTCTGCAGAAACTTCACTCACTCTTCTGTAGTTTAGAGGAGCAACGATCCCTCCAAACAAATGCAACAGCAAGCAAGCACTCCAGATGGCAGTTGATAACGGGAGAAAACCATAAAATTTGATGACAAAGAAAAGGGGAACAAATCATAGCTCACACCTAGCAACTGAAGAAATGGAGTGGACAGTCAATTCATCAAAGCAAGAAGTGAAGTGATGTTCACTTCTGCAACATTTGTTCTGATCATCTCATAAACGGGTGTCTATACAAATTTCAAGTTTCACCCAACTTTACATCCAAGGCTCATATCTTAGGAAACAAAAGACAGCGAAAGAGTGCATTTATAGTTGATTCATCACTGCTGGACCGAACAAAGGAGTCATACTGTGGAATACTGAGTTCCTAGGTGATTTAGACAGGTATAATAAAACTTCCGGTGTGTTCATCTCAATCGACGTACATCAGGTCCTCACCATCACTGAAGACAATGTTATCCCCATCAACGAGCTCAAACACGCAAACATCTCTCATACATGGAGACCAGCTTCATGTCTTTTTAAGATATCATGCCGCAATATTCCGAAAAGATTCTTAAGAAGATATGGAGAAGGGCTCTAAGATTCGGTGCTTCTCAAGGATCCAAATGGTTCCACCTGGCCTGTAAAACTAGAAAAGAATGACAAGAAAAAAGTAACAATGACATGGTTTCGTTGAGGAAAAAGGTTTGTATCGGTTATGGTCACCTCATAGTTTTCAAGTACGAAGGGGACTCCATTTTCCATGTGATAAATATTCGATAAGAACGAACTTACAAGCTTTTCCGATTTGAGCGAGCATGTCACACACGATCTTGAAGAAATGGGTCATGATCAATCTCTGGGTTTGTGAGTCATGATGTTATTCCTTTCATCATGCTGAATTTTCAACCTCTGCTCTGATCTGCGCTCTCTCTCTCTCTTGCTTTCTGATGTCCTTTGCTCTTGCGCACACACGTTAATGCCCGATTGAGACTTGACATGATTTACATTTACCTTTTGTTTTTTTGCTCGTGTGAGGTCTGGTCTGGTCTGGTCTTTGGAGTGGATGAAAGACAAGGCATGGGGAAGGGAAGAAGGCGTGTTGTGTTGATTGATGATATGTGATGTACGTTCACAAGAGAGAAAGGAGAAGGGAAAGCTCCACTCCTTCCGGGCCTCCAGTGCAGTTCTGATTTTCATTCCCTTGGGCTTTTTGGCCTTCTTTCTTAGAGGCTGTGAGTACAACACAACAAACAATAATCTTTCATTTTAAGTTTCTATGTCCTAAAACCCATTTGCATCTATATCATTCCCGGATCCCAAGGGGAAAAAAAGAATTGTAGAGATAACATGGCGACTACATTATTTTGCCCCAAATTCCATTAAAAACCCTCAACTTTAAGTCTAGTCCCAATTATATCCCAACTTTTTTTAGTCTCGAGAAAAATCCTCAACTTCCAATTTAGTCCCAAATCTATCCCCAGTTAATTCTCCATCCAAATCACCATTAGTCATCCGACTCCCACCGCTAAGAAATCAATCCACGCCCCCCTTTAAAGCATTGTTCATCATCCCTGTCCTCTCCCAACTCTCATCCAGATCTTTTCCTCTCTTTTTTTTTCCCTCTCTCGTTCCTTTTTATTTTCCTTGTTCTCCTGACCCTGCAAATCAAAGCGTGGTAAGAACTCATACCAGAACAGAAACATCACCGAAGCTAAACAAGGTAACAAAGAGTCCCGCCCTTCCTCTATTTTGTTAACGCCTCCGTCATCTTGGTTTTGTTCGCCGTCATATACTACCTCTTCTCCTGTAAGCAAATTCATCTTCAGGGATAGGATGACGAGGGCGTCAGTCGTGCGGTTCGGTTCTGTTCGACAAATAGGGGCGTAGAGCTGAAGTTTTACCTGGAGAGCCTTGCGAATTTCGAAGCCTTGTCCTCTGTTTTCAATAGGCTGGGTTTGGTCTGGGAGTCCTTATTGGCAATTCAATGTTGGATGCGCAAAGTTTGGTCTTTAAATCTGCAGTTGGCTGTGTTTGGACTAGTGTACAATTCTGATGTTCAATTTCATTTGTTTGTGGCAGTTCGAGTAAATTTGCATGGCTTCAGAGCATAAAGTGCACGATCGCAGGCAAGAACCTCCACCTAAGGTTCTCGTGCAGCACTGTTGACGCGATGGGGATGAACATGGTCTCGAAGGGAGTCTAGATCGTCATGGATTTTCTGCAGAATGACTAGAATGACTACCCCAGCATGTATGTCATCAGTATCTTTGGCAACTTTTGCTCAGACAAGAAGCCCGCAGCCGTGAACTAGATTAAGAGAAGGGGCAAGTCAATCGTGTGCGAGGCCATGATCAAGGGCAACGTGGTGACGGTGAAGAAGGTGTTCAAGATCAATGTTGAGGAGAAAAAGGAAAGAGAAAAAAAAAGGAAAAGATTTGGATGAGAGTTAGGAGAAGACGGGGATGATGAATAGTGCTTCAAATTCAAGTGCATGGATTGATTTCTTACATTGAAGTCATATGACTAAGGTAGTCTAAACGGAAAGTTAACTTGTGACGCCCTAGAAATTCGACTTTGGTAAAGTGCCTGAATTTAATAAAAAGGATTGATATTGAAATTTGGTCAGTAAATTATTTTGGATCGTAAGGACGAAAGAGACGATAATTAGACGAATTCTGAAGTTTCAGTTGGTTAATATTAGGTTTTGAATTATTAGTCGCCGGAAATTAAGATTTTAATCTTCACGCCCGGGCCTAATCCCGACCGAGCCTAGCTTGTGAAATTATCAAAATATCCCTCGTCCAGTGTATCAAATTTCCGTTTAGTCCTGAATTGTCAAATTACCAAAATGCCCCTCTATTATTTGTGTATATGACAAAAAAAATTACCCCAAAAGTCTTTGTAGGCCCCACCCACACACTCTCTCTCTCTCTCTCCCTCTCGACCGTGTGAAGAACGCCCCCCTCCTCCTTCTTCTTCTTTTTCTTGGACAACCGAACTTACTCCTCCTTTCCTCGGTGATTTTCGGCACCACCACAGACCGCCACCATCAGCAACCACTTCCCACCGTCACTCCCGACCCCTCCGTCACCTCCGTTGGCCACCGGCAGCCGCGAAAATCCCCACAGAAGCCGTCTCCTATTTCGGCCCTCACGAACCCGAGAAGATCCGGCCCTTTTCCGACCGTTTTTAACGCCACCGCTGCCAGCCACCACCTCTTCGACATCCCTCTGCCTCCCCTCGGCACCCCGACGCCATCTCACTGGCCGTCGCCCGTCGGAACCACCGCGAACAGACCTCAAAGCGTCGGTGCCCTGTTTTTTGGAGTTGGTTCGGGATTTTCTTCGATTCGGCCGAACCCGACGTCACCGCCTTTCACCGCCACTGCCGATGAACTCTTAAGATTCCCCTCTCCCTTCCCTGAGCTTGTGGATGCCAACCGCCGTGCATGGTGGTCGAAAATAGGCCCAAACCGCCGCCCTATTCTCGGCACCCATAAACCTTGCTCAGCTGGTTCTGTTCCACCATCAATCCGCCGCATCCGGCCGCCTTTAGCCGCCGTCGTCGCCTCCCACAACTTTCCTGACGTTCCCTCAACTCTTCATTGTCGACCTTCGAGCCGGCCGTCATTCGCCGGTCGCTGAACCGGCCGCCTCAACCCCGAAGCCAGCCATGCCCTGTCCCAACCGAATGCCCTGTTCGGGCTGATTCGTGTTGGATGTGGCCCGTTTTGGCCTGAGCCGGGTGGCCGAGAGCTTGGGCCAAGTGGCCGGGTCCGTGGATCGCGTTATTTGTGGTCCAGTGCTAATTAGCACGGATGTAGGATTGGTCGGATGCCGGTCGCAGCTTGTGATGGATCGACATCCCGTTTACGGATGCCTACTTGCTGGTGTCGTGTCAGGCGCATCGGAGACACCTCTTGTAGTAGCCGAGTGGCCGAGAGAAAAAGAACGTAGCCCAATTATGACGGTAGAACGCTCGATTACACTAAGGTGCTGGATTGCGTTATTTGTGGGAGTCGAATCACGCCTTCTTTCGCGTAGATCCTCTCATGTGCCGTGGGCTCGATCATCGTTAATAAATGGACTTGTGTGATGTCCTATGCGTATTTGTGGATGAGATGCTTGTTTAGGTGATTGACTGATTGGCTGTGGGTCGAGTCAAGCATTGCATTATGTGTGACTGAAGCTAGCAAGTATGCATGTACATTATTTTTATGTCGTAACTGTATTTGGGTGTTATAAGTGGTAATTTGTTATTGTGAGACTTCTGTTAGGATGCCCGAGCGAATTAGTTTCCTAACCGAGTTTAGGCTTGATTCACTGAAATTTATTCTCACCTCGTCGTGAGATAACATTTTCTGGTTCCAAGTATTGGAGCCTCATGAGCTCTAAGGATTGGCCTTTGGATTAGTCATTTGAAGTAAGATGAGAAGTTAGTCTTACCTGATTGAGCATACCTTTGAGACTTTTTCTAGTGGCCCGAAGTATGGGGTTGAGCTTATACATTAGTAGCCCGATAGGATTATGTCCTAGCTACTGTTTTGTATATTTGTTCATTATTATCCTTTGGTAAAACGTTGTGGTGTTTGTTTCTTGCTATTTTATACTTGTTTATTTTTATTGTCGGGGAGTTGACACGTTTTCGCATGCTTAAGTAAATGATAGGCCGATAATGTACTTGAGACGCTCTCTCTATGACCTCATGGCGATTTGGCAAGGGATGTCGCGGGCTCGAGAGTCGGGGCGTGACATAACTGGGACAGATTTGAGACTAAACTGAAAGTTGAGGATTTTTCTTGAGACAAAAAAAAGTTAGGGATAGAATTAGGACTAGACTTAAAGTTAATGGTTTTTAATGGAATGTGGCCCATTATTTTTCCACATGATGCTTTCTTAAAACATATAATTTCTTTAAGGTGAGCATGATCATGAGAAAAATTTTATGTCGCGATATTAAATTTATTTCAAATTAATTTTTAGGTTGTCAAAAATCTTAAATTGATATACTCCTTATAATTTACCCAAATCCTAAATTGAAGCATTTATGACAATTTATTCTTCGCTAACTTTCGTAAGTGAAATTACTGAAGTGGATCAGGTGAAAATCCACATTTATTTTGAGATAAATTTGGTGACCCAAAAATTAATTTGGGTGAATTTATTGAAATTTCCAATGATCGAAAAATTTGAAGATAAAATTCATCATTGTACCCATTCATGGGTAGCTCAGTTGGTTAGGGCGCACTTGCGATTGTATGGTTAGGCGCACTAATCCCATGTTCAATTCCCCAAATGAGTACCTGTGATTTAAGTGGGGGCCATGGTGGTGGGTTGTTGTGCTAGTCTCCTCGAGGTGCGCGCAAGCTGGCTCAGACATCTTGGTTATAAAAAAAAAAATTCATCATTGTACTAATTTGTATTTTTTTTTCGTTGCATTTGCACCAATTTAAAATAAAACTAAAGAAAATTGGAAAAGGCAAAAGATAAACTGAGAGAGACTACACGAGGTCGCGGGTCGACAAAAGTCAATGCGAGAGGTGGGGTCCCCTAACATTGACGAGGGGATATAGTAATGTGATCGATTCGGGCCGTTCAAATAAAAAATAGACCATTCAGGTCACTTTTTAAAAAAATTAAAATTTCTAGTAAAATTTTTTTCCTCTTTTAAAAGGTGATTAATCCGGCCTGACCCCATCATCATAATTCAATTGCGTTGAAGTACTTTCACTTTTAAAATTTTAATTTCATTTTACTTTTTTCTGTTTGCGTTTTCTTTTCTTTTTTTCCTTCTTCCCTTTCCCTTTTTCTTTCCCGTCGCCTGCCTCCCCCAGGTAGCGACGATCTCACTCTCACCACCAACGGATGAAAAACTTCATCTCGTTCAGATCCTAGGTGTTCTTAGCTATGGCAAATTCCTGGTCCCTCCACCTGCTTGCCAATTGCGCTCAATTTCCGAGATCAATTCAACCGGATCAAAAACTTCATGCCGGCTCAATAATTCAAACCATTGCACTGAATATCAAAGCCATATTTCACTTAACCTCGTATAATCTTATATTTACTATTGGAACATATAAATATTAAATCACGCTTTTTTATAATAAATTAAGCTTTTGAAACAGTTAGTTAGGGCTGTCACAAAATACCCACCCGACAAAATTAGGAGATTTGCCGGCCCTTGGTACTGTTTCGGTACTGTTTCTGCAAAAAAAGATAGGGAGGGCTTCATAATTTTTGCAGAGATACAGAGAGACAGTCAGCAGAGAAGCTCTGGACTGAACATCGCAACAATAATGGACTCTTCCCTTTTTATCTCTTTCCCCTCAGTAGCTGCTCTTATGTTGATTTCTCTGTCATCGCCATCATCATCGTCTTCGTCTCCTCCTTCTCGATCTCTCTCTCCATCCTTCCTTCTTCGTCTTCTCAGGAAGCAATCTCTCTCTATCTCTCTATATGCTCTCTTCTTCTTCTTCTCCTGGTAACCCTCTGCTTGTTCTTCTCTCCTCTTTCGAATGGTTTCCTAGAAAGGGGAGAGATGGGTATAAAGACCTGTTCTATTTTCTCCCTTTTTCTTTTTATTAAAATTTGGCCAGCTTATTCACCGCCTTGACGTCGGGAAATAGATGGTAGAACATTTACTTAGAAATTTAGGACTTAACCTTATAATTTGGGCCGTTTATGTTATAAATGTACATATTAGATTATAACTAATAAAAATATATATATAAATTTTAAAAGAATACCCCTTAAAAATCGAAAATTTAGACCGTTCGTCCAAAAATAAACGACTCGGATTGCAATGTTAGTTGCCTAATTTTCTAAGAAAATTTTAAGCGATGCGAATCCTTGACGTTGCCGGATCGGAATCGCCTGAAGGAAGGTTAGGCGTAAACTTCAGTTGATCTCAGCCGTCCGTTCGCGTCTTACGCCCGAGATCAACCTCTAGCCAAAACGCAGATACTTCTGTGTTTAAGTAGAGCGGGAAACTGAAACATTAAAAAAGAAAAGCCAAATTTCAGATCCACCCTCGACAGATCTTGCCCTCCTCCGACGATTTTCATATCCACCCTCCGTCCCTTTCGCTCCTTCTCCGACGATTCGCTCCTCCTCCGAACGATTTTCAGACTCCATCCCCTCGCTCCTCCTCCGAACGGTTTCTCCAACGATTTTCAGATCCACCCTCCGTCCCCTCGCTCCTCCTCCGACGACACCACATCTGGAGGCGCGGGCAGGGGCGTGAAGGCGAGCCCTCAATTCCAGTCGTAGCATCAACAATGGGTTAGGGGAACTCAAATTTGAGGTGCGGATTCGACAGTCTCAACTTCCTCATTATCCTCGAAATTTGGCGATCCTCTTTTGTGATTCATGGCTAGTTTGCTTTAGATATTTGAGGAATGTTTCATTTTCTGGTTCGCCTCCTCGAATATTGCCCCGAATCACAAAAGAGGAAACGAACAAGGAATCGATTGATTCAATGGAGCGTCCAACAATGATGTCAGTGATATGCAATCTTTCAATCGTAGCCGATTTATTCATAATGAATTCGTAAATTTTGATACTTTATCCTTTAAATTGAGTTTGACATTCTAGGGGGACTGCTATATTGCATCTTTGTCAAGTTGAATTATCAGTTATCGATTAGGAAAGTGCTTGACAGCTAGAATTCTTTTGGTATTGTGTTGTAAGAAAGTCTGAGGTGGTGTGCTACAATTTTTAGATGCTTGATATGTAATCTAATAAAATGCTGCAAAGATTTTAAAAGTAGTGTTTTCGCTTAATCAGAATGCACCACGTTTTACACCAAGTGCTTCCATCCATCAATCATCAGAGATTCTGTTTCAAGGCCATAACTTGTGCACTAGCCATCAAAATATACACCCCAATGTAGAACCGAGCTACTATCAGTCCCAGCTGCCCCTGCAATATGGTTACATGAGTAGTGATCCGTATATGCATCACACTATCAGCCCCAGCTGCCCCTGCAATATGGTTACATGAGTATTGATCCGTATATGCATCAAAACTACGTATGTGGGTAGGATTTCTGAATGTGTTGATTTCTGTTGATGAAACTGCACATTTGCCATGATTTCGCCAGTTAGGATTTATATAGAGCGAACTCTGTGTCCAGTGTGTGAAGCTGTAATTTCTTAGAAACCCAAATATAGCTTCCCGTGTGCTGATTGATTGATTTTTGTATCACAGTCAGAAGCCATTGATCCGCCAGCTCTGCACGACCTCTCGCGACATCTTCCTCTCATAACCCAATCTCCTCGATCTTGAAGCTCCCATCAACATCTGCGGTAATCTATCATGAACTTGTCTTGTATAATTCGATCTTTGTACAGTCTTTGAGATGCGGTAGCACGAAGCTCTTGATTTTGGATATTGCGATGTTTGGTTCGTCTACTCTGTTGCTGTGGTGCTTTTGGGCGATCTTGGTTGCATTTCAGATTTTTGTTTTCGAAGGCGTTGTATTTGTTGACCTAGACTATGGGAACATGAATGGCGTTTGATTAGGATTTCGATTTAGCTGAAGTTTAGATTTTTGTTTTCGGAAGCATTGTATTTGTTGACCTGGACTATGAAAGTTTGAACTCGCCGTGGGAACATGAATGGCTTTTGATTAAGATTTCGATTTAGTTGTCTGGATACGAGTTCTCTCCTTGATGGCAGATTGGAATGTGATGAATGCTTGTGTAGTGGGACTTTTTTGGTCAGAGAAGATTCTCCCATCCTTCTGTAACTTTAAACTAATCTCTTACCCCAATATATGAGTACTACTGGGGTTGGGGCATATGAAGCTTCAATAAAAGCATCCTTCCTTTTTTAATTTGGCATGGCTAGCTATTTGTTCATCTTTCCTTGGACATCTTGCTGTAAATATAAACACTTACTATATTCTGTTCTTTCTACTTCTCTGCCGCCGTTATACTGATATGGAAGTACCACAAATTGCCATGCTTAAGACTACCAGTCAAAATATCACTCAAATGGAGGCTTCCTCCCAAATGGATGATGATGGCACAAGGTAATTCATTTCTTCATGAAAGTATGTTAGTTTTTCTTATGTTTTATAGTTTTTTTTTATGTTTTATAGTTTTTTGTTCAAGTTTGTCGTCTAAATCAACCTTGTCCACTACTTTTTATTTGAATTTATCAGCAGAAATGACTGAACTCCACAAATGGGTATGGAATTTAACGATGAAGATGAGGCATGTGAGTTTTGGAAGAGGTATGCATCGAAAATTGGTTTTGGTGTACGTAGAATAGGTAATAACAAAAGGAAGTATGGTGCCATAACTAATCTGGGTTTTTGTTGTGCAAAGGAAGGATGTCGTGCTATAGATAAACAGGTGAAATTAATAAAAAAAAAGCCTAGACCTGAAATGAGAATGGACTGCCACGCCCGAATGTACCTCAAATTGGTTTGAGGGAGCGGTAAATATTCTGTGTATGATTTTGAGCCAAACAATTCCCATCCACTCCACTTTTCAAAGTGTACTTACATGATACGGTCACATAGGGAAATAAGTGATGTCCAAGCTCTTCAAATTGTTTTGGCTGACAATACAGGCTTCACACTGAGACAACAGCATGACTTGTCTAGCATACAATCTGAGGGAAGAGAAAATGTTGATTACACGAGGATTTATATGAGAAACTATCTTCGCACAAAACGAGAGAGAGACGTGGAATTTGGAGACACATGATGTTTATTGAGATACTTTGAAAAACGACAGATCTTAGACACGTCTTTCTTCTATGCTGTTCAGCTTGATAGTAATGAGCAAATTACGAACACATTTTGGGCAGATTTTAGGATGGTTATAGATTATGCCCTTTTCGGTGATGTTGTGACCTTTGACACCACATTTTCCACAAACAAAGAGTATAAGCCACTTGGTTTATTTATTGGATTGAATCATCATAGAGAGCTTGTGATTTTTGGGGCTGCACTTTTATATGATGAAACCGCTAATTCCTTCAGATAGATTTTTGAAACATTCTTGGGGGCACGCAAAAGTAGGCGGCTTGCAACAATTTTTACTCATCAAGATGCAGGAATGTCGAAGATATTAGAGGAGGTGATTCTCGAGACAAGACACGGATTGTGGTCATGGTATCTAATGCAAAATGCCATAAAAATGTTGGTCATTTGATGAAGAATGGATCTAATTTTTGACTGATTTGAAGAAACTTGTATATGAATATGTAGATGTGCAAAAATTTGAAGAGTCTTGGGATTCATTATTTTCATCATATGAAGCTACTGACAATTCTTGGCTGCAAAATCTGTATAAGTTGAAAAATAAGTGAGCTAGATGTTATATGAAATCTGCAGTAACTTTGGGGATACGTAGTACATAGTTGAATGAGAGTTTGAATGGAGATTTGAAGGATTATCTTGCATGTACTATAAATCTAAGTGGATTTTTCAAGAGATTTGATAAGGTGGTGAGCGATAAGCGGTACAAAGAGTTATAGGATGAGTTTAATGCTAGAGAGAAATCAACGATCTTTTCTCAAACATCACCTGTGTTGCAGCAAGCAAAGAATGTTTATAAACCTTCGATGTTTGACAATTTTCAGATAGAAGTAATGAAAACTTTAGGCCTGGTTATCAAGGAACATAATGAGGTAGGTCTCTTGCGGGAATATGTTAGTTCATGTGGTATAAATGATCCAGAGTACAAGGTCACGGGTGACCCAAGCAATGAAGTGGTGAATTGTTCTTGTAATCATTTTGAGATCATTGGGATCTTATATTGCCATGCCTTGAAGGTGCTTGATTTGGTGAACATTAAGTTTATTCCTAGTGCTTACGTTTTGGAAAGATGTACACATGAAGTAAGAGATGGAATACTATAGAAGCATGGTTTAAATGTTCAGGTATAAATTGTCGTTGTACTCTTTTTTATTCAATTTATTGCTTTAATTTATTGGTAACTTCTAATAAATTATATATATTCCTTCAAGGGAATGGTGACATGGATGCTACTGATAGATATAGAGAGGTGTGTCCCGAGTTTGCGAAAATAGCAGTGAATGGCTCACAAACTATCAGAGATATGAATATATCAAGAACATGATCTTGACCATGAATAAATCTCTCGACAAAATGCCACTTCGAGGTGATTCTCAGATAAATTTGACGGGCTTAAGTGAAGATACGAGTTTCGTTGCAAAATGTACGGGCCTGAAGAAGAAAGATGCACGCAAAGGAGGAAAACGACATAAGAGCTGTCTAGAGAATAGTAAAACTAAAAGAAAGAAGAAAGGAGATACACCTCAAGCTTATTTGCAAGCGTCTTATGCACCTCAAGTTATTGGAAGTTATAATAACCTTCCAGGTTTTTACAGTAATCTACTGAGTGGGTTACATTCACCTCGATACTTAAATATGCCTTCCATGATAGCACCGGAACCTGGTTTTTGCTTTGCAGAAAACAATAATGGGAGCACAAAAAAAGTAAATAGAAAACTAAAGTAAATAGGTGAATATCCATTGGCATGAAATGAGTGAATCAAAATCAACAAAGTTTCAACAAGAATGAAAATTGAACAAAATCTAGTATAGCGCTCTTCGCATGAAATGAGTGAAACATTCGACCTAGTGGGAAAAACTTGGGCATGTAGCTCCCGAAGAGTTACTATTCTAAATAGGAGCATTTCTAATCGATGTTCACATTTCTAAAGCCATTGATCATATCTCGAAATTCGTCAGTCACGTCCCTTGCATTCTGAAGCTCTCGTACAATCAATTGAAGCAAATCTTGAGTATGTTCCAATTCTTGTATAGTCAATTGATGCAAATATTGGCTATGTTCTGGAGCCCTTTGGGTTTATTCTAGCTTCCTTTGGGTTAGTTCTAGTTTCCTTTGGGTTAGTTCCAACTCCCTTCGAGTTTGTTTCAACTCCATTTCCATATCTCGACTAGATTCACTAGGACAAGCATCGTCCTGATTAGACATAACAAGAAACCATATAATTATTACATCATAAACCATTGAAAAATTAAAATGTCTTATCACAATAGTAAGCGTCTAACATACCTGATTCACATGTTCACTATTGGGATGAAATCGGGTAGGCAAATGAATTGTCTTTGGCAATTTCTCTATATTGAAAATTTTTAAGTATGCCTGTTTTGTAGCTTCCCATGGTTTATATCCTTTGTAACTAGCTCTACTAAAACCACTTACTTGCATGTCAATTTGAGGCCAATTATAGTATATGCCGATATTATGACCATTAAAAACAACGTAGTATTCCATCGGCATGTCAACAAACCTAAAATAGCATAAAAAATTGAGATACAAAACCAAAGGTCATTAGCATTCAAAAGGCTTCATTATAAATACAATATAAGATAATGTTTACACAAAAATATGGCCACGTAATGGTACTTGTGGAAAGTTAAAAAATGGACACAAATAAGGGATAACAAGCCTTCTTTTGAAATTTGTGAACATTGTTATCAATGTGGTAGTTCAGCACTGGAAGGCATCGTAATTGGGATTGGAATATTACTTCCCTTGGCATCTAACTTTTTCTATCTATTATCATTGTTAGTAAATACATTTGCTTCTTGCAACTGCAGATGCATTTTGTGGATTTCTACCACTGCTGGAATGGTAAGACAGATCTAGTAGATATATCTAAACCAGCATGCGTGCCCTCCAGTAGCTTTGACTTATTAGTTAACCAAGAAATCACTGTCTGCACAATTCTATTCATCTTCTGCCACTGTAGATCAATGCATTCATTGCTGATTTTATCTGCACAATTTTCTTTAGATTACCAAATGGAAATGTCGACTCAGATCAATATGACTTGCAGATTCTTGAGTTCCACATGGTCCACAAGCTTGGGTTGAGAAATGGCCTGCAGAGAACTCAGTAAAAAATGTTCAGGAAGCGAGAATTTAGTCAAGAATGTAAGCACGGGTCCTAAGACCAGCAATCAGAATCATCACAACCCTGTATGCATCACAGATCCTTCTTAGAAAATTCATGACCAATTGTTAAGTACGAATTTTATCAGTGCATCATCAACAACCGGGCATAAGAGTTGTAAAGCTAGATTTTTTTTTTTTGCCATGGATTGCAAAGCTAGGTCACAATGGAAATTCGTTTAGTCTCAAAGTGGCACTCTATAACATTACATCCAGATTTTATAAAGAACCTTAAAATCCAGGAAGAAACCACCTTCTCCCAATCAGCCAGCGAACGAGCTTCGAAAGAATCGAGCTTCCGAGAGAGAGAGAGAGAGAGAGAGTCGAGAGGTGTACTAACCTTAAAGCCCCAAATTGAGTTCAATCACGAGAGAGGGAAACAACGTTGCTTGTGTGGACAATAGAGCGCTCGAGCGTGTAGCAACAAGCTTTGAACGCGGACCAAGAGAGAGACGGAGCATAGAGCTTCCACAGAGAGAACTCGAGCACGAAGAGTTTCGAATGTGCAATAGGGAGAAGATGACGTCGAGGGTTTTTGGAAGCTGAGAGGAAGCCAGGGGCCTTGAGGCGACGCGAGCGAGAGGGGAAGTTAAGAGGAAACCGACGTAGAGGGAATGCGACCGACGATGCCAGGTGACGGATAGAGGAGCGTCGAGCGATTCTGAGGGTAAAGGCTAACAGCCAGAATTGCTGCGCATTTTGCGTCGCAGCTCCGGCAAAGATGAAGGACGCATTCGCAGCTCTGGCGAAGAATCGAGGAGAGAGAGGCCGACAATCCAGAGTGCGAAGGTGGGCGGAGAGATTTTTGGAAGGGAATCGAGCAAAGAGGAAATGCAATTACGCAAATGAGGAAGAAAGTGCTGGTTTTCAAATGGGAAGCGAATCCAACGGACACAGATCCAAAACAGGGATATTCTATTTTTTTTTTTTTGAAATTTGAAAATCAAATCCATTTTTTGTTTTCTTTTGGACTTCCTTTTATCCAGCCGTCCGATGTGAACGGATGGTTAAGATTCACGAAAGTTTACGCCTAACCTTCCCAGTCAAACGATTCTAACCCGACGTCGCCGGGGGTGCAGTACATCGTCGCAGCCCCGACGTCGTTGATCAGCATAGTAGCAGTACAAAATTCAAATTTTTCACTCGACCAGCAGCGCAGCACAAAATCCGAAATTTTCACTCGAGACGGCAACTATACTAAGCAAAGAGAGGGTTTTTTGCCAAAACAATTCGATAAAATAAAATGTTTACCGAATTAAGTAAAAAAAAGTTTTATTTACTAATTTGGCTCTCCCCCGGCAGTTAAATTGCCGCGTGGCATTACCGTGAGCGCCGTGCATGTGCATTTGTGCGGCAGTAGGAAACCGTAAGGATTGATTTGTAATTATCACATCAACGTTTTGGTAATTTTTCCTTATTTGACGTATGAACCAGCCAAACAAACGCATTGGATTGAGTACATTATTGCAGTAATTGCAAAATTAAGAGGAGCCAAATCTCATATCCAAATGTCAATTCTAAATACAGCAAAATCGGCTCCGAACCCGGTAACCCAAACTCCTCCCAGTGGCGGTCTACCACCTCTTCGACCGCATAGCAAGAACCGACCGACGGCTGGACGCTCATTGCCTCCGTTCAGAATTCCGTGATGCGGGACCTCCATCCCCCATTTCAATACAATATCAGATAGAAGTTTGCACGATATCAGAAGGACGGATTCATTACAATATGTAAACCCTTTTAACGATCCCTTGAAAAACAAAAAAAACAAAAAAAACGCTCTTGTTCCGACCGTGGATTGAGTGGCTTTTCTTTTTTATTCAAAATATATCTGGAGAAAAATTGTCCTTGCTCTGGGCAACAAATATTTGCTCGCCTGGCTAGGTCAAGCCCGTATCCAAGACTAATTTGAGCACTTTAGACCATTATTTGAAATAACATACATTGTGAGCTCTTTTTATGAGAAAATCGCCCAACTTCATACCCTTATTTGAAATTCTCTTTCACAACATTTTCAAGCACACTCGACTGCGACGGGTATCGCCTATAATCTTTCAAGTTCTTCTGCTTGAACAGAAACATATATTCCTCCCCCTGCCAGATTGCTTCTGGTATCACTCGTGGATCAATGGCCTTAAAAATCTCGTGCACTTTAAAATGTCTCTTATCCATTTAGTTTTATCATATTTTGCCAGATTTTTCGAAATAAATTTATTTTGCCTCCTTACGAGTTCAAGGGTTTCGATTCTTGAAAAGACACAGGGGTTATGAATTCCAAACCCACATGGCTAGACATTTATTAACCTATTCTTTAGAAAAGATTTACATCAAAACATTTGGATATAGAGATAGTAAACCAGACAATTAACAAGTACAGATAGAATGACAAAAAACGAAGAGACAAACTCAAAGAAAGAGGCCAATGAAGCGTTGGCTACGTTGGTGAGATCTCTGGGTATTAAAGAGTTAAACTGATGAGGTTCCAGATTCGAATATCTTTTTGAGGGACTTAATCAGTAAAATTTGCGATCATCGAGTTTACCAAAAAAATAATAATTTAAAGAAAGAGATGCCAATCAAAAATGAATGATGAGGACATTAGTAGAAACAAATGTGTTTGTCCATAAATAGAAAAGATAAGAAAGATGATTCTTTATTCCATTCTAAATTATAATGCATCAGTTCACAATATCATCTTTCCCTACCGTACATTTACATAAGAGGCTTCCATGGGTAACAAGCAGTATAGTCTCCGGTGTGCATGTCAAACCTGCAGGGAGCATCGGGCGAGATCTTCCATGCACACAGGTCGCAGGCTCCTTCGTCCCTCTTTTGATCATATAAGTCGAACCGGTGAAACTGACCCGGCCATGAGAAGTCGCAAACGAGCAACTCATTCCCAAACAAATGGGTTTTTAATCGGAATCCCCAGATGGTCATTACGTTCTGGACTCCGAGATCGTCTTGCCCGGATTTGCAATGCATGGTCAGATTAGGGTTGCCCGGCAACCTGTGAAAGATCTCGACATATGGCTCGCTCTCAACCGGCCTCCATGGATGACAATCAGTGTAGTCTCCGGTGTGTACATCAAACTTACAGGGAGCATCGGGCGAGATCTTCCAAAAACACAGGTCGGTGAGGTCGCAACCGCTCCCGTCCCTCTCTTGATTATATATGTCAAACCGGTGAAACTGACTCAGCCATGAAAAGCTGCAAACGAACCACTTCCTCCCGGTTTCGAGCCCGAATCCCCAGATGGTCGATACGTTCTGGACTCCGAGATCTTCATACTCGGATCTGCAATGCACTGTTAGAGTAGTGTTGACCGGAAAATTTTTATACATCTCCACAAGTGTCTTGCACCAAACATCTCCTGCACAGCTAATTAGCAGCAAAGAACAAGTAACCACGAGCTTAGCTGATGGATTCATCGTTGAGGGATGTCCTTGCTCCGATTCCGACACCGTTTAAGGATGAAAAAATTAATGGAGGATATGGGATGTCGCCAACTTGCCATAACCATGCAAGCCTTTTGCTTTGTTTTTTTGTTTTTTGTTTTTTGTTGTGTTTTTGTTCCTTTTTGTATGCCGCTGTTTGCGGCGAGCCCACGGTATTCTTTAGCGAAAAGGCGAAAGTATAGTTCGCTCTGTGCTCACCGCGCGGCTGCTGCGTAACTTGCCATAACCATGTAGCCTTTGATTTTTGCTCGTTTCCTATATTGCATTTTCCATTTTTCCTCTTTCAGATTGGGATAAGAATTTCCTTATATGTTCAGCTCCGCATCGAGTAAAACATCTTATCCGGAGATTAATCAAAGGAGAGAAACGGAAGGCAACATTATTGTTTTCGTTACCCATGTATTAGCTTTTATTTCCTCTTATTCCTTCTCATTGCGTGATAAGGATTGGCGTATTACCTTTTATTTTAGTTATATTTCCATTTATTGACGTATCACGATGGTATATATGCCGGTTCCCGCGGGTCTTGGGAAACTTTGTGGCTTTTTATCAGTTCCAACTCATGATTACATATGATTCGAGATTCAAATTACACGTATCCATCTGAAGCGAATCTATGTCAATATTATATATCTTAATGTATTTATCGATTCAATATCGATTTTACAGATTCATAAATAATATTATTTTGCCTATTAAATAATATCGATTTTTAAGGATGAATGACTATATTCTCAACAATGTAGGTAATGATATGTAAACTGAAAACCGGCTGTGAAGGATATTAGCACATGACCCTTTCTTCCCCATTAGAGAGCAGATGTAAACTGTCTTCAATGCTCGAATCAGATGTTGCTTCTCTTCTCCATCGCCAGGCAAGGGAGCTCAGAACCTTATTATTTCTCGTGGGACGACTCCATAGATAACAAATGTCAAAAATATTTCTGCATACACATATGTTGAACTGATGAACTTAACATGGCCGTGGCACGCCGCAAAAGAAGACCATCGTGTCGAGGACGCCCCGATTGTCCTTATCACTTTGGACTCGGAGATCATGGTCCTTGGAATTACAAAAGTGAGAGAGTCATCTCCTCAGGGCAAATTATTATCTTCTCGACACAAACACCTCCTACACATCTAGCTAGGAGCAAGGAAAGAAGAAACCGGACGTTGCCACATTACAATTTTTTTTTTAAATAATGTTTTATGTATATGTTGAATAGATGGAAAATGGAAAAAAGCTTAATATAGGTCTTGTTTTTCGGAAAATAAATAATTAGGCTTTATAGATACCACAAAGAGGGAAAAAGAAGCGACATAAGGAAGTTGTCTCACACGCCTAAGCATTCAAAGCCCATCGATTTTGTGTCATTTTGGATTTTACGTAACCTTTTGTTGAAGGTCATTTTGCATACTCATTCGGCTCACACAAATTCGATGCATATGAGAAATTAGAATTAGCCCACAAAAGAGGGTGACAAGACATTAATGATAGAACATATTGTACTTAAAGTCATGAGCCCAACCACTCTAATATTAATATACTAAGCCAGCCTTAAAAAAACCTAATTGCGAAGAATAAAAAGAAACTCACCACTTCTATATATACATATATGATAATTTATTACATATATAGAAAACTATATATACAACACGTCTTAATGTGCGAAAATTTTATATATATTTTTTAGAAATGAGGTGTCGTGTCGCGTCGAAGTAAGTGCTAGTTAAATAACTTAATTATACTATTTAGTAGAGAAACTCCACTTAATCATGAAAATAAAATAAGTTGGTCCTTTATATTTACACTTAATGCATAAAAAGATTAATATTTTAAATGTTTATTTATGTTGGTCCTTTGTATTTACCCTTAAAGCATAAAAAGAGTAATGTTTTAAATATTATATAAATAAACATTTTTTTTGGTCGAATATAAATAAACATTAATGGCTTAAATTGTGGGGTATTTTCAAGAAATTCCATTTAGCGCTTGATCCTCTTTCGCTGACGGTGTGATGCCGCCGTCCACCAACCAGCTCTGCCCGCTGGACTGAGTCACTTCGGTGGCGTCACCCTCAGAGAGCCATGTTCGCCGCCATCCGCCGCTCCCGAGCCGCCCTCAAACGCCTCTCGGCCGCCATCACTACTACCTCCGTCGCCAAACCTTCCTACCCGCTGAGTTCCCCTGCGATCGGCGCCTCCTCAGCCCGCCGCGACCAGAGGCGCCACAAGTGGGACGGGACCGAGTACGACCACATCAGGGCAGACGTGAATTGCCCTCGGTGCTCGAAGCAAATGCCCCTCCTCTTCTCCAACCGCCCCCTCTCCATTACCGGCCGAGAGCCCGGCGTCTACCAGGCCCTCAACCTTTGCCCCCACTGCCGGACCGCCTTCTATTTCAGGCCTTTCAAGCTGGAGCCACTGCAAGGGAGCTTCGTCGAGATCGGCCGGGTTTCTGCCAAGGACGTGCAGAGGCGTCGCGATGCTTCCTGTGTGAAGAGCGAAGGTCGCGGTGAAACGGCGGAGATCGGCGTGGCGGTTGCGGAGGCGAAAGACGGAGGCTGGGGAGGAGGAGCGAAGTTGGGGAGGAAGTTGCCGACGCCGAAGGAGATTTGCAAGGGGCTTGACGAGTTCGTTGTTGGGCAGGAAATGGCGAAAAAGGTTCCATTCTTGTTTTATTTTTGGGTTTTTTTTGTTTGTTTTGGATTCATATTATCGTGAGCGAATTTGTGTAGAATTTGCGCGTTTTTGCTGCACGATAAGCATCATGAAGATTACACTTTGGAATTGCACTTTTTGTTAGTTGAATCAGTCTTTGCTAGCACTAAAAGTCCCCCGTGAACAGGTTCTTGCTGTGGCGGTGTACAACCACTACAAGAGGATATATCACACCTCTCTCAGGAAAGAGTTAGTTTTCCAGCTCTTGCTGATTTATGTCAGTTAGTGTCCTTATAGCTCATAGCTCTTCCAATTTATCTCTGTTCAGTGTGATTTGAAATCTTGTTTACATTTTGAAACTTGTCTCTGCGCAGTTATGCTCTTGCTGATGTGATATCACTATTTTGGCCTAAGCAATTGATGTCTTTACCAGGTCAGATGGGGAGTTATCTTTTGGTGATTTTGCTGATGATAATCAATATGTTTCTGTGGAGCTAGAGAAAAGCAATATACTGTTGCTGGGTCCCACTGGCTCGGGTACGAACAGTTCTTGTAATATGTGATATTTGTCTTGCAGTTGTAGGACATAATGGGGGTCATAAGTTTGTATGATTGTGGACTGTTTTACTTCTGCCGTGCTTTTAAGGACAGGGAAGACGTTGCTGGCAAAGACACTAGCTCGCGTTGTGAACGTCCCATTTGTTATTGCAGATGCCACAACATTGACAGAGGCAAGTAATCCTCCTCCTTGATCTCAGTAAAAAGTGCTTCATGCTGTTGGACATTGTTGGAGTATCTAACATCAGCATTGCGGTATATGTAGAGATTTTGATGTCTCAAATGATGTGTGATATTCAAAGTACTAAGGTTTGAGATTGAATGAGTTCATCGGAAAGTTCTCTGCCTTCTTTTTGTGGGTAAGAGAGAATTTTTTTGAAGTGACTAGGATAGCTGTAACATCACGATGTTGTGGTGTAGTTCAATTTCTTAAAAGAACAAGGAGAAACTATGTCTCATGACTCGCAAGAGGCATATGAAAGGTTGGATATCATTTGGACATCAGCTCTTAATTGCAAATGCCTAAGTAGTTCTCCTGTATTCCTCAAGGAGAAAATTTTGGTTGAACGAGTGTTCAGCAATGAGAAGAGAAAGGCCTTTTCCAGTCCATGGAATGGCTCTTTATAAGCTTTGTGCAATTAGAAAGTGCTTCTATGGCATTATCTGTTCTATTTCCTTTATTTTGCTGGTTTGGGTCCCTTTCTTTTTGATTCTTTGTTTCTGTGGGGTGGGGGTGTTTTTTTTTTATCTCTTTTTTTTTGGGGGGGGGGCGGGGGGGGGGGGGGGGGGGTGGGGGGGGGGGAGGGGGAGGGGGGGTGTTTGTGAGAGGGGGGAAACCGTCTCATGGAACATGAGGCCTATCTAACAATAGTGATAGCATGTCTTTGTTCAAGGATGTTGTTCAGAAAACCAAAAGTCTTCAATGTATCTCCTTCTGGCATCCTTAACAACGGTCCCTTTCATTCGGAGAAAATGTTCAGTTATTTTTTTTAAAAATTTCTAATTTTCAAATTTTTGTTTTCTTGGAAAGTGTTTGGTACATGATGCCTCTATAAAACTGCAAATTGTGAAATCATGTTCTGTATGGTTTTATTAGTCATCTGTATCAACTCATTTTCTTTTGTTTGTGCCAATATCAACTTTTTTTAAACATCTAAAATGTCACTTAATTATATATATATATGTATATATATATTTGGGGGTGGGGGGGTGTGTGTTTGGGGTTATTGGTTTGGGTTTGGGGGGGGGGGGATCGGAAAGCTTCTTTGGAGTTTCGTGCACCAAAGCTTTGCCCATAGTCTCCGGGGAATGAAAAAAGAAAAAGCCCTGACTAAGGTTTCCCCATTAAATTATTTCCAAAAGCTTGTTGCAGCATCACAGAGACACGTACATAGAGTTTGGGTGAGCAAGTCTGCAAATGCTGGGATTGTAGTGTGAGATCTTGAGTTGCTTGCAATGAGTTTTGTGTTTCTAATCGTGAATGTGTAAAAACGAGAGATTTCTTTGAAAATTTTGCAGTCATCAGCTATAAGGTGATTAGCGAAGCCTTTCTTTTTCTTCTGCCCAACAGTGCGTTTTCAATTGAGTTGACAACTGTGGAGACATTATGCTGTTTTCAATCTTCAGCTTCAAGTTTAGAAAACCAGTCTCCGTTTTTTCCAGAAGAATTTTGTTAGAATATGCTACCCAAACGAGTTCCCCATGTTTCCAAAACAGAACAAAAACAGGAATTTGGATAATTTTCTTAAAGCAAAGGGTCCATAAATGAATCGAACTCTAAAGGAATGGGACTGGCTATCTCAGTTGTTAGTGGACTTCTCTAGAGTTATTGATGCAGATTCGTATGCATAATGTTTTCTTTTTTTTTTGGGGGGGGGGGGGGGGGGGGGGGGGGGCGGGGGGGTGTTTGTTTGGGGGGGGAAACCGTCTCATGGAACATGAGGCCTATCTAACAATAGTGATAGCATGTCTTTGTTCAAGGATGTTGTTCAGAAAACCAAAAGTCTTCAATGTATCTCCTTCTGGCATCCTTAACAACGGTCCCTTTCATTCGGAGAAAATGTTCAGTTATTTTTTTTAAAAATTTCTAATTTTCAAATTTTTGTTTTCTTGGAAAGTGTTTGGTACATGATGCCTCTATAAAACTGCAAATTGTGAAATCATGTTCTGTATGGTTTTATTATTCATCTGTATCAACTCATTTTCTTTTGTTTGTGCCAATATCAACTTTTTTTAAACATCTAAAATGTCACTTAATTATATATATATATGTATATATATATTTGGGGGTGGGGGGGTGTGTGTTTGGGGTTATTGGTTTGGGTTTGGGGGGGGGGATCGGAAAGCTTCTTTGGAGTTTCGTGCACCAAAGCTTTGCCCATAGTCTCCGGGGAATGAAAAAAGAAAAAGCCCTGACTAAGGTTTCCCCATTAAATTATTTCCAAAAGCTTGTTGCAGCATCACAGAGACACGTACATAGAGTTTGGGTGAGCAAGTCTGCAGATGCTGGGATTGTAGTGTGAGATCTTGAGTTGCTTGCAATGAGTTTTGTGTTTCTAATCGTGAATGTGTAAAAACGAGAGATTTCTTTGAAAATTTTGCAGTCATCAGCTATAAGGTGATTAGCGAAGCCTTTCTTTTTCTTCTGCCCAACAGTGCGTTTTCAATTGAGTTGACAACTGTGGAGACATTATGCTGTTTTCAATCTTCAGCTTCAAGTTTAGAAAACCAGTCTCCGTTTTTTCCAGAAGAATTTTGTTAGAATATGCTACCCAAACGAGTTCCCCATGTTTCCAAAACAGAACAAAAACAGGAATTTGGATAATTTTCTTAAAGCAAAGGGTCCATAAATGAATCGAACTCTAAAGGAATGGGACTGGCTATCTCAGTTGTTAGTGGACTTCTCTAGAGTTATTGATGCAGATTCGTATGCATAATGTTTTCTTCCTTTTCCGTTCAATTGCCACCTCCCCGAATTTGTTCTGCAATTGCATGCCAGTAATTTTGTTGTCAGTTTTTGTTGCCAGTATCATTTACATGCATATCTCAGATAAACTGACTCTCTCTCTCTCTCTCTCTCTCTCTCTCTCTCTCTCTCTCTCTCTCTCTCTCTCTCTCTTCAGGCAGGTTATGTTGGTGAAGACGTAGAGTCAATAATATATAAATTGCTTGCGGTATGTTGAGAAGTACTCTTGCCAAACAAAAAGAAATCTCTTTCAGGTTTTTTCCTTGGTTTCATCATCAAATGCTGGCAGTATTAACAGTCATAATCTCATAAGATATGCATATAAAAGGCCACTTAAGTTGGTGGTTCTTCCTACTTCATTGGGAAATTCTGTGATTTGAAAGATCCATAATGGTGCTTTATGTGATGATTTTCTGTATGCAAGTTTCAACTAGGCAATTGCCATGGATCAACAATCTCCTCCCCGAGTCTTCTTAACGTCCTATTTTTTATGCAGGGGTGATTGTAATTATAGCAAAAATAGTGACATTTTAGAGATCTTTTTCGGAAATCAGCCGGGACATGAAATGCACTGCGCCCTTCTTTCATCGCAACAGTATTCATGTTCTAAGCCCAACATCTGACAGTCATTTGGGTGCTAGCTTCTTAGCAAATGGTGTTGGAGAAACATTAAAAAAATAATAATGAGATATTGTGAGAGTAAGGAGTGAAGAAAGTTAACAGTAATGGGCCAAAACCTTTCAAAACACCACAAGTTGGAAGGTGGACTTATAAAAAGAAAATTAGAGCTGAACACATGCTACATGCTTATAAAGCCAAGAGTGCATAGATGGCTTTTAAAAAAATTTAATGGTTGCATTTGCGTGTTTCTGCTAAATTGCAGGACCAGATTTGAGGTGAATATTTGTCGCGTGTTGCTAGTCTTGTTTCACATACCATATAGGTGGGTTTTAGCATAGGGTAGAGATGCTATCTGCCATTGTGTACACATCCTTTCATGTTTACAGTATTCGAATATAGTTTAAGATTTTGAAGTAATTTCTTGCTGCTCATGGCATGCCTTGTTTATCAACCTCCAACTTTTGTTATGGCCTTTAGGCAGCTGATTTCAATGTGGAGGCAGCACAGCAAGGTATTGTTTATATAGATGAAGTTGATAAAATAACTAAGAAGGTACTCGGACTGATTCATTGTTTCGTTCAAGATATAGAGTATCTAGAGCTCATACTTATCTAAGTGGGACTGATGTGCAGGCTGAGTATGTAGATACTGGCCGAGATGTTTCAGGGGAGGGTGTCCAACAGGCATTACTGAGAATGCTAGAAGGAACTGTGAGTTTCCTTTGTTTGTAATAGTTATTATTTGTTCAGTGTCCGTGAAAGAGCTCAAAAAGAACAGTCGGATGGTTTTCTTGCATGTGGATTTGTATATTTTCTTCTTTGGTTTCAAATTATCGGATTAGTGTTTTGATTTATGTTAGGAGTAGTGCTATTTTTCTTTCGCATGAGAGCAGGGCAACTTAGCTTTTTGATTAATTGAATACAGAAATCTGGAGCAGGGGTATGGATTCCTTCGGCTTCCTAAATTGCTTTACAATTTTGAGTTGTAGGAACAATAATCGATATTAGCTCAAAATCAGAGGGTTCTGACTTGGTGGCCATTGTACCTTCTTGGTTTGCCATTTGATGTTAATCTAAGACCCACCCTGTTTGAATAACTTGCAAGTTAATGGATGCTATCTTTTTTGTTTTCTCATTAACATTTTTGGTTCAGTTTGGAATAACGTTTGCATTCTTTTGAAATTTAGCTCCTCAAGCAAATGGATATTTTTTTAACTCAGAACAAAACTTTCAAAACATACGTCTGACATGTAGATTTACATATAATTTTTTTGTAAACTCTTTAAGGAAAGGGTACAATTGCCAGTTCTTATAATACTTGAATAGGCTTTTGTTTCTTGTGAAACTTACTTACATCCTCAGGCTTTAATTACATGTAGTCCACCTATGGTTTTATCTCCAACTTGATTTGTATCTGCAAAGCTCGGAAGTTTTTTGGACTGTATAGAGGTGGTGTGTGGTTTTATGTACATTGAGCTCAAATGCCTTTTGCGATACATCGTCTATCAATTACCTCAAAATGTTATAGATCTTTTTAAATTAGAGCGAAAGCACCTCTCTTTTGCATTCATGAGCTTCTTCAGTTATTGCATGTCTATTCTGTTTTCCTAGTACAAAAGGCTACATTTTCCAGTTCATGTATACGTAAGGACTATGTTGTCATTCTCAGGTAGTGAATATTCCTGATAAAGGAGCTCGAAAGCATCTTCCTGGAGATGACATTCGGGTAAACAGAATTTTCTGTTTCCTCCATTAGTACTTTGTGTTTCTGGGATACTCTTTTTGATTAATTAATGGTGGAATGATGGAGTGAGTCACATCCATAGGGATGGCAAAGGGGCAGCGGGGCTTGAATTTCCTATCCCCACCTTGTGATAATTGAGGAAGCCCCATCCCCACCCCCCTGGGGCATTCAGATTTTGCTACCCTCCATGTAATATTGCCCCACATTTATCTTAAACTTAACTTTAATGAAAAAGATTATTTTGGATTGAACATCACAGAGTTTTTCTAATCCTTGAAAAGGTAAATTGATTGTCAATTAGTAGTTGAATAAAAAATTTTAGGGCGGGCAATGTGGACATATGCTGGCTGGGATAAATTGCCATCCCTAGTCACCCAAAGGTCTTTGGTAATTTGGTGCTTCTTCCCAGTCGGTTGCATGAGTGTCCTTTCTTCTTCTTTGACGTGCTCACGTGTTTCTCCTACCTGGAACTTAAATTTTGTAACATGATCTTAAATGTTTCATGAAGTATAATTGTTCATGCTTGAGATATCTATACTCTTGTGTGGACTTCAGATAGATACAAAGGATATCCTGTTTATATGTGGTGGGGCCTTTGTTGATTTGGATAAGACTATCTCGGAAAGGTAAAGCCCTTTCAGGATCTTTGGGCGATGTTAATTGGTTCCCTTTTTTTTAATCTATTGGATTGCTTGTAGAAAGGAAGTTCATAGTGTCAACTTTTGTTTATGTATTATTTTTGCAGGAGACAAGATTCTTCCATTGGGTTTGGAGCACCAGTGCGCGCAAACATGAGGACGGGTGGACTGACAGATATAGTGGTGGCATCCTCATTGTTGCAATCTGTTGAGTATTTGAATAAGGACTCAAGAATTTGAATTAAATATTATCTGTTAATCCCATTTTCTTTTATTGATGAAAAACGAAATGTATATGCAACTGTCTCAGGTTTGTTAATTTTAGTCTGATATCATGCCCGTATATTAATGGCAATGCAGGTAGAAAGTGGTGATCTCATTGCATATGGCCTTATTCCAGAGTTTGTTGGAAGGTTTCCTGTTTTGGTTAGCCTAACAGCTTTGAGTGAAGACCAATTAGTTCAGGTGCTTGGTTACCAATAGGATACCCCATACTGCCTCCGCAATAAGCTGATTTCTTTAACTGAAGTTCTTCACTTTTGCTTTTCTTTTATGGCAAAGTTGACGGAATCTTTTTCCTGAATGTACATTAGGTTCTAACGATGCCGAAAAATGCTCTTGGGAAGCAGTACAAGAAGATGTTCGGGATGAATAACGTATCCTGACCTATCAATAGTCTTAATGAAAATGTTCTCGTAAAATATTCTTCTTGGTGCCCATAGTGTCATGCTAACCTATATCATCACATAAATTTCAGGTTGAATTGCAGTTTACAGAGAATGCCTTGAGATTAATTGCTAAGAAAGCATTAGCAAAGAACACTGGTGCACGAGGTTTAAGAGCTCTTTTGGAGAATATACTGATCGAAGCAATGTTTGAGGTACCAACTGCCATTTCAGTTCCTTCTATAATAAACTGATCGCATCTTCCTCTGGTACTGAAAACTCACTCTAATTTCCAGTATGGTTCTCCTGGCCCGAATACTGATAATATGAGCATGGTTTTATCAGTAATGTGTCATCCTACTCTATGCTTCAGCAACCCCCTATTAGAATGGTTATGAAAGTCGTGTTTGTTATGCTCTTTTAAGACTACTTGGCCGTACGAAACCTAAAGCTCTAGTCTCATTGTTGCGGTTAACCGGAGAAATGGAATTAAGTTCTTACACTGTCCTGTATAGACCCCTAAAAGGATAGTAAAAGTGCATGCTGTCTTCCCCAATCTTTACGTCTGCAGTCAATGAATCATAACACTCAAGAAGCAGTATGACCCCTCAACAAAAAAAAAAATCAATAAATAAATAAATCTTGAGGAAACAGGAGTCTGTTTATTCCATAAAGATATACTCTTGGCTGGAAAATCAAACCCTTCACTAGTTAGTAAGTCTGACAATAGTCGTGAGAGGATTAATTCTGCTATTGTTATCAATGGAACAGTGCGGGAAATCTGTGCTCTTGAGTTTAGTTGCCCTACATTACTCATACTATCCAATGCCAAAAAGATGTATCTTTCTATCGTACAGGTTCCGCAGGATACTGCAGGTGTCAATACTATAAGTACCGTTGTAGTCGATGAGGAGGCTGTTGGCCCATTGGATGGACCGGGTTGCGGAGCGAAAATTATTCAAAAGGATTTGCAAATAGAAGCAGTTCTTTCATGACTAAGCCCCAAATATGGTACTTAGTGCCTCTTTTTCAATGCTCTGTAGTGCTTAAATTTCTTTTCATCTAATTATTTGATCTTTATTTTGTCTACGCTAGGTAGTCAGCGCTCTTGCAACTTAATTTGGGAGAGGTAAAACTTCAAGATGCTAATCACTGGTGGAAACTTTGGTCTCTAAACTCAGCAACTCATTTTTTTTTTTTTTTGGGTTCACAAAGTCATCACTCCTTGGCTCTCTTAAGGTTATTGCACAAAAGGGTGGGTGTATTGTAGGCTTCTTAAGGATATTGCACTCAAGGATGGGCGTATTGTCGGGCTCGGTCTAGTACGGGCTAAAGTGATCATCGACAGAGATGCATCTCAAGTGGACTCAGGTGATACGAGGACTTTGCCTTGTGGAGACTGACTGTACAGGAATTATAGCATACCATTGTCGCTGCTTCTGCTACGATGTTGATAGTTGATAATATCACTAGTTAGGTCGTGTATTGCATATGAGATGAATGGGAAATAAACTGGGGATGTGCCAATAATCGAAGCCAGGCAACTCTTTCTGTATAGGCTCCACTGCTTCCCTACTTTCTTTGTTGGACTGCAACTAACAATATTGAATTTTTGCATAACTGGATTCCGGGGATAACTTGATAAATTTTCGTTGGATCATGTCGGCCGAAACATAGCAGCCAGCAACATATCGAATCGTTTTCGAAATTATTTTTCGAAACGATTTGGTAAATTGTATTCTGGATATCTGAAGAAACAAGTCGTATTGAATATATATCCTTTTGTATGCTAATTTTTTTATTTTGTCTTTCAAGCATTACTATTTACTCTTGATTTTAAGAGTTGATGCAGTTATGTGCTAATGTAACCTTGCGAAGGCCTGCAAGATATGATGGGTGACCTTCCTCGTAGCATTTCGCTTTTCAAGCTCATTTGAAATATTTGGGGTAGGTTCAATTATATATGCCTAATTAGGGGTACCACATATTAAAGGTCACCCTAGATTCTTGAATTATATTTAAAATAATCCTCCGGATAAAAAATATTTAATTAAAAAAATAGAAAAATAGTGCAACGGACTTTTTATGGGTTGTCGCCACAAACCACTATACCATTTAATTTGCCATTGATTTCTATGCCTCCTATTAAATCCTATTTTAATCTATCAAAACGAAATCATCCATTAATCTATTTCTTTATTTAATCTATTGATATAATCAATATTTTTAGGTTGGATTTTTTTTTTTTTGGTAATTGAGGTGTCCGGGTGAGCTTATACGTACCTCGACTATTTCTTAGGAGATACTAACATAGCAATCCAGGTGTCAAATATTGATATAATCAATTCAGATGAAAGGATTGAAGGGCAAGATGCTAGTAATGGTAGAGTTTGATTTTCGCGTTCAGTCAAGAGTTCATGCAAAAGTCAGTGTTAAAGATAGGACATAAAAAACAAAGTCGGGCAAAGATGGTGTCAAATCCACTCGAATAAACAAGGAAATTGATTCTGTTTTCTTTTTAAGTTGAGTCACAATCGGAATAATGACAATCAAGCGAATCAAATACGAGTACCTACGTTCATCTAGGATCAGTCCAATTGGGAAAAAAAAATGATTCCAAAAATGCCGTTGCGTTCTAAATATTGTGGAAACATATTTTTCCCTATGTATCACGGACCGACCGAAAATCACATTTATCGAGTGTCGGACACGCGCCGGACACGGTCCGACACGCAGTCAATGCGTGTCCGAAATTCCAGTTAGCAATGGGACACGCGAGTCCCAAACATCTTGAAACTAAAACGTGGGCCTATGACCAACGGACTTATCCATCAGCCCATCGAAGCCGTCCAAGGCAACGGCAAAAGGAAAATTTTAATTCTTAAAACTCAGCTGAGCTCAAAGTCGACGAGCCGAACAGATAGACCAAATGACCCAAACGAGCCTCCCAATTTCAATACTCAGCCACCAATGTATGTATGGCTTTCCCAACCTTTCTTTACTGGATGGCCGATGTGGGACTAGAAACAAACCTAACCGTACGCAATTTTGACTTTGATTTTGTAAGGATTGGCCTTTCATTTCATTTCGCAATAGTTGAAAGCTTCGCGTGAATCAACAAACTTGCTCGTTCAATACGTAACGACATTCAGAGATACACAGATGCTGTTGGCAATCAATGGGAAACAAATTAGAGTCATCGTCAAAAGAAAAATGAGCATTATTAATCAGTCACCTCATGCATTATTATGAACCAATTTGAGCAGGATTAGGTATCCTTTTTAGTATATATTCATTTTAGGAGACTTTTTTTTTCATGCATATACAAAAAAATATATATTTAATATACAACGTGTACTTCTTTATTTTTTAAGAAATCACGTATTATGTCGTGTACCGTGTTGTATCAGTGCTACGTAAATTTTTACTTCATAAATCATAGATGATAGGGCTTTACTCATGGACATTGGACGGGCAATAGACCCAAACCCGGATAGACAAAACCGGGTCCAGGCCCGGTTCAATCAGTCAAGAAGTAAGAGGAAAAAAAGGGTTTTATTTACTTTTTTTTTTTTTTATTTCCCGTGCGACAGAAGCTGGAGAGAGCTTCTTCTTCTTCTTCTCCACCTTCCCCCTTTCTTCCCTCACTGGTTCGCAGTGTACCAATTAGAAGCCGCGACCGTAGTAAAGAAGCGAGGACCGAGCAGACACACACCCAAACAGCAGATCACCCCACAGCGACGAGCTAGCGAGGAGTCTCGAACTCAGGTCCGACTTTATCCATCGTCTCATCCCAGCTTACGAACTCTGCGGTAGACTGTGCTCTCGTCCGTCTCTTTTTTTGGTTGCGATCGTCTCTCTCCACTCGATGTCGCCGTCGATTGATGGACTGGGGTTTTTGCGCGCTGGTCGCTTTGGGTCACTGTGGTGTTTCGTTTGCCGTCTTGTTGTGGTCACTAGCTTTGTGCTAGGGCTTGTGCGGTGTTACTAGCTTGTGGGTGTAGGTGGGTTTGGGGCCAAGTGGTGATACATCGTTGTTTTGTGGATGGCAATGACTTGGGATTGGGAAAAAAAAGATTGGTTTCTGGTTTTGCATAGTGATAACATGATTGGGTTAATTTTTTTTTCTTCCCCTGCTAGCCTGATTCTTTGCGTGCTTTGTGCCTTTTGATTTCGGTTGATGCAGGATTGGCGGTTGGTAAGTTTGGTCTCTGTAAAGATGGCGAATCTACAGATGACGGGCATACTGGAAAAGGTATCATCACATCCTGACATGACTGTGTACCACTTGAATGCTCTTTTTGGTCACACCTTAAGTTGGGGAGGATGTCATTCTGACGTTGAGCATGTCTGTAGATGACGGGCAAGGACAAGGATTATAGATACATGGCGACGTCTGATTTGTTGAACGAGTTGAGCAAAGAGGGGTTCAAAGCTGACACCGATCTAGAGATAAAGTTATCTAATATCGTTCTGCAACAGCTTGACGATGCAGCTGGCGATGTTTCAGGATTGGCTGTGAAATGGTTGGCACTCGAACTTTAGTCCGTCTTCGAAATGATTACTCATTTGTGTTCTGTTTTGTGCTGATAGTTTTACGTTTGAGCATTTATCTAGTTAAATTTAGCCTAGAAGAGTATAAAAGGCCAGTTGATTATGCATAAGGGTGCTGGTTAGACCGGGGAAGTTAAATGAGAAAGCATTTGAAGACTGAATAACATTTAACAAATGTGAATATTCCCCCGCCCGTCCCAGTTATCTCTAGGCATTACCTAATGATATGAACTCCCCATATGTTGGTTCCTTTTTTATGTTTACTAATTCAGTTGCTGAGTAGGTACGAAAAGATTTTTATTTCACAAGAAAATTTTACTTTGTGATTTGCATCGATCTTTGCATTCTCTATTTACTTTCCTCCCTCTATCTTGTCATCTATCTCTGTATTGGTACTGTCTATTCTATGGCAGTGTGTGCTGGCTGTTTTCTAACTCCGAGTATGATCTGTTGATGCAGTCTTGCTCCTTTGGTCAAGAAGGTCAGCGAGTTGCGTGTTGTGGATATGACAGATAAACTTTGTGACAAGTTGCTAAATGGGAAGGATCAGCATCGTGATGTTGCCAGCATTGCTTTGAAGACTATTATATCTGAGATTTCTTCATTGTCTCTTGCACAATCAGTGCTTGTTACTCTCACTCCACAATTGGTAAAAGGAATAACCGGTCCGGTGAGTTTGTAGAAGTAGTCAAATAAGCCCATGCTTGCACATTGTCATGCTACTTCTTGTGATAACTTATAGCATCATCTTAAGGGTTCACATTTAGTTTTCTGAAATTTGTCAACATGAACATGCATCCTTAACAAGAAGTATTAGCATACACATGCGATAAGGACACAAGTGGATGTCAAATGAACAAATGCGAATTTCCATCGTGGGCTATTCTTGAATGTTGATTTTGGTGTTGGATGATTTGTATGTGGCATCTCAACTCAATTTTATCTTCAGTATACAAAATTGCAAGTGATGGTGCGTATGTAAATGAGGTTAGCATTTTCTCTAGAAGAATAGAAGGTAGAGAAGACCTTTCACTTCGACTTATTTCCAATGTTTCTGGACATGGATCTTGGTGGTTGTGGTTGGCAACTTTGACATTATCCACTTATTCAACAACTAATGGACTGCAATAAGGGATGATTTAACCTCAACTAATTCCAATTGGCCAAAAGAAAAAACTGCCATAAGAGCTAATGATCCAAGTTCATTTGCATGCTTTGCCTCCCAATGTCTATATTTTTTTTCATGTTATTCAAAACGATAAACAATAAACGCTACATTTCTAGTGAGAGGAGGGTGTTGCAGTATTTACATATTGAATCGCACAGCCTTAAGCTTTTAGAGTAATTGGCAATGGTCCCTCAAAACTTTACATGCTCTAAGCAAACTTAAATGGAAATGGGATGTCTTTTCTCAATTAAAAAGCCACACACACACTTTAATCTTTTGAATTTATTTATTTTTAACTAATTATTCTAACTCTTGTTTTTTTTTTTTTTACCATCATAGGGTATGAGCACAGAGATAAAGTGTGAATGCCTTGACATTTTATGTGATGTGCTTCACAAATTTGGTAATTTGATAGCAAATGACCATGGACTTCTCTTGAGCGCCATGTTATCCCAGTTGATTTCCCCTCAAGCTAGTGTGAGGAAAAAGACTGTTTCATGCATAGGTAAGTCACAGTGTTGAATAGCGTTTCGGTCCCTTATCGTTTGTATGTTGTTAGTGTTTCGGTACAAAGACTTCATTTCATTTACATTTTGAACCAAAGTTGCTTCTTTTTGAACAGTAATATTATGTAATTGTGGCAATTGTTGTTGACGAGCTGAGCAATTTTGATTGGGGCATCTGACTGGTTCACAAAAATATAAGGTTGATGGAAAGTTTTTTGTTAGATTTGGTGCACCAAATTTTGAGAAACTGTTGGCACTGGAGTTTCCCTCCTTATATACTCTATTTGGAGATTACATCATCTCATCATTATAGTTGGTGTTTGAGGTCTTGTCCTCAATACCTTATGATGTACAATATGTTAGTCATGTTAATTAGCTTAGCTGAGCCGGGAGAGGGACTGTTATGATTTTTTTTTTTATTGGGTAAGTAAGGGACTATTATGATTCTGCTTTTATTTTTATCTCTTTTCCCTCCCTTGATTCTGCTTTTATTTTTATGATTCTTTGGGGTTCATCGATCGCCGACCCCAACTAGTTTGGGATAAAGGTGTTGTTGATGTTGATCTTGATGTTGAAGTAAGGGACTGTTATGATTTTTTGTCAGCTACATATGTGAAATAGCCGATAAGCATCTTGAAACATCACTCTCTATAAAGTCACTGCCATTCTCCAGCTTATCTCAATTAAGGTTCATTATTTCACTTCGAGAAGGTATTGTTTAGTGGCCAAGGTCAAGAATGAAATCGATTAAGCATGAGAATTGCATTGTCTGCAGCATCTCTTGCTTCAAGCCTCTCGGACGATCTGCTAGCGAAGGCAACTGTTGAGGTCATACAGCATCTGCGAAATAAGGTCATGAAGTCTGAAATGATCCGAACAAATATTCAAATGATTGGTGCCCTGAGGTTAGTTGCATTTTCTACTCTTTTCCATTGATTTATTGCACAGTTTGAGGAAAAATTATGACCATTTTAGGTAGGATTGGTCTTACCTTGGTAACAACGAGATGATATTCTTCCGCCAAGTTATACTTTGTTTTTTGGAAAACTTTTGATAGTTGTAGTCCAATAGTCTAAGTGGCTCGCGTGTTTCACTTCTAGACCATGCTTGAACTTACTTTCCCTAGCCTCAAGCACATTATGTTTGGCCTCGTATTTGATCATGCTATGGATCAAACTATTTCCTGTTGAAATTTCTTGTGTCTCCCCTTTCCATTTTATGCTCATTTAGTTTTGTATTTTTCTTGGTAGGTTAGTGTCTTTTTTTGGGATTAAGAGCACTAAGGTGTGCCTCCCTTTTACAACACAGAAGGTTAAATCTGGTCGTGTTAATTATCAGTCTTTGTATTTTGTCGACACTTATCCTGATTGTTGCTATTCTCATTGTCACTTATTTCTAGCTATTAATTACCCTATTTGTTTGTTGACTTCATGGAATTAAATAGGTAATTTTTGTTTTTCTGAGTATGTTATGGATCTGAAAGCTTAAGGAGCGTAATCGGTATTATCATGTACTTGATTTTAGAGGCATTTTATATTTTCCTGTCCTTTTAACGGTTTTCAACATCATTTGATTGTTAGAATAGAGCAGATCTCAACTCTTAAGAAAGCTTTAGAAAAATTGTGCATGATACAAAGGCACGATCAATATCTTAGGCTTAAATTGCAACCAATCAACTGATTGCTTTTGTTGCTGCCAATCCGCTTTCGGTGGATACTAATATATGAAATTTTGCAATCTAGCCGTGCCGTTGGCTACCGATTTGGACCACATCTTGGAGAAACTGTTCCAGTGCTAATCAGTTACTGTACCAATGCTTCGGAGAATGATGAAGAGCTCCGTGAATACAGCCTGCAGGTAGATGGGTATTATTTTCTTAATTGCTCTATTTTCTTGTCCTTTATCTAACTCTGATGTCAGCTTATTCTTAATATAGATCGTTGCCAGTTTATTTGGCTGGAGTTGTCGGAATTCCGTACTCATTTCTGCACTGTGTTTAATCTTGTGTCGCAGGCACTAGAAAGCTTTCTGTTGAGGTGTCCCCGAGATATTTGTTCGTATTGTGATAAAATCCTCAGTCTTACATTGGAGTATCTTAGCTATGACCCGAACTTTACGGATACCATGGAGGAAGACACTGATGAGGAAAATTTTGAGGAAGAGGAAGATGAGTACGTTAATCTAGCTATTAAGGAGCTAATCCAATTTTTTTGGATGGGAACTTCATAGTGACTTGAGAACTACATTCTGTTACAGTGATAGCGCAAATGAGTATACAGATGATGAGGATGCCAGCTGGAAAGTTAGGAGAGCTGCGGCTAAATGCTTGGCAGCGTTAATTGTTTCTCGCCCTGAAATGCTTTCAAAGCTTTATGTAGAGGTTTGTTTGAACAGGAGTTGCATCTGATTATGGAGAAGTGTACATTGTGCCTCTTCATGAGAATCTACTCTGATTGTCCTGCTTTATCACTTTCCTGTTTGTTAGGCAGCTGTCTATGTTGCATCTGATTGCTTTAGGACTCTAATATTTTCATTTTCCCATGGATATTTCTTGTCCAAAAGGGAATAAATGATTAATTAATGATATTCTGGTGCAGGCTTGTCCTAAGTTGATTGATAGGTTTAAGGAAAGGGAAGAAAATGTTAAAGTGAGTGAGTTTCCATAAAGCACTACTGTTGTGAGAACCATAAGCTGTTCAGTTTCTAATACTTATACAATGCAGATGGATGTATTTAATGCCTTCATTGAGTTACTTAGGCAAACTGGCAATGTGACAAAAGGGCAGATAGACGTTGATGAATCGAGGTAAGTTTTAATTCTTTTGTGAGAACCATATTCCCGACTGTTTTAGTCCTTTCCCTACATACATGCATGCATGCAAGCATACATACATACATCCATCCATACATACATACATACAAATCTTTGTTTATTTGTTTTTACATATTTATCTCTCTTTCCTTGATCGGTCTTGTTTTTATTTTATTTTATTTTATGAATCTTTGGGGTTCATCGACTGCCGACCCACTAGTTTGGGATAAAGGTGTTGTTGATGTTGATATTGATGATGATATTGTGTTTGTTGTCTATTTTTCTCAATTATCATGAGATTGAAGTTGATCATGAGATTGAAGTTTCTGCAATTGACGAGGGAGGTTAACCTGTTTATTTTTTATCATGAAAGGTTTGTCTTCGAGTTACTTAAGGTATTGATTGAAGTTGCTTATATCACATTTGGATTATAGGAAAAACAGAAGGTCATGATGCGGAAGAGTTATAGTCCTTTTATGTGTTAATTACTTAGTGCAATCAAGTAACATAACGGGAGAAAGCACATCATCATTCACCACCAATATTTCTTTCTATATTGGAAGAATATAGACAAAATTTAATGGCCTCATTTTTTTTACTCAAGTGTGCGTCTGCAGATATTGAATAGTCTTAGATTTGTTCTTTTGCTCATATTTGTGGCTACTGATTTTCTTAAGAAAAGTGATAGTTCGAATGTGGATTCTCAGTGTATGTAAAGGAAAAGGGAGATGGAACTTTAGTTGTCTGAAATCTAGGATGGGTGGTAGGGTGCTTGAACACACTTGGTAGGAAACTTGGAATCACATTGGTATATAACTACTTCAAATTCCAGGCATTCTTAGGATCATCGTACTTATGATTGTGGAGGCTATGTCTTCTGCCAAATTCCATTGTTATCAAGGCGTCGCCTAGGCGACAAGGCGACCTCGGATGCCCAAGGCGTCCTGTCGCCTTGCTGGTTCTCCTCAAGGCGGGCGCCTTGGTTGTCTAGGCGTTGCCTCGCGGACACCTTGGACGCCTAGGCGACGCCTTGGATATTTCTGACAAGTGATGATTTTTTCCACTTCTATCGATTGTAGTATTTGTATTTCAATGATTGCACTCCATAACAATCACCACAGATTACCTACTCCATTTTAGTTAATCTCGATTGCCTACCCCATTTTAGTTAATCTCGATTGCCTACCCCATTTTATGATTATTATATGTCTTAAATATATTTGATAGTTGTTTATTTTTAATAATCTTTCATGCATATATTTGCTCTGTTGAATCATGAATGTAAGTTTTGAAGTACAAATGTAAAATATACAATTATATATATATATATATTTAAAAATTTAGCTACATAATCACCTTATAGCCTTGAAGACGACTAGGCGGGCGCCTAATCGCCTAGGCATTTTAGAGGCCTCTAGCTCGCCTTGTCGCCTTAACAACTATGCTAAATTCTCATGCCCACTGCTCCTAGATGTGATGAAAATTGATTTAGCATCTTTGTTACAAAGAAAGGATGCCTTGTGTACTCTCTTTATATATTTGAAATATTTAACTAGAATCAATTCGACTTGAATGGATGCATTGCCCTGATGGAAGAGCATTTGCAATAGAAACTTCTCTGGATGATTGGTTAGCAAATCCTGTTGCATTACCCAGTTATTTATTGGCTTTATGATATGGAATCCTTAAAAATGTGTTTTTTATACTTAGATGTAGAAAGTTTTCTCGATTTGGATTTTTTTTTTTGGGTCAGTGATCAAGGTTTGTAATGACACCTCAAGTTTTTTTCTATCATAGTAGGCTTACATCAAGGTTCTGCTTTGAGTCCTTATCTTTTTACCCTAGTTATGAATGAGCTAACAAAAGATATTCAAGACGAGTTGCCGTGGTGTATGCTATTTGTAAATGAATATTGTGCTTATTGATGAGACCAGGGCTGGGATTGGCACTTAGAATTGTGGAGAACCACGTTGGAATCTAAATAGAAGTAAGACTGGATACATGAAGTGTGCATTCGATACGGCAAGAGGAGGAGGTCATAATTCGTGAATATGCTCGGACAGGAGGTACCAAAACAAGATGCTTTTAGATATCTAGGATCAATATTGCAGAAAGGGGGAGAGATTGATGAGGATGCATGTCGTAGAATTAGAGCAAGTTAGCGGAAATGACGCAGTGTATCAGGGTTTTTGTATGATCGCAAAATCCCTCTTAAACTAAAAGAAAATTTTATAGAATTGCAGTAAGGCCTACAATGCTATATGGAGCTGAATGTTGGCCAGTGCAGAGACAACATGAGCATAAAATGGGAGTGGCGAAACTGTAGATGTTAAGATAGATGTGTGGTCATGCAAAAATAGATAAGATAAAAAATAAAGATATTTGACAAAAAGTTGGATTAGCTTTGATGGTAGAAAAGATGAGAGAACATAGATTGAGATGGTTTTGGCATATTTTTCGTAGATCCCTACATGATCCGATAAGAACAAAAGTTTGTTATCGAGAGCTTGATATGAAGAGAGGAAGAGGTCGACCAAAACTTACTTGGGGAAGGTAGTAAAACAAGATCTAATGGAGTGAGAAATAGATTGGCGTACAGTTGGTCTTAAAATGGAGTGGATAAAAGCTATTAGCATTGTGGAGGGGCATAATTCCTATATTTCTGGCTGTCCTTTTTATTTTTCCATATATGTGTGTGTGTATGTATTTTTTCTTTTTTTCCTCAATTGGTTTGCTTTTAGTTCATTTATTTTTGGGTTCATTGACTGCCGACCCCAGCTAGTTTGGGATGAAGGTGATGCTGATACTGATGTTAATGTTGGTCAGTGGTCAAGGTTCAGGAATTACTGTTCTGTTGTTATACCTGGTTACCATGTTCATTTGAGATTCTGCACTATTAAAAATCTTTTTGTCAATAAATTATGGTGCTAATGGTTTGGGTGTGTAATGCAGTCCGAGATGGTTATTGAAACAAGAAGTAGCAAAAATTGTCAGATCTATTAACAGACAGCTCCGCGAGAAATCCATCAAAACTAAGGTGGTGCAATCATTCAGTCCCTTTAGATAATTTTCGTTCCTAGCAAATTTTAATATATGCAATTGTTGCAGGTTGGTGCTTTTGCTGTCTTGAAAGTACTTGTGGTTGTATTGCCAGATTGTCTTGCTGAGCACATTGGATCACTTATTCCTGGAATTGAAAAGGCACTAAGTGTATGTACATTGTCATTTTCCTAATGTTTTAATAAAGATCTTCGACTTCATGGTATATATGATTTATTGGTTATTTCTTTGGCTACTAATTGTCATGTTGTCCTATGTACCAGGACAAGTCATCTACATCAAATTTGAAAACTGAGGCTTTGATATTTACAAGATTAGTGTTGACATCACATTCGCCTTCTGTTTTCCATCCTTACATTAAGGTATAACTCCTACCTTTGCTATTGTCTGCAAAATTGTCCTTGATGGGAAGGTTTTTTTTTTTTTTTTTAAATGTGTGTGCTTTATTGACCTTATCCGTCTGATGGCTCTTGTAGTATAAGATGAAAGTACCTTTTAGGACATGAGTGACAGTATCATTTGTGATTATTCGTTAACTTTCTAATGGTACCACATTCAGTTGCTCATGTAGCATTTACTATTCTCAAGGCCGTTTGTGTATTAATGTCTGTTTTCGACTTCTTGCTCCTCGAGCATTGTTTTGTTGTATTGCCAACTTTGGATGTGCATTTTGGCATCCTGTGATGGGATTTTATCTGCTTAAAAGAATGCACAATTTTTTAGGAAGGAATTCATGCAAACTCGTTTTGCTACCTGCCGTATTTGTCTGACTTGTATGTGAGAGTACTCTGCTTCTTTAAGATTAGGGTTTATATGAAATCAGCTGCAGCTGGTGGTATTTAGTTCTTCTGTTCTGATGGGATTTTATCTGCTTAAATTACGCACATTTTTTTAGGAAGGAATTCACTCAAACTCTTTTTGCTACCTGCCGTATTTGTCTTGTTTGTATGTGAGAGTGGCAGAGATTCTGCTTCCTTAAGATTAGGTTTTATATGAAATCAGCTGCAGCTGGTGCTACTTACTTCTGTTTTATTATGATGTTCTAGGTCCTTTCCTCCCCTGTTTTATCCGCTGTTGGCGAGAGATACTACAAAGTCACAGCAGAAGCATTACGAGTTTGTGGGGAGCTTGTTCGTGTTGTCCGCCCAAATATTGAGGTGGGGTGCGCTCATCTTATAATTAAAATTTCCTGGTGAGACAATCTGACTGAGTAGTTTTCTCTCACAGGTGCATGGTTTTAACTTCAGGCCATATGTTCATCCTATCTATAATGCCATAATGTCACGCTTGACAAATCAAGATCAGGATCAGGTTTATATCTGTTCTCATGAAATGTTTCTTCTCTGTTGCTATTTCTTATATTTACCTTTTGTTCAGGAAGTGAAGGAGTGTGCCATATCTTGTATGGGACTTGTTGTATCAACATTTGGTGATAATCTTGGACATCAATTACCTGCTTGCCTTCCTGTACTGGTCGATCGGATGGGAAACGAGATCACACGTCTTACGGCTGTGAAGGTTTATCTCTTTCCTGCTGAATCTGTGACCCACTAATTAGGGGAATACCACTTAAATTGATAGATATTGAATTAGTAAATGATACCATTTTGATTGAGCCCCTTTCAAAGACTAATTCTGTTTTTCAAATCCTATTTCACTTTATCTAATGAACTCTTATCAAATTGTTTTGATTACGATGGTATCTGATATGGATGGAAGTCTTGGGAGTTTGTTAGTATCATAAGTTTGTGAATTGGCTCATAACTGGTTATGTTTGTTTGGATAAAAGAGTGCATCATGATCTGTTGATAGGACAAAGGCTTTGATGTTAGACAGAAGATTCAGGACATTGATGAATGCAGTATCTATCTCTTCTATAGACATGCCTATCTTTCCTACCGTCCTTTGTGCTTTCAGTGTGTTCATGTATAGGTGGGGTCCAAATAGATTGTTTTCTTGCAGGCTTTTGCTGTAATAGCTGCTTCTCCTCTCCGTATTGATCTGTCGTGTGTCTTGGAGCATGTCATTTCAGAGCTGACTGCATTTTTGCGGAAGGTATGGCAATTTTATACATTCTAACTAATATTCTATTGTTGACCAAATTAGCAACAAGCTGGTTCAATGAGATCTGAAGTGGTCGCTATGTGTTCATTATGTAGGCCAATCGAGCTTTAAGGCAGGCCACCCTTGGTACATTGAATTCCTTGATTGTTGCTTATGGTGATGAAATTAGTTCCTCTACGTATGAAACTATTATTGTGGAGTTGTCATCCTTGATAAGGTTTCTCTTTCAAGTTTTATTTCTCTTTGTGCCTAAAACTATACTGTATTAGCTTTTATGAGTTCCTATGTGGGGCTGATTGTTATTTCTTATATTTCAGTGATTCAGACTTGCATATGACAGCTCTTGCCTTAGAACTGTGCTGCACTTTAATGGCTGACAAAAGGTCGAGCCAGAATATTGGCATGGCTGTTACTGATAAAGTTCTTCCTCAAGCATTAACATTAATCAAAAGCTCGCTGTTGCAGGGGCAAGCCCTTCTGGTACGTACTTATGAAATTTGAAATGTATTCATGACTTGCATCTTTCATGTCACTAAGTTGTCCTCTGATTGGATTTTGCAGGCATTGCAAAACTTTTTTGCTGCATTGGTGTATTCTGCTAATACCAGCTTTGATTCTTTGCTTGAATCTCTACTCGCCAGTGCTAAACCATCTCCACAGTCAGGTGGCATTGCAAAGCAAGCATTGTACTCCATAGCACAATGTGTGGCTGTTCTCTGCCTCGCTGCTGGTGATCAGAAATGTTCAGCTACTGTGACAATGCTCACACAAATTCTTAAAGAAGATGACACCATCAATTCAGTAAGTCATTTCTTTTCTGATCTACCTAGTTACTACTTTTAGTGGTAAGGAGGTACCCAGTTGACTTTGGAGAAGTACAAGTCTTTTGACATTTAAAAAATGTCTCTTTTATCTCAGGAAGAAAATCACCCGAAATTATCAAAATTTGAACCAGGACTCAATTCTATTTTGATTGTCTTTGTGTTAAGAGGATAGCTGATATAGCAAAAGAGTAGAGGAGGGAGAAGGAGAAAGAAGAAAGAGAGGTAAGAATAGGATTGTAATTGCTTGACTCTTTAGTGTAACCTAATGGCCCTTTAAATAGTTGAGTATACATATGGATCAACATCAACAACACCTTTATCCCAAACCAAGTACACATAAGGATATCAATTATAAATGAAAACTAATTGATAGCTATCCTTATAGATAGAGACTAATTGATAGCTGATTACTATCCTCGTCATAAATGGAATGCAATTCTCCTTGGCCTTGTTTAGGCATGTTTTTGTGCCGTGAATATCCTTGCAGTTCTTGGGACGTAACATTCCTTCCCCCATAGAGAGACGACTTGTCCTCAAGTCGAATGTTAGAGGTGCTTATCCTCCCAACTGGAGTCTTCGGGTGCGAGGTCCTGCCGCTAAACTAACACTTGTGATACCGGCTTAAAGTTCTTCATAATAACTCGTTGACCCAAAATTGCTAGTGGTTTGTGAATGGGTTGGTGATCAACTGTTGCGTATGGGAGTGGGTGCACCCTAGTGGATTGTGAAGCCGTATACGGTTTGAGTAGTGAACAATGACAAACTGGGTATGCGACTGGAAGCTGGCAGGGAAAGTTGATAAGCCACTTGTCCCATGCGTTCCTCCACAGGGAACAGACCATGGTAGCGAAGCCCAAGCTTGTGGGCTAAGTCGTTGCGAACTGACAACTGGCTTATCTACCTAGGTTTTCATGATTGCTTGAGCTTTGGATAAATTGGCACGTAATTGAGACAAGATTATATCACGTGAGCGCAAGTCATGATTGACCGCTTCGACGTTACTGTGCGTACACATAGGCCAAGAGGGAGGGAGGTTTTCTGCCGAATGTCACCTCGAAGGGCGTCATTCCTGTAGAAGCCTTGAACGTGGTGTTGTGGTACTCTGCCTAGCTAAGTATCTTGGACCACTTGGAGGGTTGATTATGGACAAATGAACAAAGGAACTGTTCAATGCAGTGATTGACACGCTCTGTTTGTCCGTCCGATTGCGGGTGGTATCGGATGAGAAGTGCAACTTTGTTCCCTGAAGTTTAAACAATTCCTTCCAAAAGGAACTTCGAAAAATGGGGTCACAGTCGGAAAGAAAGGAGTGAGTTATGCCGTGTAGCTTTCCCACTGTAGTCCAGAAACCTTGGGCCACCTTGGTGGCAGTGTAATGTGGCGACAGTGAAGCGAGGTCGGCCTCCTTGGAAAAACGATGAACGACCACTAATATGGCCGTGTATGCTGGTGGTAAATGTGTGATGAAGTCGATATAGAGATCGGTCCATAATGAGTCTGGTGGAGCAATGGACTGAAGTAACCTGTAGGGGTGATGGTTGGTTGGTTTGCACTTCGGCAAACATTGCATGCTTGGACGAACTCGGCTATGCCCTTGCGCATGCCTTCCCATTGAAAATGCGCAGAGATGCGTTGTGAGGTCCGTTGTATCCCAGAGTGACCATCATGTAAGCTGGGGTGATAATCTAACAGAAGGAATGGCACAAGAGAGGAGTCTGCCGGCAAGAACAAGCGGCCACGGTGGCAGAGAAGATCTGATGAGTAGGACCATCCGGGCTGGGAGTCATGTGCACATTGGAGGTCGTCGATGATGCTCTTTGTACGCTGGTTTAGCAGCAACTCGGCACGATGGTGTCAAGGTCAGTATTCACGGGACGGGATAATGTCAAGAGTGCGCTCTCTTGGTTGATGTCATCATAAACCCTTGACGAGGCATTTGCTGCTGCGTTTTTCTTGCCCAACTTGTACTCAATAAAGTAGTCAAAGCTAACCAATTTCGAGAGGAACTGCTGTTGTTTTGGTGTCTGGATGGTTTGCTTAAGAAGATGGTGCAGCAGCCTATGATCTGCCTAGATAATGAAGTGAGCGCCGAGCAGATATTGACGCTACTTCTGGACGGCGGACTGTATTGAGAACAACTCACGCACTTAAGTTGACTTGCTGCGCATGAGTGGGGAAAGTTTGCGACTGTAGAAGGCCCGCGGGTGCTCGGACTGCATCAATACTGCGTCAGTTCCTACGCCGCTAGCATCGGTCTCCACAACAAAGGGAATGGCAAAATCAGGTAGTGCCAATACCGGGGCATGATTTAAAGCTTCTTTGAGGGAGGTGAAGGTGTGCTCGGGTTGTGCACACCAGGCGAACCCGTCCTTGGTGAGGAGGTCCATGAAGCTTGGGTTTTTTTTTTTTTTTTTTGGGGGGGGGGGGGGGGGGGTTGGTGGTATCGTCGCGTAGTGGCGGATGAAACGACAATAATAGCATGTGAACCCTAAGAAGCCGCGAACTTGCTTGGGTGTTGTTGCGATTGGCTAGCCTCGAACTGCTTCAAGCTTTGCAGGATCGACGGAGACACCATGCGTTGAAACAATATGTCCAAGGAATTCGACAGTGGCGTTGCGAAGCTGCACATCGAGTGTTTGACTGCTAGGCCGTGGTGGCGAAGAGTGGCAAATACTTGTTGGAGATGATCAAGATGAAGGGCCAAATCCTTGCTATAAACAAGAATATTGTTGAAGAATATAACAACGAAATGACGAAGAGACGGTCGGAATACCTCATTCATTAATGCCTGAAAGGTGGATGGAGCATTGGTGAGTCCGAAGGGCATTACTAGGAACTCGAAGTGGCCTTGATGTGTCCGAAAGGTTGTTTTGTGAATCTCGGAGGGATCCATCTGAATCTGATGATATTCGAAGGGCAAATCTAATTTGGAGAAAATGACAGTGCCGTGCAATTTGTCCAATATCTCATCAATTGTTGGAATGGGGAGTCGATCTCGAATAGTGGTGGCATTAAGCTCCCTGTAATCGACGTAGAAGCGCCAAGAACCGTCCTTTTTGACCAGGAGGACCGGTGAACTGAAGGCCGAGCGACTAAGGCGAATGATTTCTTCCCGAGGAGTTTCGTGACTAGGCATTCAATCTCATGTTTTTGGTAGTGTGGATAACGATAATGTCGAACATTGATCGCCTCAGTGCCAGCTTTGAGGGGAATGCGGTGGTTGACATCATGCGCCGATGGAAGGTCAGTTGGCTAGGCAAATAGGTCGTTGTACTTCGCAAGAAGGGTTTGTACTATTAGTGGAATGTCAGCATCCACGTCCACTGGAGATTGGTCTGATGAAGAGGCGGACAAGCACGTGGCATGCGTATATGCCGTCAGCTGCCATGAGTTTGAAAAGGCTTGAAAAGGAGACTGAATGTGCGCACAGAGAGGGGTCACCTTGCAGCCGCACTGGTTGGCCATGGTGTTGGAATTCCATCGTCATGTCGGCGTGGTCTATTAGGACTGGCTCCAAAGTTTTTGGCCATTGGATGTCCAGAACAATATTAGTGCCTTGCAAGCCAAGAACAAACTGGACCATAGAACAAATTGGTCTATGGTAAATAGATGGGTCTGAAGCAATACAGACACATCGCAACCTACGGCCGTGTATCGTAGGGCATCATCACTGCCTACCAACAGTTGGAAGGGAGTGATCGGTAACAACGGCAGGGCAAGTAACTTGGACATGCGCGTAGAGAGGAAGTTATGTGTGCTTCCTCCATCAACCAGCACTTGAATCGACTGACCTCACACGGTCCCGTCATGCGCATGGATTTGGCAGATCGTTGGCCCAGGAGAGCATTGAGACTAATTTCGGGTTTAGGTGGAGAGGTTTCAATGGCCTCACTTTCGATTGACAACGAGATGTCGTCCAAGTCGTCGAAACCCTCCAAATATAAAAGGATCAGACACCCCTTACAATGATGCTCGCGAATGAATTTTTCGTCACAGTTGAAGCATAGACCTTTGTCACGTCGTACTTGCATCTCCTTCGTGGACAGATGTTTAACAGGAAGCCGTAGAAGCGGTGGTTGTGCGGTTGCAGATGCAAAAGGGTGGGGTGATGTGAAAGGGCGCGGTGAAAACGATCGGTTGCGCGGCTCGCTGAACTGGGCCTCATACATGCATGCTAATGCGAAGGCATCGTGCAAATCCACTGGGCAATGAGCTTGGACGGCCATGCGCACCCGAAGCTGCAAGCTTGAAATAAACAGGCTACGTAAGTGTGCCGGCGTGAGCCCACGTACCTTGCTGGCAAGATTTTCGAAGGCGGCTTGGTAATCAAGGACAGAACCTGTTTGAGATAACTTGGCAAGGAGGGCAGTTGCATCTTCGTATTCGGAGGGGCCAAAGTGATGACGGATAGCATGGGTAAATGCATCCCAATCTGGCAAAAGATTTTCAGCCGCCAATCCTTGATACCAAGTGGCGGCGGGAGCATCGAGGTGTATTGCCGCTAGCAGTAGGCGATCCTCGGGGTGAGTATGATAATATTGAAAAAAGTGGCTTACGTTGAAAAGTCAAATAGACGGATCGCCTGAAGAGAAATGCGGAAATATGAGACGTGGTGTCGAGCCCTGAGTTGGCCTCTCATCCGTATGGGTGGGTTTCGGTGGGCCACTCCCAAGAATGCCGGCCACCATAGGATTGGAAGAGGTGGGCAATGGTGATGGTTCTGCTCGGATGATAGCGGTGAGACGTTGGCCGCATTTATCCAGGAGTCATGAGGCTCTTGGCAGTCAGTTGATTGGCTTGAGAGGTAATGAGATCTTGTTGCAATTGTTCAACAGCTGTAGCAGTATCATTGGCTAGTTGTTGCACCTCTTGCAATTGGGCCTCCTGTTCTTGAGAACGTGTTGCAGGCATGGTGGAGGTGTGAGTCAACAAGAGTACCAATTGTTAAGAGGATAGTTGATATAGTAAGAATAGAGGAGCGAGAAGGAGAAAGAAGAAAGAAAGGTAGGAATAGGATTGTAATTGCTTTAGTGTAACCTAATGACCCTTTAAATAACCGAGTACACATATGGATATCAATTATAAATGGGAACTAGTTGACAGCGATCCTTATAGACAGAGACTAATTGATAGCTATCCTTATTAATGCTTATTCTATCCTCGTCATAAATGAATGCAATTCTTCTTAGTCTTTGATCATATATATAGTGATTATTTAAGAAGATAACCGAGCTTATACTCATTCTGTTAATATTATGATTATGCACATAAGCATTTGGTTGCTGTCATTTTAAAATTTTTGTTTTTACCTCACTTGTGTTCCTTCCCCTGATGAATGAAAATCTGAATGGAGATTGTGAAGTAAGAATTTGCATTAGCGGTCGGCCTGTAGTAAGACAATGGGTACGGACTAAAGACATGGAAACGTGTAAGAGTTGACAAAAAGGCTGATACAACTGTTTTCTCTCTCTATTTCTCTCCTGTATGTGCACGCTCATGTGGGGAGAGAAGAAATTCCATTGACTGCAAGCTTTGTAATCAAATTGCTTTTACCTCTCTCAGACTTACAAATTCTCAACATATTTGTATAAGATGACTTGATAAGACATTACTTGACATTTTATACATATTGAGGTAGAATTAAAAGTGCATAGTGGTCCTCGAACCCTTCGAAGCTCAGTACTTCCAGCATGTGCTCTTTCAACTTGGCAGCAGATTTTCCAGAACAAAACCAATCAATTGAGATCAGGAGTCAAGCAGTGTGCCATATCTTTAATAGAACTTTTCCTATCAACTGTCCTATATCGATGAGGTGATGCCATTGTGCAGGCTAAGCAGCACCTTGCATTGCTCTGTTTGGGTGAGATTGGTAGAAGGAAGGATCTGGGTGGGCACATTCAGATTGAGAGTATTGTTATAGAGTCCTTTCAGTCTCCTTTTGAAGAAATAAAATCTGCTGCTTCATATGCCCTTGGAAATATTGCTGTTGGGAATCTCCCAAAGTATTTACCATTTATTTTGGATCAGATTGACAATCAACAGAAGGAACAGTATCTGCTTCTTCATTCTTTAAAGGAGGTATGTTATCTTCCTTGTGAAATCTCAAGTGGTTAAAGCAGTTTCCTTATGCTTTTATAATGTAATGTATTTCAGGTGATCGTTAGACAGTCTGTTGATAAAGATGAGTTTGATGATACGAGTGTTGATAAAATACTTAATTTGCTGTTCAACCACTGTGAAAGTGAAGAGGAGGGAGTTCGGAATGTGGTTGCCGAATGTCTGGGTAAACTTGCGCTGATTGAACCAACAAAGCTTGTCCCTGCCCTGAAGGTATGTGGTTACTGATCAATGGATTGAAGGTCACTCCATTCTAGGCTTTTGAAATACTACCTGTTAATGTCGTTTAATGAGCTGAGGCTTTTCCATTTCCTGCTCAGACTGGAGAACTTGTACTTTGAATATCCATTCAATTGAGTTCTTCATTTTCTGAAATACGGCAAAAATCAAAGAGAAGCGCTTCAAATAATTTCTATTTGACTTGGACCTTTTTCTTTGATCTTTTGTAGGTGCGTGCAAGTAGGGCAGCTGGGTTCACAAGAGCTACTGTTGTCACTGCTGTAAAATATTCTATGGTAGAGAGACCAGAGAAGATAGATGAGATTATTTTTCCAGAGATCTCAACATTTCTGATGCTGATTAAGGATCGGGACAGGGTATGTCTGTCTTAAAAAATAATACTTTGAAAGTTTATCACTGAATTTTCGAGGTTTTTCATGGATCTGAGATGAATTTTTTTACCCGTTTTCCTTTTTTTACTGTTAAATGGAGTGTTTTTTATTGTTTTCTTTTTCCATTTTATTCTGACTCCTCTTTTTGCATTGATTCCTTTAAGCATGTTAGACGTGCTGCTGTTTTGGCCTTAAGTACGGCTGCTCATAATAAGCCTAACCTTATCAAGGGTTTACTGCCAGAACTTTTGCCACTTCTCTATGATCAGACAGTTGTTAAGGTACTGGCTTTGGCCTGTTATATTATCAAAATATATCGATGAGCCTTATATAACTGATTTTGTAGTTTTCCTTTTTCTTTCTTTTATAGTTGTCCATTTGATCACCAAGTGTGTTTTGGCCAATGTATGTCTGGAATTTCTGCAGCAAGAATTGATTAGGACAGTTGATCTTGGTCCTTTCAAGCATGTTGTCGATGATGGCCTTGAGTTGCGAAAAGCAGCTTTTGAGAGTGTGGATACGTTACTGGACAACTGCCTTGATCAAGTCAATCCCTCATCCTTTATTGTTCCATACCTCAGATCTGGTTTGGAAGGTGAGCTTGCTCTCCCTGCACAAGACCTGACATGCATGAGCAGATTCCTTCCTCTGTTCATAGTTTACTGTACTTGCTCACTGATTTGTTCCTGTTTGGTCTTTCCAGATCACTATGATGTCAAGATGCCTTGTCATCTTATCCTCTCAAAACTTGCAGATAAGTGTCCTGCTGCTGTCTTGGCAGGTGGGTGTGTTGTACTTTGACTTATTTTGGAAATGCTGGCATTCAATCGAATTTGATGTAATTTTCTTGTGAAACAATTTCAGTGTTAGACTCCTTAGTGGATCCTCTTCAGAAGACCATCACTTTTAAGCCAAAGCAGGATGCTGTCAAGCAAGAAGTAGATCGTAACGAGGACATGATTCGGAGTGCTCTTCGAGCAATTGCATCCTTAAATCGGATAAGGTATGTTTCTACCTGAGTGTTCTATTGCATTTTCTAGCGGAAAAAGATGATGATGGTTTTTGGGAGAAGAGAGTTCCATTATGAGCACTGAATCACGAGTGGGCTCGGTTGAATCGTGAGCCAGATTGCAATCATGCAATCCAGACTGCAATCCCACCTTGACCCCAGCTGCCAGCAACTTTGATGGCGATCCGGATCATTTAATAATTTCTTGATTGTAGGACCTGTGGTCCGGATTGTGATCCTGACAACCTTGTTAAACATATTGCTCATAGATATTTAGGATAATTTGTTTGGATTGTTGTAAGATTTATGCGTTGCATTTTTGGTTGGTGATTCTTGGTGGATTTAATTCTTTGAGACTATAAGCAAACTACCCCGAAAATACATGCTGCTTCATCTGGATTTGTAGTTTTCATTCTTTTTTTTTTGGATTTGCAGTGGAGGAGACTGCAGTATGAAGTTCAAGAATCTCATGAGCGAAATGTCAAAATCCCCAGCATTGTGGGAAATGTACCAATCAATTCGTAATGAGTGATGAATGTGTCAAACCCTTGCTGTTTGGGTGTTGATTTTGATGGCCTGCTAGAGGAAGAACAATCTGCCTTCACCTATGAATTACCGGCAATCAAATGAAAGGATTGAAAATCCCTGTAGCCCGTTTCTCCTGAAGAGATGCGTATATGCAAGGACATGTCAAAACACTGAGGGGCCACAGCATGTCCAGCTGGTTGGAAGCTTTGTCCGTTTCCCTTCGACTTTCTTGGAGATTGGCTTTTTTCTAAATGTATAGTTGACCGTTGGATGGGGCTGCTAAAAATCAGGACTCTGATCATATGACAATTTTTCTTTTCCGGCCTTCAGTAATTTGTATTACTGCCTTATGGGTAATTTGTTTTGCACTTTGAGCTTGGTCCCGATACACAGCTTATATTGGCTACAAAATGACTTGTATTGGTTACAATGTGACGTCACAATGTAATCTGAATATAGTGAAATTTCTCCTGTTGTTAGGGTCTTGCCTTTTTTTGGTTTTGCTACATCGTTGGAGCTGCTTTTTCTCTTCCTTCTCTCTCTCTCTCTCTCTCTCTCTCTCTCTGACTGTCTGTGGAGGATGAGATGATGATTGGTAGCATAGGTGGCAGCAGCCGTAGTAGGTGGTTGCTGGTGGTGGTTCACCGGCAGAGGCGAGTGATGAAGGGCCATGGGAGAAGGTGCAATTGCTTTGATTGTTGTCTTGGTGGCCAATACATGAACGTTAGTCATGAATTCTAGTTAAATATAGGCACGACTTTATGGTCTGATCTGTAATGATACAAAACTGCCCTTGTTCCCGAAGACTAATTTTTGCGACTGTTCCAAAGACACTTGGAAACGCACATATTTCGCTCAGGCTAGGCCTCAAGCGAAGCTGAGCCTCATCGAATCTAGCTCGGCCTATCTAAGAGAGGCTAGGCCAAGGAAAGGTCAAGCCTCGCCTGTGGTAAAATTAAAAAGAGAGAAAAATTAAAGAAAGTAATTAAAATAATTAAAAACTAAAAAGTATTTCTTATTAGAGAATTTAAAAAAAAAAAAGATGTGAAAGAGAGGAGGAAGGAAATTTGAGAAAAATATTTCTCTCCTCAGAAAGTGACTTTTTTTTTTACCACTTCTGAAGGAGTTAATTTTTCCCGGGAGGAAAATGTTTTTCGAGACTAGTTTATTTTTCACGAACCAAACGCCAGAAAATGTTTTTCGAGAAATTTTTTTTCACGAAGCAAACGAAGGGTAAGTAGCAATTTCGAATGAAATCAGTATTGGTGAAGAATTATGAAGCAGATGATGTTCTTGGAGTTGAGATGTGGAGGGATCTCTTAGAAAGAGATTGCTTGCTCCATTATAATTAGCACCACATCTGGTGTTCCTCCTTTTCATTGACTGTCCCCTTTGGCATTTACATGTGGGAAGTTTGTCCTCAGAATCATCATGATGTCTTTTGATGGTCGTGTCAATTATCATCCTGTCATCCTTGTGTGGAAGTCCATTTGCTTCGGACAGTGGTCGATGCTATTATCGAGCATATGACAGTAACATCGTAGCTTCCCTTTATTTTCAGTATGCAATTTGAATATCTACTTCATGCTCCAAATATTTGAATTCATATCCGATGAAGTTAAACAATCTCCATTAAGATGACAGACCCGTTTTTCTGTACTGCCGGTAGGATCAATTAGAAGAAGCCACGTACTCATGTTACGCAACCATAAATGTGAGAGAAATTTCACGATCGAATTGCCGGTAAAAAATAATATGACGAGATAAAACCTAAAACCTAAAACCCAAATGCTTTAGCTTGTATTGAAATCTAGTTTCTTCTTTGCTTCCAATTGAATCGAAGCATTTTAAATTTCTCGAATAATAGATAGGAAAGCTGCGAATAGAGCCATTGTGAAACCCATCAAGTTAGTTCCCCTTCCGAGAGCTACCTTACCATATTATAAACTCAATGAGTTCATCTTGGTCCATATATTTAATCACTACGAACGGTTTGAATAGCCGAAAGTACTATGTTTTGTATTGATTTAGTTGAGCTGATTTTGTATCTACATCAATGAAATCACATATTGAGAGTTGTTTTTTTAGTATTTTCAAGATTCAATCTCATAATACGTCCGGTGGCTACAAAAAAAATTCACATAATAAGTGGAGTAATTACACATGTTTTGATTCACTTCAGACAAGTAATTAAACCATATATGATTGACTTGATGGTGAAAGAATAGATCAACAAATCTGATTGACGCGTGCTCAGTGCATATGGATCCAACTCCTTAATGCATGAAGTCGAAAAATGTCTTGTATATTTTAAGGTCACCCATTTGAACTTCGTTTGCACCTTACATAATTGGAGAGATTAGTCGAGTACTCCACGAGCCTCGAGTTCATTCACATGGAGTTCACTCACACGGAGAGGAGGGGAGTGTCAAAAAGCAAAATGAGCTTCAATGGAAACTTGGTTGGAGACCCAGCATCTCCTCTCGTTCCCAATGAGTGAGGTTTGACAACAGGTGTGGAATTGCCTCTGCTTTATCCAACAAACATATGATGGACTACATTGCCAATGAAAGAACCAGAGCATAGGCCGAACTCCAACACCCAAGACATGTTTCAGACATGTCTGCTCGGTCTGAAAAGGACCCCCATCATGCCAAAACCTAAACCACTTTCGAAAAGAAAGCCTTCTCTCTCTCTCTCTCTCTCTTTCTGAATGACCTTTTCTTTTTGGCTTTTGGACTTTACTGAGGAAGTCTGGCCGGGGTTCCATGTACATGCATCCCATCACATCGTAGCAGTTAGAAGGTCTGTTTGATCCAAAGGGAGGAGAGAAGAGACCCCTACACAACAAGTAAGAAAGCACTACACAACACACTCATCAAGAAAGGAAAAAGAAAAGGATGCCCAGAATCCATGGAATCATCACAGACAGGAACAGTGGATTTTGCACAGCATGAAGACGAGGGAGACACTGAACAAGTTCATTGAAGACCCCCACTTTTCCGTCACATTGCAACAGTGCCTCCAAAAGTGAATGCTACTGCTGACAAGGGGCGCATCTTCTTTGCTTTTGTGAGCCATACGTATGTTATGTGCTATGTCTCTCAGTTAGCTATCGCTTTTGAAAAGTTTTGAGTGCACACAAAATTTTGGTGGTGGATGCAGTTCATCTTAGAGTCACATTCGATGCACAAAAGAATGACTTGTACACAATTGGCGGCCGGCCACCGGCTGCAAACAGCCAAGTTGAAGTACCAGTAGCCGTCGGTGGTGACAAATTAACCGGGATCAACAACCGAAGGCAGTGGCGCAGGTGGTGGAATTGAACTTCTGATAGTTCTATGGTTGTCAAAAATTGTGAAACGGAATCCCAACCCTAGCATAAACACCCTTTCTCTTTCATATTGGATAGACAATTCGTATGCATGCAAATTTCGGGGAGATCGGCGATATGTCAAGCTTTGTGCCAAAGCAAATAGTAGGTGCCTTGGTCGTAATTCCTACCAATCACCAGACATGGAAGCGTATGGAGGAAAGGGATGGATTTTATAATGTCAATGGTTTCTTTAATCTTGTTTCGTTGCCATTGCAACTTCCTAAATCTTTGTTGACAAATCTCCCGATGTGATAATACATGAAACTCAAGAAAGTATTAGATGACTCGTCAGAGATGAATTGAGCACCCGGCATCCAGTTCACTCAATACTATGTGGAGATGTACGTGGATATAATCGATGAAACAACAATTTAGCGCCTTCCGATGTTCTGTTGAATATTGTGCATTAAATTGGTACCAGGGCACCATGCTTGAAATTCTCTAACTATTCAATATTCACTTATTAGATTACATGCACGCAGAGAAAGAAAAATCTTACAAAAGGTCGAGAGACTAGAGAGCACAGTTCTTCACAACTTCTACTGTTTGAATGCCCTATATCTTAGTAAAAATTAAGCGCAATACACAAGCAACATACATGCTTATATCATTCTTATCTTATGAACTACTACAATAACTCTTTCTTTAAGACCTTAAGGGAAAGCAACTCACACATTGGGGCCGCCAAAAGCTTCCCTGGCTCTTTAGATTCTTCTAGGCCAAGTACATATCTATATATGACCAATATGATTAATGATTCAAATTAATTAATCACCATGATATCATTTATTTTAAGGTATGTCGCGATTAATATCGATGTTTCCCAAATTCTTCGAAGAGAAATCGTTAACGTCAGCCTGCAACGGCGCCAGCGAGGATGGTGGGCCGCGAGAGACCCACCGAGACCAGAAGATATAGTTGAGGAAGTTGAGGAAGCTCAGGACTGCTAGTAACCAATAAAAGAGATCGAGTCGGTCCTTGTTCAAGTCGTTCTCGCCGAGCCAACCACCGTCGCCGTTCGACGCGGTGACCTTGTTCACCAGGGACACCAACAAGGAGCTGAAATAGAATCCGAATGAATACGAGCAGTAGGTGATCGCCATCAAGAAGGCTTGCATCCCGTTCGACGACTGCTTGTAGAAGAACTCGATGAGCCCGACGGCGGTGAACATCTCGGAGAGCCCGAAGATCAAGAACTGTGGCGTGATCCAGAAGATGGAGATGATCTCGCCGTGGCGGACCGCCTCCTCCCTCCGCTTGCGCTCCATGAGGGCGGCGGCGACCATGGAGAAGGTGGCCAGGAAGAGGCCGAAGCCGATGCGCTGGAGGGGGGAGATCCCAGATTCACGGCCCGTGAGCCGGCGGGCGAAGGGGACGAAGAGGGCGTCGTAGAGCGGGACGAGGAAGATGAGCATGAGGTAAGGGATGGACTGGAGGGAAGCGGGCGGGACGCGGAAGGAGCCGCCGAGGCGGGAGTTCATGGAGGAGCCTTGCTGGACGGAGAAGGTTTGGAGCTGAGCCAAGATGGTGTTGAAGACGATGGTGCATGCGAAGATAGGGAGGATGGAGAGGAGGATCTTCACTTGCTCCACCTGGCTCACTGTGCACAGCCTCCATGGGCTCTCTCTGCTCTTCCCCTCGTCTTGGGTCTTGATGCATGCTTTCTCCAAGAACCTGCCATCAATTTTAAAAAAATAAAATAAAATTCAGTGAGTTAAAATATTATGTGGCCAGTGGCCGAGACCACGTCAATGTCGGCCGGTCAAAATTAGCCCCATAGACTAAATTGACACATTTGTCAAAAGTTTAAAACTAAACCGGTAAAAATAAGAAGAATAATGAATTGACACAATTATAATAAGTTTATGATTATTATTATTATTAGTATTTTTGTAATTCTCCATCAATTTCACTACAAAACCTCAGAAAAAAAAAATCAAATGTTTTTTGATTTTGTTGGAAGGTTGTTTTAGGAAGCTAGTGTTCTCGCTCTTTTATTGTTTTTAGAATTTACATAACCTGTGGGGTAATGTCTGTGATATCGGATTAAAACGGAATTAAAAGATGAGCATATAAGACAAAGCACTAAATTTTATTATAATTCAGCTGAAGATGAAAGCAAAACCCGTGGAAAAAACGTCATAAATAACCGTCGCCGTTAGAGATGATCGATTAGGTAAATGAAAATATGCGAGTTCAATCAAAGAGAGCCGGACATCTATGTATCAGTTCATCAAATTCATTAAATCACGTGAATCTTAAGTGAGACTTGTACGATTTGATCGAGAGAAAAAAAAAATCAAGGAAATAAAAGGAGTCAAAAATGTCATACGCCCTAATTTTCAAACCCCAAATCCTACCTGAACCTTTCGGTGTGAAAAAGGTGACCACCATGAGGCGACGACGATGGGCCGTCATTGTTGCCGTCATTCACACTCTTTTGGCCTCCGTGAAGCAGCTGCGGATTTGATGGCAGTGTCTGATTCCTCTTCACTATAGCTGCCACTATTACCTGGTACGAAACATGAACATCGGATTCATCTTTCGAGAACTAGATTATCTTTGCAGATATGGAGAGAAAACAGATAAATTTTTCTGAGGTTCAGTACGTAATAAAGATTATCAGTTGACGGTCAAATTTATCACGTATAGTACCCAGAATTTAAGTGATTACCCAATCCAAACAAGATCCGAACTGAAAATACTTGAATATTCAGGTAGGTGGTAGGTTCGTGTGTCGGTTTGGGCATATTTGGCACCCTCAAGTTGACCAAGAGTCATCATCTTCCAGACAGCTCTTTTGATTAATGGTTCATGTGATCCGACATTAAACAAACAGACGAGCTTAAAATCGTTCATGTGCTAAAAAAAAACCAGACGCATGTTGAGCCCTTTTTTCTCTAGCCGACAGAACCAGACAGATTAGCACACGTAGCCCCTGAAATCAAATAGCTCGTCCCACTAGCATGCCATGTGGAAAAGAGCCTCCCCGTTTGACCAGTAGACATTTTTATACGCTGATCTTGGTCATAATCAAGAGATTCTCGCCATACTTTAAGGAAAAAAAAATAAAGGGTCTCGCAAAAAATTCTTGCTGCCAGCTTAGGATATAGATAGAGGGAAATTACTTGGGCAAGAGGTGTGAGGATGCTTCCTTGGGGCCTCTTGTTTCTGTAGTAAAGGGTGCCCGAGACCAAGCTGATCAACCCCATGGCCATGACGGCGGCGGACACGCCAAACCCGACGTCCATGCCCGAGTGAGTCTGGATCCACACGAGCACGGTCAGGGCCACGAGCTCCCCGACCGAGAACGCGAAGTAACCCGCATTGAAGTACGTGGACAGCTTCTTGGACTGACCGGGGTCGTCCCTCTTGAACTGGTCCGCACCGTGGGCGATCATGTTGGGCTTCACGCACCCGCTCCCCAGCGCGACTAGATAGAGGGCCACGAAGAAGATGAACGCTTTGAATCCTTTCGCTTCGCTGCACTCGGAGGGACTGTTGATCATATTGCACTTTGGTGGCTTGAGTTGCGGCAGATGTGCTTGGACCGACAGCAATATGAAACCCTGCAAATGATCATTTTTCGGGAAGATTGACATATAATTATGTGCATTAAACAAGTACCAACCTAATTATCCTTTCTCTGACCAGTAGTGATGCAGATTTTTTTATTTGGTGAATCATGATGCAGCAGACACGGTCTATACTAAACATCTGTACTCGCAAGCGGCCAAGCACGATTAGAAGGTGGCCACAAAGAAAACAGGATAAAAGCAAAAAGTCCTGAAAGGAAAGAAACCAATAATGAAGTTTGAGAGACAGAGACAAAAAATTTGGACTACATCCGAGATATTGCAATATTACACTATGTTAGTACATGAAATGTGCCGCGAATGCTTACGGAGAGCTCTACAAAGCCGAATATGAGCATGGTCCAGAAGCTTCCGAGGTAGGAGTCGGAGAGGTAGCCGCCGAGGAGAGCGAGGATGAAGATGGTGCCAACGAAGTTGGTGACGATGTTGGCCGATTCCGACAGCGAGAAGTGCATCTCGTTTATCACATACGTTATCAGGTTGTTCCCGACCGCGGCTATCGCCATTATCTCGAACGATTGTAGTCCTGTTCATTTATGCATCATGTCACGATAGGATTATCATTTTATACATCGGATATACAGAAAGGAAAAAGATTAAATAAGGCGAAAAGCGGAAAAAGTTCATCCATCCATACCCCTTTTTATCATTATTGCTTTTGTTCGTCATCAAAATCAAACCTATGGAGCATGGAGGATGCATAGAAGTGAGGCCAGTACTACCCTAAAAGAAGAACCAAAAGCAGAAACACACTGATTGCTGGCTACAGTCTATAAACCACAGAAGCGGATCTTTGGCAAGAGAAGAGAACACAAAAGGGTATTGCATGATGGAGCCGGAAAACTAATTGAACACGAAAAAGGTACGACATAACTAATTTCTTACATGTAAAATATGTATATGATATACAATCTTCCAATCCGAATTGAGAGGTACTTACGATAATACCTCTCCGAAGACGCAACCCCAATAGTCGAGATAAAGTTCGAAGATATGCAGAGGCGGACGGGAGAAAGCGAGAGAGAGAGAGAGAGGGATACGGACCGAGAACGAAGGCTGCGGCTCTCATGCCGCCATGCTTGCGGGGATTGGAAGGCCTGCCTCTCCAATCAAGAGTGGTTTCTTCGCTCATATTATTCAGTTCACCATCCTTGAACTCGCTCCTTCTTCCCTCCATTTCCCCGGTTGCTCGCAAGTTCTGATGTAAAATGAGGTTGGATTGTACCAACTACGTTTCACTACTTTTAGAGATAGAGAGAGAGATTTTAGTGTTGGGGAGTTGGAGGGAAGGGGGGTGCTCTTCACTTCATAAGGTGGTGGTGGTGGTTGCATATGGGCTAATGCTGGAGATGAAGGCAAGTTGGGTGTTGTGGGGGGTACTCAATTTATATAAAAACTCCAAGAGGTGGACAACACGCGCCCCGGCCACGTGGACAACACTACCTAAATGGACATCGGGCATCAACCCCATCCTCTCAATAACAACCGTTTTTTGTCATCTCGAAATTTCACGACTCAAACACTATCGAATTCATCTTAACAAAAATGTCAACTTCTTCTTTACTGTTTTTTCCCCCCTTTCATTGTGGCCGCCATTGGGTGAGGCCAACCTCACCAGTCGAGAGTAGTGATGGTAACGATTGAAACCAATCGTTTCTGGTTCATGAACCAGCGGTTCCGATTAGTAGTCATGAGTGAACCAGAATCGAAATTGGAAACTTGAGAGGCGGTTTCAGTTCCGGTTTTGAACAGATTGTTCTGGTCATGTCTAAGGATCGGTTCCGGTTCAAAATCTAAAATGAAACCGTCGATTTCGATTTCAGTTTTTAAGAATAATAAATTATGGAATTAAAAAAGTGATATTTGCATAAATGGTCTCTGACCTTTGACAGAATGTACAATCTGGTCCCTAAATTTTTAATTTGTTCAATTTAATCTATGGACTTTGGCAGAATGTGCAATTTGATCCCTAAACTTTTGACTTGTTCAATTTAATCCCTAAAATTTTAGTACATGTTCAATATAATCCTTTTATTAATTTAAGATCAGGGATGACATTAAACATTTTCATATAGTTCAGGGACTAAATTGAACATTTACTAAAAGTTCAATGACTAAATTACACAATCTGTCAAAGTTTAGGGATTATTTGTGTCATTTTGTCAATTAAAAAAATAATAAATTATCAAATACAAACTATAATAAAATTATAAATTGTAATCAAATTTGGGGGAAAAAAAGGAAGGAATAAGGGGCTTAAACTTAATGAATTATCATTAAGCGCTTATATATCTTTTTGAGGATGGAAGAATCAAAACTCATGTAGTTATTTTACCTTTGATAACCCCACACTTATCTCATCGTAAATCGTCGTTACCCGTTACGGTATCGGTCCCGTGGTGGTAGCTCTTTCATCGAAGAATTCGGCTTCATTTATGCGATCCATCTCTTGTCATCAATGTTGAACCTTTGTCCAATCATCGATACAAGCTTGAGCCTCCACTGAATTCGGAGCTAATCTTGAACGCCAATCTTCCAAAATATTGCCTCCAGCGCTAAGTGCTTGTTTAACCGCAACTGTTGAATAAGATGTTGCTAAAACCTATCTTGCAATGAGAATGAGAATTGGGAACCTAGTTGAATGTCTCTTCTACCACTCTAAAGTTTTGAAATCTTTGCTGTTTTCGGATTCACAAAACTCAAAAGCGTTAAATAAGTCTCTATTTTGGAAATATTTCATTTCACTCCCTTTTGTCTTTTTTGTCTATTATCAGCATTTTTTACCTTCTAGTAATTCTACCTATGTCCTCCTTTTATATGTTACTTGGTCGAGAAGTTCCACTATCACCTAGATTTTATTTACCACAAAATTCATTATAAAATTCTACTATTGGGCTTTTAACTATTGCTTGTGTAGCTCTAACATCTATCATTACAGTCAAATGCAAACAGTCATATTACATATTCAAATAATCACATGAACCTTCTAATTTGATACGTGGATCGAAAATACAAGCAACCAAATAAATAAAAGGAATTTCAATATAATAATATAGTCATTTTATTCGCATTGCAATAATGGTCGAACTCAATTGATCAGCTTTTTCATTTTCTTCAAAAACACTAGCGATATTAACACACTATTAAAAATAAATACGTAGTGAGGTAATAAACACCGGAAAAAGTATAAGTTGCACCATTAAAAATTTTAAAAAAAAATTCTACATTTTTTTCCAAATATGCCACGATTTTGGGAGTAAATCAATTTGAGAAATATTATTCAAAATAAACGTACATAATAAATATTTATATGCAAAAGATTGACTAGGTAATTCTATGTTTCGTACATAGAATTCCAACGAATTTGAACATTTTTGGAAAAAAAAAATCATCTTCTCCTATTTGCTTTACAAAATCTGTCTTATTCTTTCATAATTTGAGGATGACTCCATAAAAATCGAATTGCTGCCTTTATTGGGCTGAGATTAAGAGTTGTAAACCATCTTGTACACCTAAATTTAAAACATATAAAGAACATCTAATGTGAAAAAATTATCTACCAAAAGTGAGTTTATAAATATTTTCTAACTCGGGAATGGAAGTAGTATTTGCTGCGGCTATCAAAATCAACTGAAAAAAAAAATTTATTAACCAAAAAAATTCTTTTAAAACTTGCCTAATTTTTCTATAAATATTATTTTCCACATGGCTATAATAAAAAAACTCGAAACGCAATAACTCTTTTTTGAATGTTATAATCATTATCTATCCAATGACATATAATACTTATATAAGAATGAACTTATCAAGGATCACTCCAAATGTCGTTATTGAATTTGGCGTTTAAGCGTATTTCTCGAAACAGATTTTGCTTGCGAAGTACATGCGATGTTTATAAAATGATCAAAATCAAAATTTTCATCGAAATTAAATGATAAATGTTTAACGGCAACAAATTTGGCCAATTCTTCTTTATAAACTTTGTCCACTGGAACAAAATAAAGGAGGAGGGTCAGGATTGGCGTACCCGAAAATTTGTTATTGGCTGGTGTCGATCCATGCTTGCGTTGGATGTTTCAACCTCAGATGTCGTTTAAAAGTTCCATAGCCACATCCACCTGTAAATTTGTATGTTGCCCCACAATATTGACATTTCATCTCATACTTATTTGTGCCTAAATATTCCTTCATGAAGTGTTCCCATATGTTGGATGCATCCTCCTGTTTCGGCTCCTTTGTCGTTGACATTTCTTCGACATCGGTAAGAGTATGAAGATTTTCTTGCATTGGGACGTGCTCGACATTGGGAATTGTCACGTCTTGGAAATTCAATCCTTGTAAGCGCCGAAAGTCGATTAAATGATATGAATGTATAGTCATAGTCGACGCCCATTTTGGACAATAAGGACTGAAAAGACGAAAATTTGGACTAATTCCGAACTTTAGATTATTTCGAATTGAGTTTCGAAATTAATCCGCGGCGATTTTTAAATTGTCATTTTTGCAAACGAGCTTAATCCTGACCGAGCTTGGCCAGTGAAATTGCCGAAATTACCCTTCGATCAGTACACCAAAAATTTCGTTTTAGTCCCGGCGCGCCAAAATTACCATTTTGCCCTCCCTCAATTATTCATTCATAAGAGACAAAAAAATTTAATTTTTGGTCTTCAAAGTCAAGGTGGTGGCCCTCCATTTCTCTGCCCAACGCACGTCTTCTCCACCGCTCCTTCTTCTTCTTTCTGTTTCTTCTTCTTCTGCTCTTTTCTTCTTCTTTTCTGTAGTTTTCTTCTTTGACCGACAACTCCTCTTGCCGATCGATTCATCCCCGTCCGCCGTTGTTTTTCGCGACCACCACACCACCACCGGCAGCCACTGTCTCCAGCTACTCCCCGCCGTCGCCTGGACCCCGGCCGAGCCGCCGCCGCCGCCGTTTCGCCGTAGAAGATTCACGGCCGAGCGACCCTGTTTTCGGGTCAGGAGACCCGAGGACTCCGCGGCCTTCTCCGGCCGCCACCGACGCCGACCACCACCACCCAGCTAACCCCCGACTTCCCCTCGACCGATCCAACCCCTCGTCGCCGACCGTCAGCCGCCGGAATCCGGCCCGAAAGTTCCGGTGCTCTGTTTTGAACTCGGTTTGTTCCGGTCTTCGATCCGACAGCCACAGTCGCCGCCGTGCCACACCGCCACCGCCAGACGACTCCCCTGAGTCTCCTCTACCGCCACCCAGCTCGGCTCTGCCGGTCGCCGTGCGTGGCCGCCGGAAATTACCGCCTACCGAGACCCCTGTTTCGGTGCAAAAATAGGACAGCCACTAATCGCGGCTGTCTGCCATCGCCGGCCGCCTTCCGCCGTCGTCCACCTGTCTCGATCGACCCCCACTGACCCCTGGGTGAGCCCCCGACCCTCGGCCGGCCTTGTCCCGGCTCGTGTCGCCGGAAAACGGCCAAAACAGTGAAGTTGCCGATTGAATATTCTGAGTTTGTACTGTTGCAGGCTGCCGGCTACCGCTCGCCGGATCTCCGCCGCCGGCCACCTGTTCCGGCGACCTCGCCGAACTCCCACGGGGTGTCGCCGAAGTTTGAGCTCGATCCGCCGCGCGATAAACCTTAGTTTTATCGTCACCGCCGCCGCCGTCGCCGGTCGAGCTAACTCACATTGTGAGTTGACTCTAAACCTTGGTTAGGGCGCTAATTACGCTTAGGATTAGTCTGATTTATTTATTTATTTATTTATGTATTTATTAAAAAAATTTATTCGATCGAGACCGGTATAGATAGAAACCATGGTTAGGATACATGGTCGATCAATTATTTATCTGTGGCTATTTGTGGTAATTTAGCAATTAATTGATTGATTGAGTTGCTCGCGAGTGAGTGACAGGTTAGAGACGAGCGAACGATTGAATGTTATAATTTGACTGAGAATTAAGATTTCTAATATGAATTGAGCTTGAAATTGCCGGGTTAAGTTGATTACTCGAGAGTGAGTGAATTGCTTGATTGGTTTGTTGCCTGGTTGATATGCTCAATTGGAGTTTTGTGGGCCTTGGGGCCGAGTTGATTGTATTTCTTGTGGATTTTGGCGTTAATCCAAGATAATAAATGAGTTGATTGCCGAATGCAATTTGTGCAGTCATTTAAAGGGTCAATGACGCTACCTGGCAAGTTCGCTTTGTACCGTGGGTACTTGTACCGTACTGATTGTATGGAAATTCGCGACTTGTCAGAAGCACGATAATCCATGCCCTGTGCCAGTCGTACGATTTTAAGAGATTATCGGATGCCGGTCGCAGCTTGTGATGGATCGAAGCTTCTTTTTAAGGAATGCCTACTTGCAGTGCCGTGCCGGGTGCACTGGATACACTACTTGTAGTAGCCGTCGCTGAGAGGGTAAAGTGGACGTAGCCTGATTTTTGCCAGAAGAGTGCGGGATCGCACTATTGATGTATTTATCACGCCAGTCGCGTGGGTCATTGATTAATAATGGACTTGTGTATGCCTGAGTGGTTGTGCTTCTGTTGGTGGTAGATTTGACAGATTGGTTGTGATTGATATATATATATATATATATATATATATATCTGTTGATATCTTGTGATCTTTTTGTGGCACTTAGGATGTTCTGGGCGAATCATTGTCCTAACCGAGATTAGGCTTGATTCACTGAGATTCTTTTCTCACCCCGTCGTGGGACAAATTTTTCAGGTCCGAAGTAATGAAAAGACCGGTGCGATTCGGCGCCCCCACTGACTCATCACTTAATATCAGTCTCCATCCGGTACCAGGTACGGACCAGATGTGGGAGCGTCACATCACGACGATATGGGTCGATGAAGGGATGCCACATCTGGTGGCACACCTCTTTAAGGCCTGGTATCTTCGTGATGGGATGGATCTCTTCGATCCGCTTCGAGGATTTGAGGGGCCACCTCTTCAGGGGGTCCCTAATATCCCCGCTTGGGATCCGTTGGATATTGATACACCTGATGGGGAAGTGATGGACCCCGCGCCTGGTATGGAGCTCGAGCTCGAGCCTGAGCAATCAATAGCCCCCTCTATGCATTCTAGCCAGAGTTCTTGTGATGACCCGAACGACCCGGCTCCCCCGGTTGGTTATTACGACTCGGATGTCGAGTTTTCCCAGTAGAAGGTTAGGTTCCTTTTGTGGTCAGGGAACTGGTTATGTTTTTGTGGGGGATACTGTTTTGGGATAGATGAGAGTTAACCTTACCTAACTCCTGTATCTTTTTGTGAGTTCTAGAGGGCCACCCCGAAGCATGGGGTTGTATTTATCAGTTGACGGCTTTGTAAGGTTATAAATCATCTATTCTCATCAGCCTTCAGTGTTTTGCAATCTGGCTTACTTTCTATCTATCCCATATGATTTTATTGAATAGAAGATGGTACGTTCCGCTTGCGCAATTTAATCTTAAGTCGATAGCAGTTGCCTGGGACGCTATCTATTATGACCTGGTGGCGATTTGGCAAGGGATGTCGCGGGCTCGAGAGTCGAGACGTGACATCCCCGCCCAAGGTGGTATCAGAGCAAGGTCAGCCTGATCCGTCTAGTCATTGGCATGGAGTGATAAGGAAAGATGAGAAACGGGATAGTTAGTAAGATTCTTGGTTATTATGCCTGTGATTGCTAATTATGTGGTAGAATTTAAGGGTTTCTTTCTGACCACGTTTTACTATGGGGTAAGCGGGACTTCACCTTTTACTGCAAAATGAGCGGACGTGGTAGAAGAGCACCCCGAGCACCTCGAAGGAGGCCTTTAAGGCCAGTGGAAGAATTGGTTGATGCTGAAAGAGTACTGCCTGCGGTGTCCCCTATTGCACCCCCTACTGCAGCCTCTGCTGCAGAACCTACAGGACCTACTGGAATAGAACCGACCATGGCTGAAGTCATGCAAGCCTTAGGTACTATTGGAGATTTGATGGGGCAGCAAGTAAGGAATCAAGCCGCAGCTACTGTCGCTGCTGCTGGGACTTCATCTGTTATTCTGTTTGCAGTTCCGTCGACGAGTCCCCTACCTATACATGACAGTGAGGAGCGTAGGGCTCAAAAGCTGATGGAACAGTTTCTTAAATTGAAGCCACCTCAATTCACTGGAAGTGGAGACCCTGAAGCTACTACTCGATGGGTCGAAGGGATGGAGAAAGCGTTCGATTTGCTGAGATGCTCAGATAGGGATAAAGTTACTTTGGCAGTTTATCAACTTGAAGGGAATGCTAGTACGTGGTGGAGAGCTGTCAAGGGTAGAACTTTTTCAGAAGATACAATTCCAGTATGGAATACTTTTGTGGAAGTTTTCAATAATAAATACTTTTCGAGGACAGCTAGGGAGCAAAAGATGGCTGAGTTTTTCCGCCTCCATCAGAATCAGATGACGATTGATCAGTACAAGGCAAAGTTTTCTGAACTATCCAAGTATGCTCCGAGAATGATTGAGGATCCGGAGGATAGGGCTAGAAGGTTCAAGGACGGATTGAAGCCCGAGATTAAGAGTGCCCTGGCACCGCTTGACCTTCAAGACTATGATGATATCTACGCGAGGGCGTTGATAGTGGAGGGGGACTTGTCTGAAAGGGCTACTGCATCTGGATCACAATTTGTTTCCCCAAACAGATTCGATAGGAGACAAGGGAAGAAACCCATGTTTAACAACCGGAGTCACATTCCACCAAATCGCCGAGGGGCGATTAGTAAGCCGGCATTTCGTCAGAATGAGGTGTGCAGCTTGTGTCGACAGAGGCATGAGCCTGGTTTGTGCCCTTATCGAGGTGGTGCCTGTTTTGGTTGTGGCCAGCTGGGCCATTAGGTGCGGGACTGCCCGCAGAGGCAAGGTGGACAGGCACAACCACAGTAGGGAGGATAGACTAGAGGAACTGTGCCGTCAAACTTTCAAAATCGTCCGCCAGCACAAGGAAGGGTTTTTGCAGTCACTCGAGAAGCGGGAAGGATTCGCCGACTGTTATAGGTACGGTCCTCTTGCATGACCAAGTAGCATACGCCTTGTTTGATCCGGGGGTCACCCATTCTTTTGTTGCGGATCAGTTCGTTAAATTATCTGAATTGAATTTGGTACCTTTAGAAATTGTGCTTAATGTATCTACGCCATTGAAAGATAAAGTAGTGGCTACAGTGAGCTGTCCTGATTGCAGACTTGTGGTGGATGGCCATGAGAGTAAGATAGATTTGATTGTGCTAGAAATGTACTATTTTGACTTGATTGTGGGAATGGATTGGTTGGTACAGCAAAGAGCCACAATGGACTGCTTTAATAAGGTAATACGGTTTAATTCGATGGATGGTAGTAGCTATGAATTTTTTGGTAATCGAGGAGGAACCTCAACTGTGATGATATCGTCGTTAGAGGCGACTCGATTGTTGGGAGATGGGTGCCAAGGTTATTTGGCTTCTGTGGTAGATACATCTGCTAAAGAATTGAAGTTGGAGGATATTGCGATTGTATGTGAGTTTCCAGATGTTTTCTCCCAAGAATTACCTGATTTACCATCAGAAAGAGAAATCGAGTTTGTAATAGAATTAGCTCCGGGAACGGAGCCGATTTCTAAGGCGCCATATAGAATGGCGTTATCAGAATTGAAGGAACTCAAGGTTCAAATGCAGGAGTTGCTAGACAAGGGGTTCATTCGCCCTAGTGCCTCGCCATGGGGAGCGTCTGTCTTGTTCGTTAAGAAAAAGGATGGGTCTTTGAGATTGTGTATTGACTATAGGCAGTTGAATCAGGTGACGATCAAGAATAAGTACCCACTGCCAAGAATTGATGACTTTTTCGATCAGCTGCAGGGAGCATCTATATTTTCAAAAATTGATCTACGGACGGGATACCATCAGTTGAGAATCAGAAAAGAGGATATACCGAAATCGACATTTAGAACACGTTATGGGCATTACGAGTTCACAGTGATGCCATTTGGCTTGACGAATGCTCCTGCTGCTTTTATGGATCTGATGAATAGAGTGTTTAAGGAGTTTCTAGATCACTTTGTGATTGTTTTTATAGATGATATCTTAGTGTACTCGAAGAGTTCTGAAGATCATGAACAACACCTGAGAATAGTTCTGAAAACTCTGAGAACGCATCAATTATAAGCTAAGTTCAGTAAGTGTGAGTTTTGGTTAGCTAGTGTGGCGTTCTTAGGCCACGTAGTTTCGAGTGAATGTATTGCTGTGGATCCGATTAAAATTGAGGTAGTTATTAACTGGTCGAGATCGACAACTGCTACAAAAATTAGAAGTTTCTTGGGTTTGGCAGGTTATTACAGGCGATTTATGGAAGGATTCTCAGCTATAGCCTCGCCTTTGACTAAATTGCTGAAGAAAGATACGAAGTTTCAATGGACGGACAAGTGCGAGCGTAGTTTCCAAGAGCTTAAGCGTAGGCTACCTACGGCTCCTGTTCTGACAATTCCGTCTGGTCCTGGTGGTTATGAAATTTATAGCGATGCTTCGCTTAGAGGACTGGGCTGTGTTTTGATGCAGCATGGCAGGGTGGTAGTGTATGCGTCCCGTCAGTTGAGACCACACGAGTTGAATTATCCCACACACGACTTGGAGTTGGCTGCGGTTGTGTTTGCCTTGAAGATCTGGAGACACTATTTGATTGGGGAAAGTTTTCAGGTGTACACCGACCATCAGAGTCTGAAATACCTGTTCTCTCAAAGAGAGCTGAACATGAGACAGCGTCGATGGATGGAGTTATTAAAAGACTATGACTGTGAGATCCTGTATCATCCTGGTAAGGCGAATAAGGTTGCTGATGCCCTGAGTAGAAAATCAGTCATTGCTCGATTGCAGGTGCAGGAGTGGCGTTTACTTGAACAATTAAGAGACTCAGACTTTAAACTGGAGATAAGCCAACTGTCGAGTCTTGTGGCTACCTTGAGAATCGAGCCAGAAGTGCAAGTAAAAATTAAGGCATTGCAGTCCACAGACCCTTTTATCCGGAAGATCCTGCAAGGAGATCCGACCAAACGAAGAGTCGATTTTCAAATAGCGGAGGATGGGATACTTAAGTTTAGAGGACGATTGGTTGTGCCGGAGGATGAAAATTTAAAGGATGAGATATTATCAAAAGCACATCGTAGTAGTTATAGTATTCATCTTGGGAGTACAAAGATGAATCAGAATTTGAAACAGCATTACTGGTGGAAGGGTATGAAAACTGATATAGCCAAACATGTGGCTAAATGTTTGACCTGCCTGCAGGTCAAGGCGCAGCATTGCAAACTTGGAGGACTACTACAGCCTTTGGAAATTCCGGAGTGGAAATGGGAACATATCACAATGGATTTCGTGATGGGTTTGCCGAGGAGTCAGCGAGGGCATGATTCAATTTGGGTCGTGGTGGATAGACTAACGAAGTCAGCGCACTTTATTCCAGTAAGAAAGGACTTTGCCTTAGACAGATACGCAGAGTTGTATGTGAGGCATATTGTAAGGTTGCATGGTGTGCCAGTGACGATCACTTCTGATCGAGATCCTAAATTCACCGCTACATTTTGGAAGAGTCTACAAACTGCTTTAGGAACGAAGCTGCAATTTAGTACAGCTTATCACCCACAGACGGATGGCCAGTCTGAAAGAACGATTCAGACCTTGGAGGACATGTTGAGAGCATGTGTTTTGGATTTCAGAGGTAACTGGGAGGAACATTTACATTTAGTTGAGTTTGCCTATAATAACAGCTACCAACAGAGTATTAAGATGGCACCTTTTGAGGCCTTGTATGGTAGCGCTTACAGGACATCAGTCTGTTGGGATGAGGTTGAAGAAAGGAAGATAACTGGCTCTGAGTTAGTAGAACAGTCGATGGAAGCAATTAAAGTGATTAGAGATAGATTAAAGACAGCTCAGAGTCGCCAGAAAAGTTATGCTGATAAAAGGCGCAGACCTTTGAAATTTCAAGTAGGCGACCATGTCTTTCTGAAAGTGTCACCTATGAGAGGAACATCCCGTTTTGGTAGGAAAGGAAAGCTAAGCCCGAGGTACGTTGGACCGTTTGAAATTCTAGAACGAATTGGAATTTTGGCTTATCGACTCGCATTGCCGCCTAGACTTACTCAAGTGCATAATGTTTTCCATATATCGATGTTGAGGAAGTATGAGCCAGACCCTGCTCATGTGCTGAGTTACGAGGAAATTGATTTGGATGAACGGGCGTCATATGTGGAGCGACCAGTCAGGATAGTAGACAGAAAAGAGCAAGTGCTGCGATCCAAGACAATTCCGTTAGTCAAGGTGGTTTGGCAACACCATGGTACAGAAGGAGCTACATGGGAGAACGAAGAAATTATGAAGCTTAGTTATCCTTCTCTTTTTGAGTAATTAGAACTGTGTTGTAATTTCGAGGACGAAATTTTCTAAGTGGGGGAGAGTTGTGACGTCCTGAAAATTCAATCCTTGTAAGCGCCAGAAGTCGATTAAATGATATGAATGTATAGTCATAGTCGATGCCCATTTTGGATAATAAGGACTGAAAATACGAAAATTTGGACGAATTCCGAACTTTAGATTATTTCGAATTGAGTTTCGAAATTAATCCGCAGCGATTTTTAAATTGCCGTTTTTGCAAACGAGCTTAATCTTGACCGAGCTTGGCCAGTGAAATTGTCGAAATTACCCTTCGATCAGTACACCAAAAATTTCATTTCAATCCTGGCACGCCAAAATTACCATTTTGCCCTCCCTCAATTATTCATTCATAAGAGACAAAAAAATTTAATTTTTGGTCTTCAAAGTCAAGGTGGTGGCCCTCCATTTCTCTGCCCAACGCACGTCTTCTCCGCCGCTCCTTCTTCTTCTTTCTGTTTCTTCTTCTTCTGCTCTTTTCTTCTTCTTTTCTTCAGTTTTCTTCTTTGACCGACAACTCCTCTTGCCGATCGATTCATCCCCACCCGCCGTTGTTTTTTGCGACCACCACGCCACCACCGGCAGTCACTGTCTCCAGCTACTCCCCGCCGTCTCCTGGACCCCGGCCGAGCCGCCGCCGCCGCCGTCTCGCCGTAGAAGATTCACGGCCGAGTGTCCCCTGTTTTCGGGTCAGGAGACCCGAGGACTCTGCGGCCTTCTCCCGCCGCCACGGCCGCCATCGACGTCGACCACCACCACCCAGCTAACCCCCGACTTTCCCTCGACCGATCCAACCCGTCGTCGCCATCCGTCAGCCGTCGGAATCGCCGGAATCCGGCCCGAAAGTTTCGGTGCTCTGTTTTGAACCCGGTTTGTTCCGGTCTTTGATCCGGCCGCCACAGTCGCCGCCGTGCCACACCGCCACCGCCAGACGACTCCCTTGAGTCTCCTCTACCGCCACCCAGCTCGGCTCCGTCGGTCGCCACACATGGCCGCCGAAAACCCCCGCCGACCGAGACCCCTGTTTCGATGCAAAAATAAGACAGCCACTGATCGCGGCTGTCCGCCGTCGTCGGCCGCCTTCCGCCGCCGTCCACCTATCCCGGCCGACCCCCACCGACCCCTGGGTGAGCCCCCGACCCTTGGCCAACCTTGTCCCGGCTCGTGTCGCCGGAAAACGGCCAAAACAGTGAAGTTGCCGATTGAATATTCTGAGTTTGTATTGTTGCAGGCTGCCGGCCGCCGTTCGCCGGAGCTCCGCCACCGGCCACCTGTTCCGGCGACCTCGCCGGACTCCCACGAGGTGTCTCCGAAGTTTGAGCTCATTCCGCCGCGCGATAAACCTTAGTTTTATCGTCGTCGCCGCCGCCGCCGTCGCCGCCGCCGCCGCCACCGCCGCCGTCGCCGGTCGAGCTAACTCACATTGTGAGTTGACTCTAAACCTTAGTTAGGGTGCTAATTGCGCTTAGGATTAGTCTAATTTATTTATTTATTTATTTATTTATTTATTAAAAAAAATTATTCGATCGGGATCGGTATAGATAGAAACCATGGTTAGGATACATGGTCGATCGATTATTTATCTGTGGCTATTTGTGGTAATTTAGCAATTAATTGATTGATTGAGTTGCTCGCGAGTGAGTGACAGGTTAGAGACGAGCGAACGATTGAATGCTATAATTTGACTGAGAATTAAGATTTCTAATATGAATTGAGCTTGAAATTGCCGGGTTAAGTTGATTACTTGAGAGTGAGTGAATTGCTTGATTGGTTTGTTGCCTGGTTGATATGCTCAATTGGGAGTCTTGTGGGCCTTGGGGCCGAGTTGATTGTATTTTTTATGAATTTTAGCATTAATCCAAGATAATCAATGAGTTGATTGCCGAATGCAATTTGTGTGGTCATTTAAAGGGTCAATGACACTACCTGGCAAGTTCGCTTTGTATCGTGGGTACTTGTACCGTACTGATTGTATGGAAATTCGCGACTTGTCAGAAGCACGATAATCCATGCCCCGTGCCAGTCGTACGGTTTTAAGGGATTATCGGATGCCGATCGCAGATTGTGATGGATCGAAGCTCCTTTTTAAGGAATGCCTACTTGCAGTGCCGTGCCGGGTGCATTGGATACACTGCTTGTAGTAGCCGTCGCTGAGAGGGTAAAGTGGACGTAGCCTGGTTTTTGCCAGAAGAGTGCGGGATCGCACTATTGATGTATTTATCACGCCAGTCGCGTGGGTCATTGATTAATAATGGACTTGTGTATGCCTGAGTGGTTGTGCTTCTGTTGGTGGTAGATTTGACAGATTGGTTGTGATTGATATTTATATATATAGCTCTGTTGATATCTTGTGATCTTTTTGTGGCACTTAGGATGTTCTGGGCGAATCATTGTCCTAACCGAGATTAGGCTTGATTCACTGAGATTCTTTTCTCACCCCGTCGTGGGACAAATTTTTCAGGTCCGAAATAATGGAAAGACCGGTGCGATTCGGCACCCCCACTGACTCATCACTTGATATCAGTCTCCATCCGGTACCAGGTACGGACCAAATGTGGGAGCGTCACATCACGACGATATGGGTCGATGAAGGGATGCCACATCTGGTGGCACACCTCTTTAAGGCCTGGTATCTTCGTGATGGGATGGATCTCTTCGGTCCGCTTCGAGGATTTGAGGGGCCACCTCTTCAGGGGGTCCCTAATATCCCCGCTTGGGACCCGATGGATATTGATACACCTGATGGGGAAGTGGTGAACCCCGCGCTTGGTGTGGAGCTCAAGCTCGAGCCTGAGCAATCAGTAGCCCCCTCTATGCATTCTAGCCAGAGTTCTTGTGATGACCCGAACGATCCGGCTCCCCCAGTTTGTTATTACGACTCGGATGTCGAGTTTTCCTAGTAGAAGGTTAGGTTCCTTTTGTGGTCAGGGAACTGTTGATGTTTTTGTGGGGGATACTGTTTTGGGATAGATGAGAGTTAACCTTACCCGACTCCTGTATCTTTTTGTGAGTCCTAGAGGGCCACCCAGAAGTATGGGGTTGTATTTATCAGTTGATGGCTCTATAAGGTTATAAATCATCTATTCTCATCAGCCTTCAGTGTTTTGCAATCTGGCTTACTTTCTGTCTATCCCATATGATTTTATTGAATGGAAGATGGTACGTTTCGCTTGGGCAATATAATCTTAGGTCGATAGCAGTTGCCTGGGACGCTATCTATTATGACCTGGTGGCGATTTGGCAAGGGATGTCGCGGGCTCGAGAGTCGGGACGTGACAGGAATAATGTTGATATCATCAACATCATCTACCCAATATGTAAAATCAATAGGATTATGATGATAATCGGATTGCCTCATCGGACTCTTTCCTCTGTCACTAGTCTTCTTTCACTTGGCTTTTTTGAAAGAATTGAATGGAAAGCGGATTCATAAATTGAGAAACTTGAGCGGAATTGAGAGAAATTGTGAGGAAAAAAATGAAAGATGGAAATGGGTAGTTATAATAGTTAGGATAGATTTAAAGAATTAATTTTAAAAAGGGGGACAAATTGCCATTGCCTTGCAACGATCGGGAAAGAGATGAACAGCTCTTTGCCAATTATTATTTTTAGGCCTAATGACTATGAGCCAGTTCACCATCTAAGCGCCCATAACCGACCACTATGCCGGTTTGAACCAACGAGCCTGATTAATAGGCCAGTTAAGGGTTTGACTCGAGCCAGTTCCGAGCCCAAACCGGTATGTGGCCACCACTTGTCGAGAGCGAGGCAACCTTTGCCTAAATCTGGGTGAGGCTAGCGGAGCGGGCCGCGACCCTCGTCCTCAACCGATGAGGGCGGAGACCCTCACCTAATGGCTAGTAGGGTCGTCGAACCCTTATCGGTCACTTTAAAAGAAAAAAAATGAAAATAATTTTTAATATTTTTTTAGAGGGACTTCTGTACCGAAAACAATGGTATCTCTAATCTTGACGAAGTAAAGGTGAGTGAATTAGTAGAATTTGAAGAGATCTTTTTGGATCAGGTTAAAATATGATTTTGAGGTTATGGACTCAAATCTGGGTGATTTATCCATGACCAAGATGAAACTTGGGTGAAACTCAACAGGAACTCCTAATTCTCTGCAAATACATCCATTTTCATCATTTATTCGCATATACCTGCAGTTGCATTCAAGTAATGCTCTTTGATTTCACATTTTTCAAACATTGGTGAAAATCAAATGCCCCGAAAACATAAGGGTTCCTTCTCAAGGTTCGTCCACGGATTCAAACAAATTAAAAATATTTTTAAAAATTATCCTCGTCAGAGTTTGACATATTAAGTAAGGCAGTTGACATCAACACTAGTGATTTTCGATCAAGATTGGCTAGATAGGCTCAATTGGCAAAATGTGAAAAAGTTTAGAAATCAATTTGCAAAATTAAAAGACATAATTAGCAAAAGAGCAATATATTTAAAACTTTTTGGATAATTTTCTCGTGTGTCCGTGTCACCTGTCACAACCTTCCTTTAGGTGAGTCAAAGGTAAAGCTGAAAGATTACTAACCCCAAATAAAGCATGAAGTCACCCAACCACATATCAATTGCAACTTTCGCGTTTTGATAATTAATACAACATGCAAATTAATTCAATGAAGAGTCGCCACTAATCTATTATAAGTCAACTAAAAACCCAAGTAAGTGTGGGAGAACATTTTACTTGTACGAACTAGAAATTCGCGGATATAGAGACTTGGTTACGTTACATCTAGCCTCTTTTCGGTACCTTTCTCATTATTTCCAAAATATTTTCCTCGTAGCCTTGGTCAATTTAAGACTACTCCACTAACATGTAAGAAGTGATCATGCGGGTTGCAATTAATTAATGCAACACTCAATAATCCAAAGCGGTAAATAAATTGTTAGAAAATAAATAAATAAATAAAAACCGTGGCACTAAGCAAAGCATTGCTTCGTTGTTATCCATACCCAAAGTATCCGCAAGATGTTAATGTAGAAATATGTATACCCTGAATATAATTTTTAAATGATAATACAATTCCAACTAATTCTTTTCGGGTTTTTCTTATATATGAAAATTAAACTATATAAACTTTTAATCTAAGTTTAACATTCGTGAATTAATAAACTAATGACATGTGACATGACCTAATTTTTCAATTTACATAATGTCTAAAAATCTAAAGGAATTTCTATTAGATTTTTTTTTGTGTGTGGCGTGGTTCCTGTTCTATTCTATTTTTCAAGTAATCATGTGCGCCATGTGTGCACAGATTGTGAAATCTTGATCCCTCCTTACACATTCCCACCCCAACTCCCTTCGAAGGTGGGAATTCGAATCCCCCACAGGCCATTGAGAAAATCCATACATGCAAATAAGGCAACAAATTTTTGTAATTCATTCGATTTCAGATATTACCTAATTTGGAAAATTTACTTACAAAACGAAACCGGTGACAAGGGGCACGAGGATGACGGTGCAGCGATGAGCTCGGACGCGACGGCGAGGCTGCTATGTGAGCTGGACAACTAGGCACGGATTGCTGTAGTCTAGTAAAGTTCATCGGGCGTCACGGCTTCAGGCGTTTAGGCGCGCACCTGATAGACGATTGAGGCGCTGCGAGGCAGGAATAGCCGTTGCTCGATGGGGTTCACGGCGAGGCTCTACAGCAATGTTGATAACATGCTATAAGGATTTGGCAAGGCCCGACGGCTATGTTGTACTGGACTGGGGCTCGGCGCCTGAACAAGGAAGAGCGAGATGTAGATGTTGGCGTTTCGACGGCGGTGGGGGTGTGAGATGAGGAGGCGGGGGCGTACTTTCATTTTTTTTTCTATTTATTTATCTAAATCATTTCCGGAAGTATGTGTCTTATAACTCAGCTGATAAAGTATATTTTTATATTATGATTCCTTTTCTAAACTCTTCCCTTCTGTAACCTTTAATGCATGTATTTATAGGCAAAGTCTAGATATTTTGTTTCCTAAATCTGGATATAAGTACACTATCAGTAGTACAACTTATGTACGTTGTTCACTTGAATATCATAACATTCAAAACGTTCACTTAAGTGCTATAAATTTCAAAAATCGCTCACTTGACTACCATCACTGAGGTTGACTACCATCACTTGACTACCATCACTTAACTACCATCACTGAGGTTGACGCCGGAAAATCTGACTGGCGCCGATGAAATAATTTTTTTTGAATATTTTACTGTACACGTGGAAATTTTTCATATTTTTTTTTTAAAATTTTTGCAAATTTTCCTTTTTTGGGTTCTTTAATTATTTAATTTTTAAAAAAAAAAACCTCGGTGGGCAAGGTCACCGACGACACTCCCCAGCCACCAGTAGACGGCCCAGGAGCCATAGTCTGCTTGCCCTAAGCCGACGAAGCCGCGACAGCCCTAGGCAACGGCCGTCGCGGCCTCGGTGTCCGCAGGCAAAGGTGCAACGGTCCTTGCCTATATCTGGCGAGGGCCTTCACACCCTTGCTCGTCGTCGTGCTGTCACAGCCGCTGAGCCTAGAGCTAGCTGATCCTAACTCTAGGCCCTCGGTGGTGGCTGGTAAGGGTCGCCGGTGACATCGCTGGGCAAGGGGGAGTCGTTTGTTTTTTTTTTAAAAAAATAATTAATAATTAAAATATAAATAAAAACATCAAAATAAATAAAAAAACAAAAAAGTTTTATCAAATATTAAAAATATAAAGAAAATTCATATGGCACTAAGAATTTAATAAAATGATAGTAAAATGTATATGTTTGCTTTTCCGGTAAAAATGGCACTCAAGTGAACACTTTCGCTCCGACATAGTACTCAAGTGAACGTTTTGAAAGTTATGATACTCAAGTGAACGCCGTATAAAAGTTATGACGCTTGTACTGTACTTATCCCCTAAATCTAATACTCAATCCTAGGCAATTTTCTAATTAAATTATCCTCCGAGTGTGCTATTTCATATTTCAATTATTCCAACTTCACTTTATTTATGCAAATCTCCACCCCTTTGACTTGTCCATGGGCTTAGGCCAAGCTCTTATTGGCTCACTCTAGTTTATCAATTCAGTTCAGAATCATTCACTTTAAGTTCATCAGCCAGTCCAATAAATATGCAAACTATGTGAGTATCATAATGCATACAACTGAAATTAAAATGTAAATGCAATTTCTTTTTCTTTTTTTTTTTGTGTTAGGGACTGGATCTAGGAAAGCATAAAAAAAAAAAGTCCTACACCTATGCATTGGTACCGATTAAGTTTTGAACATTTCAATTCGACCAATTTTGATGTGGGCAATGTGACGTCCTGAAAATTCAACCCTTGTAAGTGCCGGGAGTCGATTAAATGATATGAATGTATAGTCATAATCGACGCCCATTTTGGACTATAAGGACTGAAAAGACGAAAATTTGGACGAATTCCGAACTTTAGATTATTTCGAATTGAGTTCGAAATTAATCCGCGGCGATTTTTAAATTGCCGTTTTTGCAAACGAGCTTAACCCTGATCGAGCTTGACCAGTGAAATTGTTGAAATTACCCTTCGATCAGTACATCAAAAATTTCGTTTCAGTCCCGACGCGCCAAAATTACCATTTTGCCCCTCCCAATAATTCACTCACATGAGACAAAAAAATTAAATTTTTGGCCACAAAGTCAAGGTGGGCCCCACCTGCCCTCTGCCCAACGTTGCCTCTCTCTGCTGTTTCCTTCTTCTTCTTCTGCTACTTCTTCTTCTGTTCTTCCTCTTCCCTTTGTTTTTTTTTTTTTGTTGACCGACGACCCCCCTTGGCCGATCGATTCCTCCTCCGTTCGTGGCCATTTTTCGCGACCACCACACCCCCACCGGCAGCCACCGTCCCCAGCTACTCGTCGCCGTCGCCTGGACCCCGGCCGAGCCGCCGCCGCCGCCGTTTCGCCGAAGGAAACTCGCGGCCGGGCCTGCCCTGTTTTTGGGTCAGAGGACCCGAGAACTCCGCGGTCTCCTCCGGCCGCCACAGCCGCCACCGACGCCGACCACCACCACCCAGCTAACCCCCGACCTCCCCTCGACCGATCCGACCCCTCGCCGCCGACCGTCAGCCGCCGGAACCGCCGGAATCCGGCCCGAAAGTCTCGGTGCTCTGTTTTTGAACCCGGGTTGTTCCGGTCTTCGTTTCGGCCGCCACCGTCGCCGCCGTACCACACCGCCACCGCCAGACGACTCCCCTGAGTCTCCTCTACCGCCACCCAGCCCAGCTCCGCCGGTCGCCGCGCGTGGCCGCCGGAAACCGCCGCCGACCGAGAGCCCTGTTTCGGTGCAAAAACAGGACAGCCACTGATCGCGGCTGTCCGCCGTCGCCGGCCGCCTTCCGTCGCAGTCCACCTGTCCCGGCCGACTCCCACCGACCCCTAGGTGAGCCCCCGACCCTTGGCCGGCCTTGTCCCGGCCCGTGTCGCCGGAAAACGGCCAAAACAGTGAGGTTGCCGATTGAATGTTCTGAGTTGTTTACTGTTGTAGGCCGCCGGCCACCTGTTCCGGCCACCTCGCCGGACTCCCAAGGGGTGTCGCCGAAGTTTGAGCTCGATTCGCCGCGCGATAAACCTTAGTTTTATCGTCGTCGCCGCCGCCGCCGCCGCCGCCGTCGCCGATCGAGCTAACTCAAATTGTGAGTTGACTCTAAACCTTGGTTAGGCCGCTAATTGCGCTTAGGATTAGTCTGTTTTAATTATTTATTTATTTATGTATTTATTTATTTATTTAATTATATATATATATAATAAAATATTTCGATCAGGACCGGATTAGATAGAAACCATGGTTAGGATACATGGTCGATCGATTATTTGTCTGAGGCTATTTGTGGTAATTTAGCAATTAATTGTTTGATTGAGTTACTCGCGAGTGAGTGACAGGTTAGAGACGAGCGAACGATTGATTGCTATAATTTGACTAAGAATTAAGATTTCTAATATGAATTGAGCTTGAAATTGCCGGGTTAAGTGGATTACTCGAGAGTGAGTGGATTGCTTGATTGGTTTGTTTGCCTGGCTGAAAAGTTCAATTGGGAATCTTGTGGGCCTTGGGGCCGAGTTGATTGTATTTCCTGTGGATTTTGGCGTTAATCCAAGATAATCAATGAATTGATTGCCGAGTGCAATTTGTGTGGTCATTTAAAGGGTCAATGACGCTACCTGGCAAGTTCGCTTTGTACCGTGGGTACTTGTACCGTACTGATTGTATGGAAATTTGCGACTTGTCAGAAGCACGATAATCCATGCCCCGTGCCAGTCGTACGATTTTAAGGGATTATCGGATGCCAGTCGCAGCTTGTGAAGGACCGAAGCTCCTTTTTAAGGAATGCCTACTCGCAGTGCCGTGCCGGGTGCACTGGATACACTGCTTGTAGTAGCCGTCGCTGAGAGGGTAAAGTGGACGTAGCCTGGTTTTGCCAGAAGAGTGCGGGATCGCACTATTGATGTATTTATCACGCCAGTCGCGTGGGTCATTGATTAATAATGAACTTGTGTATGCCTGAGTGGTTGTACTTCTGTTGGTGGTAGATTTGTCAGACTTGTTATGATTGATATAATTATATATTTGTATATCCGTTGTTATCTTGTGATCTTTTTGTGGTACTTTGGACGTTCTGGGCGAATCATTGTCCTAACCGAGATTAGGCTTGATTCACTGAGATTCATTTCTCATCCCGTCGCGGGACAAATTTTTCAGGTCCGAAGTAATGGAAAGACCGGTGCAGTTCGGCACCCCCACTGACTCATCACTTGATATCAGTCTCCATCCGGTACCAGGTACGGACCAGATGTGGGAGCGTCACATCACGACGATATGGATTGATGAAGGGATGCCACATCTGGTGGCACATCTCTTTAAAGCCTGGTATCTTCGTGATGGGATGGATCTCTTCGGTCCGCTTCGAGGATTTGAGGGGCCACCTCTACAGGGGGTCCCTAATATCCCCGCTTGGGACCCGATGGATATTGATATACCTGATGGGAAAGTGATGGACCCCGCGCCTGATATGGAGCTCGATCTCGAGCCTGAGCAATCGGTAGCCCCCTCTGTGCGTTCTAGCCAGAGTTCTTGTGATGATCCAAATGACCCGGCTCCCCCGGTTGACTATTACGACACGGATGTCGAGTCTTTCCAGTAGAGGGTTAGGGCCTTTTTGTAGTCAGGGAACTGTGGTTGTTTTTGTGGGGAATACTGTTTTGGGATAGATGAGAGTTAACCTTACCTGACTCCTGTATTTTTTTGTGAGTCCTAGAGGGCCACCCCGAAGCATGGGGTTGTATTTATCAGTTAATGGCTCTGTAAGGTTATGAATCATCTATTCTCATTAGCCTTTCGTATTTTGCAATCTGGCTTTACTTTCTATCTATCCCATATGATTTTATTTGAATGGAAGATGGTACGTTCCGCTGGCGCAATATAAGCTTAGGTCGACAGCAATTGCCTGGGACGCTATCTATTATGACCTGGTGGCGATTTGGCAAGGGATGTCGCGGGCTCGAGAGTCGGGACGTGACATCCCCGCCCAAGGTGGTATCAGAGCAAGGTCAGCCTGATCCATCTGGTCATTGGCACGGAGTGATAAGGAGTGTTGAGAAATGGGATAGTTAGTAAGATTCTTGGTTGTTACGCCTGTGATTGCTAATTATGTGGTAGAATTTAAGGATTTCTTTCTGACCACGTTTTGCTATGGGGTAAGCAGGACTTCACCTTTTACTGAAAAATGAGCGGACGTGGTAGAAGAGCACCCCGAGCACCTCGAAGGAGGCCTTTAAGGCCGGTGGAAGAATTGGTCGATGCTGAAAGAGTACGGCCTACAGTGTCCCCCATTGCACCCCCTACTGCAACCTCTGCTGCAGAATCTTCAGGACCTACTGGAAGGGAACCGACAATGGCTGAAGTCATGCAAGCCTTAGGTACTATTGGAGATTTGATGGGACAGCAAGTAAGGAATCAAGCCGCAGCTACTGTCGTTGCTGCTGGGACTTCATCTGCTATTCCGGTTGCTGTTCCGTCGGTGAATCCCCTACCTATACATGACAGTGAGGAGCGTAGAGCTCAAAAGCTGGTAGAACAGTTTCTTAAATTGAAACCACCCCAATTCACTGGAAGTAGAGACCCTGAAGCTGCTACTCGATGGGTCGTAGGGATGGAGAAAGCATTCGATTTGCTGAGATGCTCAGATAGGGATAAAGTTAGTTTGGCAGTCTATCAACTTGAAGGGAATGCTAGTACGTGGTGGAGAGCTGTCAAGGGTAGAACTTTTCCAGAAGGTACAATTCCAGTATGGAATACTTTTGTAGAAGTTTTCAATAATAAATACTTTTCAAGGACAGCTAGGGAGCAAAAGATGGCTGAATTTTTCCGCCTCCGTCAGAATCAGATGACTATTGACCAGTACGAGGCAAAGTTTTCTGAACTATCTAAGTATGCTCCGAGAATGGTTGAGGATCCGGAGGATAGGGCTAGAAGATTCAAGGACGGATTGAAGCCCGAGATTAAGAGTGCCCTGGCCCCGCTTGACCTTCAAGACTATGATGATATCTACGCGAGGGCGTTGATAGTGGAGCGGGATTCGTCTGAAAGGGCTACTGCATCTGGATCACGATTTGTTTTCCCAAACAGATTCGATAGGAGACAAGGGAAGAAACCCATGTTTAACAACCGGAGTCACATTCCACCAAATCGCCGAGAGGCGATTAGTAAGCCGGCATTTCGTCAGAATGAGGTGTGCAGCTTGTGTCGACAGAGGCATGGGCCTGGGTTGTGCCCGTATCGAGGTGGTGCCTGTTTTGGTTGTGGCCAGCTGGGCCATCAGGTGAGGGACTGCCCGCAGAGACAAGGTGGACAGGCACAACCCCAGCAGGGAGGACAGTCTAAAGGATCTGTACCGTCAAACTTCCAGAATCGCCCGCCGGCACAAGGAAGGGTTTTTGCAGTCACTCGGGAAGCGGCGAAGGATTCGCCGACTGTTACAGGTACGGTCCTCTTGCATGACCAAGTAGCATATGCCTTATTTGATCCGGGCGCCACTCATTCGTTTGTTGCGGATCAGTTTGTTAAATTATCTGAATTGAACTTGGTACCTTTAGAAATTGTGCTTAATGTATCTACGCCATTGAAAGATAAAGTAGTGGCTACAGTGAGTTGTCCTGATTGCAGACTAGTGGTGGATGGCCATGAAAGTAAGATAGATTTGATTGTGCTAGAAATGTACGATTTTGACTTGATTGTGGGAATGGATTGGTTGGTAAAGCAAAGAGCCACAATGGACTGCTTTAATAAGATAATACGGTTTAATCCGATGGATGACAGTAGTTATGAATTTTTGGGTAATCGAGGAGGAACCTCGACCGTGATGATATCGTCGTTAGAGGCGACTCGATTGTTGGTAGATGGGTGCCAAGGTTATTTGGCTTCTGTGGTAGATACATCTGCTAAAGAATTGAAATTGGAGGATATTGTGATTGTATGTGTGTTTCCAGATGTTTTCCCCCAAGAATTACCTGGTTTACCACCAGAAAGAGAAATCGAGTTTGTGATAGAATTAGCTCCGGGGACGGAGCCGATTTCTAAGGCGCCATATAGAATGGCGTTATCAGAATTGAAAGAACTTAAGGTTCAAATGCAGGAGTTGTTAGACAAGGGATTCATTCGCCCTAGTGCCTCGCCATGGGGAGCGCCTGTCTTGTTCGTCAAGAAAAAGGATGGGTCTTTGAGACTGTGTATTGACTATAGGCAGTTGAATCAGGTGACGATCAAGAATAAGTACCCACTGCCAAGGATTGATGACTTGTTCGATCAGCTGCAGGGAGCATCTATGTTTTCAAAAATTGATCTACGGACGGGATACCATCAGTTGAGAATCAAAAAAGAGGATATACCGAAATCGGCATTTAGAACACGTTATGGGCATTACGAGTTCACAGTGATGCCGTTTGGTTTGACGAATGCTCCTGCTGCTTTTATGGATCTGATGAATAGAGTGTTCAAGGAGTTTCTGGATCGCTTTGTAATTATTTTCATAGATGATATCCTAGTGTACTCGAAGAGCTATGAAGATCATGAGCAACACTTGAGAATAGTTCTGGAAACTCTGAGAACGCATCAATTATACGCTAAATTCAGTAAGTGTGAGTTTTGGTTAGCTAGCGTGGCATTCTTAGGCCACGTAGTTTCGAGTGAAGGTATTGCTGTGGATCCGGTTAAAATTGAGGCAGTTATTAACTGGTCGAGACCGACAACTGCTACAGAAATTAGAAGTTTCTTAGGTTTGGCAGGTTATTACAGGCGATTTGTGGAAGGATTCTCAGCTATAGCCTCGCCTTTGACTAAATTGCTGAAGAAAGATACGAAGTTTCAATGGACGGACAAGTGCGAGCGTAGTTTCCAAGAGCTTAAGCATAGGCTAACTACGGCTCCTGTTCTGACAATTCCGTCTGGTCCTGATGATTATGAAATTTATAGCGATGCTTTGCTTAGGGGACTGGGCTGTGTTTTGATGCAGCATGGCAGGGTGGTAGCGTATGCGTCCCGTCAGTTGAGACCACACGAGTTGAATTATCCCACACACGACCTGGAGTTAGCTGCGGTTGTGTTTGCCTTGAAGATCTGGAGACACTATTTGATTGGGGAAAGTTTTCAAGTGTACACCGACCATCAGAGTCTGAAATACCTGTTCTCTCAAAGGGAGTTGAACATGAGACAGCGCCGATGGATGGAGTTATTAAAAGACTATGACTGTGAGATCCTGTATCATCCTGGTAAGGCGAATAAGGTTGCTGATGCCCTGAGTAGAAAATCAGTGATTGCTCAGTTGCAGGTGCAGGAGTGGCGATTACTTGAGCAATTAAGAGACTCAGACTTTAAACTGGAGATAAGCCAGCTGTCGAGTCTCGTGGCTACCTTGAGAATCGAGCCAGAAGTGCAAGTAAAAATTAAGGCCTTGCAGTCCACAGACCCTTTTATCCGGAAGATCCTGCAAGGAGATCCGACCAAACGAAGGGTCGATTTTCAAATAGCGGAGGATGGGATACTTAAATTTAGAGGACGGTTGGTTGTGCCGGAGGATGAAAATTTAAGGGAGGAGATTTTATCAGAAGCACATCGTAGTAGTTATAGTATTCATCCTGGGAGTACAAAGATGTATCAGAATTTGAAACAGCATTACTGGTGGAATGGTATGAAAACTGATATAGCCAAACATGTGGCTAAATGTTTGACATGCCAGCAGGTCAAGGCGCAGCATTGCAAACCTGGAGGATTACTACAACCTTTGGAAATTCCAGAGTGGAAATGGGAGCATATCACGATGGATTTCGTGATGGGTTTGCCGAGGAGTCAGCGAGGGCATGATTCAATTTGGGTCGTGGTGGATAGACTAACGAAGTCAGCGCATTTTATTCCAGTAAGAAAGGACTTTGCTTTAGACAGATACGCTGAGTTGTATGTGAGGCATATTGTAAGGTTGCATGGTGTGCCAGTGACGATCACTTCTGATCGAGATCCTAAATTCACCGCTACATTTTGGAAGAGTCTACAAACTGCTCTAGGAACGAAGCTGCAATTTAGTACAGCTTATCATCCACAGACAGATGGTCAGTCTGAAAGAACGATTTAGACCTTAGAGGACATGTTGAGAGCATGTGTTCTGGATTTCAGAGGTAATTGGGAGGAACATTTACATTTGGTTGAATTTGCCTATAATAACAGCTACCAACAGAGTATTAGGATGGCACCTTTTGAGGCCTTGTATGGTAGGGCTTGCAGGACACCAGTCTGTTGGGATGAGGTTGGGGAAAGGAAGATAACTGGCCCTGAGTTAGTAGAACAGTCGATGGAAGCAATTAAAGTGATTAGAGATAGATTAAAGACAGCTCAGAGTCGCCAGAAGAGTTATGCTGATAAAAGGCACAGACCTTTGGAATTTCAAGTAGGCGACCATGTCTTTTTGAAAGTGTCACCTATAAGAGGAACATCCCGTTTTGGCAGGAAAGGAAAGCTGAGCCCGAGGTACGTTGGACCATTTGAAATTTTAGAACGGATTGGAATTTTGGCTTATCGACTCGCATTGCCGCCTAAACTAGCTCAAGTGCATAATGTTTTTCATGTATCGATGTTGAGGAAGTATGAGCCAGACCCTGCTCATGTGCTGAGTTACGAAGAAATTGATTTGGATGAACGGACGTCATATGTGGAGCGACCAGTCAGGATCGTGGACAGAAAAGAGCAGGTACTGCGATCCAAGACAATTCCGTTAGTCAAGGTGGTTTGGCAACACCATGGCACAGAAGGAGCTACATGGGAGAACGAAGAAGTTATGAAGCTTAGTTATCCTTCTCTTTTTGAGTAATTAGAACTGTGCTGTAATTTCGAGGACGAAATTTCCTAAGTGGGGGAGAGTTGTGACGTCCTGGAAATTCAATCCTTGTAAGTGCCGGGAGTCGATTAAATGATATGAATGTATAGTCATAATCGATGCCCATTTTGGACTATAAGGACTGAAAAGACGAAAATTTGAACGAATTCCGAACTTTAGATTATTTCGAATTGAGTTCGAAATTAATCCGCGGCGATTTTTAAATTGCCGTTTTTGCAAACGAGCTTAACCCTGATCGAGCTTGACCAGTGAAATTGTCGAAATTACCCTTCGATCAGTACACCAAAAATTTCATTTCAGTCCCGACGCGCCAAAATTACCATTTTGCCCCTCCCAATAATTCACTCACATGAGACAAAAAAATTAAATTTTTGGCCCCAAAGTCAAGGTGGGCCCCACCTGCCCTCTGCCCAACGTTGCCTCTCTCTGCTGCTTCCTTCTTCTTCTTCTGCTACTTCTTCTTCTGTTCTTCCTCTTCTCTTTGTTTTTTTTGTTTTTGTTGACCGACGACCCCCCTTGGCCGATCGATTCCTCCTCCGTTCGTGGCCATTTTTCGCGACCACCACACCCTCACCGGCAGCCACCGTCCCCAGCTACTCGCCGCCGTCGCCTGGACCCCGGCCGAGCCGCCGCCGCCGCCGTTTCGTCGAAGGAAACTCGCGGCCGGGCCTGCCCTGTTTTCGGGTCAGAGGACCCGAGAACTCCGCGGTCTCCTCCGGCCGCCACCGACGCCGACCACCACCACCCAGCTAACCCCCGACCTCCCCTCGACCGATCTGACCCCTCGTCGCCTACCGTCAGCCGCCGGAACCGCCGGAATCCGGCCCGAAAGTCTCGGTGCTCTGTTTTTGAACCCGGGTTGTTCCGGTCTTCGTTTCGGCCGCCACCGTCGCCGCCGTACCACACCGCCACCTCCAGACGACTCCCCTGAGTCTCCTCTACCGCCACCCAGCCCAGCTCCGTCGGTCGCTTCGCGTGGCCGCCGGAAACCGCCACCGACCGAGAGCCCTGTTTCGGCGCAAAAACAGGACAGCCACTGATCGCGGCTGTCCGCCGTCCCCGGCCGCCTTCCGTCGCAGTCCACCTGTCCCGGCCGACTCCCACCGACCCCTAGGTGAGCCCCCGACCCTTGGCCGGCCTTGTCCCGGCCCGTGTCGCCGGAAAACGGCCAAAACAGTGAGGTTGCCGAATGTTCTGAGTTGTTTACTGTTGTAGGCCGCCGACCGCCACTCGCCGGAGCTCCGCCGCCGGCCACCTGTTCCGGTGACCTCGCCGGACTCCCACGGGGTGTCGCCGAAGTTTGAGCTCGATTCGCCGCGCGATAAACCTTAGTTTTATCGTCGTCGTCGCCGCCGCCGCCGCCGCCGTCGCCGATCGAGCTAACTCAAATTATGAGTTGACTCTAAACCTTGGTTAGGGCGCTAATTGCGCTTAGGATTAGTCTGTTTTAATTATTTATTTATTTATGTATTTATTTATTTATTTATTTATATATATAATATAATAAAATATTTCGATCGGGACCGGTTTAGATAGAAACCATGGTTAGGATACATGGTCGATCGATTATTTGTCTGAGGCTATTTGTGGTAATTTAGCAATTAATTGTTTGATTGAGTTATTCGCGAGTGAGTGACAGGTTAGAGACGAGCGAACGATTGATTGCTATAATTTGACTAAGAATTAAGATTTCTAATATGAATTGAGCTTGAAATTGCCGGGTTAAGTGGATTACTCGAGAGTGAGTGGATTGCTTGATTGGTTTGTTTGCCTGGCTGAAAAGTTCAATTGGGAATCTTGTGGGCCTTGGGGCCGAGTTGATTGTATTTCCTGTGGATTTTGGCGTTAATCCAAGATAATCAATGAATTGATTGTCGAGTGCAATTTGTGTGGTCATTTAAAGGGTCAATGACGCTACCTGGCAAGTTCGCTTTGTACCGTGGGTACTTGTACCGTACTGATTGTATGGAAATTTGCGACTTGTCAGAAGCACGATAATCCATGCCCCGTGCCAGTCGTACGGTTTTAAGGGATTATCGAATGCCAGTCGCAGCTTGTGAAGGACCGAAGCTCCTTTTTAAGGAATGCCTACTCGCAGTGCCGTGCCGGGTGCACTGGATACACTACTTGTAGTAGCCGTCGCTGAGAGGGTAAAGTGGACGTAGCCTGGTTTTTGCCAGAAGAGTGCGGGATCGCACTATTGATGTATTTATCACGCCAGTCGCGTGGGTCATTGATTAATAATGAACTTGTGTATGCCTGAGTGGTTGTACTTCTGTTGGTGGTAGATTTGTCAGACTTGTTATGATTGATATAATTATATATTTATATATCCGTTGTTATCTTGTGATCTTTTTGTGGTACTTTGGACGTTCTGGGCGAATCATTGTCCTAACCGAGATTAGGCTTGATTCACTGAGATTCATTTCTCACCCCGTCGCGGGACAAATTTTTCAGGTCCGAAGTAATGAAAAGACCGGTGCGGTTCGGCACCCCCACTGACTCATCACTTGATATCAGTCTCCATCCGGTACCAGGTACGGACCAGATGTGGGAGCGTCACATCACGACGATATGGGTTGATGAAGGGATGCCACATCTGGTGGCACATCTCTTTAAAGCCTGGTATCTTCGTGATGGGATGGATCTCTTCGGTCCGCTTCGAGGATTTGAGGGGCCACCTCTACAGGGGGTCCCTAATATCCCCGCTTGGGACCCGATGGATATTGATACACCTGATGGGGAAGTGTGGACCCCGCGCCTGATATGGAGCTCGATCTCGAGCCTGAGCAATCGGTAGCCCCCTCTGTGCGTTCTAGCCAGAGTTCTTGTGATGATCCAAATGACTCGGCTCCCCCGGTTGACTATTACGACACGGATGTCGAGTCTTCCCAGTAGAGGGTTAGGGCCTTTTTGTAGTCAGGGAACTGTGGTTGTTTTTGTGGGGAATACTGTTTTGGGATAGATGAGAGTTAACCTTACCTGACTCCTGTATCTTTTTGTGAGTCCTAGAGGGCCACCCCGAAGCATGGGGTTGTATTTATCAGTTAATGGCTCTGTAAGGTTATGAATCATCTATTCTCATCAGCCTTTCGTATTTTGCAATCTGGCTTTACTTTCTATCTATCTCATATGATTTTATTTGAATGGAAGATGGTACGTTCCGCTGGCGCAATATCAGCTTAGGTCGATAGCAATTGCCTGGGACGCTATCTATTATGACCTGGTGGCGATTTGGCAAGGGATGTCGCGGGCTCGAGAGTCGGGACGTGACAGGCAACCCGCGCATGCCATGGCCGGTGAGGGCTAGCCTCTGTTTGAGTAAGGGTCACCTTCACCAGGCCCCTTCTAGGCGAGGGCCATCGCCAGCTAGGCCGCTCTGGCTAAGGCAAGGTTTGGCCTTGCCAAATCTGGAGAGGGTGGCCTTGTCGATGCTAATCCTCAATTGTCATGATCTATGCTATGCCATGGATTAAAAATAAAAGAATTCAAAAAAAATATTAAAAATTATTTAAAATATCCATGTTAGCATCAATCGTGCCACGTAAGACGGTCGACGTCTATATCAATAATTTTCGGCATAAATTAGCTGGATTGGCTCAATTTCTATCAATGTAAAAATATTTGGGACTAAATTGGAACTAATTAAAATGTTTATAACTGAATTGGTACAAATACAATAAATTTAAAACTTTTTTGATATTTTTCCTGGTTAGGACCTCCTAAATTTTTATGTAATATTAAATTGATCATCAAAATTTAGTTGTGCACGTGTGGCAAATAGTGTTCGATCGCTGCACAACCGACTAGATTCTTCTTACGGGAATTGAAAGGTGATAGTCCCATCCTCACTTCTGGTGTTATGTCCTACTAGACGACACATAAGCGATGGTACTACTTCTGTCCCCACGTTCCAGTGCTGAGTTCGAACCCATCCTCGTGTACTCACGGTTAATATCAGGGCACAATCACAACTAACAAAAATGAGAGAGAGAGAGAAAATTAAGACATGAGATTTTATTCTGATTCACCTTAAAATCAGGGCTACGTTCAGTAAAGTATTCTATTATAATTAATACATCGCACCTCTCTTTACATTACTTAATTATAAGCGAAAAAGAATATATATATAGCGGTAAATATTTATGAACTCAAGTTCAATCTACTAATGAAATATTATGAGTTTAAATCGTAAAAGTCGTCTAATGTCAAGGAGTTGCTGCCCCCTTGAGATCGTCGCCCGCTCAGCGTGGAGCAGAACCCACATACTTTTCTGTCGCGGAATAATATGAACCATGCCCCAATACTTATTTCAAGTTGGACCGAGTATAATGATGGGGGAGCTGTTCCATCTTAGCAGGGAGCTTACCGACCGCAATCGGTGCAACCAAGGACGACGGACGTCCTCTCCTTGATCAATTAGTTATATAGACCATATATCCCGCCGCTCACTTGTCCACTGATAGGACATCTCCGACGTGTGTAGATTTAGTGACACGAAATTCTTTAGGAGTATCCTCCCATCGATTCTCCATCCTCCTAGAAAGTGTATATCATGTGATGTTCGTCCCACATGTAGTCACCCGTCTCATCAAACGGCTTTATTACAAACCAAAGTTCAAGATCCATTGATTGGATGAGTGGACTATACTTGCAGACTATTCACATAGTAGACATTCTCGATCTCGGCACAGACCCCCGAGGAGGGAAAGAAAAAGTGGTGTGTGTGTTTTCTTCCGCTGAAAAAGAAAAATTGAGTCGAATTGATTGGATGGGAGTCTTTGGACGTGCTGGGGAAACGTCAGTCTTGCTCCGTGGTCCAGCATGCGCCTGTCATCTTCCCCGTTTCACTGTGGAATACCGACGATGTGCTCACTTCTGAACGAAAGCAGTCGTCCTGTGGTCCAATGGGAGTCGATCAATAATGTGCTTCATCAGCATCTCCTAACTTTTTTTTTTTTTTTGGGCGGACGTGCTTGAAGGGTCCAAACCATTTCAAATCTATGGATTTGGATCTCGGCAGAAATGTTTGACATTTTAAGAGAAAGATAAATCTCTTCAACATGTGCAGAAAGGTGCGGTTGGCCTTCTTCGAGTATGCCCTGACGTTCCTACATATGATTTTGCAGCCTAATTAACTAATGTTATAAGCACATTCAAGTCAACTGACCACAAAACTATGTAGAGCGTGCACTGAAGAAGCTATCCATCAAATTTTCTTGGTGAGGGTACTAGTCAAATGAAGTGCACTTTACGGTATATAACTTGTCATGCTTTAGCAAAACCATTCATATCCGGAGAAAAACGTCTTTAATGGTTGAGATGCGTCTCCTTTTCTTGCCCTCCTTTTTGTCTTTGTCCCCTTCTTGCTTTTGCCCCGCCGTCGCAACACTACGGCCATGCCACCCGTAGCCACCACGCGCCTTTCGCCAACATGAATCTAGTTGCTGACCCTCGCCGGCATGACTTGTCGACGGGCACTTGGAGAGTTGAGGACGAGCAAGGGGAGCTACCATATATGGCCGTGGTCACGTTGCTGGTGACCTCGATTTGACAGTGCGACGGCAACGATTAATGGTGGAGGAGCTGTTGGTGATGAAGAGAAAGAGTGGAGAGAAAAAGGGGAAAAGTTTTGATTATGGTTAGGATTGGGGCTAGGGTGAGTGAGTGACTCTTTGGTAAAGATGAATGGGGCATTCTGGAAAAGTTAGGACGCTGGGAAAATTGTCCAAAAAATTCTAAACATATTTTACCTTTTTTTCAATTCAGTTTCAGATCCTTTAATTTTATTGATTGAGCCTGAAATATTTTCATATTTTACTAATTGAGTCCATCCGGTAAATTTTAGCGAGAAATCGCTGATGTGGAAATCAGCAGTCTTACGTGGCGCAACGAAGTCGGAAAACGTTTAAGAATCAATATACAATTTTCGCCTTTTAGTAATGTGCCATAAATGAGCTCTCAAATTTTTGGCTGCTAATGTGTGTAAATCATTTGGAGGGGTCAAATTTACATTAAAAGGGTAAATCCAGAGGGTACGAATATTTCTTGAAACGGTCGTTCTTTGTTTTTCTTCGTTTTACTCGTGTAGGAATTACCGTACGTTTATTCACGGCCCACAAAGCGAAAAGTAGGAGGATACGCGTGCATAAGTTGTGAAGTAAAAGGACACCCTCTAAATTTAGAGGGTCAAGTTACATCTCAAAAGTCAAACCCACCTACATCACTCGTTTCAGTTAAATTACCAAAATACCCCCATGCTTCCAAGTTCATGCCGCCATCTATTGTCACGTGTGGTCGCTGTGTTTGGCCATTGACCTCAGATTTGGCACCTCGCTGACTCACTCACCATCAAAGCTCCGACCCATTGTGCTTTGATCACCCTCCCTATTAGGACCACAGTCAATAGAGGCACCATCGGAACGGTGCTGAGCTTCGATTCTCCGGTCTCTAGTCACCCTCGCTACTAGCAACACGATTGCTCAAGCCACCATCTCTCTGTCTGATGTAAAACAGTTGATGCTTAATTATCTTGAAAATCATAATTGCCGAAAATCAAGACAATTTCACTGATTTGGGATCAACGAGCTTGAATCGCGCTCAAATTCGATCGGTTGAAGCGAAACGGACTTTTGATCAATACTCACTGCTTGTGACTGTGAAATGTAATGGATTTTCGCATTTCGATGTCATTTAGACAAATTTTTAGGCAGTTTTCCGATTTAGGCAATTTTAAATATTTAGATTATTTGTAATATTTGATTGGAACTCTCTTTAATTAGCTCAGAAATGATTTTGATAAGCTTATTTTTAGTAATTATATTTCCTAAAGGTCCCATCACTATATATTGGATGTACATCTTTATAATTTTGACGTTATCTTTCAATCAAATTTCTGAATTCCTTTGAAATTGTTTCGAGCAATCGATTCTCTTTGCGTCACTCACTCACTCACTCACTCTCTCTCTCTCTCTCTCTCTCCATCAATCCATCCGAAACACTTTCCCCGTCCGTCCAAAATAGAGAGCGCTAATATTTGCCTCAAGTAGCTCCGATGTTGATCATATTGCAAGATCGGAAAAAATAGATTAGAAAGTCGCTCAATTGGCGGATTAAAAAAAAACAAAGAGAATGTTATGTGTTCCGAGAGTCTCCGGTCATTCAAATGAATCACATCTCAAGTATCACGCATGGGCGGTACAAACATACGTACCCATGAAGAAGGGCCGTGACATTTTGACTGTATTCTACTTGCACACATGATTAATTTAGATGGGCAAGACAGTGAGTGACAAAAGAGAGCTGTCCATATCACCTTTTGCACTCCTGCCATGTGTTACGTCCTTCTATGGAGGAAGATCGAGATACAATGCACTGCCTTTCCAGTCCAATCCTGTTTACTTTTTCTCCTGTTTGGCACCTGTTCACTTGTTCTCATCCAATTTATTGATGATACTCTAGGTCTGGCCTCGCTTGATGGCAGGATTTTGGTTTGACCTGTCCAATAAGAAGTTTGATAATGAATTAAAAAGAACATCTTGACCCCGATCGACGCAGAAATGATCGGTTCTAGATCGGCAAGGTCATATTCTTGATTCATTTCCTGAGAATCAACCACTCCAAAGTTGATTTCAAGCTTCGAACCTGGAACCAACCCATCCAGATCACAGAGACCCTAGCTTATCGTTTTGCCTAGCAGATTCGCCGACTTACTCCGAACTTTTTAGATGCTAAACAAAATCTAGCATGATAATAAGGAAAATATAAAAGAAAGGGATTCTTCTTTGTGGATCCCGATCCTCTCACTTTAGGGCAGAGGAGCATAAAAATCCCCACCGCCCATTCCTTTTTTTATAAGGGGAAAATGTTTATGGGCGGTGGGGATTTGTCTGCCATACAAAAAATATGGCTGACGATCCAAAGGGCTTTTTTGTGGAGAATATGCTAACTAGACTTCGCAAGAGTTCTAAAGAAAAGAAAAATGGGGGAGGAGGTGGAGGTGGAGGTAGGTATTGTATTTGTGGTCCTTGCTATTTCACTAAAGTAAAAAAAAAAAAAAAAGAGAGGAATCATCGTGACATTTCACTTAGGGCTTTATGATATCATATGCGTAGTGGAATTTACTGTGAGGAAGGGGGGAATTACTATAGTGTTTTGGTTTTTATTTGTGGGGGTTAACGACGACAAGGAAACCCTAGTCAAAAGGCTGTCGGCGTTAAAAGGTGAAACAACAAAAGTGCATTGTTTTTTTTTTAGTGTGTGCCTAATTCTTCATTGGCTTAATCTAGTCCCCTTATGGTTGGTCACTTTTGTTCCTCTACTCCACGAAACGTGGACAATGCATTATCGTAGGAAAAAGAAACCTGAAATATGTTCGGCTGTTTCTTTTTCTTTTTCTTTTTCTTTTCGACGAAGAAGCTCGTTTTAAGCGGATATTATATGATCATCCAGATGATGAAGCACTTCATATTAGGATTAAGTGGACAATCACAAAGAAATATAGAGTAAAAGTTGAGAAAGATAAATCGATTCACAAACTTACCTTGATTCGCCCTTAATTTGGGATCACATTTAGCAAATGATTCTACTATAATTAGCATATCTAATTTCTTTCTTACAATTCTAAATAACAAAAGAATAGATATGTCGAGCCCAATAACGAGGGCTTGTAACCCAAGTGGGGGCATTATTGCGGTGGAACATGGGCTCAGCTCCTGCGAGCTGAGCCCGATTCTATGTGGCGAACTTATGGCCCGCCCGTTCCGAGCCAAAGTAGATCCATGTGCGTCGGGCGAAGGCTCAAGTCATTCGAATCCTAGAGTGGAGGGCACCGTGTCAAGCTCGCTTCACAGAGCAGCGAATATCGCCCGCTCCAGGCAGTGGAAGGATAATGGGCCAGTGCCACTTGGACCCATCATGACCCAATGGGCTAAGCCTACCAAACTACCACTTTTTTAAAAAGACTTTACCAAAAAAAAAAAGAATAGATATTCATAAGCCGAAATCCAAACTGATAAGTCATCTCGAAACCACATGCATCCATTTTGATGTCATATTGTAACGTCCCTAAATTAACTCACTCGACATATTATCCGCTTTAGCCCGTTCCATACCAAATTTCACGCTTTTGTCCTTGGGGCGCACATGTAAGTACTTTCTCATCCTAGTATACTCTAGCATGAGCACGCTTAACACTGCAATTCCAATGCTAAAATTGCTGTTACATCAAAAGGCGATTGATGCGGAAGCTATTAGTAATGCGTTTTTGGACCGATTGGACTAGCGAAAATTCAATCGGAAGCCAAAAAGATGGTGCGACTAGATCCGGCGAACTCGAGGGACGACATCATATTGACCTTAAATTCTATCGGTTGAAGCGAAACGACGTTCTAATCAGTACTCATGGCCTTCTGGTGATGAATTGCGATGGATTTTGGCGATCCGGGATCTTTTAGATGGATTGAATTTTTAGTATTTTTCAGATTAAATTTTATTATTAGTGGCAATATTGTAATTTTGAGTTTTGTATCCGGAATCTTAGTAGGGTTGGGTCTAACACCTCATAATAAAAGTTGTTTTATGATGTTTGAGCAGACAGAATATAGTTTTTGATATTGAATTCGTGATTTTTCTCTCAAAATAATATTTGCTTGTTTATTTCGCTGAACGCTGCGTCAGCAGTTATGTGAGCTAATTCTGATTTTTACATATGTGTGTGTATATCCCAAGAACGCTCTCTTCATGTTCGGTGGCAATTCGGTTCATTCCTCAGATCGAGCCATTACGATTCTCAAACTCCAATTCAAGTCATTTCAAATTAAATTAGTCCACCATCAAGCCACACTCAATGTTATATTTTTCAGGTCGTCTAACTTGAAAATGCTCTATCCACAAACATCACACATGGCCAAAGGAATTTTCCTTCTAAGTGATGAGCATAGTCAATCACACTTTCACTTCTACCAATCAAGCTCAAAAAAATTTTCGTCAGCACTCTCATCATCATGGGCTCTAGAAATTCCTCTATTAGCTCTTTTTTCATTATATATACACACACAATATAGTTGACTGGTATTTCTACAAGAACGTAGAAAAGACAATTACATATTTTTAAGTCTGTCCCCTTTTAATGATCATTACATTAGCCATCAAACAATTCAATAATCTGAAATGGAATTTTGTGATGAATAACTTTAAAACTTATAGTATGGGCCATCAAACAATTCAATTACCTAACCTTGCAATTCGAGCTGTATATTTTTGGACGGATAGCTCATATCTCCGGTTTTTAGGGGGTAATTTTTTAAATTTTTTTAATATATTTTTTTATTAATTATAATATGGACCATCCATTCATAATATGAACTGTTCGGATTGCAAGGTTAGGGCCTAACCTTCTAAGAAAAGTTTAGACGGTCTCTTTCCGTTTTCAACGCATATGAGATGAATGAAGTCTTTATGGCGAAGATTATCAACGAGACTCTTAGACTTATCATTGTTGAGCTTGAATGAGGGGACTTGCCAATGATACTATTGGACTTATGGATGGGAGGCTCGATGGGAGGCTCAATGGTGAGACTCTTGGACTTGCAGACGAGAGGCTCATCAAACTTGAATGCAAACTGATCTTCTCAGCTAAGCACACTGGTCTTGGATATAGGTTGCATCAATGTCATATTATCAATCTTTGGATTATTCGATCTTGATTTTGTCATGTTGTCCTAAAATTCTATTTTGATTGGGAAGTCAAAACTCTATACATGATAATGGAGCATGTATCCATATCATATGATATTTCTCTCTCGAGGAAAAATGCCATAAATTTGGAGCGTGTGCTTCTTTACCAGATGGAAGGTGTCGCAAAGGGATTGGTGTGTCGGTGAGGTGGTGAGTGCAATTTGACCTAAGCAAAGCGAAAAGTGATGATTGTTGGGATGCTCCAATTTTGAAGCACAAGGAATGTGTCCTGAGGTCAATTTGGGGGACACCATGGAGACAAGACATTTGAATCCTATGTGGATCCCATAATATCCTAAAAAATGCTTAAAATACAATAAAAAGATTAAATATATCTAGAGACACTAGCAACGCGATTTGATTGTCGTCGCAATTCTGTCCTCAATTCAGAGTTGGCTACACTCGCATATATTATTACATTTTCAAACGTGTTCACTTAAGTATTTTACATTTCAATTGATCAATTGGGTGTCTTAATTTCTATAAATAAATAAATAAATAATGCTCACCGCAAATGTCATATCACATCGGATTTTCGACACTTGCGATGAATTATTTTCAAAGGTGTCCTAGTGGAGTGATCAATTTGTAGATGTCATGCTCCATTTACAACTTCTTCTTTGAAATTTTCGGCTTCTTTTTTTCCCCTATTAAAATCACGGTTGAACAATTTGCAATCTCCATCATGCATGGAGTCTTTTGTTTCATAATATAGTAGGAATTTCGTCTTTCAATCAGGAAAGCCCAATCTAATCAATAGATATATGTATTCGGCATTAACAAAGATAAACCATAATTTCAGTTGTATTTTTTTTTTCCAGAGAGATCATTGAAAAGTATATTCAAATCGATATGTCCAAACGGATATTGAGCAAATATCGTTAGATACAGAAACGAAACACGCAAAAAGCAGGATGCTTCGGAGCTCCTTTTTTTACTAGCGGTCATTTTTTTTTTTCTTCATCACTAGAATCTCGATATCAAATCGAACGGGTTCGTGATCGATTTCCGCGATCCCGCGTATCGTGAAGCACATCATGTTCGATTGGCTTGCGAGGCGAAATACTAATCTGATTTCGATGGGTCGCCTTGACTTAGCCACATGCTGCATGATCCTAGTGAGTGGAAAGCTTCATCATGAATGGCCAAGCGCAATCGACGTCTAAAGGGAGCCCTCCCCACTTCCAAGGCTAATTTTCGGACCCACCCACCTCCAGTCGAAACCAATACTGACCCCGAAATCTGCAAATTACTGGACAATTTAGTCCCGCTCTGGCTTCTTGGAGCACGACACGTGTCCCTGGTTTGTGGGTGACCCTGTTCATGCAATAGTCAACTCTCCCCAAATGTCAAAAAAAGAGTTTCTCCCCCCCGAAATCAAGGCAAAGGAAATAAAAATAATTTTTTTCCCCATGGGAGGTGGTCAAAAGGGGGCTTGAGATGGGAGTTGGTGGTTAGCCACCCAAATGCAAAATGAGGCTCTCAAAAAGTCAACCCCCCCCCCCCCCGTTTTTTTTTTTTTTTGCTTTATCCACTCCTCTTCTCTTTTCTCTGTTCAAAGCTTCTTTTTATCTCATCAGGATTTGACCTTAGAGAAATGTGTGAAAATTTTCTCAGCAAGAAAGGACAAAAAAAGAAGTAGGAGACGTGGGAAATGAACCGATGAGCAAAGGATGTGAAAGATCGATGATCCCTCTCAACTTGGTCCCTGATTCTCCACGCAACTGCTGGTGTCGCAAAGCCACTTCGCATGTTTATCGGCCTTTATGACATGGAGTTGTAATCGGTTAAATAAATAATTGTAATGCACATGTGAATTGTACTAGAGAAATCTCATATCGAGCAGTTGGTGTGGTGTAGAGTAGTTAATATATCATAACTCATTAGCTTAAGTTTTTAAATAAAAATAGGTACAACTAAATATGTTCATAGATTTGGGCATGGATTCCCTCTTCGTGATCTCCCCATGTGAAGATATCAGCTCACTTATTGAAGTCCTTGGCCTCCACCAGATGACCTTTTTTTCTATCTGGGATTAAAATTTTGAATGCACCACGACCATGAAAGATAATGTGCCCTTTTGAACTAGTGAGAGGTACAAAAAAAACTGGCACTAACATTACCTAACAGCTACAGCATAAAAAAAATATTACCCATTTCGTAAACATATATTAGCATAACATTACAAAAAAAAAATTATTAGACGCTTGAATATTTATGACCCCTTATTTGTAGATTCATTTTTGAAATTTTGTAAAACGCTAGCATTATTCTTTTAAGGTGATCACAACGAGAATTGATCATCTTTAGCGCCCCCCCCCCCCCCCCACGACACGTGTGAGCCGTCTTGTATCTGATGTATATGGATTTGGTCTCGAATCTAAATTCGCGATCCTCGGCAGATATGTCTTCATTAATTATTTTTTTTTTATTTTCTGTGTGGTTGATTATGCTCTACTACTGCGGCTACGCATCATTGACCAAGATACCCGGAAGACACATTAAAGAGGCCACGACATCAAGTCATGAAACAATTGACGTGGATTGAAACAGATAGTCGTGTGATCAAATCTTTGAATTGTAGACTAGAGTTCCACATCAATCTGAACGTCACTTGACTAGGTTTTTGGCCACTTTCTTTTTTTTCTTTTTCTTTTTTGAGGCTATCCTATCTCTCCCGATCTTGATCTCGATAAAGAAGGTAAGACGCGTGAAAAAATGTTCTGGTCCATTTACTGTTGTTGCTTTTGTGAACATAGTAGTTAAATAATCCCAACGTGTTACGTAAGGTACATATTGTATAACTGTTCGATTTTCCCACAATTTTTCACATTCCTCGATGTAAATAACCCGATATTGGTTCGCAATCAATAACATCTTCACCATCTAAAGTAAGGATGGGTCGAAGAACACCATGCATTGATGGGTGGTGACATCCCATATTGACTACCACGAGGTCTTATCTTGTAGGAGATTATGGAAGAGTTTAATCATGATCCATTATCATCTCTTCCATAAAAACCTTTTTCTTTCGGTTTGAATGGTACTTCCTTTTTGGTGTCTCAATGAATCTTAGATAACATCAATGATTGAGATTATTCGTCGATGAGATGACAAAATAAGCACCGTGTAGAACAAAGGATCTTCATCTGCATGTGAATGTGGTTGGAGAAAATCCAAGCGATTTAATGTGAAATATGGATTGAGAGTTTTTATTCCTCGATTGATTAAAAGATTCCGCAATTTTTTTAAGGAAAGAAAAGCCCATTAGGCACAAAAACAACTTCATCAACCCAATGCAAAAAGATATAGCCCGGTCCAACTAAAAGTTGGTTTTACAGGTCAAATATGAAGGGGAAAATTGCCAAAAAATTTCTTACATATTTTGCACTTTTTCCAATTCAATTATATACCTTTTAAGTTTGCAAAATCAATCTTAAACATTTTCATATTTTGTCAATTCAATCTTATTGGCCAAAATTTGCTAATGTGTACATCGACGATCATTCGTGTTACCGTTGGCACAAGTGTGGACAATTTGCAATAATATTTTTAATATATTTTTTGAATATTTTTTTTATTTTTTCCTTTTTCACGTCGACAGCCCTCACCAGCGAAGGTTAAGTCTGAAGGGCAAAAAGAAAAATAAAAAAGGAAAATAAAAACAAAAATAAGAAATTATTATTACTAAAATTGCACACGTTAGCGTCGACAGTGCTATGCAGCAATGTTGGCGTGCGCGTCAGCGATTTTTGGCTAATATGACTGAATTGGCAAAAAGTGAAAAAAGTTTATGAAAACAAAGATAACATCAACGGTCGAAATTTGTTGAGACATTTGAAAAAAAAAAAAACACAACGCGTAGGACAGAGGATCTCATCTGCATGAGGAGGCGGATGGAGAAGATCCAAGCGATTTGAGATGAAAGATGTACCAAAAGTTTTTCATCCTTCGATTGATTTTAAAGAGTTGTAACTTTTTTGTAAGGAAAGAAAAGCCTATTAGGCCCAAAAACAACTTCATCAGGCCCATTTGGCAAGGACATAGCCCGGTCCAACTGAAAGTTGGTTTTACCGGTCCGAATAACAAGTTATCAAGAATTCGCCTGATTAAAAAGTCGGGTTTTCGATCTTTCATCCCTTGCCATTGTTCGTACCATTTAACATGAAACGAAAGCAAAGGACTTTGTCGAGAAATGCGTCGTTTTGCATGCATTTTTTTCGCTTTCATTTCATCACGCGTTTTACAAATTGATCCGATAGATCATCTTTTGTACTCAGAAGAATTACCAAAAAAAGTCCTAAATTCATCACAATTGTGCCAATTCAGTCGTAAATTTTTGTTTTGGCTATTTGAATCCTAATCATTTTTCAATCGTGTCAATTCAGTTCACTTTATCAGCCAGCGCTGACATGGCGTCGTTGATGCAAACATGGACCATTTTATATATTTTTATTTTTATTTTCCTTATTTTTTCTCTTTCTTTTTTTCCTTCCTTTTTGTTTTTTTTTTCTGTGGTCGACGAGGGCTTCGCAGCCCCTGACTGGCATCTTTGGGCCTCGCCCAGGGCTGCCTTCGCCCACACTCGCTGGCCACAAACAGAAGCAACAAGGAAGCAAAAAAAAAGGAAAAGAAAAAGTAAAAAAACTAATTAAAAAATAAAAAATGAAATATTATTAAAATTTGGCCACGTTAATGCCAGCCGATTAACTGCACTGAATTGGCACAAATGTAAAAGTTTATGATTGAATTGGCAAAAAAAAAGTTTATGGCTAAATTGGTACAATTATAATAGATTTTGAACTATTTTGGTAATTATCCTTTTGTAATATTATCCCACCATCACTCCACAGAAGGATAGTAGGGTACACTGATTAAGCCCATTCTTCATTGCATCCTAGACTTTTTGAAGCCCATTTGCTTCTGAAAATGAACAAACCATATGGATTTTCAGTTTATGGAGCGTAGTGTCAGATCCGTATTAGGCGAGAAAATCACCCGTTTAATTGAGTACGCTATCAATAAATTTTTACCTTCGATTCTAGTGTGTGTTTCCGACGGAGCATGTATGCAAGAAGGAAGTTTGAGCTTGATGCAAATGGTATCTGCCGCTTTATATGATTATTAATCCCACCAAAAGTTATCTACGTATCAATCCTTACATTCCCTACTACTCATGGGTAACTGCTGGTTTTGGGATCTTGGAGAATTTCATTATTGTCGAACCTAATAATGTTTACATTGCATCAATAGTTAAGGACTTGTATGGAAAGGCTGCGTATGGTAGCATTTATGTTTCTGGGAGCATTTTTTGAACAAAAACACTTTTTTGTATTTCTATTCCCAACTATAATTTTTGGGAACAAAAACGCGTTTGGTAAGTAAAAAAAAAAAATTATCGTTGTTGGCCTGCGATCGGCAGCGGTAGCGACCGACGACCCGCGGCAGCAGGCGACTAGCTGCGGTGGGCAACCGGCAGCGGTGGGCGGTGAGTGGTGGCCGTGTTGGCGGTGATTGATTATGATTCTAAAAGTGTTCCAAAACCCAAAAGTAAGTTTTTTTGTTTCTTGAAAAATATTCCTTAGCACAAAAGTGTTTCGCGGTAGACTTTTGGAATATTTTTGAATCATACGCGTTTCTGTTCCAAAAGTGTTCCCAGAACACTTTTAAAACTGAAACATTTTCCCTAATTACGATCCATACGCAACCTAACACTCATTGAAAAATCTTTATGTTCCAAAAGTGTTCCCGAAATACTTTCGGAGCAGATTCACTTATGAGTAAAAAAATATTCTCAGAGCGTTCCAGAAACACTTTTAGAGCAGAAGCAATAAAAAAAAAACTTGCTTCTATAATTCTGGAACACTTTTTAGAAACACATTGGGAACATTTTTTAGAAACAATTGGATTTTTTTTTAATACACTCTATTCTCTTTAGTTCTTGCATGATGTTTTATCATTTTATTTTAAAAGTAATTTAAAATATTAAAATAATTCATAAAGTTACAAAAAAAAAATCTTGAAAGCTTTGGCCAAGCCTTAGGAACCAATTTTGAATAAGTTTTTTTTTCTTAATTTTTGACATTTTTTGGATTTATTTTAATTATAAAAATAGTAAAAAATCAGGAAAATTAGTATTCGTGGTCAGAAAAATGGAAAATATAGTATATATTTTTATTTTAATGCACTTTTCATTTTGGCCTCTTAAATTGTTAATGATTTAGTTTGGGACGACATGACTCTTCATTGAACATAATCCTAAATTGACTAAAAAAATTTCATGTTAAATCATTTTAGGCAAAAATATTTACTTTACAGTCATAACATGAGACTTTGATACCCTGCATCTCATTTCAGTCCTCATGTTTGAAAAAATTATACAATTGAATTAAAAGTACCTAAATTCACAAATATTTTCCATTTTAGTTTCCAGTTTCACTCAAAGTACAATTCATATTTTTCTACAGGTAATCGCTTGAAAGTAATCATATTTTTAACTATTCAATAACATTTATGTGTGACTTATAATTGTAATTTTTTCTATCTATGGAAAACATATTTGATGTTCTCATTGTCCAATTGCAATTCGCATTTCTTTCATATTATTATTTTTTTATAATTGATCTCGTCCGTATTGTGATTTAATAAATTATGCATAATGGTCTAATTTGATTAAATAAATTGAACAAATGAGATTTAATTTGATTTAGTAAGTTACAAAGATAAATACATCTTAATTTTAATATATATATATATATATATATATATATACACACACACATATAATCTTATTAATTAAATGAAAAAAGAGAGAATAATTTTTTTTGTAGTTACCAAATAAGTTTCTTTTTTATTTATTTAAGGAACGGAAACTTTATGTAGTTACCAAACGCGTTTCTGTTTCCAAAAATCGTAGTTAAGAATAAAATCATAAAAAAATATTTCTCTTCTAAAAATATTTTCAGAAATAAAAACGTTACCATATTCATCCTAAACCTCCGCTCAAAACCTCAAAGTCACAACTCAAAGCCCTCTCGTTCTGAAATGGCCTCATCGTTACGCACGTTTGTTGTCTTTTAGCCCAATTTATGCAGATGCCTTGCCAGATTCCAAGGCACATTCTTTTAGATCCCCCACAAAGAAAAGGACGGTCCGATTTTGGCGGGTCGCCCAGGAGATGTTTGATAGTCAAAACTCGAGCCGTGTATCTTGCAAACTCGTATCGAGCCGAGACTAATCATATGACATTGCCTCTGAAGTTTGAAAGAGACGGGGGTTGTCGATAAGATTCAACGAATGGAGTTATTCATTAAGCTTTCACTTCTTTTTTGAGTACGTGATTTACCTGTTTTTGTGTTTTCTCATAGCCAAAATAAACTCTATTAGCAAGACCGGGGCTGCATGATAACAATTTTCCTTCTCCATTTTTATGTCAGAAGTCAATCTGGCAGAAAAATCTCTTTGATAGAAATCTTGTTGAAGTAGAAATCCGTTTGGTAAAAAAACTGACTTTTGATAGGATTTTAACTTCTAATAGGATTTTCAATTTATGGTTAGGTTTTTAGCCAATTTTGAAAAGCAAAAAAATTTTACTTTTTGACTCCAGAATCACTTTTTCGACCACGATCGCTGCCGCCCACCCCCGCCACCATCGCCGATGCCAATGTCGAAGATTTTGTTAATCATGTTTCAAAAATAGAAATTTTCAACCGTTACCAAACGATTTTCTCTAATTAGAAGTCAATCTGAACCAGAATTAGAAAAATCAACTTCTGCTTTTGAGGAGAATCAGAAAAAATCAACTTTTGATCAGAAGATGATTTCTGATTGAGATGTATTACCATGCGCGCCTATCTCAACGTGGTTGCAAGACGTTTCTCATTGGAGATGATTGAATACGAATCAATTTGCATCAATTTAAGTTAATGTCGCGTTGTCAAGTTATGAGTCTCTTTTAATAGACTCGTATTAAATAAAAGTAAGAATATTGTTCTCGTGTCGTGTCTTGTCGTGTTGACAATCGTCACACTCGATTTATGAGTGGACTACTCCCATGTACAATACCATTTGCCCGATACGCTTCGAGCATCAAAGCCAAGTCAAGGTTCTCCATTTTGCGGTTATCAAAGCTGGACAAAGGTAATTTGTTTTCCCTATAACAAACTATCATTCTTTCCTTTCCCTCCATATGATATGAACAGCTCCATTCCATGCGAATTTAAGTAAGTCTGCAGAACCAGGATTGAGACAAAAAGCAATCCGAAAATTAGCCAAATCTTCAGATCTTGCTGGTGTCCAAGCCTATAACATTCCCACTAATAACCACAGCCAATTTTTGCATGGATCCTCAAGGCAGAATTATGACCACCCATGGAGAATACAAGGACCAGCTGATCTAAGATTCAAAAACTTTCTCCATGCATAGGTACTGTCGTTCTTCGATCGACCAGCCCAGATTGACGACGGCTTAAGTAGATATTGAGCAGCCCCCGCCGTCCAAAAAGATCCTGACTTCATCATCGACTTCCATAGATTTCTCAAAGTACACGAACCCATAACCGCCCTCGCATTTCGGAGTACATACACCATCCCGAGCTGCTCTTGCACTTCCAGACATAAGCACATGCTGCATCTGCTCCAAACCATCTTCAAAACCTTGTTAGGAAGCACAAAACCCTAGATCCACAAATCCACAGGACCATATATGACAGATTGTATGATATTAATCTTTCCTGCAGAGAACAAATGTTACGACCGTTCAAGAAGCGAACATGCAGCTTCCCTTGGTCTAAACCCAGTTAAAACTCTCGAGATGAGTCACAAGAGGCTCCTCATGCCCCTGCCCAAACAAGATAACTCTGGAAACTCCTTAAGACAGAGAGAGTACTTCAATCAAACATTCTTGTTCACCCTTGAAAAAGTTCATGAGATCATCTTAAAAGTTAGGGTGGCACCTTCACATAAGCTCAATCGAACGAAAAAGTTGACGGTGGATGAAGGAAAATTGATGCTTTTTATTTGTTCACTTGAAAATTAAGGGCAATTTTGTCCTCCTCCGAGTACAAGTTTACGCCTTTTTCTGGCGTTTGGCCCAAAAAAATACAACCTTGGACCTAAATCAGTCCTTAAACTACTTCATCTAAACTCTGAGACGTAAAATTCAGGGATATTCCTGAGATAAATGGAAGAAAAATATTTTCTCTTAATTTAGGCAAGTGACGGTGGGGAAGATAGACTTAACGTCAACTTCGATTGGCAATTTCCGAATAGGTAGATATAATAGCCTCCCGCGTCTGGGGAAAATTATCGTAGCTTCGATTCCTGCATTGTCGCACTTTGCGGAGCACAATACTTGTTAACTAGGGGTAAATTTATGCCTTTTCTTTTGGGCGTTTGGCAAAAAAAAAAAAAATACAGCCTAACTTTTTTTTTTTTAGCTCACAATACTGCCGAACTTGAATCCTAAGCAAAGCGGCTCATTAAGTAATGCCGTGAAGAAGACGGCCTATGGTAAACCGCACGTGCGGTGGCATTCCCGTAATTTCGCCAAACTGCACCCACGCATAATTAGCGGAATTAAATAAAGATGACGTGTCAAACTGGCTCACGGGACTAACCTGCAAAAAAAAAAAAAGAAAAAAAAAGGAGGAGTAATAGGTGTTGGGGGTCAAAATTAAGAAATTTGACTCGAGGAATATTCCATTTGCGTGAAGACCGTGGGACAAGACGAAGTTGTTCGGGGGACGGGGGGAGCCCTCGCCTTGGCCAATCCCCCCAACTTCATTAAAAAATAATAATAAATATATTAATAATTTATGTAAGAAGATAAGAGAGAGAGAGAGAGAGAGAGAGATAGAAGACGAGTACTAAAATTGTCCTCGTTCAAGATATTGACCATCCTAGAGTCGTTCTACTCAAGAAAAGGCGGAGGAAAAAATAGTTATTATTTTTTTTATTATTAATTAGCAATAATAACGAGTACTTTTGTTTAATAATTACAATTATAATTATAATTATCACATTGTAGATAACCTAGTCAGGAAGGCTGCTATCCTTTCACGGAATCAGGAGTTCACACCGCAATAGACCCGTGAGCCAATTCTCGAGCTGAAAAATTGCTCTTTTCGCGTTGAGATACTAGCGTTATTGGGAGGCCGGTTCGCTCTCCCTCGGGGTCTTGGCTTCGGGAGTTCCCTTGGTTTTGAGATTTCATGAACGATAAGTGCGACTCACGTCAGCCATTTTGCGGTGGAGAAAGAGGAACTCATGTATGCCTATCAGTGATTACTTTTTATCGATGACCGATTGCTCACCCGACCTCCTCTAACTTCTCCTTAGCTTTCGATATTAATGTCTCTTCCTAACAAGTTGAAGTTAGCTAATAATTATTGCACATCATACAAGTAAATATCGAAGAAAGGAGTAATTACTGACCCGACTTTCTTAAACTTCTCCTTAACTTTAAATATCAATGTAGTTACGTGACGAGTTAAAGTCAGCTAATAATAATTGTACATGATACAAGCAAATATCCAAGAAGGGACTTGAGGGCTAGTAAATGATGGCCAAGCTTTATGACAATTTAGTATTTCCTACAATTTTTATTTGATTTTTTCTTTATTTTCAATAATATTTAGGTAAGATTGTTCATATTTTACAAACTGCTCATAATCAATTAGAGAAAAAATCATGCGATCTCCTATAGTGACGGTAATTTCAAAAATTTGTCGAGAGAAAAATGGCTCGATCGTTCCATATTCACACCTCAAAGCAACAAGTCACTAGAGACATTGCTAGTTTCTCCCATGCAAAGAGTAAATTGTATCGTAAATTTCATATTCATTAAATCCTCATCTGGTTTAAATTTAAATATTAAGAATCTCCTGACTCGAAATCATTTAAAAACACATGTCTATGGTTGTACACGCAAGTCCAATAAAATAAGTCACATATCTACTAAGAAATAAGGCAGTTAACTATCTCGAATTTGCCCTTTTTCTTTTTCTTTTTTTTTTTTTGGGGGGGGGGGGGGTGGGGAACGAATTCACCTGCTTATTTAGCAATTTTTTATGAGAGACGCCAATTTTTTATAATTTTTTTTTTTTCATTTTTGGGCTAATGGAAGTAAAAGAGGAAATTAAAGAAAAGATAGTAAAAAGAAAAAAAAAAGGAAAAAAGAAAAGAAGAAGAGGAGAAAAGCAGTGGCTGGGTCGTGTCGGCTTCAACCAAACAGAACAGACAGAAATGACTATGAACGCTGTCTCTTCGCTTTTCCTTGAAACAATCGATATTTTCCCCCATTTTTCTCCCTGCGCTTGAATCCCAATCCGACCACCCCCACTTGCTCGCTCGCTCTTTGGACAATCTCTTGGAATCAGTCCACCGGCAGGGAAGTTTCTTGCTCTGGTAAGAATTTTGTTGCTGTCGAGCTCTTTCTGTGTCTCTGATTTGGGGGCTGAGCTGGAAGACCAAGCGTGGTCTTCACTCAATTTTTGCTCGATCAGATTCTTTATGTGTCCGCTGTTACTCAAGGAAATGTGGGTGTGGATGAAGGCTTGATTTTGTTCGTTTCCGTCCTTAGATCCAGGTTGTGGAATGTCGTTTTGCTCGAGGGGTCTTGAGTTGCATTTGCTTTTCGGACAAAATTCCCTCTGTTCGTGTCTGTGGGCGTTTACAAGTCAAGCGTCGACTCATCATAGTGATTTTTGTGTGTAATCGACGTGTGCGTCTTTACGTGTTGCATCTCGTCGGATTGAGTCCGTGAGTTGCAATGGACTGGATGAAGCCGATATTGTGGCACTTATGGATTGCCCGAGAAGCTGCTTGCTCCTGTAAAGCGAACCCGGTTTGCTTAACTTTGGGTGGAAAAGTAATCGATTTGGGTCTGAGAAAATAGTGGGTATGATATGACAGATGGAAGGATTCATAGAATTATTTTTTTGGGTGAGGGTTGTTAGTAGAGACTACAACTGGATGCAGCAATATGGAAAATCAATTCATGTTAAGCTCAGTGAGATCAACTATAGAATCATCAACTTCTAAGGATGTGATGGAGAGATGAAAGAAGAAGAGCGTAAACCTTCTTTTTAACATTTTAATTTTATAACAGGGGCCAAATTTCCTATATAGGTGATTATGGAATTTCTGCAAGATAATCATGTTACTTGTTTTTGATGCAGAAGGAAGAGAAGTGAGCTTGGTTCAGTTGACTCGGAGAATGGTGAGTCTCCAGCCGCGAGGGTTTTCTTTGGCCTTCTATAGTTTTGTTCATGGCCAATGTGTAGCCTTGCTGATGTAGCTGGAATTGAATAGACTGTTAATGAGTGTGAAAACAGAGGCTAGAACAGAGTAGAGTTTACTCCTTTGAAGTTAGAAAAAACAATAATTATTTGAATGAAATGCCTATTCTACTCGTGCCAGGGGCACACTTAATTTTAAATACACTTACAGACCGCATCTTAGCATAACTAAATTTGAAAAAATTATGCTCTTGTATCAGCATCTCCATGTCTGAGAGAACTTCATGTGAGGAGAAGATTTGGATGATTTTAAACATAATCAGCTGTATTGGTCCTTGCAATTGAAATGCTTCCAAAGACTATTATTAGCTCAATAATTTCGCCATTAATCTCTGTATTTTTCGGAATTCGTCGTTTGTTGATATCTATGTACGTCTGCCATGACATCCTTTTTCATTTGGGAGTCGACCATTCGATCTTCTTCAGAGAAGTGTCTCAAAGGCATTGAAAGCAGAAAATATATCTACCTGTTGATTTGTGGCTTCGTCAGAGCTCTATCTTGTCTCATATGTAAAAGTTCTCTATTGGATTCATGAACTCTGCTTATTCGGCATAAGCAACCTTTTCTTTGGGCTCTCAAAGTGATGCTACCTCTGTATGAGCCTCTTGGTTATTTGTGGCAGATCGTCATTATCATCCGTCACACTAGCTTGTTGTGGTTGTTGGCTTGCTTTGAACAAATATTTTTTCTTTAAGAGCTTTAAATGGTATCTTTTGAGAGTTGTTCTGATTAGCCATCTCTTATCTAAAATAGCTTGTTCTATTATGAAATAACTATTCTTCTGATCATTGCTCAACCATCTATTTGAGGGTCAAAAGCACTAAAGCAAATCGGTTGAGTCAATTTCCTTCAAGAAATTTAGTTTGGCATCTCTATTAAGCACAACTCAAGTGGCAAGACTATGCATTTTTCTCATGTGCCATTTCTCCATTTTTACAAACCAAACAGGACTAGGGAAATCTAGTTGTTGTCTGAATTTAAACCCTTGAATGGAAATTAAGTTTTCAAACTATTCTAAGTGTTGTACGACCTTTAAATATACTAAAATATTTTAAGCGTTGAACTCAAGCACTAGTAGCATCACGAGAGAGAGCTGAATGATGTAGAAGATGGATTGACTCTTTGGAGTGGGTTTTCTCTTCTCATATGAGCATCACATCTGAGCATTTTTATATGAAAAGCTCTAGATGGGCAGATGGTTTGTGAGGTTATGTGTAGATAATCATGCTTGGATTCTGGTGCAGATCCTAAAGCTGGTATTTATACATTGAGGTCATCTTTAAGAGTGTTGTGGTTCTTTGATGGCATCTCATGCGTCAAATCATTCATGTGGGCGACCTCATCAAGGTATGGATACGTTCTTCTACTATTACAACGCATGCTATGTTTTCATGTGGTGCTTTGTTTGTAATGACATATAATTCTCCTTTGTACTATACATATTTAAGAACCCAAGTGTTGCTTGTCAGTTTATACTGGACTATTATGGCTTCATGGTAGTGATTTGATTAGTTTTAGTACATAAATGTAAAAATTTAGTTTGAAGTACATTAAATTTTTCTTAAATACCCGCATAAAGCAAGTAAAGCATATGTTAAATTAAATGTCTTCACTTCTCTAGGGGAAGAGTTACTTGAATAGGAAATGCGATTTGGATAACAATTCATTTATATTTGTCAATTTTTGTTTCACCGAACATCTAAAAGATACTGTTAGAATATTAACTATTAAACTACCCCTTCATCTAACTGCTTAAGTTTTTAGAACAATTAACAATGGTCTCACAAAATCTCACCTCACATGGTATCAGAGCAGGAGGTCCTAAGTCCAAATCTTTCTATGCCCCATTTGCCTCGCCAATTAAATATTTCACGCTTAGTACTGGGCAAAAAGACCATACTAAGTTTTAGGGGGGGAGTGTTGGAATATTAAGTATTAAACTACGCCTTCATCTAACAACTTAAGCTTTTAGAGCAGTTGGCAATAGTCCCATCAAATCTCACAAATATGAGAAAATGTAAACATAAACAAATTTAAGTTTCGCTTCCCATGTCACTTTTTTGAATGTAAATTATAATGTATTAACTTATATTGGTAAAAAAGTTTTGACTTGTCATTGTTGTTTACTGATTCCGTTCTTTATAGGCTAGTAATGATACAATATTTTGAGGTGTAAACTTAGGTATTAATCTTAAAGGCATAGGCATTGTTATCTCCAGTGCCTCTCTTGATTTGTAATAGTAGAAAGCAATAGAGTGAGAGAGCTACCTAGAAAGAGTGGTTATCGGGAAAATTTTATGAGCTTACTGTCTGTTGGAATATGTAAATATTAAACCGCGCATTCTTCTAACAGTTTAAGCTTTTAGAGCAGTTAGCAAGTGGTCTCATTAAATATTTCATAGTATCAGGGCAGGAGGTCCTGAGTTCAAATTTTTCCAGGCCCCTAGTTACTTCTTCAATGAATATGTTTACGCTTAGTACTAGGCAAAAAGACCAGAATAAGCGTGATAGGGAGTGTTGGAATATATAAATATTAAACTACGCCTTCTTCTAATAGCTTAAGCTTTTAGACGGTTAGTAAATGATCTCATCAAATTTTTCACTTTCCATTACTTCTATTGTCTAACTCAAATGATGAAGGTTTTAAAGCTCTTTGCGTGGAATCTCTCTCTCTCACACACACAACACGCGCACATTTTACTTATTTACTTATTGGCTGAAATATGCTGGAACAACTGTTGCAAATATTGAAGCGAATCATGCTATCTACTTTGAGTTTCCTGCTATTCCTTCCATTTAATATGGATCTTGCGTAGATGTTTTTCCTAGTATCATCATGATGAAATGAGTTTATAATTTTGAGTGTTTAAAAACTGACATAGAAAGCTGTGGATGACCTATTAAAAAGGGCTTTGAGTGTATATTTTTAATTCTTGTATGCTTTAAGCTTTAGTTCTCCTCGTCTTCATAAGTTGTTCCTCTTTTTATAACCAGGTGCATTTGCCGATGCTTTATACAAAGAGCTGTGGCATGCCTGTGCTGGGCCTCTTGTCACCCTTCCTCGAGAGGGAGAGCGTGTCTATTATTTTCCACAAGGTCACATGGAGCAGGTAAGTCAGTAATGTCATCCATATCCGACCTTGATATGATATCTTGATGGAAGTGGGATTTGTTTGTTTGTTTGTTAACATATTCATCACTTTTTCTATGTTTGGTTGGTCATGCATTTCTTGGTAGTCTTTCATCTAGTAATGCATGGTCTGATTTGTGGTTCTTCCTGGATTATGTAACAATCATCATGAAACAACATCTAGTTCTTAATTCAATGAGGTCGCTGCTACTGTTTGCACTGATGCTTATTTCTCTTTAATAGCTTGAAGCATCAATGAACAGAGGCTTGGAACAGCAAATGCCTTCTTTCAATCTGCCCTCTAAAATTCTTTGCAGGGTAGTCAATATTCAGCTCCGGGTGAGCTTTTATCCCGCCTAATGTACATGTTCACACGACAGTACTTTTGCTTCTGTGATGTTTAAGCAGTATTTATTAATTTGTTCCAAGTAGTACTTTTCTAACCTTAACATCTGAAACTGCAGGCCGAACCTGAAACAGATGAAGTTTATGCACAGATTACTCTGTTACCTGAACCTGACGTGAGCATGTTCTGCCTTCCTCTTACTTGTGTGCTTGATTAGTACATGGGTCATACTTTTTCCATATTGATGGTGTTATAGTTCCTTTTGACATGGCACCCCTTCTCATAACTATAAGTGTGTTACTATGTTGCAATCCTAAAATCAGCAAAATGAAGTCACAAGCCCAGATCCTCCCCTCCCAGAGCCTCCAAGGTGCAAGGTGCATTCCTTTTGCAAGACGCTTACCGCTTCTGACACGAGTACTCATGGGGGATTTTCTGTCCTACGGAGGCATGCTGAAGAGTGTCTGCCACCCCTAGTAAGCTCTAGACCTATGGTTAAATCTTTAATTTTTTAATGAGTTATATATGTAATTCTGTTAATAGCGTATGCATTACCTTCTTTACCTTATTCCTTGAACATTTTATGTGTATGCTTATTGTCATTATTTAACTTCCTTGGTGCAGGATATGTCCCAGCAGCCTCCTTGGCAGGAATTGGTCGCAACTGATCTACATGGCAGTGAATGGCATTTCCGACATATTTTTCGAGGTTACTTTGGGAGTGCAAGTGTGCCTGAAATATCTTTGATATAGTTTGAAAACCATGATTTTGCATTCTTTCTTCACCTTCATGTAATATTCTTGGGAGTTGAGGACTGATGTTTTGTTGTATTAGTTCTTTGTACAATTCATCTCGTGTTTTTTGTAGATGCTTCAGTTCATTATGCTGATATAGCATCTATTGCAGGGCAACCTAGGCGCCACTTACTCACTACTGGATGGAGTGTCTTTGTGAGCTCCAAGAAGTTGGTAGCTGGCGATGCCTTTATATTCTTGAGGTATGTTGTGCAAACACAATCTTTTTAGTAATTTATCGTCGTCATTTGGAATTGTTTCATTAATTACATGTTAGCATGTGTTATACAGGGGTGAAGATGGAGAGTTGCGCGTTGGAGTTAGGAGATTGATGAGACAGCAAAGCAATATGCCATCCTCTGTTATATCTAGTCACAGCATGCATCTTGGGGTTCTGGCCACTGCATCTCATGCCATTGCAACTGGAACTCTCTTTTCTGTTTTCTACAAGCCAAGGTTTGTTGCTTTGTCATTTAGAAAGGTATCTTCAGATGTACATTAGGAAAACCTATAGAAGAAATACGGAAAGGAGATTAATCAGTCAAAGCCTTTTCATTTAGAAGGATATCCTTAGCCTTGGGTTTACTTTTAGAAAAGCCAATAGAAGAATGAGATGTGGAGATAAATCAGTCGATAAATTTTACAAAATTGGAAAAGGCAGTTTGGTCAAATATGCACACAAAATATTAAGGAAGTCAACTATTTAGATGAGGGGGTTTGGATGGTTGCATATAGCAGTTCTATAATTTATGTTGAACCGTGGATGTTAAGGAGGATCAAGAGGTAGTTGGGCTTGTTAATGATCTCTTTTGATGCTAATGTGGACTTGAGTTATTGTCAGGAGATCAGTCTTCTGGCTGTAGGATTGTCTATACAATTTGTGGTTATGTTGTTGCTTTTTCATAAGTTTTGACGACAAAGACAATAGTAAAAATTTGTCATAAAAAACAACGTATTCATTTCAAAGAGCGTCGTTTCTGCAGAACAAGTAGGTCAGAGTTCATTGTGAGTCTCAATAAATATCTTGAAGCACGGGCCCACAAGCTATCCATTGGAATGAGGTTTAAGATGAAATTTGAGGGTGAAGAAGTTTCAGAGAGAAGGTATCTGTGTTGCTCAATTGATCAAATCTTTTTTCTTTATACTGGAGGAAATCGAGGACCTTTTAACAAGGTATTTATCAAATCTCAGGTTCAGTGGCACAATCATCGGTGTTGGAGACAGCATGTCATCTGGATGGACTAATTCTGAATGGAGATCCTTAAAGGTTAGCATTTTGCTTTCCAAGGCATTTTGGTTTGTAGTTCACACCAAAGTATATCTAACAATTTCAGAGATCATATGAATTATATAATGATATGTATGATGGTTTTCTGGAAGTTATGTCTTGGACATTTTGGAGGCAGGCCCATGGCATATCTAGTAGCCAAGCTCATCTTGCCTCTATTGTGTTGAATCATTTTTTAGTTGCGAATTATCGTGTCAATGTTTTCTAAATATTGCGTTGAGCTTGAAATCATAAAATTCATGCTTGGTTTTCCATCCTTGTTTGGTTGCAAAATTGGAAGAAGATTCCTTCTTTGATTGCAAATCTAGAAGAAGCTTCAACATCAACGTCAACAACACTTTTATCCTAAACTAGTTGGGGTCGGCGGTCGATGAACCCCAAATCTAGAAGAAGCTTACAAGAAAAAATTAGGAGTTCACGGGCATTGGGAGAAATGACATGTTCAGGTTGTACTGTTGTAATGAGAACTTTAGACACTATGTTACACACACTCTTCGGAGACCTCCGTGTCGTGTTGTGTCGAGTTGGACACTCTCCGACACTCCGACACTCTGATTTGTGACCGACGCGTGGTCAGTGTCCCAGAAATGCCGGCAACACCGAGCCCAGCATCCCGACACACTATTTCGAATGCACGGGGTCAATTTTAATCTTAATAAATTTAGGGTCAAAATGTCAATATATAATAAATATATTTAAGAAGTGATACATCCAGTCATCTCAAAATTAATATATCCAACAAGCCCCAAGAAAACTTAATCATGAATTCCTAATAGAAGAAGAAACTCACCATTGATATTTTTTTATATACAAGATAATTTATCATGTATATATAAAAGATATACATTTAATATACATATCCCAACGTGTCGAAATTCTCTATTTTTTTTAAGAAATTACGTTTCAGCGTTTCATGTCGTGTCTCACATCGCATGTGGTGTCGATGCAACATAGCTTGGACATCTACTTGTACACTCAATATGTATCTTTATTTGTACTTCTTCATTTATGTGGATAAACATCAACATCAGCAACACCTTTATCCCAAACTAGTTGGGGTCGGCGGTTGATGAACCCAAAAAAGAAAAATAGAATAAAATAGAATATAACAAAAATAAAAAGCAAATATCAATTGAAGAAAAAAGAATAAAATATAAATAAAAATAGAAAAAAAGGGACTAAGGACTAAAAAGGTCAGTCTGGAACATAGGAAATCTACCCCTCTCTAATACTAATAGCTTCCCTTCACTTCGTTTTAGAACAAATCATACGCCAATCTATTTCTCATATCCTTAAATTTTGTTTTACTTTCCCCCAAGTTAGCTTCGGTCGTCCTCTTCCTTTCTTCATGTCATGCTCCCGGTAACAAATTTCGGTAACAAACTTCTGTTCTTATTGGAGCATCTATGGGTCTTTGAAGAACATGCCCAAACCATCTCAGTCTATGTTCTTTCATCTTTTCTGCCACTGGTTTGTCTCCAACTTTCTGTCGAATATCTTCATTTTTTATCTTATCCATCCTTGTATGCTCACACATCCATCTTAACATCCGCATCTCTGTAACTCCCATCTTATGCTCATGTTGCGTATGTGCTAGCCAACATTCAGCTCCGTAAAGCATTGCGGGTCTTACTGCTATTCTATAAAAATTTCATTTTAGCTTAAGAGGAATTTTGCGATCACACAAAAAAACCTGATGGATGCGCCATTTCATTCAACCTGCTCTGTTTTTATGGCTTACATCCTCATCAATGTCTCCCCCCTTTTGCAATATTGATCATAGATATTTAAAAGCATCTTTCTCGGGCATTTCCTATCCAAGTATATTCACCAATTTTTGATCTCCTCCTCTCACCGTGGCGAACCCACACGACATGTATTCAGTTTTATTTCGACTTAACGTAAATCCCTTGACCTCCAATGTATTTCTCCATAATTCTAATTTAGCATTAACCCCAGTCCTGGTTTCATCAATAAGCACAATATCATCTACTAAAAGCATACACCATGGCACCTCATCTTGGATATGTTTTGTTAGCTCATCCATAACTAGGGCAAAAAGATAAGGACTCAAAGCAGAGCCTTGATGTAAGCCTACCGTTATTGGAAAATAACTCGATGTGCCATTACAAGCCTTCACACATGTAGTAGCACCATCATCATATTCTTCTTCATTTATGTGGATAGCTAGACATTAATAGGAAAAGCTCGCGCCTTAGGACATAAAGGCTACCTACTCATGTGTAGCATATTGACGAGAAAAGGATCTACAAATACCATGACAGCAGGCATGCCCACAGAATGCATTCAATGCCGGTGGTACCAAAAGTAGGCATTTCAAAGTCACTATAAACAGCTATTGGTTCTCTAGAACAGGAAATAATGAAGAGGTAGTGGAACATTAGAAAGATGCCCTTACTTTGTGCTAGCCATTCTACCTCCACTAGTCCTTGCAGATAATATAAAGGTCTTTTACAAATCCTATGAAGATTTTAATCAATTAACAAGCTCTTTTGAAATGAGAACCGCATCAAGAATCATTCTGCGTTCCAAACGAGCATTTCTGTCACGTCCCGACTCTCGAGCCCGCGACATCCCTTGCCAAATCGCCACCAGGTCATAATAGATAGCATCCCAGGCAATTGCTATCGACCTAAGCTTATATTGCGCAAGCGGAACGTACCATCTTCCATTCAATAAAATCATATGGGATAGATAGAAAGTAAAGCCAGATTGCAAAATACGAAAGGCTGATGAGAATAGATGATTCATAACCTTACAGAGCCATCAACTGATAAATACAACCCCATGCTTCGGGGTGGCCCTCTAGAACTCACAAAAAGATACAGGAGTCAGGTAAGGTTAACTCTCATCTATCCCAAAATAGTATCCCCCACAAAAACAACCACAGTTCCCTGACTACAAAAAGGCCCTAACCCTCTACTGGGAAGACTCGACATCCGTGTCGTAATAATCAACCAGGGGAGCCGGGTCATTTGGATCATCACAAGAACTCTGGCTAGAACGCACAGAGGGGGCTACCGATTGCTCAGGCTCGAGATCGAGCTCCATATCAGGCGCGGGGTCCATCACTTCCCCATCAGGTGTATCAATATCCATTGGGTCCCAAGCGGGGATATTAGGGACCCCCTGTAGAGGTGGCCCCTCAAATCCTCGAAGCGGACCGAAGAGATCCATCCCATCACGAAGATACCAGGCTTTAAAGAGATGTGCCACCAGATGTGGCATCCCTTCATCAACCCATATCGTCGTGATGTGACGCTCCCACATCTGGTCCGTACCTGGTACCGGATGGAGACTGATATCAAGTGATGAGTCAGTGGGGGTGCCGAACCGCACCGGTCTTTCCATTACTTCGGACCTGAAAAATTTGTCCCACGACGGGGTGAGAAATGAATCTCAGTGAATCAAGCCTAATCTCGGTTAGGACAATGATTCGCCCAGAACATCCTAAGTGCCACAAAAAGATCACAAGATAACAACAGAGATATACATATAAATATATCAATCATAACAAGTCTGACAAATCTACCACCAACAGAAGTACAACCACTCAGGCATACACAAGTTCATTATTAATCAATGACCCACGCGACTGGCGTGATAAATACACCAATAGTGCGATCCCGCACTCTTCTGGCAAAACCAGGCTACGTCCACTTTACCCTCTCAGCGACGGCTACTACAAGCAGCGTATCCAGTGCACCCGGCACGGCACTGCAAGTAGGCATTCCTTAAAAAGGAGCTTCGGTCCATCACAAGCTGCGACCGGCATCCGATAATCCCTTAAAACCGTACGACTGGCACGGGGCATGGATTATTGTGCTTCTGACAAGTCGCAAATTTCCATACAATCAGTACGGTACAAGTACCCACGGTACAAAGCGAACTTGCCAGGTAGCGTCATTGACCCTTTAAATGACCACACAAATTGCACTCGGCAATCAACTCATTGATTATCTTGGATTAACGCCAAAATCCACAAGAAATACAATCAACTCGGCCCCAAGGCCCACAAGATTCCCAATTGAACTTTTCAGCCAGGCAAACAAACCAATCAAGCAATTCACTCACTCTCGAGTAATCAACTTAACCCGGCAATTTCAAGCTCAATTCATATTAGAAATCTTAATTCTCAGTCAAATTATAGCAATCAATCGTTCGCTCGTCTCTAACCTGTCACTCACTCGCGAGCAAATCAATCAAACAATTAATTGCTAAATTACCACAAATAGTCACAGACAAATTATCGATCGACCATGTATCCTAACCATGGTTTCTATCTATACCGGTCCCGATCGAAATATATATATATTTTAAAATAATTAAATATATAAATAAATACATAATTAAATAAATAATTAAATCAGACTAATCCTAAGCGCAATTAGTGCCCTAACCAAGATTTAGAGTCAACTCACTATTTGAGTTAGCTCGATCGGCAACGGCGGCGGCGGCGGCGGCGGCGGCGGCGGCGACGATAAAACTAAGGTTTATCGCGCGGCGAATCGAGCTCAAACTTCGGCGACACCCCGTGGGAGTCCGGCGAGGTCGCCGGAACAGGTGGCCGGCGGCGGAGCTCCGGCGAGCGGCGGCCGGCGGCCTACAACAGTAAACAACAGAATATTCAATCCGGCAACTCTACTGTTTTGGCCGTTTTCCGGTGACACGGGCCGGGACAAGGCCGGCCAAGGGTCGGGGGCTCACCCAGGGGTTGGTGGGAGTCGGCCGGGATAGGTGGACGGCGGCGGAGGGCGGCCGGCGACGGCGGACAGCCGCGATCAGTGGCTGTCCTGTTTTCGCGCCGAAACAGGGCACTCGGTCGGCGGCGGTTTTCGGCGGCCACGCGCGGCGACCGGCGGAGCTGAGCTGGGTGGTGGTAGAGGAGACTCAGGGGAGTCGTCTGGCGGTGGCGGTGTGGTACGGCGGCGACGGTAGCGGCCGAAACGAAGACCGGAACAAACCGGGTTCCAAAACAGAGCACCGAGACTTTCGGGCCTGATTCCGGCGATTCCGGCGATTCCGGCGGCTGACGGTCGGCGACGAGGGGTTGGATCGGTCGAGGGGAAGTCGGGGGTTAGCTGGGTGGTGGTGGTCGGCGTCGGTGGCGGCCGTGGCGGCCGGAGGAGGCCGCGGAGTTCTCGTGTCCTCTGACCCGAAAACAGGGCAGGCCCGGCCGCGAGTTTCCTTCGGCGAAACGGCGGCGGCGGCTCGGCCGGGGTCCAGGCGACGGCGGCGAGTGGCTGGGGACGGTGGCTGCCGGTGGTGGTGTGGTGGTCGCGAAAAATGGCCACGAACGGAGGTGATTCGCTCGGTTGAAGGGGTTGTCGGCAAAGAAGAAAATGAAGAAGAAGGAAGAAGAATAGAAGAAGAAGAAGAAGGAAGCGGCAGAGAGAGGCGACGTTGGGCAGAGGGCAGGTGGGGCCCACCTTGACTTTGGAGGCCAAAAATTTAATATTTTTGTCTCATGTGAGTGAATTATTGGGGGGGGGGGGGGGAAAATGGTAATTTTGGCGCGCCGGGACTGAAACGAAATTTTTGGTGTACTAATCGAAGGGTAATTTCGGCAATTTCACTGGGCAAGCTCGATCAGGGTTAAGCTCGTTTGCAAAAACGGCAATTTAAAAATCGCCGCAGATAAATTTCGAAACTCAATTCGAAATAATCTAAAGTTCGGAATTCGTCCAAATTTTCGTCTTTTCAGTCCTTATAGTCCAAAATGGGCGTCGACTATGACTATACATTCATATCATTTAATCGACTCCCGGCACTTACAAGAATTGAATTTCCAGGACGTCACAATTTCGATCATGTCTAGCACTCTTGTGGTTACCTGTAGCCTCTTTTGAATGACCATCGATGAGAGTCTATGAACACCTTTGAGCGGTCTGATGAGTCTGTTCAAGACTTCTGATTTCTTATAGGTTGAAACTTTATATGTGAAACTTGAGAGGTGGTCTTCTACAAATCCTACGAAGATTTTTATCAATTAACAAGCTCTTTCAAAACGAGAACCACATCAAGAATCATTCTTCCTTCCAAACCAGCATTTTGATCCTGTCTAGCGCTCTTCTGTTGACCTGGAGCCTCTTTTGAATGACTAACGGTTGGAGACTATGTGCGATTTTAAGAGGTTTGATGAGTCTGTTCAAGGCTTTTGATCTCTTGTAGGTTGAAACTTTACATGTGTAACTTGAGAGGTAGACCAGAATTGGGTGGATCAATATATGAGGAAAAACCAGTGGAAAGGCAGATTAACCAGGAGAAGTGGAACATGATTTTAAGTCAAATTAAAAACACTATCACTGATGCCATTTTGGCTTGCTATGTATCACAAAACTGAAGCTGTGATATAAAATGTTGTGATATCTGAGCATATAATATATATACATTGGAGGAGCTCTTTTTTGTTTTTGGTTTTCTGGGAATCAAAGAAATAAAACTTCATGCAGGCCTCCTTTTTATCAGAATATCTGTTTTAGCCTTGATATCTTGCTGAGCGCTTTCTGCAGCGGTTATGTCTCTTCTTTGATCTGCTCCAATTCAAATAATACTTCCGGTTTGCAAATTTGGTGGCCACAACTTTCCTTCTCATAAAAATCTTCAACCCTAACTGAAAAGAGAGCTTGCTCCTAATCAGCTCCGCCGCGGCAGCCAATTAGATGGTGATGTAATAAACATCTGGCTAGTGAGCCTCAACACATGATAATGCATCACGATCCATGGATATGATAAATAAATATGTTGGATTGGTTAACCGGTGAAACTTCAACTTATGCAAGGCAAACAAACCAGAGCAAAGCAATGGGAAAAAGCTTGGATTTTTCTGCTGCTTGTTTTCTGCGAGATTGGTAGTTTAGTGATGTTAATACAGAATCATTTTAAATCTCCCCAACTACGAAATGTTCCTTGAGCATTTTGCGATACTATTGGTATTCGCTCTGTAGAACCTGACTGCAATTTAATGGTATTCAGCTAATATCGAAATGTCTTCTTAAATGTTGACCTTCTTTTCTTGATAACATTGGGTCTCTTCTGTGCTCGGAAGTTTATGATGGACAAACCTATTCTTATCATTGGGCCACTCGGATTCGAATCAGCTCTTGTTTCGCAAGTAGTACGGACATTGCTGCACAACATATCTATTTGCAGGTCTCATTATCATCTTCATCGGACTATCTAGTCCATAGAATTTCAAACCACTTCTTGCTTAAATTGTAGCTAACCGTTGCTTATGCCGCCAACCTTTTTGTTTCTTTTTTAATTATGATAGTATTTTTGACAGAGTCATCTTCAGACCCACCCGAGGATATTCTAACCCAAATTTCTTGTTCTGTGCGGCCGTTGATTAAACCTTCCACTGCTCTGATAAGTGGGTTTTTCCGGCTCTCACTGGGATGCCAATTAGTCCAACCTCTTGAGAGTTTTGACAGCTGAGCACATTCGCTCACCATTGGCACTAGATTGAGTTTGTTGAATCATGCTTATAGTGGTGCTGATGTGGTTATTCGTTCTTTGAAGTTGATATTCAAATACGATTAAATTTTCTCAATTGCTAGAAGAAGATTTTATCAGGAATAAGTGGGTAATCTCTTGAAGTACATTTCCTTGTAGGTCCAATGGGACGAACCTTCATCAATCTTGCGTCCTGACAGAGTTTCACCGTGGGAATTGGAGCCACTTGTTGTGACTGCTCCTTCTAATTCTCAACAAGTACAAAGGAACAAGCGAGCACGACCACCTGTTTTACCATCATCAGTGCCAGAACTTTCTGTGTTCAGTAAGCAGCTTGCTTCTTTGTATATTTAGAGATGCTACTTTTCTTATTTCTTGACAAATTGACAGCTTTCTTGTCTTTGGTGATAGGTGCACCTAAAGCTCCTGAGAATTCTTCAGATTTTCTATATGGCGATTCCCATAGGGGAAGAGATGTCTATCTCTCTCCCAAGCTTTCTCCATCTGCTAGGTCAAAGTCTGTTAATTACAATGGGAACGGTTCACCAGCTGCTTTATCCGGCTACACAGTCAACTGGTCTAGCCATATGGAAACCACTACCGATCCATGTACACCAGTTAATGGGAAAGAATCTAGTGAAAAGAGAGAGAATGGTGGTAGTGGCTGCAGGCTATTTGGCGTTCAGCTACTTGACAGTGCCAAACAAGAAGGTTTATCAGTAACCTTGACTGTAGGACAGAGGGATGAAGATAAAACTGCTCCATCCGTGGATGGTGATTCCAAAGAGCACCAAGAACCCTCATGTATGAATCGTTTTGACAATCCTTCTGTGTGTTATGATCCAGAGAAATCATGCCCCAATTCTTCTCAGGATCTACAAAGCAGGCAAATTCGGACTTGTATTAAGGTAAAGCGTGACTCAGAAATTTTTATTATTTGGATTTTGTAATATCTGGATATATCTTCATTGCTCGGATTGCAAATCAGTAGCCCTATCCCCAGTATACAGTGTGATGCATGAGGCCTTTTGATATTGAGAAAAACACATTCTTTCATATGGAATGGTATTACGATTGATGCATGTACTCTAATGGTGGCATTGCAAAGCTAACAATCAAATTTCCCATCTTATGGGATTCATACTATGCCAACTTTTGGTATTTGTACTATGTTTTTCTAAAGCAGTAAATTGGCGGACTTTAATTGATTGATGTTTTTTATCTATTCTATGTGGATATGTGCTACGCACAAGATGATATTAGCTGATGCGATTATTATTTTCTAGGTTCACATGCAAGGAATTGCTGTTGGGAGAGCTGTCAATTTGGCACAGTTTAATTGTTATGAAGACCTGCTCATCCGATTTGAAGAAATGTTCGAGATTGAAGGCGAGCTCTGTGGATCAATGAGAAAATGGCGGGTTGTCTATACTGACGATGAAGATGACATGATGCTGGTTGGAGATGATCCATGGCAGTAAGTCTCTTTCAGATACTTTGTCCTCTCAATGGAAATTAGGTTACAAGCATGAAAGCGTATATTGAAAGAGACAGTCCCTAGTTTCAGTCAGGTGCTTTTTAACCCATCCTAGTACTTGATTATGATACCTAGTGTAGTCTGCAAAATCAATGAATCATGTGAGCATAGGACAATTTTATGCTATCTAGGTGGTATCTTTGTAGCTTGCAGATGGTTGTATTGTAATATAAAATTGTCTGTGAAATAAACAACTTGCATCATCAACAGAGTCACTTCTTAGAAAGGTGAACGCCTGGACGAACTTCATTTTTTTCATGCTATCAACTAAAAAACTACACTTGCAGTATGCCATAGACCACATTTGTAATGGCATCGCGAAACCATAATAGAAGACATCTTCTATGCTCATCCACCACAAGTATTTGCCTCGGTAGGTACTAAGGAGAGGTAATTTAGTTAAACTTCTGAACCGAAGACACAGAAGAATGATTTATAGGGCAGGTCTGACTTGTTTGGATCTATTCCTTTCCAACTGTGTTTCACTTCTAAAATTCTGCTTTGGGAAAATCACTCCTCCAGTGTTCTAAAGATGTCTCTGGGAGAGAAGGGAGGGGCTTCTTAGCATGACGATTGCTTTTATACATTAACTTAACATTGTTCTAGAATCAAATTGCGGCATGGCCATCATCCCTTCCTCTGTCTCGTTGTGTCCCAACATGCATGCATGTGGGGACACGAGAACTCAACAATAGCATGCATACAGAACTCAACAAGAGCATCATGTGCACACGTGCACACATGGGCATACGTTCAGGCATTGTATTTGGTGCATAAGTTGTGAATTTTTCTTGCTTGTAGAACTTACATTTAGTTATGCAGAGGCCATTTCATTTTTTCTCTTTGCGAGTTCGGTATTGGACTTGTTTTGAATTTATTAAGCTAAAGATAAGACTTCCATTTTTTAGTTTAAATGCTCTCCATTGGCATTTCCTGCTAATTTCTTCTCGTGCCTATGCATCTGGTCATAAGGAGCATATGAAACATCACTTGCCTCACTATTAAAGCCCAATTAATGAGTTAAAGTTTGTGGCTACTGAATAGTTTTTACTTCCGCTGTGGTTCATACGTTGGGTTTAATTGCTACCTTGGCGTTTGATGAAATTTTGTATTATCCTTGAGCAACAATCAGGTTAGGGAACTAGACACCGAGAGTCAATTCTGCATTGATATAAAAAATTCCAATCAAGTTTTTTTTTTTTAACTCTTTATTTTTTTCAGTGAATTCTGCAGAATGGCAAAGAAGATTTACATTTACACTACAGAGGAAGCAAAGAGGTTGTTGCCCAAAATAAAGCTTCCGGTTGAAGATGTCAGCCCAGCCAATGTAGGGTCCGATGTTGCGGTCAACACTGACGATCACTCATCAGTGGTGGGTTCTGGCTGCTGATGTCATGCCTCTAGTAATGATACTGCCATGTAGGAAGAGTGTTATGTTTCATTTTCTGCGTGCATCTTGTATTGAGAGAGGTGAGCAGCATTGTCTTTCAATTTTGCTCTGTGATTGAAGTTATGATTGTATATATCTGATCAGTCTTATCGTAACTTGAACCTCCTGTATGAGTTTTAATGGCAAGTTAGTGCAAAACACATGAAAGATAAATGTATCGTTCTGTGGTATGATAGCTTTTGCAAATAGAGAACATGGTTCCGCGTTTCACTGTAGTCATTAGACTGAAATTTCCTCCTCATATCTTTGTCATTTTGCAAAGTGATCTCTTGTAAGGGCCAAGTTAAACCGTTACTCATGACTAATCGACGTCAAATGTTGGTTATGATGTGGCTATTGGATTTGTTTGGCAAGCTCAGTGACCTCTTGTACATTTTCTTCTAATTATTTTGTTACAATTTACACTTACTGATGTTTCCACAACAAGTTAATCCCATGGTTTGGTTAATAAATATAGTAAGATAATCCTCTTAGAAAGCATCTTAAGTTTAATTTTTTCTCAGTTACTGCAGATCAATTTATTGTCAATAGTTGGGAATACTAGTTTGATCGGAATTTGAGTAGAAAAGTTCTCGATGTGTATATATATCGTCACTTTGGTGTAGATAAAGTCAGTAATCACGTATAGATGTTTCTGTGGACGCTGATGGATACCATTTCATTTGAAAACTTACTAGTCAAATGATTAAGTTTCTGATGGCATACGATTTTTCACTCTACCAACCTTATTTTGGATGGAAGATAGCTATTAATGGAGAAAACTTACTGACTATAAAAGTTAAAAATCACTTTTGTAAATCAGAAGTTGTCACCTACTGGCTGTATAAGGTAAAGATTACTTTTGTAAGTCGAAGTTGTCATCTGTAAAGTTTACTTTTTATCTTTTTGGCCGAGAAAGCGTGCTTGTTATTGAGAAATAAGTGCATAACATAGGAAAGTTACTGACCAGAGTGTAGTGTCTTCGGTTTATTCTTTCCATATGAACGGACAAAAGTAACTTTGTATGTTTACTTACCTCTCACATTAGACGTTACTGCCCAAAACCATTTTGAGGAGTGTACTAGTTTCGACATGCTGAAAGTTAACGGGGATCGAAGATGGACATCGACATTGCCAGCAATTTTGATGGCAGATATCAGCAGTCTCGCCAATGAATTCACGATGTCGACATGAGTTGGCTCAACAATTCTCTTATCTCCCTGTACTGAAATACCTAAGTAATTTCTAGCCAAAAAAAAAAAAAAAGATTTACTTAAGTAATAACAGAATCCATTTTGTGGTCATTCGAATTTTTCTATCAAGCAAACAGCCTCCATTTCTACGTCGGTTTGGTATAAAAAGATGTCTGAATTGGAGTACTTTGGGACGGATTTGAAGAACTCTCCATTAGGCCCTAGCCATTGACGCGCCAACAACAATTCTCTCATCAACTGATTTTACCCTAACGCAAACGATTCGCAGTGGCTTTTCTACTAGAACCAACGACGAATACCAAACCTAAAATGCCGACCAATGTTGTTCACAAGGCTACCGAAGAATAGATATACTAAGTATGTTCGCCGACGGGTCCACGGTGTTGTGCTGCTTGACATACACCATAGCACAGCTTCGTTTTGTAAGCTTCTCACTCTTGACGGAACCACCTCTATTCCTATTTTCTGGCCCCGTCCCCCAATACTCAACCCAAGCTCCTCGATCTTGGGTTGTTGGGTGGGTGGTGCGATAGGTGCTCCCCACGGCGTATAAATATAAAAGTGAGTAGCCGAGAATAAACCAAAAAAGCAGCACAGAGCATTTGTCTCCAAAATCATCTCAACTTAACCTGTTCGTGTACACAATTGTGACTGGTATTCAATAATCTCAATACGAAGTGCCAAATTTTCTGGCATGAATCGCAACTAGAAGGTATACATAATATCAAACACATCCTTTTTTAAAAGGGCTAGAAAGATAACAGCACATGTATGATTCTACTTATGGACAACAGGAAATATATCCCGCAGCGTAACTACCCCACCGTCAGACAATCGACAGTTACAATCTGTCACGAGTCCAATCTCAGTTTCCATAGCCTTCGCAGCTAGAATCATGTCAGTTATGCCGAATACATAGATCAGTCACTCTAGAAGTTACTTTCCGAGTGTTTCGAGCTGGCGAACACAAGTCTTCATCTCAGCTGCGTAATCTCCTCAACAAATTACCCGCTATATTCTACCAGATTATCTGCAGTGGGCCTATCGTTGTCTTCACCCTTAGTAGGTCTCACTTCAGCTAAACATACAAGTTCCAGAGAACTACAAGTATAAAGATGCAGCAAAGACGATATCCCTCTTTATCTTTGACACTGCCTCTTCGAATTTTGATTCAAGGTCCGTTTCTCCAATGGATTTTGCAGCTAGTATAAGCTGCTGAAGAACTTCCTCCAACCTCCTAATCGCTCTGATCAAACTGCCTTCGAAAACTTGCGTGATTTCCATTATCTCATAAAATTTGGACCCTTTGGCCCAAGCATATACAGCCTCCATAATATCGGGCCGATATGAATTGACAAAATTTTCCACATCAATTTGGACCTGAGGTATGACAAGGCATTAAAAATACGTAGGATGCTGGATAGACGGAGAAGGCTATGGAATAATTTGGTGACTTAGAATTATCGTCTGTAGTAATATGGTCACTCCAAAATAATTCGGTCACATCTGAACGTCTATAGTAATTTGGTTTTCCCTGCATCAGTGACTTCAAATTTCTCTTCCGTTACAGTAAATTTTGGACAAAACCAATGTATTTTTACCGAAGTTCAAACTTCTATATTCAATCATGTTTACCACTAGTTATTTGATGAAGAAAATTTGATACCTTGCATTCAAGCTGTACTTTAGCAACCCTCTGAGCTGTATCTCGCAACTGCGAGAAAAGTAAGTCAAGTTCTTCCCTTGGCTTTGTAGCATCCTGAAGTTTTTCCTGCCATACAAAACAAGAGAGGAGCGAAACCATTTCTTCCACCTTCACATCCTTTAGAACACCGTTAAACATTAGCTCTGTCAGGGTCAACTCATCTGCGCTGCTGATCTCGCAGGCAACCTTCCCCTTCAGCTCGACTACGTTGTCACTTGTGATATATCTACAGTAAATACAGTGAAGCATTAAATGCTGTAGTTGAGTTTCTGAAGGTGGAAAATAAGTTGCATAAAATCTCAGTAATATTTTAATATCGGAAAAGCACACTGCTAATAGCCTAATACAATTAAAGATAAATTCACAGTTAGCTGAGTTAGCATGAAACAGAGAGCATTCACAGCCGACACCATCAGTCTTTTTCTTCCATTTTCCCACCCCAAACCCAGTCCCCTGTAGACAGCTTTACTAGTATTCTGCAGAATTTCACACCAAGGATTAAGAAAGAAGGTGGTCTGTACTTCATAACAAAGATCCATCAATGACGTAAAGAACTTCAATATGTACCCATAAATCATAAATGAGAAGGCCAACGACTGCAAAAACAAACAAATGTGCCTGTACAGGTGATCAGCTGTGAATAAGATAAAATCAAAAACAGTAGGAGATAAAGTTTACATCAACAACACCTTTATCCCAAACTAGTTAGGATCGGCAGGAGATAAAGTTTACATGAATTCAAGAAATAATGGTGGCAATACCATAGGAGAAAACCATTGCCCAAATCCTGCATTAATCATGTTCGAGAAGGTGAGGGATGGTCTGCTCAAATTCAAGCTGGCTTTCCGTTCATGTTATATGATCCACGGAAAGATACTCCGAAAATCTCTCATGAGGTAAGTATGCAGTATGCTTACAGTCATGTTACCGGAGCAATCACTTGCATACGCATTATATGATAAGCAAAATTAAATTTTGAATTACAGTAAATTGTAAGCAACCTGAAAGCAAAAAATCAAAGGCAAACAGAAAGGAAAGAAAAAGGATACATACACTATCACAAAAGCTTGTCAAGCTCATTTAGGACCATTTTTAAGGACACAATGGGACCAATAATTAGATGCGATGCAGCATAGACGATGATTTTCCTTCCTAAAAGCCTGAGATCTGTATAAAATAACTTTTAAGCTTCTAAAGATACTGGATGCCATAACAAAGGGCTAGGAAGATGTTTTTACGGAAGGAAAGGAAATCTAAAAGGCAGAGACGGAGGAAAAATACAAACCCCAGTCTACGAAGAACCCGCTTTCGCGCTTTAAGTTCATCTTTGAATGCCAATACAGAAGACGAGCGCGTGGCTTTCTTAATTGACTTAATCTTGGCTGTCAACTCTTGCTTCCTGTTTAAAACTCTGAGCTTCTCCTCAATAAGTGGAGACTTTGCAATCTCATGCTTGTCAAATAGGCTTTCTAGGGCCTCTATCCTCCTAATTGCCTTTCTATACGAGTTACCGTGGACCTGAAAAAGACAAAGCAAATGCAACATTAAACAAAACAAATAAATAATAAGTATACTAAATTTACAGCAGAAGCTGTCCTTGAAGATGTATATGGCATCTAATGATGCTATGAAAGCACAACAACCTCAAGGATGATGACTACAGTAATATGATAATGGATACCATATCCATTGGGCTCTAAATAACTACGTTGTATATATAAAAAGGTAGGGCTATCTATATCCTATATGACATACTGCCAGCGAATAAGGTCAGGGCAGTGATAACCCACAACCATACAAGAACTAAAGCCCCCAACGGGAGGAGGGGGGGGGGGGGGGAAGCAGAACTAAGTCAAAAAAAGGAGTTTCGGGATTCCTCTTCACGAAAACCGGGGCACCAAGTTGAGTCAAATACTCAAGGGAAAGGGCAAGGTCTCCCTAAGTGGAGACGAGAAAGCAGCTATTCAGATATGGCAGATGAACCTTTCCTTCCAGGCACTCACTAAAATAATAAATTGAGATTTTTTGGTAGAATGACATGAGTATCAGATTAAGACGACAGCAATCTGCAGATGTTGAAGCCAACATAGATCTCATGTCATGCAATTGTTTTTTCTGTAGATGGTCTGCACGCCCTACTTTTGTTGACCTACCCAACTATTAAAGCAAGCAGGTTACCAAGGATGTATACCTTCATGTCTTCTTCGGGATCTAACAGCGGCATCCCCTCCTTCGCAAATCTTGAAAGAACTTCCAACACCTTCTTCAAAGTGTTTTCTCGAACTTCCAATGGCAAAAGATCTTTTGGTATGATCAAACGAACACTGCTCAGACTATTAATCTGTTGTTTATGAAGATGAAAATGAGCTAAACTACAACAGACATTGCTTGAGAAAAAGCTAATTGAAATGTCAGCTAACAAGATCCCAAGAGACAAAAGGCAATTGCAAAAGCAAATCATTACAAGCACCAAGAAGCAAAATGAAAACCGAGAGAACAAAATATGGCATCAGATAAAGGCATTGCCTGGGAAAGAGGGACAGAAACAACAGCCGGTTCACCAGGCTCTTTCAGTGGGACAATAATAATCGACTTTTTTGCAACTCCATCTCGGCCCACAACACATCTTGTCAGAACGTCCACTTTATAGTTTGAATCTTCTGGTTTTGTGTTTCCACCATCTAGATAATGCATAAATACATAGTGAGGTATCCGCAGAAAAAAGCAACACTTTCACAAAAATAATGAGTCACTCACCCTCTAAAGGGCTTTTCACCCTCTCGAAATTGATTATAACCCCCCAAGTCACCTGGTCCTCCGTCGAGAAAGATGAGCCACTTTTATCACTGGCAGTGCACTCAATACTCACCAGTCGACCAGGTTGCAAGAAAGGTAAGCTATACTTTGGAGAGAGTGCAATGTCACGGACATCTTTCTTCAAACTCTTATATTGCTGTAAAAGATCATAATAGCTCTTCAAACTTTCTTCTTCTTGAATAACAATTGAATCCCTCTCTTCTTCAAGGTCCTTTGCTTGTTTCTGCAAACACAACATCCCTTCAGCTTCATGCTGCTTTGCATTATCAACTTATCCATATACAAATAGAGATCCAATTATCATTTCATAAGCAGTCAATCAAACATAAGTTGGCTCATGGGGAAAAAAATGTATATAAGTTAAATCCATAAACACGAAAGAACACAAGCTTTTCAAAAGATAAGCTGAGATCAATAGCAGAATATGCAGTACATGATCAAAGTTTAATCCATTTGAAAGATTTGTGATATGTCGGTGCCTCGATAAACCAAATCAGGCATTCAATGGTGGTAACAAAAAATTACTTGGACTCCAGTACAGATTTTATGGGAAAAAAAAGTTGCATCAAACAAATTGCTCTAGTTCATCATAGTCCCGAGAATGTTTCCATCTGCTTCTAGTATCAGCTATCAGTTTTGTTGCACCTCTCTCTACATTCACTCATGAATCAAAGCTTAACTGATCTAGTCCTTCACACTTGTAAACAGAGTCCGACATGCTACTACCAAAACTTCTTGCTTTTTTAATGTTTGGAAGTAGCAACTTATGAAGGAGTTTCCTTTTCCTTTTTCTGCTACTCAGCACAACCTACATTACTAACGAGGACTAACTTATTCCTTTTTCCTGTCACCAAGATAAACTTTCAAGGTTGGGATCAACTTATCATAACCATCTACCATGCAGATGTACGAACAGTCCCATGAACAAGGACATTGACAATTGAGAGCCTCAAATGTCAAATTGATTAGTAAGCAGAATGGACTCACCAATTTTAATGCTATATCAATCAAAAATCAACCAAATGAACTATCCATCCTCACCCCCATTAAAAATAAGAGGTATCAGTCAAAAGAATCAACAAAGGAATAATTTTTGCTAATAGGCTGAGCATAATGTGGTGCCCCCAATTGATAATTTTTTGAACTACTACGTCCATACAGAGCAAAGATTCCAAAATGACACTATTACAAGCAAATCCTCGGGATACTCAATAAATAATGAAGAATATATATGCCGATGTACACTTTCAACTGAAACTCACCTGAAGATCAGGAATAGCACGGTCTGCTTGAAACTGATAAAATGAATTTCGAAGCAAATTCTCGGGGTCACCATCCTCACAACGCATTTGATTTAAAAGGGTATTGTAGCTTAAATGAAATGCACTGAAACACAAATGAAGCTTGTGTCAATATAGATATCACATCAAGTGCCAAAGAGAGAGAAGCTTCTGATGCCAGGCTTAAAAAAGCACTTACGGAAACGAATCCTATCAGTTAAAAGTCGCATTATCAGATTGAAAATATCACAGTCACACTTCTCTCAATGGGAATGAGGGAGAATATGTAATCAACAGAATGTGCAATCAATTTTGGAAACATCTACCAGTCATTGGCCACACAACAGAAAATGTTGAAGCATGAGGGACTTTTTTGAAACTAGTTATACAAACTGTTACATCTACGTTAGCAAGAGTTCCAACACCAAAACTTACAGTAGAATTGATATACCTGTTCAAACTGTCAGCACTTCCTTTAAGCATCATCTTTGCAGTGGAAGGTTCCAACTTTTCATCTACCATAAGAATGCAGATCCCACGTTTGTCAATACCTCGACGACCAGCTCGGCCACTCATTTGAATATATTCTCCACTGGAAATCCATCTAAACTTATCTCCATCAAACTTTCGCACATTTGTGAACACGACTGTCCTTGCGGGCATATTCAAACCAATGCTAAAGGTCTCCGTAGCAAATAAACACTACAGAAAGTAACAAAGAAATTAGATATTGAGTAGCTCAGCCACCATAGAGCTTTTTAAAATGAATATCGGGTGTGAGTAGATAACAAATAAATAGGAAATGAAAAGCCATCCAAGGAGCAGAAAACCCGCTGCACACACAGCACAAAGTACTTTAAGTGCTAAAACCATCATCCACATCCTTTTCCACAATCACATTCTAACTTTCCATCATAAATGTAAGCGGAAGACCTCAGCTTACGAGATATGTAGTCAGTAAAATTTAATGGGAGGCTACAGATCAGAGAGCCAAATCAGGTAACTAACAATGACGTAAATTGCAACATTGCCACTGTATTTGTGAAGCAATGCCAACTTCATTAAACATACTAGAATTGGTGCTGAAAAAAATATGATTGATCACGTCAGGAGTTCATCTATTGCAGGTCCAGTAATGTAATTAAAACAGCAAAGTTGGGTGAAAATAGAGAGCTACAGCCACTCTTAAAATATACACCGTAAGGAAAACGGCCCCTGGAAGAATGAGTAATCGATGATATTCACTACCAACCTTGATAAGCCCTTCCTGAAATAAGATCTCAATAACTTCTTTCAAAATCGGGAGCAAGCCAGAATGATGCACGCCAATCCCACGTTTCAAGAGGGGTAACATATTTGTAACCTGCCATAACAAAAATAAATAACTATTAGAGTGACATTCCTTTACACTGGCAAATGGAATTCAGGAGTCAAAACTGTATCCACTGCCTCTTATTAGTTTCACAGTATAAGTGGGGAAACAGGAATACATTCTTAAGGGCAAAGAGAGTTTTCCGCAAGGTGGTCAAAGGGACAAATTTCTTCGATAAAACTTACATCTAGATCACCACCAAGAAATAATGATGATATTAAAATAAAACAAGTCTACAAATACAAAATCTTATTACTGGGAGTCATGGTGAGCATACAAGATATCTTCCAGATATCACTAGACTATCTACCTGCAGTAGTAAAGAGAAATCAGAAAATATGACAATGACGAAAAAATTAAAAGATAAAGTGCCCAACAAGAAAGAAAACTCTAGTGACTACTGCACACTAAATAGTAGTGTCTTCAACCTAATAAAGAGAGCTAGCAGATCTCCCAAGTTGAATAAGACTTATCAATTAGCACATGGATGATAACAGGCGAATGCTCAAGCTCAAGCATTTGAGCACGAACTTTTCTCCTTTTATCTAATTCTTTTTTCTTCTCGGTGGACGTCAGGAAGTGTTTGGGCCAAGCTCAACAATTCTTATTAAAATATCTGCAAAAACACTTGCCTGGGGAAGCTTTTTATCATCGTCAGAAAGCATGTCCATAGCACTCCAAAAGATGGTTTCTATGTTCACTTTCTCATCTTCCTCATTGAGATCCATTTTCGCCATCTAAAAAAGAAGGCAAGAGCCATCATGTCCACATAGAAGAAATGAATTGTTCACATCACAGTGCAGGGAATTGCAGTTCAAGACAAAGAAAATTGTGGATAAACCAAAACAACAGATCCAAACCAATTTGATTCCTACATGATCTAATGGTGCCAAATTCATAACCATAGTAATTCAAGGAAAAGTTTTACTGCTCACTTCATATAAACACCTCCATTATAACATGTTCCGCTGAAAAACTTACAATTTGTTATCCAAAAAAATCATGAAAATGTTCTTCAAATGTTGATTGCAACTACGACAACAACAACAAAATAGCCTTTTTCCCACAAAAAGAAGTCAGTCACATGGATCCTCCTACGCTATTGAGTTCTGTCATTTATAACTAGCCCAAATATTTACCTGCATGGCAAGAAATTCACACTCTCTTTTGCTAAAGCTGAAACATATTACTGGATCATATTGACGCTGAATGATCATTTTCACCATCTTAAATATGTCACTTTCTTCACCAACTCGACCAGTCATCAAACTCTTCTGCCATTTCCCATTCTCTCTTTTCTTATCACTCTCACCAGCCGGAACCAAGGCATTTAAAGCCTTCTGAAAGCTATCTTCACGAAATTTTCCATTCTCATCCACCACCAAGTACAGACCATCACCTCCTGAAGGAAAAATGTAATGTTGAAGGGGTGTTGGCCGGTAATCAGTGTAAACAATATGGCATGGTTGCTGGTGTACCTGCAATTATATACAACTTCCTTGATATGGGCCCACATGCTTATGAAATATAGGAACTGGAAAGAAGAATAAAAAATAATAATTTGAAAATTCTAGACCACATGTTCTCAGCTTTAATGCTTATACAACAAATTAATTGGTTTTTTGCATCTCCCATGCTTATCAATCCTGCCCCCTCCCAAATGAAAATATTCACCCAGGTCCCATTAACATAAAATATTTAAAGGTTAATAAAAGTAATAATTTAAAGGAGATGATATCATTAGGATATCCAGGACAACCTTCGCAACCCAGTCTGCAAATTCTTTGGCATTGGGAACTGTTGCTGAAAGGAATACAAAGCGAGAATTCTTTGGCGCCATAACTATGCTCTCTTCCCATACCACACCTCGCTCCCTATCACGCATGTAATGTACCTCGTCAAATATTATCCAAGCCACCTCCCTCATTATTTCTGATCCTTTGTATTGCATACTCCGCCAAATTTCAGTGGTCATTACCTAAATCAAGAGTATTTTCAAAATCCATAACACTTCAGTAGCAAAATGAACACATTCACTTTAACCCAAAGCATACCAAGCAAGAAGCATTAGGGTCAATGGTTACATCCCCAGTCATCAGGCCAACATCCGAGAACTCTTCTTTGAACTCCCTGTACTTCTGATTGCTCAGTGCCTTAATGGGAGATGTATATATGACACGTTGCTTATTCCGCAAGGACATGGCGATAGCATATAGAGCAACAACTGTTTTACCAGCTGACGTATGGGCTGACACCTGCAAGCACGCAGAATCATATCATAAACTTGCCTAACAGAGAGAAAATGCTAAAACTAGAAATACTAATGATACAAAAAGAAACCTGATTGCTAATACTGTTTCGAACCACAATGTATCAGTTATCCAAATAAAGTACCCAGCAAATCTCATACAAGGCTTCGAAAGTAAAACTTACACGATTATTTAAAGCTCAAAGATGAATTCATCGAGACGTCATCCAATCAATCAATCATACTAATACGAAGATTTCTAGTAAACCTAATCTGCATGCTTCTCCAAGGGAAAAAAAAAAGAATAAAACTAAAAACAGCATGAACTATGCATTCCAAAGGAATGAACAAGCAGGAAGCGAGTCAATAAATTGCACCAATCTCTTTAAAATTCTGAACCAAAAACTTCAACAGGTAAACTACCATAACGGACTCGCCATTGTCGAGGCACTTGATAGCTTCGGACTGGAAGGGGTCGAGCGAAAAAGGGAACTCCTTCGCTGGCTTCGAATGATCCTGAGACGAGTGCGGTTCCGGAACGTAACACTCCGGATACGACACGTCGTGCACGCAAGCCACGGCCCCGTCGGCGCTATCTCGGAGCTGCTTCGGGGGAGGCAGGGCTTCGTCACCCGAGTCTCCAATCGATTTTCTCTTCAACGACCCCATTCGCACTTTCGAGTCTCACTGACTCAAAACTTGAAACCCTCCACAAAGAAAGCAGCGGATGGATTGGCAGACTGATGGGGAATTCGCAGACGCTACCGCAACTTCCAAAAGAGAGAGGAAGTGGAAGGACGAGTGCGCTGCCTGAGGCTGCTTCTCTCTTTGCTTTCAGAGACGCCACAAAAAAAGCGAACTTGGACGTTTCCCGAGAAGCACAGGGACACGGTGGTCTCTCACAACCCCACGACGGCAGCAGTAGAGGCTCGGCGGCGGTGCAGGCTCGGCGGCGGCGGCAACGCAAGAAAGGGAGAGAGAGTAGAGGAGCATAAGCACGCTGCTTAAAACGCACCGTCTTCAACACTTCATTTTATAAAATAAAGTTTTAAAAAAAGCCTCTTCGTATTTGTAATCCTCCGTTTTTTTTAAATCCTAATTTCACTTTAGCCCCCGAAATTCTCAGAATTATACATTGACCCATGAATTTCATAGTATTCATTCATTTTACCACTCAATTCGCCGGAAATCTTTAAACCCTCCGCACTAAATTCTTATGCTTATTGCTTAGCTCCCTCGAACGCACAAATAGTTCCTGTCATTAACATCCTGGATCCTTGCAGCCAAAGCATGCAATGCACGTTTATACACGTATAACAAACCTTATTGTGTGCGGGTTAATTCCGTTAATCCATTTATAACATGCTTAAACACATCTAGTTCGTACACATTAAAATGTCATTCTATTTAGATATATTTAGATTTGTACATTTATTTTAAAATAGGAGAATTAATATCTCAAATGTGTCTTTTACTGTATGACCCATTAGATGGTGTGGTCATCTTTGAATTTCAAGGCCATCGCGCGATTAGTAAAAGCGTAGTGTTTGGGTGGCTTTTTGACACTCAAAGAAGTTCCAAAATGGTTCCATGTCACGAGTATGGATATTTTTATATAGGGTTAATATCGTGAAAAATTTCAAATTGATATACTTGCGATAAATTTACCTCAAACGAACTGTTTGACTACCAAAAATCCCAAATTGATATATTTGTGACAAGTTTATTTCAGTCCGTTAAATTTTACTATCAAATTGCTGAGTTGGATGACACGTAACAGTTGATAGGTACACCAGTTTACGTTTTTTATCTTTTATTTATCACATGAATATCGATTTTGAGTTTTTTTGTAGTATTAACCTAATGTAACAGAAATTAATAATGGGTAAATTTTTCATAGATTTTTATGGTCAATAAAATTTATCATAGATATATCAATTTAATGGTTTTTTATGATAAAAAAATAAATTTTAAAATAAATTTGTTACGGCTATAACAATTTGAGGTTTTTCATTATATTACCTTTCTATATATCTTTACTTACCCCCCCCCCAAAAAAAAAAAAACCTTTCTATATATCTTTTTATGTTGTGCCAGCTTTCTATTTGTTTAAGGGCATTTTTCTTCAAGGAGTTCCATTCCATGTGTAGTTACTTTTGAAATCGAAACTAAGATGGTGTTTTTTATAAGAGATTGACAGGGGTACTATGTAATTAGTTCTCCTATTGCTGATTTATTTTTTCTTGGTATGTCTTAATCCAAGTAAACTCCGCCTATGTAGTCTACATAACCTGTCCCAAACCAGGTAAAGGAAGAGGGTTACGTCAGGCGTAACGATCTAGTTATAAAAAAAGAGCTACCTCTATGAGATGAACCCTATTGATATTTTGTTGGAGCGTACTCTTCTTAGAGACGCATTGCATCGGCGCCCGGGTGTAGCGAAAAATGAGCAAGGTTCTTTGTACCAAGATAGGTGGGTGTAAGGGGTAAGGAAGCTAGCCTTGGGCTATCATTCCCAAAGTGATGCGCCACATCGATGCCCGGATGTGGTGGTAAATGAGCAAGGGTCCTCACACTTCCGTGGGCGAGTGTGGGGGGCAAGAAAAGCCCAGGGGGTAGGGATTAGATTGAGGAGTTAGAATGTAAAAACCTTAACGGGTAAATTGAGGAAATTGGCCCATACTTTTGCTCGAAGAAAAGTGAATATTGCTTGCCTGCAAGAGACTAAATGGAAAGGAGAGAAGGTTAAGGGAGTGGATGGCACCGGATTCAAGCTATGGTATACAGGCACAACAAAGAATATAAATGGAGTTGGGATTCTGATCAATAAAAATTTCAAGGATAGAGTGGTTGATGTTAAAAGAATAGGAAATAGGATTATTTTAGTTAAACTAGTAGTGGTGGATTTGATTTTGAATATCCTTAGTGTGTATGCCCCCCAAGTTGGACTGCAAGTGTCCGAGAAGAGTAGATTTTGGAAAGATCTAGAAGAAATTTTAAGGTGGATACCACACGAGGAGAAAGTATTTATAAGAGGAGATCTAAATAGACATGTCGATCAGAGTAGTGGAGGTTTTGACAGAGTTCATGGAGGTTTTGGATATAGAACTAGAAATGAGGCTGGCGAAGACATCTTAAGTGTGGCATTAGTTTATGATTTGATGTTGGCAAACACTTTTTTTAGGAAAAGAGAATCACATCTGATCACTTTTCGCAGCGGTTAAAATTGTAGCCATATTGATTTCTTTCTTGTTAGGAGAGAGGATAGAGCTTCGTATGTAGATTGTAAGATATACCCTGATGAATGTATAGTTACACAACATAAGTTGGTGGTCTTAGAAGTTCTGTATAACAAAGTACAGAAGATGAAGAGAAGTGCGCAGCATCCCAGAGTAAGATGGTGGAAGTTACATAAGGAGAAAAAAAACAGAATTCAAGGAAAGAATGCTACAGGAAGGACCGTGGCGATTGGAGGGCGAAGTAAATATGATGTGGAAAGAGATGTTTAACTGCATCCAGATAGTCGCAAAAGGGGTGTTAGGGGAAATTAGAGGGAATGGACATCAAACAAAAAAAACCTGGTGTTGAAATGAAGAAGTGCAGGAGTCAATTAAGCAAAAGAAGGAGTGTTTCAGATGCCTACATAAATGTCCTAATAAAGAGAATTTGCAAAAATTTAGATTGGCGATAAAAAGTGCCAAAAAATCTGTACGAGAGTCCAGAAGCAAGGTTTTCATCGATATGTACAACAAACTTGCGAGCAAAGAAGGAGAAAAAGGCATCTATAGACTTGCAAAATCAAGAGACAAGAAAAGTAAAGACTAGACACAGGTTAGATGTATCAAGGATGAAAATCAAACACTATTGATAAGAAATGAAGACGTCAAGGGCAGGTGGATGAGTTATTTTAAAAAACTTTTTAATGGGGAGAGCGAAAGAAGTAATGTGGATTTGGAAGATGATTCTGATGATTTAAATAGAAGGTTTGTGCGTAGAGTTAGAGCACAGGAAGTTAGGGAGATATTAAAAAAGATGAAGACTAGTAAAGCCTTGGGACCCGATGGTATTTCTATTGAAGTGTGGAGATGCTTAGGGGATGTATCAATAAGTTGGTTGACTAGTCTTTTTAACAAGATCCTCCATACTAATAAGATGCCTGATGAATGGAGGAAGAGTACACTTATGCCTATATACAAGAACAAGGGAGATATACAGAATTGTTCTAATTATAGAGGCATAAAGCTTATGAGCCATACAATGAAACTGTGGGAGAGAGTTATTGAGCATCGTTTGAGAATAGAGACCAAAGTTTCTGTCAATCAATTTGGATTTATGCTAGGAAGATCTACCATGGAGGCTATTTTCTTAATACAACAATTGATGGAAAGATATCTAGAAAGAAAGAAGGACCTCCATATGGTGTTTATTGATCTCGAGAAGGCGTATGATAGAATTTCAAGAAAGGTTTTGTGGTGGACTCTTGAGAAGAAAAAAGTAACTTCAAAGTATGTCGAGGCAATCAAGGATATGTATAACGGTGCTACTACATGTGTGAAGGCTTGTAATGGCACATCAAATTATTTTTCAATTATAGTAGGCTTACACCAAGGTTCTACTTTGAGCCCTTACCTTTTTGCCCTAGTTGTGGGTGAGCTAATAAAAGATATTCAAGATGAGGTGCCGTGGTATATGCTATTTGCAGACGATATCGTGCTTATTGACGAGACCAGGGCTGGAGTTAACGCTAAGTTAGAAGTATGGAGAAGCACGTTGGAGTCTAAAAGATTTACGCTAAGTCGAAGTAAGACGGAATACTTGAAGTATGAGTTTGATACGGCAAAAAGATGGAATCAAGAAGTCGTAAATATGCTCTGACATGAGATACCCAAAAAAGATACATTTAGATATATGAGATTAATATTGTAAAAGGAGGGGGGGATTGATGAGAATGTAAGTCATAGAATCAGAGCAGGTTGGATGAAATGACGCAGTGTATCGTGATTTTTGTGTGATTGCAAAATTCTTCTTAGGTTAAAAGGAAAATTTTATAGAACAACAGTCAGACTTGCCATGTTATATGGAGTTGAATGTTGGCCAGCACAAAGAAAACATGAGCATAAAATGAGAGTAGCGAAAATGAGGATGTTAAGGTGGATGTGTGGTCATACAAGGATGGATAAGATAAGGAATGAAGAGATTCGACAAAAAGTTGGAGTAGAACCGGTGGCAGAAAAGATGACAAAGCATAGATTGAGATGGTTTAGGCATATTCTCCGAAGACCCTTAGATGCATCGGTACGAACAGAAGTTTGCTATCGAGAGCATAACACGAAGAAAGTAAGAGGTCGGCCGAAACTTACTTGGGGGAAATCAGTAAAACAAGATTTGATGAAGTGGGAAATAGATTGGCGTACGATTTGTCTTAGGACGGAGTGGAGGGAGTCTATTAGTATTGTGGAGGGATAGTGTATATATATATATATATATATATATATATATACTTATTTATTTTTACACATTCATCTCTTTTCCCTCATTTGATTCTGTTTTTATTTTTATGATTTTTTGGGGTTCTTTGACCGCCAACCCCAACTAGTTTGAGATAAAAGTGTTGTTGATGTCGATGTCTTAATCTAAGTAATAGAATATGATAGAATGGAAAATCACCTTATTTAGTAGTTACTTCCGCACCGTAAGTGTAGATGATTTCCATCAAGCCTCAACTTCACTATTCTCTCTCTCTCTCTCTCTCTCTCTCTCTCTCTCTCTCTCTCTCTCTCTCTCTCTCTCTCTGCTTCATCACAGTTTTTTCCTCCATGTGCTAAGAGAAGTGATTTTGGTCTCCATCCACGTTTCAGACCTCTGGCGAAGGAAAAACGGCAACATAACATCGAGAAATTGCAATCATTCCGATCATTCGACTCTATTGAAATGGTTATAGTACGATCCCACACGGATCTTAGCGATCTAATCATGTGGAACCAACATGACTCGATAGTTAATAATCGATGATCGGTTCATTCCATCGTTCCGTCACAATACTGTCTCGCAATAGACACTCATGCACATAGAATGCAAATATTTCATCTGAATATACTGACGGGGCAAATGAAAATTAGTCATAAACTCTGGAGCTTTGTACATTTTTTTCATGCCAGCAGCCTGAAAACAGAGAACAATCATGGCCTTATAAAGGAATTTCACACTGGACTCCCAAATATAGTCCCACCGCTATTCTCTTGATAAGCTCTCATTAGCAGTTTTTGCTCTGGATGCCATGAAGAGAATCTCTAACTCAGCTTCTTTACATAGTCTAGTAGGCGACCAAGAAGACTGGAACACTTGCACCAAAAGTTATAGACTATACAAGGCTCGCTCCAACTCTTTTAACTGTTGTACTTTCATGGGGATTTTCAGCAAAAAGGTCAGGCAGGCCGGACACTGTTCCCAAGCATCTGTACTTCCGTTGGGACTACGTGAGCGTTTCCCATGGCTTGATTGACTTCTGTCCCCTGATCTCCTTCATGAACAAGTCTCCCTACAAAATTTCCCGAGATTATTCACAATGCAAAATTGTTGTTGACAGTTCTGCTTTCTAGGGAGGGTGCCTCTTCTCAGAAGATAATTTCAGAGAAAATCCTTAATCAGTTTAACGGATGTCATGGTAATCAAAATCGGTATCACAAGCTTCAGCCACTCCAGCTCATCTACTTTGCCTACCTACCACTCTGAAACCTCTCAGAATCCCAGTCTGAATCCTCGAGTCTGTATTTTTCTGGATCCCAACGTTCCAGGTTATCGTAGGACATTGAATCATTATCGCTGGATCTAGATCTCTTTTTGCTTTTCGAGCTGCTATGCTTGCTGTAACCATCATGTTCATTCCTGCGAGAATGGTGTGACGGGAAATCAGTGCCGTGGCTTCTTTCTGATCTGTCCTCATGCTTTATTGTCTTGTGCCTTTCAGTATGTCTTTTAGAACGGGCACGATGTGTTTCCTCATCCTCATCCATGTCTGATTTACTCCCGTCAGACTCAATACAATACCTTGCCCTCTTGACATTCCCGTTTTCATCTGGAGAAAGTGAATCGTACCGATGTCTTGGGCGTTTCCTCGCGCCGCCATGCCACCTTTCCTCGTCTATGTCAACTCCTACTCGATGACCATCCTCATCTCGAGCAGTTCTTCTATGGCTGCGATGACGGTTCTTGAGGTTGATCTTGTCTTTCTCGTTATTAAACTTCATCTGCTCCTCATCATGCTCCTGATGTGTTGCACTTCGAATGCCGTTTTTCTGATTATGGCTCTCTTCGGATCTTCCAGAACTCAAGTAATCCTTCTCCCTAGATCTAGATCTCCTTGTGCGGCCCCTACCAGCGATAAGGAACATCAGATGGGAGGTGCAACTTTATAGACTATAGATGCCATAAAGTCAAACAAATGAAATCCAGTTCATCACAAGATGAAGGTAAGAAATCACAGCCAGATTGACTACTAAAACGAAGCTAGGCAATAGCACAAAGAACAATATGGGTCCATTTATTTCGATCATAATAACAGTTGAGGTCACATCTGTTCTGAAGCTCTTCCCCAAGATCTTCGTGTATCATTATCTGTTTTATCCTTGATGTATATTCATATGAAGCTTAGGCAGGTTTACAAGAAGCACGTACAATCAATCTAATTTCTTAAGCGGCTGTGAGTTTAACACACAAAAACCCCCCCCCCCCCCCCCCCAAACAAAAAAAAAAAAAAACAAAACAAAACAAAAAAGCACTAATATGTCAACGGATACCTCAACTAGACAACATGGAATTGGTTGGGAAAAAAAAATACACGTGTCCCAGACTCCTAACAATAGTGGAAAAGGAGCGACAAATGCCATTATGTTGGATTTCAGTTACTCAAATAATTTTTTTTCACTAAACAGCTGATTTAATACAACTCTGTAATCAAAATCGCATAAGGTCACAGAAGTGTTGAGATTGCACTTGTTTGCCTAAACTACCGAATTCATGTTGTCCTCATGCACTTACTCGCATCTCAATTTCTCAAATCCTAAAGGTTTAACGACCTATAATGTGAATAACATGTAGGATTGCAAAACCATGGAAATCTCAGCTAACGTACTTGTGTGCTAGCTTTTGTATAAAAGTTTCGTCGCTCATGCAAAAGAACTAAGGACTCCTAAGGACCCACGATTTGTGAGAGAAATATGTGAACCCCACAAAAGAACTAAGGACTCCTACTTTCCTCCATCCATTATTCAACTTATGAGGAATTTAGTGCAGGAACCAATAAACAGATTACATGATGCGGAGATGTGCACGCAAACATGTTATTACAGGAATTGTACTCGTAGCAAGTCACACCTCTGGAGATTTTAGTATAATTGTGACTTTAAATATGGTTAAAAAGTGGCTTATGAGAGAGAAATTTGACGCATTTGAGAGACTACAGTCTAATTTGGTTGATTTCCATGTGTACCGCACATACAACCAAGAGGAAACAAACCTCTTTGAATCAAAGCTGATGTTCTTGCTAGAGTTTCTCCGTCGATCCACATTTACTGGTACTTTCTCCTCCTCTCGATAGTTTTCCAGAGAATAACCAAATAAAGCAGCCATCTTACTGATCCAGTACTTAGGAGGCGATTTATCCCAGTCAGCCCACTCATAGTCGCCACCCGGATTACGGAAACAGTGAATGAAATTGCAAGCAGTGCCATGGGAACATGTCTGTCAAGCATCAAAGATAGGAACCTAATTAACAATTGGTAATTAATAATAATCATTGACAACCCAGAGAAAATACAATAGACGGAATAACATAACAGCAACAAAATCACAAGAATTGCCATACCTTGAACCTTGACTTCATGTACTCCCCACAGATGGCGACTTTCCACCTTGTAACATTGATAAATTCACATTTTATCTGTTCAAAAAAGAACATCCAACTCAATTAACCCCTGCTCAATAAAAAGATGAAATGTTCAAGAGGATAGTTATGGGAACATGACAGCACGTAGAGACTACAAAAGTTACTATTCACACCTATCATAGAGACTACTAGAGTTTTCACCCAAAATAGTCACAAACCAGAAACCTTGCTAAATGTTAATATCAAATTAATTGCGGATTCGAAGGAATTTACAGAACTGGATGCTTTTCCCCTTCTCTTCTTGCTTAATTACTACACTAGACGCATCCAACTAGGGACTGAAATACCTGTTTGCCAGCAAAGAATCGGCGGTTAATAGAATTGTAAGCCAGCACAGCTGAATCCATGGACTTGTAATGTACATAAACATTTCCCCTCAAATGGAATGAACCATTTTTACAAACCTGAGATAAGAATTAGATTTGTGAATCTAGATTGCATAGAAGCATACGCGACACTAAGATCCAGGCTTCCACAAGATGAATCTATAATTCAAAAAGCTTGAAACAGAAATGCAGAAAAACCCAATTAAAAGGCAGAGAGAATACTTAAAAAGGATTAATTACCCTCAAAGTTCGTTACCACCTTCATAAAAAGCCAATATCAAAACCAGCAAATTGGAAAAATAACAGCTGTGAACAGATTATATTACCTTAAAATTCACAATTTCTCCAAACTTCAAGAACTCTGTATGAACATCCTCATAAAACTCCTCAAATGAGCGTTCCACCTCTTCGTCTGTGTACTGAAAAGAGTAAAAACAGGTAATCATAAATTGGCTAGATCATCCTAAGAGTATGTTAATGATAGTAGTAGTAGTTGTAAGCCTTGAGATCAACTGAAGGAAGAGTGGTTTGCCTATAACTGACAAATAGTAAAACCTTTAGGTACTCTGCTTTTGCACTTATGAGCAAAATTACACGTCCTCAGTTTCTGATTCTGTAATACTTCAAGATTTTGCTGGATCAGCAAGAGGTAGGATAAGGAAAACGTGGTCCTTAAGAGCTGTATTCCCATCTATCCTATATTTCTCGGACTCAATGTTTGGTGGCCAATGATTAAATATTCTATGGGAATTAATAGGGTAGCGAGAATAATCACTTCACACAAAGCGTAGTAACTAGGGACCCCTAATTGCTTGGCATCTGGAAAACTCATGCTAGGGTCTCGGCAACAAGAATAATCACTTCAAACAAACCTGGTAGCTTCAGATCCAAAGATTCATGTCTGAAAAACTCATGCCAGTATAGGTCGTTCTATTACAGAAGAAGAGAACCTAGGGTGGATAATCATCAAAAGACGCAGAAAGAGAAGTGACAAGGATAGTTTCTGGTCATGGGAAGCTCAAATATTACTTCCTTTTCAATCTATTGGAAGACTACCATCATGAAAACACGGGGGAAAACTCTAGGCCTTTATAAGATGCCTGAAATTATTAAAGCTGTCCAAATTTCATGCTAACAACTCCGCAATAGCTAGATTAAATTGTGCGGTTAATAGCTAACACCTTGCTCTCAAATTCTATAGTCAGAATCATCCCATAGTATTTCAAGAGATATGAAGGACGGCTTTAGGCATATAGGGATAAGAATGAAAACAGCAAGAGGCAGCTAAGTTGTTCGTTCACCAGAAGTAGAAGGAAGATCAAGGATAAATGACATATCTCTCAATTTCACAAGCTTTTTCAATATCAGATGTATCCTTTTCAGGCATTACTCTCAGGGATCAGTAAATGCATGAGCATTTACACAATGGGAGAAAGCCAATCCCTAGAGTGATGAAGAAGCATTCAGACATTCTATATGACTTCTACAGAGGCTTTTCACAATGTGACTTTTAGACAGCTGAACTGGTATTTATCACCTTCAAAAATTATAAAGAGAAAACATCATTCAAGCATCTAACACGAACTGCGTGAAGAACTAGAAAAAGCCATTGCCAGCATGATGTTTGAAAACTAAGAAACAATCAGCCAAGCTGGAATAAAAGATAAACCCAACAACTACAAAGAGCAAGAAAAAGTAGGACAACCTAGTCACCATAATTAGTCTTGATTCATTATTTGGATTCCATATTTTTCTCAAAAGACCAAGATAACCAATCAACAAACCCAGTTCTTTCTTCCAAAACACCTATCTCAAAGAACAGAACGAGTCAGCTGCAAACCATGTATTAGAAGGTATAGCTGTCAGCAAGCTGACACCTTAGCAGCAACAGCTCTTTTCAGAAGAACAATTCCAGCATCCCATGGCATCCGCAAAAAAACTACTGAAGCGTTAAGGAGCAAAGAAATAGAAAACTTTCAAAAACTAGATCTCCCTGTACACAGACTATGCGAAAATAATTGCCAATCAATAAATTCAGTTTGAAAAACAGCGCAAGGCAACGGTATTTACCAATTGAAACAAATGTTCCAACTATCAAAATTATTCATTGCAACCAACCAGTTCACTAATTGCCAAAGATGAGTCAGACAGCATTGAGGCTGCAAGATCAATCCTCTAATTGATATGCATATAGATTACTCTAGGTTGATAATGATTACTGGCGGAGCAATGCTAAGAATAATAATTTTACAGACACCCAGAAAAAGAGAGAATCATTATAACAGATATTGCGATAAAAAATATATCTGACAACGATAAAAAATAATGCATGGAAGTCCAGGTACAATGACACAGTGATATTAAATTCAACAAGCAAGAACATGTCATTAAAGAGACTGAAATAAAACAAGAGATAGGAGAGAGTATTATCTAGGCAAGTGCAGATAGAGGGTCTTTCAATTTGCTAACTATAAGAATTCTCAGGATACATGAACCGGACGAAGGCATCATTAACCGACCTCAAGCCCCTCATCTTGCTCCCATGCAAGGCCGGGACCATTATACATGTTCTTAATTAGCAGTGTGCATGATTTATCAGGATAGAAGTGGACTCTACTGCATCGCTGACCAAACCGGCAGGCTCCCGTCTTCAGATGGAAAGGACAATGAGCTTTATCCTGCCATGAGTCAAAAACAGAACATGAAAAAATGTCAACAAATCAGCCCAGAAAGACATAACTTGACATATGACCGTCATAATAAGCTACCTGCTCGGTCCCAAAATTAGGCACTTGGAGAGCAACATTTTCTAACACCTCTTGAGCTGACATAGTGGATGCATTCTTGTAGTCCAAATATGCTTCAGACTGTGGAGGGAGAGGATTTGAGGTCGGCCTATCAGCATCCTGGCAGCGGAAATACAGACCCCTCAAATCCAAAATTCAAGCCAAAAGTAACACAAGGAAAAAGAAAGGCTAGGAAGTAACACACGAACAGGTTATAGCTTCTGAGTTACCTCTTTCAACCTTTGCAGGTCCGAGCCCTTCTTCGGAACCCTGACGGTTTTCTTCTTTACAATTATTTCATTCCCTTGCCAGATGATCTCTGCAGGCCCTTCTTCTTCCACATATTCCCAATCGTCACCATCATCCCTTTTATGCTCCTCGAGCTCAACCTGCCAATCCACCATTTACAGAAGGATGCCAATATTATCTTCTCTACTTAATTCTACTGAAAACCCAACAAAAAACCACAGTACAGCTCCTACAATTGCTCCGCGAAGTTACTATAACCCAACATTGGCACACAATAAAAAAGAGTAGGAAAAAAGCAAAGCGAGAACATCAAACAGCTTAAAGATAGTTCCACATTATAATGAAGCTCAGAGCATCAAACGGCCGAAGGTAACACGGATTCACACGACACCTCAGGAAATGATCACCAAAAATCGCGAACTTAGCAAGCGCGCACGAACGAAAAACCCCCAAGAAAAAAAAAACATGAAAATCGAACGAACCTGCTGTCCCCGCGACTCCTCCAGAGCCCTCGCTCGCTCCTCTTCCTCTTCCTCCTCCTCCTCCTCCTTCCTCTTCCTCTCCATCGCCTCGATCCAGGCCCTCTCCCTCTCCTCGAACTCCTTCCTCTCCCTCTCTCGCCTCTCCCCCTCTTCCTTCTCCATCAGCTCGACCCTCCTCCGCTCCTCTGGATCGTTCATCCTCGCCTCCTCCTCCTCCCGCTCCTTCGCCGCGGCCTCCTTCCTCAGTTGCTTCCTCTTCATCTTCTTCGCCGCCTTCCTCTTCTCCTTCCTGCTCATGGGCCCCGACCCTTCCATGGCCGGCTGTCTCAACTCGTCGCAAGTCGCCGTCGTAGTCCCTCCTCCTCCTCCGCCATCGTATCTGTCTTCTTCGGAAATCTGCTCCGCCATGTGAATTCCGTCTATTTTTTTTTTTTCTATTGCCGAGCAAAACGCTACGCTGGAAAACGACTTCGACGTTCGGATTTTCTCGACAGTCAAGGGACAAAACGTAGGTATGAGTTTTTTTTTCCCCATGAAAATTCAGGAATATATGACGAATTATGTAAAATGAATAAACATCCAAATTATATAAATAATATTTTTTCGGGCAAAATATAAAAAATATTTTTGAAAAAACATATGAATTCGAAATTTAACAATATGTGAAGAAAAACTGAAATTAAATTTAAAATTTATATTTTTTTTTGTGTATAAACGAGAGAAAAGAAATTGTATTGTAGCGATCGCTAGTAGCTGCTAAACAAAATAGATAAAGAGGGCAACTTTGGGAAACTAATTTTTTTTTTACAATGTGAGACCAATTTGTGGATTATTTATGAATTTTAAAAAATAAATTATTAATTTTCTTTTATTTATCTTAATATAATTGTTCTCTCCCTTTTCTTTTAGAGTTTTTGATACTATCGCCAAATGGCCAAAATCGATATTACCCCTCAGTCCTTTATATAATTAGAGTAGATTATACGTGAAAATTGAAAAGTCGTGTTAAATTTGAGAATGGATGTGAAAATTCGAAAGATTACTTCATACCCAAATATAGATAGATAAAATAAAAGACAAATAATCATTAGAACATGAGATATTAAGAAATTGTGCTTTCTGAGTGATTTATGGACATGAAAAAAATCAACGGTCGCGATTGATTTGGTGCGGGATCCAGAAATGGTACGGAGAGTTGCCACGTGGCATGCCGCTGTTCTTTTGCTTGGCTTTCAGTTGTAGCTGGAGACTGGCTGACAGAGAGAGAAAGGAAGGAAGAAAGTCGTGACCGGCGATGGTGGAGAGGATGGCCGTGGCAGCGACTGCGAGCCTCTGCAACCGCAACCCCTCTCCGTTCCTCGGCCGCTTCCCTCCTCCTCCTTCTCCTCCTCTCGCCGTCAGTCTCTCTCTCTCTCTCTCTAAGGAGGCGATTCTTGTGTCTCGTGCTTCGGCTTTGCTAAATTCTGAGCTGATGCGTCTTCCATGTAGTTTGCTTCTTGCGGTTTTTATGACTGAATGGGAATGTTTTTCTCGAGCATTCTCGTGTTTCGCGCGCCTGCTTCTACAATTTTACAACGATTTCTCATTTCTCGTTCTTCTTCATCTGCTTTGCACTTTGATTCCTTTCCTTTGTTCTGCTTTCGTCGAAGTAGGTTTCTGGGCGGTTGCTTCTTGCGTTTTGATTCGAGGAGTGTCGGTTGGTAATTGGAAAATAGGCATGCTTTCCTTTTTCGTGTAGGGAAAGACCCAATCCGGACTGTGTGGTGGAAGGTCATCCCGAGCCTCCGAAGTTCGTGCACTGTTCTGGAGATCGAACGAGTCTTTGGAGCCTCGGGAAACTGTTGATCTTTCCCTCGGTGACTATACTTTGACAACTTCGGGCGCTGAGGTGTGTTGTCATATTGGCACATTTTTTCGGTTTCCGAGTTTATGTAATACCCTTCTGGTGATTATGTCGTGCAGGATGTCTCGACAAAGTCAAGACCTAAGCAGATATCGCTCTCGGTTGTTTCTTCCATAAGTGAGGTTTCATCAAGTGATTGGGATGCGTGTGCTCTTGATGCTACTGGACCCGAGAAATATAACCCATTTCTTTCGCATGGGTTTCTTTCGAGTTTGGAGGAGTCTAACTCTGCAGTGAAGGTGTGATTTTGCCTAATATTCTAAGGGGTTGAAAATTTATTTTTCATCAACATCAGTCTTCTTTTTGTAATTTCTTCCCAGTTTTTTTTTTCTTGAGAAAAGGATTGGACAATTGGTATTTCCTTCTATGGCAAAGAATCGTAATTAAGACTTCATTGATCATGGAGTCCTCGGAATAACTAGCGTTCATTCTTTCTTGAGTAAGCTCACTGATAATTGGTTGCACACTATTACTGGGCTGTCCCTGATGGTTTTGGGTCCAACAGTTTAACGGCCCAATTGGTTTCTGTCTTGAGAGAGATGACTCTCCTTTGGAGGCTCTGGTAGTCAGTAAAATATACGTTCCGTTTACTTGTATAAGCTGTGAAGTATCAAACAAAGAGGGACTATTAGGTTTTGTAGGATTTGGTTTCTCTTCCTATTTTTATTTGACTGAGTTCTTTCAGTGTTATTATGCTACTAAACTGACTTGTTTCTCCCGAATGCTCTTTTGATCTACTAAATTGCTTTCAGAAAACTGGATGGATGCCGCGGCATATTGTTGCTAAGGATGAATCTGGGACTGTTATAGGTGTTGTTCCACTTTATCTTAAAAGGTTTTCCCTCTTCTCTGTTCTCAGGATTACATTTATTTTCTCGCCAACTTCAAATAGATCGGTTGTTCTATGCTCCTCATGAATAGGTATAAATTGAGCAACTTTCAAAGTCTTTGAGGAGCTTTATGGGTGTGGTTCACTCTCTTTTTTCATGTTGATTTGCAGTCACTCGTACGGTGAATTTGTCTTCGACCATTCTTGGGCGGATGCTTACTACGGTTATGGTTCAAGATACTACCCCAAGTATCAGTGTTGTGTGCCTTTTACCCCCGTAACTGGTCCTCGGATTCTACTTCGTGATTCCTTATATAAGAATCAAGTTTTTGACATTGTAGTAGACGCCTTAAAGAATCTGGTTGCTAAGGTACGTGATGTCAGATGCATGATTGTCCACAGTGAATATGATGTTGCATCCATGTAATGGCCAAACTTTTATCGTACTTTCCTTTTGTCATTTGGCTTTCTGTGTGCTCCAGCAAGTATTTGAACCTTTTCCCTTAGCTGGAGTTGCACTAGAGTAAAAATGGCCTTAGGGCTCATCTCTATATGTATGGTCCTATAAAAATGAGAAATAACTTAGTCATTTGCCAAACAAGTGGGGAAGTTGTGGCTAGCTCTAGCTTACTTTAAAGGTGGAAATTCCTGAACTATGAATCTGATATTTCGATTTGCGGTAGTTCTGAATTTGCTGTATATCCTTGACAACAGTCCCAGGTTTCGTCAATCCATATCACATTTTCTTCGGAGAATGAATGGCACAACCTCAAGGAAAAGGGTTTTCTACAGAGGATAGGAATGCAGTACCATTGGAGAAATCGAAATTATACTTGGTGAGTGGCAAAATGAGTGTTCAAATTACAGTTAGGCCTGATGTTACTCTTGCTGGATTCATTAACGTTGACTCTTGGTTTTTCCCTCTTCATCTTCGGTAGTAAAACAACCCAGGAGACTCATCTGCATCTGAAGTGTATTGGTACATGCAGAAAAGGTTCTGAAGGGCGATTTTAGGATTTCACAAAACCTTGGGAGCACTATCTGTCCTGTTTAACGCAATGAATGTATTTGTAGACTGTTATGGTCGAGCTCCTTGAGAGCTCCAGCCAAAGCCATGTGAAGTAAAATTCGTATAACATGGTGACAAGCCTCCAGCTATGTGCTTTTTCTCTTAATGGTCCAGATAGTAGGAGTAGGGTAAGAAATACACATCTTTTATCTATATTTATACAAGCAAAATATTAAGCATACGAGTGCTGAAACATTAGACTCAATGCTAATGAAAATTGGTGTCTGTAATATTTCTAGTTTCTCGGTCAAATTAACTCTTTAAGTTATTATTTGACTAAATATTTGAAATTTCATAAGACTTTTCTTGCAGTATCATTATTTTAAAAGTAGCAAATAGCTTAAAATAGTTATTTAGAATTAGGCAAAACTTGCAGTTAGAAAGAAGCATGATCAAATCTCATCATAAGCCTGTAGTAGTTCACTTAAGTACATTCATAGCTATCATACACCTGGCAGTTGGATGGAGTTCTCACTGTTTGATCTAGATAGCATGTCAAGGGGAGTCATTACCCATAAATGCTTCACCAAACTCATCTAGGTCAAATGCAGCTTTTGTTTAAAGTATTACTTGGATGTGATGCTGCTGTAACCTTTCTCCATTTGATATTGTGTGCGAATCAATTTCTCTTAGAAATGTCCTATCAGTTAGCATATGATTGCAATATTACTTTTCTGAGTGAGTCGTGTCTTAAATTACTTGGATTGCCAACTTTTGATCTTTTTACGTTTCTTGTGTTTATCTTACATGCAAAAGGTACATGCTTGAAGTTTCACTGTCTGTGCCACAGTTTTGATGACTTTTTGATGGACATGAAGCAGAACAAAAGGAAAAATATACGTCAGGAGCGCAAGAAGGTTAGTTTCTCCTAATATTATTTTATTTGACAATTTCTTTTATTTTGGGAAGATATCCCCCCTTAGAAATTCTTGTCAATCTTGCTCTTAGTTCTTTTTTCCTTAAATACATGCTTGACAATTGGATGAAATTTTTAGGAAACTGTGTTGCTATGTATGCTTGTCACAGAGAGTACTTATTATGGAACTACATATGTTACTGCAATCCCAGTCTGATGCTTAATGGGAATTGCACTCTCAATTTCAGATATAATGCTGACTGACCTTCTGCATTTGCTGAAATTCGCTCTGCTGAAGTAGAGTGTTATACTGGAACTTAAGCTTCTAGGACAACTGGAAAACTGACTAATTGCTGAAGATGCTTTGAGGCAGTAAAATATGAACAGCTGAGTAACAAGTGGTCATTATTTTCTATGGCATTAGTGATGGGGAAGTATTATATAAACTGATGATTTCTAATGCCCAGCACTGTTACTTTCTACAAATGTTTCATGCAATATATCCTGGTTGTGTATCAAGTATCAACTGTATTTGTACCTATACTATTTAGGAAAAGAAAACACACATGATTTTTGTGTTGTCCCAACTTCTTTTTATGGCTGTTGAAATCAATTTTGTCAATAGCACGGACAGAAAATCAGAATCCTATTAAGATATCAGAATTCATTGCCGGCATACTATAGTATTTTATCAGAAATCAGATTGCATTTTTATCTATTGCATATTATAGTGCCAAACTCCGCCTATGTAGTCTACATAGCCTGTCCCAAGCCAGGTAAAGGAGGAATGTTACGTCAGGCGTAACGAGCCGGTTATATTTAAAGAGCTACCTCTATGAGATGAACCCTATTGATATTTCGTTGGAGCGTACCCTTCTTAGCGACGCGTTTTATCGGCGCCCGGGTGTAGTGAAAAATGAGTAAGGGTCTTTGCACCAAGATAGGTGGGTGCAAGGGATAAGGAAGCTAGCTTTGGGCCATCATTCCCAAAGTGATGCGCCACATTGGTGCCCGGATGTGGTGATAAATGAGCGAGGGTCCTCACACTTCCGTGGGCGAGTGTGGGCGGCAAGAAAAGCTCAGGGGGTGGGGATTAAATTGGGGAGTTGGAATGTAGGAACCTTAACGGGTAAATTGAGGGAATTGACAGATACTTTTACTCGAAGAAAAGTGAATGTTGCTTGCCTGCAAGAGACTAAATGGAAAGGAGAGAAGGCTAAAGAAGTGGATGGCATCGGATTTAAGCTATGGTATACAGGCATAACAAAGTATAAATGGAGTTGGGATTCTGATCGATAAAAATTTCATGGATAGAGTGGTTGATGTTAAAAGAATAGGAGATAAGATTATTTTAGTTAAGCTAGTAGTGGGGGTTTTGATTTTGAATATCCTTAGTGTGTATGCCCCTCAAGTTGGACAGCAAGCGTCCGAGAAGAGCAGATTTTGGGAAGATCTGGAAGAGATTTTAGGGCGGATACCACACGAGGAGAAGGTATTCATAGGAGAAGATCTAAATGGACATGTTGGTCAGAGTAGTGGAGATTTTGACAGAGTTCATGGAGGTTTTGAATATAGAACTAGAAATGAGGCTGGCGAAGACATTTTGAGTGTGGCATTAGCTTATGATTTGATGTTGGCAAACACTTTTTTTAAGAAAAGAGAATCACATCTGATCACTTTTCGCAGCGGTCAAAATTGTAGCCAGATTGATTTCTTTCTTGCTAGGAGAGAGAATAGAGCTTCGTATGTAGATTGTAAGGTATACCCTGGTGAATGTGTAGTTACACAACATAAGTTGGTGGTCTTAGAAGTTCGGTATAACAAAGTATAAAAGATGAAGAGAAGTGCGCAACACCCCAGAGTAAGATGGTGGAAGTTACATAAGGAGAAACAAACAGAATTCAAGGAAAGAATGCTACAGGAAGGACCGTGGCGACTGGAGGGCGAAGTAAATACGATGTGGAAAGAGATGTCTAACTGCATCCAGACAGTGGCAAAAGGGGTGTTAGGGGAAAGTAAAGGGAATGGACATCAAACAAAAGAAACCTGGTGGTGGAAGGAGGCAATTAAGCAGAAGAATGAGAGATACATGAGGCAATTAAGCAGAAGGAGTGTTTCAGATGCCTACATAAATGTCCTAATGAAGAGAATTTGCAAAAGTTTAGATTAAGGAGAAAAAGTGCCAAGAAAGCTTTACGAGAGGCCAGAAGCAAGGTTTTCATCGATATGTACAACAAACTTGGGAGCAAAGAAGGAGAAAAAGGCATCTATAGACTTGCAAAATCAAGAGACAAGAAAAGTAAAGACTTGATACAGGTTATATGTATCGATGATGAAAATCAAACACTCTTGATAAGAGATGAAGATGTTAAGGGCAGGTAGATGAGTTATTTTAACAAGCTTTTTAATGGGGAGAGCGATAGAAGTGAGGTGGATTTGGAAGATGCTTCTGATGATTCAAATAGAAGGTTTGTGCGTAGAGTTAAAGCACGAGAAGTTAGGGAGGCATTAAAAAAGATGAAGACTAGTAAAGCCTTGGGACCCGATGGTATTTCTATTGAAGTGTGGAGATGCTTAGGGGATGTAGCAATAAATTGGTTGACTAGTCTTTTTAACAAGATTCTCCATACTAATAAGATACCCGATGAATGGAGGAAGAGTATACTTGTGCCTATATACAAGAATAAGGGGGATATCCAGAATTGTTCTAATTATAGAGGCATCAAACTTATGAGCCATACAATGAAACTGTGGGAGAGAGTTATTGAGCATCGTTTGAGAATAGAGACCAAGGTTTCTGTCAATCAATTTGAATTTATGCTAGGAAGATCTACCATGGAGGCTATTTTCTTAATACGACAATTGATGGAAAGATATCGAGAAATAAAGAAGGACCTCCATATGGTGTTCATTGATCTCGAGAAGGCGCATGATAGGGTTCCAAGAAAGGTTTTGTGGTGGATTCTTGAGAAGAAAAAAGTACCTTCAAAGTATGTCGAGGCAATCAAGGACATGTATAATGGTGCTGCTACATGTGTGCAGGCTTGTAATGGCACATCAAGTTATTTTCCAATCACAATAGGCTTACACCAAGGTTCTGCTTTGAGCCCTTACCTTTTTGCTCTGATTATGGATGAGCTAACAAAAGATATTCAAGATGAGGTGCCGTGGTGTATGCTATTTGCAAACGATATCGTGCTTATTGATGAGACTAGGGATGGAGTTAATGCTAAGTTAGAAGTATGGAGAAGCACGTTGGAATCTAAAGGATTTATGCTAAGTCGAAGTAAGACGGAATACTTGAAGTGTGAGTTTGATACGGTAGAAAGATGGGATCAAGAAGCCGTAAATATGCTCGGACAGGAGGTACCCAAAAAAGATACATTTAGATATCTGGGATCAATATTGCAAAAGGAGGGAGAGATTGATGAGGATGTAAGCCATAGAATCAGAGCAGGTTGGATGAAATGGCGTAGTGCATCGGGATTTTTGTGTGATCGCAAAATTCCTCTTAAGTTAAAAGCAAAATTTTATAGAACAGCAGTCAGACCTGCCATGTTATATGGAGCTGAATGTTGGCCAGCACAAAGGAAGCATGAGCATAAAATGAGAGTAGCGAAAATGAGGATGTTAAGTTGGATGTGTGGTCATACAAGGATGGATAAGATAATGAATGAAGAGATTTGACGAAAAGTTGGAGTAGAACCGGTTGCGGAAAAGATGAGAGAGCATAGATTGAGATGGTTTGGGTATATTTTCCGAAGACCCTTAGATGCATCGGTACGAACAGAAGTTTGCTATCGAGAGCATAACACGAAGAAAGCAAGAGGTCGGCCGAAACTTACTTGGGGGAAAGCAGTAAAACAAGATTTAATGAAGTAGGAAATAGATTGGCGTACGGTTTGTCTTAGGACGGAGTGGAGGAAGGCTATTAGTATTGTGGAGGGGTAGTATATAGATAGATAGATATATATATATATATATATGCTTATTTATTTTTACACATTTATCTCCTTTCCCTCTCTTGATTCTGCTTTTATTTTTATGATTCTTTGGGGTTCATCAACCGCCGACTCCAACTAGTTTGGGATAAAGGTGTTGTTGATGTTGATGTATGTATACATATTATAGTGCCAATTTTGAGATTGTTTTCTTCTTTTTGGGCACAAAAGCTTTTACTGATTGGATTGAACGGTTTCTGCAGATTTCTGCCCAAAACTTGACAATGAAACGGCTTCGAGGCAATGAAATAAAGGTAATGTGTGCAAGTATCATAGCAAAAGTGTCTCAAGGAAGATTTTAAGCCCGTCCTACCCAAATTATGTGATATTCAATGAGTTTCCATACTGGATATGTAACCAAGCTGGTTCAATTTGATATCAGTGCGAATAGAGACTGGTTGATTAACCAGTTAAGGGAAAGATTGACTATTTTGTGTGTACAGAGAAGTATAAATAACTATACTATGTTGCAACTTGCAGGTACTAGTAGTAGTTTGAATTTAGATGGTTGTAGCAGCTTTCTGTCTACTGTTTTGAGCTTTTAGATGAGTAGTTCTTAGATGTGATTATCCATATGTGACTCCTTTTCTGTTACAGCTTCTCCTGAATTAATACCTTCACTTCATGAAACATAAGACTTGAGCTTCTTGGTTTTGATTGTGTGCACAGGCTAAGCACTGGGATTCTTTCTATATGTTTTACAAGAACACCACCGATAACAAGTATGGGTCCGGTGACTGCTTTTTTCTTTCCTTCGCAAAAAATTTATTTTTGCCTATTGTTTTCCTGCTTCTTGTGTGTATTCATAGACATTTTTGTATGATATGAGAAGCTTGAGTAGATTGTCTTATTGCTTATGTTTATTTAGGTGGGGCAGCCCTTATTTGACGAGAGAGTTTTTTCATAACATGGGATCAAAAATGGGAGATCAAGTGTTGCTCGTTATAGCTGAAGAAGGGGATGAACTTGTTGCAGGAGCCCTTAATCTTATAGGTGGAGATGCTGTATATGGCCGCCTGTGGGGCTGTCATCCCAGAGCTTATTATCCCAGCTTACATTTTGAAGCTTGTTATTACCAGGTTTGGGTCTATTTGACGTGCAAAACTCCTATGAGTGTGGTATACACTTGATATGGAAGTTCTTTCTTGGATGCTTATTGCCCTATTAAGAAAAGTGAGACTCGTTTAACCTTAGCATTTTTTTTTTGGTTGATTTAACCTTAGTTGACGAGGATGAACTAATGACTTAATTGCATGATATGGATTTGCTAACCCATGTGTACCTTGAGACTTTAATATAGCAAAAGCATGAACAAGATATCAAATGTGAGTGCAAGCTAAATGAGGAAGAGATTGTGAATTTGAAATGGCGGCTGGTTCTCTAGAATTATGTAAAGCTTCCCTAAGTAGTATACTAGAACGCGTGAATATGCTTTGTGCAAGGACTAGGTCTTCAATTTTAAATCATGATGTATTATTCATTCGGTTTTTGAATCTGCTTCTATGTAATTTTGTTCTTTGAAGAATTGAAGACCTATTTTGTTTTATACGATGATCATAGGTGGGTCTATGTGACAGATACAGCAGCTAAGATAATGTCATTGTTCAGGCCTACTATCATGATTGATTATCTTCTTCTGCTTTTAATGAGGACTTTATGCAAGAGTGGTGCAGTAAAGGCATGGGCATATCTAGAAATGTCATTCCAGAAGCTGACAAAGTTTTTCTCTACATTATTATAGCCTTACATGCTAATGAAAGATTTCCGGTCAAGGAATTTGCAGTGAAGTTACAAAAACAAATGAATAGGATAGAGGAAGTTGTAGATCCATTAATTTTAGCTTAAAGCAGATTTGCTATGGGAGGATAATAGTTTTGTGATGTGGAAGCATGCGCTTATCATGTTTGGAACAATGTAATTATTCTCTTTTATTTACCTAACAGGCAATAGAAGCTGCGATAGAGCTTAATTTGACAACGGTGGAGGCAGGGGCTCAGGGTGAACACAAAATTCAGCGAGGTTATATGCCTGTACCCACTTATAGCTGCCACTACCTTTTGGATGAAGATTTCAGCAAGGCTATAGAGGAATTCGTAGTACGCGAGGAAACTCAGGTATATTACTGAATAGTTTTCGAGATAGAACAACTCATTTATCAATACCATCATCATCATGTTGCAGTTAATATTTGATCCTTCTCATATGCTGTGTGATAGCGCAAGAACGTTTTCCATTTCCAATGTTTCTTGTGATGGTTCAACTAGTGACTAGTAACGCGGTCACAAAGAAGGTCGCAGGTAGACATCGTACTTAACTGAACTGTCTGCGTCATAATAGCTGATCTTCACTGTCGATGCTGAACACTGGTCTTTCATTTTGTCTTATCTGTACCATTGTACTTCATTCTTTAAGGCGTTTAGTAAAGTCTGAGATAAAACGAAGTCCATGTAATGTCACCACATTACAGGAGGTCCCAGCGGTGAAGTCATGTTTTAGAACCTCAGTTGGCTTTTACTACATAGAGTACCTCAGCGTAATCAGAATGCTTCCTCATCTGCAGGTCAAACTTGTGATGAAGCTGATCCAGGATTCTGGACCCTTCAAAGAAGGCATACGGTAGAAACATGTGGTAAAAAGTCCCATGCGCTATTGTGGTATGCGTACATGTACATCTCTATGAAGATTTTTCGATTCATAAACGCTTGATGTCGATTCTAATGTACAGATCAATTAGTTTTTACCTTTTCGTCCCGATAAAGAGTCGATGTAAAAATTTGCCTCGTGTGCTGTTTCCCCCGATAGAGCAAGTGGCAAAAAAAATTATAGTCTGTTTCGATTGTAGAAACTGGTAAAATGTACGATAGCAATTAATGGCCCATGCGCCGATATGAGTACGCGAAAACACAACGTAAATCCTGTTGCAAACTTGTCGTAATCTTTAAGATAAACAGCATGAATCAAGCTCCAAAGTTTTAGAGTCACAAAATTTGCACAGATGGAACTCCATCATGGAGCGCCTTCAAAGATCATGTGCAGAGAAATTTAAACGCTTGGTCAATCACGACTATAAGAGTTAAATTGCATTTCGATCACTTGATCAAAACTCAGACGCTTATATTTCAGAATAATAGGTCTGTACTCCAGAAGCCAAGAAATGCACTTCACCAGTAAACATGGTATACAATCCGTCAAAAGCATGTCACTGAGAGCAAAAATTGTAACCTATCCCTCCCCCGCCCTACCCCCCAACCCAACCAAAAAGAAAAATTTTAAAAAAAAAAATAAAAAACCAACCCTTCCAATGAGAGGAACTAATGAAGCTCGATGACAGCCAATCCGATGGGTGGGCTCCAATATTAATCGCGTAATTTTTATACATGACCACCTAATACTCGTTCTCACCTCTGTGGAGCATATACAGCGACATGCGATTCAATTTAAATACTCAAACCCCCAGAAGCAAGCTACCCAACCGACAAGAATGCCTTGAGAGTTATGATCCATCATGATCTTCAATCATCTAGTATCTGTAAGTCGAACCTGACTGCGGGGGTGCGGGTGGTAATCGGTTCGGTGTACGCCGGCCACCAGGATTAGATGCCGAGCTGGCATCACCGTTTTGAGCAGGGTCACTGTTCCGCCGACTGTGGCTCGCCCCAAACCTGGACGAATCAGTGGGTCCATTGGCGGCCGCGTCAAAAGCACTCCTCCAGTCATCGCCAGATGACGGTCCATTGCTTCTCGGGCTGCTTTCTGTACAATATAGATGTGGATAACATCAAAAGCTGTTGATGAATTTTTCTCATCTGTTTTGTATTTTCAATTACCAGGAAATAAATGCAAGATAGGAAGCACCGCAATCAACTCTCTGATTATAAATCGCCATCCTCAAATGTATCAATCCCAATCAGGAGGCCTTCCATGAAAATATCTCAAATACGAAAAGGAAGAGATTCATGTCACAAAGCACTCAAGGATCATGAAGGATTTTACAATAAATGATTTTTCCAGAGACGCGACAATTCAGATTCAAGAAACCTAGCAGCTAGCATATTCTCCATTCCAAATTTGAATTTTGATGCAAATTGCAAAGGCTTACCTTTTTTCTGAAATAACAGTGCCGTGCTTACAGAAACGAAGAAATTATCAGATTCAAGAAACTTTCTCCATTTAATCCATAATTGTAACCGCGGTCTTTTTCCATTCCCAATTTGAATTTTCATCCCAATTGAAAAGGCTTTTACCAGCTAATAATTTCTAACATCAAAATTGCACAGTTCCACAAACATAAGATTTGAGAAACTTTCGGCATTTAAACCACTTGGGACCGCCAGTTAGCAATTTAAATTTTGATGAAAAAAGAAATATCTCCCACAGGTAAACTCCTATACACTTTACAGCATAAGCAACAGGCTAAGGCATACTGGCAGCGACGAAATCAATTGGAAACAAAAAGTCCTTCAAGAAATTAGTTTCTGTAACCCTTTAGTCACAACTCATAAGAATTAAACTGCATGACCTGCTCATTTAACTAAAAACTGCACTGGCTATTACCTGCAGCACCGCTACTATCAGACCAGCTGGAGGAAGCAGATGCTCGATTATCATGAATGCTGAGTTGTCTTGTGAGTTTCGACAGGAGGGAGGCCTGTTTCTGGTATTTTTCCCTCTTACGTTTTACATTCTGATCCTCTAGGAGCAGTTCTTCAATTCTTGCCGTGCTTTGAGCACTACAATCCAATGTAAACAAGAAATGATGACTAATCATTCAAGAATAACCCTTCATTAATGATAAGGAATTTCGTAAAAAGGTTGCATTTGAAGCATATTAGTTCAGTAGAATTGGTAACTGTAGGGCTATAAAACAGTAAACAAGTAATGTGATCATGCAATAATTAAATAGGGAACCATTGCCAACAATATATGGTCAGACGCGATAGACGCCACTTGCAGTAGTTTGACAAACGACCACTCCGAAAAGGATTGATTAGAGTACCTTCCATTTGCACCAAACATGAGCACACTATGAACTATTCAAAAGAAAAAAAAATGATTCAACAAAAACAGAAACAATCAATGTGATGTTCAAGCTAACCTGACTGAACTGTATAATTGATTGAGCATGTCCTCTTTGGCTTTCTCTACTTGGCAAAGTACAACCGCCTGCTCAGCAACATAAGAAGCTAGTCAAATGAAAAGCAATGGCACCGTCTCAGCAAGCATAAGAATAACAGCACCGTGTCAAGAAAACTGACTTTTGGAACGTTAGCACCAAGGCTGTTGAGAACTGCTTCAACATAACCACGAACTTCTTGGGACATCCATCGAAGTTCTTCCTCTGGATCTGCAGGTCTTCTTGGCATGGTATCCTGAAATACAGGGACCACCAAAAACAGATTGCTAGTTTAGTTAGGAATAGGCCTAACAAGAAAAGTAGAATATTTCAAGATCTTTTGAGCATTTGGGATATCTTATCTTCAAAGAAATCCTACAGGTGGAACACTGGACAGTTGGAAGAATCAAAAGTGAAAGAAATGGATCTTGCTTGCAGTTGAAGGATCAAAGAAACCCACTGATTTTCTCTCTCCTTCTAGGGATCGATGGTCATTGTTTTTTCCCCTTGCCCGAGAAGGGAAAGGGAAGGAATTCGTTACCAAACAATACCATCAGATGACTCACCAGAGAACCATCGGAGAGGCTTTGCCGGAGAGGGAGCCCAGGTTCTCCCTTCACTTGACCTCCAGAGGAAGGCTGGATAACATTTCTCAATTTGTTCAACCACTCAATCTTCTCTGGCATAGTCTCAGCCTTCAATACCACTGCACTGTGAGCTACAACACGGAAGCAGGACATCCAATTGGCAGTTTAAAAGAACAGTCGAAATCTTGAAGAAAAACGACATAACGTACAAAAGAATAAGCACCTTTCAGTACTGTCTTGTAAGGAACCTTGCTAGTTATCTTGAAGACAAGACCAGGTCCTTTTCCAGATTCTGGACCATTTGATTTTTTATCCTTGGAACTTTTTGGTGCGGGTTCGTCATCATCAGAGATCTCTTCAAGGTTACATTCCTGATGAATTCATCCGACAGTTGCACGACCAACATGCAGAACAAACAAAAAGCTTAGAACTTCCAGTAGCTTGACTGGGGTCAACTGTATTACAAATGTGAACTTTTACGGCATCATAATGCAAACCCAATTGACAGCAATAGATGATAACAAGTGGACATGAGGAATAAGGGATGGCCACTTAGCAAATCCCCTTCCCGAGCCCAAGTATCATATATGCCTCCAAAATAAAGAGAGTCGAATACTAGAAGAAAAGCACCTATATGTGACATCAACATCAACACCTTTATCCCAACCTAGTTGGTGTCGGCACCTATATGTGACAAGATGAAGGAAAAAAAAAATGTGCTGCAGAGGATTTTGCAATTGAAGAGATGACTAGAAAGCATAAGCACAAGATAACACAGACACACTTTCTTCAATAACTAGTCTAACAGATACATGCTGTTATACCTATGTACAACAAGAAAAAAGCAGATACGTCCCGTCATTTTTTTCCAACAAATCCTCTTGATGACAGAAAGAAGGAAATGAACCTGTTTTAGATGCTCCTGAAGGGAAAAGATGTGGAGGTAAAATAGAGTCAGTTTATTGACCAAAGCAACTTTGTCTTTTAACCAAAAAAAGGAACTACACTCGTCTTCTTTGAAGTACACTTTTATCTTATTTATACTTTAAATAGAAGTGAAGATAGGAAAAATGCTTTAGCTGAACCAATCTGTTGGCCAGAAGAGAAATGTTTCCTTTTGCTCCCACCCATATTGTTCCTGTCATTATTAGCCAAATCAAAAGCAAACCTATTTCAAATTTGTTGTCCCTTCCTTCAATATGGAAGCAGAATAAATCTGGGGACACAGCAGCTGCTTTTCCCTCAATGCACCCGTGATTAACTTCTTAGGAATTTTACTCAACTATCGGTGGCCTGTTTAGATATGTCAAACATGCGCACACATGCATACCCACACATGCACCCCCCATAAAAATTGCTCACAAGATTCAGACAATTGGTCCGATTGAAAATAAGCTAGTAACCAAGAAATTTCACAGTAAAATAACTCAGCTGAAGAGCCTGAAACATTCCTCACCTGCAAAACGATGGTACCACGGAATAGTCGTTCTTCTGGCTTCCTGGTATATGAAAACTGCAAAGTAATACAGCATTGAAACACATTGGTCACCTAGTTGTAATAGACTCCGGAAATAACAACAATAGTTAGAAAGAGAGTACAGTTTTCAACCGCCAAAAATAGAGGTAATATTGAAGACAGATTTCTAAAGCATAATTTGCAATACGGTCCATGTAACATCAGTAGTTTAAGCCTACACCATACATCAAATAAACTAAACACTATGGGCTAATTATTGTAGCAAGTATCTCAACAATGTCAAACAGCCATTAATTGAGCACATTCATGGTAACAGGTATCCGACTAATTTGCAGAAAGAGAAACTCTCCAGGGCATAAATTTAGTACATGCATTACTAACCTTGCCAGTTTTCTCATTTAGAACAAACCATCTCCTGCTCCATCCACCATTTTTTGCACTTTTCTTCAACAAAAAGCCTGCAGATAATAATCGTGGCCATCATAAACCAATGAAAGTCTGAAGACACAGGTAGATCACTATGGCCATGACTTTGAAAAAAGTGCAAATATGCACAGAACACAAAATATGGCCTATCATTAGCCCCATTAAACAAGCACACCCTTCTCATTTCCTACAAAAGTGACATGTACAAGAGAAGAAAAATTCCAGTTACTGCAAGTGTAAAATCAAAAAAAAAATTATGGCTCTTTCGCATATTGAAATACGCCGACCTCAATTAGTTTGGGATAAAGGTGTTGTTGTTGTTGATGTTGTTTAGCATATTGAAATAGATAAGTGCCCATGTGAATCACTAAATGCAGCAGGAAATCAGCAAACAAAAAGGTAGATGAACCAATAGCAACATTCTAAAAAATAGAGACGTTTAAAATGAACCAAAAGGCACGACAGCCTCATGCAATAAAATTGTTTGCTGTTCAGCCAAAACTGCATTTTATAAATGTTTTCTGAACTAGTCTGACTCAGAGCAGACCTGCTGTCATTTCTCCTTCTGGCCCTGCGGTCTTTAGTACAGATCCCTCCTGCCCATCCTTGTCCTGCTCTTTGGTTTTCTCTTTCATGGATTTCAAGCTACCTCCACTTTGTTGAACCCCTGTTTGGGGACTAGTTGCCTGAAAATAAGAATACAAAACAGTTGTGATAACGACAACATATTTATAAATTGAAGCACTAATTCATGAAAAAGAAAAAAAGAGGTCACACCCTGTTCAGTGTGGATTGCTCTGGATCAGCAGCTCTTTTGGAAGATCGATTCTTCAACTCTTCTTCACGACGCTGCCTTTCCATCCTGTTCAGACAATTTGAGGGAATCATACATACAACATGAAGGACTTGGGAGTACATCAATAACATAATGTAAAAAATACAACCAATAAAACATCAAGATACAATTATAGATCACCAGCAACCTATGCTTTCTTCATCCTATCTAGCAATAAGTCCATATTCAGCAGGCAAAGGTATGAACTTTACATGTAGCGGCAAACATGCACACTGTTCACTGGTAAAGACCAGAAAGCTACAGCCCAAAACAATTGTTAGTTAAAGGAAGACAAATTAGCAGAATTAGCAATGCTACCGTTATAATCACAACAGAGAACTCAAGCAGACAGAGTACAGAGTTATAATACAATAAACTTTGCATTTGACAATTTTATATAATACTAACATGAACCCCATGTTACATACAAAAGAAACAAAATCCAGTGGTCCTTCAGCAGGTAAAGCTGACATAATGCAAACACGAAGGGCCTGTTTGTTTGTGCTTTTCAAAAAGGAAAAGGCAACTTATTCATTTCAGAAAATTATGAAAAAGATATATGTGAACCTACAAGTCAACATTTGTATGTTCTGTAAATTTCAAGTGTTTCGGGTTTCCTTGAATGCATCCGCCACAAGATTTAGATTAAGCAAAAAGTAAAATCTCTCTCGACAAGAAGTGAAATGGATCAATTTTCCTCAAGAAAACAGTGTTGAAGATCCAAGGTCATGAAATTCATCATCTACCTCATCTTTGCTGCAATAAAAGATAATACTATCTATTATCACATTCTTAGTAAGCATACCTCCTCTGCACCAATCTAATGAAGTGTTGAGGAGGGACAAATGCACGTTCCATGTCAACAAGTGCAACCACCATCTTCTTGGCCTCATTCTTAAATGTATCAAGCGCGGTAGTTGCGATGGCTACAACCTAGTGAATGATTAACAAAATTGTGATATTGTCCAAACTGTAGCAACTGTGGCTACTACAAACTAATACCTCTCTTTTAAAAGGAGGATATCTCCCAAGACCTGGTGTGGCAGTTGCGGCAGCAGAAACAATGTCCAGCAGGACGCGATGCACCTGTTCAGCCGAATGTTGAAACAAGGTATGACAAGGTAGAGGAAAGGAAAATCAGTGCATTGCATCTGAAAGGAATCTTCAATAACTTAATGGAGCAGAAGCAAGCAGAGAAACTTATTGAAGCAGTAAAGAAGGAACTTATTGAAGCAGCAAAGAAGGCTCAATGCACGCAAAGAATGACAGGGCAATTAATGACACTAAAATCAGCTACCTCATCAACACAGAGCCGTGATGGCTCTTTTGCCATCTCCAGGACACTTTTTATCAGAGATCTAAGTCCCTTCTCTGGAGAGATAAGATAAGGTTGATAACCATCTGCCTCTAGCACAATCTGGTATGGTCACAAGGCCCAGATGTAAATATTCCAGCAGAATAATCAGAGAAATAGATTATGAGAGGAAATAGCAAAACCAATATACCCTTTTGACATTATTGATATCAAAGTGCCGATCCAAGGGAAGCTGCTTTATGCGATTAGGAAAATTTCCTTCAAAGCTTGCAACAATCTTCCAACCACTACCCTGCAAAGTTAATTCACATTATAGTCAAAAAGAAGGTTTGTAAAATTTATGACATAAGTTGAAGAAATAATGCTCGAGTTATTCTTGTGCCTTGCAACCCATATCCTATTGTTATCTCTTGTACCCAGAAGAGGAAAGGAATCTTATTTAACTGTTTCTTCTTCTATCTCAACCCAAAAACCAGGATCTGAGGAGACAATATGGCGGGCAAAACAGAGTTAGCCGCTCAAGTACACACATTGATTACTTTTCATCAGATACCACAAGTCCCCAGGCCCAATATACCAGTATATACCATATCTGACCGTCAATGGGCAGAGGAGCAACACATTTGCAGAAAACTGAATTTGGAGAAGCTAATATGTTTTACAGCACCAAAACACTAAGACAACTTTATTGATAAAAATATACTGCTCCATCATATTAATATTTTTAAATGATATTTTGCATTCACAAAAACATTAGTCGATTATATTTCTATTTGTAATACATTTTCAGGACAAATAGTGTGGTTTGATATATCGACCTTGGAAATTGGATAACAAATGAATTGTGTCTAATTCTTCTTAAATGCAAAAAAAAAAAAAAATTAAGAAATGAATGGATGTAATAATGTAACAAGCTTTGGAATCATATCCTTAGTTCAACTAAGGTAGCGTGGGTTATGCCAAGTCATGCCATCCAGCTCTTTAACTGTTGAAATACTTGTGGAGGTCGCTTTACTTCTAAGAAGTCTTGGAATGTGGCACTGCTTTGTCTCATGTGCTGCAATTGCAAGGAACGCAAGTAAAGATTTAATGGCATAGAATCTTTGGCTGCTTCTGTGCTGCGCTCTTTTATTTAGCTTTGGACATCTTGTTCTGACTTCGCATAGTCTTGTGTTTTTGCTTTGTTTTTTTTTTTTTTTTTTTTTGCTTTCTTTACATTTCTTATATAAAATTCTTTCTTTCCTATAAAAAAATAATATGACGTAACCTAGAAGAGTGCTAATCACTGCCAAACTGATTAAGAGATTATATTTGCCAATGAAGATTGTATGTTATGTTCTTTTCTATTTTGGCAGGCTGCCAGCCGAATCCACATACTAGAATCCTTCTTAGAAGTTCGCGTACTCTTTATTGATGATTCAACAAAATTTAAAATCTCATTCATCAATTAAAGTTTGGTTGACAATGTGCAAGTTACATTGATATCAGCCACATCAGAAATGAACTACAATTTGTTTATCACCAAAACTTTTAACAGAACATAAAAAATTATTAATTGATTGTAAGATAGAAAAGTTTTTCCAGAAATTTGGAAAGGTTGAAATAAACAACGGCATCTTAGTCAGCACTCTCTCCAATTTCATAATCAGGTTGCAGACAGATTATCAGCGTAAATCCAAGATATGTATGTAACATGAGAGGCAAGCTAACATACAGCTAGAAGCGAATCACAATTTTGGCTCTCATTCTACTCTGTGATTGGTTCTAGCTTGTTGAAAACCAAAAGCTCACACTAATAGGTAAAAGAAAACCATATAAATTTAAGGCCTCTTGAAAACCCATCGGCAAGTGCTGTAGATATTTTAAAATCCCCTCTCACAAGTAAAGGGGACGGAGCATGCCATGTGGAATTCACTAATGGAGAGCCTCACATGAGAAAAAAAAAAAGTTGGGCGAAACCTGGCTTGACTACCAAGTTAGGATAGCCTATTCAAAAGTTTAAACTAATACGTGGAAGGAAATAGCATGAACATAAGGCCAATTGATAGGTTATGTGGGATATTGTTCCAAAGCTCCTGCATGGCGATGGAGGAGTAACAACTACAACTCTCATTCTACTCATGATTGGTAAAAGCTCATGAAAGCAAAAAGGAAGAATGCTGATTCCTCTTCTCACAGGTATTTTTACTTCCTAGTCTAGCATTACCTTTCTTGTTTTCCTACTTTTTTGAGAAAACACATTAAACATTCGTCAATCTTATGAATTTCCACATGATATTCCTCTATCACAAGCAAAAGTGGGATTTAAACACCCATTTTATTCACTCCCTCTCTCCACAACATTTTCACCTCATTTTAGTTCTTCATATTCCATTTTCTGAAAAGTCTATATAACTCTTATGTTTCCTGACGGTAAGAGAGACAACGTAAATATCCTCTACAATTACCAAAATACAGTTGCTTACTTCACCACTTGTAATGTGCTGGAGAAACTTGTCCTCAAATTCACGGCACAGCTCCAAAGCTAAGGCTCTTGTACCTTCAGGACTGTTAACCATCTGCTCACCAAGCCTCACCAACTCGTCGTGGACAATCTGAGACTTACCTTGAAGCCTGCAACATGTCGGTCATGTTACAATTTCATAGATGATCAAACTGATGGTAAATGAATTGGGAAACAAGCCATGGTTATGTGGATAATCATAACTACTTTCAAAACATACAACTTCATTCCAAACTTGTAAACAACTGTAGGCAAAGACAAGGGAACTAATGAGCCAGAATTGCACACAAAGAGAATATTCTATTATGTCGTAGATTGTCTTCTAGGCCAATCAGAAATTAAGTCTAGCACATGCATTGAGCTAGCACCAAGGGAAGTATGTGAGGCAATTCCTGTGAGACAATTCCCATATTCACCTCTAAATTGTAATAAGATGTACAGAGTTTCAGAAATAAAGTCAAGACTCTACCCTAGGTAAAAAAAAAGTCATAAATTTCCCACAAGAAATGAAAATTCAATATGGTGATCCTTAATTCTGAGCGCATAAAATTTCCTTGTAACAGAAACTCAAAGTCTACCCAGGAAAGACTGAAAAAACAAATTATTGGCTTTCAATAACTAGTATAACAAAATGTATATATTTCAGACTCTGAATGATCCCTCATCAAGCATACTGTCACCAAACAGATTAAGCAGACCTCAATCTTTATTATCATGGTATAATAATTTTCAACTGGAAGTCAAAAAACCAACCATCCATTTTGCACTATCAAAAAATAAAAAGCTGAGCAGAAGAAAAGATGTAATGCAAATAAAGTTACCCAGAGAGTAGATTTGGAACCCTGACTTTCATACGATTACGAATCTGACCAGCAAGAGCATCAACCAAAGCTACTCTACCAAGTTTGCTCTGGGGGGCCCCAGTTAAAATGGATTTAAGACTTTCACTCTCAGCTCTCCAAGCAGTTTCCAGTGAATTCTCAGAACCCACCCCTCCAGATTGAGCAGAAGCAATGGAAACTGATTGACCTATTAAAGCAACCCAGGGAATGTCAGCTGTCCTCGGGGGTCCCTTATTCAAGAGGAGAGCCTGAACAGCTGCAATAGCTCTTGAATCAGAAGCTGCTTGATCAATTTTGCTAATGACACCTATGGTCCTAGTACCTGCAGGAGAAGCAAAACTTGATAAAACCATAGCTATCATGGGGACTAATGCAACACAGATAAAATAGAATCACATAAATTCATTTATGGAAAGATAACAATTTATGAGAAGTTACTGCTAACTATCCATTGCAAAAAGTAATCCTAAGAGGTAAAACTTTGGAATAACCCACTTTCTGCATCATATTCTTTTGCAGTTTTGAGGGCTCGCGATGATGAAATTTCCAATGCCTGAGTAGCCGGTATTATAACCAGTAAAATAGCATCATTATGCTGAACATACTCGCTGATCTGGAAAAGCAAGAAAAGCGGAATTAGAAAGCAAGGAATCAAGATAAACAGCCAAAGAGTAAGCTTTCCGTCAAGAAAAGCATATTCACCTAAACAATCAACTGATAAGCACATCATGCAACAATGGTTAAAAGCATGGAGCGGCACATGAGTAAATTTTATTTTAAGAAACGTTTTCATTCCTCACCACTGAATCATCCATGACTCTTTGATCCAATCCAGGTAAATCGATGAGCTTTAACGGTGGAGCTGCAAATAATGAGAACAAATGGCAAGAATTGTTACAAAGGGATGCAAATCATCAGAGCTGCATGAGAAATCCATTCTAATGATAATTGCTAGGCTAGTCATGAGATTCGATTTGTTTGTGCTTATTTTTTAGGTTAGGTCCCCAATAAAACTACCAGCCAATAAAAAGAAAAATATAGGTTTTCAGATCAGTCCCCGTAGCTAATACCATATATCGAAGAAAATTAAAATTGACCTTAATGCTGATATTTCACCATGAAGCTAAATCATTGAGTTTAAAAACTTGGCAAATCAATCACCTTGTTAGTGTCTGAAGTTGATGCACATGTCAACTCCTAGCTACACATTCTATGCGATGACAAATCAATGAGGGGGTGTAGGATGTGCAAGACCTAGCTATTAAAACCGTACAGGTACTTCAGAACAGAATAAACGTGTCCAAATATAGGAAAATATGAGGCAACCTGGTTACGATTTTCTTCATGATTAAGCGACAGGACCTGAAAGGTCAATTTAATCGTCACGCAGAAACAACTTCAAGCAAGAAATTACCTGTGCTAGTGCGGAGTTTCAAGGGTATTTCATCCCGACTTCTTCCCGATGACACCTTGCTTAGTCTATCTTGTAGAAAGTGCCGAATAGCACCTATGATGTCCCAAACACAAGGAACATGAGGAAATTCAAATATGACATGCAGTCACATAGATAAGAACCTATAGTTTTACGCACCAATACCATTACTAACAAGCATCTATGCTAGGGAAATACAAAGTAATAGAATAGCGCTTCCCAGTAAGGACCTTACTTGCAGTTGCTTGTTGAGATTTGTTGTCAATTTGCAAAACAATGGACTTGCTACTTAAAGAACCGTCCCTATTCAAGTCAACGCTTATTGGAGCCCGAGTAGCTCCACCTTCACCAGTTGGCTATCCAAAAATGATTAAACGTTAACAAGATTTGGGAAGCAAATCATGACGCCAAAGCAAAGCACCCACATGAAGCAAAAGATTAAAGAGACAATCACTCACCAGGACAGCATGGCCAATGAGACTATTTAAGACAGCAGATTTTCCAGCACCCTGATCAGGGTTAACGAGAAGAAAGTTGCATAAGAATATATCTCTACTAAGAGACATGAAAAGAAAAGCCATACATTTACCATATATATTAAACTATGTATCCATTCTATGTAGACAGGTATAACAAAGGCGTCCATAACTCTCTGGATCTAGGGCAAGAGATATTTAAGATCTCGATTTCACATTAGTCCTATCCATGTTATTTCCACCTGGCTTGAAATCTTTTAACCATGGAGTTAGATCTCAAGTAGTCTTATGACAAGCCTCCTAAAAGAAGAAACCAAGTATATGAATGTATTAAGGAACAATGAGTCAGCATCCAGAGATGGTATAATAGCATATTCTTTGGATAAGTTCAGTTGAAATTGGAAAACTTGTTAAATTCTTTGAGGAGATATGGGGTACATTAAAAACGATCAAGATCCACCGTACGTGGCAGAGCAGGCCACCCCCCCTAAACTAGTGTTCCATTGACCGTAATGCAATCATCTGCAGATTCTTCAGACCTAGATCAGAAAGGATCTATTCAAAATTTTGAATCCAATTTTGCAAGTCTTTCAAAATGTACGCCCATAATTTTCGAACCTAGAGGCTTTTGAACTTGTGCGCTAACAGCATCTTCTTCAATTCTATGAAGAAGTTCACATGACTAGAACCATAGGGGTATGGTAATAATGATTGTACTAAAACAAAAGGAGCTTACGAACAACATTGCTGCCAATTGATCATGATCTAAATTATTTTTTTGTGTCTCTAAACAATAGTTTGCTTCCGCCAGCGATTCCAATTCCTTAAGAAAGAACACGGGAAGCACATCTTCCTCTTACATTAAGAATGAACTATTAGTCCTAACGTTGCCAACTAAAAGAGTGCCAATACACACTCACTCCACCATTTTTCAGCAGAATAGAAAACTATTCAGCTCAGATCAGTGTCTCCGAAGCCTAATCAGCCGTAGCGTTTTTACCAATCGCAGAGGTTTCCCATAATCATATTCCTCAGAAGCTGAAAACACAGTCACATCTCACGTTTCTCACGAAAGGGGAAAAGTAAAGTAGGAAAACCCAAAACGACACTTCATCTCACGCATCCACAGACAATCGTAGAGATCCAGATATCAATATCCAAAACAGCATGTACATTACACATTTCCATACTCAAGTGACCATGGACTTACGACGTTGCCAAGAGCGACGACATTGAGAAAAGTGACGGTGCGCTTAGACGACGAAGACGACGAGGAGCTCTCGTCAATGTCTTCATCGGCGAGAAGCGCGGATGCTTGCCGAATCGAGTCCGAGAGCTGAACCAACTCATCGATCACCTCCATGTTCAACTCGATCGGGCAGTACGCGCGCGACGAAGCAGGATCGAGCGAGATTTTTCGCTAGAGAAGGCGATCAGATCATGAACTACGAAAGCCGGACGATCGATCTGAATCTGGGGCGAAGATCTACGGAAGTGGCCGTAGGGTTCCGGCGCGCTGCCGGCGCGGGCAGATTGAAAGGAGCTCGTCGTCGCGCTCGCGATCGGGGATTGAGAGAAAATCGGAGAGCACGACCCGAAGGAATGGATTCAGAGATCAGAAATTTCAAACTCGAAGGCGAAGAACAGAAACGCGCAATGCAATCTCTCTCTCTCTCTCTCTCTCTCTCTCGGACGTACGCACGCACTTGTGATCTGACGAAATTAAAATATTTTGGAGGTTTTGCAATGGCGTCCCCGTAGTTTCAAATAAATACGCGAGTGGTACACTTTTCCAATTTCTTCGTTTTCAACCCAACCACTCGGTTTCGAGAAGGAGAGAGAGGCGACGGAGGAAACTAGGAGCGAAGATAGATAAATTTTACATTTGTCTTTTTTTTTTTTCAACGCAAAGTAACAAAAATTTAAAATTTCTTCTCCTATTTTTCGTTTCTCCCCTTTCTTTATTCTATTTTATTTTATGCATTATATGGGAAAATGAAAATGAGTAAAAAATGCCTCCTATTTTTAAATTTTCTCCCTTTTCCTTCTCGACAAAATTCAGGAAAAAAATTCCAAATTTTATGTCCCTCATTTGCCGCAAGCGTATCGATAATTGGTGTAAAAGAGAGAGAGAGCATGTAATAGTAATATGTGCGACTAAAATTGTATGATAATAAATGCGCACCATACGGTTTTCTTAAATTGGCTTCAATACCATTATTGTTTAACTTACACTTTACACGATCATGTCAATTATACATAATTTTGAATCATCAGTAATCCATTAATATGGATTGTGATGTCAGAGGAAAAGAAAAGATTTCGTATAATTTATTTTACAGATTTGTAGGAGTACCATGCTTTATGAAGGCCTCAAAAAGCAACCACAATGTTCAAGTTTCATGGGCACAAATATACGATGATTTTCCATAGTAAGAAAGAAAAATTCGAAAAATATTTGTTCAAAAAAGCGAAAACACGAAATTATTTTAAATCTCAAACTATGTGACTATTTATTAAGGGCAGTTTTTCTAATGGAATAAATCAAATTACTTGTACAAAATTAATAAAATTTCTTTCACCAACACATATATTTAGAGTGAGATTTCAATGTTACAAGTGAGACAGATGTAAATGGATAGACTATATCCGATCTTGAGCAAAATGAATTTTTCTTTAACTAAGCAAGATAGACAGTAAAGAAAAAGGCTGTATTTAAAGATATAGACGACATCATCTATGTATCATTTAAAAGTTACATTCATCGATCAATTCGAGCTTGAACCGAGATACTTGAATCATACATAAAAACAGTAAAAATTTTACTGCTAAAATTAAAACTAATGAACTTTGTCTTTTATCCACATTTTCAGCATATCAAGTTAATGGAATTACTTTATTCACTAGTTTTTTTTTTGGATGCCCTAGCTTTAAATTTCAAGTGCATCAATTTTCTCTCAATAAATCAGCCCACAATTTAGTAATGTAATAAATGAACTCTTAATCAAGAGGACGAGAGAGAGAGAGAGAGAGAGAGAGGGGCGAGATCCCAAGAAAACCGCAAGAGATTTGTTGCGCTCCAACCATCCATCGTCCACGTTCAATTTGACCCACCAACTTCTCGCGCTCGCGCTCGCTCTCACTCTCACTCTCGCTCATGCATTCACGAGTGTAAACGCGGCGACGTGACTCTCACGATCTTGCATTCCCCATTCATTGCACTCCGAAACATGTTCAAATCTTAACCAAACACCCCCTCTCCCTCTCCGTCTCCTGGATTCATTGCTCGCCTATTGCCCCTTGTGCAAGATACCCTCTTCAGGAACTGTTCGCCATCAACGAGCCTCGAGATCTCTCTGCCATCTTCTTCAGCTTCATCGCCATTGCCGGTGTCGCGGCAACTACTCTCGGCGATCTCTCTCCAGTGTGCTTTGAGTTTCCTGCGTCGAGTGCATCTTGGATAGAGGAATGGAGGGTCCAGTATACATGCATCTTCCTCCTTTTTTCTTTTGAAGATCAACTGTTTGATCATCTCTCGTAAGAGTAGGCTTTGTTAAGTGAGGAGTGTATTCTGATAATGGCTTTTTGCATGACCTAATTGGCTCCTTGAGCTTGACATATTTGAAGATCGGCGCTTGACGTATACGCCAATCTTGGATTCGTGATCGCGGGACTAAGAATGCTATGCAAATCAGATGCTTCGAGTGTTGGCGATGAATCGGGTCACCTCATTAGGCAATTGAGGTTCTTGATGTCAGATTGAACAAAGCCCTTGATAGATTTGGGGTGTGATTTAAATCATCTTGGTGTATCTCGGAATCTGGAATGAATAGAGAGATTATGGCTAGAGGCAGGGGAGAGAAAGAAGATGCCGAAAAGCACACGGGATTGCTAAGACTCGTGCAGATCCTATCTTCTCTGGTCATTTTCGTCGCCGGCATTATTATTGGGCTCACAACGAGCTCACACATGAACAACTATTTCGCTTCTCGGACAGAACTTTTTTTCTCTACTAACCATGTCTCGGCCTCAATGGCCAATCTCGAGAAGAAGGGGGATTGTTTAGGCATAGGCGCTTTCTTGTTTCCTAGAAACTTAACTCATGGCATGTCAGACGTCGAACTCTTGTGGAGAGCGTCAATGGTCCCGAGAATGCAGGACTACCCTTTCACTAGAGTGCCTAAGGTGGCTTTCATGTTTCTGACAAGAGGGCCATTGCCGATGCTGCCATTGTGGGAGAAATTCTTCAATGGCCATGAGAGCCATCTCTATACAATCTATGTGCATGCGCTTCCCGGGTATGAGCTCAATGTGTCGAGCACTTCTCCATTCTATGAACGGCAGATCCCGAGTCAGGTAACAGCACAACAGATTTTCAAGTTTTTATGGTCTTGTATTGATCTCAAATTTTGATTGATGATTCTATACAAGCAAAGATAGACATGACCACATTAAGTATTTTGTGGCATTGAGCGATGATCTTAAGTAATTTATTTGTTGATCTCTTTATCGCTAATCCTTTATCCAGAAAGTTGGGTGGGGAACAGTACAACTCGTTGATGCTGAGAGGCGACTTCTAGCAAATGCCCTGCTTGACTTCTCTAATGAACGGTTTGTTCTGCTTTCTGAGAGCTGCATTCCGGTCTACAACTTCCCCACGGTGTACAAGTATCTCACTGGTTCAGAACACAGCTTCGTGGAGTCGTATGATGATCCATCTCGTTATGGACGTGGTCGTTACAGCCGCAGTATGCTTCCTTACATTAGGCTTCACCAGTGGAGGAAAGGGTCTCAGTGGTTTGAGATGACTCGCAACTTGGCAGCGTATATAGTATCTGACACCAAGTACTACACCCTCTTCAAGAAGTACTGCAAGCCTGCTTGTTACCCGGATGAGCATTACATCCCAACTTATCTGAACATGTTCCACGGATTGGAAAACTCGAATAGGAGTGTCACTTGGGTCGATTGGTCTCTGGGTGGGCCGCACCCTGCTACTTTCAGGGAATCTAACATAACGGAAGATTTTATTCGTTCTATTAGAAATAATGCTACGCACTGCTCCTACAATTCAGGAAAGACATCTCTTTGTTACCTCTTTGCTCGGAAGTTTGATCAGAGCACGTTGGTGCCATTGCTCAACCTCAGTTCAGCTGTGATGGAGTTTTAGCTGTGTCAGTATGCTGAAGAGACCATATGTCTGCACATGTATTAGGACCCCCCTAGTAGGTCTTCCGTGTTGAGGCAGTCTCAGCCAAAAATTTTGGAATTTATTTGGTCTTGCAGACATTGAGAGAGATTCCTGTTTCTTTTTACAGGCACATTGCAGCGGCTTCTCTTTCTACAAAACTGAACTGTTTCAGGAGATAATTCTAGCAGATTGTTACTCCGTGACGACTGATGCTGAAGTACTAATTGGCCATACAGCACCAGTGGTGCATTGACGGGCTCTCTGTTGGCGCATATGGTACCAAAGATGCAACCATGGCTTGTCCATTGGGCGGTTTCTCATTTAAGTAGATCTAGCCATCACCACATAGAAGCGCAACTTCCACTCAACACCCGAGAAGCTCATTGACATTAAACATCGGAAGGGAAGCCTCTCAGCCGGTAGAGTAGGCGCTGACTCATGGATATACGCTTTCAGACGTCCAAGATATTGCCAGGTTCTTTCAATTGTCAATTTCGGATGTGATTTGCAGTCACTCCTCCACTCCTGAAGGTAGTTACTCGTTTGTGGCAATAATCATGATGCATGAACATCCTAGCAAAGTAGCAAAGTTATTAAGTTGCATGTCTCTAGGATCTGTTAGTGCTTTCACCAACCAGTGGAGAAGGATCATGAAATGAGTTGCTCAAAAGGGACTCCATATGCTTGATGTTAGCGAGCTTCTCTTGGTTGTAGTTGAAAGTTCTTTAATTGTTGATATCATCTGGTTTAATGCTTGTCCAGCCGTTGATCAAGGATCGAGATTTTTCAATTCTCAGTGCCAAAGTCTGTACCGAGAAATGCTTCCACATTATTAATGTCATTCAATCTTACAAGTAAAATCTTATCTGGTTTCGGCAACCAATTCACAAATCGACGATCACAATCCTCTGGATTTATCTCTATAAAACATCTGATTTTGTGGATTTAGAAAAAGGATTGTTTCTGCTGTCTAGTTTTTGACACTGTTTTAGGTACATCGTAGTGCCTGCTCACCTGCATAGACTAATTACTAGTCGGCGTGTGTGAAGGAATGGCATTCGCTTTGTGGCCCGGCAAGGACGAAAAACTCCCACACGTTTGTCTGATCCAGATGGGGGAAGAAACATGCGTATGTTCTAACAACATAAAATCGTCGAGTAAATAGGTCAAATCAAATTGACTACAGGTATAGTTCTACACGCAAGATTCAAAGAATGTGTACAGAATTGTCCCTCGATTTTCTATCATTCCCCGGGACATATTCTCTTTCATCAACCCACTTTAGCATGACCAGAAGCAGATGGACACTACGGAAGTTTACTACTCGCTATGAATCATGGTTATAACTTCTTGGACACTCTCTGCTCCTATCCTTTCTGGTGGAATTAGGCTGCACACTTTCAACTGAGCCGGTGTATGAAACCACGAGAAGGCGCCTGCATATAGGCCATTTTCCTTCGCTAGGTAAGTTCAAACCGCGAACTGGCACAAATGGTGCAAGAATACGGTCTCCATAGAGGCAAGAATAGAAACTAATATTCTACCAATAATCTAGGCAGGAACATGCACCGTCTTTAAACCGGTGGAATCTACTCCCATCTCTCACTACTATTTCCTTCTCAAAGACCTGCGAGATCACCTTGGTCACCTCATGGCAATCCACACAAACCCTCAAGTTCTTCACTATCCGAATGCAATCACCATCTTTTGCGACTAACAATCCAAAAGCAATTGCCAACCTCTCGCTATGCACCTTGATTGCATTTTCCTTCTCTTCCTCTCCAATGTCATGCAAAACCGATGAAACGTCCGGTGAATACCCAGCTTCTGTGATTCGTGCTTCGATAATTTCAAGCATCCTATAAATCTCTGACGAAAGTTCATGCTGTCTATCCCCAGCAACAAATCTATGTACTTTCCCCTGTGCTTCAATCGAGCTCCAACCAGCAACTTTATTGGCATTTCGCTTGGCCATTAGTCTTCGGACTCTAATTACATCTGCCCATTTGCTTGCCTTGGCATATATGTTTGATAGTTGCACATAATGCCCCTCATGGGTGGGATCCAAGTTTACAAGTCTGCTCCCTATCTTTTCACCTAGCTCTACTAAGCCATGGACTTTACAGGCGCCAAGCAATGTCGCCCATAAGACTGGATCTGCAGAAACTTTCATGTTTTCAATCAAATCAACAGCTTCATAAATGTGACCCGCACGACCTAGGAGATCGACCAGGCATCCATAATGTTCCATCTCAGGTTCGATGCCGTATTTCTCTCTCATCAACTTGTAATATTGCCTACCTTCCCTAACCAGACCTGATCGACTACAAGCGTTGAGGACCCCCACAAAAGTCACACTAGCTGGTTGGAGACCTACAGATAAGAATCCTTCAAAGAGCGTGAGAGCTTCCCTTCCAAGGCCATGGGAGGCCAATCCACAAATCATGGCATTCCACGACCAAATGTTTTTTCGTTCCATTTCATCGAATACAAGTCTAGACAGTTCGATACTTCCGCATTTTGCATACATATCGACCAAAGCAGTCCCAAGAGAGATCGTAATTGGGAGATTTAACGAGCTTATGACTGAATGTACGAACCGACCGTGCTCAAGCAAGCCCAGTTGAGCCGAAGCCCAGAGCATTGTCACCAAGATGGCCTCATTAGGCATCAGACCACACTCTCGCATCTCCTTAAAACACTCTAATCCCCTTTCCAGCTGACCATTTTGAACGTAGCCAGAAATCAAAGCAGTCCAAGAAATAACATCTTTCTTAGGCATTTCATCAAAAAGTTGCTTAGCAACGTCAATCTGCCCATCTCTGGCATATCCCGCCACCATCGAATTCCACGAAATGACGTCTCTGCAACCAGGGAGCTCGTTGAACAACCTCCTCGCAGCGCCCATTTCAGAGCAAGCGCAATACAGGTGAATCAAAGCATTCCTAACGTATACATCCCCACAAAAACAGAGCTTCACAGCATGAGCGTGGACTTGCCTCCCTTCAACCAAACCCATGCCCTTCCCGCAAGCCTGCAGCACGAAAGTGAAGGTATGCTCGTTGGGGCTCACCCCACTCCGCCGCATCGACGCGTAGACAGAGACCGATCCGAAAGGGAGATCGCTCCGGGCGAGGCACCGGATCACGTTATTGGAGGCGAAAACAGATGGGGGCTCGATGCTGCGGTAGAGGGAGAGGGGATAGTGAAGATGGGTCGGCGGGGCGAGGGAGAGGTGGAGGAGGAGGTGGCCCAAGAGGTGGTTCTTGTTCTTGACGTCGGCGGCGGCGCGGCCGGAGAGTACGATGATCCGAGCATGGGCTTGCTTGATCTGGGCGAGGGAAGGGCGTGGTGGGAGGGAGAGGAGAGAGAGCGACGACGGGGGAGACAGGGATGCGCTGTGGACGTGCTTGAGGGGAGGGAAATGGAGGGGTTTGAGTTTTGGTTTGCAGGCGGACAATAACATGTCCAAGTTCCAGAACCAGAAGGCCTTTGCCGGTCTCTGAAAGTGAAGATGCAGCAGCCAGCACAAACTATAAGGCTGATCATGAAAACACTTTCTTTTTCTTCTCCCTCGTGGAGATGCATTTGGTAAAATCCTAAAAGAAAAAAATGCATTTGATTAAAAAATTTACTTTCGATATAATTTTATAAGATTTTTTGTCAACTTAAAAAAGTAAAAAAATTAATTAATTTTTCAGTCCAGAAGTCACTCTCGCAGTGGCCAATCACCGCCGCCGCCGTTGAATATTTTTTTAATAATGTTTCGATATTTTTTTAATTGTTATCAAACGCATTTCTCTATAAAAAGCAAAAGTTGAAAAATTAACTTTACTGCAGGAAGTCATTTTCCACCTAGAAGTATTTTCATGTGCACAAACCATAAGAAAAAAAAAAGGACAAAAAAATAAGGCAAAATGACACAAATAGTTCCTAAACTTTGGTAGAATGTGCAATCTGATCCATGAACTTTTAATTTTTCAATTTAATCCATGAACTTTGGCAGAATGTGCAATTTGATTTCTAAACTTTTAAATTATTTAATTCAGTCCATGAAATTTCAGTAAATGTTCAAGTTAGTCCCTAAACTATATGAAAATGTTTAGTATTATCCCTGATTTTAAATTAACAAAATGACTATATTGAACATTTTTCTATAATTTAGGGACTAAATTGAACATACACTAAAATTTTAGGGACTAAATTGAACAAGTCAAAAGTTTAGGGATTAAATTGTACATTCTGCCAAAGTTCAGGGACTAAATTAAATAAATTAAAAGTTCAGGGACCAGATTACACATTCTACCAAAGTTCAGGGACTATTTATGTAAATATCCCAAAAAACAAAGTCACGCCATATTCAATAAAATCCAAGAAACAATTTTGAAAATTGCGAAAAGTTACTTGATACATACGTGTGTGTCTGTTTTTTTTTTTTTCTCTCTCTTCAGAAAACTTTCATAGTTCATACTACTCAACTAATTTTCTTAAAAATTGGTTCTTCAATGGTGCGAAGGCCGGTGAAACTGCAAGGAAAAATATATGTTGCATGCACAATGTGATCTTAATATATATATATATATATATATATATATATATATATATATATATATAGAACACTATCAATTCAACATCCATCGAAACGAACCATCATGGTGGCATACCTACTATATGACACATCAATTGATATACGTTACGGCAAATAATCATGGTTATCTACCTACTCCATGGCAAGACAGACCATCAAACCAAAATTACGGTCTATTTACAACTTCTCATTTTCTGTAAGTCTTTGCGATGTATTAAATAACTGTTTATTGTTGTAAATAAGGATAATCTTGATTCCTATACAAGATCAATATATTTTACCTCGCGATTTCAAACCAAAATTGCGGTCCATTTACAACTTCTCCTTTTTTGCGATGTATTAAATGACCATTTATTATTGCAATAAGGATAATTCCGATGCTGATTTAAGAGGAATAGATTTTACCTTGCGATTTCGTTCTTTTTTTTTTACCCCCCAAAAAAAAAGTTCGACCTACCCTTATGCAGTCGGGAATCAAATGTAGCTTCTCTTAGATATCACACAAGTTAACGTGACATGTAGGCGACACTTAAGTATATCATCATCTGTGACAAAAAAAAAGAAAAAAGCACATCATCATCAATCAAAAGCCTTAGCGAAGGAAATTATGGCCCTTTCAATTAAAAATCTAAAGAAGTATTTCACTCTACATCACTATTCTGGTGATATCTTTCCCGGTAAAAGCAGGATTCTTGGTGCAATCGGAGAGAGAAAAACACATTTTCTATACTCAGTCATCAGCCTACAAAATTTCACTTCAATATATTCGATCCCCGAATTTTTAACTTCGACGTCCAAATCCACCCGGCATTATGCATTCACACAGACTAGGAACAGCATGGAGGATACGCAGACCGTCGGATGATCAAAATAGCATGGTCAAAAGTTCCTATGAATGGAAGAAGCGTCTCTTACAACCGGGGAAGACACCGGCTGCTCTCTGATACGCGATAAGAGGATGGAAACTTGCTCAGTTGCAATGTCTAGCCTCTCCTTGGACTTGGCTGACTCCGATATGAGATTTGATACCATGCTCTGGAGTAACTGTATTCTTTCTGAGTGATCACCTGAAGCATTGTGAAGGAGCTTCGACGAAGCCGTACTGATCTTCCGCCATCGGAGGGGGAGATACTTATCGGGTATTTGGAAACAATTCCCAGTGGAGAGGACTCGAAGCGCATGCCGGCATAGGATTCCAGAAAACTCAAATAGGTGGCAACTGCAACTTATGATGCCCTCCCGAGGGATCCAATAAACCCTACGCCCTCCCTCGAGTTTTGTGTGGTGCCTCACAAGAAACCCGTCTTCCATTTGGAAGGATGCATAGTGGGCCGCCAAGACAAGTTGCTCTTGGAGCTTAGAGAAAGCAAATGGAGTGAGGACCGTCGCGGCATGGGATTCCATGGGTGCTCCCGTCTTTAAGGAGATGTTTTGGAGATTTTGTTGCATTGTTTGCTGCTCTCCTGCTTGATCTTTAAAATCAAATGCAACAGCCACCTACATCAACAAACTCCAAGGATCAGTCAACAGAGAGAAAACAGATCCCAACCCTGTCTTAGCAAAGATAAAACAGGTCATAACAACACTGAGGATGAATTACACGCATTCCAACTAGCAAAAGTTTGTTTGTCAATGAATGTGGGGGTACGGATGAAGTATTAACAGGTGAGAACAAGTTCTCATTTCCAGCCTGTTTGGCTCAAGGAAAGGACTAAATTTGGGACTCAAGAACTTCAATTCTCACCAATAATGCATAGTGCCTTTCTTCCAAAAGGTAACCAGCATTGGCCATGCAGAATTTATGACCAAACAGCTAGAATACATAAAACAGAAATCCAACAGTTAAAGCCACAATAATTAAATAATGTAAACAAAATAATACGTACCTGCTCAACAAAATGTGCGAGACGCGTTTGTGCACTCAGAAAACGTTGGATAAAGGAATTAATGGACTTTGACTGGCCAGCAGAAGTCATTCCTGCCAAAAAGTAGCTTCTCAAGTATGGTAATGCCCAATGTGATCTCAGGGCAAACAGATTAATAATGTGCCTGTTTGAGTGCAGTCCAAAAAAATTTTGCATTTCCTTCCACCCTATTTCGAATTCCTCTATTGATTCCACATTATAGAGACGATAAAACTCAGACTTCCACTCGTTATAACGCTCTCCCAGAACAGCATTGAACCAAGAGGGGAACTTCGATACAATCATCCAGATGCAAAGTGCATGTTTAGTTGTTTCCATTTCCATGGATATCGCTTCTTTCAGCAACATATTCTGGTCCGTAAGAATTGTTTGGGGTGGCTTTCCATTCATAAACCCCAAGAAGACCTTCACAAGCAAGAGAGAGAAATTAAAACATCGCACTATTTATTGGAGGAGCTGGAGCTCAAAATAGGAAATATGCTCGAATTCCAGAAAGAATGGAAAGAATAAATGAAAAAACAGGATAGGTAAATAACTCGTATATTTACACCAGCACAACAAATGTGCTTCCCATCAGCTTACCATGGCATTTAAAATGCCAATTATGGACAATAGTAGTCCTTCTACAGAGAGAACTATTTGTTGATTGTTTAATTACCTTTAATGCCCACGAATAAGACCTCAAATTCTCCTCCCTCATAAGTACACAACCAAAGAAACAGGGCATTCCATAATTGTTGATCCCAACCCACAAACCAAGCGGCATATCAAATGCAGTCAACCGGTGTGTTGTGTCAAATACGACAGCATCACCAAAAACTTCATATGATTGTATGGACGATGCATATGACCACGCAATATTTTCCAATCTGTTGTTCGAATCAAGTGTGTACTCGAACCTGAAATTAGGGTCCTTTTCCTTTATATTTCTGCACATTCTCAATAAATCTATACTTTCATCTTCAGGGTCTAATTTCCGAAATGATTGCAGTAAGTTCCTAACATCCTTCTCAGTAAAAGGCAAGTATCCTGGTTCCACACACTTCTCGAGTTCCATCAGCCGCATCATCTGCTGAACTGAGATACCTGTCTTGGCAAACATAAGAATTCTGCTCTTGTCCGCGTCAGATATTGTTCGGTAAGCAGGTAGGAAACGAACTTGGTTTGGTTCTAGTAGTTCGTGATTGTGGTGGTTTACAAAACCAGTGACGCGCCATTCCGGAGCACCTAAATCTGTTGACTTGCTTATTCGCATATATGCCTGGCATCCACACCGAGAGGATTTTCTGTTTCTTTGAGGTTTACATTCCTTAGTTGTTTTGATAGGCGTGTTTCCAGCACGGTGGCAAACAAAATAACGCCTAGTGAGCCCTTTACCGACTCCTTCTTTTCCTTCAGTACGGTGACGACGGATTGAAAAGCCACACCGTTTAGCAAATTCACTGTAAAACTCATAGGCAGCATCATGAGTATCGAATCTCTGCCCAATGTACGGACAAGTCTCGTTAGTGCTTTCCAGGGAGAGCCTTGTTTCATCAAGAGACTCCTCGGCACTGCTGTTGTCGTCTAAAGAGAAAGAATGCTGGTCAGACGGATCATCGTAAGCCACTAACATCTGTCCAGTCCCTATCGACATACTCCTCTCTTCCAGGAAAATGTATCTGAGGATCAGATCCCAAGTCTGATCATACCGTTTCTTTCAGGACAACATGGGTAGACTAATTCTGATGACAAGTAACAAATACCCCTGAAAAGAGAAATAGCTACTGGTTGGCGCACTGAGATATGGTCCCGAAACATAATCTATAAACCGAAGACTTGCTTTCAACTAATCAAATGGAATAAGCCCTTCACCTGTTCCCAAATGATAAGCCCTATACAAATTTTCAATTCAAAGAACAGAAAGAGACATCACAGTGCACACCCAGTTCATGAACCTGCTTTCTTCAACACTAGGTCAAAAGAAACCAAATTGCGAAACACATCGCCTCATCATTTCATAATCTTGAACCAAAGAACAACGAAAAAGTGAACAGCTTTTTCCCTTACCCCCCCCAAAAAAAAATAAAATTGAACAGCTTCCACATTCGTCTGCATTACCAGCGGTTTGCACATTGAAACTCACGTTTGCCCACGTCACTTCAAATCCGAGTCGTGAACTCCTCCCCCACCCGACACAATCCTAAGCACGGTCGCTCTCAAGAAACTCGCGATCCTAAACAAGATTTTTCTCGCCTGAAATTCGCGACAGGTAGATTCTCCGAAGAAGTAAAGTACGGGACGATCGTAAATGCTGATAAAAGACGGAGAAGGGAGGGGGAGGTTACCGTTGAATTTTTTGGGGTTGGACGATCAGTGGAAAAATTGAAATCCTTCTTGCTGAGGGAGGAGCCCTAATCTGCGCAGGTAAGTGACGCGGACCTGTTTCGGATCGTCGCTATTGTGCGCCTTGTGTTGATCTCGCGCCACCCTTGCTCCCAAACAGATCCGCTCGATCCGGAGCAGGGACATACACTCTCCACAGCCAAACACGAGATCCCAAACAGACCGACCGGAAAGACGAAAGTAGCACGTAATAGGTAAGTAATTTTTAGGTTAATATCGCGAAAAATCTAAAATTGTTATATTTGTGATAAATTTATCATAGATTATTTTTTTAACTATCAAAAATCTCAAACTGGTACATTTATAATAAATTTATCTCAAACTATTTTTTGACTATCAAAAACCTTAAACCGGTACAACTGTGACAAATTTTTCTTAAATTAGTTTTTTACCAGGAAAAATCTCAAAATGATACATATATGACAAATTTATACTCTGTTACTTTCCGTTAAATTGAGTTAATACCACAAAAAATTCTAAATTGATACTCCTGTAGCAGACATTGTGTACACCTGCCCAACTCAGTAATTTGATGGTAAAATTTAACAAAAATTAATTTATCACAATTGTAACAATTTGAGATTTTTCATGGTAAAAACATAATTTGGAGTAAATTTATCACAGATGTACCAGTTTAAGATTTTTTGTGATATTAACCCTACTTTTTATCAAATTATATGACTTTCAACTACTACAATCCTTTCGATTAAAAAAAAACAAAAAACAACTACAATCCTTTCGACCTACTACAATCTGTTTTTTACGGCTGACCCATTATTTTATATCGTTGCATTTAAAGAAAAAAATTAAAGACAAAATAGTTTATTGCTTAGACACATTCATATTCAAATTGATTGAAAATAATATAGCTAGTATCATGTATAGCCTAATTAAATTCACTTAGCATAATTGTGAAACATGACGGATTTACATATATATCAAAATAAATATTTTCAGTCATATAACTTTTATTCCTTGCTCAATTTACAGTATCAAAATTCATTATATAATAGGATATTTGTAATTAAACTGGAGACTTTGACAATATTTCTCAAGTTTTTTTTTTACTTTGAATTACAAAAAAAAAAATTGTAGATGAAAGATTCATCTCGATAAAGGTAAAATACTAAATCTTCTAAGATCTCCTTTAATACTTAGAAAAACTTTGGAAAAATTCCAAATAAGATTTTGAAGTGGTCTCATTTTCTCAAATAATTGTCTAAAGTGAATTTTATTTCAAAGAGGGGCCTAAAGTGTTTTAATTATTTCAAGGAAGGGCCTGACCAATGGTGTTTTCATCATTTTACATTTTCTAAAAATTTTTCCCCTCTTCTTTTTATTTTTCATTTTTGCTATTTCTTTTTTTTTTCCTCTATTGGGCTAGCGAGGGCTTGTCGGTAGCTGATGATCTCACCTAGGCCATCGCCGATAGTGGGCGAGGTTAGTGAATGTTCGTCTAGCCCAAGTTTGGCCAGCCCTCTTATAAGCGAGGCTTGCAACAGTCTCGCCTGGGTAAGGGTCGCCTCGCTAGGTAGCCTTAATCGTTGAGTATGAATAAGAAGAAAAAAGCGAGTTCTGTATGCTCAATGATGGAGCGCCCAGTAGGTGTTAGGGAAGTTAACTCCTTGACGGCCATGGTTGCCTATCGAGGTGACCCTCGCCCAGCGAGGCCCAGCCAAACCTAGGCGAGGCGAGGCCTTGCTGGCCATAGGCGAGGCCTTGCTCGCCATAGGTGAGATCGACCAAATCTGGGGGAGGACAATAGCTGCTGACGGGCCCTTGTTGGCCATTGCCCAGTGGCCAGCCCCAACGGAGAACAACAAAAAGAAATAGCAAAAATAAAAAAGAAAAAGATTTAGAAAATACAAAATGACGAAAATACCATTGGTCAGGCCTATCTTTGAAACAATGAGGACAATTCAGGCCTTTCTTTGAAATAAGGTCCATTTCAAGTCCTTATTTGAGGAAATTAGGACAATTCATGCCCTTATTTGGAATGTTTTAAAAAATATTTGATCTTTATTTGAAAAAGAAAGACTACTCTATTAAACTAAACACACTAGATGCCAAAAATGTATGTTTAGTATAATTAATTAGATAAGACTGGATTAGATCACTTGTCACGAATAGATAAATACTTTTTACGAGACTAAGGAGTCAGAAACGATGGTGGACAGTCTCCATATATCAACAACTATGCTGAGTTAACTCCTCATATTACTAAAGTAAGCATGTATGAATTAGCTACTAGTAATATATCAATATAATTAATTTGAAGAAAACGAAGACATAAGAGCTGAAAGAGGATATTGGATTTTATTGTAAGCAAGATACATCACAAATCTCTTATTTTCCTCTTGGGATAATTACATAATAAGTTCCCGAACTTTGGCAGAATGTACAATTTGGTCCATAAACTTTTGACTTGTTCAATTTAGTTCCTAAATTTTTAGTGCATGTTTAATCTAGTGTGACATTCTGATTTTTCCTGTTACTTCGAGACTCATTAATGAGAATGTATCTAACGATGTATTTCGATCGTATCTCGCTTGGATCTGATCAATCTTGAGTTGACTGACCAAAAGGGGAAGGCTAACGCGAGGCAAGGTACGCGGACCTAGGGAACTCAAATAGGAAATGACACTTTGATCATAAGAATTGTCGATGGGACATTTAGAGCCATAAAAAGGCCGATCTAAAAACGATTAAGGAATGCATTGCTATCGTTATACGATTGGAGCGCGGGTGATGCCGCTTAACCAATGTATAATTTGCAAAATTTTCTAAAATCGAACAATGACGATCGAGACCGTCGGAACTAGTGATAGACCCTCACAATTACGTGACAACCAAATTCGCCGTGAATTGACGAGCCCTAATTGTGACATGAATCATATGGTCGATACGCGTAAAATCTGCAAAAGCCGCCCGTTAGTTTGAGATAGGCTGGAACCACGTTTGATAGAGAAAGAATTTAGAAACGAGTCTCAAAATTTTAAAATGGAGAATCAAGAATTTCAACATTACAATTGGATGGGTCATCGCCTTATCGAAGAAATTTGGAATCAGAAAAACGACGTTCTAGACGTCGAGGGTAAAATTATCATTTTGCCTCTCAAGCCTTAGCCTTGCATTTATAATTGGGCAAGGGCATTTTGGTCATTGATACCCCTCTATAGCTGCCGAAAATTGGAGAAATTGAGAGCCATTGGATGAAACAATGATTAACACATGGACAAGTGTCAAAGGATTAGGCCCCGATATAGATGGGGACACTTTTAACCTACCATTCAACCTTGTTGACTCTTGAAATTGTGAATATCTCACTCTCTCTCTCCCTCTTCAGCCGGACTCCCTCCCTCCATGGCCATTTCTTCTTCTTCTTCCTTCTTCTTCATTCGGCCGAGAGAGAGCTCCCGCCAACCAGACCCGATCGCCAGCTTCGCCGTCGTCGAGCGCTACCTTCGGCCACCACCTGGACTCGAGCCGACCACCAACTCCTTCCTCAACCTCTTGCCGACAATCTCTAAGTGGAATTAAGCCATTTGAACCACCAAGGAGCTCCGGCCAGCCATTCTCTCGGAAGTCAATGGAAACCGTCGCAGCTGGAGGTAAGCTTTTGTTTAGACTTCGTAGGACCTCGAATCCTTTGAATCTTTTGGCAAAATTTTGTGGAAATAAAGAGGACATATAGACTGAGTTGTGGTAAAAAGTTTGGATGAATTTGATGGAGTTTTGGCCCCGAATGGGTATTGTGTTTGAAGGAAAAAAATTGACCGGTTGAGGACTTAGAGGAACCGGCGCCGTTCAAGGACTTTTCGGCGTCGCCTTGGCTTCAAACTTTCGGTGAGGCTCTCTAACATCTAGAACTAAGTATTAGCAAGTAGATTGATGGATAAATTAAGGATTAAGATTGGTTTATGGGCTGATTGGTGGGATTAAACACAGAATCGAATTGCCCTGTTTCGGATTCTGTTCAAACCGAGCCATAGGAGGCTGTTGGGAGTTTAATTGAGCTCCAAATTCACTCGTTGAGAAGTATGAGGATGTTAATTGATATGTCAATGAGGTGTATGTTTAGTGAATTGATGAATTTGACGAGAAAATTGACGAATTGGATGAATTTCCTTAGGTTGCGTGATTGACTCGTTCTTGGGCTGATTGGACCGAACCATTGAAGTGCTTGGAAGGAGATTTGTGTCGATTTAAACTTGAGGTAAGGGGTTTCTAAACCTTAGATAGGATGATTGGACTCGATCGGGTGAATTGAGTGCGAATTTGATTGGTTCTTGGAGCATTGTAACGTGATTGTCCAATGTACGTCCTAGAGAGAGATATAGATGACTTGAATGCTTGACAATGCTTGTGTCATGAATTGATTGTCACTTTGAGTGTTGAATTCAATTGCCTCGCATGCCATAGATGTGTTGTTCGACGCATGAGTTTGCATTTGAATATGAGTTATGCATCGAATGAGCATTTCGCATGTTTGAGAACTTGTGACACCCTAAGGCGTTGAGACGTGGGGTTGTGTGGATGAATACCCTGAGGCGCTGAGGCACGGGGTTTGAGTTGAATGATATCCTGAGGCGTACGAGACGCGGGGTAAAGATGACCATGGTCCTGATGCGTTGAAACGTGGGACATAGTTTGAGATGTATCGACACAGGCTTGGAGTGAAATTGAAAACCTGATGCGTTTACGCAGGTTTGTCAATATGATGGTCTGAGGCATATTTACGCGAATCGAGCTTGAGGCGTTCTAAACGCAGACGTGAAATTGAGGAAGATTGGAAGGGTAGAGAGCTTGATTTGGCATGGCAATGTGTGTTTGACTCCAATGATGTGATATGGTGCCATAATTGCATGCCTGACACTCGTTTGTACCCGTATGTTATCTAGTGACTGTTGAATGCCTCGTTTGATTGCATGTGTGTTATGTCCTTGATAACATTCGCTTGAGTGTACGGTCAACCTAACCTAGGGTTAGGACCTACCTTACTGAGATGTAAACCTCATCCCGTTGTGGGTCCCCATTTTTCAGATCCTAGGCTGTGAGAATGTGGCCAATCAGATTTGGTGACCCGAAAGAGATGTCGATATATTTTGAGGAGTTCCTGGACAGACATGGAACCGTGTATGTTAAGAAATGTACCGTAGTCTGAGTCGATGAGGGTGGCAGTAGTTGGAAACCTTATTGATATGGGGCTTGGTTTTGAAAGGTAGGAGAGGTTTCTACGAAGCTGCTGAAGCCCACTGAGATACCCCGTGGGGTATTCCCTAGTTGGTGTCATCCTGCTCGGGATTCGGTGGAGGCCGATGGGTCAATAGCTGGTTCGAGGAACATTCCTGAGAGGATTCCCAACTTGGAGGACACCGACGAGGTCATCGAGATCGAGGCTATCAAGGACGATCAGGTGGAGCAGTCAGCTGACGAGACGCTCGAGGACACTGTGGAGGTTTGCTCTAAGACTCTCTCGGAGTACAAGTCATTTGAGGATGCTGAGGAGACTGACGGCTCCAGTAGCTCGACTTAGGAGTCTCTATTTTTCTGGTATGATATTTTGATGGTGACCTCGATGCCTGTTGCTTTCGAAAATTGATAACCGTCTTTTGTACTAGCCATGTCACCCATACCGACCAGCATGTTTAGCTTGCCCGTGCTCTTGTACGAACATGGATGGAGTTTATGTATCTATTGATACTCTCGTTACCCAAGTCCCCTTTTTACTATTGTACGGAAGAGTTGTATATTATCGCTTCCGTTTGCTATCGATATAGTACATCTCTCGATCTATGTAAATCATGGGACCTCGAGAGAGTTTATGCTTGTAGGGAGTCGTGCGCACATGCCCGGGGCGCGGGGCATAACATCCCCACTTTGCTTGGTATCAGAGCAAGGTCATCTCGATCCAAATTGATTGAGGATTGGAGTGATGAGGATAATTAAGTTGGCACAAGGACGGGTACCGAGACCTTAGGAAACTTGATAGAATGAGGCACGAAATGCATGTGATATGACTTGGCGCATGTGATCGATGTTTAGTCTTGACAAGATTATGGTGGTTTACAAGGTTTAAGTTCCATGCTTAGCGCTGAAAGTCATTTTGGATTTTGGCCTGTTGAGTAGATGAGCAAAGCTAGTTTTGGTGAGTCGTTGAAGTGAGCAGAATGAGGTAATGGCCATGGACTGTTTAATGAAGTGCCTCTGGGATCAGTCGTGTGGCAGGTCGTTATATTATGACTGCTTCTGTTAAGGCATAGTTTGGTAGCTCTGGAGTTGGTTGGATGGATGAGTTACTAACTCCTTGATGAAATTGTGGTGGTCTAGGCTCAGTAAAAGCATACGAGAATGAGTAACCCGTCTAGGAAACCTGGAAGGCCTAGGAGTAGAGCCTTTAGTTCGAGGCCACCTGTAGCAGAAGACCCAAGAATGGACGGAGTACTGAGGGCGCTCGAAAGGATTGACGACCTTATCGACAGGCAGACCCAACATAGGGATGCTGCCATAGCCCAAGTGATAGGAGCTGCAATAGCTACCGTCAATGCTAATAACGGCAATAATGGAGGCAATGGAAATAATGGTGATCACGACCAGGGCAATGAGGCAGTGAATGCCTAGGAAGAAATTGTTGTGACCAGGTAGATGGGCCAACTGGTCGAGCAGTTCATCAAGCCAAATCCAATTCAGTTCGATGGAATTGGAGATCTTGAACTAGCACCGATATGGATCGAGAAACTGGAAAAGACTTTTGGGGTGCTGAGGTGCACAGATGAGGAAAATGTATTGCTGGCAGTGTATTAATTGGAAGGGATCACAAATGATTGGTGGGCTGCCATCAAGAATGAAGTCTTCCTAGAAGGAACGACCTTGACCTGAAATGCCTTTAATACGACATTCAATGACAAGTATTTCTCGGAGACAACCCGGGAAAGGAAGCAAGTGGAGTTCTTACAACTGCGTCAGAATCAGCTGACCGTGGACTAGTACGAAGTTGAATTCTCTAGGCTGTAAAGGTATGTACCCCGATCGGTAGAGGATCCCCTAGAGAAGGCGCGGAGATTTCGGGATGGATTGAGGCCTGAGCTTCGCAGCCAGATGATAGCCCTGAACTTGAGAACCTACAAGGATATTTATGAACGGAGATAGATGATCGAGAGAGATCTGAAGAAGAGAAATGCCACATCTGGATCACGGTTTAATTCATTCAGAGATAATCGCCAGACTGGTAAGAGACTAGTGACTAGCAATAGGCGCTTTGTTCCACCGATAAGAAAGAATATTGTGAAGCCGCCGAACCCCATGAACTGGAAATGTCACCTCTGTGGCAGAAGGCATGGTAATGGACCATGCCCGGCAAGAATCAGAGCATGCTTTAAGTGTGGTCAGATGGGCCACCAGATGAGGACTTACCCAAACCAAGCTCTAGCGAATAGAACTCAAGGGCAGCGACCACAGGCTGAATCGTCTGTTGCCACTCCCCAAATTGATTAGAATCGACCCTTAGCTTAGGGGAGAGTCTATGCAGTAGCCCGCAGGGAAGTAGAAGAAACGCCAAGCGTGGTCATAGGTACGGTTTATTTGTGTGACCAAGCTAGGTATGCTTTGTTTGATCCTGGTGCATCACACTCATTTGTGTCTGCTCGGTTTGCTGATTTAGTTGATATGAAGTTAAAACCGTTGAGTGTGATTATGCGTGTCGCCACCCCGTTGAAAGATAATGTGCTGGTTTCGTTGGGCTGTACAGATTGTAGAATCATAATTAATGGTACTAAGGAGAACATCGATTTAGCTATGTTGCCCATGTATGACTTCGATGTGATCATAGGAATGGACTAGTTGGGTAAATAGAGAGCAGTAGTGGATTATGGTCGTAGGATAATTCGTTTCTACCCAGAAGGTCGCCATAGTTTCGAATTCGTGGGAAGTCAAGGAGGAACCTTGATTCCTTTGGTCTCGTTCCTTGAAGTGACGAAGTTGATGACTGAAGGATGTCAGGCGTACTTAGTCGCAGTTATGGACACGACTGCCGAGGAGCCTAAACTAGAAAACGTCCCGGTAGTGCGTGAGTTTCCTAACATATTTCCTCAAGAGTTGCCAAGGTTGCCATCAGAGCGAGAAATAGAATTCATGATTGAGTTAGCTCCCGAAACGGAGCCGATCTCGAAGGCACCCTATAGAATGTCCTTATTAGAACTGAAAGAGTTGAGGGTGCGGATGCAAGAATTATTGGATAAAGGATTCATTCGACCGAGTGCTTTACCGTGGGGAGCACCGGTGTTGTTTGTAAAGAAAAATGATGGGTCTTTGCATTTATGCATCGACTATAGACAATTGAATCAAGTGACTGGAAAGCATAAGTACCCACTGCTGATGATTGATGACTTATTTGACCAGTTACAATGAGTTGCGGTGTTCTCAAAGATTGACCTGAGGACCGAGTATCATCAGTTGAGAATTAAGAAGGAAGACATACCTAAGACTGCTTTTAGGACAAGGTATGGTCATTATGAATTCACCGTGATGCCTTTTGGATTGATCAACGCTCCAACCGTATTTATGGACTTGATGCATCGGGTGTTCAAGGAATTCTTGGATAGATTTGTCATAGTTTTTATCAACGATATCCTGATTTACTCAAGGAGTAACGAAGAACACGAAGAGCATCTGAAGATTGTTTTGCAGACCCTGAGAGAACACTCGCTTTACGTTAAGTTTAGCAAATGCGAGTTCTGGTTGAATAAAGTGACATTTCTTGGCCATGTTGTGTCGAGGGAAGGAATTGCGGTGGATCCTACGAAGATCGAAACTGTAATGAATTGGCCTAGGCTTACTACGGTCACGAAAGTCCGAAGTTTCTTAGGATTGGCAGGATATTACAGACGTTTCATAGAGAAGTTTTCATCCATAGCCATTCCACTAACGAGATTGACTAAGAAAGAGACGAAGTTCGAATGGACGGATAAGTGTGAAAGGAGTTTCCAAGAGCTCAAACATCGGTTGACAACCGCACCGGTATTGACGATTCCGTCTGGACTTGGAGGTTATGAGATATATAGCGATGCTTCGCTAAAGGGACTAGGTTGTGTGCTAATGCAGCATGGAAGAGTGGTTGCCTACGCGTCCCGACAACTGAGACCGCATGAAATGAACTATCCGACTCACGATTTGAAATTGGCAGCAATCATCTTTGCTCTGAAGATTTGAAGACATTATTTGTGTGGTGAGAAGTTTCAGATTTATACGGATCACCAGAGCCTGAAGTATCTATTTTCTCAAAAGGAACTGAATATGAGGCAACGTCAATGGATGGAGCTGCTTAAGGACTATGACTACGACATATTATACCAGCCTGGGAAAGCGAATAGAGTCGCGGATGCGCTCAGTCGGAAGTCGAGTATTACCTGGCTACTGGTGAAAGAATGGTCGTTATTTGAAAATTTGAGGGATTCTGAATTCAGATTGGAAGTCTGTCAACTATTCAGTTTAATAGACACACTAAGAATAGAACTTGAGATCCAAGGAAGGATAAAAGACTTACAGTCTACGGACTTGGAAATTCAAAAAATCCTGAAAATGGACGCGACAAAAAGGAAGCCAGAATTTCAAGTATTAGGGATGGAATTCTGAAATTTCGAGGGCGTTTATGCGTACCAAAGGACGAAGAGCTTAGGGAAAGGATTTTATCGGAGGCTCAAGGAGCAATTATAGTATCCACCCAAGTAGATTTTATTGTAGGCTCACAGGAGCAATTATAATATCCACCCAAGTAGCACGAAAATGTATCAGAACTTGCGCCAACATTATTGGTGGAATGGGATGAAAGTGGATGGGGCGAAGTATGTGGCGAAGTGCTTGACATGCCAGCAGGTGAAGGCACAACACTGTAAACCTGGCGAATTGCTACAACTGTTAGAGATTCCTGAATGGTAATGGGAGCACGTAACAATGAATTTTGTGAGGGGATTCCCAAGGAGCCAAAGAGGCCATGATTCTATTTAGGTAGTCGTGGACAGGTTAATCAAGTCCGCACACTTCATCCCTGTGTGAAAGGATTTCGCAATGGACAGATATGCCGAATTGTACATGAGGAAGATAGTAAGACTACAAGGAGTACCCATGACAATTACATCAGATAGAGATCCCAAGTTCACAGTGAATTTTTGGAAAAGTCTTCAAAATGCCATGGGAACTCGACTGAAATTTAGTATGGCATACCACCCACAAACGGACGGACAATCGGAGAGGACGATTCAGACGCTCGAGGATATGTTACGAGCGTGTGTGATAGACTTCAAAGGTGGATGGGAGGATCAGCTGCATTTGGTGGAATTTGCATATAATAACAGCTATCAGCAGAGCATTCGAATGACACCGTTTGAAACGCTTTACGGAAGAGATCACAGAACCCCGATTTACTGGGACGAGGTTGGAGAAAGAAGTATCATAGACCCATAACTGGTAGAGCAATCGGTGGAAGCGGTGAAGATAATTCAGGATAGACTGAAAACGTCACAGATTCGTCAGAAAAGTTATGTGGACAAATGATGTAAGCCTTTGAAGTTTCAAGTAGACGATCATGTTTTCCTTAAGGTGTCGCCAATGAGGGGATTATCTCGATTTGGGAAGAAATGAAAAATGAGTCCAAGATACGTGGGTTCATTTGAAATTCTGGAATGGATTGGGTCCTTAACCTACAAGCTTGCCTTACTGCCTAATCTATCCAAAGTGCACAACGTCTTCCATGTATCAATGCTGTGGAAGTATGAACCGGACTCGACGCATATATTGGATTACGAAGTCATAGAAGTGGATGACAGAGTATCCTATGTAGAAAAGCCAGTCAGGATCGAAGATCGAAAGGAGCAGACTCTAAGGAATAAGACAATTCCATTAGTCAAAGTTGTTTGGGAGCACCATGAAACTGAAGGCGCTACGTGGGAAAGCGAGGAAACGATGAGGCGTTAATACCCCCATTTATTTGAGTAACGAGTTTATTATAAATTTTGAGGACGAAATTTTTGTAAAGAATGAAGAGTTGTGACATTCTGATTTTTCATGTCACTTCAAGACTCATTAATGAGAATGTATCTAACGATGTATTTCAGTCGTATCTCGCTCGGATCTGATCAATCTTGAGTTGACTGACCAAAAAGGGAAGGCTAACGCGAGGCAAGGTACGTGACCTAGGGAACTCGAATAGGAAATGACACTTTGACCATAAGGATTGTCGAGGGGACATTTAGAGCCATAAAAAGGTCGATCTAAAAATGATTAAGGAATGCATTGCTAGCGTTATATGATTGGAGCGCGGGTGATGTCGCTTAACCAATGTATAATTTGCAAAATTTTCTAAAATCGAACAGTGACGATCGAGACCGTCGGAACTAGTGATAGACCCTTACAATTAAGTGACAATCAAAGTCGCCATGAATTGGCGAGCCTTAATTGTGACATGAATCACGGGGTCGATACGCGTAACGTCTGCAAAAGCCGCTTGTCAATTTGAGATAGGCTGGAACCACGTTTGATAGAGAAATAATTCAGAAACGAGTCTCGAAATTTGAAAATGGAGAATCAAGAATTCCAACATTACAATTGGATTGACAGTCGCCTTATCGAAGAAATTTGGAATCAGAAAAACGACGTTCAGGACGTCGAGGGTAAAATTATCATTTTGCCCCTCAAGCCTTAGCCTTGCATTTATAATTGGGAATGGGCATTTTGGTCATTGATACCCCTCCAAAGCTGCCGAAAATTGGAGAAATTGAGAGCCATTGGATGAAACAATAATTGACATGTGGACAAGTGTCAAAGGATTAAGCCTTGATGTGGATGGAGACACTTTTAACCTACCATTCAACCTTGTTGATTCTTGAAATTGTGAATATCTCACTCTCTCTCTCCCTCTTCAGTCGAACACCCTCTCTCCATAGCCATTTCTTCTTCTTCTTCCTTCTTCTTCATTCGGCCGAGAGAGAGCTCCCGCCGACCAGACTCGACCGCCAGCTTCGCCGTCATCGAGCGCCACCTCCGGCCACCACCTAGACTCGAGCTGACCACCAACTCCTTCCTCATCCTCTTGCCAACAACCTCCAAGTGGAATCAAGTTATTTGAACCACCGAGAAGCTCCGGCCGGCCATTCTTCCGGAAGTTGACGAAAATCGTCGCAGTTGAAGGTAAGCTGCTGTTTAAACTCCGTAGGACCCCGAATCCTTTGAATCTTTTGGCCAAATTTTGTGGACATATAGATGACATGTAGACTAAGTTGTGGTAAAAATTTTGGATGAATTTGATGGAGTTTTGACCCCGGATGGGTCTTGTGTTTGAAGGACAAAAACTGATCGGTTGAGGACTTGGAGGAACCGGCGCCGTTCAAGGACTTTCCGGCGTCGCCTTGGCTTCAAACTTTCGGTGAGGCTCTCTAACATCTAGAACTAAGTATTGGCAAGTATATTGATGGATAACTTTCGGTGGGATTAAACACATAACCGAATTGCCCTGTTTCGGATTCTGTTCAAATCGAGCCATAGGAGGTTGTTAGGAGTTTAATTGAGGTCCAAATTCATCGTTGAGAAGTATGAGGATGTTAATTGATATGTCAATGAGGTGTATGTTTAGTGAATTGACAAATTGGACGAGAAAATTGACGAATTGGATGAATTTCCTTAGGTTGCGCGATTGACTCATTCTTGGGCTAATTGGACCGAACCATTGAAGTGCTTGGAAGGAGATTTGTGTCGATTTAAACTTGAGGTAAGTGGTTTCTAAACCTTGGATAGGAGGATTGGACTCGATCAGGTGAATTGAGTGCGAATTTGATTGGTTCTTGGAGGATTATAACGTGATTGTCCAATGTACGTCCTAAAGAGATATAAATGACTTGAATGCTTGACAATGCTTGTGTCATCAATTGATTGTCACTTTGAGTGTTGAATTCAATTGCCTCGCATGCCATAGATGTGTTGCTCGACGCATGAGTTTGCATTTGAATATGAGTTATGCATTGAATGAGCATTTGGCATGTTTGAGAACTTGTGACCCTGAGGCGTTGAGACGTGGCGTTGTGTGGATGGATACCTTAAGGCGCTGAGGCGCGGGGTTTGAGTTGAACGATACCTTGAGACATATGAGACGCAAGGTAGAGATGGCCATGGGCCTGATGCGTTGATGTGTCGACACAGGCCTGGTGTGAAATTGAAAACCTGACGCGTTTACGCAGGTTTGTCAATATGATGGTCTGAGGCGTATTTATGCGGACTGAGCCTGAGGCGTTCTAAACACGGGCGTGAAAATGAGGAAGACTGGAAGGACGGAGAGTGTGATTTGGCATGGCAATGTGTGTTTGATTCCAATGATGTGATATGGTGCCATAATTGCATGCTTGAAACTCGTTTGTCGTATGTTATCTAATGACTGTTGAATGCCTCATTTGATTGCATGTGTATTATGTCCTTGATTGCATTCGCCTAAGTGTACGGTCAACCTAACCTAGGGTTAGAACCTACCTTACTGAGATGTAAATCTCACCCCGTTGTGGGACCCCATTTTTCAGATCTTAGGCCTTGAGAATGTGGCCAATCAGATTTGGTGACCAGAAAGAGATGTCGATGTATTTTCAGGAGTTCCCGGACGGACAGGGAACCGTGTATGTTAGGAAATGTACTGTAGTCTGGGTCGACGAGGGTGACAGCTGTTGGAAGCCTCATAGATACAAGGCCTGATTTCGAAAGACATGAGAGGTTTCTACGGGACCGCTGAAGCCCACTAAGATATCCCGTGGGGTAATCCATAGTTGGTGTCATCCCGCTCGGGATTTGGTGGAGATCGAGGGGTCAGTAGCTAGTTCGAGGAACGTTCCTGAGAGGACTCCGACCTTGGAGGGCACCGACGAGGTTATCGAGAACGAGGCTACCGAGGACGACTAGGTGGAGCCGTTAATTGACGAGACGCTCGAGGACACTGTGGAGGTTTGCTCTGAGACTCTCTTGGAGTACGAGCCATTTGAGGATGCTGAGGAGACTAACGACTCTAGTAGCTCGACTTAGGAGTTTCTATTTTTCTGGTCTGATATTTTGATGGTGACCTTGATGCCTGTTGCTTTTGGGAGATTGATGGTCGTCTTTTGTACTAGCCATGTCACCCCTACCGACTAGCATGTTTAGCTTACCCGTGCTCTTGTACGAACATGGATGGAGCTTATGTATCTATTGATACTCTCGTTACCCAGGTCCCATTTTTACTATTGTACGGAAGAGTTGTATATTATCGCTTCTGCTTGATATCGATATAGTACGTCTCTCGATCTATGTAAATCCTAAGACCTCGAGAGAGTTTATGCTTGCAGGGAGTCGCGAGCACGTGCCTGGAGCGCGGGGCGTGACATCTAGTCCCTAAATTATCGAAAAATATTCAATATAGTTATTTTGTTTATTTAAGATTAAGGATGACATTGAACATTTTCATACAGTCCAAGGACTAAATTGAACATTTACTAAAAGTTCATGAACTGAATTGAACAATTCAAAAGTTCTGGGATCAAATTACACATTTTGCCAAAGTTTATTGATTAAATTGAATAAATTAAAAGTTTATGGACCAGATTACACATTTTATCAAAGTTCATGAATTATTTGTGTCGTTTTGCCATTTTTAAACTAAAGAATCATTTTGAGAAATTGTTAAGATTCGTTGAAGAAAATGTCCAAACTATATCGAAAGAATTACCAAAAGAATCCAAAACCTATTACAATTGTGCTAATTCAAACCTAAACCTTTTGTCTTAGTGTCATTTCGGTCCTAAACCTTTTGCATTTATGCCAATTTAGTATATTCGACCATTTTTTATTGAAAATCGCTGACGTGGCAATTCTTGATAGTAACTTTAATATTTTTATTTATTTTTTCTTTCCATATCTTCTTCATCCTCTAATCGATCGTCGAAGGCTGATGACTCGCTGGCTTTAGGTGAAGCTCGCCCTTGCCCAATGACAATAAAAGCAATGACTCACCGAGGGTGGGCGAGGACGAGCCTCAAATGAGGCCGGCCACCTCATTTAACTGTGGCCGAAAATCGTTGACGTGGTCCAAAACATCAGTAGAAAGAGTAGAATGTCAACATTCTAGTCATCAAGTAATACGATGAAAAAACATACACAATTGTGGACAGAAATTGGGTAATTTTAACTCATAAGACCCGATCGATAAAATGCCTAACAAGATCATTAATCATATGAAGAACCAACTCCATTGTGGAATACTAACACAGTTCAGTATTGCAACCAACAGGTAAAAAAAAAACTGATCTTAGAACAACAAAACCAGAATTGAGTTGTCCTTATTCTTATTATTCTTCTCATCACCTCATACCACGACCTATAACCATTTAAAAGCCTGCACATGCAAAGAAATAAAAAGGGAAAGTCTGATTTAATACATAATGCCAATCACAACAAACAAGATGAACAAGAAGCAAAGAATTACAGACAAAGGCTAAGTGAAGTTGCAAAGGGACCGTAATCTTTGCTCGACGGCATTGTCTTGCCAGACCAGTGTAGACCACCATGATTGCTCTGCGTCGATGGATCTCAGATTGATAGCATTCTCCCTGCCAAACGGAAGTTTCGGCAACGATGGACACGAAGCTATGTCCACGCTCTCCAGAGAAGGCCAAATCAATGTGTCATCCGGTGCAATGCTCCTCAATTTCGGAAGATCATGAAGTAGTAAGATTTTAAGACTCGGAAGGGTTCTCGAGTTAAAGTGAGGATTCTCGGTTTCAAGGATGATCTCCTCAATTTCGTAGCACTTTTCGACAGTCAAATGCTTAAGTTCGGATAGTTGCTCGATCAATCCATTTGAGAATATCTTCTTGAGCTTGGGACAATTGTGGAAGCTTAAACTAGTCATCTGACCTAAGCTTCCCACAGGCACGGGACCCTTCCAAATGCAATGCAGACTTGGGGCATTCTTGATAACCATTCTCTCTAGCCATTCGAATGCAGGAGGTGGTGCTACATTACCGTCAATAATGCATGTGATATCTTCGCATCCCTCCACTGAACAGGCTCTGAGTTTACCGATGTTCTCAGTCCCAAAATCCGATAAGCTTGATATGTTCTTGTGATCGATCAATTCAAATACATCGGTCTCGGCCAGTACTTCTGTGATCACAGGATGCACGCCTTCATCGTTTCCGTACTTCAAGCACTTGCACAACTGATATTCAAAATAATCAAGAATATGATACTTGGCCGAAGTGCAGATACCGACCGAAAACTGAAATGTGAAGTGCAAGTCTTTCCACAGAGGGCTTGATCTGACAAAGATTTCAAGGCACTCCACCTTAGGAAAGGAAAATGTCAGTGAAGTCAATCGCGTCAAAGTAGAAACCTCTTCTGTGATGATCTTCACGACCTGGTCGGACCACAAAGTGTTTGGGTCTACATCAATGATGAGTTCTTCCAGTAATGAAATGCTTGAAATCACCTTGGACATTGGGGTCCCAGCGCCAAAGTTTGACGATGACATACGTAAGCATTTCATTTGCGTTAAACATCCGACTTGAATAGGTAAAGAAACGATTCCGGTGCGTCGAATGTCAAGCACCTCTAGACGCACCAGTGCCTCTAAGCCGGAAGGCAGTTCTGTTAAACGCGTGCAAGAATTCAAGTAGAGTGCCCTAAGATCAGTCAAGCAAGATAAAGAAGGTGGAAGAAATGCGATTGCAGTACCGTGCAAGTCCAAGACTCGAAGTCTTCGCATAGACAAGAAGAAGCTATCGGGGATCATCATTAGATTGTAATTCCTCTGCAGAAGCAAAGTAGAAAGATTTGTGCAATTTGAGACTACCGGTAGACTGCACAAGTCATTATCCATCAAAGAAATTCGATTTGCAGATGTCCATTCCTCTTCCTTGGGGGCTTCTTTTAGGCCCTCACACGTTCTTGCTAACAACTTATAATCTGGGCCTCCTGATGAAATTTTGAGGGCCATATTACGAAGTACTTTGTTCATTCGGACATGTCTCTTCGTGGCACTTCTTTCTAATAGCGATACATTAATCAAATCATGCAATATGTTGTGCCCTCTGTCGCGTGCATCTCGAAACTCATCAATGCTGTGGAGAAATCCCTCCGCCTTCCAACATTCCATCAAATAGTCCACGAATATGTCGCAGTCTTCGGGAAACAAGGCTCCATAAAGAAAGCAAACCTTTTGATCCTCCCCAACTAAGTCATCGTAACAAAATTTCAGAAATTCGAGCACTTCATCCATACCTTGGATTTTGATACTGGGCCATCGCTGCAAGCTCCTTAATCCATCTCTCCAGAGGTGAATGTTGTCCTTCTTCCTAAAAACCTTGGCTACTTTATCGATTAACAGTGGTAAACCAGCACATTCTCTAACCACGAGTTGTGCTATTGGTATAAAGCTTGGATTTTTCATATTTCGGCCTACTTTTTCTTCAAACATTTTATATGCATCGCCATCGGATAAACGCTTCATATGGACAAGCTCATCCGCATCCATGTCGTAGCACAAATCGCGGAATCTACTAGCAAACACCACCTTGCTGTCCTTGTCATTGTTGGGAATACCTATGTGATGTAGATCAAAATGATCCCAAACTTCATCAAGTAGAAGTAAGTACCTCATGCCTCCCAACTCATTTGATATAAGTTGAGCAATCTCAATTGCGCTGACTTCACCCTCCACTTTTAGCTTCAGACGTTGCATGATTGCATCTTGCACTTTCTCAATGCTCCAGGCCTTTGACACCGATACCCAAATGACAATATCAAATATTTTCTTGACCTCTTCATTATTATTTAGATTCTGCATCACCGTAGTTTTCCCGGTACCAACCATTCCCCAGAGTCCAATCCTTTTGACATTTCTCTCCCTTAAATTACCCAAAATCTCTTCGACAGCCCAGTGTAGTGAAGGCTTATTCTCAGTGCTAGGAGCATATATGACTCTCACAGGCTCCGGAGGTCTTTCAGTGACCAGCCCATTATCGAGCTTCCCTTCTTCAAGCAAGACTTTTAGTTCCTCACGCTTCTTGGCCATATGTTTGCTGAGATTTGCACGTGGCCAAAATCGAGGGAATCTCCAAGCATGCCTGATCTCTTTCCTGTACTTGCTTTCCAATTTGAGCACTTCTTGTTCAGCAACCTCGACCCTGCAAATCCAACCTTCACATTCCTTGGTTGCCTTCTTCATCTTGTTTTTCTTTAGTTCTGCCTCGACATCGTCCCTTCTTGCACAAAGCTTTACTGCTTGTTCGGTCATTTTCTGAAAATTGACCTTGAAATCATCAGCATACTCAATTTTTTGGGTGACATAGCCGAAAATGCTACGTCCATCCTTGTAGGCTTCGACAGCTATAGCAGAAGCAGCTGCTTCAACCATCTCTGTCAAAAGAACAAAATCAAATTCGAAAAAGCAACTCCAACAAAATGCAGATTGCTTGTTAGAATAGAGCAAGATATTGAGTTTAGTCATGAGATGTATATGTAGACACAAGGAAAGAGAAAATTCGATTTACATTTGTCAAGCAAACGTACAGTAAGACATCCTTAAATAAAAAATAATGAGATTAACTTTTGCAATGATTCAGAGACTTCCAACAGGGATGTCTCAACAATGAATTCTGCATTCGGCTCAATAATTGTCTTAGTGAATAACACCCATATGTTCAAACCTATGTTGATGGGAAAGATCAGGACCTAAACTCGAACATGATTATATGCTACTGTAGGTCAAAGTAACAAGAGAAGTCTCAGCAGCCCCAACTTGCAGTTCTTGGTTCAGCTCAAGTACACACTATCTCTGAATGCCACCTTTCCACAAAAATGGGCACAAGGTATAACAAATGAACAAAAAAAAGGGAGTTTTTTCTCCTAATCGGGTGCTTAACGGAAGTTGCTCTCTTAGCCACACGCAGGAAGAAATGTTGGGCTCTACATGGAGATCCACTGAGTTTAATTGGAGAGACCCACCGATTCAAAAGAAGATAATTTTAGAACCCTCAGGAATTAGGAGATGGCCAAAGATGGCAGCAGTTGCAAACTGCAAAAGGTGCATTTTTCTCTGATGGCACCATCGTTTTTATCACACGGCAGAGGATCAATCTTGCAGTCGAGATTCGATCTTTTCAAGAGCAAGCGCAGGCAACAGAGAGAGTGAAGAAACATCTGGCGTACCTGGTTCTGCAGAGATCGAGATTGGCAAGACGAGAATCACATTTTTCAGAAAAGTCAAACATAGATGAAGCTGCTCAAGGGAGAAGGAGTGGGTGCCAGTCAGTGGCGATCTATTGACGTTGACTTGTTAGAAAGACCAAATTGCACCTCATCGACCTATACAATTTCCGTGGCTTCTTCTTTTGCCGAGAGAGACGATGTCCTGTTGATTATTATTTGTTTATTATTATTTTATCCTATCATATTGTATTATAGAAGCTATACCGTATGCACCGTATAAACGAAATCTTGCTTCTTTACTCACGCATCCAAACCTCCACTCCCCGAGAAAGTGGGGACCTTCCCGTTCTCAAGTGGGAAGTTTGGCCACAGAGATAATCTCAATGATTTTGAAAGAAATAAATTCGATTAAAAATAACTGGAACGAATTAACTATATATATATATATATATCTTCTCTTTTCAGCTAAATAAGTAAGCCATTTTATAATATTTTATTTGTTTTGCGAAAATAAATAACTTGAAAAAAATCTCGTACTTGAAATAGTTTTTTTTTATTGCAAAAAATTTATATCTTGTTATTTTTACGAATGATGAAAATACTTTTTTATTCATTTATTTTTGTAAGGAGTAAGAAGGTTATTTTTTTTTTATAAAAAAATATTTTTGATTTTGTTGATTTCCGCGAAATTGATACACATTAAATGATTTTGTTGGAATTGTCGGCCTTGAGAGGGATAGTGCATGCATTCTCTACTCTCCCACCGAAAAATTCTTGAATATCATTAGATGAGATGCGCCCCATTTGGTACCAATCTCATCTTCTTCCCAACGCCAACGTCTTCTATGCTCCTTGGTTCTCGTTAAACGCGAGGTTACTGGTCGTCAAGGTTGAGATCAAGAGTCACGGTGGCCGTCAAGCCGCTATCTTCGCCATAGTTGTTGCATTCGTCTGATTTACTGTGAGTCGAGATCGAGATCAAGCATCGAGCGACCCAGATCTAGCTCTTTGACCGAGAATCTGCAATCTCGGCGTTGCCTGACCTGGCGTTGCTCATCCGCGGCGTCACCTCACCTGAGGTATAGCCTGACTCCGGCATCTCATCCCTTGAGGTCGACCTACCTCGACGGCCCTGCCCTGGGGTCGCGATGTCGGCGAAGGGTCTCTCTTGGGTTTCACGAATCTTCATTGACCTTCATCGCGTGAGCTTCGAGAGAAGTTGCGACATGCTTTGTGGCCTCGCCTGGCCGGCGGTTGCCTCTAGCCGACGATTGAGGTGTCAATCATGAAACCCAGGTGGGGCGGCCCGCGCGAAACCCAGCCGTGCGACGTTAGATCTGGGCAGCCGCCGACCCTTGCCTGGGTTTGCGACCATCGTCGGTGGTCGCCGGGGGTCGCTCGACCCTCGTTAGTGGTTGCCGAGGGCTGCCTGAGATCATTCTACCTCAAACGACGGCCGCCGGCGGCCCTTGTCTGGGTTCCTGACCCTCGTTGAGGGTCGCTTGGCCCTCATCGGTGGTCGCTGAGGACTACCTGAGTTCCCTCAACCTCAGACGACAGTCGCTGGCCCAAATCTGGGTCGCCGGAGGCCGCAGGTCCTTCGATGGCCGGTGAAAGGTTTCAACTTTTCTTTAATAAAAATGAAAAAAAAGTTTCTTTTTGAGTATAATTTTTTCAAACGCTATTTTATCCAAATTAATTGCTTGTAATGAAATTACAACTTACCAAACATTTCTTACATTTTACCAAATATCTTCAGGTCAAATGCGTTCGCATTTTTTCAATGACTTTCTCAAAAAGAATTTCCAAACGCGGCCTATGACTTCTGCCTTGTAAGTATCTCGTGTTTGATTGGGGAGCTTGTACGTCCCTCCTCTGAGTCAATTGTATCTGTTTGGAAGCAGGGGTTTGCGTAGGGTTAACGCAAGGCGCGTGATAGAGATGATCCAAAATGGGTTCTGATTGACGAGCGCGCAAATGATAATGATTCTGTTTCTGACAATAATTTCTAAATAAAAATATGTTTTTCAATTTCAATTTTTAGAGAAGTTTATTATTATTATTATTATTATTATTATTATTATTATGGTCGAAAATCAAAACTTTATAAGCAAAATACTAAGAGTTCGTGCATAAAAAGCCCAACATAAGGGCATCTAAACAGAGAATATGCCAAAGGGGTTAAGGTGGTCTAGAAACCCGATAAAATGGTACACAATTTAATCGGTGAGATTTTGCCAACCAATCCAACCAATCCGCAACCTGATTGGTACTCCTATTGCAATATTGAACCAAAGAATTGCGATCCTGACCCAGCAGATATCGGGCTTCAAGTATCAAGGCTTTCGTCTCCCACCCAAGTTCCGCTTCTCCATTAACTTCAGAGGCTAAAGTACAACAGTAAGGTTCAATCAAGATCTTCGTGTCTTTCTCTTTCTTCAACTCAAGACGCCGCTTTTCCAGAAACTTCAACCCCTCCCACAGAGCCCTCGCTTCCGCTTGAATTGGAGAGCAAGGTGGGATCTTTCCTACGAAGCCGTCGTCCTGTGGGTGAGTTTCTAACCAGAGAAACATGTTAAATAACAATAAAGTATTTTGACCCAGTCGCTGAGCCTTAAGAGTAGCCAATGAACGGCAGAGGTAAGAGGGCCGAAAGAGGAGGGGTTGCACGCAAGAAAGGAGCAAGCGATGAGAAGATTTTTTATTTTTATTTCTATTTCAGAAATAAAAAACTATAAATTTTCACTTCCCATTTCTATTTCAAACTTATTTTTAAATTAAAAATTTATTCTATAAAAAAATAAAATTAATTTATTAAATGAATCTCTATTTCAAATTTGCATGATAGTTATCATGTCGCCTTTAATCTGTGGACATTTGGTTTACTGCGCCAACGAGAAGAATTTCAACTTGGCCGAACCAGTCTTATCCGGACGCACTAGACCGGATCGTTCTAGTTCCACACCTAAGAGGCTAAAAGCGATCGGTTATATCGGGAAACGGCCCTGAGGCCGGTTCTAGCCCCCCCACAACCACAAACTCACACACACTCTCTCTCACACACACACACATTCGCCGACACTGCATGCTTCGTTTGCTTCTTCCTTCTTTGAGATGAGATCATGGGGAACATCATAAGCAAGCCAGAGTCGATTGAGCAGTGGAGACGCCATAGGAGTAGGGCGAGAGCAAGTTTTCCCCCACAGGCCTACGATTCAGGTCCTGCTTTGGTTTCAGGTTCGTCCGCTCAAGAATCCGATTCCGACATCTCTCGCAGTCCCTTCATTTTCCTCGAATTTTTCATCCATGTGTGGTTTTTGGCTGGAATCTTCATGTGTTGTTTGGCTCAATTACACCGCAACAGGTAGAGGAACTTGAGATATGTTCTGACATCATCGGACCCAGTCCACCTGACTATAGCAGAACGATCCTTACGTGCGGGGGTTTAAGACTGACGGAACCTCCGGAGGTCATGCAATGGCAGAGTTTCACGGAGATTTACTTGATGGAAAATCGGTTGACTGAGTTACCCGATGATCCTCGGTGTCCTTTACTCGTGGTGTTGTTTCTGAATAGAAATTACAAACTTAATATGATTAGTCCCTCTTTCTTTGATTACATGCCTGTCCTGGAAATCCTGAATCTATCCCGAACTCGGATCAAGTCCTTGCCGGAGTCTCTGTTCAGGTTAAGTCGCCTAAAAAGACTATTCTTGAATCACTGTGAGCTATTGATGATGTTACCTCCAAAAATTGGAGAACTTTGGTAGCTTGAGGTACTTGATCTCGAAGGGACTGAGATCATGGATCTGCCAAAGGAAGTTGCCATGTAATTGGCGTATTTCACCCGTATGCAGCGACTCAAGATACACACGTACATTTACATAAATCCTTAATTCATAAAGTTAAAGAATTAACGCAACTTGTTTAAGATTCATCGTTCTTGATGCGGAATTGCGAAAATCCGATACTCAAGATCTTCTCCTCTATGAACCCCCTTTATTACTGGTTTCAATGAGACAACCCATCACTATCGCTTCAGACTATTCTATATGTGAGTTTATGTAGACATTAGGCTTTAAAGGAGGGACTTGAGCTCTATTTATAAAGAATGAAACATTTCCCTTCATCAAAGATTATGTTTATCTCAACCCATACTATCCAGCCCCATATCCGACTATAATAGTAAGCTGTATATATCTTACTTTTATTAGACCAATTAATAAATACAGTAATAATCAATAAAGCCCACAATTAAATATATCTAAAAAGAATATATTTTAACATTCTCTCACTTAGGCTAAATTAATTGTAACTGTACTGTATATGCGCATCTTTATATTGGTCTAGAGATAATTCCCAAAAGTCAATCCGATCTCGTAAAGTCTCAAGCACTGAACTATACCAGTAACTGTATCAAAAGACACATAGTCATCCATGATCACCAATACTCTTAAATTTACTAATATGGATTTGATATGGTAATATGATAAATTGATAACATCTCAAATAATAGAGACACCTTATATGTTATTCTCCTTGTCAGTTACTATTTTCTCACTTTATGTGTCACGAAACCGGATATGTCACGAGAGAACATCTTTACGGTTCGAACGAACCAACATATGTCTCGCCTTTATAGTTAACTATACTTTACGTATAGCAAGACATAAGCCTTTTGGATAAAATAAATGCCCCAGCTATCACTCAAGGTTTACAAAATTCCTTGAGATTTTTAACAGATATGCATTTAATAACAATATCACATTCTCCGACTAAAAATAATAATAATAATATCACATTAAAAAATGCTTCAAAGAATGTAAAAGTTTAATACATATCAGAATCATTACTAAAAATAACATAACACTGTAAACTTTATTAGAGCAAAAACTAGAAAGCTCCCACTAAACAATGGCATCCCATGATACTTCTAAGCTTATGTTAATGACATATCGTTCAAATATACAAGGGCGTAGACCTTTCGTCGGTGGATCAATAATCATAGCATCTGTAGTTATATGCTCTACTGCAACGTCACCATTCTGCACAAATTCTTTTATGGTCAAAAACTTGACCTCTATATGCTTAGACCCCCTGAGACCTCTATTGTTGTTAATGAACAACACCGCATAGCTATTGTCATAATACAACTGTATGGGTCTATTAACAAAATCAAATACGGTCAACTCCCTAATGAGATTTTAGAGCCAAATAGCCTGAGTAGCAGCTGTGAAGCATGTTATGAACTCCGCTTGCATAGTAGAGGATGATACCATTTTTTATTTCTTGTTTTTCCATGATACTGCACCATCTGTTGGCATAAAAATATACCCTATTGTCGACTTCTTGTCATCCTAACAACCAGCATAATCTGAATCTGAATACCCCACTAGCTGCAAGTTCTGAACACATCTATAAATCAATATATTGTCTTTAGTTCTTTTTAAATACCTTAAAACCTTCTTGGCAACAATCTACGGATTGTATCCTGGATTCGATTGATACCTGCTTAAAAGTCTCATTGCAAAAGTAATATCTGGCCTAGTACAAACTTGAGTATATATGATACTATCAAGTGCACTAGCATAAGGTACATTTTTCATTTGTGTCTTCTCAATATCTGAATGAGGGCATTGTGAAAGACTCAATTTATCACCTTTGCAGACTGAAACAATCCTTGCACTCTTGCATATTGAATTTTTTCAAAATACGATCAATATAAGCCCTCTGAGATAGGCCTAATATGCGGCGAGAACGATCCCTATGGATCTCAATACCAAGGACAAAAGAAGTTTTACCAAGATCTTTCATATCAAAATTTTGTGACAACATCCTTTTTATCTCATGCATCAATGTAATATCGCTGCTAGTAAGTAAGATGTCATCAACATAAAGAACGAGAAAAATAAATTTTCTTCCACTGACCTTACAATATATGTATTGATCTAGGTTTTTCTCAATAAAACCAAAAGAAGTAACAACACTATGAAATTTCAAGTACCACTATCTGAAAGTTTGTTTCAAATCATAAATAGATTTTTTTAATATACAAACCAGATTACCTGTGCCATCTGTTGCAAAACTTTCTGGTTGTGCCATAAAAACTTGTTCATCTAGATCTATTCAGAAAAGCAGTTTTAACATCCATTTAATGAAGCTCCATATCAAAATGAGCTACTAAGACCATAATCACTCTAAAAGAGTCTTTAAAAGAAACTGGACGAAAAGTTAACTCATAATCTTTTCCTTCTCTCTAAATAAATCCCTTCGCTACTAGTCTAGCTTTAAATTTTTTAATCATTTCTGCGGAGTCTTTCTTGGTCTTAAAAACCCATTTACAACCAATAGGTTTATAATCTTCAGGTAATTCAACAAGTTCCCAAACATCATTATGTTTCATAGACAGCATCTCATCTTTCATTATATCTAACCATAAATCAATTTGAGGATAAGAAATATCTTACGTATAAGTCACTAGATCAACAACACAACCTATATCATAATCATGTTATCCCAGATAGACTATATATTCCGGTGGTATAGGTGATTATTTCTGCCTAACAGATCTCCTTAGAGGAGCATCTTCTACCTCATTCTGTTCTTGAGAGACTTGAGGAACTTCATTAGGAACTGTTTCAATAACAGATTTCTGAGCCTTAACAGGTTCAATCTGTGGTACTGGAACTTCCACAATTGTCTGTATAGATATAAAAAACGACATAGGAGTGCTCACCGTGCTGTTATCCTCAACAGTCTGTGAGCAATCACCCTTTTTTGCCACATCAAGCTCCAGGAATTTCGCTGTCTGTGAATCCACAATTCTCGTTCCTCTATTGGGATTATAAAATCGATATCCTTTTGAATGATCTAGATAAGACACAAAACAACAACGAATAGTTTTGGAGTCCAACTTGCTCAAAGTTGGATTATACAATTTTACTTTTGCAGGGCATCCCTAAACCTTCAGATGATTCAAGCTTGGCTTCCGTGTAGTCCACAATTTAAAAGGAGTAAGTGGTGCAGATTTAGTAGGAACACAATTCAATACATAAAGCGACTTTTTCAAGGCCTCACCCCATAAAAAAATCAGGTAAATTAGATTTGCTGATCATACTCCTCAACATATCCATAATAGTACGATTACACCTTTCAGCTACACCGTTCTGTTCAGGACTACCAGGCACAGTAAACTGAGCCACAATTCCAGAATCCTCCAAGTACTTGGCAAATGGCCCCTTAAGCTACCCAGTATTGCCAAGTCGATCATAATACTCACCACCACGGTCAGATCTGACAATTTTTATGACCTTCCCCAACTGTTCTTGACTTTAGTTCGGAAAATCTTGAACTTATCGAGAGATTCGAACTTTTCCTTAATCAAGTGCAGATAACCATATCAGGAATAATCATCTATAAATGTGATGAAATAAAAATCTCTACACAAGGTTACTGTATAGGGTTTACTTATATCTGTATGGATGATTTCTAACAAATGAGAACTACGGACTGTAGTTTTCTTCTTTATTCTGGTCATCTTACCTCTACAGTAGTCTATGCATGTGTCTAGGTCACTTATAAGAGTGGGTAGAATGAAAGCCTTTATCTGCCTTTCCACTATTTCTTTAGAGATGTGACCAAGACGTTTGTGTCATATTGCGTAGGACTGTTCCTTAGGTATGGGCCTTTTGGAAACAACCTTTTCAGTTGTATAAGCGACGTATATTTTGTTGGGAGACAAACATAATCTGTACAATCCATTAGACATAGTGCAATACCCAATTTTGTTTGAATTAAAAGAACTAGAAATTGTAGAGTTTGAAATCTCAAAAGAGCAACCACACATGTCCAAACTTGATACGAAAATTAAATTCCGTCTAAAATAAGGTACATAAAATGTATTCCTTAACATTAAATTAAAACCAGAATCTAGAATTAAAATGACATTTCCCACGAACTTGACATCAGCTTTATTGTTATTTCCTACGGTGAGCTTTGATTCATCCTTATTTGGCTTCCTCCAGTTTATGAATCCCTGTATGGTAAATGCAACATGGGTAGTTGCACCGTTATCTAGCCACTATGAACAATATGGGGCTTCTGATAAATTAGATTCACAAACCAATGCCAAAGAACAATTACCTTTAGGCTCACGCTTAGATAATCAATTCTTATATTTAGCGCAGTATTTCTTTACGTGTCCTCCCTTATTACAGAAAAAAACAAAGACCATATTTACCAGCATTACCGTCCCTTTTAAAGGTCGGTTTCTTTGGACCCAAGTTGTCATGCTGACCAGCAGATGAATGAGTTCCTTTACGATTCTTATTGCCCTTGCCTTTCTTGGCACCAAAACTAGAAGTAGCATACATAACCATATGCGCGTTACTTTTCTTCGGCTTGGTCTCTGCTGACACCACCCTTGCAATCAAGTCGTTGATTGTGCATGCCTAATCAACGATATTATATTGTGTTTGGATAATACCAAACTCAGGTGGAAGAGAATTAAGCGCAAGATGTATTATACAAGCATTAGGAATTGGAACATTAAGCCCATTGAGCTTTGATTGTAGATCTACCATCCTCATGACATAGTCCTTAACACCAGCAGAACCATCATACTTCAAACTGAATAATCCTGACATATGTGTCCCAAATTCAGCATTAGGAGAGTCATGATTTCTAGCCATCAAGGCTTTCATCATTTGTCTAGCGGTGATGTTAGCAGCAAAATCACTTCTAAGATGTTCTTGTATGGACCGCTTCATTGACAGTAAGCAAATCCTATTGCTCTTTTCCCAAGCAGCAAAAAGTACCTTTTGGGCATTTGTACTCTCATTAGTGAGAGCTGTTGTCCTATCTTCATTAAGAGCAATATGAACATCCGTTAGTTCCATACCAAACAGAAAATCATCTCTTCATTTCTTAAAATTACTACTAGTAAGAATCTAAATAGCTATGGAGTTGCCATTCACAGAAAAGGTGACTGAAAAATACCTAATATTTTTAATTAGCATAATGTGAAATTTCATACTGAGAGATATATACATCATCATATAATCACCTTTGGGCGGAAAATATGACATGCAGTTTATACTCCCTACATTACAGCGGCCATGAGAATTTATTTCAATCTTTGTTAATCACCACCTTTGGGCGTATGACAGCACTTAGACTAATTAATTCTCAACCATATGCTGTACATGTAACCCTTCATGCATCAACACGCAATCACCTCCTTTGGGAGTATAAGTACGTTTAAAACAGGAGACATCCCAATATAATAAAACATGTTCTTTACTAAATTCAACAAAGCGTGTCGCTTTGGCGGTCACAACCCAATTGAATTTACCTGAAATTGAGATACAACTTTATATTTCACATTTACCGTATGCATGCAATTTAAAAAATTATGGGCAATCATCTCAAAATTACACGCATCACTAATTTTTATTGGTACCTCAATAATTCATGTCAAACCATAAACATGTAATTGATAAATCATGCTTCATATATCCATATGTGGTATTTACATGTGAGCTTTGCACCTGTATTTCATAAAATCATAGAGAAATACCTGAAAACACGCAAAAAAAATACTCCAAAATATACACGTATTTAGAGTTCCACAAGTATTTTTCATCCATAAAAGTGCCAAACATGTAAAATAAATATACCACATTGTAGAGTATGAGCATACGAGCACGCCGGTACCTGAAACTTCCCCATCGAATCACACGCGGGCCCTCACGCGCCACTAGAAACTTCGGCCCACGCTGACACGTGCAACGCTCGTGTTCAGTGTCTCAGCCGATTTTCAAACCGGTCCGACCGCTAACCCTGAATTGGTTTAGCGAACCGGGTTGAGGCGGTTTGGTCGAACCGGTCAACGACCGGTCCAACTGAATGGTCCGAGTCAACGGTCAACTATCCGGGTTGGGTCAACGGATCGGGTCGGGTCTGCCCGAGCTAAGATGATGTCATGGATCAGTGCTTGTAATGTGTGGGGCGCGTTGGGGTGGCCGCCACGCCCGCGATTGCCATTGGCGAGTAGCGGAGCGTGTCAGCGCGTCCGAAGGTTGCCTGCGACGATCTTTATGTGGTTTTGCTCGTCTCATTGACTTTCCGAATATATAATTTTTTTTCGATTTCGATAAAAATAAAATTTCGAAAAAAACACCGAGAACACGATTCACGACTTGATACATGCAGGCTCTGATACTATATGTAAGCTGCATATTTCATCCGTATGCAGCGACCCAAGATACACATGTACAGATACACAAATCCCTAATCCATGGAGTTAAAGAATTAACGCACCTTGTTTAGGATTCATCATTCATGATGCGGAATTGCGAAAATCCAATGCTCAAGAGCTTCTCCTCTGAGACGACCCCTCACTGTCGCTTCAAACTATTCTATATGTGAGGTTATGTGGACATTAGGGTTTAGAGGAGCGAAGTGAGCTCTATTTATATAGAATGAAACATATCCCCTCATCAAAGATTAGGTTTATTTCAGCTTATACTATCCAGCCTCATATCCGACTAGAATAGAAAACTGTATATTTCTTATCGTTATTAGACTAATTAATAATTACAGTAACAATTAATAAAACACACAATTGAATATATCCAAAAAGAATATATTCTAACATGCCAACCTCACAAAGCTCACTTGATTAGAAGTATCTTTTTGTCTATATATAAATCAGGGAAGAAAATCTGCAAAAATTGATGCATTGATTCCTCAAGGCACTATTTCTTCGCTCTCCCAATTAGAAGAGCTAAGTATTAATGTAAATCCGGAGGATGAGAGGTGGGAGAATGTTGTGGAAGCTATTATTGACGATGTTTGTGCCTTGATGAGGCTGGATACACTTAAACTGTTCTTTCCGCAGGTGGACCATCTCAGGAAATTCAATGGTTTCGTACATCAAAAGTGTCTAGACCGTTATCACATTTCAAATTTATTGTTGGCAGTCATGATGAACGCATCATGTCCCGTCTCCCACTGGATCTTGAGCTTGAGTTTGAGTTTGAATACTGGGATAGATCCCTTAGATATGTAAATGGTGTGGGTGTACCCATCAATATCCAAAATATGCTCCGGCATACCACCGCATTTTTTTTAGACCGCCGTACGGATGTCACTAAGCTATCTGATTTTGGGATTGAGAACATGGAGCAACTGAAATGCTGCATAATTGGGGAGTGTAATGAGACCCAGGTAATCATTGATGGAGCTGATATGTGCGATGAAGCTGAGAGAAGTGAAATTGCATTGGAAACATGAGAGGATGATAGGAGGTTTCTTGGATCACTTAAGTATCTCTATGTATATCGTTTGAAGAGCTTGAGGAGCATTTATGAGGGGCCGCTGCCTCATCGAGGATGCTTATCTCATCTTAAATGCTTGGTCTTACTGACATGTCCTCGATTGACCACTATATTCACACCTGAACTACTGAAAAACCTTGATAGCTTAGAACAGCTCAAAGTTGAAGATTGCCCCCTTGTCAAAAGTTTAGTGAGCTTCGAAGATCTTGTAATTTGCGAGGGTACTTTCCTCCCCAGATTGAAAAGGATATCCCTATTCTCTTTGCCTGAACTCATTAGCCTTTCCTTTGGCCTTTGCATTGCACCAAACTTAGAAAAAATCAGCATTTTTGATTGTCCGAATCTCAGGCATCCATTCTCTTGCAATCATCCAACAGTGACCGAAGGTAAGGGCAATAATCAGCAGAGAGCATTGTTCCGTTGAAATGATGCATCTTTTTTTTTTTATTCCACTTCCGTTTTATACGATTGATTGAACAAGTAAAAAGCTGCTGGCCCAGCTTTAATTAACAGAAAATTGGAAAGTCAACACTTATCTGAATGAACTCTTTAGCGGATATTTCCTTACCAAAAAAAAAAAAAAAAAAAAAAACTCTTTAGCGGATACCTGATCTATTACCCTTAAACCAATGGTTATATAAGCCTTGTAAACAAGTGAAGTTCAATACTTTAATAGCCCCTCTCATGTTCAAACCCAAATAAAACATTTCATGCACGCACCTTAGGAATAATATAGAGCAAAAATATTACTTCAAATGAAATATTAAATGGGGCATAAAGAATCAAAAGTTGACTCTAGTATCAAATTAAAAGTCCTATCTGAAAGTTTAACTTATTAAGTGGATGCTGACCACAAGACCATTAAAACCACAAAAGAAGCAAGGTAGGTATCTTGCCATCATATGTAGCTTCTTATTGTGAATTTATAGTCTAATTCTGGTTTTGTGCTTTGGCGACTCATGCATTTCTTGTCAAGTTGGAGAATTTTTGCTCTCTAAATGTGCCGTTATGCCTAGTTTATGTAACTCTTTTGTTCGACATGCAGCTGTCGTTTCACACTTAAATGACCCATGTTGTAGCCCAGTTGGAACTTGCCTAGTTACTCTCTGAGGCTCTCTTTAATTTCCGGCTTTGTTTTCAGAATTTTAATTGGTAGTGTTGGTTTGGCAAGTGAAGAACAATTATTGTGTATTATAGATGATCAAGTAATGGGTGATGACAGCGAAGTTCTCATATGAAGACATAAGTTCGTGACAGATCTAGAGTAGGTTGAGGGTGTGATATCCTCACAAGTGATTGTTCAGTGCCTCAGAGATTGAGAAAGTCGTACATCAGGTAGGCAGGAAATATGGCACGCTGAGTTGCTTGAAGAAAGCTCTCGTGTTTCAATAGGTATTGAGTGGGGTTATGTCATGAACTGGAGCTGAAAGTGGTGAAGCTCGTTGAGGAGTTGATTGATTGCATAGAATTATTTTAGTCTATATCAAGAAATCAGGTAGATTCATCGCTGCTCATCTTTTTCCATCACTCTGGTTATGTTGTCATAGTTATCTGTTGTAGACCACAGATAATTCACCTGGGTGGCTACATGCTCCTCTATTCGGGACTGGATGTTTCCTAGCATTGGAAAAGTAACACATGCTATGCCAACTGGCAGATTAGATGATTCATCTTTAAATTCCTGTTTAGATGACGTGGGCTGGTGCATGTTATTCATCCAAGTATGGTTACTCGTTTTGTCTAATATGCTGATTTTGTGTTTGAGCAGTGCAAAGTATTCCAAATGATGCAAGCAGAGAGCAGCCTGCACTTCCTGTGGTTTCATCTACAACCGCTGATGATGCAGCAGTTAACCCTTCAACTACTAAACTCAAAAGGGAGCCTAGAGTTGCTCGTTGGCTGCGGAAATCCTTATTTAACGACCTCAAGTTAGCTGTAAGAAACTTTATTTCTGCAAGTCGTTTCGGTGAAGGTGGTTTGGGTGTACGTGATGTCACGAATGATACAAGCGGAGAATGGCCCGTCTCTCCTGGTATTTCATCTTGTTTGAGTTTGATCCATTTTTGCAAAATTGTTGAAAAGTCAAAAGTCACTGCAAGCATTGGCGGTCCAAAAAAAAAAAAAAAAAAAAAAAAAAAAATTAACGGCGGTTGTGCCATGTAGTTGATTTATAAGTTCTATAAATAGGGGTTATTGTCCTTCTTTGTAAAATACACTTCCATGCAAAGAAGATGTAGACCCATGTGGAAGAAAGCCCTCAAATGGGAGACCACTTTGTGAGTTTTTATTTATTAGTTTTATATTAAATATCCCTTTATTTTACTAGCCTTCTTGCCATTATAGCCTTTATATTTCATATCAAACATACAAACTTGCATACATGTTTCCGCAAAATACCCAATAGTGATATCAAAGCCACGTTCACTACGAAAAAACAGCCTTTTATTTACGAAATTTGCGACGAAAATTCCGCCAAAATTCGTTGCTAATGGGTTTTGCGACCAAAAAGAATTTCGTCGCTAATACTGCGTCGCAACTTTTGCGACGAAATTTCATCGAGAAAATTGATTCATAGCAAATTTGCTACGAGCAGTGATTCGTCACAAATTTGTGATGAACAGTGATTCATCGCAAATTTGCGACGAAATATATTTTTCGTAGCTAATCTTACATCGCAATATTTGCTATGAAAATGATGTTTCGTCGCTAAATTTAGCGACGAAAAAGCATATTGGTCGCTGAAATTTGCGACCCAGGAGTGGCCATGATTTTTTCGTGGAAAAATTCGTCGCAAAATCAATTAGCGACGAATTTTGCTGAATTTTTCATTATTATTATTATTATTATTATTATTATTATTATTATTATTCCAAAATAATTTTCCTTTTATTTTTCGATTTGCGACGATCGAGCACATGACGGGTTTTGCGACGAACTTTCGTGTTGGTAGAATAAAATAATTTCTTTTATTTTAAATCTAATTACAACAAAATTTATTTCTAAAAATTTATATTTACCAGTGATTAAGAAAATAATAAGATCAAAATATTATAAAAATATGAAAACGAAATACATTCATCGGTCCTTACCCAAAAAAAAAAAAAAAATACATTCATCGGTTTCTGCAGCTTGTTCGGCACATGCAATAAAAGTTATAGATACAAAGTACATAAATAACTTCTGTGGCCAACAATACATGAACCGTATTTTGTAGTTGCCCAAACTTTGTGCGGCACCTTACTAGACCCGCTGCAATGCTGGAGAAGTAGATGGCTTTCTCAACTGTGCGGTTTAACAAGCATAGTGCTTGTATTCCAGCTAATCATCAAGGTCGGGCTGCTTCAGTCTCTGGTTGTAGGCTTGAAACTTTGTTAACTATTTTCAAAAGCTCTACACACATTGCATGGTAAACCTGCAATTATAGGCTGCAGTGAACAGATAAGTACTCGATTATAGTTTCGTTGCCTTCATTCAGATAAATCTACCACAATACTTGCCTATTTCAATAGATGAAATTACTCCAAAAAAGAGAGTAATTCTGAAAGTAATTTCTACCTTAATAGATGAAGGATATGGCCTCTCCACAGCTTCGACAACATCAATTCCCATCCGACACAAAGTTCATCCAGAATCTGCCGTTTCAGAGGCACAAACAAAACCATATACTCTCAATTCTTGCACTAAATTCAATTCACAACTTCAACTACGTGGCATTCTGATTTTTCCGGTCATTTCGAGACTCATTCATGAGAATGTATCTAATGATGTATTTTAATCATATCTCGTTCGAATCTGATCAATCTCGAGTTAACTGACCAAAAGGGAAAGACTAATGTGAGACAATGTACGTGGACCTAGGATACTCAAATAGTAAATGACACTTTGACCATAAGGATTGTTGAATGGACATTTAGAGTCATAAAAGGCCGATCTAAGAATGATTAAGGAATGCATTGCTAGCGTTATATGATTGGAGCGCGGGTGATGCCGCTTAACCAATGTATAATTTACAAAATTTTCCTAAATTAAACGATGACGATCGAGACAGTCGGAACTAGTAATAGACTCTCGCAATTACATGACAACCAAAGTAGCCATAAACTGACGAGCCCTAAATGTGATGAGAATCACAGAGTCGATAAGCGTAACGTTTGCAAAAACCACACGTTACTTCGAGATATTATAAAATTACGATCAACAGAGAAAAGGCTCAGAGGTGAGTCTCAAAATTGAAAAATGAAAATTCAAGAATCCCAACAGTATAATTGGATTGGACATCGCGTTTTCGAAGAAATTTTGAATTAGAAAAACGACGTTCCGGACGTCGAGGGTGAAATTACCGTTTTGCCCCGCAAGTCTTGGCCTTGCCTTAATAAATGGAATAAGGGCATTTTTGTCTATGGTACATCCCTATAGCTGCTAAAAATTGGGAGAAATAACAGCTATTGGATGAAAAATTGATGGATATGTGGACAAGTGTCAAAGGATGGAGCTTTGGCATTAATTGTTTAACTTTTAACCTACCATTCTTGGCAGTTGACCAAGCCTAATTGGTGTATACTCCCATCCACTCTCCATGCTCAGCCAAGCCCCCTCCATAGCCATCTCCTTCTTCATCTTCATCGTTCTTCATCTTCAGTCGAGCACACCTCCCACCGATCATATTCTGTTCGCCATTTCGCCGCCGTCGAGCTCCACTTCCGACAGCCGTCTGGACTCGAGCCGACCACCAACATCTAACCCCACCTCTTGTCGACCACCTCCAAGCGGTAGCTCGGTGTTTGACCCCCTGGGGAGTTCCGACCAGCCATTTCCCCCAAAGTTGACGGAATTCGTCGCAGCTGGAGGTAGGTCACCGTTTGAGCTCCGTAGGAATTCATTTTGCTTCAATCTTCAGATGAATTTTTGTATACATCTAGGGTACATGTATACTGAGTTGTGGTGAAAATTGGGTTGATTTTGATGGAGTTTTGATGACAAATTGGTGTTGATTTTCGGTGGACAAAAACTGACCGGTGATGACCTAAGGGAACCGAACCTATTCAAGCACTTCCGGGCATCGCCTTGACTTCAAATTTTCGGTGAGGCTTTCCAACATCTAGAACTGTACGTTAACAAGTAGTTTAGTGGATAATTTGAGGTTTAAGGATAGTTTAGGGGCTAAGTAACCGGGTACCAAATAGAACCGAAAATACCCTATTTCAGTTCTGTTCTTGCCGAACCCTTAGGGGTTGTTCATAGTGGAATCGAGCTCTAAATTCTTCGTTGAGGTTCAATGGATATGTTATTGAGGTTTATGCTTGGTGGTTTGATGATTGGGCGAAGAAAAAATTGATGAAATGGATGGAATTTTATTAGGTGCAAGCTGCCCTGTTTTCGATTTCTTGGGGCCGAGTACTTTGGGTGCTTAGAAGAGGATTATTATTGATTTTAGCACAAGGTAAGGAGTTCCTAAACCTTGGCTAGGAGGATTGGACTCGACTAGATAAATTGGGAGCGAATTGAGTTAGTTTTCATGAATTATGGTATGATTGATCAATGTTCATCCTTGCGAGTTGTTGATGGCTTGAATGCTTGTTAAATGCTTGTGCCATGAGTTGATTGCCACATTTAGGTGATGATTTTGACTGTCTCGCATGCCGTAGATATTTAGCTTATTGCATGAGCTTGTACTTGATCATGAAGTCTCGAATTGAAATGAATGTTTGGCATGTTTGAGAAACTTATGGTACCTCGAGGCATTGAGACGCGGGATTGTGTTGAATTGTACCCTGATGTGTTGAGACGCGAGATTGAAATGGTCAATGTCCTGATGTGTTGAGATGCGGGACGAGTTTGATATGTGTCGACACAGGCTTAGAATAAAATTGAAAACCTGACGCGTTTACGCGGATTTGTCAATTGGATGGTCTAAAGCGTAATTACGCGAACCGAGTCTGGGGCGTTTTAAACGCTGGCGTGATTCATGAGATAGTTCTGAAGGGTGGAATCTGTGGTTTGACTTAGTATCTCCTGCCTGGCTTGATTATAAAGTTAAGATGTCATGATTGCTTGATTGACAGTCGGTCGCATCATGTAGTGTCCTTATAACTGCTGAGTGCCGTATGTTGTTGTTGTGTATTCTTGTTCAAGATTGCATTCATCTGAGTGCACCATCAGCCTGACTTAAGATTGGGACTTGTCTTACTGAGATGTCAATCTCATCCCATCATGGGATTATATTTTCAGACCCTAAGCCTTGAGGATGCTGCCGACTCGATTGGAAGACCCGAAGGAAATGACGGCTTATTTTGATAAGTTCCCGAATGGTAGGGGTACTGTCTATGTTAGGAAGTGTACAGTAGTTTGGGTCGACGAGAGCGGTAAAGACTGAAAACCGAATAGGTTCGAAGTATGGTTCCGTATAGTAGGTGAGATTACCATTGGTCCGCTGAAGGCCACAGAGGTACCTTGCAGAGTTATTCCTAGTTGGTGTCATCCCACTCGAGATTCGGTAGAGGTCGAAGGTTCTGTAGCTGGCTTGAAGAACATACTTGAGAAGACCCCTATTTTGGAGGATACGGTTGAGGTGAATGAGATTGACACCTCAGAGGGCGAGCTGGAGTACAACACGATGGAGGACACCGTAGATGTGCGTTTCAAGACCTTTTTCGACTACGAGCCTATAGAGGATGCTGAGGAGATCGACGATTCCAGCTGTTCGACCTAGGGATTTCCCGCTTGTACTTGTCGCTTTTGATGACCTCGTCGGCTAGTTTCTTTTGGGACTTTGAGCTGTCTTTTGATTCAGTCCCACTACCCCGACCTATTAGCAGGATTAACTCACTTGCACTTTTGTAAGAACTTGTGATGCACTTATATTTATGCGGTGCTCTCGTTACCCAGGTTCCCTTTGATTTTTGTACGGAGGAATGTATGCTATCTCTTGCGCATGCTTCCTTATTTTATGCATCTCTCGGTAAATGAATCTTGGGACTCGAGAGTTTGTTCGCAGGGAGTCGCGCGCCCATGCCCAGGGTGCGGGACGTGACATACTCGCTTATTTGGTATCAGAGCAAGGTCAGCTCGATCCAAGTCGATTGAGGATTGGAGTAATAAGGATGGACGAGATGAGACTGATAGGGTGGCGAGACATTAGGAGACTCGTTAGAATTAGGCACGGAATGCATGTCATATGACTTGGCGCCTGTGATTAACATGTGACGTGGATATGCTTGTGGTGGTTTATGAAGGTTAAGCCTCACGTTTAGCGCTAAAAGTAATTTCTGGATTTTGGCCTATTGAATAAGCGGGTATGGCTAGTTATGATGAACAACTGGAGTATGTGGAATTGGAGAATAGTAGTGACTCTTTGACTGATTATCCTTGGAAAGGATGGGGTGGAAGATTGTTTGGTTGTGACAGCTCCTTTTAAGATATAATTTGGACTATATGAGTAAGTTACAAATCCCGTGGTGGAATTATAGTGGTCTAGGTGTAGTGGGAGTACCTAAGAATGAGTAATCCGCCTAGAAAACCTGGAAGGCCTAGGAGTGGAGCTTCTAGCTCGAGACCGCCTGTGCCGGAATACCCAAGGATGGATGGAGTGCTAAGAGCACTCGAAAGGATTGGCGACCTCATTGACAGGCAGATCCAGGATAGGGATGTTGCCATAACTCAAGTGGTAGGAGCCGCGATAGCTACCGTTAACGCCAATAACAACAATAATGGGCAACGGAAATAATGACGACCATGACCAGGGCAATGAAATAGGAAATACCCAGGAGGAAGTTGTTGTGGCCAAGCAGATGGGCCAATTGATCGAACAATTTATTAAGCTGAGGCCGACCCATTTTGATGGGACTAAAGACCCTGAATTGGCGCCAAGGTGGATAGAGAAGCTTGAGAAGGCTTTTGGAGTACTGAGGTGTACAGATGATGAAAATGTATTACTGGCGGTGTACCAGCTAAAAGGTACCGCTAATGACTGGTGGACTGCCACCAAGAATGAAGTTTTTTTTAGAAGGAACAACTTTGACCTGGAATACCTTTACTACGGCATTTAATGACAAGTACTTCTCTGAGACAGCTCGAGAAAGGAAGCAAGTAGAGTTCTTGTAGCTGCGTCAGAATCATCTGACAGTGGATCAATATGAAGCTGAGTTCTCTAGATTATCGAGATATGCGCTCCGATCAGTAGAGAATCCGCTAGAAAAGGTGCAAAGATTTCAGGATGGACTAAGACCTGAACTTCGCAGCCAGATGATAACTCTAAACTTGAGGACTTATAAGGAAATCTGTGAACGTGGGCAGATAATCGAGAGGGACCTGAAAGAGAGGAATGCCGTATTTAGATCGCGGTTCAGCTCATTTCGAGATAATCGCCAGATGGGTAAAAGACCCATGGCTAGCAATAGACGCTTTGTCCCTCCAGTAAGAAAGAATATAGTGAAGTCGCCAAACCCAGCAAACTAGAGTTGCCGCCTTTGTGGTAGAAGGCATGGTAATAGACCTTATTCGGCAAGGACCAGAGCGTGCTTCAAATGTGGTTAGATGGGCCATCATATGAGAACTTGCCCAAATCAAGCTCCAGTGGCTAGACCTCAAGTGCAACGACCACAGGTAGCACCGTCAACTGCCACTCTCCAGAACGATCAGAACCAACCTCCAGCTCAGGAAAGGGTCTACGCAGTAGCGCGCACGGAAGCGAAAAAAGCTCTTGGCGTGGTCACATGTATGGTTTATTTGTGTGACCAAGTTGCTTATGCTTTGTTTGACCTTGACGCATCACACTCGTTTGTGTCTACTTAATTTACTGATCTGGTTGATATGGAGTTGAAACCATTAAGTGTGATTCTACATGTTGCTACCCCGTTGAAAGATAATGTGCTGGTTTCGTGTGGCTGTGCTGATTGTTTAATCGTAATTGGCAGTAATAAATAGAGTATAGACTTAGCTGTGTTGCCCATGTATGACTTTGATGTGATCATAAGAATGGATTGGTTGGGTAAGCAAAGGGTTGTAGTTGATTGCGGTAGTAAGATAATCCGTTTTTATCCGGATGGCCTCCCAAATTTTGAGTTTATGGGAAATCGAGAAGGAACCTCGATTCCTTTAGTTTCATCTCTTGAAGCGACAAAGTTGATAACTGAAGGATGTCAAGCTTACTTAGTCGCAGTTATGGACATGACTGTCGTGGAACCTAAATTAGAAAATATTATGGTAGTGCATGAGTTTCCTGACGTTTTTCCCCAAGAGTTACCAAGATTGCCACCAGAGTGAGAAATAGAGTTCGTGATTGAGTTAGCTCCCGGAATAGAGCCAATCTCGAAGGCATCCTATAAGATATCCTTATCGGAACTGGAGGAATTAAAGGTACGGATGCAAGAATTGTTAGACAAAAGATTTATTCGACCAAGTGCTTCACCGTGGGGAGCGCCAATGTTATTTGTAAGGAAAAAGGATGGGTTCTTATGTTTATACATCGACTATAGGCAATTGAATCAAGTAATGGTGAATGATAAGTACCCACTACCAAGTATTGATGATTTATTTGATTAGTTGCAAGGAGCTGCGATATTCTCTAAGATTGACCTGAGGACTGGGTATCATCAATTGAGGATCAAGAAGGAAGATATACCTAAGACCTCTTTTAGGACAAGGTATGGTCACTATGAGTTCACTGTGATGCCTTTTAGATTGACCAATGCTCCAGCTGCATTTATGGATTTAATGGATCGAGTGTTCAAGGAATTCTTGGAAATATTCGTCATAGTCTTTATTGATGATATTCTGATTTACTTAAAGAGTAATGAAGAGCATTTGAAGATTGTTTTACAGACTTTGAGGGAGCACTCACTTTATGCTAAGTTTAGTAAATGTGAGTTTTGGCTAAATAAAATGGCATTTCTTGGCCATGTGGTATCTTGAGAAGGTATTGTTGTGGATCCTATGAAGATCGAAGCCGTTATGAATTGGCCTAGATCTACAACGGTCACGGAAGTCCGAAGTTTTCTGGGATTGGTAGGGTATTACAGACGTTTTGTGAAGAAGTTTTCATCCATAGTCATTCCATTGACGATCGACTAAGAATGAAACTAAGTTCGAGTGGACGGACAAGTATAAAAGGAGCTTTTAAGAGCTTAAGCAACGGTTGACGACCGCATCAGTATTAACAATCCCATCAGGACCTGAAGCTATGAGATTTATAGCGATGCTTCGCTAAAGAGACTGGGCTGTGTACGAATGCAACATGGGAGAGTGATTGCCTACGTGTCTCGACAACTAAGACCGCACGAGATGAACTACTCGACTCATTATTTGGAATTGGCACAATCATCTTTGTTTTGAAGATTTGGAGACATTATTTGTGTGGTGGGAAATTTCAGATTTATACATATCACTAGAGCCTGAAATATCTCTTTTCCCAAAAAGAATTGAACATGAGGCAACGACGATGGATGGAGCTGTTTAAGGGTTATGATTGTGACATATTATATCATCCTGGGAAAGCGAATAGAGTCGCGAATGTACCTAGTCAGAAATCAAGTATCGCTTGTCTGCTAGTTAAAGGATGGTCGTTATTTGAAGATTTAAGGAATTCTGAAGTCAGATTGGAAGTCTGTCAACTTTCCAGTTTGGTAGCTACATTGAGAATAGAACCTGAGATCCAAGAAATGATAAAGGTCTTGTAGCCTATGGACCCAGAAATTCAAAAGATCCTAGAGATGGACACAACAAAAAGGAAACCAGAGTTCCAAGTGTTAAAGGATGGAATTTTGAAATTTCGAGGGCGTTTATGCGTGCCCAAGGACGAAGAGCTCCGAGAAAAGATTTTATCAAAGTCTCACAGAAGAAACTACAGTATCTTCCCAGGTAGCACGAAAATGTACCAGAACTTATGTCAACACTATTGGTGGAACGAGATGAAAGTGGACATAGCGAAATATGTAGCAAAGTGCTTGACATGTCAATAGGCGAAGACACAACACTGTAAGCCCGGTGGATTGCTACAGCCGTTGGAGATTCCTGAATGGAAATGGGAGCACGTGACTATGGATTTTGTAATGGAATTGCCAAGAAGCCAAAGAGGTTATGATTCTATCTAGGTAGTCGTGGACAGATTGATCAAGTCTGCGCATTTCATTCCAGTGCGAAAGAACTTTGCGATGGACAGGTATGTCGAATTATATATGCGGCAAATAGTACGACTACATGGGGTACCCGTAACGATTACGTCAGACAAAGATCCCAAATTTACTGCAAACTTCTGGAAGAGTCTTCAAGATGTTATGGGAACTCGACTACAGTTCAGTACAGCGTACCATCCACAAACGGACGGACAATTTGAAAGAATAATTCAGACGCTTGACGATATGTTACGAGTATATGTTATAGACTTCAAAGGTGGATGGGATGATCAATTGCATTTAGTGAAGTTTGCATATAATAACAGTTATCAACAGAGTATTCAAATGACACATTTTGAGGCACTTTATGGAAGAGCTTGCAGAACCCCGATTTGTTGGGACGAAGTTGGAGAAAGAAGTATTACAGGCCCAGAGTTGGTAAATCAGTCCGTGGAAGCCGTAAAGATAATCTGGGATAGACTAGAGACCGCACAGAATCGCTAGAAAAGTTATGCTGACAAACGACGCAAACCTTTGGAGTTTCAAGTATGCGACCATGTTTTTCTTAAAGTTTCACCGATGCAAGGATTATCTCGATTTGAAAAGAAAAGGAAATTAAGTCCAAGATATGTAGGTCAATTTGAGATTTTGGAACAGATTGGGACCTTGACCTACAGGCTCGCTTTACTGCCTAATTTGTCCCAAGTACACAACGTCTTCTATGTGTCAATATTGAGGAAATACGAACCAAACCCGACGCATGTACTGGATTACGAAACCATCGAGATGAATGACAGAGTATCTAACATGGAGAAACCAATCAGGATCGAAGATCGAAAGGAGCAAGCTATGAGAAACAAGACGATTCCATTGGTCAATGTAATTTGGGAGTACCATGGAACCGAAGGCGCTACGTGAGAAAGCAAGGAAATGATGAGGCGTCAATACCCCCATTTGTTTGAATAACTGAGTTTATTGTAAATTTCGAGGACGAAATTTTTGTAAGGGGGAAAAAATTGTGACATTCAGGGCATTGGGGTTCTCGGGCTAATCGAGGCAGCTCCAACGGTCGTTCGGCGGTAGTGTGGCTTCGACTTGGTGGTGAGGAGACTGGTGGACATCGGTGAGGTGGTAGGTGGTGGCGGTGGCGCCGAAAATGGCTGGAGGAGGGCCTGGTGTTCTCGAGTCAGGGAGCTCGAGAACAGAGCACGACTTTTCGAGCAATTTTCGCGGCTTCCGATAGCCTTCAACGGCGCTGAAGAGGTCAACGGTGGTGGCACGAAGTAGTTGGAGGTGATGGTCGACGGTTGGTGATGGTAGCGCGCAAAAATGATCGAGGAAGAGGAGGAATGGAGGAGTCGGTCGAAAGGGGGGGTGTTCCACAAAATGTAAAAGAGAGAGGGAGAGAGAGAGCATAGAGAGACGTGAGAGATGAGAGAGAAGGAATGGGCTGCTGATGGGAGAGAGCATAGGGCCCACTTGAAGACGTTTGGAGCATTTTTGTCCTATATGCAAATATCTAAAGGCAAAACGGTCATTTGACATTTTAGGACTGAAATGAAATTTCGGTACACTGGACGAAGGGTATTTTGGTAATTTTATAGGTTAGGCTCGGTTAGGATTAGGCTCGGGCGCGAGGATTAAAATCTTAATTCACGACGACTAAGAATTTTGAAACCTAATCAAAATCGACTGAAGTTTCAGAATTTGTCTAATTATCGTCTCTTCCGTCCTTACGATCCTAAAATATTCCACAGACTGAAATTCAATTTAATTCATTTTATTGAATTCAGACACTTTACTGAAGTCAAATTTCCAAGGCGTCACAGGATATGTACAATCTGATTAGGATTATTTCCTTATCTGCGACCGCATGCAGTTTTTCGATTCTATCTATGATGCATTAGATAGAATTATTAATTTAGTGGGAATTTTCAAAGTTGATGTTTTGATTTGATTAATTATATAACTAGTAGTAATTTCAAGTTGGTTTAGTTTATGTGCATTCCTAATTCAGAATGCCAAAAATATGAGAAAATATTAGGTACCCAGGTTGTGCCATGTCATTCATGCCCACATCCATTCATTGTGCGACATGTATCGCTCACCACCCTCACGTGTCAAGAAATTTTGACGCTTTTCTCATTTTGTCTTTCTTCTCTTCGACACCTTCTTTATCATAAAAATACTGCATGTAGATAAGATATAATTTTCTAGATAGCCTTGCATATTTAGACTACATCCTACGATAGATATGGAAAAATTTCAAATAAAGGTCAAAAAGTCTCATTTTTTCAAATAAGGGTATGAAGTGATTATTGTTTTTAATTAAGGGCATGAAGTGGCCATAATTGTTTCAACTAAGGGTCTGACCTCACTATCTAGCTGGCAAAAAATTTCGGCCGATCAAGGGCATTTTCGTCAAAATACAAGTTTACCCTAATTTTTAACTAAACTATATTAAAAATAAAAATGTAGAACTAAAAAAAAAAAACAAGCAAACGGGGACACAGGTGGCCCCTCCCACTTGTGTTTCTTTCTTACTTACTTAAAACAAAAAACAGAAAAAAGAACAATACAAAGAAAAGAAAAATATAGAAAAAAGGAGAAATGCGAAAAAAAAAATGATGAAAATACACCTAATCAATGGTGAGTCAAGCGTTTTTTGAGATTGGTATGGTTATTCAAACTCTTATTTGAAACAATATCCACTTCAGGTCTTTATTTGAGATAATGAGAGCACTTCAGGTCCTTATTGAAAATAAGGTCAAATTCATACCGTTATTTGAGAAAATGAGGGGATTTGGGGCCCTTTTTTTTTTTTAAATTTTCCCAATAGAAATTCTAGATAATTTGGCATGCTTACTTTACATTGCATCATATTTAGACAAATTACATTCTAGTGTTCTGATTTAAATTAGGAATCAGATCAATTTACTCCCTAGTTTAAATAACATAATATTTCACCTTAGGTAGTTTCATTTCATTTAATATTAATTTTGAAATTTTATAATATAAAAGTCGAAAATGTTCTGCATGTTAGGTTAATCAATTTTGCACGTTGTATAGTTGCATGTTTGCTTAACTGACTCATCAAGTAGTTTACATGTTAGATTTATATAATTGCACGTCATTGAGGATTAGTCATGTAGTTAAATAAACAAATGCCATGTTAAGGTTTGTGGGCATTTACACGTCATTCGCATGCAATGGGACAGTTTTGCATTTTTATGTTCTCATACATTGCATATAATTTAGAGTCTTTAGACATTGTATTACAAAGTGAATATCCATAATAATAATAATAATAATAATAATAATAATTCTTTTGGGGGATGCTCCTTTCCCCGCAATTCATTTACTCTAGCTCATGGGGTGTTAGTTTCATTGATTGTGCACCATAACTTTGGCTAAAATTGATTCAAACTGGTTGCTTAGATATTTTCGTGAAAAATGAAAGGTACCGTTGACACATAAATTTTGACTTTTAAGAATTTATTCATTTAAGCATAAAATCAAGGTTATTCAGGACTCTCGCAAAAAATAAATTATCATGCATTGCATATTTATTTTCCGTCAATCGTTATATCTAGGTGCACCAATTGAATTTAATTTGAGTAGGCAACTAGAGCAGACTCAGTCTGAAGTGTGCTAAAATTTGAGGTGCCATTTTTAGCTTAATTCAGCTCATTCATGCTTAATAATTAAAAGCAAAAGTCGTTAATTAAATATTTATTATTTACTGTCGCGATCTAAAAAAATTTAATCAATTTTAGGTTAATTGATTATCAGGTTAATTTGAATGATCAACCTAATACGGACTCTCCCAAACCTTACCAAATCGCAACTTAAATAGATCATAATGATTTAGAATTTGAAGTCGACATTAATCATTTTTGGTAGGTTGATTAGAAAACTAATTAAAACAGCGAGATAACCATTTTACTTATATGAACCAGAGATTGTGGATTCGGGACTTAGTTTGTGACATTATGAATTTCCTATCATTTCGAGACCTTTAACTGTAAGATATCTATCGAGGTATTTCGATTATGTCTCGCTCGGATCTGATCAATCTCGAGTCAATTAACTGAAGGAGAAAGGCTGACGTGCGATGAGGTACGTGAACCTGAGAAATTCGATTAGAAAACGACTTTTTAACCATAAGGATCGTCGATGGAACATTTAGAGCTGAGGCCGATCTAAAAATGATTAAAGAAACCATTGCTACTGTTGTACGATTGGGACACTGGTGATATCGCTTAACCAAAGTATAATTTGTAAAATTTTCCTAAATTAATTATGATGATCGTTGCCGTCAAGGATAGCGATAGACTCTCGCGATTACATGACAATCAAAATTGCCGTAGTTTGAGTTATCATAAGTGTGATGAGAATCACAGAGTCAGTACACGTAACGTCCGCAAGAGCCACCCGTTAATTCGAGACAAACTGAAATTTCGATCGACGAAAAATCAATCACGAAATGGGATCTCGAAATTTAAAAATGGGAATGAAGGATTCCAACATTTGACATGGATTGGAAAGTTGCCTTATCGAGGATGAAAATTTTTAGAAAAATGAAATTTTGGACGAAAGGTGTGAAAAGACCATTTTGCTACTGGAATGTTAACCTTGCCTCAATGATTTGAGAAGAGCGTTTTAGTCATTTGATTAATCTATTAAGGCTGTCGAAAATTAAGGGGCAAGAAGGTCGTTAGAGCCTTGATATTATTGACTTAAGGACAAGTGTCATTACATGGGTGATGGTCAGTAATTTTCCACTCACTTATAATCTTCTAGAACTTTGACCACGGTTGAATGAAGTCTCATTTCATCTGCTATTTCCCTCAAAATTTCATGGACCAGCCCTCTATTCTCTTCATTTTTGCGTTTTTCTTCAATAGCAAAAAACTGCCCTATTTGGCCAGCACCGCCTGCCACCTACGTCGCCTTCGACCACCCCTCCCCCCGGCCATTCCGCCTCACGCTGACCACCACAAGTAAATTTGACGTCCCCTTGACACTCTTCAGGTGTTAGCTCGACCGTTGAAGACCTGTAGAGCTCCAACCAGCCTCAAATAGAAAACTAGACAGATTCCAGTGCAACTAAGGTAAGGTCTTCGTTTAGTCACTTCCGGACGTCGATTGCTGTCAAATTTTCGGTGGAGCCTTGTAGACATGTAATACTTAAGTTCACTAAGCTAGGGTTACTGATTTAGCTGAGTTTTGAATGAGTTTCAATGGTTTGATTGAAGTTGATTTCTCGGATAGATTCTGACCACCGGTGAACTGAAAGGAGTCGGTCTGTTTAGAGGCCTTAGGAGTATTATTTGACTTCAAAAATTACCATAGGGCTCTTTAACACGTTGATTAAGGTTTCGCCAAGTGAAATTGATGAAAAATTGAAGTTTAAGGGTGATTTATGGATTATTAGAGCAAGAAAGAGCAGAATCGATTTTGCTTTGTTTCAATTCTGAGTAAACCGATTCTGTTGGAGGCTGTTTATGGGGTTTTCATGCTCTAAATGTGTTGTTAAGGCATACTAGAATGTTGATTGAGGTGTTATTAAGGTGTACGATGGGTGGAGTTGAAGTTAGAAAAGATAAATTGAATGAAACGATGGATTGTCGCTAAAATATATTTATGCCCTGTTTTAGACAGCGGTGATCTTGTTTGGATGCTGAGCTTGGCAAAGGATTTTGGTGAAAATTTGCTAACTGGAATGAAGGTAAGCAACCTCTAAACCTATATTAGAACATTTGGACGCAATTGGATAGTTTTATTACGAAATCGATGAGTTGACGATTTTGTTATGCTTGGTTGAGTGGAAATTGAATGGAATTGTTGAGTAACGAGCCATGAGCGATTTCTTGTTATTAAAATTGCAGTTCTTTTGACTGATTGATGATGTGCTTGTTGGTATGTCATGTTTGATTATGTGGCTATAGGTTACTCGACTCCCGAGTTACATTTTGTGATAAAGTACGATCATTTTGACAAGCAAACGGTTTATGATTGACTTTCTGAAATTTCTCGTGATGAGAATGTGATTAAATGATTGTTGAGACAATTCTTGACTTGAGATATTTGTTGAGGCCTATGGCATCCTGAGACGTCTTAACGCGGGATCGTATCATGAGTATACCCTGAGGCGTTTTAACGCGAGGTTGTGATTTGAATGGTATCCCGATGCGTCGTAACGCGGGATAAGAATTTGTACATGTTGGCATGAATTTGGAAATGAGCTAGTAAACCCGACGCGTCTTAACGCAGGTTTATTTGTCTTGATAGTTTAATGCGTTGAACGCGGACTTATCTATTGAGTTGTAGATTGGGAATTGAATTGGTCATTAATTCCTATGGTGTTGATATGGTTCTTGGCTAGTACGAAAGTTTGGCTCACTTTCTTTATATACTTGTCTTAGATGTCATTTCTTCGCAAATCGTATGATGTGATGCTTTCGTATAAATGTTACATGTCTTTTGTCACCGTTGGTTTGTTGTCATGATTGTTTTGTCAGTGGGACTAATGGTCTAACTTAGGATTAGGCTAACTTACTGATATATAAGTCTCACCCCGTCATGGGATCCTTTTCTTTTCAGATCCCAAGCTTTGAACATGCTGCCTACATGCCTAGGAGATTCGAAAGAAATGACCGTGGTTTGAGTCGACGAGGGAGGTGAGGGTTGGAAGCCGCATCGTTTTGAGGCTTGGTTTAGGAACACCGGAGAAACTACCATTAGCCCGTTGAAGGCTCATGAGGTTCCTAAACATGTTGTACCATCTTGGTGTCATTCAACTCAAGATAAGATCGAGGTAGAGGGTTCAGTGGTTGATTTGAGGAATGTTTCAGAGGAGACCCCAACAAGAGAAGAAAGCATGAAGTAATTGAGATTTCGGACTTTGAAGACGATCTAGAAGAAGACACAATAGAAGTTCGATCAGAAACCTTTTTGGGTTATGATCCTGTGGCTGACATGAACCAAGACGAAGATAGTAGTACCACTGAGCGAGTTTGATGTCTTAGGATCGCTTGCGTTGTCTTTTGGGAGTTCTTAGCCTTTTTGACAAGGAGTTTAGTAGTTACTTTTTGGTCAATCCTACTCCTCCATGACCCTAGCTTTGGTTTGTTAGACGACCCTGGATGTTTTGTACAAACTTATTTTTCAAGTTTACGTAAATATCTTTTGTTATCCCGTGTCTTCTTCTTTGATTTATGTAAGGTGGTGTAATTATTTTCTTTTCTCTTTCTGCATGCATGTCTCATGTCGTTTAGGCCTTTGGAATAGTATCTTGGGTTGAGTACATGGCCTTAGTGGATGCGACACTTTGTTTAGAAAGGCGGGGCGTGACATCCTAGTTAAAGTGGTATCAGAGTAAGGTCAGTTCGATCCAACTCGATTGAGGATTGGAGTAATAAGGAGGAATGAGATTCGGGACGATGAGGTAGTGAGATCGTAGGGTGTCCGTTAGAGTTAAATAAGAAATGTTTGGCATATGAATTGGCGCATCTAATTGGCATCATGAAAGTGGTATAGTTGTGATGACTAGATAGTGACCAAGCTTCGTACTTAGCGTGTGTCTTGATTGTGGATGCTTGCTTAATGAAATATTGAGTGTTGTGTTTGAAATTGAAGCATGATTGTACATTTCTAATGTTGTGCTCTTAAGAATGACTATGTGAATGGTTGCTTTAGTGTGAGTGCTACTTGTTGTGCAGCATAAAACCACTAGACTTCTGTAGATGAGCTAAGTCGTTAATTTTGTGGTGGAATTAAAGTGGTACAAGTAGTATAAAGATGAGCAACCGACCTGACAAGCGTGGGAGACCTAGAGGCGGAGCTCTAGTTCGAGGCCACCTGTAGTGGAGAATCCTGGAATGTGTGAAGTCTTGAGAGCTTTGGAACGAATTGGAGATTTGATAGATAGACAAGCTCAAGATAGAGATGCCGCCATTACTCAGGCTGTGGGAGCTGCTTTGGCTGCTATAAATGCGACGACTAGTAATAATGTGGGTAGTGGAGTTAACGCCAGCATTGGCCAAGGCGTTGAAGCTGGTAATGCTCGAGTTAATGAGGTTAGTGGTCAAGCTGTGGAGATAGGTAATGCATCAGGTAATGATCTTGTGACTAGACAAATAGGACAACTAGTTAAATAGTTTATGAAGTTAAAGCCTCTCCAGTTTAATGGTACGAGTGATTTAGAGTTGGCATCAAGGTGGATAGAAAAGCTCGAGAAAATCTTTTGGGTTCTAAGACGTAGTGATGAGGAAAAAGTACTTTTAGCGGTTTACCAACTGAAAGGTATCGCGAATGACTGGTGGAATGCTATGAAGGATGGGGTATTTCTTGATGGTACTGCCCTGAATTGGGCTGCTTTTACTACTGTCTTCAACGATAAGTATTTCTCGAAGACTGCGCGAGAAAGGAAACTAGTGGAATTTCAAAATTTACGTCAGAATTACATGACAGTGGATCAATATGAGGCTGAATTTGCTAGGTTGTCAAGATATGCGCCACGGTATGTGGAAGACTCGCTAAAGAAGGCGCGGAGGTTTCGAGACGGGTTACGACCTGAACTTCGCAGTCAAATGATAGCTCTGAACTTAAGAATGTACAAGTAAGCATATGAACGGGGACAGATGATTGAAAGAGACCTGAGAGAGAGAAATGCTGCATCTAGATCGCAGTTCGGCTCATTTCGAGACAATCGCCAGTTTGATAAGAGACCAATGACAAATAATAGGCATTTTGTTCCACTAGCAAGGAAAAATATTGGGAAACCGCAGCACCAGTCCAACTTGAATTGTCGTCTTTGTGGGAGGAAGCATAGGAGTGGACCTTGCCCGACTAGAACATGAGCATGCTTTAAGTGTGGTCAGTTGGGCTATCAGATGAGAAATTGTCCCAATCAAATTCCAGGACCTAGATCTCAGGGACCACGACCACAAGTAGGACCCCTGGCTGCTATTCCAAAGAATGAATTGAATCAACCGCCGGCTCAAGGGCGAGTGTATACTGGGGCACGAGGCGAAGCAGAGAATAAGCCTGGGGTGGTCACAGGTATGATTTATTTGAATGATCAAGCTGCTCATGCCTTAATTGATCCTGGAGTTTCGCATTCTTTCGTATCTGCTCAATTTGCTGATATGGTTGATTTGGATTTGAAATCATTGATTATGAGATTGCATGTTACCACCCCGCTACAAGATAATGTGATAGTTTCGTTAGACTGTACGGATTGTAAGATAGCTTTTGGTGGTAGAGAGAAAAAGATAGATTTGGATGTGCTACCTATGTTTGACTTTGATGTGATCGTTGGGATGGACTGATTGAGTAAACAAAGGGCTATGGTGGATTGTGGCGATAGAATAGTTCGTTTTTCTCCAGATGGTTGCCCTAGCTTTGATTTCAAGGGAAATCATAGAGGAATCTCCATTCATTTGGTTTCGTCGTTGGAAGCGACAAAGTTGTTAGATGAGGGATGCCAAGCTTATTTGGCTGCAGTAGTTTATACGACGGTTGGGGAACCGAAATTGAAAAATATAGCGGTGGTGCATGAATTTTCGGATGTATTTCCCCAATAATTGCTTGGATTACCACCCAAGCGAGAAATTGAATTTGTAATTGAGTTAGCTCCTGGGACGGAGCCAATTTCAAAGGCACAGTATAGAATGGCACTATCGGAGTTAAAAGAACTAAAAGTGAAAATGCAAGAGTTGTTGGATAAAGGGTTCATTAAACCGAGCGCGTTGCTATGGGATGCATCGGTGTTATTTGTGAGGAAGAAAGATGGATCATTGCGCTTATGTATTGATTATAGGCAATTGAACCAAGTGACCATTAAGAACAAAAATCCGTTGCCAAGGATCAACGACCTATTTGACTAGTTGCAGGGAGTTTCGGTTTTATCTAAGATAGACTGGATAACGGGGTACCATCAGTTGAAGATTAAGAAAGAAGATATTCCGAAAAAGTCTTTTAGAACGAGATATGGACATTATGAATTTACATTGATGCCTTTTGGGCTGACTAATGCTCCAGTAACATTTATGGACATGATGCAACGAGTGTTTAAGGAATACCTTGATCGTTTTGTTATTGTCTTTATTGAAAACATTTTGATTTACTCGAGGAGTAAGGAAGAGCACGAAAAACACTTGAGAACTGTCATGCAAACTCTGAGGGAACACTTACTTATGCCAAATTTAGTAAGTGTGAATTTTGGTTGAATAAAGTGACATTTCTTGGCCATGTGATATCCGGAGAAGAAATCTTCGTAGACCTTACAAAGATTGAGGCGGTGATAAATTGGCCAAGACCTACTACAGTTACTGAAGTTCGAAGTTTTTCGGGATTGACCGGTTATTATAGACGCTTCGTAGAAAAGTCCTCGTCTATAGCTGTGCCACTGACGCAGTTGACTAAGAAGCATACGAAGTTTGGATGGACAGATAAATGCGAAAGGTGTTTTCGAGAGCTCAAGTAGCGTTTAACAATGGTTCCTTTTGGACCCGGAGGCTTTGAGATTTACAGTCATGTTTTGTTAAAAGGATTGGGATGTGTACTTATGCAACATGGAAGGGTAGTAGCGTATGCTTCGCGGCAATTAAGACCCCACGAAATGAATTATTTGACACATCACTTGGAGTTGGCTGCGATTGTTTTCGCTTTAAAAATTTAGAGGCATTATTTATGTGGCGAAAAGTTCCAAATTTATACAGACCATCAGAGTTTAAATTATTTATTTTCCCAGAGGGAATTGAACATGAGACAATGTTGATGGATAGAGTTGCTTAAAGATTATGATTTCGACATTTTATATTATCCCAGGAAGGCGAATAGGGTTGCCGATGCACTTAGTCGAAAGCCTAGCATGACGCATTTAATGGTTAAAAGATGGTCAGTGCTTGAAGAATTGAGAGACTCCGAGTTTAAGTTAGAAGTGAGCCAGCTGTCGAGTTTGATATCGACTTTGAGAATTGAACCAGAGATCCAAGAAAGGATAAAAGCCCTACAGTTTACAGACCCAGAAATTCAGAAAATTCTTAGTATGTCTATAGGAGGTCGAATTTCATGTATCCGAGGACGATTTTAAGGTTTCGTGGACATCTTTGTGTACCTAATGATGAAGCATTTAAAGGGAGAATTTTGTCCGAGGCTCATCGAAGTAATTACAGCATCCACCCAGGCAGTACGAAAATGTATCAGAATTTATGTCAGTATTATTAGTGGAATGGAATGAAAGTGGATGTGGCTAAATATGTAGCAAAGTGTTTGACGTACCAACAAGTAAAAGCTCAGCATTACAAGCCTGGAGGATTGCTACAACCTTTGGAAATTCCGAAGTAGAAATGAGAGCGCGTAACAATGGACTTTGTTATGGGTTTGCCGTGGAGTCAGAGAGGACGTAATTCGATTTGGGTAGTCATAGACAGATTGACCAAGTCTACGCACTTTATTCCTGTGAGAAATGACTTTGCAATGGATAAGTACGTCGAGCTGTATGTACGTTACATTGTGCGACTTCATAGAGTGCCTATAACAATTACGTCAGATCGAGATCCTAAATTTACAGCGAATTTCTGGAAGAGTCTTCAGGATGCCTTGGGAACCAGATTGCAATTTAGTACGGCGTATCACCCACAAACAGATAGGCAATCGGAGAGGACAATTCAGACGCTCAAGGACATGCTACGAGCGTGTGTGATAGATTTTAAAGGTGGATGGGAAGATCACTTGCATCTAGTGGAGTTTTCGTATAACAACAGCTATCAACAAAGTATTGGAATGGCTTCTTTTGTAACACTTTATGGTAGAGCTTGTAGAACTCCCTTGTGTTAGGACGAAATGGGAGAAAGGAGTATCACGGGTCTAGAGTTGGTGAAATAGTCAGGAGAGGCAGTAAAGATAATTAGAGAAAGGTTGAAAACAATACAAAGTCGTCAGAAAAGTTATGCCGATAGGCGACGCAAGCCGTTAGAATTTCACGTTGGAGATCATGTATTTCTCAAGGTATCTCCAATGCAAGGTTTATCTCGATTCGGAAAGAAGGGAAAGTTGAGTCCGAAATATGTAGGTCCATTCGAAATTCTGGAACGGATTGGACCATTGGCTTACAGGCTTGCCTTACCGCTGAATTTGTCTTAGGTACATAATGTGTCTTATGTGTCTATGTTGAGGAAATACGAACCAGACCCGACGCATATTTTGGATTATGAAACCATAGAAGTGGACAACAAAGTGTCGTACGTGGAAAGACCGATCAGAATCGAAGATTGAAAGGAACAAGTTTTGAGGACTAAAATCATTCAGCTAGTCAAAGTATTATGGGAGCATCAAGGAGCTGAAGGCGCTACGTAGGAGAACGAAGAAGCGATGAGGCGTCAGTACCCATATTTGTTTGAGTAGCTAGATTGTAATAAATTTCGAAGACGACATTTTTGTAAGGTGGGAAGAGTTGTGACATTTTGAATTTCCTATCATTTTGAGACCTTTGATTGTAAGATATCTATCGAGGTATTTCAGTTATGTCTCACTCAGATCTGATTAATCTCGAATCAATTAATCGAAGGGGAAAGGCTAACGCGTGATGAGGTATGTGGACCTAGGAAATTCGATTAGAAAACGGTACTTTCACCATAAGGATCGTCGAGGGAATATTTAGAGTCAAGGCCAATCTAAAAACGATTAAGAAAACAATTGCTAGTGTTGTACAATTGGGACGCGGGTGATACCGCTTAACCAAAGTATGATTTGTGAAATTTTCCTAAATTGATTATGATGATCGTTGCCGTCGGGAATAGCGATAGACCCTCGCGATTACATGACAATCAAAATTGTCATAGTTTGAGTTATCCTAAGTGTGATGAGAATCACAGAGTCAATACGCGTAACGTCCACAAGAGCCACCCGTTAATTCGAGACAAACTGGAATTTCGATTGACGGAAAATCAATCACAAAATAGGATCTCGAAATTTAAAAATGGGAATGAAGGATTCCAACATTTGACATGGATTGAACGTCGCATTATCGAGGATGAAAATTTTTAGAAAAATGAAATTTTGGACGAAAGGTGTGAAAAGACCATTTTGCCCCTGGAGTGTTAACCTTGCCTTAATGATTTGAGAAGGACGTTTTAGTCATCTGATTAATCCCTTAAGGCTGCCGAAAATTAAGGGGGCAAGATGGTCATTAGAGCCTTGATATTATTAACTTAAGGACAAGTGTTGTTACATGGGTGATGGTCATTAATTTTTCACTCACTTATAATCTTCTAGAACCTTGACCATGGTTAAATGAAGTCTCATTTCATCCGCTATTTCCCTCAAAATTTCGTGGACCAACCCTTTCTTCTCTTTATTTTTGCGTTTTTCTTCAAGAGCAGAAAACTGATCTGTTCGGCCAGCACCGCCCGCCACCTTCGCCTCCTTCGACCGCCCCTCCCGCCAGCCATTTCGCCTCACGCCGACCACCACAAGCAACTTTTACGTCCCCTTAACACTCTCCAAGTGTTAGCTTGGCCATTGAAGGTCTGTAGAGCTCCAACCAGCCTCAAATAGAAAATCAAATGGATTCCGACGCAACCGAGGTAAGGTCCTCGTTTAGTCACTTCTGGATGTCGATTGCTGCCAAATTTTTGGTGGAGTCTTGTAGACATGTAATACTTAAGTTCACTGAGCTAGGGTTGTTAATTTAGTTGAGTTTTGAATGAGTTTCATTGGTTTGATTGAAGTTGATTTCTCAGATAGATTCTGACCACTGTTAAACTGAGAGAAGTCGGTCTGTTTGGAGGCCTTAGGAGTATTATTTGACATCAAAAATTACCGTAGGGCTCTAAACTTATTGATTAAGGTTTCTTCAAGTGAAATTGATAAAAAAAATTAGAGTTTAAGGGTGATTTATGGATTGTTTGAGCAAGAAGGAGCAGAACCGGTTCTGCTCTGTTTCAATTCTGAGTAAACCAGTTCTGTTGGGGGCTGTTTATGGGGTTGTCATGCTCTAAATGTGTTATTAAGGTATATTAGAATATTGATTGAGGTGTTATTAAGGTGTACGATGGGTGGAGTTGAAGTTAGAATAAAGAAATTGAATGAAACGATAGATTGTCGCTTAAATATATTGCTGCCATGTTTTGGACAACGATGATCTTGTTCGGAAGCTGAGCTTGACAAAGGATTTTGGTGAAAATTTGCTAACCGAAACGAAGGTAAGCGACCCCTAAACCTATATTAGAACATTTGGACGTAATTGGATAGTTTTATTGCGGAATCGATGAATTGACGATTTTGTTATGCTTGGTTGAGTGAAAATTGAATGGAATTGTTGAGGAACGAGCCATGAACGCTTACTTGTTTTTAAAATTGTAGTTCTTTTGACTGAATTGATGATGTGCTTGTTGGTATGTCTTGCTTGATTATGTGGCTATAGGTTACTCGACTCCCGATTTACATTTTGTGATAAAGTACGATCATTTTGACAAGCAAACGGTTTGTGATCGACTTTCTGAAATTTCTCGTGATGAGAATGTGATTAGATAATTGTTGAGACAATTCTTGACTTGAGATATTTGTTGAGGCTTATGGCATCCTAAGGCGTCTTAATGCGGGATCGCATCGTGAGTATACCCTGAGGCGTTTTAACGCGGGGTTGTGGTTTGAATGGTATCCTGATGCGTCCTAACACGAGATAAGAATTTGTACATGTTGGCATGAATTTGGAAATGAGCTAGTAACCCAACGCGTCTTAACACAGGTTTATTTGTCTTAATAGTTTAATGCGTTGAACGCGGACTTATCTATTGAGTTGTGGATTGGGAATTGAATTGGTCATTAATTCCTATGGTGTTGATATGGTTCTTGGGTAGTACGAAAGTTTGGGTCACTTTCTTTATATACTTGTCTTAGATGTCATTTCTTCGCAAATCGTATGATGTGATGCTTTCGTATAAATGTTACATGTCTTTTGTCACTGTTAGTTTATTGTTATGATTGTTTTATCTGGTGGGACTGATGGTCTAACTTAGGATTATGCTAACTTGCTGAGATGTAAGTCTCACCCCGTCATGGGATCCTTTTCTTTTCAGATCCCAAGCTTTAAACATGCTGCCTATACGTCTAGGAGATCCGAAAGAAATGACAGTCTATTTTGAGGAGTTTCCAGATGGACGAGGTACAGTTTATGTTGGGAAGAGTACCGTGGTTTGGGTCAACGAGGGAGGTGAGACTTGGAAGCCGCATCGTTTTGAGGCTTGATTTAGGACGATCAGAGAAACTACCACTGGTCCACTGAAAGCTCATGAGGTTCCTAAACGTGTTGTACTGGTGTCATCCGACTCAAGATGAGATCGAGGTAGATGGTTCAGTGATAGGTTTGAGGAATGTTCCAGAGGAGACCTCGGCAAGAGAAGAAAGCATTGAAGTAATTGAGATTTCAGACTCTGAAGACGATCTAGAAGAAGATACAATAGAAGTCCGATCGTAAACCTTTTCGGATTATGATCCTATGGCTGACATGAACCAAGACGAAGATAGTAGTACCACTTAGCGAGTTTGATGTCTTAAGATTGCTTGCGTTGTCTTTTGGGAGTTCATAGCCTTTTTGACAAGGAGGTTATTAGTTACTTTTTTGTCGATCCTACTCCTTAGTGACTCAAGCTTTTGTTTGTTAGACGACCCTGGATCTTTTGTACAAACTTATCTTATCTTTCGGGTTTATGTAAATATCTTTTATTATCCTGTGTCTTATTCTTTGCTTTATGTATAGTGGTGTAATTATTTTCTTTTCTCCTTTCGCATGCATGTGTCACGTCGTTTAGGCCATTGGAATAGTATCTTTGGTTGAGTATACGGCCTTAGTGGATGTGACGCTTTGTTTAGAAAGGCGGGGCGTGACATAGTTACACTAGTTTATTAAAACTAATGCCCTTTCAGTACCTTAATTCCATGAGATATCCTAATTTGGCAACTCATATTGAATTTTTCTTTTAAACTCAGTAAAGTGAGTTCTTTTAGGATTTTCATTTTTTTGATGCAACGCATGAATGACATAGATGCAATGACGTGAAATTATCTTAATGACAAGACAATGTGCAAAGGCATGTGAATTTGTAACATAATTACCCTATACGCAAAAGAGATAATTAATTAGAACAGGTAAAATGACATAATGTCAGGGCATCACGCAAGACCATTATTCTAAATAATGCAGAGACCATATACGAAAACACAATCAATCATGCGGTTGGCTAACTAAACGTGGAAGCTAGCATGCAATTAATTAAATATGCAAGAACTATGTAACACACGAAAACTCATGTCTAACCTAAGTAGCATGTGAATTTTGACCTAAAAATTAAGTCAAGCCAATATACCAACTTAACATGAATGTCCTAAACTTGATACTAATGACAAAATGACATAGCAAAACACGATGCAACATAGACATGCTAATTATGGGACATGCAAATGCTATGCATGATTTTCAAAAGAAATGGATGATGCATGAAAAAAGATATAACTTAAAGATATGCAAGCATATTGGGCTGCCCAAGTGAACTTCTAAATTCGCTACTTCATATAAATGTGAAAGATGTTAGCCTCACTCAAAAGCCAAGTAAGGAAGCTAAGGAAATGACAACATCCATCTTCTTTCCTTAATTAAGAAAATCTTACCAGTGATGAGCTATAAGGGAACAACTATATTTTAGAGAGGGTAGTGATTGATGAAATCCATATGTCCTACATTTTCTTGTTTCAAGAAGTTGCATTTCACAAAATTAAGAAGAATTTCCATGAAATGGCAACAGATTTTAAGTAAATTTGGAGATGCCAGAATAGCTCTATGCAATCACGAACAGAGCAACAATTCGTAAGGTGTTGACATCCCTAGAATTTCATAGAGGTGTTGCTTTGCGCATGGGGTGGTGCACATTTGGTTCCTTCTATGTTGTAAGTACTATTTTTCCCTATCAAATGAAAGATTCCATAAATCTTTAAATCTCCATAACAGAAGGTCGAAAAACAATTTATCGATCGTTACTTACATATTTCATTCTAGTTTGTAACAAGTTGCCAAAAAAGCAAGTAAAATAAAGCACATAAAACCAACTAAAATTGCCAACCAAGAAAAGGCTTTTGATTCACAAAACATCACCTCTTCAAGTTTATCCACTTTCGTAAAATGTCGTCCAAAGGAAGTGTAGCGCATACCATATTTGAATGGTGCAAGATATACTCCAAGCTTGTCCTGCAGCCAGTCAAATTAGCATATGAGAGATTGTTCATCAACAAAAGAATTGCGACCGGATGCAAAGCATTCAATGAGAAGTATAGCAAGGGCAACCAATATCGAGAGCTCGCTATGTGTGTGAAGTAACGTACTATTCCTTTCTTGGGTATCAGGAAAAAAAAAGGAGAAAAATTGTGCATGAACTTCTAATGGTTATTGTTGGAATATATCAGGTCTTTGATTCAAATCTCCCAACTCGGGCTCCGTGACTTAAGTGGGGGCCGCAGTTGGTGGTTGTCGTGATAGTCCCCTCAAGGAATAGTCCAGATGCGCGCAAACTAGCCCGAACACCTCGGCCATAAAAAAAAAACTACGTCTTCTTCTAATAGATTGAGATTTTAGAGAAGTTGGCAGTGGTCCCAACAAATTTTTCATGGTATCAAAGCAGGTTCTGAATTCAAATCTTTCTAGGATCTTATTTGTCTCCTCGATGAATTTGTCCACAAAATTCTATTTGCCTCCTCAATGAATTTATGCATGCTTAGTACTAGGCAAAAGATCAAACAAAGCGTGGCAAGGAGTGTTGGAATACATAAATATTAAATCACGCGTTCTTGTAATAGCTTAAACTTTTAGAACAGTTGGCAGTAGTCCCACCAAATATTTCAGTTATAAAAGATAAAGAAACAGCTGATTGTACGAAATTAATAGATAAATAAATAACCGATGAATGGTCAAAACAAATAACTGATGCAAGCAAATGCTAAAAAAATAAAGGACCGCATCAAAGGTAAGAAGCATAATCTACGGTCTAAGCTCATATAAGGCCACAAATGGAAACAATTTGATAACTTGAAAGCCTAGTTATTCTTTCCACCTAAGAGAAAAACTTGAGTACAGCCGCAAAGTATTGTTTCAACCAAGTAGCCGTGTAAATTACACTAGACATGAGAGAGAGAGAGAGAGAGAGAGAAAGAGAGCACATGTCGAATGGGAAAATGCCTCAAATATAACATCAACAACACCTTTGTCCCAAATTAGTTGGAGTTGGTCGTCGATGAACCCAAAGATTCATAAAATAAAATAAAATAAAATAAAAGCATGACCGATCGAGGGAAGGTGAAGGTGTTGAACCTTCTGCTTAATTATCTGGGCTAGAACATTTGGGTCACAAATAGCTTTTGCATCTTCATTGCTGTCTCCATCCTTTGGCCTTTGCAAAGCTTCTCGAACAACCTGCACATGCAATCTTTCAATTAAAGTATTCTTATTGACGCATTGAGTTAGTGCATAAGTATGTACCTGAACTGAACCCTCCACTTTCCCAATAATGATTGCCTTATCAACAGTTGACTTCTGATATTGTGCATGAGTAGATGGCACATTCTGCCTTCTCATAACATCTTCCATAGTTATTGAAAATGCAGCCTCTTTCATTAGATTCAATAGCCTGCTTATCGTGGAAACACATAATTGAAGAGTTAAACAGAATGGAATACATCCTACAGATGCACATTTGCTGATCATTAAATAGCAACAAAGATGACAGACGAGAACAAATCAACTCCTCTCTGTGTCATCATCCATTGCAAGAAGTGAGTCATCTAACTTCTCGGAAGTGGGTTGCACTGCTCTTTTCTCTTCACTATATGGTACAACTTGTTTTCCTCGTCGCATTTGTTCAGATGGCTTTGTCAAGGAATATAAACTTTCACCCAGAGAAGTGTGCTCCCTCGTGGTAAAAGATGTGTTGGGCTTCAAAGACCTAGCCTTGGCAGTATCCTTGTGAAATTTCTTGGATGCATTTGTCGCTTTGACGGTCTTAGCTATATCTTGTCCAAATGATAGTTTCACTTTTTTGTCTTTTTCACCTTCTTTCTTTGCGAAAGGAGATTTCTCCTTTCCAAGAGACTATTTTTCTGAAGCTCTTTTCAGGGAGTCTTCTGAAGTCACAGGTTTCTTCTTTAAACTTTTCCTTCCAATAGAGAGTGATTCCAATGCTAGCCTCTTCCTCTTCAGTGAGGCGAGTGCTTTCCAATGCTGTTGGTAGAGATACTTCTAGAGGAGGACGTGGTGGTAGTCGAGCGAACCGTTCTTGTACTCATTGCCGGCTTTCTAGGCATACTGTTGATTATTGTTATGATCTCCATCCCGAGCTGCAAGGTCTACATGCTTCTATTGATACTGAGTCGTGGGCTCCTTTTACTGAATCTTTTTCTGGACAGCGTACAGTACAGTTGTCTCGTGCAGAATATGATGAGCTAGTCAGAGCACAACAGAGTGAGAGTGGTGGTGTCTCTGCTCCTACCGCTACTTTAGCACTGCGTGATGACCCTACATGTCTATTGTCCACTACAAGTCTTCATCGTTCTTGGGTTATTGATTCGGGTGCCACTCATCACATGATTGGTGATTCTCGTCTTCTCACATCCACCTCGTTTGTTCCTTCTATGTCGGTTAACTTAGCAGATGGTTCTCAATCCAAAGTAACTGGCACATATTGTGTATCATTGAGTTCCTCTATCTCCTTACCTTTTGTTTATCATATCCCACACTTTCCTTACAATCTATTATCAGTCAGCTCTATTACTCGTTATCTTGGTTGTGATATTATCTTTTCTTCGTCTTCGTGCGTTCTTTAGGATTGGAAGACTAGACGCCGAATAGGTGGTGGACGTGAAATTGGTGGATTGTACATTCTAGACCCTGAGATTATTGCTGCTGCTACAACACTTCAGAATAAAGCTGTGGATGATACTTATCGATTACATTATCGTCTTGGTCATCCATCAGCAAACGTACTTCGACAATTTCCTTTTGTGTCTAGTTCAGGTCTTCAGTTTAATTGCGAAACGTGTCAGTTAAGTAAACACCATCGGAAGTCTCTTTCTCCTCGTGTTTCAAGTCGTACGTCACATCCATTCGAGTTAATTTACTCCGATGTGTGGGGTACTAGTCGAGAGTATTCTCTTGGTTTTCGCTATTTTGTCACTTTTATTAATGATTGTACTCATACAACTTGGTTATATTTAATAAAAGATTGTACTGAAATTTTTCATTCTTTCTGCCAGTTTTATCATGAAGTTCGTACTCAATATGATTGTTTGATTAAGTATTTGCGTACTGACAATGCTCGTGAATGCTTTTCTTCGTCTACCTTTATTTCATTTCTCAAATATCATGGTATTTACATCAGAGTTTTTGCGCTCACACTCCGCAACAAAATGGAATTGCTGAACGTAAGAGCCGTCATTTGTTGGATGTTGCTCGTTGTCTACTTCTTCACAATCATATGTCGAAATCCTTCTGGAGCTATGCTCTACTTACAGCATGTCATCTTATTAATCGTTTTCCGTCCTCCGTGTTGCAAGGAGCTATTCCTTACGGTCTTCTTCATCCTGATTGTCTTTTATGGTCTGTTCACCCTCGTATTTTTGGATGTGTCTGTTTTGTTCATTCTTTGCCTCCTAGATTAGACAAGTTATCACCTCGTGCTGAAAAATGTATATTTGTGGGTTACTCCTACACTCAAAAGGGATATGTCTATTATAATCCTACTCGTCGTCGGGAGTATGTTTCTGCTGATGTGACTTTTTTTTAGGATCAAGCATTCTTTGGCGATGATTATCCTCAAGCACCATTAATCATGAGTCTTTTGCCACCCTCCGCACCTAAATCTCAGTCGGAGCCACTGTCTGTTATTTTTGATGCAGCTCCACCAAATACAAGCTCACTAGCATTATCACGTCCCGAGTCTTGAGCCCGCGACATCCCTTACTAAATCACCACGAGGTCATAGAGATATCGTCCCAAGCACACTATCGACCTATCACTTACTTAAACATGCGGAAACGTATCAACTCCCTAACAATAAAAATAAATAGGAATAGAATAGTATGAGTCAAACACCACAAATAAATCTTAATCCTATCGATATTAATTCCGTACGTATACAATCCCATACTTCAGGGTGACTAGACAAGACCTTAACAGATGTACTCAGTTAGGTAAGACTAACTTCTCATCTTACTTTAGATGACTAATCCAAAAGTCAATCCTTAGCGTCCACGAGGCTTCGTCACTTAGGATCTGAAAATGTTATCCCACGACGGGGTAAGAATAAATCTCATTGAATCAAGCCTAAGTTCGGTTAGAAAATTGATTCACCCGGGCATCCTAACAAAAGTCTCACAATAACAAATCACCACATATAATACCCAATTACAGTCACGATATAAAAACAATCCACATGCATATTTGCCAGCTCCAGCCACACATAATGCAATGCTTGACTCGACTCACAATCAATCAGTCGATCACCCAAACAAGCATCTCTTCCACAAGTACGCACAGGACATCACATAAGTCCATTTATTAACGATGATCGTGCCCACGGCACATGAGAAGATTTACGCGAAAGAAGACGTGATGCGACTCCCACAAATAACGCGATCCAGCGCCCTAGTACAATCGAGCGTTCTACCGGCAGGATCGGGCTACGTCTTTTTCTCTCGACAACGGCTACTACAAGAGGTGTCTCCGGTGCGCCTGGCACGGCACCAGCAAGTAGGCATCCCTAAACGGGGCGTCGGTCCATCACAAGCTGCGATCGACATCCGATAAATTCTGCATCCGTGCTAGTTAACACTGGGCCAAAATTGACGTGCTTCTGGCAAGTCGTATGGTTCTATAGAATTGGTACAGTACGAACTTGCTAGGAAAAGTATCATCGTTTCCCCATTTGACCACATAGAATATATCGAGCAATCAACCCATTTCATTATCTTTGGTTAAAGTCGGATGCTCACTCACACATGTAAAAGTCTTGGTCAAAGGCCATTTTCATACTAAAACATGTCTTTTGACTTCGCACACGATCATATGCATATGCAAACTACATCCTAGTCACTACAACCGCATACAGGGCGATTAACCCACAATCATCAATCAAACAACCAATAGTTGTTCCAGTCAATCAATCCAGCCATCCAACGAGGCAATCAAACCAATAAAAGTCATCGAATCGATCACGAACATTTAATTCCAATTAGCCAATAAAAGGCTCAATTCGTACGATAATCCTTTATTAATCGATTCAATTAATAACGTTGATCGCTCACTCGCGATCGAACACAGTTAAATCAATAATTTCAACTAATCACAATTAGCCACAGGCAAAGTAATTAACCGGCTAACCTAATCGATCGACCGTTTAACTTAATCACAATTTCTATCTAAATCGGCCCCGATCGTGTACTTAAATACCATAATTGGCTAAATGACTAATTCTAGGTGCAATTAGCGCCCTAACCAAGGATTAAGGTCAACTCACCAATTGAATCGGCTTAGGCGGTCTCAACGACAACGGCGCGGGCGACGACGGCGAACGGCGACAGAGGATCACGGGCCAATTTCCTCTAACGACGACCTAAAACTCTCGGCCAAAATGGCCCTTGGACCCGGCCACTCTGCCTAGGCTCTCGGCCATACGGCCTAGGCCAAAACGGGTCACGGCCCACGTAAACAGGCCCGAACAAGGCACTTGGCCGGGATAGGGTGGAGGGCGGCTTCGGGGTTGAGGCGACCGACGGATGGCGGCCGGCTCGAAGGTCGACGGTGAAAGCACCAGGTGGTCGGGGGAGTCGATCGGGACTGGTGGCCACGGCGAAGGGCGACTGGAGGCGGTGGATCGACGAAGAACAAAATCGGATGGAGTAGGGTCTCGAGTAACCTAGAACAAGGCGGCGGTTCGGGCTGATTTTTGGCCGCCACACGCGGTGGCTGGTCTCCACGAGCTCAGGGATGGGAGAGAGAAGTCCTAGGAGTTCATTGGCGGTGGCGGTGAGTGGCGGCGACGTTGGGTTTGGTCGAATCGAAGAAAATCCCGAACTGGCTCAAAAATAGGGAACCGATGGTTTCAGGACGAATCGCGGCAGCTCTGGCGGCTAACGGTTGGCGAGGCTGGGTCGGCTTGAAGTTCAGGACACGTGGGAGTCCCGGCGTGGTGGTGGTTGGTGGCGATGGAGCCAGAAACAGCCGGAGGAAGCCCCGGCGTTCCTGGGTTGGTGGAGGCCGAAACAGGGGGCTGGGTTCCGCGGTGGTTTCGCCACTTCCGATGGCCAACGGAGGCGACGGTGGGGAAGGGTTGTCGTTGGTGGTTGTCGGTGAGGGGCGGTGGCGATGCAAAAATCGCTGGAGGAAGAGGGAGGAGAAGCAAGAATCGATCGGGGGGTATCCACACGCACGAGAGAAAGAGAGAGGTCACGTGAGAGGGAGAGTGGGCAGATGAGAGAGAGGGGGGTCCACCAAAGACTTTTAGGGCATTTTGTCTCTTAGTGAATAATTTAGGGGTAATTTGGTCATTTCGTACATCGGGACTCAATGAAAATTTGGTACACTGGACGAAGGGTATTTTGGTAATTTTATAGGCTAGGCTCGGTCGGGATTAGGCTCGGGTGCGAGGATTGAAATCCTAATTGCGACGGCTAAAAAATTTTGAAACCTAATCTAAACCCACTGAAACTTCAGAATTCATCTAATTATTGTCTCTTCAGTCCTTGTGATCCAAAATTTTTCATCAACTGAAATTTGATGTCAATCTATTATATTGATTTCAGGTACTTTACCATAAGTGAATTTTCGGGGCGTCACAAGCATCAACTCATCTTCAGGTTTATACACATGGCCTTCGTTCTATTTGGGGTCATACATCTTTACCAGCGAGCATTCCACCACCATCTCTGATCCAGGCTTTTGATCCTCTTCCATCGTCTTCTGACAGTTCTCCTATTGCTCACCGTACTCAATCTCGGTATCATCTTTCTAATTTCGTGTCTTATCATAACTTAAGCTCTCATATTTCTATATTTGTGTCATCTCTTGCTTCTGTGTCTATGCCTAGTAGTGTCTAGGAGGCATTGGCCCATCCAAGTTGGGCTCGTGCTATGGAGGAGGAGATGGCTGCACTACATCATAATAAGACTTGGGAGCTCATTTCATTACCGGCGAATAAATAATTGGTAGGTTGTCGTTGGGTCTTTATTGTCAAACACCATCCAGATGGTTCTGTTGAGCGCTTAAAGGCGCGTCTTGTAGCGAAGGGCTATACACAAACTTATGGTGCTGACTACAATGAAAATTTTTCTCCAGTAGCCAAAATTCCTTCTGTTCATATTGTTATTTCTTTGGCTGCTCGGCCTCAATGGACTCTTCATCAGCTTGATGTTAAAAATGATTTCCTTCATGGTGATCTTCACGATGGAGTATATATAGAGCAACCACCTAGGTTTGTTGTTCAGGGGGAGAAGGTGTGCCGATTGCGAAAAGCTCTCTATGGACTTAAACAATCTCTTGGTTTGGCCGATTTAGTGATGTTGTTGTCACTTTTGGCATGCATCGATGCAGTGTGGATTACTCGGTATTTAGTATATCAACTTCCAAAGGATGTGTTATTCTTGTCGTTTATATTGATGATATCATTGTCACAGAAAACGATGTTGAAGGCATACAAAGACTCAAGCAGTTTCTTCAAAAGGAGTTTAACACTAAAGACTTAGGTCATATTCGATATTTTCTTAGCATCGAAGTGGCCTATGCTAATGGCAGCATTGTTATCTCCCAACAAAAGTATACTCTTGACATTCTTAAGGAAGTTGGCTTACATGATTCTAAACTTGGTGACACTCCTATGGATCCTGGAGTGAGGGTTGACAATGAACAGAAAAGTGTCGCCGATTAGTAGGCAAATTAAATTATCTGACCATTACCCGTCCTGATATTTCATTTGCTGTCAGTGTGGTGAGTTACTTTATGAGCTCTTCTCGTACTACTCATTGGCAAGCTGCTCTACAAATTGTTCGGTATTTGAAGGGAGCTCTAGGTCAAGGACTTGTGTTCTATAATCAGGGTCGTCTTCGTACAGCTGGTTATTCCAATCATGAATCTTTGGAGGTGACAGGATATTCTGATGCAGATTGGGCTGGCTACCCTATGGATCGTCGATCTACTTCGGGATACTGTGTATTTCTTGGTGGTAATCTTGTATCGTGGAAAAGTAAGAAACAATCTGTTATTTCCCGATCTAGTGCAAAGGCCGAGTATCGTGCTATGCCTAATGTTACAGGTGAACTTCAATGGATTCGTATGTTGTTAGCTGAGATTGGGTTACCTATGATCGGATCGTCTATTCTGTGCTGTGATACTCAGTGTGCTATTCATATTGCTAACAATCCAGTGTTTCAAGAGAGAACGAAGCATATAAAGGTGGATTGTCATTTTGTTTGAGAAAATGTGAACTGTGAAGACATACGATTGGTACGCACACGTTCTGAAGATCAACTAGCAGGCATTTTCACAAAGCCTCTTCGACGTGGACGAATTTCATATATTTGTCATAAGTTAGGACTTTTTGATATGTACGCTCCAACTTGACGGGGTGGGTTAGATTTATTACTTTAGAATATTAGCAAGTTGGGGGTATTTATGTAAATGTATTAAGCTTAATCTTAAGCCTATAAGTATTCTTTGTTATTTTTAAAATAATATAATTTGCTATTTTATCGTCAACAAAAACAATCATCCTCCTCGGCGGCCCTATCTTCAACATATTCCGTCTCAACATCTTCAGTATCATCCACGATAAAACTGGGGTTTGCAACATTCCAAAAGATCCAAAGAAAACCTTCCTCAGAGAAACAGATAGAAGGAAAATTGCAGAAATTGCAGAGAATATAATAGGATAAAGAGAAAGCACAGGACTTAACCTTGCCAGATTTACTCTTCTCCCAGTGCTTCTCTTCCATTAATCTGGTCAGAAACTGCATGAATTTTGTTTGCGGCACTTAATGAACATCCAAATGAACAACGGCAATCTGAACCCAAAAAATCAACAAGAAAATAGACTTTTCCTGATCGGTCTGTTAATTTCCATAAATGAACACCCAAATGAACAATGGCAATTTGGACCCAAAAAATCCCCAGCAAGATACCTTTACCTGATATATGTATTTTTTGCGTCTGTTAATTTCTATCAATTAAGCGATTGGAATGCTAAACTTATGCTTCCAACACTTTAGGGTATTCTTTGTCTGATCCTGTTCATTTTAGTCCCTAAATGAGTACTTTGGCTACTATTTCCGTCCCTCCAATGACATCTAAATGTACTGTTTTGGTTTTCTAAGTTGCATGAGTATCAATGGCATTATCAGCTCTAGCATACAGTCCTGTTGACCCCTCTCTCTTGCCACTGTGTGAAGAGAACAAAGGCGGCTCCATCGGTCCTCCGATATCTCCCAGAGAACTCCATTAATGGCATTATCAGCATAAGCATACACTGCGGTCATTCAATTAGTGCCATGTTCAATTTGCAAAGACTTTCCATTTCTATCTCAAGCTTGTAAGTATGGCGAAGACTCAGTTGATCCTGATGCTGCAGCATCTTGATTCTGACCAATCATTTCCAGGAGAAACCCTCACAAAGGAGAAAATTTTCAGCTAATTAAGTCACTCAAGAGGCTGAATTGAAAGGGCTATTCATCCAAACGATCCATGGAAGAAGATATGTGCACGTTCTTACCGTAGATTTATGCCCTTTTTTTGTTCTGCAAGGCATCGGGAATGCTACCATTCAACTTATAACTCTGCAGTAATCTGTAAAATTGAAAAGAAAGTCGCCAGAATTAATGTGGATCTTATGGAAATTCTGGGAAAAGATACCAAAAGCTAGTTTTGCTTCCAAAATGCCGAAACCTACATCTCGTGAAGATTTTGTAGTTGGCCTAGTGATTCAGGAATCGTTCCTTCAAATTTGTTATTCTCCAAATGCCCATGTGAGTTGATGCAAAAGAAAACAATTTTAGTTGCAAGTGAACTGATGAATGAGATTAGGAGGGATAATTATTTTAGGGATAATTATTTTAGGGCAACATACAACGTTTGAAGTGCCTTCAACGACTCCATTTCTGGGATGGTCCCTGACAATTCATTCCCTGCTAACCAGCTAAGAAGCAAGTAACCAAAGTAACAAGTGGTGAGAATGAATGAAAACACAATATATCCTGCAGAAAGCAAGGAGAAAGTTACTTACAGATTCTAAAGTGCAAGCAAGGAGAAAGTTACTTACAGATTCTAAAGTGCCGTTACATTGGTTATGCTTGGCGGCAATGACCAGGACCGTCCGGCATTTGTTAAGTTCCTTCAAACGGTTTGTGTACTTCTACCTTCTGTGAACAAGGAATCTTATAAAAGAAAGAGCCGGTGGCAGGCCAAGTCAAATTAAGATCTTGACGCATTCGCAATCTGATGAACTTGCAGACTGATGACTCGCAATCTGTGGTACCAGTGGCCACTGGAGTTTAAGGGTCTTCCCTCTGCTAGTCGTGATTGCCAAGTTAAATGCGTTTACCGGTGGGACATTTCAGAAATCAGAAGTGTCGACTTTGGACTTGCTTGAGAACATAGGGTTTTTGTTCGTGTGAGAGGTTGCCAGAAACTGTCGAATTCATCATCTGGATACCTAGGTTCGCATAAACTAGTATATCAACATCAACATCAACAACACCTTTATCCCAAACTCGTTGGGGTCGGCGGTCAATGAAAACTAAGGACATAAAAATAAAAGCAAAATTAAACGAGGAAAAAAAGATAAATGTGCAAAAATAAATAAACAAATATATCTATATATTTATATATCTATCTATCTATCCACTACCTCTCCACAACACTAATAGTATTCCTTCATTCTATCCTAAGACAAACCGTACAACACTAATAGTCTTACTCCACTCCATCCTAAGACAAATCGTACGCCAATTTATTTCTCATTACATTAAATTTTGTTTTACTGCTTTCCCCCAAGTAAGTTTTGGCCGACCTCTTGTTTTTTTCGTGTTATGCTCTCTATAGCAAACTTCTGTTTTTACCGGTGCATCTAAGGGCCTTCGGAATATATGCCCAAATCATCTCAATCTATGCTCTCTCATCTTTTCCGCCACTGGTTCTACTCCAACTTTTCGTCGAATATTTTCATTCTTTATCTTATCCATTCTTGTATGATTACACATCCGTCTTAACATCCTCATTTCCGCTACTCCCATTTTATGCTTATGTTTTCTTTGTACTAGCCAACATTCAGCTCAGTATAATATAACAGGTCTGACCGTTGTTCTATAAAATTTTCTTTTTAACCTAAGAGAAATTTTGCGATCACATAAAAATCCCGATTCACTGCGTCATTTCGTCCAACCTGCTCTGATTCTATGGCTTACGTCCTCATCAATCTCTCACTCATTTTGCAATATTGATCTCAGATATCTAAATGTATCTTTCTTGGGTACCTCCTGATCGAGCACATTTATGGCTTCTTGATCCTCTCTTCCTGCCATGTTAAACTCACACTTTAAGTATTCTGTCTTACTTCGACTAGCGTAAATCCTTTAGACTCTAACGTGCTTCTCCATACTTCTAACTTAGCGTTAACCCCAGTCCTAATCTCATCAATAAGCACAATATCGCCTGCAAATAGCATACATCACGGCACTTCATCTTGAATATCTTTTGTTAGCTCATCTATAACCAGGGCAAAAAAGTAAGAGCTCAAAGTAGAATCTTGGTGTAAACCTACTGTGATTGGAAAATAACTTGATGTGCCATTACAAACCTTCACACATTTAGTAGCACCGTCATACATGTCCTTGATTGCCTCGACATACTTTGAAGATATTTTTTTCTTCTCAAGAATCCACCACAGATCCTTTCTTGGAACTCTACCATAAGCCTTCTAAAGATCAATAAACACCATATGGAGGTCCTTCTTTCTTTCTCAATGTCTCTACATCAATTGTCGTATCAAGAAAATAGACTCCATGGTAGATCTTCCTAGCATAAATCCAAATTGATTGACAAAAATATTGGTCTCTATTCTTAAACGATGCTCTCCCACAGTTTCATTATATGGCTCATAAGTTTGATGCCTCTATACTTAGAACAATTCTAGATATCCCTTTATTCTTGTATATAGGCACAAGTATAATCTTCCTCCATTCATCAGGCATCTTATTAGTATGGAGGATCTTATTAAAAAGACTAATCAATCAACCTATTGCTACATCCCCTAAGCATTTCCATACTTCAATAGGAATACAATCGGGTCCCAAGGCTTTACTAGTTTTCATCTTTTTTAATGTTTCCTTAACTTCTCGTACTTTAACTCTACGCACAAACCTTTTGTTTGAATTATCAGAAGCATTTTTCAAATCTACCTTACTTCTATCGCTCTTCCCATTAAAAAGTTTGTTAAAATAGCTCATCCACTTGTCCTTAACACTTCATCTCTTATCAAGAGTGTTTGATTTTCATCCTTGATACATCTAACCTGTATCAGGTCTTTACTTTTCTTGTCATTTGACTTTGCAAGTCTATAGATGTCTTTTTCTCCTTCTTTGCTCCCAAGTTTGTTGTATATATCGATGAAAACTTTGCCTCTGGCCTCTCGCACAGTTTTCTTAGCACTTTTTCTCCCCAATATAAACATTTGCAAATTCTCTTCATCGGGAAATTTATGTAGGCATTTGAAACACACATTCTTATACTTAATTACATCATGCACCTCCTCATTCCACCACCATATTTCTTTTGTTTGATGTTTATTTCATCTACTTTCCCTTAACACTCCTTTTGTCACTACTTAGATGTAGTTTGACATCTCCTTCCACATCATATTTAATTCGCCCTCTAGTTACCACGGTTCTTCCTGTAGTATTCTTTCCTTGAATTCTATTTGTTTCTCCTCATGTAACTTTCACCATCTTACTATGGGGTGTTGTGCACTTCTCTTCATCTTCTGTACTTTGTTATAATGAACGTTTAAGACCACAAACTTATATTGTGTAGCTATTCATTCACCAGAGTATACCTTACAATCTACATACGAGGCTCGATCCTCTATTCTGGCAAAAAAGAAATCAATCTGGCTACAATTTTGACCGCTACGAAAAGTGATCAGACGTGACTCTCTTTTCTTAAAAAAGGTGTTTGCCAACATCAAATCATAAGCTAATACCACACTCAAGATGTATTTGCCAGCCTCATTTATAGTCTCATATCCAAAACCTCCATGAACTCTGTCATAACCTCAACTACTATGGTCGACATTTCCATTTAGATCTCCTTATATGAATACATTCTCCTCGTGTGGTACCTACTTTAAAATCTCTTCCAGATCTTCCCAAAATCTGCTCTTCTTGGACCCTTGCAGCCCAAATTGAGGGCCATACACGCTAAGGATATTCAGAATCAAATCCCCTACTACTAGCTTAACTAAAATAATCATATCTCATATTCTTTTAACATCAACAACTCTATCATTGAAATTTTTATCGATCAGAATCCCAACTTCATTTATACTCTTTGTTATGCATGTATACCATAGCTTAAATCCGGTGCCATTCACTTCTTTAGCCTTCTCTCCTTTCAATTTATCCTCTTGCAGGTAAACAATATTAACTTTCCTTATAGCAAAAGTATTTATCAATTCCCTCAATTTACCTGTTAAGGTTCTTATATTCCAATTTCTCAATCGAATCCCTACCCCCTGGGCTTTTCTTGCCACCCACACTTGCCCACGAAAATATGAAGACCATTGCTCATTTATCACCATATTCGGGCACCGATGTGGCGCATCACTCTGGGAATGATGGCCCAAGGCTAGCTTCCTTACCCCTTGCACCCACCTATCTTGGTGCAAAGACCCTTGCTCATTTTTCGTTACACTCGAGAACCGATGCAACGTGTCACTAAAAAGAGTACGCTCCAACGAAATATCAATAGAATTCATCTCATAATGGTAGCTCTTTTTTTATAACCTCATCGCTATGTCTGACGTAACCCTCCTCATTTACCTAGCTTGGTACAGACTATGTAGACTACATAGGCGGAATTCGCACAAACTAGTACATAAAAAAAAAAATCAAGCTTCAGTTTTCACTTCCTTCCGCCTCTTTTTCAAAATAATACGACATGAAATAAAATCGACAATTTAAAATGACAATACCAATCCTGTCTAACCTATTCTTCTATAACATTCTCCTACAAGTAGCTCTAAGATGATTGTGACCTCGACTTCCAAGTCTGTGTTAGTCCTTGATTGATTGTACTAAAAGCAACACCAATTCAGAGTGTTCTTAAGCATTAAATGGAAATGTAGATTTCCTACATTCCTAGTCTGGACTCTGAACATTGCCTCCCCCCTGCCACTTTTTGAAAGTCTGCTAGTAATGTTTGCAAACTCTTCGACGGTTGGGAATAGAAAGCAGTAGGAATGCAGGGCAAAACACTTTTATTGAACTAGTGGAAGCCAGGAATGGATTTAATGAGGACGGCGTCGATCTTATTACCGAATGTCCTTGCTATCGCCAAAAGTGTGATGAGCAACTGTACTGAGCGCGTGCTTCTTGAAGTCGTTGGTGTTGTACATGGAATCCTCAAGATACTCCCACTTCCAAGATCGAAATAAACGGGTCGGAGACCGTACGCTCGTTCCTCACTTAGGCAACTGCTCAATGTCTAACCCATGGTGGCCACCGGCCACAAAGATCTCATAGAAGGAACTTAGTCCATTGGCATAATCCTCCTTGGTATTGACCGTACTCCACTTGGTCCCATCAATGATTTGATCGAAAATCGGGGGTTCCTTCCCTCTGTCGGAACCTCCGTAGAAGTACGTTGTTTTCACGAGGTATTTCCCGCCTTTGATGGTGGGGATCACATAGCCGTATTTCCGGGCCGACTTGTCAGGGAAGTACCTCAATGTGGTCAATTTAGGCAACGCGTTAGGAATCTTGATGGTGGTTTTGTTCCCCATCGAGATGAAGCCGTCGTCCAGAATGTCCTTGAGGCTGCCCTTGGCCGACTCTTCTGATGCTTCACAGTCGATCAGAAAGCTTGCATATTGGCCATTCACGGATGAACCAATAGGACCCAAGAATCATGGGATTCAAGAACCTTCTTGTTCCCTTGCCATAAAAGAGAGAAAAATGTTCGAACTTCATATCTTTCCTCGGATTAATCGTTCACGAACGCATGTAATTACACCCTAAAATTGATGAACATACAGAACAAAACGTGCTTGGGAGAAAGTAGTACTAGGATGGGTGAACTCCTGGGAAGTCCTCGTGTTGCACCTCACATTTTAACTCCGCCTATGTAGTCTACATAGCCTGTCCCAAGCCAGGTAAAGGAGGAGGTTTACGTCAGATGTAGCGAGCCGGTTATAAAACAAGAGCTACCTCTATGAGATGAACCCTATTGATATCTCGTTGGAGTGTACCCTTCTTAGCGACGCGTTGCATCGGCGCCCGGGTGTAGCGAAAAATGAGCAAAGGTCTTTGCACCAAGATAGGTGGGTGCAAGGGGTAAGAAAGCTAGCCTTGGGTCATCATTCCCAAAGTGATGCGCCGCATCGGTGCCCAGATGTGGTGATAAATGAGCAAGGGTCCTCACACTTCCGTGGGAGAGTGTGGGGGGCAAGAAAAGCCTAGGGGGTAGGGATTAGATTGGGGAGTTGGAATATAGGAATCTTAACGGGTAAATTGAGGGAATTGACAGATACTTTTGCTCGAAGAAAAGTGAATATTGCTTGCCTGCAGGAGACTAAATGGAAAGGAGAGAAGGCTAAGGAAGTGGATGGCACCGGATTCAAGTTATGGTATACAGGCACAACAAAGAGTATAAATGGAGTTGAGATTCTGATCGATAAAAATTTCAAGGATAGAGTGGTTGATGTCAAAAGGATAGGAGATAGGATTATTTTAGTTAAGCTAGTAGTAGGGGATCTGATTTTGAATATCCTTAGTGTGTATGCCCCTTAAGTTGGATTGCAAGCGTCCGAAAAGAGCAGATTTTGAGAAGATCTGGAAGAGATTTTAAGGCGGATACCACTCGAGGAGAAGGTATTCGTAGGAGGAGATCTAAATGGACATGTCGGTCAGAGTAGTGGAGGTTTTGACAGAGTTCATGGAGGTTTTGGATATGGGATTAGAAATGAGACTGCCGAAGACATTTTGAGTGTGGCATTAGCTTATGATTTGATGTTGACAAATACTTTTTTTAGGTAAAGAGAATCACATCTAATTACTTTTCGTAGCGGTCAAAATTGTAGCCAAATTGATTTCTTTCTTGCCAGGAGAGAGGATAGAGTTTTGTATGTAGATTGTAAGGTATACCCTGGTGAATGTGTAGTTACACAACATAAGTTGGTGGTCTTAGAAGTTCAGTATAACAAAGTACAGAAGATGAAGAGAAGTGCGCAGCACCCCAGAGTAAGATGGTGGAAGTTACATGAGGAGAAACAAACAGAATTCAAGGAAAGAATGTTACAGGAAGGACCGTGGCGACTGGAGGGCGAAGTAAATATGATGTGGAAAGAGATGTCTAACTGCATCCAGATAGTGGCAAAAGGGGTGTTAGGGGAAAGTAGAGGGAATAGACATCAAACAAAAGAAACCTGGTGGTGGAATGAAGAGGTGCAGGAGGCAATTAAGCAGAAGAAGGAGTGTTTCAGATGCCTACATAAATGTCCTAATGAAGAGAATTTGCAAAAGTTTAGATTGGCGAGAAAAAGTGCCAAAAAAGCTGTACGAGATGCCAGAGGCAAGGTTTTTACTGATATGTACAACAAACTTGGGAGCAAAGAAGGAGAAAAAGGTATCTATAGACTTGCAAAATCAAGAGACAAGAAAAGTAAAAACTTGATACAGGTTAGATGTATCAAGGATGAAAATCAAGCACTCTTGATAAGAGAAGAAGACGTCAAGAGTAGGTGGATGAGTTATTTTAACAAACTTTTTAATGGGGAGAGCGATAGAAGTGAGTTGGATTTGGAAGATACTTCTGATGATTCAAATAGAAGGTTTGTGCGTAGAGTTAAAGCACGGGAGGTTAAGGAGGCATTAAAAAAGATGAAGACTAGTAAAGCCTTGAGACCCGATGATATTCCTATTGAAGTATGGAGATGCTTAGGGGATGTAGCAATAAGTTGGTTGACTAGTCTTTTTAACGAGATCCTCCATACTAATAAGATGCCTAATGAACGGAGGAAGAGTATACTTGTGCCTATATACAAGAATAAGGGGATATCCAGAATTGTTCTAATTATAGAGGCATCAAACTTATGAGACATACAATGAAACTGTGGGAGAGAGTTATTGAGCATCGTTTGAGAATAGAGACCAAGGTTTCTGTTAATCAATTTAGATTTATGCCAGGAAAATCTACCATGGAAGCTATTTTCTTAATACGACAATTGATGGAAAGATATCGAGAAAGAAAGAAAAACCTCCATATGGTGTTTATTGATCTCGAAAAGGCGTATGATAGGGTTCAAAGAAAGGTTTTGTGATGGATTCTTGAGAAGAAAAAAGTACCTTCAAAGTATGTCGAGACAATCAAGGACATGTATAACGGTGCTACTACATGTGTGAAGGCTTGTAATGGTACATCAAGTTATTTTCCAATCACGGTAGGCTTACACCAAGGTTCTGCTTTGAGCCCTTACCTTTTTGCTCTGGTTATGGATGAGCTAACAAAAGATATTCAAGATGAGGTGCCGTGGTATATGCTATTTGCAAACGATATCGTGCTTATTGATGAGACCAGGGCTGGGGTTAACGCTAAGTTAGAAGTATGGAGAAGCACGTTGGAGTCTAAAGGATTTACGCTAAGTCGAAGTAAGATGGAATACTTGAAGTGTGAGTTTGACACAGCAGAAAGAGGGGATCAAGAAGTCGTAAATATGCTCGGACAGGAGGTACCCAAAAAAGATACATTTAGATATCTAGGATCAATATTGCAAAAGGAGGGAAAGATTGATGAGGATGTAAGCCATAGAATCAGAGCAAGTTAGATGAAATGGCGCAGTGCATCGGGATTTTTGTGTGATCGTAAAATTCCTCTTAAGTTAAAAGGAAAATTTTATAGAACAGCAGTCAGACCTGCCATGTTATATGGAGCTGAATGTTGGCTAGCACAAAGGAAACATGAGCATAAAATGGGAGTAGCGAAAATGGGGATGTTAAGGTGGATGTATGGTCATACAAGGATGGATAAGATAAGGAATGAAGAGATTCGACGAAAAGTTGGAGTAGAACTGGTGGCGGAAAAGATGAGAGAGCATAGATTGAGATGATTTGGGCATATTCTTCGAAGACCCTTAGATGCACCGGTACGAACAGAAGTTTGCTATCGAGAGCATAACACGAAAAAAGCAAGAGGTCAGTCGAAACTTACGTAGGGAAAAGCAGTAAAACAAGATTTAATGAAGTGGGAAATAGATTGGCGTACGGTTTGTCTTAGGACGAAGTGGAGGGAAGCTATTAGTATTGTGGAGGGGTAGTGTATAGATAGATAGACATATATATACTTATTTATTTTTACACATTTATCTCTTTTCCCTTCCTTGATTCTGTTTTATTTTTATTTTTATTTTTATGATTCTTTGGGGTTCATCGACCACCGACCCCAACTAGTTTGGGATAAAGGTGTTGTTGATGTTGATGTATGATGATGTATACAGAACAAAACGTGCTTATTCAGAAGACGGATCCAATTTTTCTATGTCTGCGTGATTGGAATTGCATCATAAGATGTGTCGAGAGGTTACCTCTTGGGGCAGGGTTTGAATGAGCAAAGAGAGGAATGCTAACAAGCCAGAGGAGAAAGATGGAGAGACACATATTTCTCTTGGGAAAAATAGTTTCCCAGGAAAAAAGAAAATAAAAGAAAGATTGATTGATGGAAAATGGGAAGTTATATTTTCTCAGAAGCGAAAAATTCAATGTAACATTTTCGCGAATGAATCAATTTAATTTTCTGGAAACACTAAGTTCGAATGCATACTGTCTGGTCGGAAACTGGAGACAGTTTTTCTCGCAATCGCATCATAGACTCGATGGATTCCTCGACCTGCACCTGCGAATCTTTAGCTGGTTTTCCATTGGGCTTGTGAAGAGACAGGACACTATTTATGTACCTCAACCACTGGGGCAGCACACAGATTTTCAGCCTCTTGCGCAAATTCATGTGTATCAGATTGCCCGGTTCTCTACCAGCAAAGAAAATTTTTTCAGTCATAACCCCTTGTGCCAAAAGGTTTCTTCACGGTCTATGTTGGAGAAACCCGGAAGCAGTTTCGTGGTCCCGATATCATTATTTAAGCCATCCTACATCCCAGGGCTTGCTAAGCATTACATATGTCCAACCAAAGTTCATGGAATGCCGACGCGATCGGTCGTCTACTTGCGTCATTCTCCACAGACCAAGACCCTGACATTGATCAAGAAAATTGCATGCCCACCTGCTCACGAACGGGTTTACTCTTCCTGCATCCAAGCAAAACTCGTCCTGCTCAGACACTGCGGGCGTTCTAAGAACCAACCTTCAAATTTTGACTCACTTGTGCAAGTTCTTGATCCCCCAACAGAGACCCAGTACCCTTCCAAGGCACTATTAACTAATAGAGAGCCAACAGATCCTTCTTTCATCGTTAATGAAGTTGCTGCACCAAAATGGAAAGAAGAGCATATAAGAACTTGCATTACCAAGGGAGCTAACTCGATGCTTATGGGAAAATGTCACTCGAACACACCGACTTAGTCGTTCAAAATCAGAAAATAAAAAATTTTAACCTGTAATGGAATGCGGGTCAGTCATTCCACAATAACATGAATCGTCTACTCTACAAAATCTAAGCGTTAGAAACCATAAATACAAGCAGGAGGCCAATATCCATCAGGAACCAGCAGATACTTGTGCTGTCCTTGTCCTTCGGTGTTACAGTTAATTGCACTTTCCTCAAGAATCCATCAGTATACAAGGAAGTCCCAACCGCCCTTAAATATCAACGTTCACAGAATAATTTGATGCTTCATTAAATTGGCCTTAAGAGCTACTGAATTCACGAAAGACAGAAAGGGGTCCACTTCGACTTTTAAGGGAACAAATTTCATGCTCTCGACACAGGATTGAAAAAAAAAATATTACTGTATCCTAACTTCCATTCTGTTCTCCAACATAAAGAGAGAGAAGTTCAATAAACTCAGCCTGCCTTCTTGTTAAGATAGTCCATGTTAAGAGCGAGATCGTCGAGCTGAATCGTTCCCTCTCTCATCTGGACATCGAGCTGGTCCAAATCAGTATCTCCCAAAATGAATTCTTCAAGGAACTTGCAGATCCTCTTCTTGGCCCACCGGCCTCACACTCAGACCGCGAAACGAGACAGAGATAGGCATGGCCAAGGGCCGGAACCAGCCGGTTCCGAGCCGTGGCCATGGGGAACAGGAACCGAGCCCTCTAGAGGCGGTTCCAATTTTGAACCGGCGGTTTGGGGCCGGTTTTGGGCCCGGCTTCAGTTCAAAACCGAAAATGGAACCTCCAATTCCGATTACGATTTTTGAAATTAATTTTTAAATAATGAATTATGAAATAAAAAAATAATGAATTATGAAATAATAAATTATCAAATACCAATTGTAGTCATTGTAAATTGCAATTAAATTTGGGGAAAAAAAAAAGAGGAAAGGGCTTCAACTTAGTGAATTATCATTAAGCGTCTACAAAAACTTCTTGGGGACAGAAGAATCAAAGCCCATGTAGTTCTTTTACATTTGATATCCTCGTACTTACCTCATCGTTAATCATTGCTACCCGTTCTGATATAGGTACCCGTGGCGGTGGTCTCTCCGTCATCGAAGAATTCGGCTTCATTGTTGCGATTCATCTCTTATTGTCGATATTGAGACTTTGTCCAATCATCGACACAAGCTTGAGCCTCCACCGAATCCGGAACTAATCTTGAACGTCATTCGTCTAAAATATTGCCTCCAGCACTAAATGATTGTTCAATCACGACTATCGAACAAGAGGTTGCTAAAACTTATTTTGCAATCAGAGCGAGAATTGGAAATTGGGTTGAATGCCTCTTCCACCAATCTAATATAGTGAAATCTACGCCGCATTCGGATTCGTCAAACTCAAAAGAAATGGTTAAATAGCTCTCTATTTCAGAAATATTTCCTATTTCTTTTTTTTTTTGTTTTTTTTTTTTGCCTATTCAACATAAGTTTGTACCCTCTACTAATTTTACCTAGGTCTATGCTTTGTTTATCACTAGGTTGAGATGATCCACTATTACATGGATTATATTTACTACAAAATTCATTATATAATTCTACTATTGTGTTTTTAACCATTTTTTGTATATCTCTAACATTTACTATTTCAATCAAATGTAACCATTCATAATACACATTCAAATAATCACTTAAACCATCTAATTTGCAACGTGGATCAAAAACACATGCAACCAAATAAATAATAGGAATTTCGCTATAATAATGTAGCCATTTTGTTCGCATTGCCATAATAGTGTCACGTAATTTGCCGTCATGTTTATTTTCTTCAAAAACTCCAATAATATTAACACACTCTATTAAAAATAAATGCACAGTAGGATAATAAACACTAGATAAAGTATAAATTGCATCATTAAAAACTTTTAAAATAACTAAAAAAATGTTGCAAATATCCCATTCTTGTGGGTATAAATTAATTTGAGTAATATCATCCAAAATAAATGCACATAATAAATCATTATATGCAAAAGATTCATTAAGCAACTCATACATAGAATTCCTTGAGAATCTTTTTGATCTTTTTCCATTCATTTTAGAAAAGTTGTACCATTCTTTCATAATTTTGGGATGTTTCCACAAAAATTGAATTATTGTTTTTATTGGATTGAGAAAAATATCAAGAGTTTTTAAACCATCCTGTACACATAAATTTAAAACATGACAAGCATATATAACGTGAAAAAAGTATCCACCAAAAGCGGGTTTACAAATCTTTTCTAAATCGGCAATGGAAGCAGTATTTATTGCAGCATTATCAAAGCCATCTGAAAAAAAAATTATTAAGCAAATAATATTCTGCTAAAATTTGCCTAATTATTGTATAGATATTATTTGTTGTATATCTATCATAAAAAACTCTAAATGCAATAACTCTTTTTTCAATATTCCAATCATCATCTATCCAATAACATGTTATACTCATAAAAGAATGAGTTTTCCCAGAATCATTCCAAATATCGCTACATATATACACCCGTCCATTAAAATTCATAAAAAAGTTTTGTAAGTCTTTCTTTCTTTCTTTTTCCTTACCCAAAAAAAAAAAAACTACGCGTTTAAGTGAATTTTTTTAAACAGATTTTGCTTGTGGTACACATACAGTTTGTATAAAGTTATTAAAACCCAAATTTTCACCAAAACTTAATGATAAGTTTTCAATGGCAACTAATTTACCTAATTCTTCTTTATAAGTTTTTTCATTATAATGAAATAAAGGAGGAGTGTTAGGATTGGCGTACCCGAAAATTTGTTGTTGCTTGGTGTCAATTCCCGCTTGGATTGGATGTTGTTCCTTAAGATGCCATTTAAATATTCCATAGCCGGCTCAACCTGTACATTTGATATCAACATCAAATTCCCAATTTGCATAATCATGAGGTGTCACGTCCCGACTCTCGAACCTGCGACATTCCTTACCAAATCGCCACTAGGTCATAAAAGATAGCGTCCCAGGCAACTGCTATCGACCTAAGAATATACTGCGCATGCAGAACGTGCAATCTTTCATACAATAAAATCAAGATGGGATAGGTAGGAAGAAAAGCCAGACAATATAATGCAAAGATAAACTACTGAGAATAGATGATCTATAACTTTACAGAGCCAATAGCTGATAAATACAACCCCATGCTTCGGGGTGGCCCTCTAGGACTCACAAAAAGATACAGGAGTCAGGTAAGATTAACTCTCATCTATCCCAAAATAGTACCCCCACAAAAGACATCACCAGTTCCCTAACCACAAAAGAAACCTAACCCTCTACTGGGTAAAGTCGGCATCCGGATCGTCATAACCAACCGGGGGAGCCGGGTCGTTCGGGTCGTCACAGAAACTCTGGCTAGAATGCACAGAGGGGCCCACTGACTGCTCGGGCTCGAGCTCAAGCTGCATACCGGGTGCGGGATCCACCACCTCTCCATCAGGCGTATCGATGTCCATCGGATCTCAGGCAGGGACATTAGGGACCCCCTGAAGAGGTGGCCCCCCAAATCCTCTGAGCGGACCAAAGAGATCCACCCCATCGCGAAGATACCGAGCCTTGAAGAGGTGTGCCACCAGTTGTGGCATCCCCTCATCGACTCATATTGTCGTGATGTGGCGTTCCCACATCTGATCCGTACCTGGCACCAGGTGGAGACTGACATCGTGTGATGAGTGGGTGGGGGTACCAAATCGCACCGGTCTCTCCATTATTTTGGACCTGAAAAGTTATCCCACGACGGGGTGAAAATTTAATCTCAGTGAATCAAGCCTAGTCTCGGTTAGGGCACTGATTCGCCCAGGATATCCTAAGCACCACAATAAGCCACAAGATATAAACAGATATATATCAATAAAATATATACTCTAAATCAGCAACCAATTGAGGCACCACCACTCAGGCATACACAAAGCATCACACAAGTCCATTATTAAACAATGACCCACGCGACTAGCGTGATAAATACATCAATAGTGCGATCCCGCACTCATCTGGCAGGACCAGGCTACGTCCACTTTACCCTTTCAGAGACGGCTACTGCAAGCGGTGTATCTAGTGCACCCGGTACGGCACTGCAAGTAGGCATTCCTTAAAAAGAAGTTTCAGTCCGTCACAAGTTGCGACCGGCATCCAATAATCCCTTAAAACTGTACGACTGACACGGGGCATGGATTATCGTGCTTCTGACAAGTCGCGAATTTCCATACAATAGGTACGACACGAGTACCAATGGTACAATGCGAACTTACTAGGTAACGTCATTGATCCTTTAAATGACCACACAAATTTCATTCGGCAGTCAACCCATTGTTTATCTATGATTAATGCCAAAATCCATACAGAAATACAACCAACTCGGCCCCAAGGCCCACAAGACTCTCAATCGAGCATTTCAGCCAGGCATCAAGCAATTCACGCACTCACGAGCAATCAACTCAACCCGGCAATTTCGAGCTCAATTCATATTATAAATCTTAATTCTCAGTCGAATTATAGCAATCAATCGCTCGCTCATCTCTAACTTGTCGCTCACTCGCGAACAAACACAATCAATCAATCAATTGATAAATTACCATAATTAGCCACTGGCAAATAATCGATCGGTCATTTATCCTAACCATCATTTCTATCTAAACCGATTCCGATCATTTTTTTTATTATAAATAATTAAATAATTAAAACTAATCCTAAGCGCAATTAGCACCCTAACCAAGGTTTAGGGTCAACTCACAACGTGAGTTAGCTCGAGCGGCGGTGACGATCGAAATAGGGTTTATCGCGCGACAGCCCGAGCTCAAACTTTGGCGATACCTCGAGAAAGTCCGACGAGGTCGCCGGAATAGGTAGCCGGCGGCAGAGCTCCGACAAGCGGGGGCCGGCGGCCTGAAACAATGACAAACAGTAAACTCAACCGGCGAACCGATCTGTTTTAGCCATTTTCCGGCGACACGGGCCGAGACAAGGCCGGCCAAGGGTCGGGAGCTCACCCAGGGGTCGGTGGGGGTCGGCCGAGACCAGTGGGCGGCCGCGATCAGCTACTGCCCTATTCGAAATCGAAACAGAGGCGTTGGTCAGCGGTTGATTCTGGGCTCCACGCGCGGCGGCCGGCGGGGGTGAGCTCGGTGATGGTAGTGGGGACTCAGGGGAGTCGATCAGCGGTGGCGGTGAGGCACGGCGGCGGCCGTGGTGGCCTGATCAAAGGTCGGACCGAACCAGGCCCAAAACAGGGCACCGGAAGTTCGGGACTCGATTCCAGCGGCTCCAGCGACGAACGGCCGGTGGGGTTGGGTCGAATCTGTCAAGGGGAAGTCAGAGGTCAGTTGAGGGGCTGTGGTCGGCATCGGTGGCGGCCGTGGCGGCAGGAGGAGGCCGAGGAGCTCTTGGGTTCTCTGATCCGAAAACAGGGCAGAGTTTGTCGTGGCGTTTCCTCGACCGTTCGACGGCAACGGCGGCTCGGCTTGGGTCATGGCGACGGCCAGAAGTAGCTGAGGACGGTGACTGTCGGTCTTGAGGCGACGGTCGCGAAAAGCGGCGGCCAAAGAAGGAAGAACGGTCCGCAATCTTCGGTCGTCCATGGCCAAAATAACAAAGAAGAAGAAGAAGAAGAACAGAAAAGAAGAAGAAAAAGAGGACAGAGGAAGAAGCGACGTGGGCGTTGGGCAGAGAGAAGGTGGGGCCAAGACCAAGACTTCCTTCGCCAAAATTTAGTTTTTTTGTCCTATGTGGATAAATAATTGAGAGGGGGTAAAATTGTAATTTGGCACGCCATGACTGAAATGAAATTTTGGTATACTGAACGAAGGGTAATTTCGGTAATTTCACTAGTCAAGCTCAATTAGGGTTAGGATCGATTGTGAAAATGGCAATTCAAAATTACCGCGGATCAATTTCGAAACTCAATCCGAAATAATCTAAAGTTCAAAATTTGTCTAAATTTTTGTCTCTTCGGTCCTTATAGTCCAAAATAGGTGTGGACTATGATTATATATTCATATCATTTAATCGACTTCCGACGCTTACAAAGGTTGAATTTTCAAGACATCACAACTCTCCCTCACTTAGGAAATTTCGTCCTCGAAATTACATCACAGTTCTAGTTATTCAAAAAGATACGGATAACTACGCTTCATAACTTCCTCATTCTCCCATGTAGCTACTTCAGTACCATGGTGTTGCCAAACCACCTTGACTAACGGAATTATCTTGGTTCGGAGCACCTGCTCTTTCCTGTCCACGATCCTGACTGGTCGCTTCACGTATGACGCCCGTTCATCCAAATCAATTTCCTCGTAACTCAGTACATGAGCGGGGTCTGGCTCGTACTTCCTCAACATCGACACGTGGAAGACGTTATGTGCTTGAGCAAGTCTAGGCGGCAATGCGAGTCGATAAGCCAAAACTCCGATTCGTTCTAGGATTTCAAACGGTCCAACGTACCACGGGCCCAGCTTTCCTTTCCTGCCAAAACAGGATGTTCCTCTCATAGGCGACACTTTTAGAAAGACATGATCGCCTACTTGAAATTCCAAAGGTCTGCGCCTTTTATCTGCATAACTTTTCCGGCGACTCTGAGCTATTTTTAGTCTATCTCTAATCACCTTAATTGATTCCATCGACTGTTTTACTAACTCAGGGCCAGTTATCTTCCTTTCACCAACCTCATCCCAACAGACTGGTGTCCTGCAAGCTCTGTCATACAAGGCTTCAAAAGGTGTCATCTTAATACTGTGCTGGTAGCTTTTTTTATAGGCAAACTCAATCAAATGCAATTGTTCCTCCCAGCTACTTTTGAAATCCAGAACACATGCTCTCAACATGCCCTCCAAAGTCTGAATCGTTCTTTTAGACTGGCTATCTGTCTGCGGATGATAAGCTGTACTAAATTGCAGCTTCGTCCCTAAAGTAGTTTGTAAACTCCTCCAATATCTAGCACTGAATTTGGGATCTCGGTCAGAAGTGATTGTCACTAGCACGCCATGTAGCCTTACAATATGCCTCACATACAACTCTGCGTATTTGTCTAAGGTGAAGTCCTTTCTTACTGGAATAAAGTGCGCTGACTTCGTTAGCCTGTCTACCACAACCCAAATTAAATCATGCCCTCAGTAACTCCTTGGCAAACCCGTCACGAAATCCATCGTGATATGCTCCCATTTCCACTCTATAATTTCCAAAGGCTGCAACAGTCCTCTAGGTTTGCAGTGATGCGCCTTGACCTGCTGACAAGTCAAACACTTAGCCACATGTTTGGCTATATCTGTTTTCATACCGTTCCACCAGTAGTGTTGTTTCAAATTCTGATACATTTTTGCACTTTCAGGATGGATATTATAACTGCTACGATGTGCTTCTGATAAGATCTCCTCCTTTATATTTTCATCCGCAGGCACAACCAAACGTCCTCTGAACTTAAGTATCCCATCATCAGCTATTTCAAAATTGACCCTTCGTTTGGCCGAGTCTCCTTGAAGGATCTTCTGAATAAAGGAGTTTGTGGACTGCAGGGCCTTAATTTTAACTTGTACTTCCGGCTCGATTCTCAAGGTAGCCACGAGACTCGACAGGTGGCTTATCTCCAGTTTAAAGTCTGAGTCTCTTAATTGCTCAAGTAAACGCCACTCATGCACCTGTAATTGAGCAATCATTGACTTTCTACTCAGGGCATCAGCGACCTTATTCGCCTTACCAGGATGATACAGGATCTCGCAGTCATAATCTTTTAGTACCTCCATCCATCGGCTTTGTCTCATGTTCAGCTCCCTTTGAGAGAATAGGTACTTCAGACTCTGATGGTCGGTATATACCTGAAAACTTTCTCAAATCAAATAGTATCTCCATATCTTCAAGGCAAACACAACCGCAGCTAACTCCAGGTCGTGTGTGGGATAATTCCACTTGTGCGATCTCAACTGACGAGACGCATACGCTACTACCCTGCCATGCTGCATTAAAACACAACCTAATCCCCTAAGAGAAGCATCGCTATAAACTTCATAACCACCAAGACCAGACGAAATTGTCAGAACAGGAGCCGTAGTTAGCCTATGCTTAAACTCTTGGAAACTACGCTCACAGTTATCTGTCCATTGAAACTTCATATCTTTCTTCAGCAATTTAGTCAAAGGCGAGGCTATAGCTAAGAACCCTTCCACAAATCGCCTGTAATAACCTGCCAAACCCAAGAAACTTCTAATTTCTGTCGCAGTCATCGGTCTTGACCAATTAATAACTGCCTCAATTTTAATCGAATCCACTACAATATCTTCACCCAAAATCACATGACCTAAGATTGCCACGCGAGCTAACCAAAACTCGCACTTATTGAACTTGGCGTATAATTAATGCATTCTCAAAGTTTCCAGAACTACTCTCAGGTGTTGCTCATGATCTTCAGAATTCCTCGAGTACACCAAGATGTCATCTATAAAAACGATTACAAAGCGATCCAGAAACTCCTTGAACACTCTGTTCATCAAATCCATAAAAGCAGCAGGAGCATTTGTCAAACCAAACGGCATCACAGTAAACTCATAATGTCCATAACATGTCCTAAATGCCGATTTCGGTATATCCTCTTTTCTGATTCTCAACTGATGGTATCCCGTCCGTAGATCAATTTTTGAAAATATAGATGTTCCCTGCAGTTGATCAAACAAGTCATCAATTCTTGGCAGTGGGTACTTATTCTTAATCGTTACCTGATTCAACTGCTTGTAGTCAATACACAATCTCAAAGACCCATCCTTTTTCTTGACAAACAAAACAAGCGCTCCCCAAGGCGATGCACTAAGGTGAATGAACCCTTTATCTAACAACTCCTGCATCTGAACTTTGAGTTCCTTCAACTCTGACAATGCCATTCTATATGGCGCCTTAGAGATCGGCTCCGTCCCAGGAGCTAACTCTATCACGAACTCAATTTCTCTTTCTGGTGGCAAACCAGGTAATTCTTAGGGAAAAACATCTGGAAATTCACATACAATCGCAATATCCTCCAATTTCAATTCTTTAGCAGACGTATCTACCATAGAAGCCAAATAGCCTTGGCACCCATTCTCCAACAGTTGAGTTGCCTCTAACGACGATATCATCACAGTCGAGGTTCCTCCTCGATTACCCAAAAATTCAAAACTAATACCATCCATCGGATTAAATCGAATCACCTTATTAAAGCAATCCATTGTGGCTCTTTGCTTTACCAACCAATACATTCCCATAATTAAGTCAAAATCATACATTTCCAGCACAATCAAGTCTATTTTTCTCTCATGGTCATCCACCATAAGTCTACAATCAAGACAGCTCACTGTAGCCACTACTTTATCTTTCAACGGCGTTGACACATTAAGCACAATATTTAAAGGCACCAAGTTCAATTCACATAATTTAACGAACTGATCTGCAACAAACGAATGAGTGACACCCGGATCAAACAAGACATATATTACTTGGTTATGCAAGAGGACCGTACCTATAACAGTCGGCGAATCCTTCGCCGCTTCCCGAGTGACCGCAAAAACCTTTCCGTGTGCCGGTGGACGATTCTGAAAGTTTGGCGGCACAGTTCCTCTAGACTGTCCTCCTTATTGTGGCAGCGCCTGTCCGCCTTGCCTCTGCGGGCAGTCCCTCACCTAATGGCCTAGCTGGCCACAACCAAAACAGGCATCATCTCGATACGGGCACAAGCTAGGCCCATGCCTCTATCGACACAAGCCGCACATCTCACTTTGACGAAATGCCAACTTACTAATCGTCCCTCGGCGATTGGGTGGGATATGACTCTAGTTGCTAAACATGGGTTTCTTCCCTTGTCTTCTGTCGAATCTATTTTGGGACGTAAATCGTGATCTAGATGCGGTAGTCCTTTCAGATAAGTCCTGCTCCACTATCAGCGCCCTCGCGTAGATATCATCATAGTCCTGGAGGTCGAGCGGTGCCAGAGCACTCTTAATCTCGGGCTTCAGCCCGTCTTTGAACCTTCTAGCCCTATCCTCCGGATCCTCAATCATTCTCAGAGCATATTTGGACAATTTAGAAAACTTTGCCTCATACTGGTCAACTGTCATCTGGTTCTGATGGATGCGGAAGAACTCAGCCATCTTTTGATCTCTAGCTGTCCTTGAGAAGTATTTATTATTTAAAACTTCCACAAAAGTATTCCATGCTGGAATTGTACCTTTCGGAAAAGTTCTACCCTTGAAAGCTCTCCACCAAGTACTAGCGTTCCCTTCGAGTTGATAAACTGCCAGAGTAACCTTATCCCTATCTAAACATCTCAGCAAATCGAACGCTTTCTCCATCCCTTCGACCTATCGAGTAGCAGCTTCAAGGTCTCCACTTCTAGTGAATTAAGGTGGCTTCAATTTGAGAAACTGTTCCACCAGCTTTTAAGCCCTACGCTCCTCACTGTCATGTACAGGTGGTGGACTCACCGACGGAACTGCAAACAGAATCGCAGATGAAGTCCCAACAGCAGCAACAGTAGCTGCGGCTTGATTTCTTACTTGCTGCCCAATCAAATCTCCAATAGCGCCTAAGGCTTGCATGACTTCAGCCATAGTCGGTTCCCTTCTAATAGGTCCTATAGGTTTAGCAGCAGAGGCTGCAGTAGGGGGTGCAATAGGGGACACTACAAGAGATACTCTTTCAACATCAACCAATTCTTCCACTGGCCTTAAAGGCCTCCTTCGAGGCGCTCGGGGTGCTCTTTTACCACGTCCGCTCATTTTGCAGTAAGATATGGAGTCATGCTTACCCCATAGCAAAACGCGATCAGAAAGCAGCCCCAAAATTCTACCACGAAATTAACAATCACAGGCATAATAACCAAAAATCTTACTAACTATCCTATTTCTCAACGCTCCTTATTACTCCATGCCAATGACCAAACGGATCGGGCTAACCTTGCTCTGATACCACCTTGGGCGAGGATGTCACATCCCGACTCTCGAACCCGCGACATCCCTTGCCAAATCGCCACCAGGTCATAAAAGATAACGTTCTAGGCAACTACTATCGACCTAAGAATATACTAAGCATGCAAAACGTATAATTTTCCATACAATAAAATCAAGATGAGATAGGTAGAAAGAAAAGCCAGACAACATAACGCGAAGATAAATTACTGAGAATAGATTATCTATAACCTTATAGAGCCAACAGCTAATAAATACAATCCCATGCTTCGAGGTGGCCCTCTAGGACTCACAAAAAGATACGGGAGTCAGGTAAGGTTAACTCTCATCTATCCCAAAATAGTACCCCCACAAAAAACATCACCAGTTTCCTGACCACAAAAGAAACCTAACCCTCTACTGGGTAAAATCGACATCCAGATCGTCATAACCAATCGGGGGAGCCGGGTCGTTCGGGTCGTCACAAGAACTCTGGCTAGAATGCACAGAGGGGGCTACTGACTGTTCGGGCTCGAGCTTAGGCTGCATACCGGGTGCGGGATCCACCACCTCCCCATCGGGCGTATCGATGTCCATCGAATCCCAGGCGGGGACATTAGGAACCCCCTGAAGAGGTGGCCCCTCAAATCCTCTGAGCGGACCAAAGAGATCCACCCCATCACGAAGATACCAAGCCTTGAAGAGGTGTGCTGCCAGCTGTGGCATCCCCTCATCGACCCATATCGTCGTGATGTGGCGTTCCCACATCTGGTCCGTACCTGGCACCGGGTGGAGACTGACATCGTGTGATGAGTAGGTGAGGGTACCAAATCGCACCGGTCTCTCCATTATTTTGGACCTGAAAAGTTGTCCTACGAAGGGATGAGAATTTAATCTCAATGAATCAAGCCTAATCTCGGTTGGGACACTGATTCGCCTAGGATATTCTAAGCACCACAATAAGCCATAAGATATAAACAAATATATATCAATAAAATATATACGCCAAATCAGCAACCAATTGAGGCACCACCACTCAGGCGTACACAAAACATCACACAAGTCCATTATTAAATAATGACCCACGCGACTGGCGTGATAAATACATCAATAGTGCGATCCCACACTCCTTTGGCAGGACCAAGCTACGTCCACTTTACCCTCTCAGCGACGACTACTACAAGCGGTGTATCCAATGCACCCGACATAGTACTACAAGTAGGCATTCTTTAAAAAGAAGTTTCGGTCCGTCACAAGCTGCGACCGGCATCCAATAATTCCTTAAAATCGTACAACTGGCACGGGGCATGAATTATCGTGCTTCTGACAAGTCGCGAATTTCCATCCAATAGGTACGGCACGAGTACCAATGGTACAATGCGAACTTGCTAGGTAACGTCATTGATCCTTTAAATGACCACACAAATTGCATTCGGCAGTCAACACATTGTTTGTTTTTTTCTTTTTGGTTAAGAAACAGTCAACACATTGTTTATTTATGATTTATGCCAAAATCCATACAGAAATACAACCAACTCGGCCCCAAGGCCCACAAGACTCTCAATCGAGCATTTCAGCCAGGCAACCAAACCAATCAAGCAATTCACGCACTCGCGAGCAATCAACTCAACTCGGCAATTTCGAGCTCAATTCATATTATAAATCTTAATTCTCAGTCAAATTATAGCAATCAATCGCTCGCTCATCTCTAATCTGTCACTCGCTCGTGAACAAACACAATCAATTAATCAATTGATAAATTACCACAATTAGCCACAAATAAATAATCGATCGGCCATTTATCCTAACCATCGTTTCTATCTAAACCGGTTCCGATCGTTTTTTATTATAAATAAATAAATGATTAAATAAATAAATAATTAAAATTAATCCTAAGCGCAATTAGCACCCTAACCAAGGTTTAGGGTCAACTCACAACGTGAGTTAGCATGAGCGACGGCGGCGGCGGCGACGATCTAAATAGGGTTTATCACGCGACGGCCCGAGCTCAAACTTTGGCGACACCCCGAAGAAGTCTGGCGAGGTCGCCGGAACAGTTGGTCGGCGGCGGAGCTCCAGCGAGCGGCGGTCGGCGGCCTGAAACAGTGACAAACAGTAAACTCAACCGGCGAACCGATCTGTTTTGGCCGTTTTTCGGCGACACGGGCCGGGACAAGGCCGACCAAGGGTCGGGAGCTCACCCAGGCGTCAGTGGGGGTCGGCCGGGACCGGTGGACGGTGGTGGGAAGCGACCGACGGCGGCAAACAGCCGCAATCAGCGGCCGCCCTGTTCGGCGCCGAAACAGAGGCGTTGGTCGGCGGCCGAATCTGGGCGCCATGCGCGGCGGCCGGCGGGGGTGAGCTCGGTGGTGGTAGTGGGGACTTAGGTGAGTCGATCAGCGGTGGTGGTGAGGCACAGCGGCGGCCGTGGTGGCCGGATCGAAGACCGGACCGAACCGGGCCCAAAACAAGGCACCAAAACTTCGGGGCTCGATTCTGACGGCGAACAGCCGATGGGGGTGGATCGGATCGATCGAGAGGAAGTCGGAGGTCAGCTGAGAGGCGGTGGTCGGCGTCGGTGGCTGCCGTGGCGGCTAGAGCAGGCCAAGGAGCTCTTGGGTTCGCTAATCCGAAAATAGGGCAGAGTTTGCCGCGGCGTTTCCTCGGCCGTTCGACGGCGACGGCGGCTCGACTCGGGTCAGGGCGATGGCGGGAAGTAGCTGAGGACGGTGACTATCAATCGTGGGGTGACGGTTGCGAAAAACGACGGCGGAAGGAGGAAGAACGGTCGGCAATCTTCGGTCGTCCACGGCCAAAATAACAAAGAAGAAGAAGAAGAACAGAAAAGAAGAAGAAAAAGAGGACAGAGGAAGAAGCGACATGGGCGTTGGGCAGAGAGAAGGTGGGGCCAAGACCAAAACTTCCTTGGCCAAAATTTAATTGTTTTGTCCTATATGGATAAATAATTGAGAGGGGGTAAAATGGTAATTTGGCACGCCGAGACTGAAACGAAATTTTGGAATACTAAACGAAGGGTAATTTCGATAATTTCACTAGTCAAGCTCGGTCAGGGTTAGGATCGATTGTGAAAACGGCAATTTAAAATCACCGCGGATCAATTTCGAAACTCAATCCGAAATAATTTAAAGTTCAGAATTCGTCCAAATTTTCGTCTCTTCTGTCTTTATAGTCCAAAATAGGTGTCGACTATGATTATATATTCATATCATTTAATTGACTTCCGGCGCTTACAAAGGTTGAATTTCCAAGACGTCACATGAGGACCATGAGGATAATCGGATTCCCCCATCTTGGTCTTGCCTTTCTCGCTAATTTTACTTACACTTGCCATTTTTTGAGAAAATTGAGCGGAAAGTGGATTCAAAGAGTTGATAAAATTGAGTAGATTGAGAAAATTTGAAAAAATTGAGAGAATTTGAGAGAAATTATGAGGAAAAATAAGAGATGGAAGGGATATTTATAATGGTTAGGAGTCGTTCAAATGTGGGGGAAAGAGTCGTTCAATGCTCTTTCCCTTTTTTTTTTTTTTTTGTAGCAGCTATATTTCCGGTTCGGAACCGGGCGGTTCCGGGCTCTGGAGAACCGGAACCGGCCCGGCTAGGACTGGACAGAGCGAAGCCCATTAGCGAAGCCCAGCGTCTCTGTTCGCGAGCGCAAGTTCAGTCTAGGGTTGCTAGCAACGCCAAACGCTTGGTCTGCTCGGCTGTGCCGGCCCATTGCTGATCGAGATTGCGCGAAACCGGCCACCATTTCTCCACGGTTGTTTCGACAGACACTACTAATTGTTCCTGTTTCCGACCCATCCAAGAAAGATCCGTCAGATATTGACTTTGAGGGTTCCTTCGCTCGGGCTCTTCCAGATCTGAGGTGAGTTGTTCCCTGCGTCAGGCAATTTTTTTTTTTTTAGTTCTAGCCCTGTTCATGAAACATCGATGTTCTGCCATGGCCGAACTTACTAAGCGCAACGCTTTTCGTGCTTGATTGCGGAAAACAGAGGTGTTCCGCTCTTTCCAAATTCCCCAGAGGACGAAAGCGACGAGAAACTCGGCGAGGTATGTTTGAAGCTGAGGTTCCGTTCTTCGATTCTGGTAACATCATAAGGCGAAACTTGTATCTGTAGTGCAGGGTCCAACCAGACTTGGCCTGTCCAAGGGCAGAGCAAAAAGAGAGGCTCCAGGGTTTCTGGGTGTTGCTGCAGCTATGAAAGCCTTCGACATCAGCAATGGCGACACCCTCTCGGTCGCCCTTTTCACGGATGTCACTAATTCCAAGTATCTCTCTAGTGTCTGCTTCTCATTGCTTGAAATAATCAGCGTAGACATATTGTATATTTGAAACCTGCGGAACTCTCGCTTGGCTTGCCTGGTTGCGTTGATTTGGGACTGTTTGTGCGTCAGAAATGGAGGGAGGAGATGTCTCGAAAGAGTGTCCGCTCGAACTTTAAGGAAAATTTGAGTACTTTGTTTTGTAATGATTTCCATAGAATGCACTGAGAGAAAGGTCGGTGATGGTTCTAGTTGTTGTTGTCAGTGTAGAAATTAAGGGAGCAAAGAGGAGAAGAGCAAATAGAATTGCAAAGATTACAAAGATAATAACACTGGCAGTGATAATCAAGCGGAGATGGGGAAATAATAAACAGCAGCTAAGGTTTTGCCTGCCAATAGGATGGAATGTCGTTTGGTGGCAGTAACCTAAGTCGAGCTGGTCAATGCCATGTCTTCAGTAGGTGGATTACTTAGCCTAGTCGCCGGAATGGTTAATCAATCACTTCAAGGACTTGTTATTTCTCGTCTGGACCCTCAATTTTACAGTCTCCACTAGAGGATTGAATTGGTCTGATTGATGGTTTTCCACTCTTTGGTTATTTTTTTTAAATATTATCCCATTATATTTCTACATTAGCTGTTGGAAGTTTTGTTTTCCTTTTTTAATTTTTGCCCAATACGGCAGCTGAAGGTGGAATTGAATGTGTATGTATTCTTTATCCTATATGGAAGCTGAAGGTGGAATGAATGTGTATGTATTCTTTATCTTCTTATTTATCTATCTGTTATCTGGGATGCTCTAATGAATTGTCACTCATTTGCCACCGACCACTCTTTTTTTCCAGCCCTCATTGAAATTAGTAGCTGCATTTAACTGCGTTTGGTTGGTGGCTATTTTCTGTCCATAATTGTAATGCGCATGAGCTTACTTGAAGACTAAGGCTTATTCGAAGGATTTGATATCCATTTGTCAAAATGCAGGGAGCTTTTAGGTTCTATGCAGGCTGGAACTTTGGAACCAGAGGTTGCTCTTCTCAATGCTCTGCTTGTATGTGTTACGTGAATCTTTATATTGTTTGTTCTCCACCTGTTGTGCTTTTTAAGTTTTCTTACGAAAATTATGGTGACAGATTCCCGATATTTTCCCTGTTCTAGCTGCTGCACATAAGACACTTCTGTCTAATTCTCGTGGTTCACTGACAACTCGCACTCTCCATTCAGAGCTTGTTTACAACTATTCAGGGTCTAAGCATGTATGTACGCTCGTTTTTGGTGACGTTTCTTTCACCTGGAAAAATAAACGAAGTGTGAAAAAAAATTTCACCTTATTTTAGGGTTAGTGTGGTTGTTAACCTCTTGGTGATTTCGATATTGTTAGATTACGGAATCCTTGAAAAGATGTGGCATCTCTGACAGCTCAACCCATGTTCTTGCTGCCCGTTTCAATGCATCACCTGATGAGGTATCTTGTTCTATCATTTGTTATCCTGCAAATTTCTTGAACTATTAATTGAATTAGGCCATGACAGCAATTTTGGTCATGACTTCATTCCCTCCTTCTACTATCAGATGAAGGCCATTGCCGCACTTATTGGTGGGAAAGAAATTGAGTTGGAAGAACTAGAAGGGAAAGCAAGCCTAGCCCAGATACAGAAGGTGCGCTGGTTCGTTCTTTTGATATGCTATAGACTAGCGCTTTTCCTTTTGTTGGGATTTTGATGCTCAACTTGCTAAATAATCCAAACTTTTGCACATTGCAGCACTACAAGATATCTGGCCAGGAATTGGGAATATCGTCACTAGCAGACGCAATTACATGCCGCATCGCTGCAAGGGACGCCTTATGAAAGCAAGCGCGACTACCTGCTTGCCTATTCCCACTCCGGATGTTGCTTTTGCGCACTACTCCTTAGATATTCTGAAATGCAGAGAATGCCGAGTGCTGTGGAAAAGTTAATATGTTTTAATCTGATGTTAGAATCTCGCTGTTGCTTTGAGATATCGCTGCAATGCAAATTATGGCCACGGGAGACCATGATGTTCTGTGTGGTGATCATGTGTTTTACCTCTGAAAGAGATTTGGTTGGTAACTGCAAATCATGTACGGGCCTAATGAGCTTGTCCCACACATCTAGGGATAAACAAGAACTTATCAAGGTTATGAGAGTACTGGTCTTCCGGTTAATTTGAAAATTCTGAGCGAAATGCTCATCTGAGGCCGGTATACATTTTCGAGGACTGGCCCAATAAGGAGATGGGCCTGACTGGAAAGTTCGGGCTGGCCCAGAACAACAAACCCGACCCAATCAAAAAAAAAGTCTCGGCCCGACGATGCCAAGCCGGAAAGCGCGCCTAGTATGTGTCTTCTACTGATGACCTGGTTATTACTAACCATTGAATAATTTCTCGGAAGATAGAGAACATGAAGGGTATTTACGGAAGATAAAAAGTAAATATAAAATAAATTTTCTAAAAATTTGAAATGTGGGACCGAATGCCACGTGGCAATTTTTTTGATTGGGGAGCTATAGAGATGCGTTGGCAGCCCGAGTAGTGAGCACCTAATATTTTCTCCAACTACAGCCACCGGCTTAGAGTTTCATATTCTTTTTCTCAATATTTTTTTTTCAGAAGAAATATCAAAGGAATTTATATGATGTCACCGACCAACCGATTCTGATGTAAACAACATTAAATCTTATGTTCTCTTTTTCTGATATTGCGTTTGACGGAAAGATGAATCGCAAAATATTAGAAAGTAAGAGAATTCATGAGATACATTTATCATCAAACTACATGCCTATATGAGAGAAAATTAAGTAAGGTCTTGAAGTCGAACCATTTTCTAAAAAAAATGGGGGCTGAATGGACCTTATCTCAATTAAAAGTCTGAAGTGGTCTACTTAGTTTCGAATAAAGGTTCAAACTCGTGTACCACTTTTTTCGGTGAAGAGAGTAAGGCAATTTTGTCCAAATTTTTATGATTTCACCTAGATTGAAGTCAAGATGTTATATATATATATATATATATATATATATATATAAAATCAATGTTTCTCACATGCAATGGACTAAATTCTCGGGATGGTGGGGTATAAGACCAATGCTACCAAGTAAGTACCCAAGACGTGGCTAGAAAGATTCGAACCTGAAACCTTATCAATTGAATTATCTAATGTTTAAGGATCTCACCGAGTCAGTCAACACCTCATTGGTAATTGAAGTTAGTGTTTGCGCTGACCCAATTAAAGAATGGCCAAAACCCTACAAAAAGAAGAAGGCCCAGATTGAAATTCACTAGTTCATGAAGGAGATGATCAGATGTGGCAAATTCAGCGAGTGGATGCTTTCAAAGGGTCTTGTAGGTTGTGGCCGTGATGAAGGTGATGCTACGGGGAAGATTTTGCCGGCCGGTGAGTTCGGGCCCTTTCTTTGAGATTAACTTGACCACTTCATGTACTTAGAATAGGTTTGTTTAACGGAAAATTAAAGATTTGAAAAACAATGTTCCAAAAGTGATTGGTCGTACCACCTATAAAATAAAATCTACTGCGCAAAAGGTCTTCATTATCGACAGCATGATATGATCAATTCTTTTTTGAAAAAATATTTTTCGTGAAACAAACGCTTCCTTAGGCTATGTTTGTTTGTTTCACGAAATGAATGATCTACAAAATATTTTCATAAAAGTTCGCTTGTATCGCTTATAAAATTGAATAAACGAAATTTATTTTCAATCCTTCACGAAATAAACGGAGGCTTATTTGAGATAAGATCCACTTTAAGGAGTCTTCTCTGAAAAAAAAAAAATGGCCCCAGGTTTAGATTGTTGTTCAAAATTTTCCCTCCATGTGATTGTTAACTCAATTAATGATCCTAATTAATCTATGAGAAGATTTTGTTTCAAAACACTAATCTCAGTGAAGTTCTTCGAATATTGTTGAAAATTAGAATGGTGTTAAACGAAACTAATTGCAAGATAAGCAAATTTTCTGGATCATTTCGGCGCAACTGAGTCCTCACTCACGACCAAGTTTGCACGCGAATCAACGATGAGGTTTTGACCAACCTTTAAGCAGTTTATAATGCCTAACCAGACTGCACCAGTTGTCTATTACCAGTTCCCATTCGATGTTTCAGAGCTCTTCTTAGACAAGCCGACGCGCTTCCAGATCGCATTCCGATTGAGGATCATGCTTCCGACGAATCGACCGGTGACTTGTAACCGACAATACCGGTCAAAAGTCGAGATGCCGAGAAGGGGTCGAGCAAAAATCAGGGACCATATGATTTTTTCAACTTCTTGCGATCGATGACAACTCGTCGACCAACAAGCTCGAGAGGCAAAGATGCTACGCTCCCATAACTAGTTTCCTCATCAGCAACCGATTTGAATGTGCCAAAACTTCCATCTGGTCATCATCCTCCGAATCTGTATTTCCATGGGGGGGAACTAGAGACTTCGCTTTTTTTTGCCTTCCCCGACAATAAAACCGAAAAGGGATTTATCGAGGAAACAACTGCGAGCGTCGCGAGGGGTCGAGCTATTTGAAAGAAGCGACGAACTCATAAACAAAGACCCATTAGTAACCATTTCGCTTCATTAGCTCTTTCCTAATTCACCAGTACTCCTCTCAAATAAACCAGCAGCATTATCTAATGGACGTATGGTAGGAGATTAGAGAAGCAGCATAGCAATAAATATGCCACTTCAGGAAGCACGACGGGCAGCGCAAAGTTTTTTTTTTTTAACTCAGGAAGTAGAACAGCATCATTTGAAACCCAAGTAGAACAGCTGCGATTGCCTGTTCTAGTTATGTGGAAATTTCTTGAAACTTTTTTCTAGATGAAATTTCACTTGGTCATTAGCGTCGACATTGGTCCAATTCAATTCAATCAATTTTCTGACCCACCAAAGATCTAGTATGCTCATCAAACCCATAGAAGGAGGAGTCGCCTATCCTCTTTGCGGGCCACTTTAGCTCTTCGAAAGGATGATTTTCGTGTAACTTGCTAATATATATTAAGAAGAGGGACGATTTTCAGTTTGGTTCGGATTAATTGAAATTAACCAAACTGGAAAAACGAAATGTTACTTTTCCACTATCCAAATCGAAAATCGGAAACAAACCAAACCGAAACCGAATATAAATGCAGGAAACTTTCGGTTCGATTAGAAATGCAGGAAAAATGAAATGTCACTTTTTCCCTACCTCTTCATGTCTGTAGAACCATTGCCGCGTGACCATGATGCTTCCATTTCTCGTTTGGACAATATCACATATATATATATAAAATCAGATGATAAGTACCTAACTGAATACTACTAGGCAAAAACATACTAGCAACCGAGAGTACAAACTTTCTACTACAGTTATAAAAGCAGCACACTTTTCACAAGGTAAGAAATCGAGAAGGCAAACTCCAAATAACAAAAAAGTAAAAAATCAAGGACTGCAATGGCGAATTAATTGCCTTAATAATAGCCACATTCGATTTTTGATACGTTTAATGGGGGACCACAAGCACAGTGTCCTCGTGAATTGATAGTTCATCTATTTCGATATGGATATAGACTTGAGATTGACAAGACATTTTCTGTGTACTTTTAATCTGTTGGCGTTGTTTCTGCACGATGACGATGATGATGGTGTTTGATACGTCAAAAGATATAGCAATTGAAAAAGGGCGTCTCAGGGCGCGTACGAATATCTACACGATTCATTTTTCAGATTTTCTTGCTTTATCGAGTCTGTATTTGTCTTTCTTACACGTGAATTGAAAATTTATTCTCATAAAAAAAAAATCAACAAAAGCTTAAGATGCTTGTCCAGGCACTAAAGTGATGCCTTTTTGGAAAAGGACTGAAGATGTATGCCGTTGTCCAGTTTACCAGGATTCGGTTCCTCCATGCCTGGGGTTCCTGGCCGCCGGACCCAGCAACCCCCAGTTGTGGACTCCCCGACATGTAAATTATATTTTCTGGTAGCATCCTTGTTTCTGGACTCAAAATGTTTGAGAAGGGACAAACACAAGCATCAAAGTGATGATTTTCATTCATTGAAACAGGACTCCCAAGTTGTATAGGTCATAGGATGTTCGTTCAAATTCGTAAATCAATAACAAGGTAGGTACAGCATCTGCCATCCCAGTTGCCTAACCATGGGGGCCCCATGGTTAGATCGCGGTGCATGTAGGCTGGACCTGAGTCAGGGTCACTACTTGCCAGACCGGAGACTTGCCTGTGGTCCTGTACACCTAAGGTTAATCCACTTTTAATAGCATATCATGAAATATCTCAGCTATATATGCCGATGAACTTACTCAGGCTGTGACTTATTTTTCTGTACAAAATTTGTCCGATGAGAATGTTTTTCACAGGAAAGCAATCTTATGGAAACAAAAAAGCAATATCACCAAGACTGCGTTTCAATATTGTACCCCTATTTCAGGACTTTCAGATTTTTAGAACATGTGATGGAAGGACCAAATTAGGGGGAAAAGATAAGAAAAATTAGCAAGCTTGACTTGCTAGTTAAGAGACCGGTTTGTTACTTCATCTTTAAAACTGTCAACACTGAAAAAAAATGATTTTTCCACTGAAATGCGAAAACCATTGATCAAGATTCTTCTCTAAACTGAAACAATGGGGCAATTCATAGGGGATAATATGGATCGGTCTCTTCATACCGGAGCATTTGTAAATACAGCTGTATATGGTAATCATAATCCTGACAACAAAAAGGAAAAAAAAAACAAAAAGAAGAGATATTGTTCAGGCACGATTAGAAGGCAACATGCCAACATGAGAGGTAATTTGTATGAATTTCTCCGAGTCGAAAACACAGTAAAAATGGCGAGATCACTTGTTGATGGAACTCCCCAGAAATTCCGGGTAGTGATACAGAGCAATTCTGTTCATTACTACGACTTGATTGACAGGATGGTTGTACTTAGAAACAAGGCTTCTTTCCCAATTGGTAAGATGTCCATCTGCCTGTCCATGAAAGTTGTGTAGTCGATAATGAGGACGGCTGTAGCATTTAGAGAGCTGAAACTGTGGTGCTATTGGCAATTCACTTTGCCTCTGTTCATTTACCATGAGATGCATGCAGATGAAAATTAAAATGGAAACTATTTCAGCTAAGTTAGTGAACCCAAGAAGCATAAACCTATGGCAAACAACACTTTCTTTGCTTCTGCTATGGCTTATTGATTATCCGCCAAATTATAAGCATCTAATAAGGGGCCTCCTCTTGTTGTCTTTCGCACTCAGTTAATCCTTGGAGGAAAAGTGGATCCAGCACACTTTAAAGCACCATAGTAAATAAAACAGAAATACTCATATACAATAAAGCATGCACATTGGAACTTAGAAGACTAAACCCGAGGAAATGCTTACCCATCCACTCTTTTTAAGCCATCAAAAGCAGAGATCATATGCTCGCATATTTCCATCAAGGAGGGGTCTACGACATCTCCATTTGGCTTCAAAGCACCTTCAGCAGAATGAGACTTGCAAGAAAGAGCCAACTGGGCCTGAAGGATATCCATGAGAATAACGAAAAATAAACAAATATAACGCAGACCTCAAGACATCTGTAGCGCATACTTAGATCATATCCTACACCTGGAAAGCATGAGCTAGGAGCAACTGCACTGTTTCTGCACCAATCTTCTTCACAATGCTTCTCAAGCTACTCCCGTTTGAGAGGCACTTCAAAAGTCCACCAAATGTTGGATCGTGGGTATAATCACTTGATCTTCGAGTACGAACAGAAGGCTGCTCATCGGGGGAAAGAAAAAGGGCATGCAGCCATCATGGATGACACAAGTTATTCATCCTTTAATTTATCAACGTATAAAGCATATTTAATGAAAACTTGCGTTGAGGAAAGACAGAAACACTTCATCAAAGAATTGGCAGCAATTCTATGGTCTAAATCACACCTTGGCAGTGTACTTAGAGAGATACTGCAAGATAAGCTCCAGCTTCCATTTTGGTTGGCCAAAAACCTGAAATCAATTCATGAAAACTCAATCTCGTAACAACCACTAAATTTAAAACGTCGCCATAGAGACATATGAATTGTAGCATCAGGACATAAAATATTAGGATATTCAGATATACCATCCTCAAGTTTCCTCTAACCATACTTTGCATCCTCCAGTTTTGAGATCTACATGTCTCTTACACTTTGCATTTCAAAGTTTCAACAAACCTACTCTGCACCTCACATTTGCTTATGGTATTAGACCCCAAGGTGTCAAGTTTAGGTCATTTCAAATCTCTTGTATGAAGGAGTAAATTTTTAAAAACAAAAGGAGTAAATTTTGAAACTAGAGGGTGCAACCTGTAGATTTAAAATTAGAAAGTTCATAATTGTGTTTTTAATTGTCCCCAGTACTTTTCGTGAATGTGAGTCTCTATACATCCAATAAAGAAGAAATAAAAAAATATATGTCCTGCTGCAAGTTTTATGATTTTTCCTTTTACTAGTAGATAAGAAAGTTCCGGATCATTCTTAGTAAGGACACATTTGATTTCAAAATATTGATTATGCATATCACGAGGATAGTCACTGCATCAGAAAGTGCAATATTTCTATCTTTAATTTATTAACAAGTGCCCTTTTTGACAAAATCCTTCTTCAGAAAGTTTGAGAGCTCTAGCACCCCAACTCTGCCACACACACCAAAGAAAGAAAAGAACAAACAACACCCACAATACCACCCCAAATATGTGCTCTATGTGAGAGGTAGAGACACTCCTATACTGGTACCTGAAGATATGGACAGAGGATCTCATCATTGTATGCCAGTTCATCTAGTATTATCTCCAGCAATGGAGTTCTGCACTGAATCCAATAGTTAATGCATTCTCAACAGGTGAATGGAATTACTAACCAAGAGGGTTTACAAGGTGATTAAAACTGAGAAACATGTACCTAAATCCATCAGCTCTTGTAGTACAGCCTTTCTTATCTGCCTGGTTTTTCAAAACATCAAGCTCCATAATCTAAAGAACACAAGTTAGCACCTCAAGAAGAAAGCATTGCGCTAAGTCACCATATAGTCAAATGAAAATTACCATTGTCATAAGTTTCTGCATAGCCGTGCAAGTATTGTCCACAACATCAAGTGAAGCAATTACCAAAGAAGTCTCACAAACTTTGGATGACTTGGCCTCAGAAAACTCTGGAAGTATAAGATCATTACCAAATCCAGTGCAAAGTTGCCGCAACCCACACAAAACAGATGGGCAATCCTTCATCAAGTTCTTGTAGCTGAATTTTCTTGAGCACTACACAGACAGCGAGGTATAATAATCGACCACCCTTGTACAAGATTTTACAGGTAACATCACTTCCCCTACCAATACTGCACTGTCGAACAGATGATTTTTTTCTCTCTCTAAAAGACAAATTAGAATATGCGCAAATGAAGACATTGCTATTGTTGCCATAAGAAGTAGTAATTTAGCAGATATTGGAAATACCAAAAGCATGCTCAGCAAAGACTCCCTCATGACAGTCCAATCCATGGTTTCTGCAATATCGTGTAGCCTCTTAAACCTTCATTGTGGGGCACAAATGCAAATATTAATGGCATTAGGATGAGACACAACGTCTTACCTTTATAAAAATTGCTGCGAGATGAAAAATCTCCTTCAAGAAAATTGATGAGATACTGGAGCAATAACATATTCCTCAGGGACTGTAGTCAAAGAGGACAAGGAAAACCAATATTTCAAGATGTCATTCAACCTATAGAGAACCCGTTATCGCCTTAGATATATGCAAAATGCAAGGACAACCTTTTATACAGAAATACACTCGGACTAGTGCCATAGAGAACAAAAATAAATTGGTGTCCAGCATAATCAGCAAAGAGGATTGAGGAGTCAGCATACTGGAAAAGATATAAGTATTTAAGATCACATAACAGTGTAGTGTGACTGTTACCAAATAAATTCTAGAATAGGAGACATTAACCAGAAAGAGTGTACTTGTGTCATTAGAGGTCGTGTGGGACTAATTACCTTCATTGTCCCCTTTTAATCAGAATTTCCTAACAGTAACTAGCATAATTTTCTGACAGTAGAAGAGGAAAGAAGTTCTTGATCATTTGGAAATTCATCTTTAGCTCAACTTGCTGCTTCAGCTTTTAATTTTGCACACAAAAGTTCCACCAGAAAGAGGGTTTCAAGAAGTAAAATGCCTAAAGAGTTAACAAGTAGATACATGATGTAAAATAGATCAAGCTTTTCCATTTCGTCGCTTTTGCTTTCCAGCTTTATCGAATTAAGTTAATTTAATACGAGCAGCAGATGGATATATTTCACAGTTCATACTCTTCCCAACATGGAACGGTAGATAGACATCAATAAATGGAACTTTGTATGCATGCTATACCAACACGGCATACCATATATTCACCAAAGCAAGAGAGTTCTGTTTAGTTGACGTAGCACTGAAAATAAAATAGATAAGCAGACCTCGATTTCAACTACTTGATGGTTTGTCCCATCCACCAGTGTAAATAGGCCTTGTATCAGAAGATCAAAACCCTGCAGTGGTGGATCGAAGAGCTTTGACTAACTATGGCAAGGTTTATGGAACACTTAGGAAGAAATTTTAAACAAACACCATAAGATTAACCAAAAACAAGCCCAATCACCACAAAGAATCACGATAAAAGAACTCACATTTGCTAACATCTATCATCTACATGAAATATGAAAAAAATGCTTTATTCTTCTTAGTTCGTCCAAGGATTTAGAGAGAGAGAAAAGCAAAAACAGAAGGAAAGATTTCCATTATGTCCATCCAACCAGAAACTGGTTGCTATGAAAAATCGAAACATAATCATAGATCTATAGCTGGCTAGCAGTTTTAAGCTATCACATTCAAAAGCATGTTTACACAATGCCCTAGATAAATCTACCATTAAATGCATTTCAGTTCACAAGCGAGTAGCATGGCTAATCGCCATTAGCGCCTCAAACCCAGAAAGTGTTGAGAGCAACAACACAAAAGGATTGTCACTAGATCAATTCCAGAGAAATGAAAAAGAAACGGATTAACCAGCATACACAAATTAAATCAACAACAATATCAACATCAACATCAACAACACTTTTATCCCAAACTAGTCGGGGATACACAAATTAAATCATTTCAAAGTATTGTAAAATTAATGTCACGAAGTACGACTCAAATTAAACTCACGGAGGGGTCAAGTGGTCCACAAGGGTTTTCATTAACTGCTGCTCTCCCACTTGTTGCGCTGTCTGAACCGAGAGACAAGGGAGACCAAGCCTGTTATAGAGGTGTTGCCTTAGCAATGGAGAGAGAGAGAGAGAGAGAGAGAGAGAGAGAGACTACTACCTCCTTTAGCACGTCAAGCTCAGGATGAGCAGCTGAAGATGATTCGGATGTACCTCCAGCAGATGAACACACACGAGGATAGCGCTTCAAATAGCGCAAATTCAGAACTTTGGTAATCCGAAACGAGTACATCAATATATGAGCGGTCATTTACCTTTTCCAACTCGTTAAGAAGTTGGAAACTCGCCATGATAGATTGCAACGATTCTCCCGTCCTGAGAATCCGGAAGATAGCCTCCAACATTTTGCTATCGCCGTCAAATGAAAAGAAACTCGCAATCAACTTAATGGGCAGCCAAAAACAAAGCATTAAGTCGACAGGAAACCTCTGGCACTCATGAAAGGTCACGAGCGACGCAAATGTAGTTGAAAGAAAGAAACCAAGCTGAACGACACACCAGACAGAATCAATAGGCGATTGCGAAGGACTAAAGTCTTGACAGTCGAGCTTACCTTAACATTAACACGTTCGAGATCTCAATTTCAACATCCAGCACAACGACAATCACAGAGAGGGAGAGACAGAGAGAGATCAAGTGGGAGATTACTTGGTCGGAGGAGTTCCATTTTCTGCAACGACGGAGGCGCCACGGACTGCTTCGAGGAAAGAGATGCCTAAAAATTTTTCAATTTCCCAGAAACGAACAATCACAATCATCAGCACTCAAGCTCGCACGCGAAGTCGAAACAAAAAAATGCCGCCGATTTCCAAAAGGCGGAATCGTCGATCCCAACAGAAGAAAGGCGTGAGCTTTTCGGGAAGAGAACACGTACGATCGTCGTGAGAGTAGCGAGGGTCGCTGGACTCGAAAGCATCGAGGATGGCCAAGGTGTTCTCTTCGACGCCTGCTTTTAGCCTGACGCTCCTTTTGACGCTACCGACGCTACCATCAGTAGCCTTGTCTCTCGCCATTACCGTTCCCCTAAAGCTTCTGGTCTTCTTGCTTGCAGAGAGTCTTTCAAACCCTAAAAATTGCAGAGAGATAGGGACTGAAACTGATGACTGAATCTTTTATGGTTTTCCCGCCATTGTTGCGCTGGGCGTAGCCGCGTAGGAGAGGATGGAATCGGATCGACCCGAATTGTAACCAGAGAAAAGGGACCAAAAAAAAAAAAAAGGGTAAAAAGTTCCGTTGCCGGGACTTGAACCCGGGTCTCTCGGGTGAGAGCCGAGTATCCTAACCAACTAGACTACAACGGATTCGTGCATTTTGCGTCCTACAAATTAATTAAGGAAAAACAATACATAGATGAGCCTCTCCTCTTACACGTAAGGACTCTTGCCCGAGATATTGCGTTTGATAACATTTATGTTCTTAGTAATATATTTGAAATAGAAATACTTTTTTATTATTTTTTTTGTTACCGGTTACGATTTTTTAGAATAGAAACCTGTTTGATAAGTTAAAAAGAAAAATATTTTTTTCGTCAAAAGGAAGGACTAGCGACAGCTTGCACGAGCTCGCTCTCAAGTAGTTTTTAAGAATTGTTTCAAAACCCAAAAATATTTTTTTTTTCTTTTTTTGCTTCAAAAGTTTCTTTTTACAAAAGTGTTAATCGAAGCAATTTTGAAATATTTTTTTACTATAAGCGTTTCTGTTTCAAAATTGCTCCGGAAACACTCTGTTTCGAAAGTGTTCCGAATAACACTTTGAAACAAAAACATTTTTAAAAGATTGTTACCAAATGCAGTCTCCCATAAAGACCGAAGGAATTTCGCCTGTCAAATGCACCTATTCTCAAGCTTTTATTAAGACACATGGACTCATGATTTAGTTCTCACGAAAATTCATGAAAAATTTTAAAAATTTCCAAAATTAGGGTTTGCCACGTTCAACTGGCCAACCCTGTTTTTCTTGGGTTTTCCCACCCCGATTCTTTCTGAAAATGACAATTTTACCTATTAAGAGTAGATTGTCTTTGAAATTTTCGAAAAATTCTTAAAAAATGTCAAAAATTAGGAAATGAACCATTTCAACTGATCCTATTTTTCACATTTTAGACTCTCGATTCCTTCGATAAATGATAGTTTCTCCCTTATTGGCAAATTGTCCCCTTTTTTCAAAATTACGATTTTGTCCCTCATGGGTGAGTCATCTCCAAATCATTCCTGAACTCTCTCTTCCTATGCTTTGAACGTCCCTTCTCTAAGCTAGTAGAGTGATACTAGGAATGCCATCTTTTGTATTCATGCGTATTTTAATTCATTGATTGTGATTACTAGGGTAGTCACCCCAACTCTTCTGCATGAACTTCGGAGGTTAGAAAATTCATTCAACTTAAGTACCGAAAGGGCATCAATTGCAACATTGGCGTAACTAAGTTCTAGATCCCACTTATCTGGTTCTCAGAGAATCGAATAGAAGTTTCCGACTATTTGATGGGGTTTTCCAATCATACCCTCCAAAGAATGATTGATGTCAACTTGAAGACATGTATACGTACACACATATCACTAGACCACATGAAAAGTCGATCTCGATTATAATTCCTACTCCGTTGCGATTTGAGTAATGGGCTTTGAGAGGGGCCCGCGTCTAACATCCATAGAGAGTTGGACGATGACGACCCATTACCCCACTCGAGCCCTTCCGTCCTCGAGAGGGTCGCAACAAACCCATTTAGTTATTTATTGCATAAGAAAACGAGTTATCCACCTCGACTCCTAAACACAAATATTGATATCGGGTAATTTTGCATTTAGACAGTAGGGACATCAAGGGAAAACAGGGACTTTATTGCGACACAATATTCTAATATTGCCAATCGGTCGATGGAAGAAGAGGGGGGGAAAAGAAAGGAAGGAAGAATAACAAAAAGTTCAAAAGAAATTAAAATAGCATGTCAAATAGATCGAATTAGCATAATTGCAAAAGGTTGAGGACACAAAAAAAAAATCTATAACTAAATTGGCACAATTAAGACTTTTTGTGATAATTTCTCAAATGAAAGAGTGGTTTTCATTAAAGTACATAACAATTAACAAAAAAACTACCCAGTCCAATTGATAAAATTACCATCTTCGATTGTTGTTGTATGAATCATATAAACCTTAGGTGTAATCTAGTAAATTTGGGGTTGGACACCAAATTTAAAAGTTCTTTTTATAGTAACAGGTTTAACTTTTTAAATTTTATTTAGATCTTTATTTTTATTCCAGAGTTGTTCAGGGTGTTGGGACTATATTTCCGTTATATTACGTTATATAGTAATTGCTATGCAAATTTGAGTTTGGTTTCTGCTTTTGTGCTTTAATGAGTGTATTTATTATACATCGTCGATCTTTATTTATTACTTAGGCTCAGCTTATTTCGCAAAAAAAAAAAAAAGAATGATTCAAAAAATGCCTACAAAAATGAATGAACGGAAAAAAAAATTCATTTTTCATGAAAATGTTAAGACGTAAATTATTTATGATAATAAAAAAAATTCACATCGACTAATCATGTTAAGCAATGATCATTTTTACGAAAATATTTTTCAAATAATTTATTTTTCATAATACAACCGGATCCTTAGTTTCATTGTTCTCCGTTTTCAAATTTTCATTGCATGGCTTTGGCACTTCCTTTTCTTTTTCAAATTAACTCTGTAAAGATGGTATAGACTTCCTCCCTCTGCCATTACTTTTAGAAATTTCATAGCTTCAGAATTGGTCATTCCTTAGTAATACGCTAACATCTATATTCGTGATCCGAATCTTAACAAATTAAACTCCAGAGAAAAACAATGTGTCCAACCATATTACAGTCTAACATCAAAACAATTTTTTGCTTATCTTACTAATTATCCGTTTATCAAGTGCCGTGTTGCTTCGCTTGTAAGATAGGGCATCAAACTGATCTCTCTTCATTTGAGTCTCATATTCATGTAATCTCTTTTTATGTTATAAGCAAAATTTTGAAGTTGAAAATTCAGGCATGCTCACCGGAGCACAGGCTATAAGCTTAACATTTGACACTATTGGTGATACGAACAGCAATTCCGTTAGATTAAATCAGGCAATGACTACTGCTCGCAATGATTTCACGATAAAATCCTATCCCAAGCGTATGGCGATAACGATTTATCTAAACACTGATATATCGTATGTGTGCATGAAATAGTTGGGCTAAGAATAGCTGCTCATCACATATATGCATATATTTCATTTGAACAAGATAACATCTTTTTGTTCAGAGACCACGTGTCAAGATGAAACCCTTTTGTTCAGAGATCATTTTTGAGCATGCGATCCTTTGGAAAAAAAAAATTGAAACATGGGCCACATTAGGAATCTCTTTGACAAGTGCTTTTAGATGGATTTGACCTAGGATGAACATCTCCATGGCAGAAAAGATTGTGAAAAGTGCTGGCTTGTACTAGTTTTTCCAAGCAATTCATCACAAAATAAACACATCAATAACAATACCTACAAAGAAATTCATTCATTAATTCAAATTACAAAACATGGTCTTCACATGTACAATAGAACCTAATCCCACGGAAAAGCTAAGACCAAGTCCTATGGCATTACAACGAAATTAGTAAATGACCAAATCCGGTACGTAATGGCAAGTATGAACCCATCATTCTTGATCGCACGATGATGGTTGGTCTCTCCTACTTCGGCCTCGGCCACTTGAAGAACCCAATTGAGCAATTCAGGCGAGCAATCCAAGCAGAGCCCTATCTTTTCATCTGACTGATCTCGACATTGATTCAACAGCAATTGCAACATTGTAGAATGCAAGAAGTTCACGGGGATCTCGGAACGTTCTCTCTCTTCGCCGATGCACACTGCGAAGCATCCTCTTCTTGCTAGCTTCTTGCCGATTCCCAACTTTTTCAACGAGTCAATGCAGCCTTCTTTCGGGAATGGCCATCATAACCTTCCAAAGAAGAATGCTGAATCCTTACGAAGACCATTAATGTACAGATTGTTGGAGGCTTAGCGAATGGATTATTTATAGAGGGACAGACATCGTGGACAAAAGCGTGATTAGGTTTTACTTTTCTAAATAGAATTGGGCGAAGTAGCTTAATTTAATCTTAAAGGTCTAATTGAATTCCAGTGGAATTTTAAAATCAGATAGCGATCACCGACTAACCACGTACAGAATTGTTTGCTTAACTATATATCCACTAATTGCATATTTAGAAATGGTAGATGTGACTGTCATTAGTTACAAAACAAATAAAAGTGTGAGTACATCCGATATTCGCAATCTTTACTTTTTTTAGATTAACAATTTTCAATTTCTTGACGGTGCAATCTATTATTAATTAATGAAAAATATTAAATTGATTGGATGCGAAAATTGTGGTTTGATTATATTCTTGATTCTTTTTTGAGAATCCAACTTAATTTTCGTTTCAGGTGGGAAAAATATCTACCCGTTAATAGTTCCTCTCATTGCTTAATTCATCCTCAAACATTGTCTGATAACGAGGAACAAGTTCAAGGGAATGATACGAGATACCTAGCCGAGATGTGATTGGTTAGCAGGTTTCCTTTCCGTACATTGTATGGCTACAGTACCTTCTTTTCCATTCCCAATTGGAATTGAAATCCGACACTTCCTGATGGCACAGTGAAACAATAGAGGTCACTACACGGTACATGCGAAACGATGTGTCACAATTTTTTGTACAGTCGGGACAAATAGAATCATATACGCTGACCACACCGGGAAAACATCATGAGAGAAACTCTTCTGAAAATTATGAAGAACGGCGCTGGCTCCCTAACTTTCCAACCCAAAAATTGCAGCAACACACCCATTTCCAGGAGTGGAATAGCTGACCCAAACAGCCTAGAGCGGACTACTTTATATATATATATATAATAGTAATAATAATTTTTTTAAAGAAATAAATTAACCCTACAAATAGCGATCGATTTCCTCTTTCCTCACGACACTCTCAATTTCACAATCAAAGACAGAACCCTCGCTCGATTATCGACGCACGGCTTTCTCAATCCCTCTCGCTCAAGCTCGATGTCTCCCTCCCGCGATCTCATCTTGAGTCTAGACCTCGCCTCCAAATTCTAACATCACTACATTTAATAGATTAAATTTTCAAAATAATTGATGATGGTCTCGTGAAATCTTATGTCTTTTAAAATATGGCGTTCAAATTATAATAAGTGAAGACGATTAGCAAGAGAAAAGCTTAAATAATTCTAAATTACTTATCTTGAAAGTAAGAGATGGTTTCAAGAAATGGTTTTGCTTATGAATAAAAGGACCCGATCATACAATAGAAATGGAAATATGAATCCATGTCCACATCAGCCGATGGATTAACACTTAAGAATGAATATATTTCTATTCAAAATAATATAACTGGATGATGAAAGACGATTATCAAGGTAGCATCAAACATTTGAAACTTATGAATAAAGCAAATCCCATGGGGTGTTGCATTGTTGGTGATTAATGCAACATATATAATCATTTAATCTAATCTAATTTGCATTAATAAAACTGAAATTTGTGTACTGAATGCATTTAATGCAACGACCGTTGATGAGATAAATTTTTTTTTTTATAAACTTCTACATGAAAAATTTAATCGCAAGATGTTCTAAAAATATTAATTTTTATGATATTGACTTTGACTTTCCACTTATAATGCACAATACGGTCCAATCAAGTCGTTGCTTCATGCGACCCGACTCAAGTCGTTGCTTAGAATAACTAATGAGAATAAAAAAATCGTATTATCAAAAGATTAATTCTAGTTGTAAAAGCCAATTGATATGTGGATATGTTCAATAGCCAATATCAATTTATCCACTACCAATTTTTGTTAAACCTAACTAAACTGGACAAAGAGAAAAATGTATGTATATAGAAATTCATATCGAAATAAAAATAACAATGTCGAATTTTTGTTAAAACTAATTATATCAGGGATTTGATGTGTTCATTTTCTCTTCACACTAGGTGCTACAATTAGCCCTAATCCAACCAACTTAGTTTTTAATAAAATGGATCCAACATCTCTATTTTGTAAGCTTATGTTGACCTCCGGTCAAATTGTCTCTCACTAAGCACTACACACTCCGATGTAGCATCAATTCATCCCTGTGATACTTTTATATAAAGTATTCGAAACATTCATGAAGTTATTATGTAAATTTGTACAGTGTTTTGATGATCTTTGGAATTGCGAATTGAAAAGCAACCAAGTAAATTTTTCTTTTTAGTTGAGTTTACAGAAAAGCAACCAAATAAATTTTTCATGATCTATTGAATGTCGAATTTGTATAATGTTTTCCAATATCTTTCTCAATATCTTTCGCTCTGTTACGATCTTATTTGACTCAGCCATGTAAGCAAGAAAAGAAACAGGGGAGAGTAGGGACGGAGAGAGAACAGAGGAAGGGGAGAGTGGGTAAAAACAGGGGAGAGTAGGGACGGAGAAAGAACAGAGGAAGGGAAGAGTAGGTAACGTGGCTTCCATGGCTGAGTCAAATAAGATGGTAAGAGAGAATCTGTTTTGCGTGGAGAACGGAACCGAAAAGATCTCGACTTTTCTCTCCATAAATAGTCGCCCCAGAGGAGAGAAAGAGAGAGTAGGCACCACAAACAAGAAAATAACTCTCTCTGTTTCTCTCTCTCTCTAGTGCGGAAATGGACAATCGTGCGCCACTGCTCCTCCGTTGCTCCGCCGCTCAGCCATCACCCATGGCCGTCATTGTCACTATTTGTGGCCGATGGTCCCCACTCGCTGATGCTCACGATAATGTGTTTAAAAAACCGCGGAAGATACTCTACTTACACTCTGTTTCGAAAATGAGAAACCTTGAAGTGATGACATATCGAGCCTGTGACTTGTCCGTTGGCTGTAATCCTGGCCATGGGTGATGACCGAAAAACTTACCCTTGATCTAATCACCTCTTTTTTGTTTCTGATTAGGTAGTTTCATTCTCCTCTCTTTTGTCTGGTTTCTTGTGAGACATAAACCGAGATGTGTTCGTCTCACTCGTGCAAGTCATTAAGAATCTGAGTCGTTACTTTATGATTCATGACAACATTTCTGTTCCAGTTTTGGTTTAGCTGAGAAAACTTCTTTTATTTTTGTATTAGATTCAGCATTCTCGATGTCCATATACTGTTTGTTGAAATGCCGCTTAGACATGGCTGCAAAATGGTTTATCATTTTGTATGATCCTAGAAAGCATTGATGTAAATTGATCATTTTGTTAATGTTCATATTCGATTCCTGTCATCTGAACATTGCTTGTGTTCTGTTCTCTGTGTTCATGTATGTGTCCCTGCGAAGTCTACCGATGGTCAATGACGAGGAAATGCTGGCTCATTGAAGTGTTTCGCCCCGGTTTGACTCTCTAACCCATGTATCGATTGGTCTCCAAAATAGTCAGATTGTAGGTTATTGAACTGTTCACTGAGTGGAGAAGGGATAAAGTTAGTCATTGATAATAGTCAATGATTCCGTGAAGGTCAGTATTAAACACAAAGATGGTGATTATTTGAAGTCTAGGGATACTTTAATTTAGATGATAATTCGTTTATGATTTTAGTACCTCATTTCTTAAAATTGACTTTGATTTAGGTTCTGTTTGCTTTACAGGAAATGAATGATCTTGAAGATATTTTCATGAAATTGATCGCATGTCTCGCTTACAAAAATAAATAAGCGAAAACATATTTTCATTATTGACATAATTTATATTTAAATATTTCTGTAGATAATAAGGAAATATTTTTATTCAGTCATTTTCATAAAGAAAAATATTTTGCGAATCATTCATTTTTTCGAAATAGAATGGAAGATAAATGAGTATGTTACGAAATGGGCCTGACTCCTCGTTGCCAAAAATAATACAAATAAAATAAAAGCATAATACTCGGCTGTAAAAGAAATTGGAAAATTGGATAAAATTCTATTCCTTGATTTTTAGTGTAATTTGTGCTTTTACTCGATTGATTGATTGATGGTTTGTGGGTTCAGGCCAGATGAAACCGTGGATTCTGCTTTTCGTTTAGGATCACCTAAGAATAGCTTAGCTAATTGGCTTCAATGTGTACCCGTTTGATCCTTGCTTCACAATTAAGATGATAGTTAGTTGCAGTGATGTCTGATTGTTCGGCGGTTAATTTAGAATTGGGATTTAGAATTTATAAGATGCTTTGTGACTTAGCCCAACACGTGATAAATGTTCGAGTGGGGGTTAATAATCACTTAGCGATAATTAATCAAACCTACTTATATGAGATGGATGGGAAATCAAATTGCATGAACGAAACCAAATTCCTGAAATCCCAAATTTCTTGATTGTTTGTTAATTCTGCGAGATTGTTGATGCTTGATTTAATTGTTTTATGAATGTGGCAGTCCATATTGACTATTAATGGAGACGTCTAGTTTAGTTTAGTATAAGCTTAGTTTAGCATAAGTTTGACTAGCTAGTTATAAACTTAGAGAGTTAGTAATCAAATTAGCCTGGGCTCTAGCTAGAATAATTGGGAAAAAAAAAAATCAAATTAGAATTTGCATCATTTCCTTAACAATTGGTTCGCTTAGTGGAGATTAGTTTTACCACCTGAGGAGTAGATTAAATTTGCAGAAATCGATAAGCACAAGAGCAGCAATTCAAATTGTCGAATTCCTGTGGCTTGACTAATTTTGGATAATTCTTGTCCATATGAATATTATTATTTAAATGATGGATTTTGAATTGATGATGTTATGCTTACCGATTTCTGTGAATTTAATTCTCCTTATTTTGTTAAAATGATGTTGATTAACTATTGTGATGCCCTTTGACTTTCCCGTTATGAAGAGCTTCTCGTTTATACTCTGTTATCGGTTCCATCTACTGGCGTACAGCTCAATCTCATGACCCACAGACTGCATCAATCCTAGTGTGAGCATTAAGCGCAAGTAATCAAGCTTAGTGATAGTTTCATAGCCATTCGCTCCCCCAGTGCTACAATTCAGGAAAAAGCTGCCATAGGGACAAATTTGATCGTCTTTCGTGTTTGTATTGCGAAAAAAATCTTTTCTGAAATTTGGGGACGCCACTAGTTCTAAATGAACGCTTGTTTTCGTTTATAGAAACATTTATGGTGTTAAGGGAGATAGCTGTCACATCATGTCCTAGCCTTTCTAACATGATGGCTGCAAAGGCTGGATTCAAAACCTCGGGCTGGAATCATCATATACTTAAAGATTTGGGCGGCATCATCAGCTATTGCTGGTGATTTGGCTATTTTTGCACTGGTAAACTGCTTTTTTTTTTTTATTTTAATAAAAGGAGCTCTTCCTTAGTGTGGCACTTTTATTGATCTTTAAGTGAAGGAGATAGCTGATGATGCCATCCAAATCTTTAAGTACATCATAATTGCAGCCCGAGGTGTTGAATCCAGCCTTGCAGCTAGCATGGCAATAGGGCTAGGACAGGATGCAATAGCTATCTTCCTTAACATCATAAGAGTTCCTATGAACGAAAACAAGCATTCATTTAGAATTTAGTGGTATCATCAAATTTCAAAAAAGATTCAATAGCTATCTCCCACCATCCCGTGCGATGTGACGTTTCAACGTTAGTGACAACTAGTGGGCTTTGGCTCAAATGTAGCTTTCTCTTATCATAAACCATAAAGTCTCCAAATAGCCCCATAAATATTTCCATAAGTTATCTGATTATTGTATGGTTTAGACCATGTTTTATAGTTTAGTAATCAAATAATGCCCTTTGATATTTCAATAATTGGAGTAATAATTATAGGCAATTTTTGGCGTGCAGCCCCTCACACCTTGGCGCAGGTATGCCATAGTCAAGATGATGCCAAGAAATCTAATGTATACTAGTACAGATAATAAAGAAGACCTCCTACTTTTCAGGAATCACAATCATTTCAGTTCTCTCAAATATCATAGATTATTTATCTCATAAGTAATAGTGTTGAGCAAACTGGATCGAACCTATCCGGACCAGATCGGACTTACCGAATTGGTCCGATCCTTGGTGGATGGGACCAGACCGGATTGCCCAGAATTGGCAAAATATACATAATTATATCTATACAATTTGAACAAAAATTGGGAATCTTTTAATAATTATTTAACCCAATTTTCCGATCTTCTACTGGTTTAAGTTAGTAGAAATGATCAAGCAATACTCCCACGATTCCAATTCAGAGTATGCTCCTATCACAAATTCAAAAATGACTATCAGGAACGAAATAATCCTTTTTTGAAAACCCCCTTTTTCAGAAAGAAGAATAGGAACGAAAAAAAAAGACACTCCTATCCTCACTTGACGCTTGTATCTCGTCTTTGCAATGCAGCTCTACTCAGTGCTCGCTTCTTGAGCGTTCGCCTCTCTGCTCGTGGTCTTGCCTCTTGCTCGTCGGCGTCATTGCTCTTCCCACGTCTCCCAATCACTAGAAGACTAATTGCGGCCACTGGTGTCCTTGACTCGTCATTCCTCTCACCGCTTCCTCTCAATCTTAATTTAGTCTTTTCTTATTGTTTTAGAATTATAAGTACTTATGTGATAATTGTATGATGGTCATGTGTATGTTAGCGGTTCCACTAAGATCGAATCACCGATCCCAAAAATTTGGGGATCGGAAGTACAGGTCCGACCAGATCGGCAAGGACCATGCACACCCCTATTAAGTATTGTATCAATGGCAAAATATGTGAGTGTTAGTAATTCTATTTTATCCCTATGCACACAATGCAATCAAAAATGGATATTTCTTTTCCAAATAAATTGCTAGTGAATATGAAAATATCATGTGTTGCTATTTTTCTAACCATCTTTCCTTCGAGTTAGGCAGCAACATTTTGGGTCAATAATATCAAGTTCTTGGACATGTTTAGATTTTGAAAATTTCAAACTAGAGGAACTCCATCTTTACCTTTTTTTTTTTTTTTTCATCTTCACAATAATTACATCTCTGTTTCTTCAACATTGAATTGTGTTAACTCCTTTATTTTTTTTAATCTTTTTTTCTCCTTTACCAAAAAAAAAAAAAACCTTTAACTTCTTTTTGCTGAAAATGGAGTATAATAATAGTCCTCTGATAAGAACGAGGAGCGAAGAGGCACTATTAAATGGGTTCTTCTTAGAGTTCCAATAAAAAGAACTTATATTTTGTTATCCGTAAACGGTTCGATTTGGTTATTTTTTTTTCTATTAATCTGATTTTTGGATAATAGATGATACAATTATTATCTGTTAATTTCCTTACCCCCCAAAAAAAAACTATTATCTGTTAACTTGGATTTTTATTTCCTAAATGGCCAAGAGTTGTTTCCTTGTTTGGAGTCTTAGAAACAACAAAACAAAATTAAATTTCCAATAAATATAAATGTTTAGGAGTCATAACTAAAATTTTCATAACACTGGTTAAACGACATTCCGAGATTTTTTTTTTTTGGCCACAACAACAAAGGAATTAGTGACGTGCGACATATAAGTTTATTTTATGTTGTGACCTAAACGTTGAATAGTGTATACTTGATGGTATGCGATACAGGACACGTGTACGTGTCGTATTCTAAACGACACAAATTTGTCATCTACTTGGACTCCAATCGTATAATTATCTTTAACTAAAAATTATGGCACATTGCGTTGATTGATATGAATCTGGATTTAGCTACGGCAACGCGCCTTGTCATTATTTTAGTTATAAAGGACAAGCTTGCCACATGCAATATCACGAAGAGGTAAGTTTGTCGAATTTTTCAAATAAACGTGTTGTTTTGCATGGAAGATGGGATGTCAAACTGATCTCTCATTGCTACTCCGTATGGATTTCTCCGGTCTTATGTTAATGTGATCTCTCTCGATTTGACAGTCAAAACCTTTTTTTTTTTTGGTCGAATTTTCCACTGTGCTTCCAAAACATAGCTCACATAGAGAAAATCAGACAATGATTATTGCTTGAAAAGATTTTTCACGTTAAAATCTTGTCCCGATCCGTACAGTAGTTACGATATGTGAGTGTTGAGTATGCAGACATTTCATTGGAACAAGATAGTATAGATCACACGTATCAAGATGAAACACTTTTTGGCACTGCTCTCGGCATTCAGTCATATGGAAAAAAAATCGAATAGCATAAGCCTGCTAGGAATCTCTTTGTACAAGTTCTTTTAGATGGATTTGACCCTGGGATGAACGTCTCCAGGGCAAAATATTGTGAAAATACTGGTTTACACTAGGATTTATACTAAAAAAAAACAGCATTTTAGCGACGAAATTTGCTACGAAAATTTCGCCAAAATTCGTCGCTAATGGGTTTTGCGATGAAAGAAGATTTCGTCGCTAAAACGGCGTCGCAAATTTTGCGACGAAAATTCGATGGTTCGTCGTAAATTTGCAACAAATTTTGCTACGAATCAATTTTGCGACGAGCCAAGATTCGTAGCAAATTTGCGACGAATCAAGATTCGTAGCAAAAATTGCGACGAATCAAGATTCGTAGCAAAAATTGCGACGAATGGGTGTGTGACATTCTAGTTTTTCTTGTCATTTCAAGACTTATTAATGAGAATATATCTAATGATGTATTTTAGTCGTATCTCGCTCGGATCTGATCAATCTTGAGTTAACTGACCAAAATGGAAAGGCTAACGCAAGACAAGGTACATGGACCTAGGGAACTCAAATTGAAAATGATACTTTGACCATAAAGATTGCCGAGAGAGTAGTTAGAACCATTAAAGGCCGATCTAAGAACGATTACGGAATGTATTGCTAGCGTTATACGATTGGAGCGCGGGTGATGCCGTTTAACCAATGTATAATTTGTAAAATTTTCCTAAATCGAACGATGATGATCGAGACAATCGGAACTAGTAATAGACCCCCGCAATTACACGACAATCAAAGTCGCCATGAACTGACGAGCCCTAAATGTGATGAGAATCACAGAGTCGATATGCATAACGTGTGCAAGAGCCGTTCGTTAGTTCGAGATAGTCTGAAATTACATCTAGCAGAGAAATAGCCCAGAGACGAGTCTCAAAATTGAAAAATAGAAAGTCAAAAATTCCAACATTTTAATTTAATTGGACGTCGCCTCATTGAAGGAAATTTGAATACGAAAAACGACGTTCCGAACGACGAGGGCGAAATTACCATTTTGCCCCTCAATGTTTGGCTTTGTCTTAATAAATGAATGATGGCATTTTGGTCATTGATCACTCTCTAAGGATGCCAAAAATGAGGTGGTATAAGGGCCATTGGATGATCAAATGATGAGCGAAATGACAAGTGTCATTGGATGGTGAGTTAGCATTAATTGTTTAACGTTTAACCTACCATTCTTGGTAGTTGACCAATCCTAATTGGTGTATACTCTCCCTCCTCCCTTGGCTTAGCCGAAGACCCTCATCCATTGCCATACATCTTCATCTTCTTCTTCTTCTTCTTCTTTCCCTTGCCAAGAGCTTCTGTTCGACCGAACCGCCTCCGCCCTTTCGCCGACGACCGCCTGAGCTCGCGCTGACCACCAGCCTCTAGCCCTACCTCTTGCTGATCATCTCCAAGTGATAGCTCGCCATTTGGACGCCAATGGAGCTCCGGTCAGCCATTTCCCTAAAAGCCGATGGATTTCGTCGCAGCAGGAGGTAAATCTTCATTTGACCTCCATAGGACCTCGATTTGCTTCAAACTTCTGGCCAAATTTTTTTAGACATATATGACACTTGTATACTGAGCTGAGGTAAAAAGTTTGGGTGAATTTGATAGAGTTTTGATATCGAAATGGTGTTGTGTTTGAAGGGCAAAACCTGACCGTCGAGGACCGAGGAAAACTAAGGCTGTTTTGGGACTTCCGCATGTCGCCTCGCCCTCAAATTTTCGGTGAGACCCTTAGACACATGGAACTATATGTTAGCAAGTAATTTGAGCGATAAATTGAGGTTTAAGATTGATTTATGGGCTGATTGGTGGAGTTGAGGGTAGAACCGAAATCCCATGTTTCGGTTTGTTAAACCCAAACCTTTAAAGGTTGTTCGTGGTGTCGCCGAGTCCTAAATTCTTTATTGAGACATACTGGGATGTCAATTGATAGGTCATTAAGATTTATGCTTCGTGATTTGGTGAATTGAGCGAGAAAATTGATGAAATGGGCTGAATTCTATTATAATATACGCTGCCCTGTTTTGGATTCTCAAGGCCGAATACTTGAAGTTCTTGGGAAGAGAATTTTGCTAAATTAAGCCTAAGGTAAGGAGTTCCTAAACTTTGGCTAAGAGTATAAGCCTCGACTGGATAATTTGGTTTCAAATTGAGTGAATTTACATGAGTTTATTGTGTGATTGTCCAATGTTCATCATAGTGAGTTGGTGAATGCTAGAATGCTTGCTAAATGCATATGACTTGTATTGAATGCCGCTTTATGAGTGATGAATTTGATTGTCTCACATACCGTAGACTTTTAGCACAATGCATAGGCTTGTACTCGATCATGAAGTCTTGAAATGGAGAGGAATTGGGCATGCTTGAGAACTTTGGCACCATGATGCGTCGAGACGCGGGGTTGTAATGGCCGATGTCCTGATATGCGTTGAGACGCGGGACGAGATTGATTATGTGTCGACATAGGCCCGGAATAGCAATGAAAACATGATGCGTTTAACTCGGATTCATGATTATGATGGTCTGAGGCGTAATGATGCGGACCGAGTCTGAGGCGTTTTGACGCGGGCGTGAATTATGAGATAATTCTAGAGGGTGGAAAGTACAACTTATCCTTGTATTTACCTGCCTGACTTGAGTTATAAGTTATGTTGATATGCTTGCATGATTTTAGACCATTTGTTTTCATATGGCATTTTGTGTCTGCTGATTGCATTATATTGTTGAGAGTGATCTTGTTCATTATTTGCGTGTATCCGGGTGTATTGTCAGCCTGACTTAGGATTAAGGCTTGTCTTAATGAGATGTCAATCTCACCCCATCGTGGGACCTTATTTTTTCAGAATCTAAGCCTTGAGGATGCTACCGACTTGTTTAGGCGATCCGAAGGAAAAGATCGCCTATTTTGATGAGTTCTATGACGGTCGGGGTACCGTGTATATGAGAAAATATACAGTTGTGTGGGTAGACGAAGGTGGTAAGGACTGGAAACCGCATAAGTTCGAGGCCTGATTTCGTAAGGTATGTGAGGTTACTACCGGCCCGTTGAAGTCTACGGAGGTGCCTCGAGGAGTCATCTCTCGCTAGTGTCATCCCACTCATAATTCTGTGAAGGTGGAGGTGTCTGTGGCTGGCTCGAGGAACATACTTGAGAAGACCCTAACCCTATAGGACACTATTGAGGTGATTGAGATCAATGTCTCGGAGGATGAGTTGGAAGATGCCGCGATGGAGGATTCAATGGATGTGCGCTCTGAGACCTTCTCGAACTACGAGCTAGACGAGGATGCAGACGAGACTGATGAGTCTAGTTATTCGACCGAGGGATTTCCTGACTTACTTTGTAGTTTTTTGATGATGATCCTCGCTGTTCTGCTTTCTTTTGGGGACTTAGAAATGTTATTGTCTTTTGATCAAGTCCCGATCACCCTGACACCTCAGCAGGTTTAGCTGACCTGTGCTTTTGTATGAACTCATGGCGTTATATGCATCCATCATGTTCTCGTTATCTAGGTTCCCATTGTTTGTGTACGGAGGTGTCGTTCATTCATTTCCGCATGCTTATTTACATTATGCAGCTCTCGACTAGTAAGTCCTGGGCTTCGAGAGTACAATTGAAGGGAGTTGCGCGTTCGTGCTTGGGGCGCGGGGCGTGACAGATTGGTTCGTTGCAAATTTGCGACAAAAACCAAATTCGTAACAAATTTGCGACGAATATTGTAACGAATATTTGTTCGTAGCAAATTTTGCGACAAAAGGGTGATTATTTGCAAATTTGCGACGAATTTGATTTTTCGTGGCGAATTTGACGTCGCAACATTTGCGACGAAAATGATGTTTCGTCGCTAAATTTAGCGAAAAAAAAGCGTGTTGGTCGTTAAAATTTGCGATGCGGGATTAGCCACAAATTTGTTTTCGTGGCAAAATTCATCGCAAAATCAATTAGCGACGAATTTTGCCAACTTTTTCATTATTATTATAATATTTCCAAAATAATTTTCTTTTATTTTTTGATTTGCGGCGGCCGAGCACAGGACGGGTTTTGAGACTAACTTTCGTGTTGGCAAGATAAAATAATGTGTTATATTTTTTTTTAATTTTAAATCTAATTACAAGAAAATTAATTTCTAAAAAATTATATTTAATATTGATTAAGCAAGTAATAATATCTAAATATATAATAATATGAAAATTAAACACATTCATATGTCATTGTCAAAGTGGCTAAATACTATAAAAACACAATGACCAATAACAACTAATCAAATAAACAATAACAGCTAATCAAATAACTAAATGAAAAATGTCAAAGTGAAAATTATTTCTACCTAGATCGTTGTCCCGTCTTTGGCCAAGAAGTTCTCCAAAGCTTGGCACCATATGCTTCCCCCATAGTTAGTCTCGTTTACCTCGATAACATGTGTAAATTGTGTCATGCTTCCATGAAAAAGTAATAAGCTCCATGGCCACTATAAACTAACTTAATATATAACAAGAGAAGAAATTAAAAAAAATACTAATGAAGAATAATAAAGCCATCGGGTCCAAAAGGATGCAAAGAAAATGCTAAGTACAAAAAAAAACACATCTTTAAATTCACGTTCCAGACCTGAATGCACCACCTATGTTTATTTTTGCAATAATTTAATTCTCTACACTGCAACCATATTTACCAAGGGTTGGACAAATTAATACAGCAGCCACCAAGGACAAGAATAATTGAGAAGAAAAGAAACTTTGGAAACTCTTTCAGCTCCTAATGAGTGGATGTTCAAGAACAACCATGCTATTCATAAACTTCGTCATGAAGATTATGAGTAGTTTCCAAGTCTAATATTCCTGAAACTGAAATCAACATCACTGCTACTTCTAGGAAAGATTTGGCAATAAAATCTTTATAAAAAGAGACCTCACAGTGTCAATAAGAGCCTCGAGGCGATCCCCAAAGCCGAGTTGCATTACAGATGCATTCGAATCTGTATTTTGTTCAATCAACACCACTGGCATGGGAACATAATCAGTAGGTTCATTGGACTGTAGAAAAAGTTACACTTGTAATTTTGGGACTTTTTGTACTCTCTACCAACTAAAAATAGAACCGCTGAACAAGTAAAGGACTAAATCATGACGGAACATCACATTTAGGCTATTGTTTGTACTGCATCTAGATAATAGGGGATGAATGTATGAAAGAACCGATAAGTGCAATGTATGATTTTCAGTGAAGTTGTGGAAACAACCACAATAGAATACAAGCTTCTCCATCTCACAACTGGATAAAGAAAACAGAAGACACAAGTTGGAGAAAATAGTTAGACAATAAACGACAATCTTCCTTCACTATGTCAAACCAAGCTACAGATTTACACAATGCAAAGAAAAGTTGGTCCTATACAGACATTGTTCACCATTGAAGATGCTTGTTGATTGCACCAATTAGCAATGGAAGAGAAAATGGCTACGATGAAGGGATTCATTACTCGACAACGATAGGGGAAAAAAACTAGGTTGACCGCTACTGAAGCTCTTTTAACAAATAATTGAAGTAAATTTAAAGCGAACGCCAGCTCTCCACAAAATTACAACACAAAATTAGAGGATCCCAAACGCACCAAAATCGAATGTAGAGATAGACAACTGTGTTTCCATTGTTCAAATGTCCAATATATTGGTAAAATATACGAGTTACTTACCATTGAGGTGACGTGCATAGTTGTGTCATTAGTAGAAGAATGAACAATGTTTCTGGATAATAATCCAAATGAGCTCCTCTTGGGTGGACAACGCTAAAACATGGGATGGTTGGTTCGTCCCAGAGAATGTTATGCAGCTTATGTTAGAGTTATCAAACAAAACTAGTGAGTTGGATGAACCGCGAGAAATTGAAGGCCTCTCCCAAAGGTTCTTATGAAATGACCAAGCACAATGTTTATCGCAGAAGCACAAATCATTATGTATCAGTGTCTAATGCATATTGATATGATCACACCAAGCATCAACCAAGGAAGCCCACATTTCATTAATTTTAGCACATCTCAGTTTAAAACTGTTCGTAGTATAATGCCTCATTTAGCTCCCTCTGACCATTTCCTATCCACTATGAATCCTCCTACCCAAACTCTCAAGGAAATGTCCATCATACAACATTATATGCAGAAATGAAGCCTAGTTCCATAAATGGTTCTAGTACAATTGTCCCTGCCTAGACAAACGCCAACTTGCGCAGTACCTACGAACTAATTATTTCTATGTTAATCGAGAATTGCAATTTATGCATCAACAAGAAACAAAATCGATCACTTTGACATATTCAAAATTTAGAGCGATTTGTCAAGAAAGCAACTAATCACCTAGAAAGATCACCGTGAGCAGCAAGCCACAGCTCAACCATTGAGCTGCCAAAACTGTCGAATGCACGACCCTCGATCCTGACACTCCTCGTTAGTTTCCCAAAGGTTGAGCTGGGCGTCTGTGTCCTGCCCCTGGCGCTTGTGATGCCCGCCTTCCTGCCGTGGCGCTCCATGATCTTCAGCTGGGCATCATGGATTTGGATGGGGTTGCTGGTCTTGATGACCTTGAGCCAGTTGAGGCTGTCGTGGAGCTTCGTTATGTCAGGGAAGAAGTCGCGCTCGATGATCCTCTCGATGGCCGTGACGTAAGCGTCCTTGTCGAGGACGGTAGGCCGCTTCCGAGGGTTCAGAGCGACTATTGATGAAGAAGCGATAGGTTTAAAGGATTCGTCAGGCGGCAGAAGATGGGGATGGAGACGAGAGGTGGCGAGAAGAGTGGCTGGGAGAGTGAAGCATCGTTGCGGGAGAGAGATCGGAGCTTCTTGGGGGAATTCGAAAATGGTTTTGAGGATTTTTGGCAAAGGATGCTGGTGAGTCTCGGTTATTTCTGGGAGGAATCGAAGGGAAGCGAGGTCTGATTAGGGTTCCAATTCTCGCCCCCAATTGAAGCGGGTGGGTGAGGGATGTGAAGCTCCACGAGAGGAAAAGGAAAAGGAGAGAGGGAAAAAAGGAAAAGAAGGGAGGGAAAAGGCAAAAAGGAATGCAGCAAATGGCTTTTGTTCAAGGACTTTTGCGATGAAAACATATATTCGTCGCTAATTTGAATAATTTTTTTTATTTTTATTCCATTAGCGACGAATATCTCCTTCGTCACAAATTTGAATACTTTCTTTTTTTATTCATATTCTATTTTCATGTATTTTTAATTTGTTAATTTTTTCTATTTATTATTAAATATTTTATTTTTATTTTACTTTAAAAAATCGTATTGAAAGAATTGGGATTTGGAATTCTATCCGAGGTATTGGAAATTTTGTAGCTAAATTAGCAACAGAAAATGGAAACAATCTGAATCTTCTTAGAATTTGCAACGAATTCTATCATGTAGAATTCAAAAGAATTCATTAAATTAGCGACCATAGAGTCGTCGGAAAAATTCATTGTCCTTGTTGAAACAAATACGGAAAAGCAAACACAGAACACAAGGATTTACGTGGTTCGATCAATGTAATTTACGTCCACGGGCGATGCAAAATAAGATTCCACTATAATCAAAGAGAGTACTGGTTACAAAAGTCGATTTTCTTGATTGAAACAAAACACACAGCTCACAAATATCTCATTTACTGAAAAAACTTGATACAATAAAATAAACCCTAACCGTAGCATAAATAGAACCCAAAAAATATGTCGGGTCTGATGATGAACCAGATCGAGTGCATAAAATTCAAGACATATTTAACAATCTTTACATCTGGAAAACGACATCTTAATCTTAACGTTGAGTCAGTGACATTTGGTTATAAAAAATTGACAAATATCGTCATTAAATTTTGCGACATTAACAATAATATTGATAATAACAATATTCATAATAATATTAATAAAGGCAACAAGAGTAACATATGTCGCATACCATAAATTTTTTTTAAGCATTTGGAGTAGTGATAAACGTGAATCTAACTGAAATTTAAAAGAAAAAGGTTCTAATAAACCTAGAAAAAATATAAATTAAAGATAGTAATTAGCGACGAACATATGTTTTCATCACTATAGAAAAATTACATTTCTAAATATAAGTAAGTCAAGAGCTTTTTTGTCAAATATGTCAAGAGTTGATTTGTTATAATATATATTTCAAAATTAGGATATCATTGTAATCTAAATTATGCATAATATAAATTAGTATTAATGTTAAAATGTTTAGGGTTGATTTGTTAGAACCGAAAGCTTTCTATATATCTATAGATTATTACAACTTATGAATGGAATCCTTTTTTTTTTACCAAAAAGATATTTAAGAGATAAATGATGGAAAGAATTTTTTTATCCACTTGCCATAAAATTGAATTTGCAATTAATATTAATTCATTTCCTTATATCAAGAGCCTTTTTTTGTCGAATATATCAAAAGTTAAATATCAAGAAATTTCATGTTTTTCCCTATTTATTCATTCTTTGTAAATACATGTCTAAATATAAGTATGTTCGACATTTTAATATGCTTTTAAAAAATTAGTCTTTGCCATTTTGTGTCAATTTTAACATAATATTAGTGACAAAATACTTTTGTGACGAATTTCAACTTTAAGCATATTTTAAATTTTTTATCTATTTCATATGAAATTGAATCTACACTCAAAATTAATTCATTTCCTCATATCATGTCACGTCCCGGCTCTCGAACCCGCGACATCCCTTGCCAAATCGCCACCAGGTCATAATAGATAGCGTCCCAGGCAACTGCTATCGACCTAAGATTATATTGCGCATGCGGAACGTACAATCTTCCATCCAATAAAACCATATGGGATAGATAGAAGTAAAGCCAGAAATCGCAACACTGAAAGCTGAAGAGAATAGATGATCTATAACCTTACAGAGCCATCAACTGATAATTACAACCCCATGCTTCGGGGCGGCCCTCTATGACTCACAAAAAGATACGGGAGTCAGGTAAGGTTAACTCTCATCTATCCCAAAATAGTATCCCCCACAAAAACATCATCAGTTCCCTGACCACAAAAGAAACCTAACCATCTACTGGGAAACTCGACATCCGGGTCGTCATAACCAACCGGGGGAGCCGGTTCGTTCGGGTCATCACAAGAACTCTGGCTAGAATGCACAGAGGGGGCTACTGATTGCTCAGGCTCAAGGTCGAGCTCCATACCAGGCGCGGGGTCCATCACTTCCCCATCAGGTGTATCAATATTCATCGGGTTCCAAGCGGAGATATTAGGGACCCCCTGAAGAGGTGGCTCCTCAAATCCTCGAAGCGGACCAAAGAGATCCATCCCATCACAAAGATACCAGGCCTTAAAAAGGTGTGCCACCAGATGTGGCATCCCTTCATCGACCCATATCGTCGTGATGTGACGTTCCCACATTTGATCCGTACCTGGTACCGGATGGAGACTGATATCAAGTGATGAGTCAGTGGGGGTGCCGAACCGCACCGGTCTCTCCATTACTTCGGACTTGAAAAATTTGTCCCACGACGGGGTGAGAAATGAATCTCAGTGAATCAAGCCTAATCTCGGTTAGGACAATGATTCGCCCAGAACATCCTAAGCACCACAAAAAGATCACAAGATTTTAACAGATATATATATATATATATATATATATATATCAAAATAAATCTGTCAAATCTACAACCAACAGAAGTACAACCACTCAGGCATACACGCGACTGGCGTGATAAATACATCAATAGTGCGATCCCGCACTCTTCTGGCAAAATCAGGCTACGTCCACTTTACCCTCTCAGCGACGGCTACTACAAGCGGTGTATCCAGTGCACCCGGCACGGCACTGCAAGTAGGCATTCCTTAAAAAGGAGCTTCGGTCCATCACAAGCTGCGACCGGCATCCGATAATCCCTTAAAACCGTACGACTGGCACGGGGCATGGATTATCGTGCTTCTGACAAGTCGCGAATTTCCATACAATCTGTTCGGCACAAGTACCCAAGGTACAATGCGAACTTGCCAGGTAGCGTCATTGACCCTTTAAATGACCACACAAATTGCATTCGGCAATCAACTTATTGATTATCTTGGATTAACGCCAAAATCCACAAGAAATACAACCAACTCGGCCCCAAGGCCCACAAGACTCCCAATTGAGCATTTCAGCCAGGCAAACAAACCAATCAAGTAATTCACTCACTCTCGAGTAATCAACTTAACCCGGCAATTTCAAGCTCAATTCATAATAAAAATCTTAATTCTCAGTCAAATTAAATCAATCAATCGTTCGCTCGTCTCTAACCTATCACTCACTCGCGAACAACTCAATCAATCAATTAATTAATAAATTACCACAAATAGTCATAGACAAATAATCGATCGACCATGTATCCTAACCATGGTTTCTATCTAAACCGATCCCGATCGAAATAATTTTTTTAAAAATAAATAATTAAACAAACAAACAAACAAACAAATAAATAAAACTAATCCTAAGCGCAATTAGCGCCCTAACCAAGGTTTAGAGTCAACTCACTATGTGAGTTAGCTCGATCGGCGGCGGCGGCGGCGGCGGCGGCAGCGGCGATAAAACTAAGGTTTATCGCGCGGCGGATCGAGGTCAAACTTCGGCAACACCCCGTGGGAGTCCGGCGAGGTCGCCAGAACTGGTGGTCGGTGGCGGAGCTCCGGCGAGCAGCGGCCGGCAGCCTGCAACAGTGAAAAATCAATATATTCAATCGGCGACTTCACTAGTTTGGCCGTTTTTCCGGCGACACGGGCCGGGACAAGGCCGACCAAGGGTCGGGGCTCACCCAGGGGTCGGTGGGGGTCGGCCGGGACAGGTGGACAGCGGCGGAAGGAGGCCGGCGACGGCGGACAGCCACGATCAGTGGCTGTCCTGTTTTTGCACCGAAACAGGGGTTTCGGTCGGCGGCCGTTTCCGGAGGCCACGCCGGCGACCGGCGGAGGCGAGCTGGGTGGCGGTAGAGGAGACTCAGGGGAGTCGTCTGGCGGTGGCGGTGTGGCACGGCGGCGACTGTGGCGGCCGGATCGAAGACCGGAACGAACCGGGTTCAAAATAGAGCACCGGAACTTCCAGGCCTGATTCCGGCGATTCCTGCGGCTGACGGTCGACGACGAGGGGTCGGATCGGTCGAGGGGAAGTCGGGGGTTAGCTGGGTGGTGGTGGTCGCGAAAAATGGCCACCAACGGAGGAGGATTCGATTGGCAAGGAGGAGCGTTCGTCGGTCAACAAAAAATGAAGAAGAGAAGAGCAGAAGAAGAAGAAACGGAAAAGAAGAAGAAGAAAGCGGCAGAGATGGCAGAAGGAGGGGACGTGCGTGCATAGGGAAGGAGGATGGTGGGATCCATGGCCAAGACTTTCAAGGTAAGTAATTAATTTTTTTTGTCTTTTGTGGTTAAATATCGCAGGGGTAGAACGGTAATTTTGGCGCGCTGGGACTGAAACGAAATTTTGGTGTACTGATCGAAGGGTAATTTCGGCAATTCCACTAGCCAAGCTCGATCAGGGTTAAGCTCGATTGCAAAAACGGCAATTCAAAAATCACCGCGGATTAATTTCGAAACTCAATTCGAAATAATCTAAAGTTCGGAATTCGTCCAAATTTTCGTCTCTTCAGTTCTTATAGTCCAAAATGAGCGTCGATTATGACTATACATTCATATCATTTAATCGACTTTCGGCGCTTACAAAGATTGAATTTCCAGGACATCACATATCAAGAGCTTTTTTGTCGAATAGATCAAAAGTTGACATCAAGAAATTTCAAGTTTTCCCCCTATTTGTAAATACTTTAGTCGCTAAATAATTTTTTTGTTGAATATAAATTAAATAAAAAGGAAAAAACAAAAACAATTAGCGACGAAAAAATGATTTCGTCGCTAATTTAAAAAAAATTAATAGAATTTGCGACGAAGGGCAAAAAGCGTCGTAAGTTTGCGACGAAAGGTAAAATTCATTGCAAAATTTGCGACGAAATTGACCTTTCGTCACAAATTTAATTAGCGTAATCTAAATATTTTGCGATGAAAGGAAATGTTTGTTGCAATTTTTGCGACAAAACCTAACTTTCATAGCAAAATTGGAGTAAAAATATTTTGCGACGAAAGGTGCAATTCGTCGCAACATTTGCAACAAACTTGACCTTTTGTTGCAAATTTATTTATTGATTTAAATAAAAATAAAAATTATATTATTTCATGAAAAACTAAATTATTTTGTGACGAATGGTTAACTTCGTCGCAAAATTTGCGACGAAATTGGCCGTTCGTCACAAATTTAATTAGTGTAATTTAAATAAAAAATAAATATTATATTATTTTGTGACGAAAGGAAGGTTTCGTTGCAAATTAGCGATGAATTTGTTTCGTCGCTAAATCTGTTTTTTTTTGTAGTGAATTAGTGACGAACTTTGTGTTTCGTCGCTAATTTTTTTTATTTGTTGCACTAATTTAGAGAAGAAAATAGAGTTTTGTCGCTAAATTTTCTGAAAAAATTAAATTAATTGTTAATACTTTGCAACGAAATAATTTGCGACGAAAATCTGATTTCGTCGCAAAGTTAGGCAATATAATTTAAATAAAATGAAAAATTTAGTGACGAAACCATTTTCATTGCTAAATTTCAAATGTAAAAATTATTTAGTGACAAAAAAGTGATTTCGTTGCTAAATTTCATAAAAAATAAATTAATTTTCAATATTTTGTGACAAAATTGATAATGTGTCGCAAAATTTGCTACGAAAGTTTATTCGTCGCAAAATTCGCTACTATAATTTAAATAAAAAAAGAAAATTTTATTGAATTTGTGACAAAATCAACTTTTTGTCGCAAATTTCATGGCAAATTTGCCCCGGAAAGGTTTTTTGTCTCTAAATTCGTGGCTAATTAGCTACGAAACTTTTTTCGTCGCTAATTTCTTAGCTAATTAGCTACAAAAATTTTTTTCATCACCAAATTCGTGGCTAATTTGCGATGAAATTATTTGGTCGCTATTTTCGTCACTAATTAGCCACGAATTTCTTTCGTCGCTAATTTCATCGCAAATAGCGACAAATTGATTGTTTCCTCACTATTTTCGTCACAAATTAGTGACGAATTTTTTTCGTCGCAAATTTTCATATCTAAATCTCTGTTTTTTTTTTTTAGTTAACTAGCAATCATCACAAAAATAAACCCATCAACATCAATAACCTGCACAGAAAAAGCTGTCTACTCCCTCCATTCGTTCCTTAGTGGAACATTAAATTACAAAACAAGGTCTTCCCCTGTGAAAAATGTACAAATTCTTCGAGGCTTAGCGAATGGATTATATTTAAAGGATCAGGAAGAGAGAACAGACATTCTGGAATTAGAGTAGGATTAGGTTCTCTTTTCTGATTAAATTTGGGACGAAGAAGGTTAATTCAATTTTAAGGGCTTAAAGGATATTTTAAGTTTGGAAGTCTCGTGGGATTTTAAAACCGGATATAGATGTCCAAACTTAACCACATGCAAAACATAAGAGAATATTAGTCCTCTAGTTCATCTGATTTTCGCAATCTTAGTCATTCTGAATTTAACATTATTCAAAGTTTGCTAGAGTTAGGCGTACAAATCACAGCAAAGTAAAGATGGAAACCGAGAAAGAGAAATTGAGACACAATGGTTATCTTGTTACCACCTTCAGTTAAAAAATAGATTATATATAAGCAGTAGTTATTCGTGGGCCCAGGCCTAACTCCAGCAAAAGTGTTGATTTTGCAACCATAATCAAATTTGAAAGTCTGCACAATTAATATACGGCCTTTTTGCCTCTCTTTTGACAAAATAAAAATAGAAGAATAAAGGTATCTTTAAATAAAAGAGAACCATCTTTTAATTGAAGGAAAGGAAAAGAAAAAAATGCAATAAAAATAATGTGTTGAATCTTTGATGTTGGTGATTAGAGGATTAAGATTGCACTGAGAAAGTTTGAGCATCCAATGCAAATAGCAACCTCGGTTTAAGGTAGATGTTTTCCTAATTTATTCATTTTTCATAAGACAAATGGAGCCTGAATTTATTTCCACGAAAAATAGAAAATTTAGATAATGTTTTCTTCAAAATGATTGCTTACGTCTCTTAAAAGATGAGTAAATTGAAAAAAAAAAAAACTCATCGTTCACGAAAATGTTAAGGCGTACATTATTGACAATAATAAAAAAATAATTTTTATCAACTAAATATTCTAAGCGATATGAAGGATCATATTTATGAGAATATTTTTCAAATAAATCATTTCCAGTCAACCAAACAGAGCGTGAGACTTTTGTCCATTTCCTCTTTATCGCTTTGCCAGGTCTTCTTTTTGCTGTTTTGGAGAACATAAGTTCATTCCACTTCCACAAATTTGCTTTGAATTTCCGAGTTATGTAGCATACATCATCTAATTACATGAGACCATAATTCGAGATATTCTTAATAATGCAAATTATTTTTCCTTGGTGAGACGAAAATTGACATAGATGTGATTAGCTACATTAAATCTTTTGGACTTATATTAGCTTCATCTTTATAAGGTAATCCGTGTTAACGAATTAGCGTGTTTGTATTTGTTCTATTCAATCCTCGCATCAATCTAGTTTTTCCTTTTTCTAAGTTGAGAGAAAATGAATTCAAGTGAGAGAAAAAGAACTCGAAAGGGAAGTTGACTCCTACATTGATGGTGAAGATGGTATAGACTTCTTCTCTCTATCGTTACCTTAGAAAGTTTGTAGCTTCACAATTGGCCATCCTTTAGGGATTTGGATTGGATTTAGTACTACGCTAACATCTACAATCGTGATTCAAATCTTAACAGATTAAACTCTGCAAAAAATAATGTATCTGACATTGTATTACAGTCAAACATCAATTTTTCAGGTCCCATTTGACCTTTCGTCTAACATATTTTTTGGTCTATCTTAATTCCTGTTTATGACATTCGAGTATTGTTTTTCTTGCGAGATGGAGCATCAAGTTCTCTCTTCGTTCGAGACTCATATTCATGTGATCTCGAGCCAAGAATTTGTAGTTGAATATGATAAATTTGACTTATTGACACTATTTGTGCTACAAACAGCACTTCCATCAGCTTAAATCAGGCAACGATTACTGCTTGAAAAGATTTTTACAATAAAATCCTATACCAAGACTTCAGCAGCAACGATTTATCTTAACATTGATGTATCTACGCTTGAAATACTTGGGCCAAGAATAGTTGCTTGTCACACATATGTAGGCATTCTATTTGGAGAAGATAGCATCTTTTTGTTCAGAGACCACTTGCATCAAGATAAAACCCTTTTTATTCAAAGATCATTCTGGGCATGTGATCCTCTGACAAAAAAAAAATCGCATTAGGAATCGCTTTGATAAATGGCCTTAGATGGATTTGACCTAGGATGAACATCTCCATTGCAGAAAAGATTTTGAAAAATACTGGCTCGTACTAATTTTTACGAGGAATTCATCACAAAAATAAACACATCAGTACCAATACCTGCGGAGAAACTTCATTCATTCATTCAAATTACCAAGCATGTCTTCGCATGTACGTTAGAACCTAACCATGGCAAAAACTAAGATCAAGTCCTATGGAATTAAAATAGAATTACTAAACGACCGACTCAGCCACATATCGCATGTATGATCCCGTCATTCATGATCACGCGATTATGGTTGGTCTCTCCAAATTCGGCCTTGGCCAATTCAAGAACACAATTGAACAATTCAGGCGAGCAATCCAAGCACAGCCCTGTGCGCTCGTCCGACTGATCTCAGCACTGATTCAACAGCCCTTGCAACATTATAGAATGCAAGAACTTCACTGGGATCTCATAACGTTCTCTCTCTTCACCGATGTACACTACGAAGCATCCTCTTCTCGCTAGTTTCTTGCCGATTCCCAACTTCTCAACAAGCCAACGCAGCTTTCTTCCCAGAATGGCCATCACAACTTTCCGAGGAAGAATGGTGAATACTTAGTGAATTTGATCTCTAATCGGTAGGAGAAATATTGAGAGCGTTAATGTACAAATTTTAATTTAATTTGATCTCTAATCTAATGTTATTTTAATTAAAATAAAATAGAGTATTTTCGAAGGGCGAGGACTCTTTCCCCTGGCACCCAAAAACAATCTGTAGATCGTTCGGTTAGGGGATTCATGTCCTTTGGATAATTTGATTAATGAAAAATAATAAGCTGATCGTTCGCGTAGGGTTGTCGTTGATTGTACTCGTTATTTTCATTTATGGTGCGAATAATATCTGCCCAATAATAATTCCTTGCATTGCTTAATTCTCATCTTCAAACATTGAGGACTTGCGATTCTCAACCGAGATGTGATTCCGTTTCGTTCTTTTCATAGGAATAAATTGATCGATTTCAATCCGAAAGATTTCCATTCCCAATTGGAATTGAAGTCCGAGACTTCCTCTACTTGCCTCCCCAGTGATGCCTGATCCAGTGAGGATTATTGATGACTTAATGAGGGTATGATTGTTGAATAAAGCACTCCATATATATATGTGTGTGTGTGTGGAAGAATTTCGTTTACCATATCGCGATGGCAAACAAAAATCGGCTTCACTACTTCTATTGGGTGTCATGAGTATATGCCGAGAAATGAGTATGCTCAAGCAAGAATGCTTGAGCAGGAAGAGAAGACAGTTTTATCTAAGCCTAAAGGCACAGTGAAAAACATATTGGTCGTTCTTAGATCTGTCTATTGTTTTTTTTTTTGGTTGGGTAAGTGTGTATTGACTTTTCAAAAACTAGGTACAAAAGAACCGAACACAAAAAACATGAACCAATGGTGGCATCGGACTGCCAAAAATCGGTTCAATGGTGAACCGGTTGCAAGATATATCGTCGCATCACACGCGCTCTACCTAGAGACCAAAGACGGCCATTACAACATAAAAATAGAAGCCCAACAAGCGGCCGAAGAAAGGATGGCCATAGCAATGGGGGATTAGCCAAACAAGTTGGCCAAAAATGAACAGAAGCAACCCCAAAAATATGACCTGGGCACCAAAACAGAGTAAAAACGGCCAAACAAGCGGCCTAAAATGAAAAAGCAAAAGAACCAACAAAGTCCCACTTAAACCGGTCAGCACACCAGCCAAGGATGTACAAGATCCCATAGGGGAAGCAGCCGGGAGGCGTTGCCTTGGTCTTGGTCTGCAGCGAGTGAAGTGGTCAGTTGACATGATCCTATGGAGGACCAATCAGCCAAAAAGCCAGCATGGACGGATGAAACCTGTGATAAGTAGACAAAAACAGATGGCTAAAACAATGCCATACCAGAATTGAAAAGGCCAAATACACGGCCAGATAAAAAATAGAAAAACTGAGTAGAGCAGTCATCCCAAGCTGTAGCCAATTTTGTTGCCTGTAGGTGCTCCAGCCTGGGATGCAGCAGTCAAGAATGAGAGCAGCATGCGTCCAACTACATGAGGCTTCAAGATGAGGAAGACTCCTAGTCATGTAGCAACAACACAGTAGCCTAATCTGCCTTTTACAGTTCTGGACATAAGGCAGACCTGGACGGTGAGATGGATGCCCAAAGGGGGGCCAAATCCATTCACCAACATAAGCATACATAATTAAAAGAACAAGTACAGTATAATTTAAAAGAAATGGCCACAACACAACCACACAGCCAAGACAGGAAAAGAATAGGAGCCGCATCAGTCTAGAGTGTCGCCAGAACAGTCGGTCAATGGAAATCCAATTAGGGGTGCAACAGCTAGACTGAGCAGGAGCAGCATAATTCGGACCATCTGAGGCTTGAAACTGAAATGGAGTCCTGGTCTTGTAACAGCAGTGTAGTAACCAGTCCTCCTTCTTTCGGTTCTGAACAGGAGGAAGATAGGGACAGTGAAATGGACGGCCAAAGTCAGACCATAACCATCCACCATCTACTGCTGCCTGACCAAGAGTAGCATGTGCAGCAAAATATAAAACAAAGGGCCATGACATCACTACAAATGTACCTAAACAAGGCCAGATTCAAGGCCATAATGGGAGAGGGAAACTATCCATAAAACTGAAATAAAGCAAAAACAACAACTAATTAGATTCTGTCTATTGTTGGTTTGGTTATTTCTCTAAGAATCTACCACCTTAGTCTGCATATAATAGACTACCATATGTGAAATGTTGAAATTGAAATGCAATGTTATACCACAGTGTCATGGTACAGGCCGATAGAAGTTTTCTGTAGAGTATAGGATGATTAGAACTGACCGCATTGGGAAAAGACTAGGAGGGAAACTCTTCTAAGCATTATGAAGAACGACCTTGGCTCCCCAATTTTCCAACCAAAAAGTGCAGAAAGCCACTGTTCCTACAAGATCATTATCACAAGAAAGACAGCTCCTGCTAAACCAAGGATGACAGTTACTAGAACACCTCGAACTACACTTATTCAAATCAGCAACATAGACAAAACGAAATATGATGTGCTTTTTTGCCCTTCCTAGATCTGGTCTACTTCTATATATCATGACAAGTGCTAACACGGGGCCAAAGGTCAGAGCTCATGGAACGGTGGAATTAGGATCAGTATTGATATTGATATTGATATTGATATAGAGAGCCTCCACTAGCGTGGCGACCTTCCTCTGCCATTTTCCCCATGTCCATCTCTTGGATAGTCTGCTGAACATTATAGCTTTAGCACTGGATGGTTGAAGTCCTGGTATAATTCCTTCATTCAAGCCACTCAGGGCTTCCTTCCAATGCTCGAACTACCTGATTACACGAAGCTCAAATCTATCAGTTGATTTTATGCAAATAAGTCCGAATATTGAAACAAAGTATACTAACAATGCTCAACTAGAAGATGATTTTGAAATGTGAATTCCCTTAAGGCATGTGTTGGTTGCGTACTATTTTTTGCTAAATTATTCTCTTTCAGTATCTTTTTATGTAACGTGAATTGTCATGCAGATGTTTTGGAATGTTAAATGAAATTCTCAAATAAAGGAGAAAAGGTTATAATCTAAGCAGGTCATTATATAGAATATGGTTTGCCAATATATGCGCACATGCCACATTTTTTTGTATGGAAAACCATGATTCTCATTATTTTGATAACTGTATATTTTACCTGTTATAAGTGTGAATAATGACGAGGTCTAAAAAGTAAGTAATAAGATTTTACTGTTATAAGGTTTATAAGATTTCCTCCAAAATTTCGAATTAATTTTCAATTAAAAATTTTAATTGCTATTGAAAAGGAAGCATGAACATTTTTAACAGGATGAGTAAATTATATTATATACAGTTTGCTAATTTATGCACATAGTTTAGGATGTTGAACTGAATGTATCTGTTCACATCCAATTATTACACGATTATGAACTAAATGTATATGTTGTTTTGGTTTTCCAAATTAGAGGGTTGTGTCCGTGGAGCAGGATCCCTTACCCTAAGGGCAGGGGTACCTTCCAATCCCAGCCATCCATTAAAATCCCCCGTATAAAAAGAAGAGGTGGACGGCTAGGATTGTAAGGTACCCTTGCCCCAGATCTCGTGTCCGTGGGATGCTTCGAACTGAGTGTCTGCGGGGGTCTGTGGGGGGTGTGATTTGAATTGGGGCAAGGGAAAATACGTGTAAATGTTACAGGTGTTATGGGAAAGTAAAAGTGGAGAATATTTTGCTTCCCTCTCTCTTTTTTTCCTTAGTATGAGGTCTACAGAGACATTAATTCTGATTTTAGGGAAAGTTGTGAAAACATCAACTTAGTTGATATTATGTTTGGTGAGGTTTGAGATGCTAAAACAAACGAATAATCGAAAATGACTTTTGATCGATATGTACGAAGAGTGGACTATTCAGTTGACAAACGACGGATTGTATAATTTGTACTGGTATATTTTCGGCAGTCCATAAGCTTCAAAAAAGTGTTGGTAATTTTTTATTCCGATTACTTGATTTTTTTTATTAATTTGTTTGTAAATTTCCGTCGCTTTTATGAAATACTAGATCTTTTTAATGTACGAAGAGTGCGACTTTTTTAGGTTTCATCGAATTTTATTTGACTTTTTTTTATCAATATATTAAATGTAGTAGTCATGCTATGTAGGCCAGTCGGTGTTGACTGTATTACTGCATTAGCAATTTCATCGTGAAAGAAAATGTTTAAGTATAGATTGTTTATTAATAGTGAAAAATTCCCAAATACCAATTTTTTTTTCAAATGATATAAATAGTCATTTTGTGGAAAAATAATTTCCAATCCTTTATTTATTTATTTATTTTTGACAAGTTCCAATCATTTATTTGACTCGTGAAACAAACGCATAACAAAAAAGTGTATCCGTCATTACCTAATTGAATTGGGCTGTATAAAATCTTCAATTTTGGAATCCCATGATGAGCGGATGGATGATCAAGCAACAATATCAAATCAAATGAGACAAGAACAGCCCCAATTGCATAAGCAACTCAATCTGGATTCAGTTTTTGACCCAAAAAAATAAAAAAATCTGGATTCAGTCAGTTTTCTATATTTGTACAGATCTATTATGCCCTAGCGACTTGCTTGATGATCGTAAAACAGTCACGAAAGTGGCGAAACGAACCGTTCAAACCTGAGTTCGTCCTCTCACATCCGTTAGGGGACATTGTAACTCTTTGTCGTAGTCGAACCCAAGTGCGCACCTGGGAAAAGATGGTCGTCAATTTGACGCACCCACCTTGGTCTCTTCCGCATGTTTCTCAGTCTCTTACCACCCGTCAAGAATTCTAGATCCTCTTCGATTTCAACCCTCGACAGCGCCACCGGAAACTTCCTTATCATCTTTGGAATCTCCTTCTTGCTTTCCGTTTCTTCGGCCTTGTTTCACTCAGGAATGCTGTGCCATGGCCGTGCATCTTTTCTGGGTCTCAAATCCCACGGCTCTTTTTTCTTCTCCGCGTCTTTCACCGCTGGAATCGGTCTAGTACCAGCAGCACTTCCGTCGTTGTCCGCATTTTTCCTTTTGAAACGAATTACCAATCTCCGTTTACTCTCCGAATCCTGCGTCGCAGGCATAACATTTGAAGTAAGTAGGGAAACACACAGGGTTTTCTCGATGGGAGGAACGGAAAGACCATCACAAACTTACATGATTCACGAGCAAAACACTGGGGAATAAGATGGCGATTAGGGTTTCGTTGAGGTAAGAGTCCCAGCTCTACATGAAGACCTAATAGACTTCGGCTTTCAAGATTTGAATGTGTCCATATCTTAAAAGTCATCCGTTTATAAAACTTGATTGGCATTGAAACGAAGAAAAGATTTCTTTAAAGATAAGCAACGAAGGAAAAAAGTTCTTTAAATATAAGTGCTTTTTTCTTTTCTTCTTTTCCAAACAAAGGGTATTCTAGTCATAGTGCATTGATTAGCAATTTTCTCAACTTAACAATTATTTTCTGAAGTTTGGTGGACCGGAAAATAACGTGAGAACATAGCAATTTACAAGTGCCACATATGACAAATTCTTAAACAAAATTAGTTTATCTTCGCTGGACAACTAATAGGTAACTCTTGTATTTAACCCCTAAAGTCAATAATCTGTCACTATCTCCATTAATAATGCTTGAGAATTATAAAGTCTATACGGAAGAACATATGGTTTCTCAACGTCCACATGTCAATCTTGTATTCAGCAAATTTGCTAGGACAAAGGCACATAAATGTTGTGCGCGAGCGAGCGCGCGGAAGAAATTGACATTTAAAAGATTAAGTAAAGTCATTTTATGTGAAAAAAATTATTCATAGAGATGCACACACAAAAAAAAACACAAGGGAAGAAAAGAATACTTTGTTATTTTAAATTCTTTTGGGAAGCTTATCAAAATTTAAGTATTGAAGCATGTGAGAGATAAGTAAAAATTTATTAATCTATGCAATTGTTAAGGGACGTAAAATACATAAATGAGGACATTTAGAGGGGGGGGGGGGGGAACAAGCGATCCATTAAAAGTAAGATGTTCTCTTAAGTTAAGTTTACATTAAGCATAATGCGTGCGCTGTGTGTGAGCAAAATTGCTTTTGCATTAGTGTACATTATTTTGTTAGTAGACGTGTTTCCATCGTAAGAGCTGTATTAATCTGTCTCTCTCTCAATCGGAAGCTGCAGTACTCACGCCTGTATTACTATAGATCGTGGCTATCACATGGCTTCATCCTTTTATAACTAGAGAAGAATGCATTCAAACTGAACAAATGATTGGCAGAAACCAAATAGGAAAAGAAAGAAAATCTGAATTGATGGGACATGAGCGAAACTTCTGCATTTGCATTTTAGGAATTACAATTCTATCCACTGCTTCTTCAGATTTCTCCTCTTTTCTGGCAACAATCAACTACCGAGACCGAGATCTTGGAGTTGTACTAGAATTTTGCGCTTTGATGACTCGTGCATTGCTGGCAAGTGCATTAATCATTTTTTGTTTTAGTTCTCTATGCCTCCTAGAATGCTGTTTAGTATAAAGAGACAACCTCGTACCCGATGTCAGAAATTTTCGCATTGACCAAAAGAACTCGTTCTTCTAGTGTTATAATTGAATTCACAAACAAAAGCGAGTCCATGTAAATGGATTGAGAGCGAAGGCACAGATATATAATTGACTAGATTCAAAATATGGCCAATCTGAAAATGGTACCTCTAAACACGAAGACTTGAATGAAAATTTTTAAGCTGCACGAGGACTTCCCCACTTCCTTAAAAGTTCATAATACACATGTAACTTCCTGGCCTTGGAAAGGCTCTGTTTCGACTTCGACAATATGGAAGAGGACAATTTGATTCCTCTTCCGGCGATGTCCTCGGCGTATTTGACTGCTTCAGGGTGCCCGTCAAGATCAAGAAGCCCCGGGATCAAAGTGTTTCCAGTCTCATCCAAATCAGACTTGTTGTACTCGACCATCCACTTCCAAACCTTCGCAGCCCAGCGATGGTCTCGTGCATCTGTAAACATCCTGGCAGCTTCATTGCAATTGGCCAGGCTCGGCAGGTATCCGTTTTTCACCATCTCTGTAAACACTCTCGAAGCCTCCTTTAGTTTCCTACTTTTGATCAAGAGCTGAAGCAAAATATCGTAGGTTCTGTCGTCGGGAAATGCCCCATTGTAGGCCATTTCATCCAACAGCCTCTCGGCTATATAGCGCCCGCAATGTTCCGATGAATGATTAGACTTCCTATTTTGAGTCGAGACTACTCATCTACTACACCATTTTCATCTCTTTTGTTAATTTCTTAAAAATAAGTTTTTTTTTTCCCTGAAAAAAGCAAAGTTAAAAGGTTTACGACTGAATTTGCAAAATTAAAAGATCTATGACTGAATTGGCAAAAGTGTAACAAATTTAGGAATTTTTTTGACAATTTTCCTATGTCATGACGGCAGGTCGGACATAGAGATAAGCGTTGCAAGCTCCGCCCTCTAACCTAGAGGAAGTGTTGTCGACTGACCGCTATTCTCACCTCACGAAAATACTAATACGTATGCATTTCCAAATTGAGGTATGGTATATTGAGCAGTTTGGAATTGGCCGCGGCAGTACAAGAGTTTTTTAATAACATCGACTTTGAGATTCGGTCCATCGACTTTAAGAAAAAAATCAATAAAGGAAGTTGTTTCTCTTTGCTGTTCTCGATCGATTTAGAGAAGAGTTACTTCTAAATATACACTAACTTATGAGAAATTAATTTCATAAGCAGTGTTATTAGCCCTTGATTTGAAGATTCTAACCAGCTGCTTTCTCACGGTCCCTCAAATAAAGGGTGGTTGAAACTGATTGTGTAAAGTTTTCTTCCCCAAGCGATGTATGCCCTAATTTTCATCTAGAGAATACTTTTATTTTTTGGTGGGACTTTAGGGAGATGATTCCGCGAAACCCGTCATTAAGAATGGGAGAGGTCGAACGGAACGGTTTTAATTACTCAGACAGATGTTTCGGTTAGTTAAGTCTATGATTATGCCCTAGCATTTGATGCTAAACATCGTAGGTTACATTTTATTAGCGATTGCTTCAGTTTGTATGACTTTTAAATGGGTCACTTCCGACGACGATAAACAGCATGGGGTTATCCGATTACCAGACATTACATTAATACGCGTATGGACGGTACCAAGAAAACCATAGTTTGTATTAATCAAAAAGGCTTATGTCCCTTTAATTTTATGTTCTTTTTCGTGCTTACAAATTTCTCAATTTTCCTTTTCTTTTCTTTTTTTATGTAAAATGAGAGTGTGACGACATGATCTCAAATAAACGTTGATTTCTCATTGACCGCGGGGCTTTGAGTCCGGTGGCCGGAGTTGGCGGGACATAATGAAGAGAAATCGAAGGTGGTGATCGAGAAAGACCATGCGTACATGACGGCCATGTTGGCACCATTGAAATACATTTATGCTTCGCGATTTTTGGTGAAGCCGAGTTTTTGCTTTAATTGATGAAAACGGCAATATCTTTCAAACACCTATAGTTGGTCGAGCGGGGGAAATATGTGGATCTTGAGTAAAATAGCTCATGGAGCTATTCAATATCCTTCATACTAATGGATTTTGCAAGGGATCCAAGGGATGTGGATGAATTACAGCCACACAACTCATTATAATTATCAGTTAAAAACAAACATAATATATGATGGGAGTGCGCAGCAAAAGTTATATACCTTAACCTTGGGAGATCGCCAAGAGAGAGCCCATGTTCGAGCCCGTTAACATATACATTCAAACTCCCCTTCACTCAAAAGCTTAAGCTAATGAGTTATGGGCCAGCTTGGATATATTAATTGCTCAATACCACATCAATTCTCCAATATGAGACTTTTTTAACACAACTCACACATGCATCCTAACAATCTCCCCCTCACATGTGAGCTCTAGTTGAATCTCCCTCTTAATCTAAATATCCTTCCACATCAGCATATCTCAACTTAAATCTCCATCAACGCATATCGGGCCTGTTGCTACACCACAAAGTTCAACAACGTCCACCGACCCGTTCTACACCACAACGTCCACCGGCCCGGAAACCGCATTGGCTCCATCTCAACCGAATCTCCATCGACGTTCATCGGGTCTGCGATACTATACCACAACGCCCACCGGCCGAGAAATCACGCAATCACCAGATTCCTTCTTGATATATTCATCGGAACAGATTGGAGGCCCACCAATCAATCATGGCTTTGATACCATTTGTTGGGTGCACGCAGCGGAAGTCCAATATTTTTCACCAGGAAAGATCACCAAGAGGGAGCCCATGTTCGAGCCCGTTAATATATCCATTCAAACTCACCTTCACTCAAAAGCTTAAGCTAATGAGTTATGTGCCAACTTGGGTATATTAACTACTCAATGTGGGACTTTTCTAACACAACTCACACGTGCATCCTAACAATCTCCCCCTCACGTGTGATCTCTAGTTAAATCTCCCTTTTAATCTAGATATCCTTCCATATCAGCAAATCTCAACTTGAATCTCCATCAACGTCTATCGGGCCCGTTGCTACACCACAAAGTTCAACAACGTCCACCGGTCCGTTGCTACACCACAACGTCTGTCACGTCCCGCGCCCTGTAGCACGACCGCGCGACTCTTTGCAAGCGTAAACTCTCTCTCGTGGTCCCAGGAGTCACATAGGTCGAGAGATATATCATGTAGATAGCGCGCGCAAGCGATGATATACAAACTCCTCCGTACAATAATAGAGAGGGACCCGGGTAACAAGAGTACCAACAAATATCTAAACTCCCAAATATCCATTCAAGTGCACGACAAACTAAACATACTGGTCAGTAGGGTGACAAGGCTAGTATAAAAGACGATCATCAATCTCCCAAAAGAAGCAAGTATCGAGGTCACCATCAAAATATCAAACTAGAAACAGAAACTCCTAAGTCGAGCTACCGAAATTGTCGGTCTCCTCAACACCCCCAGATGGCTCGTATTCCGAGAGAGTCTCATAGCAAACCTCCACGGTGTCCTCGAGTGTCTCGTCAGCTGACGACTCCACCAGATCGTCTTTGGTAGCCTCGATCTCGATAACCTCATCGGTATCTTCCAAGGTTGGGGTTCTCTCAGGAACGTTCCTCGAGCTAGTTACTGACCATCGGCCTCCACTGAATCTCGAGCGGGATAGCACCAACTAGGGATCACACCACATGAAACTTCAGAGGGGTTCAGTGGCCCCGTGGAAACGTCTCCCACCTTTTTAAACCAGGCCTCGTACCTAGGAGGCTTCCAGCTACTGCCACCCTTGTCTACCCAGACTACCGTGTACTTTCTAACGTAAACGGTCCTCTGTCCGTCCAGGAACTCCTCAAAATAAGCAGACATTTCTTTCGGATTTCCAAACCTAATTGGCCACATTTTCAAGGCCTAGAATCTGAAAAATGGGGTCCCACAACGGGGTAAGATTTACATCTCAGTAAAGTAGGACCTAACCCTAGGTTAGACTGACCGTACACTTAAGCAAATGCAATCAGGAATAAAATGCATAATAGCCACATAAGGCATTCAGCAGTTATTAAAGGATATGCGAATAAAATAGGTGTCGGGCATGCAATCATTGCACAATACACAACATCAAAATTAAACACACATTGCCAAGCCAGATTACACCTTCCACCCCTTCCATGCCTCCTCACTTTCATGCCCGCGTTTAAAACGCCTCGGGCTCGGTTTGCGTAAATACGCCTCAGACCGTCTCATTGACAAACCCGCGTAAACGCATCAGGTTTTCAATCTCATTCCAGGCCTGTGTCGGCACGTCTCAAACTCCTTTCCGCGTTTTAACGCATCAGGACCATGGCCATCTCAACCCTGCGTCTCGTACTCCTCAGGGTGACATTTAATTCAAATCCCGCGCCTCAGCACCTCAGGGCATCCATTCACACAACCCCGCTTCTCAACGCATCAGGGTGTCACAACTTCTCCGGCAGGCCACAAGTTCATTTCATTTCATAGCACATGATCGAATGCAATCTTATGCGACGAATGACACATCCATAGCATGCGAGACAATTACATTTGACACCCAAATGTGACAATTAATTCATGGCACAAGCATTGTCCAAACATTCAAGTCATTTATATCTTTCTAGGACGTACATTGGATAATCATGTTATAATCTCCCAAGAGTCGATCAAATTCATACTCAAATCACCCGATCGAGTCCAATCCTCCTAACAAAGGTTTAGAATCCCCTTACCTTGTGCTAAGACCAACAAAATATCTTCTCAAGCACCTCAAGGATTCGGCTCCAAGTTTTCCAAATCAGGACAGCCGTATAACTCTAGGGAATTTCAATCAATTTGTCAATTTCCTTGCTCCAATCACAAATCCATGGAATATAAACCTTATTGACATGTTCATCAACATCCTAGCACGTCTCAACGATGAATTTAGAGTTCCATTTCAACGCCAACAGCCTCCCACAGAATCGGTATGCACAGAACCAAAACAAGGCCTTTTCGGTTCTGTGCATATCCCAACTATTCAGCCCTTAAACTAACTTAAATCCTCAATTTATTTACTAATCTACTTTCTAACATGTAGGTCTAAGGGTTTGGAAGTCTCATCGAAAATTTGAAGCTAATACGACACCGGGAAGTCCTTGAATGGCGCCGATTCCTTCGGGTCCTCCAACGGTCAGTTTTTGCCCTTCAAACACAAGATCCATTTGGGGTCAAAACTCTATCAGATTCCTCCAAACTTTTTACCACAACTCATTCTATGTGTCTTCTAGATTTCCATACAATTTGGTCGAAAAATTCAAAGGATTCGGGGTACTACGGGGACTAAACAGCAGCTTACGTCCAGTTGCGACGGTTTTCGTCGGCTTTCGGGAGAATGGCCGGCCGGAGGTCCTCAGATGGTCAAATGTCGTGATTCTACTTGGAGGATGTCGGCAAGAAGATGAGAAAGGGGCTGACTATCGTCTCTAATCCAGGTGGTAGCCGGAGGTGGCGGTCGAGAGGGGCGAACGACAGCGGCATAATTGGTCGGCTGAAGCTTCTCGGCAGCAGGAAGAAGAAGAAGAAGAAGAAAACCGACAGAGTGAGGGGGTGTTCGGCCAAGAGAGAGAGTGAGTGAGGTATATGCACATTTTCAAGAGTCAACTTGGTTGAATGGTAGGTTAAAAGGTGATTCCATCAACATCATAGCCTAATCCTTTGACACTTGTCCATGTGTCAATCAATATTCATCCAATGGCTCTCAATTTCTTCAAGTTTGGGCAGCTTTAGGGTGTGGTTAATGACCAAAACGCCTTTGTCCAATAATTAAGGCAAGGCTAAGGCTTGAAAGGCAAAATGGTAATTTTACCCCCGACGTCCAGAAGGTCGTTTTTCTAATTCCAATTTTCTTCGATAAGGCAACGGCCAATCCAATTATAATGCTGAAATTCTTAATTCTCCATTTTCTAATTTTGAGACTCTTTTCTGAATCATTTCTCTATCAGACATGGTTCCAACCTATCTTGAACTGACGGGCGTCTTTTGCAGACGTTACGCGTATCGACCCTGTGATTCATATCACAATTGGGGTTCGTCAATTCATTACGACTTTGGTTGTCATGCAATTGTGAGGGGCTATCACTAGTTTCGGCGGTCTCGATTGTCACTGTTCGATTTAGGAAAATTGCAAATTACACATTGATTAAGCGGCACCACCTGCACTCCAATCGTATAACGCTAGCAAGGCATTCCTTAATCGTTTTTAAATCGGCCTTTTATGGCTCTAAATGTCCCATGACAATCCTTATGGTCAAAGAGTCATCTCCTATTCAAATTCCCTAGGTCCATGTACCTGGTCTCGCGTCAACCTTTCTCTTTTGGTCACTCAACTCGAGATTGATTAGATCTGAGCGAGATACGACTGAAATACATCGTTAGATACTTTCTCATTAATGAGTCTTGAAACGACATGAAAAATCAGAATGTCACAACACTTCCCCCTTATAAAAATTTCATCCCCGAAATTTACAATAAACTCAGTTACTCAAATAAATGGGGGTATTGATACCTCATCATTTCCTCGCTTTCCCACGTAGCACCTTCAGTTCTATGGTGCTCCCAAACAACTTTGACCAATGGAATCGTTTTATTCCTCAGAATTTGCTCCTTTCGGTCTTCAATCCTAACTAGTCTTTCTATCGATACTTTGTCATCCACTTCGATAACTTCGTAATCCAATACATGCGTCAGATCTGGCTCATACTTCTATAGCATTGATACATGGAAGACGTTGTGCACTTGAGATAGATTAGGCGATAAGGCAAGTCTGTATGCTAAGGTCCCAATCCACTCCAGAATCTCAAATGGACCTACGTACCTTGGACTCAGTTTTCCTTTCTTTCCAAATCGGGATAATTCTCTCATCGGCGACACCTTAAGGAAAACATGATCGCCTACTTGAAACTCCAAAGGCTTACTTCATTTATCCGCATAACTCTTCTGACGACTCTGTACTGTTTTCAGTCTATCTCGAATTATCTTTACCGCTTCCACCGATTGCTCTACCAACTCGGGGCCTGTGATACTTCTTTCTCCAACCTCGTCCTAGCAAATCGAGGTTCTGCAAGCTCTTCCATAAAGCGCTTCAAACGGTGTCATTCGAATGCTCTGCTGATAGCTGTTATTATATGCAAACTCTACCAAATAAAGTTGATCCTCCCCTCCACCTTTGAAGTCTATCACACACGCTCGTAACATATCCTCGAGCGTCTGAATCGTCCTCTCCGATTGCCCGTCCGTTTGGGGATGGTATGCCATACTAAATTGTAGTCGAGTTCCCATGGCATCTTGAAGGCTTTTCCAGAAGCTCGCCATGAACTTGGGATCTCTATTTGATGTAATCGTCACGGGTACTCCATGTAGTCTCACTATCTATCTCATGTACAATTCGGCATATCTGTCCATTGCGAAATCCTTTCATACAGGGATGAAGTGTGCGGACTTGGTCAACCTGTCCACAACTACCCAAATAGAATCGTGGCCTTTCTGGCTCCTTGGGAGTCCCATAAAAAAATCCATCGTGACGTGCTCTCATTTCCATTCAGGAATTTCTAGTGGCTGTAATAATCCACCAAGCTTACAGTGTTATGCCTTCACCTGCTGGTATGTCAAGCACTTTACCACATATTTCGCTACATCCACTTTCATCCCGTTCTACCAATAATGTCGACGCAAGTTCTGATACATCTTCGTGCTTCCTGGATGAATACTATAATTACTCCTATGAGCCTCTGATAAAATTATTTCCCTAAGTTTTTCATCCTTTGGCACGCATAGACGTCCTCGGAATTTCAAGATTCCATCTTCTGACACTTGGAATTCTGGTTTCCTTTTCGTTACGTCCATCTCCATGATTTTCTGAATTTTTGGGTTCGTAGACTGTAAGGCTTTTATCCTTTCTTTGATCTCAGGTTCTATTCTCAGTGTGGCCATCAAACTGGATAATTGACAGACTTCCAATTTGAACTCAGAATCCCTCAAGTTTTCCAATAGCGACCACCCTTTCACCAGTAAATAATAGATACTTGACTTTCAACTGAGCGCATCCGCAACCCTATTTGCCTTCCCAGGGGGATACAGTATGTCGCAATCATAATCCTTAAGCAGCTCCATCCATCGACGCTGCCTCATATTCAGTTCCTCCTGGGAAAACAAATACTTCAGGCTCTGGTGGTCAGTGTAAATCTGAAATTTCTCGCCACATAAATAATACCTCCAGATCTTCAGAGCAAAGATAATCACTGCTAATTCCAAATCAAGAGTCGGGTAGTTCATCCCATGTGGTCTTAGTTGTCGGGACGCGTAGGCAACCACTCTTCCATGCTGCATTAGCACATAGTCTAGTCCCTTTAATGACGCATCGCTATATATCTCATAGCCTCCAGGTCCTGATGGGATCGTCAATACTAGTACGGTTGTCAATCGATGCTTGAGCTCTTGGAAACTTCTTTCACACTTATCCGTCCATTCAAACCTCGTTTCTTTCTTGGTCAATCTTGTCAATGAAATGGCTATAGATGAAAACTTCTCCACAAAACCCTGTAATATCCTGCCAATCCCAAGAAACTTCTGACTTTCGTGACCATAGTAAGCCTAGGCCAATTCGTTACAGCTTCGATCTTCGCAGGATCCATCGCAATTCTTTCTCCAGATATCACATGGCCAAGAAATGCCACTTTATTCAACCAGAACTCACATTTGCTAAACTTAGCGTAAAGCGAGTGCTCCCTCAGGGTCTGCAAAATAATCCTCAGGTGCTCTTCGTGTTCCTCGTCACTCCTTGAGTAAATTAGGATATCATCAATAAAGACTATGACGAATCTATCCAAGAATTTCTTAAACACCCGATGCATCAAGTCCATAAATGCGGCTGGAGTATTGGTCAATCCAAAAGGCATCACAATGAATTCATAATGACCATACCTTATCCTAAAAGCAGTCTTAGGTATGTCTTCCTTCTTAATTCTCAACTGGTAATACCCGGTCCTCAAGTCAATCTTAGAGAATATCGCAATTCCTTGCAACTGATCAAATAGGTCATCAATCCTTAGCAGTGGGTATTTATTCTTCACAATCACTTGATTCAACTGTCTATAATCGATGCATAGACGCAAGAACCCATCCTTTTTCCTTACAAACAACATCAGCGCTCCCCACGGTGAAGCACTCGGTCGAATGAATCCTTTGTCCTTTGTCTAGTAATTCATGCATCTGCACCTTTAGCTCCTTCAGTTCTGATAGGGACATCCTATAGGATGCCTTCAAGATAGGCTCTGTTCCGGGAGCTAACTCAATCACAAATTCTATTTCCCACTCTGGTGGCAACCCTGGTAACTCTTGGGGAAAAATGTCAGGAAACTCACGCACTACCGAGATACTTTCTAGTTTATGTTCCTCGGCAATCGTGTCTATAACTGCGACTAAGCACACATGATATCCTTCAGTCATTAACTTCGTCACTTCAAAGGACGAAACTAAAGGAATTGAGGTTCCTCCTAAAACTTGGGCGGCCTTCTGGACAGAACCGGATTATCTTACTACCACAATCAACTACCGCCCTTCGCTTACCCAACCAATCCATTCTTATGATCACATCGAAATCATACATGGGCAACACAACTAAATCAATACTCTCCTTACTACCACCAATTACGATCCTACAGTCAGTACAGCCCAACGAAACCAACACATTATCTTTCAACGGGGTGGCAACGTGCAGAATCACACTCAACGGTTCTAACTTCATATCAACCAAATCACCAAACCGAGCAGATACAAACGAGTGTGTTGCGCCAGGATCAAACAAAACATACGCAGCTTGGTCACACAAATAAACTGTACCTGTGACCACGTCTGGCGTTTCTTCTGACTCCCTACGGACTACTGCATAAACTCTCCTCTGAGCTTGGGGTCGATTCTGATCAGCTTGTAGAGTGGCAGCCGACGATCTAACCTGTGGTCGTTGCCCTTGAGGTCTATTCGTTGGAGCTTGATTCAGGCAAGTTCTCATCTGGTGGCCCATTTGACCACACTTGAAGCACACTTCTGTCTTGCTGGGCAAGGTCCATTACCATGCCTTCTACCGCAGAGGTGACAGCTCCAGTTCATGGGGTTCGGCGGCTTCACAATATTCTTTCTTATTGGAGGAACAAAGTACCTATTGCTAGTCATTGGTCTCTTATCAATCCGGCGATTGTCTCCGAACAAATTAAATCGCGATCCAGATGCGGCATTCCTCTCCTTCAGATCCCTCTCGATCATTTGTCCCCGTTCATAGATTTTCTTGTAGGTTCTCAGATTCAGGGCTACCATTTGGCTGCGAAGCTTAGGCCTCAGTCCATCCCGAAATCTCCGCGCCTTCTCTAGGGGGCCCTCTACCGATCGAGGTGCGTACCTCGATAATCTGGAGAACTCAGCTTCATACTGGTCCACAATCAACTGATTCTGACGCAACTGTAAGAACTCCACTTGTTTCCTTTCCCGGGCTGTATTCGAGAAATACTTGTCATTGAATGCTGTAATAAAAGCATTCCAGGTCAAATTCGTTCCTTCTGAAAAGACTCCATTCTTGGTGGCAGCCCACTAGTCGTTTGTGGTACCTTCCAGCTGGTATACAGCTAATAGTACCTTCTCATCATCCGTGCATCTCAAGACTCCAAAGGCCTTCTCTAGTTTCTTGATCCATCTCGGTGCTAGTTCGAGGTCTCCAGTCATATTGAACTGGGTCGGCTTCAGCTTGATGAACTGCTCGGCCAGTTGGCCCACCTGCCTGGCCACAACAATTTCTTCTTGGGCATTCACTGCCTCATTGCCCTGGTTGTGATCGCAATTATTTCCATTGCCCCTGTTATTGTCGTTATTGGCGTCGACGGCAGCTATTGCGGCTCCTACCGCTTGGCCTATAGCAGCATCCCTATCTTGGGTCTGCCTGTCAATGAGGTCGTCAATTCTTTCGAGCGCCCTTAGTACTCCATCCATTCTCGGGTCCTCTACTACAGGTGGCCTCAAACTAGAGGCTCCGCTCCTGAGCCTTTCAGGTCTCATAGACGGGTTACTCATCCTTATGTGCTTCTATTGAGCCTGGATCACCACAATTTCACCAAGGAGTTAATAACTCATTCATCCGACCAAGTTCAAAGCTACCAAACTATGCCTTAATAGAAACAGTCATATCACAACGACTTTTCACACAACCAATTCCAGAGGTACTTCAATAAGCAATTTATGGCTATTTCTCAATTCCGCCCACTCCGACGGTTCACCAAGACTAACCATGCTCATTCACTTAACAGACCATAATCCGAAAATGACTTTCAGTGTTAAACATGGAACTTCATCTTCATAGATCACTACGACCCTATCAAGACCAAATGCCATTCATGAGCGCCAAGTCATATGACATGCATCTCGTGCCTTATTCTAGTAAGTCTCTTAAGTTCTCGCTATCCGTCCTTGTCCCGACTTAATTCTCCTTATTACTCCAATCCTCAATTTATTTTGGATCGAGCTGACCCTGCTCTAATACCAAGCAAACGGGGATGTCACGCCTCGCGCCCTATAGCACGAGCGCATGACTCTCTGCAAGCGTAAACTCTCTCTCGTAGTCCCAAGATTCACATAGGTCGAGAGATATATCATGCAGATAGTGCGCGGAAGCGATGATATACAAACTCCTAAGTACAATAATAGAGAGGGACCCGGGTAACGAGAATACCAATAAATACCTAAACTCCCAAATATCCATACAAGGGTACGACAAACTAAACATACTGGTCAGTAGGGTGACAAGGCTAGTACAAAAGATGATCATCAATCTCCCAAAAGAAAAAAGCATCGAGGTCACTATCAAAATATCAGACAAGAAACAGAAACTCCTAAGTCGAGCTATTGGAGTTGTCGGTCTCCTTAGCACCCCCAGATGGCTCGTACTCCGAGAGAGTCTCATAGCAAACCTCCATGGTGTCCGCGAGTGTCTCGTCAGCTAACGACTCCACCAGATCGTCTTTGATAGCCTCGATCTCAATAACCTCATCGGTGTCCTCCAAGGTCGAGGTCCTCTCAAGAACGTTCCTCGAGCCAACTACTGACCCATCGGCCTCCACCGAATCCCGAGAGGGATGGAACCGACTAGGGATCATACCACGGGGCACTTCAGAGGGCTTTAGTAGCCCCGTGGAAACGTCCCCCACCTTTCTAAACCAGACCTTGTACCTATGAGGCTTCCAGCTACTGCCACCCTCGTCTATCCAGACTACCGTGCACTTTCTAACGTAAATGGTCCCCTGTTCATTTGGGAACTCTTCAAAATAAGCAAACATTTCTTTCAGGTCTCCAAACCTGATTGGTCACATTTTCAAGGCCTAAGATCTGAAAAATGGGGTCCCACAACGGGGTGAGATTTACATCTCAGTAAGGTAGGACCTAATCCTAGGTTAGACTGACCGTACACTCAGGCAAATGCAATTAGGAATAAAATGCATAATAGCCACATAAGGCATTCAGTAATTATTAAAGGACATGCGAATAAAATTGGTGTCGGGCATGCAATCATGGCACAATACACAACATCAGAATTAAACACACATTGCCAAGCCAGATTACACCTTCCACCCCTTCCATGCCTCCTCACTTTCATGTTTGCGTTTAAAACGTCTCAGGCTCGATTCACGTAAATACGCCTCAGATCGTCTCATTGACAAACCCGCGTAAATGTAGCAGGTTTTCAATCTCATCCCAGGCCTGTATCGGCACGTCTCAAACTCCTTTCCGTGTTTCAACGCATCAGAACCATGGTCATCTCAACCCTGCGTCTCGTACGCCTCAGGGTGACATTCAATTCAAATCTCGCGCCTCAGCACCTCAGGGCATCCATTTGCACAAACCCGCGTCTCAACGCATCAGGGTGTCGCAACTTCTCCGATAGGCCACAAGTTCATTTCATTTCAAAGCACATGATCGAATGCAATCTCATGCGACGAACGACACATCCATGGCATGCGAGACAATTACATTTGACATCCAAATGTGATAATCAATTCATGGCACAAGCATTGTCCAAACATTCAAGTCATCTATGTCTTTCTAGGACGTACATTGGACAATCACGTTATAATCTCCCAAGAGCGAATCAAATTCGTACTCAAATCACCCAATCGAGTCCAATCCTCCTAACAAAGGTTTAGAATCCCCTTACCTTGTGCTAAGACCAACAAAATCTCTTCTCAAGCACCTCAAGGATTTGGCTCCAAGGTTTCCAAATCAGGACAGCAATGTAACCCTAGGGAATTTCAATCAATTTGTCAATTCCCTTACTCAAATTACCAATCTATGGAACATAAACCTTTTTGACATGTTCATCAACATCCTAGCACGTCTCAATGATAAATTTAAAGCTCTATTTCAACACCAACAGCCTCTCACAGAATCGATATACACAGAACCGAAATAGGGCATTTTCAGTTCTGTGCATATCTCAACTATTCAGCCCTTAAACTAACTTAAATCCTTAATTTATTCACTGACCTAGGGTTACGGTTCTTTTACTGAGATGTGTATCTCACCCCTTTTGGGGAACCTTATTTTTACAGATCCTAGGCCTTAGAGATGTGGCCTATACTTTTTGGGGACCCCAGAGAAATGACAGCTTATTTTGATGAATTTTCGGATAGTTAAGGGAACATTTATGTGAAAAAGTGTACTGTCGTATGGGTCGACGAGGGTAGCCCTGATTGGAAGCCTCATAAGTTCGAGGCATGGTTTAAGAGAGCTAGTGACGAACAGATTGGACCACTGAAGCTTCACGAGATATCCCAGGGAGTTATTCCTGCTTGGTACCAGACTGCTGGGGAGCAGGGGTTGCTAGAGGGGTCTGTAGTCGACTCTAGGAACGGGTCGAAGAAGACCTCGACGCTGGACTTCACCGTCGAGGAGAACGTTGTCATAGTCTTGAAGGCGACCGAGGAGGACCTGGCAGAGCCGTCGCGCGAGGAGACCATGGAGGATTCCGTCGAGGTTTCGTCCAAGGCATTCTCTAAGTATGAGCCGACCGAGGACGCAGAGGATTCTGGGGACTCCAGTAGCTCATATTAGGAGATATAGTTTATTGGCTTGACTCTTATAGAGGCGACCTGGTCCTGACCTTTTTAGATGTCATAAGAGACTCTTTTTGCGAACTACCTCATCACCCAGTCTATTAGCGGATTGTAATATTCGGTGTTGTATGAACTGTTAGTTATGATGTATGACAGTTATTATGCTATCTAGGTCCCATTTAACTTACGTATGGTCCGGGGATTATTTAAGTACCACTTCCGCATGCCTATGTTTATATATCATCTCTCGACTTGTAAGTCTGGATCTTGAGAACGCGAGAGATTGTATGGTTTGTTTGCAGGGATGTTCGCGTGTTCGACGGGTTCAAGGCGTGACAGACTGCATGATACCCTCCCGGTGTGGCTTAAACTGAGAGGTGTCCCATTATCTTTGTGGTCGTGTGTGGGCATTAGTCGCAGTGCTAGTGCGCTTGGCAACCCCCTCTGTGTAGATGCTCAAACGGAACAAATGAAGAGATTATCTTATGTCGGTGTATGTGTGGGGATCAAGGCTTCCTCTGCTCATTTGGATAGTGTAAAAATTAGGTGGGATGATGACTTGATCAACATCGGGGTGGAATATGAATGGAGTCCACTTAGGTGTAGCACTTGCTGTGTTTTTGGCCACAAATGTGGTGTGACTGGTTTCCCCTATGTAGCAATTATTGTGGCCTCTATTGTGGAAAAAACAAAACACCCTAACGACTCCAATTTTGAAGGTGAATGGCAACAAGTCAAAGGAAAGAAGAGTCGTCAAAACAACGGAACTACAACAATTCAGCTCCCTGGAGCTACGGCTCAATTTCTGGGAGATCTTGTTACCTCCCCTGCTGTGGCTGATGATAACCAGATTCTGAAGAGTGAACCTGGAACCTCCTTTGTTGTTGCTCAGCCGAGTAGATTTGGCTCCCCCCTGCTGCTACAAATCAGAGCCTGCAAGAACCCCCCAATCCTGCAACATCCCTGGTTCCAGTAAGTTCCTCTGTTGCTGTTCAGAAGCCTAGTGATCTTGGATCCTCACCTACTGCTGCAAGCCAGCACCTAGAAGACCCTCACAGCCCTACAACCTCTTCAGTTTCAGCAAGGGGTTGCCTTTCTCCGACTAATTCTGCTAATGTCCCAATAAAACCTCATCTCGGTAACCCCCTCCTAGAGCCTATCAAGTTGTCAGATCGGGTAGTTGCTGAACCTCAACCTTTTCCTTTGGCTCAGTCTGCTTCTACAAGCTCCTCAACTTCGCATGATGACATTGAGACAGTGAGCAACATTGGTAGCAACAGTGAGGAGGATATCTCCTCTCCTTGTCCCCCATTCACTCGATCTCGTGCTACGATTTTTGCTCTTTCTGGGGATCCCAGCTTACTTCGACCTCAACTAATTGAGTGGATGGTTGATGAAGATGATGATGCACCCTCTTCTCTTAAGACTGGCCTAAAGTCTAGGAAGAAGAAAGGAAGGAAAAGATAGCTTCCTTTTATCTCCCTCTTTGTATATATATAAATGTTTTTTGGCATATGGAATATTAGGGGTCTGACTGACCCCTTAAGACAGGCTGAAGCTCGGAATCTTATTCAACATAATCGACTTTTCTATGTCGGTGTTTTGGAAACCAAGGTCAAAGCTCCTTTTTTTTTTTGCAGAAATTTCAACTGGTTTAATACCCGGTTGGCACTGGATAGCCAACTATGACTACTCTCCTCGTGGCAAGATATGGATGGGTTGGAACCCTTAGGAGATTGATCTCCAAATTATCTCAACCTTGTCTCAGATGATCCACACTCGCCTTAAATTGATTGTTATGGACAGTTCCTTTTTTCTCTCCATTATTTATGGTGATTACACTTTTATTGCCAGAAGGCCTCTATGGGGTGACCTCGTAAAGCTAAGTGAATCTCAACAGTCGTGGATGGTGGCGGGTGACTTCAACGCCATTCGAGACCACACAGATAGAGTGGGTAGCTCAAATACTTGGATCCCCGCTTTCGATGAATTTGGGGACTATCTACATCATTTCGGCCTTAATGATCTTCGTTATGTCAGACATAGATTCACTTGGGCCACCTCTTCTGGCATATCATGAAAACAGAGAAAGATTGACCGTGTTTTGGTAAATGAACATTGGACTATGCTTTACACTTTTTCGGAGGCCACGTCTTACCCCCGGGGATCTCTGATCATACCCCCATGGTGGTTAAAATATTACCACCTCTAATTTCTAAGAAGGCTTTCAAACTCTTCTTATATTGGACTACACACCCTTCATATAAGGATATAGTTGCACAGGTTTGGGAATCTATCTTGGATGGCAATCCTATGTATATCTTATGCCGGAGGCTGAAGCTACTCAGATGCCGTCTCAAGACTCTTAATAGGCGGAGTTTCTCTGACATCTCAAACCGAACCCATCAAGCTAGGTTGACTTTCAACTCCATTGAAGATGCTTTACGGCTTGACCCTATGAATCAATCTTTGGTCGATTCTGAGATGGAACATCTACGGATATTCTCTGTTCTTCATCTTCAAGAAGAATCTTTCTATAGACATAAATCGAGAATCAAGTGACTCAAGGAAGGTAACCTTAACACCAAGTATTTTCATCACTTTGTCAATAAACGAATACTCAATAATCGAATTCTCTCAGTATTGGATTCGGCAGGGGCTACCTTGACCGAACTTAATCTAATCCAAGAGCATATTGTTAACCATTTTGAGACTCTTCCCAATGGTCACCCGAATGTTACCAAGCTGCCTCTTTCTGATGTGCCTCTCCTTGCTCATACTTTGGATGAAGACCAAAAACACTCTCTCTCCCGTATGGTCACTGATGAAGAAATCCAAACCACGTTTTTCTCACTGGCTAAAGGCAAAGCTTCAGGTCCTAATGGCTTTAGTGTTGAGTTCTTCACTACCTCTTGGGACACAGTCGACTTATCCGTTATTCTTGCAGTAAAAAACTTCTTTAGAAGGGGTAAGCTGCTTAAGGAAACCAACACTACCATACTCTCTCTTGTGCCTAAATTTCCAAATGCTATGGCTATGCAAGATTTTTGGCCTATTGCATGTTGCAACACGGTGTACAAGTGCATAACAAAGATCTTGGCCAACCAAATAGCCTCTATTATGCCTTCCGTTGTTTCTCCTTCCCAAACTGCATTTGTCATAGGTAGAAGAGTCAATGACAACATTATGCTTGCGCATGAGCTTTTTGCTGACTTTCACCACGTGTCATATCTATCAAAATGTGCTATTAAAATTGATTTTTGTAAGGCTTATTACACGGTTGATTAGGGCTTCCTAGAATTAGTCTTGATGGCCTTTGACTTTTCGGATTTCACTATCAAACTAATCATGGAATGTGTTTCCACGATAAAATTTTCGATCGCCATCAATGGAGAATTACATGAATTCTTCAAAAGTACCATAGGGATTCGACAGGGTGATCCTCTCTCCCTTATTTATTCACCTTGGTCATGGAAGTGTTCTATCGTATTATTCACTTCAAGACTACTTTGTCGGGCTTTAAGTTCTTCTGGAGATGCAAACTAAGCCGTGTATCTCATCTCTTCTTTGCGGATGATGTGCTCTTATTTTCTGAAGGAGACCTACACACCATTCAACTCCTTAAGGATGGGCTAGACTTATTTACAAAACGACATTCGACAATGCTTGAACTTTCAAGAAGGTACTTTACCTTTTCGCTACCTAGGGGTTCATGTCATTTCTTCAAGAATATGTAAAACTGATTGTGATGCATTAGTAAATGCAATAATTGCCAGAGCTCGCTCTTGGTCTCAGAGATTCTTATCCTACGCTGGCCGTTTACAGCTCATAAAATCGGTGCTACATTCTATTCATATTTATTGGGCTTCTGTCTTCACCCTTCCAAAATCTATCTTAAATTGGATTGAGCTTATCCTCAGACAGTTTCTTTTGAAGGGTCCTGACTTAGGGGCTGGAAGGGCCAAAGTCTCCTGGGCGGATATCTGTTTACCAAAGGAGGAAGGTGACTTAGGGATACGGAGATTGCTCGACTGTAACAAAGCTTTCACTTTAAAACATATATGGATTCTTTTTACAGATAACGAATCATTGTGGTGTAAGTGGATTCATTCCACTTTATTGAAGAAGGCTAACTTCTGGATTGCTAGAAGACCAGCCGTTTGTTCTTGGATTTGGAAAAAGATTTTAGACCTTCGTGGTGAGTACTTTTTGCAGTTTCGATGGACCATTGGTAATGGACATATGACATCGTTTTGGTTTGACAATTGGCATGAAAAAGGACCTCTTTACAAACTTGTCACAAATGGAGATATCTACCGTTCGAGAATTCCACGCGACATTACGGTCCGTGATTTTTTTTTCACGGAATGGCCTACTTCATCAGCATTACAATCCATTTCGTCATGGATGGAACATCCTCCCCCCTTTGTCGACAACAAGGATGATTATATTCGGTGGATGGGGAATACTCTAGATGGTTTTTCTATTACACTGGCTTGGGAACACATTCGGTCTAGGAGAAGACATGCTCACTAGCACTCTTTTATTTGGGATAAAGCATTTGCCCCACGGGATGCCTTTCTCCTGCGGTTGGCCTCCCACAATCGTCTACCTACTCAAGTCCTACTACTTCAGTATCGAAGAATAGATGATGGCTCTTGTGCTTTTTGCAACCTAAGGCCGGACTCCATTGATCACCTCTTCTTTGGATGCTCGATAACGGGTACATTTGCGGCTACTTGGGCTTCCAATTGTAATCTTCCATGGCAAAACCCCCCATGGGATGATTTTATTAGGTGGAGGAAGAAACACTTTGGCGGCCAAACTTTTGCACACCGTATTGCAAGATTTTCTCTTGGTGCACTCTGCCACATTATATGGATTGAGAGAAACGACATCTTATTCAGAGGTAAAAAGTTGTTCGGTCCATCCATTATCATGCATCTAACCAAGAAGGTAAAGGATAAAGCTATCTCCTATGGGAAAATTCAAGATCATTTGCATAACAGATGGCTGCAAAGAAAATGTGGCCTCTCGGCCTCCATTTTTTATGAATGACACTAGAGCAGGTCTGATTTGTGACTGTTGTGACCGATGTTCATCTATGTTTTATGGTTTTATGGCTGTCATATACATGCTTCTATGCTCTTATGGTTATGAGGTGGCTATGGCCGAGGTGTATGTATGTTGTTCAGGGAAGGCAAGCCTTCATGTGTATGTTGCTTTTCGGCCTTTTATACAACCCATGACCAGACCTACTTCCCAGTTTTTCTGTTGGGTTCTACTATGGTCACTTCTAATGTCTTAGCCACCTATAGTGCTTTTGTGTATAAGGTTCACACTTTCCTTTGGCCATGTATTTTTATGGTTGTATGGTGCTCCTTTCTCTCTAGGATACTTAAATGGCTGGATGGATTTTATCTATTCTGATAGGCTGAGATTTTACACAACCATTTTGCTGCTTCTATGCTGCGTTGTAAGGAGCTACTACTGGTCATCTCCGAGCCGCTGTATGAATGGCTAGATGCTGCTGATGGCCATTCCATACCTGTTTTGTATTGAGAGCTTATCTGACCTGCTGGTTACATTTTCTACTTTTAATGCATTTTGGAGTTGTTGGCCTTTTCTCCTGGTGTTTCGAACCTCAGGCTGGGTTCTACTTGGGTTTCTTTGCTTCAAGGTGCCACCTCTCTATCTTAAGCCTTCCTTAGGCTCCGACTCTACTTTACTTTAATCAAGCCTTCTTGATGGAAGAATGGCCGAGAGGTTTCCTGCCTCCAGTTTCTGTCTGGTGGCTCCTCAGCTCTCCCAGGCTGCTCTTCTGGTTGTCCTTTTTCTGCTTTGGTACTGGTTACTACTTGTGCTTTTGGCTTTGTGTTTACCTTTTCTTGTTGTAAATTGTTTAAACTTAGTGTTTTTGGGTGGTCATTTGTTTCCCCTGTTTCCCCTCTTCTTTCATATCCCTCTCTTTCTTAAGCCGGTGTTTTGGCTTTTTTCTCTTTCTTGTTTACTGGGAGTTCTTGTTGTTAGCAGTGCCTTCCTTTTTCCTCTAGCTCTTCAAGTTTGGGGTTCCTTTCACTCTTTTCCCTGCCGGTTCAACAAGTTACTGCACGGTTATGGCTGCTCATGTTTCCCTAGTGCTGTGCTACTGCCTGTTTGCTGCTCAACCTTGCTGTTCTGGTGCTACCCCCACGCCTGCTGCACTTTGAGTCCCCCCCTGCTGTTTGCTCTGCCCATGGTTGGTCCTCATGTTGCTCAGACTGCCTCAGTTTTTTGGGTTTCTCTGCTCTAGACGGAATGCCCTGGACTTGCTATTTACTGCTTGGTGGTGTGGCTGACTATTACCACTTTGTACTACACTCTTTTTCTCTTCTTTATGGCCCCTTTGTTTGGCCTTGCTAGATACATTCCCATGTTAGCAGTTTTTTCTTAGGACTTGTGTCTTCATGTTATGGTCGATTGTCTTAGCCTTTTATGTTCTAGGTCTGCCGTTTAGGCTTCTAGATGGAACACTCTTTTGGCGTTATTGTTTTTGCGACCAGTTCATCGTTGAACCCATCATGGCACTCTAGGTATTGTTATTGGTTCATGGTTTTTGTGCCCGATTACTCATGTACCTAGTTTTTTTGAAAAGTCAATATACATACCTTACCAAAAAAAATAATAATGGGTTGATTGCCGAACGTGAATTGTGTGGTCATTTAAAGTACCAATGACGTTACCTGGCAAGTTCGAATTGTACTGTTGATACTAATGTCGTACTTATTGTATGGAAACTCGCGACTTGTCATGCCCCATGCCATTCGTATGATTTTAAGGGATTATCGGGTGCCGGTCACAGCTTGTGACGGACTGAAGCTCCTGTTTAAGAAATGCCTACTCGTTGTGCCATGCCAGGTGTACTGGATACACCGCTTATAGTAGCCGTCATTAAAATGACAAAAGTGGACGTAGCTTGATCCTGCTAAATGAGTGCGGGATCGCATTATTGATGCTTTTATCACGCCAATCGCGTGGGTCATTGTTAAATAATGGATCTGTGTAATGTCTTGTGTACGCCTGAGTGGTGATACATTGATTGGGTGCTTATTTAGTGACTATATTTTATTGATATATGTGTTTATGCCTTATGATTGACTGTTGCGCTTAGGATATCCTAGGTCAATCAGTGTCCTAACTGAGCTTAGGCTTGATTCACTGAGATTGAGTTATCACCCCGTCGTGGGATAACTTTTCGGGTCCAAAGTAATGGAGCGGCCGGTGCAATTCGATACACCTACCCACTCAACACACGATATCACACTCCACCCGGTGCCAGTTATGGACCAGATGTGGGAACGCCACATCACGACGATATGGGTCGATAAAGGGATACCTCAACTGGTGGCGCATCTTTTCAAGGCCTGGTATTTTCGTGATAGGATAGATCTCTTTGGTCCGCTCAGAGAATTTAAGGGGCCACCTATTCAGGGGGTCCCTAATGTATCCGCCTGGGATTCGATGGATATTGATACGCCTGACGGGGAAGTGGTGGATCCCGCACCTGGTATGTAGCCCGAGCTCAAGCCTGAGCAGTCCGTAGCCCCCTTTGTACATTCTAGTCAGAGTTCCTGTGATGACCCTAGCAACCCGGCTCCCCCGATTGGTTACGACGATCTGGATGTCGTTTTTATCCAGTAGAGGGTTAGGTTTCTTTTGTGGTCAGGGAACCAGTGACATCTTTTGTGGGGGTACTATTTTGGAATAAATGAGAGTTAACCTAACCTGACTCCTGTATCTTTTTGTGAGTCCTAGAGGGCCGCCCCAAAGCATGAGGTTGTATTTACCAGCTATTGGCTCTGTAAGGTTATAGATCATTTATTCTCATCAGTTTTGAGTTTGTATTTGGTTATCTGGCTTTTCTGCTTATCGATCCCATGTTGATTTTACTGTATGGAAGATTGTACGTTCCACATGCGCAGTACATTCTTAGGTCGATAGCAGTTACCTAGGACGTCATCTTTTATGACCTGGTGGTAATTTGGCAAGGGATGTCGCGAGTTCGAGAATCAGGACGTGGCAAAACTCCACCAAATGGGCCCCACATTTATGCATGCTAAAACTTGAATAAGATGAGGGCAATATGGTCAGAATATCACATGAGCTACAGTAATAGGTAGTCTTCAAATTTTTTTCTCGTTAGTGTCAAGATCTTGTGATATCTCTTTACTACGATAGCTAGGTAGACTAGTGCATCATTCCAACTCGCTCTAGATTATAAAAGAAGTTATTGAGATCTTATTTCGGGAAGGGCTTATTAAAGGTTGGTAGCAAATGTCATCGATTACTCTTTCTTCCTTATGAGTAGCTGTAGCTCTCTGTGTTCACTTAACTTTGCCGTTTTAATTGCATCGCCGAACCTGTAGATGATGAACTACCGACACGATCAGTCATATTCTTGTTTGCCGTCGATTCTAGTATGTTTCATGAAGTTTACATTGCTTCGCAGATACGGCGGCAATGTTGCAATTTTCATACCAAATCAGGCCTTCTGATCTGTAGTCTCTCGTAAAATTTTGCTGACTAGATATATTGTAAGCTTGAGTATTAAAGATTTCCATTTCTTCCTCTTTCATTTATGATTACGTAATTGTGGAGAAGGATGCAGATGATGGTTGTGCGATTAAGTACTTTGTGTGGCTGAGAAAAACTCTAATTTCCTTTTTTTTCACTTCCTGTAGTGTTTCTTTGCTACGGAGATATTCAGGCTACATTTGGCAGTCAGGATAGGATAAAATTTATCATATCATATGTTTGATTCCTACTCAAAATAGAATATAACAGGATATAAGGGGATATAGCCTGGATATAATTATCCTAGGGAAAGGTAGGATAAAGGTGGATAGGATTTCTTTTGTTTATGGCATAAAAACTATTTTTGTAAATAAAAAACTTCTTATATAATAAAATTAAAATAGTAATTATTTTTAAATAAATTTGAATTCTAATGTTAGAAAGAAAAGTCAAAATAAAAAATAATTTTTATTTTTATTTTTAAATTTTATAAAGTATATTTATAATTTGATTTCTTTCTTCATTATAATATATAGTTTGTATATGTACACACACTTAGTATCTATATCATTAAATATTTTAAGTATAATAGTATAGTTTATTATTTAATGAAAAATTTTATTAAAAAACGATGGAAGGGAGTCAAAATAATAATATAAAATATATATAATTAAAAATAATAAAAATAAAGTAGAAGATACTAGATTTTAAGTAAATATATTCAAATTTGACAATGATTTCTCTAATTCTTGAAGGGAATGAGTAATGAAATTTCTAGAAAAATAGCATCTCCGTCTCCGTCTCTCTAACTCTAGTTCATGTAGAAGTTTCACGATTGCTTTGTAGTTTTATAGTATATTATAAACATTTACGAAAATAGCGAGATAGTTGAAACTTACTCTCCTTCTTAGCTTTCTGGTTCACATCAAAAGTTTAAGAAAAGTAGAAAGAGAGTCAATTCTACTTCTCCTTCATAACCTTGTGTTTCATATTGAGCTTAAACGAATGTCGCGAAAAAAATAAAAAATTTAAGCAAAAATTGAATGTTTATGTTTTGTATTTTCTTTCTTTTACTAGATTTAGCAGTAAATTACAAGAGATTCTTATATTTTTTGCTTGTGCTTTTTCAAATTCATTATACATTAATATATCGTATATACCAAACAATGAATATAATATGATATGAACATATCCGGCTCTATTACTGCGATTCACCAAACACAGCATAGGATATGGCAAAATGTCTAGATTTCATATCCTATCCTCTCGAATCCTATCCTAACTAAAAATCCAGGCGACCAAACGCAGCCTCATTGGTTTAATACACCTGCGAGGACAGTCATGTTCACAAATGTTCGAAAGTTTGATGGAGATAAGTCTAGATGGATTCCAGTCAAATGAGTGGAGGAGCTGGTCGCCGAGGTATTGACAAATGGGGGGTTTGCATACTTATGGTAGATGAAAAGTTTGAACCTTCTACTGCAAATATGATGCTTAAAGGAAGTGCTGACAGTTTGAACATGCACATTAAATTATGCCATAAGTTTTGCCTCTTGTTTGCTAACATATACATGTAGCATTTTTTTTTCTTGGTAAAGTATGAAGTGTATTGACTTTTCACAACGTAAAGTACAAGAGGGTAGCTGAACATGAACGAATATGTTTACAGGGATAGACTAGATCAGTTAAGTCTTGATTCATGAACGAATCTAGAGAGAGGTGCAAGGAAATTGATAGTGGATAAAAAAAGCAGAGGAAACATTCTCGGGACTCTAATGTACTAGAGCAATTTGTCCGATGAAACCCGTAATCAAAGTAATTTGGTTGTTACTACCACTGATTTGGTGTTATCGAGGCACTAATCTATCATAGATTTTTTTTCAAACAGATTAAACTTTGATCATATATTGCACATTCTGCTATTGATCTCAGCTTATCCTTTGAAAAGCTTGTGTTCCTACTTGTTTGTGGAATTAATTGATTTACATTTTCTTTTCCCACGAGCCGGCTTATGTTTGATTTACTACTTTTGAAATGATAATCGGATCTATATTTTTTGTGTAAAGTATGTATGTATATAACTTTTCAAGACGTCAACTACAAAGATAAGACCAAACACAAAAACTTTATACCCGTCACGACACTTGAACTTGTCCTAAAGGGTGCAAAGATATAGCGGTCTGCAAAATACAAGAGAGCCGAAGTGTTATACCCAAGTGGCCAAACCACGGCCAAACAATGGCCACAATACTGGCCAAGAGAAAGTGGACCGAGCAGCCACACTAAAATAGAAACCAGCAAGCCAAAACAATACAGCTAATGACCGACTAAAACGACCAAAGGAGACCGAAAAGTAAAACTAGACAGCACCGAGCCGACCCTCAAGATGGAAGTGGAGATACCCTAATTCCTTTGCAACTGCCTATTACAGGGACTATCTTCAATGCGATGAAAGGTGAGGCTTTTGTCCCTAACAACCTTGAGAAGATGTTGAATGAGGGTCGGCACGAACAACATCTTGTTTCTGAAGAGGATGTGATTCCTCTCAATCCAAATCATGTGACAAAGGGCCTCAAAAGAGAATCGAGCTAACTGGTGTGGGAAGGACTGATCACCAGAAAGATACATAGACCAATAAATAGTATTCTGCCCAGACCTGTTTCTTCAAGCCAAGTTGCACTTAGAAGCCCAAAAGAGCGTTAGTGAACCCTTACATCCAAAGAACAAGCGATCTATGGAATCGGGTCTACTATGACAAAAAGCGCAAGCACCATAAAAAATTCTGCGATAAGTAAGAAATAGCACCTGAGTAGGGAAACGGTTGAGTGTGATGAGCCAAAGAAGGAAACCATGCCTAGGGGCAATGGCATGATCCCAAACAAAGAACTGCCGAGTGATGCATCGCCCCCAAGGTCTGATAAGGTCCCATGCCAATGACACCGAGAAGGAGCCAAAGGAATGCACTTGCCAAATTAGCCGGTCTTCTCTCTCTTCCATAAAAGTCAGGGAGCATTCGGCCAAGTAGTGAAAGAGGTCAGCATAGCTGAAGGTTGCCATACCAAAGAGAAGAAGGCACAAACCAAAATGTTACGAGGTATACGAGAGCAGTAAATATCACGATGTGAGAACAACTTGTAGAGCAGGCCTCAGAGTGGTATACATCAAACCAGAATGATATAGACCGACCATTCCCTATCCGCCATATAAAGCTCAAATAGAAATTCGTGCAAAGATCAAGAATCTTCTTCCAAGTCTAAGTACAGAAGGTGGATCATGGCACCACCCAAAAATTCTAGTTCTTGAGAAATGTAGAATGAATCCACTTGCACTACAATGACTCTTTATGTGTGAATAGGACACATATATGCTTAAGCGTTACCGCACTATTACAATCAATAAGTCTGCAGATCCCCAGCCCACCCTCTTCCATAGGGAGGCGTACTTCAGCCCAAGGTACCTTGGCTCCACCCACACCCAAATTCGGTCCCTTCCGTAGGAATTGTTTATGATACGCTCAATAAGGGACAAACTGACATTGGAAGAAAGAATACACTAGCTCAATATATATGTATAGCATGCAATACTGACTTGATAAGCTGAAGCCAACCAACAAAGGAAAGAAACCTTTGGGACCAAGAGCGAGCTCGAATAGTAATGGACATAACCAGGGTATTATAATCAGCCTTACTAAGTCTACCAACTACGACAGACACGCCAAGATAGCGGAAAGGGGGAGTACATTCCTAGAAGCCCAAGTAGTGCTGAATATGTTCCCAAAGTCCAGGCGTGCCACTCGAAATGAAAAAATCACTCTTGTTGACATTCGGATTCAAGCTAGATCGTCCAGAAAATAAGTCAAGGACTTCCTTCAAAAGGGCAATGGAGGCCATATTTGCCTCGGCAAATAAGAAGACGTCATCGGCAACGAAAAGGTGGGTTAACTGTGAAGGCTTGCATCTCCAAAAGAACTTGAAGTCTGGCATAGAAGTCTTGGCATTGAGGATACCAAAGAAAACTTCCATGACGAGAGTACTGAGATAGGGAGAAACGGGGTTACCTTGTCGGATGCCTCTAGTGCTCAAAAAAAAACCATGGAACTCTTCATTGATGGCAATCGAGAATCCTGGTGAGAACACACACACCACAGTCAACTTGATAAATAAATTCAGGAAGCCAAAGGCTTACAAGGTCCCCTCAAGAAAGCCCCAATCCACCGTATCATAAGCTTTTTGAAAATTAACTTTTATGGCAGACTTAGGCAAGTAAGGCGCATGGTGAAAACTGAAGAATAATTCTTGAGCTAACAATGTGTTATCACTCATCCTCGGGCCCCTGACAAAAGCACTCTGGGGAGAACTTATAATCAAGAGCAACACACTCGCAATTCGGTTGGTAAAAATCTTCGTGATACACTTATAAACCATCTTACAACAAGCAATAGGCCAAAAGTCTGTCAAAACCAAAGCATTAAGGTATTTTGACACTAAAGTGAGAATTGTGACATTCGTCTCCTTAAGAAGTAAGCCAGAATCAAAGAAATTGCTAATAGCCAATGTGACAGAAGGTCCAACAGTATCCTAATTAGTTATAAAGAAATTCACATTGAAACTATCAGGGCTCGAGACCTTGCCTTTAGCAAGGGAGAAGAAGGTGCTACGAATCTCCAAGTCGGTCACTTGTCGTGATAGAAACTAAACTTGGTCTCTATCCAACCCACGGCTGACAAATTCACGAATCACATTAGCCTACGGCCGAGAAGATTAAGAGCTACCGGTGAGAAGGACTTCAAAATGATCTACAATACGTTGCTGAACCAGGATCGGTTTAATGATGACAGCCTCAACCGAGTCCACAACCGAAAGGATACAGTAATGTACTTGTCTTTTGTTGTATATGGATAAGTTAATAGTGCAAAGCGGCATGAAACTGAAGGAATGTTGTCTTTGCAGAAGCAAGCAAAGGACCTTGAAGAAGGGAAGGATCCAATTGTAATTCAAGACGAAGAAAGTTTGAAGAGCTCTTCTGTTACAGCAATACATTGCGCTCTTCCCAAAGTATAGCTTTACCTTTCTTGCAAATTGGTCGACCGGTGCGTATTAAGTGCACTAGCATAATAAAAGTGGCCCATCTTTTTCGACAGAGGACCAATTGATTTGGGGTTGTAATCAATTTCAAGCAATTTGACAAGTACATTAAAGGATGAGTGACTCAGTACTTATTTTTTTGTGAAAGTATTGCTTTCTTCAGCAGATATCTTGCTACATATTGCTTATGTATTATCCAAATAGTGGAAATACAAAATTAAAATATTCAAATCATAACGTTGACGTCCGACAACATGCATTGTGAGCTGAGATGGAGTTGCAAAAAAAGTCTATAACTGTTGTAAAGAACCTGTGTCACGCCCCGTACCCTAGGTCACGAGCCCGCAATTCCTTTCACTTTACTCTTGAGTCTCAGGAATTACTTGTTAAGATATGCATAATGTAAACGAGCATGCGGAAACGAAAAACAAGCAACTCCTCCGTACAAACATCGATGGGAACCTGGATAGCGAGAACATAATATATGCATATAACATCATAAGTTCATACAAAAGCGCAGGTAAACCAATTCCTGCGGACGGGTCGGCGATCGGGACACAACCAAAAGGCCACAAAGTTCTTAGTCCCCAAAAGATTACAAATCAACTAGGTCATCAAAAGACAGTCAAGTAAAAACAGAAAACCCCTTGGTAGAACCACTAGAATCGCCAGTCGTCTCGTCTGCATCCTCATCTGGCTCGTAGTCCAAGAAAGTCTCAAAGCGTACATCTATTGTGTCCTCCATCGTGTCGTCCTCCAGCTCGTCCTCCGAGGCATTGATCTCAATCACCTCGTCTGTATCCTCCAAAGTAGGCGTCTTCTCAAGTATATTCCTCGAGCCAGCCACAGACACCTCTACCTCCATGGAATCCCGAGTGGGATGACACCAGCTAGGGATGACTTCTTGAAGCACCTCCGTAGACCTACCCTGCGAAATCAGGCCTCGAACATATGTGGTTTCTAGTCTTTACCACCCTCATCAACTCACACCACTATACACTTCCTCACATATACTGTACCCCGATCGTCAGGAAACTCATCAAAATAAGTGGTCATTTCCTTTGGATCGCCTAGACGCGTAGGTAACATTTTCAAGGCTTATGGTCTGAAAAGTAAGGTCCCACGACAAGGTGAGATTCACATTTCAGTAAGATAAGTTCTAACGTTATGTCAGACTGACGTACACCCGGATAAATGCAAATCATGAGCAAGAACACGTACTCAACAATATAAAGCACTCATCAGTCATAAAATGCCATACGGATACAAACGATTGACGGTCAAGCAATCATGTCAACATAACATATCAATTGAGTCAGGCATGGAACACAAAATCAAGCCATATATTCTACCCTTCAAAATTTTCTCATGATTCACGTTCGCGTCAAAACGCCTCAGGCTCGGTCTGCGTCATTACGCCTCAGACCATCTAATTGACAAATCAGCATTAAATGCATCAGGTTTTCAATGTCATTACAGGCCCGTGTCGACACATAATCAATCTCGTCCCGCGTCTCAACTCATCAGGACATTCGCCACCACAACCCCGCGTCTCAACGCATTAGGGTATCAAAGTTTTCAAGCATGCCCATTTCCTTTTCAATTTAAGACTTTATGATCGAGTATAAGCCCATGCATCGAGCTAAGTGTCTACGGCATGCGAGGCAATCAAATTCATCACTCAAATGTGGTAATCAACATAAGGCATACGCATTTAGCAAGCATTCAAGTATTCATTAACTCACAATGACGAACATTGGACAATCGCACAATAGACTCATGAAAAAAATTCACCCAATTCGAATCAAATCATCCAGTCGACGCCTATCCTCGTAACCAAGGTTTAGAGACTCCTTACCTTAGGCTTAATTTAGCAAAATCCTCCTTCCAAGGCCCTCCAATAATTCGGCTCTAGCAATCCAAAACAGGGCAGCCGTATAATCCTAGGAAAATCCAACCAATTTGTCAATTTTCTCTCATCCAATCTTCAAACCACGAAGCATAAACCTTAATAACATGTTAATTGATGTCCTAGTATGCCTCAATGAAGAAATTAGAACTTGGCGACACCACGAATAGCCCCTAAAGGTTCGGGTTCAACAGGATGAAAAAGGAGACTTAATCGGTCCTGCCCTAATCCCGATTAATCAGTCAATAATTCACTCCCAAACCTTAATTTATCAACTAAAACACTTTCTAACATATATTTCTATGTGTTAAGGAGCCTCACCAAAAATTTGAGGGTGAGGCAACGTCCGGAAGTCCCAAGACAGGTTCGGTTCTCTTCGGTCTTTGCCGGTCAGATTCTGCTCCACCGAAAATCATCACAAAATAATCATGAATATCCTTCCAAACTCCATCAAATTATCACCTCAGCTCATTCAATCCTAGTACCATATGTCTACAAACTACCACAAAAAATTTGAAGCGATTCGAGGTCATATGGAGGTCAAACGAAGACTTACCTCCTGCTGCGATGAAATCTGTCGACTTTAAGGAGATTGGCTGGCCGGAGCTCCTCAGGTGGCCAAATGGCGAACTACTACTTAGAGGTGGTCGGCAAGAGGTGGAGCTATGGGCTGGTGGTTAGCGCGTTGGTGATCACCGGAGGTAGCGCTCGACGGTGGCAAAGGAGCGGCAGCGAGTTGGTCGGGTGGTGGAGTTCTTGACTGAAGAAGATGGAGAACAAGAAGATGAAGATGGCTGTGGAGATGGGGAGTTTCGGCTGAACGGAGGAGGATAATGGCTATGCACAAGTTTTTTCGTGGTCAAAGCCAAGAAATGGTAGGTAAAAAGCTAATTAATAAATGTCACTTAGCTATCCTTTGACGCTTGTCCATGTAGTAATTATTTGATTATCCAATGGCCATCCTTGCTTCACATTTTCGGCAGCCTAGGGTTGTGATCAATGACCAAAATACCATCATCCATTTATCAAGACAAAGTCAAATCTTGAGGGGCAAAAAGGTAATTTCACCCTCGTCATCCGGAACGCCGTTTTTCTAATTCAAATTTTCTTTGATGAGGCGACGTCCAATCCAATTATAATGTTAGATTTCTTGGTTTTCCATTTCCAATTTCGAGACTCGTCCCTGGGTCATTTCTCTGTCAAATATAATTTCAAACTATTCCGAACTAACGGGTGGCTTTTGCAGACGTTACGTGTATCGACTCCGTGATTCTCATCACACTTAGGGCTCGTTAGTTAATTGTGACTTTGGTTATCATGTAATTGCGATGTTCTATTACTAGCTCCAATGATCTCGATCATCATAGTTCAATTTAGGAAAATTTTGTAAATTATACTTTGGTACGCTAGCAATGCATTCCTTAATCGTTCTTAGATCGGCCTTTAATGGTTCTAAATATTCCCTTGGCAATCCTTATGGTCAAAGTGTCATTTCCTATTTGAGTTCCTTAGGTCCACGTACCTTGTCTTGCGTTAGTCTTTCCCTTTTGGTCAATTAACTCGGTATTGCTCAGATTCGAGCGAGATATGGCTGAAATTCATCATTAGATACATTATCATTGATAAATCTCGAAATGACAGGAAAATTCAGAGTGTCACAACCTGGAGAGCCGGTTGTTGTTTCCATTCCTCTTTCCTAGGCAATGCCCTTGTGTGTTATCATATAATTTCCCTCTCAATTATATAGATATTTCTATCTATAGAAATCTATGCAGTAGACTCTGAAACAATTCGAAACATTTTGATAATGATCAATTTGATCTGTTTTACCAAGAAGGTCTACGAGTTCGAGTCCGTATAGCCCTACATATAACTAATATTATAGTTTATTATAAACTAATAGAATAGTTTAGTTAACTAGTGTATTAAAATTAAAATAAAACAATATTTTTTTAATATAAAAAATAGGGGAATCAAATTGATTCTGACTTCAAACATTTTTCAAGGATTCTATTTTTCAAAAATAAAACAAGTGATTTCTAGACTTTTCTGCACACATTCATTGCCGCCTAAGTTACCTTTTCTTTCAAGATTTTTCTAGACTTCACTAGCGAATGCCTATCTTAGAAGACTGTAGAAATTGGATCACAAATTCAAACACATGCATCTCATTAGCTTTCTCTCAAGCAATGTCGATTGTAGTTTCACTCATTCTCATCTCCATAACCAACAGATTAATAGTCTAAGCAGTGTTTGTTTGATCATACCAAAAGATCTTTTGCCATTTGTAGTCCGGGAAAATCCTTGAAGGTGTTGGAAGTTCTTTCAAGATTTGAAAAGGAGGGGATGCCGTCGTTAGATCTTGAAGATGACATGAAGGTATAAATCTTTGGTAACCTATTTTCCCTTTGTTTAGGATGCGCATAACATGTACAGAGAAAAAAAAAAAAAAAGAAAGGTGCGTGACGTGAGATCAATGTCGGTTTTAACATCTGCTGATTGCTGTCATCTTTGCCTAATACTCATGCCATACTACCAAAAAAAAAAAATCCAAATTTGCCTGACATGAGATAAGGTATGCATCATCACATTACTATAGTCGTCATCCTTGAGGTTTTTTTGCTCTCACTGTCATAAATTGCCATAGACATCTTCAAAGACAGCTAATTGTGAATTTGCGTGAAAATGGAAGAAAAAGATTGGTGATGTCAATGGTGTTACAAATATAAAATTGAAGAAGTGGGTGATAAGGATGCGTACGGGAACGTTTCTGTTCCTGAGCATTATTTTTTAACAGAAATATTTTTTTGTGTTTCTGCTCCTGGCTACGTTTTTTAGGAACAGAAACGCATTTGGGAAGTTAAAAAAAATAAACAATTTTTTCTGCCGACGGCAATCGGTTGCGGCGTAGGTGGCAACCTGAGGCCAGCGACCAGCAGCTATGGTGACCGGTGGGTGGTGGCCGCATCGACGTCAATGGGTGATGGTTCCAAAAGTGTTTTAAAACCCAGAAGCAAGTTTTTTTTTTGTTTCTTCAAAAGTGTTCTCTGGTGCAAAAGTGTTTCGTGGAACACTTTTGAAATATTTTTTAATCATACGCATTTTTGTTCCAAAAGTGTTTCGTGGAACACTTTTGAAATATTTTTTAATCATGTGCATTTTTGTTCCAAAAGTGTTCTAGGAACACTTTTGGAATAGAAACAATCTCCCTGAAGCGTTTTTGGAGCATTACCATACGCACCCTTAGTGGGCAACACCTTTCATAGGCGACAACAACCGGTGGATCAGCTTTTAAAATTATAAAATTGAAGAAGTGGATAACACCTTGAAGATGATTGGGGGTTAATAAAATAGTTTATTTTATTAAGGAGTGCTTTCATAGTGCATGTTTCATAGTACATGTCATGTAACACTTTCATAGTGCCTTTTGGGCATCTGTACTAGCCTCAATAAAAGCCGTCGGCTTATTTTCATTAAGAGTAACATGAACATCTGTCAGTTTCATACCAAACAGAAAATCATCTCCCCGCTTCTTAAAATTAGAATCGGTAAGAATATTAATAGCTATGGAGTTATTGTTCATAGAAAAGGTGACTGAAAAATAATCATTATTTCCAATTAGCAAAATATGAAATTTCACCTTGAGAGATACATACATCATTATATAATTACATTTGGGCAGAAAACATGACATGTACTTGTATATTCTCTACATTACAACGACCATGAGAATGTATTTTAATCTTCGTTAATCACCACCTTTGGATGCATGAAGGCACTTGGACTAATCAATTCTCAATCATATATTGTACATGTAATCATCTATGCAACAATACGCAATTATCTCCTTTAGGAGTATAAATACACATTAAAATAGGAGACATCCCGATATTATGTAACATGTTTTTTATTAAACTCAATCAAGTGTGCCACTTTGGAGGTCACAATCCAATTGAATTTACCTGAAATTGGAATATAAATTTATATTTCACATTTACCGTATGCATGTAATTTTAAAAAAAATAGGGGCATTCATCCTCAAAATTACACCTTGCTAATTTTCATCAATACATCAACAATTCAAGTCAAACCATAAACACGTAGTTGACAAATCATGCCCCACATAACTATATGTGGTATTTACATGTAAGCTTGTACCTGTATTTCACGAACCCATATAGAAATACCAAAAAATACTCCAAAAATACCCTAGACTATACTCGTATTTAGAGTTCCATAGGTATTTTCCATCCATAAAAGTATCAAACATATAAAATAAATATATCAACTTGTAGAACATGAGCATACGAACACGCCGGTACTTGGAACACCTCCATCGGACTAGCCATGCTCTCTCACGCGCCTCCTGAAGCTTCAGCACGTAAGGCCCACGAGCTGACACGTGTTAAGCATGTGTTTCGATCTTCAGCCGATTTTGAAATCGGTCCAACTGCTCCTTAACCGAACTTCGCAAATCGGGTCGAGGCGTTCCGATCGAACCAGTCAACAACCGGTCCAACCGAACATTCCGAATCAATGGTCAACTGATTGGGGTCATGTCATAGGTCGAGTCGATTTTTGAGTCGGGTTTACACCCAATTGAATTACGTCAGCTAATATCAGCCCTGCACGTATGGGCCTGGTCAGCGCGTGAGGCGCATTACCGCCATGTACCCGATGGGCAGCAATATGTGGCCACGCGTGGCGGCGCGTCTAGCGGTTGCCGGCGACGATCTTGATACGGTTTTTCTCGTCTCGTCGAGCCCTTTCTGAATATATAATTTTCTTTTGATTTTGACAAAAATAAAATTTCGAAAAATACCAAGAACGCGATTCATAACCTAATACGCGCAGGCTCTGAGACCATATGTTATCTGCGAATTTAATCCGTATGCAGCGAACCAAAATTCACATGTATAGATGCACGAATCACTAATTCATAAAGTTAAAGAATTAGCGCACTATGTTTCGGATCCATCGTCCTTGATCACTGGCTTCAATGAGACGACCCATCACGTATCGCTTTATACGACTCTAGATGTAAGGTTATGTGGACATTAGTGTTTATATGAGGAACTTGAGCTATATTTATAGAGATTGAAACATATACTCTAATTAAAGATAAGGTTTATCTCGACCCACACTATTTAACATCGCATTAGATTAAATAGGAAACTGAATATATCTTTCTTAATTAGATCGATTAATAATTACAATAAAAATTAATAAAATCCACAATTGAATTAAAATAAAATCTTCTAACAATGAAAATTCTAGTAGCATGTTTTTCAACCATACGGAAATTAGAAACGGACAGGCAAGATTGCTTGCACAGCTTGAGAGACTTGTGAGGAGCAAAAGCAGTGGCACTCCTCAGACATCCATGAATGCTGTATATGGAGGTCCAGAAAGTTTTATACCTGATGAGGGTGCACCTTCCGTCTCAAAATTGCCGAATTGTATGCCTGTTTGCTTTCAAAAATTTTCTGAAATGTGTCCGATTCTAGAGGTAATGCCTAGTTGAGAGACCTATTTCGCAGCTTCTATACAGAGATAGGGATTCAAACAGATGAAAAATACAAATGAAGCATTTGATAAATATGATAATTAATGTCCAAATTGACTTTAAGTGGGCATTCCATTTAGAAACAAAGAAAAAATAAACATGGTTGCAGCTAACGTCTTCACCATCCTAGCATACATGTGTATTCAACGTGCATGGCACGTGCATGGCAATGCACGACGCAAGGAAATTTCGGCAATGGGAAGGCCACCCGGCAGCCTTTTCTTATAAGCTCCAGATTAATTTTGTAATTATGCGTATGCTAAATAGGTTCCGAGCATTAATCTGCTAAAGAATTATAGAGATTTATGTTAGATAAAACTTTCCCCTCGATTCTGTCGTGTATGTGATCAATTGAATGTGTCCCATGGAACTCTGTGACTGACTGTTTGGCAAAAGGTCTCCGTGCAAATTGTGTTCCTGCCTCTTAGGTTTCTAACGGATATACATATACACATATAATCAGAAAAAATAAAAATACTTGAAAACAAAACAAAATAATAATTTTTTAACAAAAAAATTTACCTACCTCAAAATGCAGAAGATATTTCAGCCTCCCTCGTCCCTTATTATTCTTGAAAAATTATTTCAAAAACAAGAAAATTTTACTTCCATAATCAATCCATTGAGCTCAAAATATTGCAGGAGGTTATAATTAGCGGTCCTATTGAGCCGGGACCGGGACCTAACCGTTGATCCCGGTCCGGTCTGGTCTTGGTCCGGTCTGTGGTCCCGAAAACATGGGAACGGGACTACTAATCTGGTCCCCGATTCCATGTCGAGACCGGACCGGCCCCGACTATGCACGCCCCTAGTTAAGTTCTCTCTATAAATACAAGAGGAACGCAATCCTCGATGCGGATTTCAGGGCGTAGAAGATAAGAACGGACAATAAACACTTCAGACTGATGTAGTTGCCATCAAGATCATTAAGGAAAGCATCAAACCAGTTGCTAAAAATTCAGCTAAAGCTAAGCCGTAGATGCTGGGTAGACTGCAAATTTCACCATGCGGATAAATTACAGTGCACACGGATGAGGATGTACATTAGCAAGCATGACCATCGTGCACAGAAGAAAAGGGATGAGGGAAATTCTAGCGGAATATGCCAAGAAATACCAAAAGAAACCTCATTTAAGAACCGCAATTCTGAGTCGATAACTGGATTTTGAGCCTAAGATGTAAGGATCATATAATGTCACTTCTTTCAGAGAAAAACCTGACGAGAGTTGCATCAATCTCAAGCATGCCGAAAGGCATTTGAAAGTTTGAGTTGAAAAGCAAAAATACTGACACTAGGTCAAGCTAGAGTTGAATTCTAATTATGACACGATCCTTCTACCTTACTCGGGTTTCCATTTTCTCATCTCCCAAATCCAGTAAGTCATTCCAAACAACATCATCAAAGGCAATGTTTGAATTTTTACAGATTGTACAGGCGTGGCCCCAGGTGGACTTTTTTTTTTTCATTTCCTAGATGAATCTAAGCCAGATATTCACACAATCCTGGTTTACAAGATTATGTTTTTCACTTCGGTGATCATGCTTGTCAGCAGATGGAACAGTCATGTGTTTTTCTTAGAATAGCCGCGGTGAGATACCACCAAAGACCTGCAAAGAAATGGTTACAAAGCACTTAGCAGTTCTAGAAAAAAGCTCACAAGGACTTCGAATCTCACAGTTAACAGCCACTCGCATGAAAGACAGCACTTCTAATGCCAAACATCAATAAGAACACCAGAATTGAAATTTGAAGGGTTCAAATATTTAGTTCTCTCTAAACATGAAACTAGCCTCTTGTGTTCCCCACACCAGAAGATGCTGAACAACAATATCGAGACAAAGGAATAGCAACTGCCGTATGAATTTGTCTCACCTTCCTTTTGAATGCTGGATATTCTTGTTCCTTGAGTTGCCAAAATCAGATACTCCTAGAATACATTGACAGGAATTCCTCAATAGTAGGGCAGAAATCAAGAAATGCAATTTCACGCTCTAATCATAAGTGAATAGTACCAGGTAATTGCAAAAGCATGCACCGAAAACCATGAATAGATTTCCTAAAAGTCTAGAGGCCGACTCTCGATTGAGATTTGATAAAGAATGTAACTCAACTATCATGATCAGAAGAAGTTTCAGTTGAAATGAAGGGCGTTTAATAGAAGTATGCATCAGATCATCCCGCACACACAAAAGAAAGAGCTGATCAGTGGTCATAATCCAAAATGAAAACATTCAGCACTTGGGGCAATAATGACATGAATATAGGTTCTTCAACCCTTTTTTCCTCCTCTTGGTTTCTTCCATCTTTGCCATGCTTCCATGGACATCTCCCTAGAACAAACTAAAGGGAATGATAAATGATTACTTGACCAGCCAAATCTATCCGTCGTTCAAAAGCTTGAGCCAGCTTCATCTTTTTGGGGGTAGTATCATTTTTCAGAAACGCAAAATATAGAATAAATCTTTAAGAGGTAGAAATCAAAGTCAAATGTCATTTCCAATGGTGTCAACCCATTGGAAATTATGTTTTCAAAGAGATTTGAATAAAGCTCCAAGATCATACGAAAATGTCCTCACAGTGGTAGCTATGACCACAACAAGGAGTCAAGGACAGAGAAATCTGCCAGCCACCAGATGCTCACAGCAGCCAGCGAGCACAAATTAAAATGGCCTTCACAATATTTAACTTCCAACCAGGTTCAACTTTCATTGGCAATTTAGACTAATAGGAGAGAAAAATCTAATGAAAACCTCTCCATGAAATGACCCCAGTCCAAACACAACGAGACGTTTCAAACGGGCCAGTAGCCCCATAAGAGTCATCTCCAATAGTAAACCCATCACTTGCAGGCCTATAGAACCCTCTACGTATGCCGAACATGATTCAATAAGCAAACCAGTTGTTTAGATTCACTACCAGAAACAAATCACCAGATGCCATAAAATATACGTTAAACATATTAGCACCTGATCTTTTGCCTAGGATAACAGACTTTCAACTGTAAATTTAGGGACCACCCTAAGAATAGACAGATTGCCATAGCCATCACTCAAAGAACAAATTCATGTCACTGTCCTAGACTTACCACTGTCACCACCCAAGAGTTCAGCTCGAGACGTGGGCCCCAAGGTATTAGATTTGTTAGAAAGCTGTAACTTCTCTACTTTTGCAATCAAATTGCAAGTTGTTTTTTCTATGCTGCAACTATTTCTTGCCGTGTCAGTCACAGCACCCTGTCACCAAAAACAGAAAAATACCAATATACTGTAAAATTCAAACATTCTCCTTCTTGTGCAGATAAAATAAGTAGAATTGCAAGACCAATTAAAAGAATTGGTGGGACCACTTGCCAACTGCTCTAAAAGCTTAAGCTATTAGAAAAAGACGTGATTTAATATTTATATATTGCAACACTCCCCCTCACGCTTAGTCTGGTTTTTTGTCTAATACTAAGCGTGGACAAATTCATTGGGGAGGCAAATAGGGGCTTAGAAAGATTTAAACTCAGGACCTTCTGCTTTGATATCATGAAAGATTTGATGGGACCACTTGTCAACTATGTAAAAATTTAAGTTATTGGAAGAAGGCGTGGTTTAATATTTATATATCCCAACACCAATCATAGGCCTGAAGAGATTAGAGAAACCACAACTAGCAAGTGACAAGTACTAGTCAAGGAAATCAAGCATAACCATCTACACTGGTGGTGATTATATCTAGTAATGGATACCATTTCAGTTATCTTACCAATTCTACTCGAAATAGCATTCGTGCAAACTTTTGAAAATATAACATTAAAGGACAAAGAAGGATGCTTAATATCATAAAGTACAAAAGTCAAGATAATTGAACCCATGATACATCCACTACAAACTTCAGAAAAGAAACCTACTTAAGTCAAGATGAGTGCATATAACACTCCACTTAACATACATGCAACGAGCCAAGATAGATAAGGAAAAAAGTAGCTGAGAGCCATGAAAGGAATCCGAGATTTAGACCACATGAGTTCCTTTCTATGGTCTATCTGCCATTTACAAGATATAGATCAACAGAAATCTATTAACAGTGGAATGAACATGCTTCATATGTTGATAAGCAATAAGACGATTACCGCTGTTGTGGAAGTCCTTCTCTTTTCAGCATTGAGTTGAGATGATAATGAAGGCATAGTTTCAGCTGAAGATTTCCCAGCTTTTTTCTTCAATTTGCCTCTTGTCCTTGACCTCTGACAAATGGGAAAGAAGATCAAAAATATCCCGGAAGATGAACACTCCATTGTTGTCACTTTCACATGGCATAATGGTGTCTTGTAGTTCCATTCCATGCAATAATTGGAGTCAGATGGAGGTGACATCCATGTTGCATGCAAACATTAAACAAGGTATAGTATAACCCAAATTATACAACCTAAAAATCAAGTAACGGAAGCACTAAAATCAACTCTTCCCTTGTCAACAAAAGTAAACTTTAAAAGGAACTTCACCTCCAGCCATTCTTCCAGTCATGATCAGTATTTTCATACTCAACAAGCTAAAGCATCATCCAAGCCCCAAGTGCAGATCATTATGAGCGAATGTATTATTTTATCATCATATGTAGGTTAATTCTGCTCAGGTTTCACAAAACTTGAGCAACAGCTGGCATCAATTTACAGCACAGACAGTTTGATTTCTTTACCCCCATTCCAGTAAACTTCTTAGTGTTTGACCATGTGAGAACTCACATACCAAGAAAAGTAAATTTACTATGGCTGTAGCACGTAAACTAGACATTACCCAAATTCTCTGCTCCTCATAGGTGCAAAGATCTATTTGATCCAACAATACCAACTGCAACTACCTTAGAAGCTCTTTTTCGACGAACATAATCCATTAGAGGCGTCGTAACAATAGGAACACCCTCTGCAGCACCTACGAATGCATAGTGAAAGATCAAATAATGTTTCAATCAGCTACTCTTAAGATTTTCGCAAAGTGATATTCAGGAGAACTTTAACAGACCGGATCTCTCTGCCTCTCTTCTCTCCGGCTGTATCTCCGCACTGGGAAGCTTCTTAACAGGTGTTACCAAAAATTTGAGAAATTCAATATACTCAGGATCTGGAAGGTCTGGAGGAATTATTAACTAATCATTCTACAAACATGCACAAATGCAGCACAGTAAAGCTGGTAAGGTGATACCTGTGATTAGGGTCCCTTCACGGCTATCTTTCCTTAAACGTTGGGTCGGAACACGTTGAAAAGGAGCATACTCAACGATAGTTTTAAATTGAGCACCTGAAATGGATTAGACAAAGAAAAAATAGTTATGATTTTCTTTTTCACTTTTTAAATGTTTTTTCAACAGTGAAATATCAAGTCGAAAATATTTCAATGACCAAAATTCAATGCTGCAGAAGTCATCCTGTGTAAAAAGTGAAACCACTAACTTAAGCAGAAGAACACTTTCTAAAGTATTCCATTTCAAGCAGAGTTAAAGAGTGCCATAACGACCAACTAGAACTAATTCGCTTTCTCAAGTATGCACAAAGTTCACCAGCACTATAAGAAAGTATTTGGAATTGACCAACTCAAAATTACCCTTCTCGTTTACAAACACGTGCCCATTAAAGAACCCCGCAAATTCAGTAACATCCTCCAGCCTCTTGAACTTGATATAGGCTCTAGAAAGAGTATGGCGCTTCTGGCTGCAATATGTCAAGGAAAACAGATTGAGATGATGCGCTTCCTCTTACTACATCATTTTCGAGACTATAGAGGAAAGCATCAAGACAGTGGGCTAGAATTCAACTAAAGGCAAGCCATAGATTCTAGTTATTCACATGCAGACAAATTACAGTGCACAGATGGGTATGTACACTAGCAAGCATGACCAGCGTGCACAAAACAGAAGGGGTTAGGGAAATTCCAGCGGAATATGGCGAGAGATAACCAAAAGAAACCTCATTTAAGAACGGCAATTATGACTCTACACTTGACGATAATCATCCATAACTGGATTCGACTCTAAGATGTGAGGATCATACAATATCAGCCCCATTTACAAGAACAGGAGAAAATTTACCGCAAGACCTTCAGAATGCCAAGGGGTCGAACTATGTGGCAATAAAACTAGAGCTATGTTTGGTAATGACAACTCTTTCCTCGCGAATTGACTCCAATGTCCAACTTATAATCATGTCAAATCCATCAGCACTTGCATGATAGACAGGCTACCATGATTGTCCAAATGCATTCACTTTCGTTCAAATTATGCAATCAAGCCAAAGAACCCCCTCCCCTGGCATTCAACAACTTCCAAGGAGTAACAACTGGCATATGGGCCATTCAACTTCCACTCAGTTCTAATTCTCACTTACCCGTTGCGTTTGCATAAGTAACTACAGAGCTACTCAAAAGCACCCCTCACCTCAAGAACCAAAAAAGACCGTCGGCTAACTCAACGAGGCAATGCCTGACCAAGCACAGAGCAAGCCGAAGGGGGCCCCTAACCTGCTCTTGCCAGGACGGAAAGAGACCCAGTCGTACCGCCCGGAGAAGACATTGTCGATTTGCTCGGTCAGAAATGCCTGCGTGATCGAGGGTGGCAAGTGACGCCAAACCACCTTCGTTCGGTCCAGGGGTCGCTTCTTCATCGCCGATCACCCTTGCACCAACCGAAACATGCAGATTGGCTTCGATCTTCGGCTGCTCTGCTTTGTGCAATTGAACAGAGAGAGAGAGAGAGAGAGAGAGAGAGAGAGAATTTAGCTTTGAGTGATCAAACCGATCAATTTCCTTAAACCGAGATTAAGTTAACATTTTATAGGTGCATGCAAAAGAGAAAACTATATTTGTAGTATTATGATTTTTCGTAGTATTATGATAATAAAACTTTAAAAGGCGAAAAAAATTGTTAATCAGGATTTTCTTAAATGGGTATTATATACACTTTACAGGATACGTTCATCAAAATTCTTAAAACTCATTACAAAAATACAATTAATTACTAAAACTTGAAAAAAATGCAATTTCCCCAACGGTTCCGACCGCCCTTCCCAGCGACGGTGGGACGGCAGCGGTGAGCTTTACCGCCGGTTCTTGGTTATGTTTGTTGTTTTTCTTTAAACTTACCTTTTTCTTTAATTAATTTAAACAAAAATTGTATTTAAAATAAAATTTTGACCAAAAATACACCGTTTTATCTATATCATTGTCATGTGGGAGAGAGAAAATACTAGAAAAAACTTTGTTAGCATTTTTCCTTGTCCAAATTGGATGAAGTTAACGGACGAAATTAATTGCAATAGTTTGACAAGTTTTAAGATTCGAGTGCAGTTTTTCAAGTATTAAGACTCAATTGCACTTTCGTGATAAGTTTTAATACTTTTAATGAGCATATATTTCATTCATAATAGTTATAAAATATATTAAAAATCTAATCGGAAAGCAAAAGGGCGCATAAATTAGGATTATTGAACTGTGTCATATTTGCGTATTCTCTTTAATTCATTTACTACTCAAAACTGTACAAAGATAAAATCACATGCCCCTTATATGAGAAAGCTGATATATAATCTATTCAATATTGAGGTGTATACGTATTAACAGTACATAAATATAAAGCAGAAGTTAGTTTCCCATTAACATTGACATAATTACATTTGTATCTAGAGAAATTGGTTGTAATAGCATCATGCTAAGTTGTGCCGAGTCAGAAAGGGACAAAAGTGGGGTGATCTCAACTAAAGCAAAAGCTTGATGATGCTCACTGGTTTCTAGAGATTTGTCGTGTTTCGACGAGGCCTTGCTGGACAAGTTAGCATGGAGAGTCCCTGTTGAAGAGGGTTGTTGCACTCCTCATGAGGAGCTTTAGAAGGGACCTCCACGCGTGTCCAGTAAGCTTGCAGGCTATATGAATCGCGTTTTTTTTTTTTTTAAACATGCCGATATCGACACGTCATGCACCTCTAATTATCAATCATATTTTTTTCCTTTCCTGTTAACGGAGAATACCCTCTAATCGTTTTACAAATGGGAGATTTCGAGATGCGGATAGAATCTTGGAAGAAACAGTTTAAGGACTTATTTAGGTTCGCTCACAATGAGTTTTAGTAGGCCAGGGAAAGTGTCAAAAGCATCTTGGACATGGAATTACATACAAGATGGAAGAGATATTACCAAGAATGGAGCTGTGTGGTAAACTTTTGCTACTGTGAAGATAAAAGGGACCATTCCCAAGAAAGACAGGATGTTGACACCACATGAAGACAGGACACTAGGGGTGAAGAAGCTATTTTCAGGATGAACATGAACATGGGTAGCCTTATAGTGAAAGTAGGTATCTATCTGCAGAGTCTGCCTACTGTTTTTCTCAAAGAGTTGTTCAGGAAATCTGCAAGAACGGTTCCTCCTCAAATTAAGTGTGGCCTTTGAAGCTATACAGGAGCAGGAGGAAGTGACTTCCAGGAGATGTGAACCTGTAGTAGTTGGTATTAGATCAGCAGAAGTGGCTCAAAAATGATCAGTTGAAATGTCAATGCTTGTCAAACTGGGCTGCAACCCAAAATTAGGAGGATGTTCTCTGAATTGGATGTCTTCATCCCATCCTCTCTTTTGCAACTGAGTTTTCTTGACGTTAAGTTAATCAAACATGAATTGGGTTTTTTTTTACTCCGAGCACTATGGAACCATGGATGAAATTCAACTTTGATTGGCTGGAAAAAAAAAAAAAAACCAATCTCGACGATAAGAGCATTCGGCGTCTTCGACTGGTTTAGAGCAACTCTCAATAAGAAACGTGTGTTACAGGCCGAAAACAAAATCGAAATGTGTCCATTGTAAAATGTGGAAAATTTTCGTTTATGTACTTCATAAATCTATGGCATACGAACTCGATGAATGGTGACCAAACTTCAACAAGAGACGTGAATTCATAGTAGCACCAGGTAGTTTCATGTCATGACTCATCATTTCCACTCCTAGCTTATACGGAACTTCTCTCGGCCCGGTCCAGATTCTTAGTGTATTTAGCAATTTGACTTCCAAAAACAAGAAAACGCACCATATGATAAGCACTAACGATGTCATCTTCCAAATGATCTCATTCAAACTCCCGTAGAATACATTGTCTCAAAATTACCAGATTTCAGCCATTTTTATTCGAATTACGTAGTAACCTTTCCATAGTCAAGGGGCAGTCAACGAAGGGATGGAGATGGGCTATCACTGTACAGGGAATGGCAAACATTGACAATATACAGCCCTTTCCATTGTTGGAGCATCAAAACAAGACCGCCACTTGGTTTTACCAAAATCCGATGGCTTTCAATTTGATACGGCACGAGGAGCGTGATCAAGTGCTTAGAACAAGTACTCGGTGACGTGCAATCAGCAGATGCTCCGACACAAAATGCTTGTGTGGATCGCATCTTTTAGGAATTCTGCTTCCTGTCGTCATCGTTGCCATCTCGTGGGCGTTGTTGCTTCAAGAGAATTGCACGAAGTCCTTAGCATCATCTACCATTTGGCCAATAGAGCAGCACCTCCTCCTGCCCGTGATTCTTCGTCTTGGCCTTATCAAGGCGAGCTTTCCGGACGGCATTTTGTATTTGCCGCTCATGCTCCTTGAGCATTTCATCGAGGTTACCTCCTGCGGGAAGCAAAGGTCCAGAATAGTGGATTCGGCTCTTTTGAGGAGAATAACTCTACAATCACAAGCAAGAGAAGATGATCAGCTTTTCAGATCATAGCTTGCGAATCGCCACACCGAGGGCAAGAAGGAAAAAAAAAATGGGGTGTCCTCATCTGTATTTCACAATTAGTTGATGTCATTCTTTGACATTTCACATGAAACTACCATGAAAATTAGTTTCCAAAACATTGTTTTTATAATTTCAATCGATCCCTCGAAATTATACGAGCAAAGACATTCAATACCAATTGTCATAGGACGTCGTTCCAAGGTTAGCCTAAAAATTTACCAAATATCAAGTTTGTTTTATGTACAAAAGAAAATGCAGAAATAAAGATGCACTTAGCAGTTAGCACAACTCAATTCCAATGACCAAATGGACAGCATGACATTCGTTGTTATTTCAACTCCATGTACCATATCAATTTGTTCCAAGCATTTTATTCATGTTAATAAGTAAAATGAAACAAATATGGAGAATGCCAAGAAACAGCATTACCAAAGCTATACATTTTAAAGGAAAATGGTTAAGTCAGATTATTTCACCTTCAACTAAGTGAAAAAAGTAACCGGAAAAAGCAAAGAAAATAACTTTCCTAGCAGAGACAAGGTTAAAAAGCTTATTCAAGTTATAATGCAATTACCTCAATGGACTCCCTCCGGGGGTGCTCTCCGCCCTTCTTAAACAAAGACATCGGCTTATGTAGCAAATGATGAGACCAGTCATGCTTTCCCAATGATTCGCCACCATCTAGATTACTACACCTGGCAACAAAAGCCTCGTCCCTCCATTGGACATTAGCACCCGTCTCCCTACTACAATCGAGAAGGGAATCATCTCCTACAGCAACAGAATTAGAAAACCTGGATAACCGCAATGCTCTTCTTTCCATGAAAGATCTCTGCCTAGTGAACTGGGCACCACCACTTGAAGAATCAAGTTCTCGGCCTGTCACAGTCAAAGCCTCGTCCTCGTTTGCATTTCCAATTTGTGTTGATCCATTAAGACTATGTTCTGCTGATTGTCCAGATGGAAGGACACTGTTCTGGGTCGTTCTTCCCATTTTCTCACTGGTACCTTGTCGCTCCTAAAGAAAGTAGAAAAGATAATAATAATTGCGGTTAAGCTACGAGAAAATGGGTCCCTGTATACATATATATTTGTATAGGCACTCACATCCGACCCTTGATTTCGCATAAATATACGGGATATGATTAGAAGGACAAGTTACCTGAATGGATGCCTTAAAATCAGCATTGGCATTTGACATGGGCACAACTTTAGACTCTTTCGAACACTTTTTAATTGATTCAAGACCACGAACTTTACCAGCTGTAGCTTTATGCCTGGAATAAAAACCAACCAATTGTAGCATTAGTAGCATGATGCTGAGTGTAGGAAACACCTCTCATAAAGCAATTCTAAGTGGCTATATAAGAAAGTTTTTCCTTCCCCACAATATGTCAATCCAACTCGTCCATCATTACATAATTGGAAAAAGGGAAAAGTAACTGCATTAATAATTGTCGTATTTCATTTTAGAGTACAATAATTGGAAACTTGATGAAACGTTGTTGTTTGTACAAGGATGAATGAATGGATAGTCCATTTGCAACAAATAATTAACGAAAAGTTTTTTTTTTTTTTTTTTTTTTTTGGGGGGGGGGGGGGGGGGGGGGGGTGTATTAGTTGGCTAGATTTTGACGAGTAAGACTACAAACTCTCTGTAGATGTATTGTTTCATTTGGGATTTTTCTTTTTTGTCGGCCTAACCACCTATTCTCTCTAGTCAGCACAAACCCAGAGGTTTCTTTTAGTGAGACAACACAGAAGATGACTCACTTTCTGGCTTCCTCATCTTGAAGTCTGGCATCAAACTCCTTGCTTGATGGATACTTTGGCAAACTTGACGGGTCACAAGGAAGAGGATCGGAAATGAAGAACTGAAATGGAAAATCAAAGTTTAGGATGTTAGCAATTGTTACTAAAAGAAAAATAAAAGCAAAAGATCAGCTTGCAGCGTGATAGAAAGATTTCTTGCTAAAATTTGTTTACTGAGATAGTAAGTCAAAATTAAATGGACAGGCCCCACTTGATTCGATATCCTATCAAAAGTCATCACATTTTTTTCATGACAAAGGTTGTAGTTTGAAGATTAATATTTATGGAAATGCTATCATGTCATATCGAATTACATGATTGCACTTTTTAATGTCCTAGAAATCAACTAAATTATCCAAAGTTGCAATAACAATAAGCAAATTGGCACACACAAGATGTAAAATATTGAAAGGAGACACTAGGGATGAAATACCGTACATGACATCGACAAAGCTAATAAGAAAAAAATTAGGACCTACCTCATTTAGAAGGGCTGAAGAAGCTGTTCCACGGCATTCAGGTTCAACTGCGAGAAGAACATCTAATAGGGCCAATGCGGATGAAGGAAAATCCTTAAATGTCTCCAGGAGGCAGCGCTTGTAAGGTTGCTGAGGCTTGAAAATGGTTGCATGTGGCAATTTTGACTTCTTCCAATATTCTTCTGAAGGAGACCCGCAAAGTTTGAAAATTTTGTGCATTTGCTCCACCTACAAATATTTCACCATGAGATATGGATTGGCGAATCACATTAGACAACTCAACTATTTATTACAGAAACAGAAGTAATAAAGTCATTGCATTTTGACTTTAGCTTAACACAACATGCGAGATATGACTCATTCACCCTTGTACAGAAAATGCCTGCCAATATGAATGAATAAAATAACCCTGAAATAGAAGCTAGTAAAACCAAATTCCGTTGCCATTTTCCAAGAAATAACTGATCATTATAATTTATGTCATGCATAGGTAGACTATGGAATGCTCTTCGAGACTCTTGGATCAGGTTGTATGTAACCCAAAGTATAGACCTCAAGTTGTTGTACACAAGGCAAAAATGCTTAAGTAAACATATGGTAAATAATTTTCGAAACACTATAAGTCTGAAACTATGTTTTTTCCAATGTGCCAATATTGTAAAAAATTATGCATTTAAATAAGGAATGGCACCTCTGTTCTTCCAGGCATTATGGGCTTCCCAGCAAACAATTCAGCTAGGATGCAACCGGAACTCCACAAATCCACAGAAACTCCATAATCTGAGGAACCAAGCAACAGCTCGGGAGGTCGGTACCAAAGAGTGACCACGCGACTTGTTAGAGGCTGATTTTGATTGGTCCGGAAAAAAGTTGCCAATCCAAAATCCCCAATCTTGAGATTGCCGTTATTATCAACTAATAAGTTAGAGCCTTTTATGTCACGGTGTAGAACACCATGGCTGTGGCAATATTCAAGTCCACGAAGTAGCTGTTGCATGTAACATTTGATCTAGGAGAAGGAATTAAAAAAGAAGTCAGCAAAAGATAGTCTATATCATCTTTATAGTTTGATAATAAATTACTGGGAGAAGAAAGTGATGAATCACAATTATAGACAGTGCTTAACAATGAGGACCCTATACTGAAGAAAGAGTTTTCACTCACAGTTAAATGTCCACATTCTCCCTTTTATATTCAAGATTATATTGCGAATGGAAAATTGAGAAGATGCAGCATTAAATGGTAAATGAGAAGATTTAGGGAATGAAGATGGACAACTCAAGGATCATTGCGAGAAAACCTGGGAAGCTACAATCTTTTGTTCTACTGTCCAATAGACGCACTAGTCTCTTACGACAACTCCAACTTATCCATGCTCTATAATAACTTTTAATTCAACTAAGGAAATATTAAACACAAAAATTGTGTACCTGAGATTCAGTTAACTTTATGCTATGAGTCGCAGCAAGGCCAGCAAGATCATGGTCCATATATTCAAACACAAGATACAGACTGCCAGAAACCCTTGAAGTTATCAGACCCTCCAGCTTCATGACATTTGGATGGTCAAGCTTTCGCATGATAATTATCTCCCTTGCCATGAATCGAACACTCTCTGGATCCATATTAGCAAATCGAACCTTTTTCAAGGCTACAATTGTATTTGTTTCCAGGTCGCGTGCTCTATACACACTGCTGTAGGTACCTTGCCCAACCTGCACCAATGGGAAGGATTTTAGAATCTAGATTCTTTTCACAGGTAGACAACAAAAATATTACTTATGAATACTTGTGAATAATCTCTTAGCTATAAATATCCGTGCGAAAGAAGAGAGTATCCGCTCAACTGCACAAAAGGGAAAAATGTTCGCGCATTCAGAGTTACATAAAATAAATTCAAGATGCCTACTAACTTTCTCATTTCATGGAAGGATTCCACCTTTTTATTGGAATGTTAAATCAACGAGTTATGCGTGAGGACAGAACATGTATATTCAAAATTAAGGCTCTCTTACCACAAAATTCATATAGTTCTTCCATAATTAATATCTCATAGAAACTATCCAATACTAACAATGACCTTTCCGTCATATAGACCATTGACGATGTTTTATTGATCAACGGCTTATCAATGGAGTGGTATCGAATTGAACTGGCCTATCCCAACCAAAACTTCTCATTCTAACATCGTCCTGCCTGTACCCAGCTTCTTTGTTTGATAGATGTCAAGGGTGTCCAGCACCCCAGTAATTCCCATCGATGTGCAAAACCTCCGTCACACACACACCAGGTAATTACTGTAGACACCTAAGTCTGTGCTCGTACGATGACTCCAAGCAAATGCACAAGCATGGTGATATAAACCCAAGACTTACGCGAGAATGACAAACATGCTCACCACTCGAGCAAACCATCGAGGCTCACGTAGCATGCCATCTTAAAAAGGCTTGATATGGTTGAAAGTTTTCTCTAGGAAACATGCATTGATTACAAGTTTGAGACGAGATATGTCCATCATTCGACATAGTCTGGTCTTAGATTCCTATTTAACAATTGCAAGAATGGAAAAAAAAAATTTGCCTCTCCATAAATGAAAATCACAAGTTTTTCCATGTCATCCAATTTGACTAGGGTGAGAATTACCATCTGTGCCAAGTAGTTGAAACGCTCTTTTCAATGGAAGTCTAGGTAACATGGAGTTACATAGCATCAGAAGTTGTCGAGAATTAGGTAGTAATTTATCTCCACAACTTAGCAACTAGTAAAGGAAAAGTATTGAATAAATTTGAGGTAAAAGAAATGCGCATCTTTTTCCATTGATAGAATGATTCATCATAAAAGGTAGTGGCAAAGAAATGACCTTTTCCAGCTTCTCAAATGAATCGGCCCTTCGGGGCACCCACCCGTTAATAGCTTCTCCAGCCACTGCTGTCAGCCAAGAAGGCCATCCGGCTACCACTTGGGCTGCTCTCTCGCCGAGTGGAAAGCTACCTAGTTTACCCACTTTCAACTGTAAGTCCATTGTCGCTCGTCTTTGAAGGGATTTTGATGGTTTCTCACTGAAATCGTCGCCTTTCCTATCCCCCACTTCATTCTTAAGTTGATGTGGGCTTGGTATCAGTCGATCTGCACCGTCGTTGCCTCCGCCATCGGCTGTGACCGCCAGTTCGTCTCTCCTTGAGGATGCGGCAAACCTTTTTGAAGATTTGCTAAGCTTCGAACCCCTGCCTTTAATCTTACAATGTCCAAGAAGAATTCCTTTGGAGCAAATGCAACCCATTATTCCACCTCAAATTTCCCCTTCTCGTCAAATCAAAGTACAGATTCTGAAAGAAACCCCTCTTTTCTACAATTGAGACTGTCATTGATCAGCATTCCCAAAGGTTGCTTATTTCCTAGCAAATTGTATGACTATCCATTCGTCAACGGCTCCAATGTGAAAACGAAAAATGCTTAATCCTATGGCACATATGAATTAGAAAAAAACCCTGAATCCAGAGAATGAACCAAACTTTTGCCTTGTCCTTATTTGCAAAGCCAAAATAATTTCGAGGTGGTAAATGACCCTCACTACTTTCCTCTTATGCTGAGAAATCCCGAACGCCTGAAAAGCTCACGAAGAAGAAAAACTCTGAGAATCAGATGCCAAAATCACAAATGCTGACAAACATGAAGTACCCAGATCACGAAATTGCACGAGCATTGCAGTCACCTCGAACAAGAACGAGGATGAGAATCAAACGCTCGAACTCCGAAGCTTTGATTGATGCCACGGAGGAAAAATTCCAAACAGGAGATATCGAAAGAATCAAAATGTCTTCTCCAACTGGGTCTTGTTTCGAAATGTGAGGAGGCGAGGGAGGCGAGGGAGGCGAGAGATAGCACAGAAAGAGAGAAAGAGGAGAGGGAGAGAATTGCGGATCAAGCTTGGACCCTGAAAAGGCGAAGAGCCGTTGGACGTGAGAAATGGGGTTAAGGACAGGGTGTATGTCAACTCACAAACCCAATGCACGCGCCTCCGTCTCCGCTCGGATTTGCTCCAAGGAAGCGAGCGAAAAGATCTTTCCTTTTGCAAAAAATTGTCCCTCCTGTATAAGGAAGAGAGCAACGTTTGAGCAAGTTTTCCTTGCAGAAGGAGAACTATTTTATCAGATCAAACAACTGAAGTGATGATGTCCAAGGATTACATTAGTGGCATGATATATTTGTCTTTTTGACAAATTTACTTTACATTGGTTGAGAGACTCTAATTCATATATTTCATTTGCCCCATACGATGTACAAGCGTATCGTATATGAAAGCGGAATTATGTTGCTCGAAATATTTATCAATTCATCATTTTTGAAATGAGATATTTACATAAATGGTCTATCAATTTTGGCTGAATGTGCAATATGGTCCCTAAACTTTTAATTTGTTCAATTTAGTCCCTGAACTTTAGCAAAAGATGTAATTTGATATCCAAATTTTTAACTTGTTCAATTCAGTCCATAAACTTTTAGTGCATGTTCAATCTAGTCCCTGAATTATAGGAAAATATTCGATATAGTCATTTTGTTAATTTAAGATCAGGGATAACATTAAATATTTTCATATAGTCCAGGGACTAGATTGAACATGCACTAAAAGTTCAGGGGCTAAAATGAACAAGTCAAAAGTTTATGGACTAAATTGCACATTCTGCCAAATTTCAATGATTAAATTGAACAAATTAAAAGTTCAGGGACCAAATTACACATTATGTCAAAATTTATGAATTATTTGTGTCATTTTGCCTTTTTGAAATCTGGCCAACCACAATTCATTGGACCGATGACTCGCTGATCGCACAAATCTGCTCAAAATATGTAATGATTTACAGGAAAAATATGATCGGATCCCAAGAAAATGAAGGAATCTCATTGGTTTTTAGAATTATTGAAGATTGTACCCCGTTTCCTTGGAACCAACATGTGAGCGTGCAAAGTAACAAGGAAGTTTCAGCACGGATCGCAATTTAATATATCATTAATGAATATAAGATTTTACTCCTCCATCATCACAATCAGTATCGATGCTTTTATCAGTCCCCGAATTAGAGTGATTGGTTTAGGGTGGATCGGATTCCAACCCTGTATTTAGAATCAAGAATCAAACCGATTAGTTTGTGAATCGCCAATTCTTGAACCGTCCAAATCAGGAACTATACACCATTTATGATATGGTAAAAAAAAATAGATTCTTACAATCAATTGCATCTTTCGCTACAAAAATATTTATTTGGTCATGTAGTCATGTGGTTGTTTCTTTATATTGAAGACTACGATTCAATTCACAATAGTTTTCGATCAAAAAAAAAAATACTAGAGTTGCAAAATTTTAATCCGATAATTGCAAGATCAAACCAATTCCCCAATACAATTGGTAAGTTTGGCCTTGGAATTGAAACTGAATAAGTCAGGGCTAGTTTCAGGTTCGCAAATTGAGAACCGAACCGGTTGTCCATAAAATGAGCCTTTAATCAATTAGTTCAGGCCGATTCGATTCGATTCCTCGACTGAATCGGACCGATGCTCACCCCTTCCCTAAACTAAGATGGAAAGAAGTATATGCCCCATATTATTGCTCTGAAATGTCATTGTAAAAAAAAATTGCAATATTGCCCTGAAATGTCATTGTCAAAATAAAAATTGCAATATTGCTTGATCTAGGTGGTCGGAGTGCACACTATAGAGAGATATGCATAGGCCTTCCGCTTATGGTTGGATTTTACCTTTTTTGACTCAACTAATCTAATACAACACCACTAGGCATAGGTAAAGAGATCGGGCATGGAGACCCTAGTATCATAGGTGCCGGGTTCGGCTCTCGCACTCTACAAAAAGGTAGTGTATAAGTTGGGGATAGTAAGATACCTGATTTACAATTTATGTAATTGAAAAATAATCACTCTTTTTTTCCGATTCGGTTATTAAAATCACATTGAAAATCTCCAAAATAACCACCTTTATTCTATTGTTTAATTTTCCTATTTCCTTTTTCTTTTTGCTATTCTTTTGGGGCAAGCGTCGCCATGCCTCGCCAATGTTAGATCTTCAACGACGCCTGATCTGGAGTCAACGAGGGCATGGCAGCCCTCACCCTGGGATCGGCGGTGATCCTCGATTCTCAACCCCAAAATAAAAAAAATAAAAAAAAATAAAAATCGAAAACCAAACTGAACTAGACTGGATTTTTAGTTCGTTTCATATTCCGTTCAAGGCAAGGGTCGGTTCATTTCAAGCATGCACCCTAATCATTCGATTCGGTTTACCTATAAAAGTAAAGACATACAAAAAGCAAAACATCACAGTTATAGGCCAAATGGTTGAAATTCACATGAGTTAAGTTTACCATATGTGTGAAGATGGAGACTTCCAAACGTCATTCATTCATCGGAAATGCAAGCTAATATCACGTCAATTAATTGAAAATTAATGCGGTGAGCGTTAGTATTTCTTTTTTTTTTAGAAAGAAATATTATATTCATTAAAAGTCCAGATAGTTACATAACATACTTTTAAACTTCCAAAAGATAATAAAAAATTAAATTTTGCATTTAAAATCACACTCTCATACTTCAAGATTAGATCCGATACCATAAACTTGCGGCATTAGATCACCAAATCCATGATGAGCACACACTGAGAACTAGGGGTGAGCATGGGCCAAGTGGGCCAGCTCCAAACCTAGACCCTATAACCATCCCTGTTATAAACGGCTTCCACTTTTTAGAACCAAGACCCGATCATGTTTGTCTTGAAACATATTTTGGAACTAACCATGTTTTTCAATCTAGTTTCAGGGTTCACCCTATTTTTCTTTTTTTCATCAAAATGAGAAAGATACAGCTCTCAATTAGTTTTGTCACTGCCACCACTTTCATGTTTGGTAAAATAGTGTAGAAATAAAATTATGTGTGCTTCAGATGTGAGCTTGCCCGGCTGCGTATTTATGCTTACGCATTTAGTTTTTGGCGCCGTGTCACACAAAATTTTATTGATTGCTTTAGTAGCTTCGTTCTTGCGCCGATTGTTGTGATGACTTACTCTTTCGACCATTATTACTACTCTAACTCGATTGAGGATGGTAGAATGGCCTTTTTTTCCGTCTATTTTTTTTTTTTTGCAATGATCTACTTATATTTTAAGTAGATTGCGTCTTTGAAATTGCCGATTAGTTAGTGATATAACTATATTCAATGATTATTATTTTGTGAAGGATTAGTCTTTATGGTGGACCTGGAAGGATGATGCCAAGATAAAGCAATGAAAGATCTCAGAGATAGGTGCAGGGTGCAGATGCAGGTGCTGACTCTGGATTAGGGAACAAAGTTAAGGATTAGGGATTTTTTAAAAAAAATAGTAACTACAAAACCGATTCTATATACCGGTTTGGGTGGGCCATTACTTAGACCCTAAATTCGGACCGGTTCCCAAAATTTGGAACCGGTACCCAAACCGATTTGAGCGGAATCGGCTCCCGACCTATTTTTCGAGTGGGCCAATTCGGGTTCCGGGTCAACCCAATCAGATTGCACACCCCTACTGAGAAATTCCATACCAAATGTCACTGCTTGTAGTACGCGTACATATTCGATGCCCTCATCATCTATGTCGAGCAAGAATATCAACAACAGTATGTTCAAAGAACAGGTAAGGTACCTGAGAACTACTAAATTTATATCTAAGTATAGATTGAGAAAGTAAAATCCTTAAATTTAGATCTAAATCTAAATAGGGATAGAAAATCGGATTAAAGAGCTGTAAAAGCTTATTTATGTTGACAAACTCTCAAAACAGAGAAAAGGAGAGACAAAATGGCAGGAAAAGAAAAACCGATGATAGGCGAAAGTTTCGGCATGACGATCTTCTTCTCGCCGCCAAAAATCTCGTCAAAGAGAAAAACGAACCAAAACTAGCTTTCAATCCAAAATCAATCAATATGAGTGAAACAGAGGGCTGTCACTTGACAGTTATCTTCACCAACATGCTCGGCTCCTGCGGCTTCTGTCACGCGACGAAGGAGCACAGGTGACGAAGGTGAGGACGGACTAAGAAAGCACAAAATTTAGTAAAACTCTATTGACCGTTGACGGCCTTTGGTCAAAGTTGAGACGAAGAAGGCAATTGCATGGTAAGACAGAGCCACGTGTCCTTCATGCACCGCTCGTATCACCACGTGCTTAAAGTCCTAATCCGTTTGTCGTCCCCCATGCTTGGCCCCGTCTTCACCATCCTTATAAAACCCTTCTTTCTGTTCTGATGTCCTAGTTCATCTTCATCGTCTAGCGGCAGTAAAACAAAGAGCTGAAAGAGGAAAATTCTCCTGGCGGATCTGACCGGAGGTCGTGATGTCGTCGCCTACGACAACAGCTGTGGCTGTCCTTGTCCTTGCCCCAATAGCAAGCCGCCTGCAGGTGAGGTGGTGGAGAGGTGCTGGAGGACGACCCGACGGTTCCGCAGCACCAGGAGAAGCGTGTCGGCAGCGCGTTTGTCGCGTACGCCTTAGCTATTCGGCTCCTCTGAGTGTTATCTAAGCGATTTTCGATGCTTGTTAAGTTTGTGAAGGTGTGCGGCCTTGGCGGCGGAAGGAGGGGAGGACCAGAAGAATTGCTTGTCTGGGGAACAATTGCGGCGGGTCGCTGGCGGCCGCTGCTGAGAACGGGCGGTTCTACTGACATTGCGGGCCGGGATGCACGCGTGCAGCACTTGCGGTGCTTAAAGAAGTGGGGTTTGAATGCAAACGTAATTATGACTATTTTTTTTGGGGGGCGGGGGGGGGGGGGGGGGGGGGGGGGGGGGGTGGGGTAAGGAAATTATTATGACCATATTTATAGTTAACAATGTCAAGAAATATGTCGGAGTGTCTTGGACTCCATAGAGAAGAATATGTCGTCATAATTATATAGTTTAGCTCTTTCAAATATTTATGCAGTTTGAGTTTCAAGAGTTGTAAAAACAAAAAATTCTATGTTAAGTGTATCGAAAGTTCTAAAGTTTCGATGTGATTTTTGCTAATTATTTTCTCCCTCAAGGGTATAATTGTGATTTGCAGGATAAAAATTGGCATTTTCAACCAGAGAAAGATCACAAGTGTTAGACCTCATTTGATCTGCTCAGGTAACATATGAAAACCCGTGCTTTCAATTTTTCTAAAAAAGTGTAAAAAAAATTATCAATCCTAAATCTTTTATTGGTGCCAATTCATCACTAATTTAGTCTTAACAATTTTACATTATGCCAACTAAGTACATAAACGGTCTTACATGGTACAGTTGTTGTTGACACATGTTTCAATATTTTTTTAAAGAAAATTTATTTTTGTACTTTGTTTTTTTTTTCTTTTCTGTATACTTTTTTTGTTGAGGGTCGGTGAGCGCCCTTGCTCAGTGCCGACGAGAGTTGCCGACCCTTGTCTAGGACAGATAGGAGTTGGTCGATAACCTTCGCTGACCCTCAATAAAAATAAAAAATATATGTAAAAAAAAGAAAGAACAAAAATTGAAAAATTATTTAGAAATATAAAAAAAACATACTAAAAATGTTCACGTCAATACCAGTCGCGCCACATGCAACGATCGGTATTTGCGTCAGCTAAAATTGATTGATGGACTAAATTGATAAAAATGCAAAAGGGTTAAGACTAAATTGATACCAATAAAAGGTTTATAACTGAATTGACACAAATACGATAGGTTTATGAATTTTCTAGACGCTTTTTTTCCCTTTTTTCTTAATTATCTTTTTCAACTTTTCGAAAAAGTCTTTGATATGCCTTCATTGAAACCCATTTTGATATAAGGAAATTAGTGAAGAAACGACCTTAATGAGCTGAAAAGTCAAGAGCACGATTTTGAATTCAAGAATACATATAGTTCCATATCTTGCTTTTTGAAGTTTTGGGTGTGATTGATATATTTACTAATTGAAATGTTCACTTTATATTATAACTCAGGTAAATGGCCAAGCTGGTTTGATATATTCTTCTAATGCTGGAAAAAAATTATTGAGTGGGCTGAACTGCCTACGACATATTAGTTAATCGTATCAATTTTCAATTAGAGTTTTTATCTCTTTATTTATAACATATCAAGCAAACTTTTGACTTTGATATCAACTTTCCATATAATTTAAATACCGCAAATTATACGTCGTTGATAATTAAATTTGTATATATCTGGGCGATTACCTAATAAATTTCTTATTTTTTTGGGAGCACGGATTGAAAGCTAATTTTTGCAACCAGCCCATATATCATGACCGTCTGAAGAAGCCCAGGCCCGTGAAGTTGCATGGGCTTTCCAACTAGTAATGGGCCTTCAAGCTAGCCATCAACCCCAGAGAGAAAATTTGGGATTTATTTATAGTCGCTTGGTTATATCATCCAGACTATTGACTTTGACTGAAGCTATCAGCCTATCATATAAAGTGTGCGTTCTCTGTGTTTCGTTGGGGAAAGTATTTGGAAAAAAGATCAATAACTTAAACGGATTTTTTGAAAATGCTAATTGTGATTTTTTTTTATAAATTGAGATTTGAAAGTGCGTTGGAAAATAATTTTGATTTAAAGTGTATTTAGAAAAATCACCCTTTGTAAAGAACTTTTGATATATATATATTTAAAAAATCTCAAAATTAACTAAGGGCTCAGCGGGTGGCTGGTGAGCCAGATTTGGCATCGGTAGCCTCGACTGAGGTAGCCTAACCTTAGGCAAATCATCGCCTAGTTCGTTCTAACCGAGGCAGAGGTCCAACAAACCAATCGCCCATTGCCTGGGTCACAAGATCTAAGCAATGACCGCCTAAGACTGCCTGACCTAGGCGACATGTAAATCAATGCTAATTGTGATTTTTTTTATATAAATTGCGATTTGAAAGTGCGTTGGAAAATAATTTTGATTTAAAATGTATTTAGAAAAATCACCCTTTGTAAAGCACTTTTGATTTTTTTTTTAATCTCAAAATTAACTAAGGGCTCAGCGAGTGGTCAGTGAGCCAGATTTGGCGTCGGTAGCCTCGACTGAGGTAGCCTGACCTTAGGCAAACCATCGCCTGGTTCGTTCTAACCGAGGCAGAGGTCCAACAAACCAATCGCCCATTGCCTGGGTCACAAGATCCAAGCAATGATTACCTAAGACTGCCTAACCTAGGCAACACGTAAGGTAACTAAGGTTGTCCAGTGCAAAACTAGCTTGACGATAGCAAGATTTGATCTCAGCGCGACATCGGCCTAGGGGTGTCAATGGGTCCAGTCTTGGCCCAGCCCGAGACAATCCAAAATGAATAGTTGCTAGGATGACCTGGCCCAAACTCAAATTACCTGTGCATCAACTCTTTGGGCCGGGCCGGGCCGACTTGAGTGGGTGCCTTTTGTAAATCAACTTGTCAATGGAGCCCAAATTAACTCTCCTTCGAACATGTTCTCCCCACTTTCTCTCTCTCTCTCTCTCATGTTCACTTTCTTTTTCCTCTCCAGTCTTCATCTTCTTCATCAACTTCTTCTCGCCGATTTGAGCCCCTCAACCTCTATGCATCTCCAATCCGACACCGGCTAAGACCCAGACCCCAGAACCCCTTCCATCTATTCCATGTCTCAACCACCGAGGCCTCCTCCACCACTGCCCAGTTGAGTTCCACGATCCTAAGTAGCCGCAACAGCCCCTATCGAGATCCTAGCTCGTCCGCGCCACCGTGCTCAGGCCCGAATACAAACCCAGCCACCACCCGAGCCTCTGTCTCGTGGTCGCCACCCTAGATCTGCGAGCTCGGAGATTCGACACCAGCTTTGCGGTTCCTCCGCTGTCGATCCACAGCCCCGACGCCACCCCGAAGCCTCGACTAATTCAAGTCTCAATCAACGTCCGCATTCGGGACTGCGAAGACCTCCTCCTTCTTGTCGCGCTCGTCGGCGAACTCACTTTCCATTGGAAGTGAAATGAGAGGCTTTTTTTGTGCGAAATCACCGGCATCGATATGTTGTTCACTTTCGGACTGGTTTTTCTTTTCAAGTTCTGAAAGGAGAGGTTTTTTTCGTATCGCTTTGTTGATTTTTTGTCGATTTCCTATTGTTGATTTTTTCCATTGCTAGAGAAATTGGTGAAAGAGCAAGCCTCCATGAAGAATGATCTTGAAATGGTGGTACGGAAATAGGAGAGAGAGAGAGATGATAGCGAGAGAGACGAAGCTGGGTCGCCACGGGCTGGGTAGCTGGGGCCGCCGATGGAAGTGGGAGGCCGAGAGAGGACTGATGATGACGGCGAAGGTTCCTCCGGCAAGAAAGCGCGAGTGGCCTATGCGAGCGAAGACAAAAACAAAGGATACGAGAAATAGAAGTAAAGGAGGGCTGAGGTGAGAAGTGGGCCGGCCCACTATGGAACAGTACCGGTATTGTGCTGAGAAAGTATCGGATCCGGCCCCAAAATTTCTCAATTTTAGAGGCCGAGTTGAGACAGGCTAGTGCGGGCCTATTTGACAGCCCTACATCGGCCGCCTCACGCATAGAAGATAAAATAATTATCATGAGAGCATAATCGAAAAACGAAAAAGAAAAATCGGCATGTACAGTTCGGAAGGAAAAATAAAATTCAACTATACGAATGGCCTTCCAAAAATGCAAAAAAAATAAAATAAAATTGCCAGCTTGGGAAAGTGTTCCCCGGACATAGTCATATAATATGCTTAAGCTGGCAAAAATGTACTGGAAAAACCATGATGAACCCAAGGACGTGCAATTCTGTTATTTACCACTAATCGGAACTAAAAGTTGTCGCTTCTTGTCTATGTGATGCTGACATGCCGTGTAGCAAGACATTTGGCATAGTTCACCCCGTGGGGCATATTCAAAGGGATAGGCTTTTTAGCTTAATGATTTCTCATTTCCCAATTTCTTTCTTTTTATTATGTTTAAATTCCAGTAAATGAATAAACGGAAGTACATAATTTTTTTTCTTACTTCAATTTAATTTTGAAAATAAGGATAAATTAAAGAAAAAAAAGACGTTTGGATAAGGATAGAGCCGTGAGCTTTAATTTTTGAAGCACAATTGCCCAGGAAAAAATACTTTTGTAACGTGTTCTTATCTTTTTTTTTAATCTACGATTTGGATTGATAGAAATAGAATAAATTTCAGTCTATTCATAGATGATATAGTTTACTATTCGAAAATATCACAAGGGTAAACATACAGAAAACATCTCAATAAAAATCTATTGAAAATTACCACTAGTTAAGGACATGTGCTCTTGGTAAACAAAGTATTTTAATTCAAATCATTACTTGTGTTATTCAAATAATTAGATTCTGCACATCAAAATTAAGTAATTTTGCTAAAGATAATTATTTTGTGTGATATTTTAAAAATATGGGTAAGGACAAAGTTCATAAGCTTCAATTTTTGTTAAACAACTTCTTTGTCTTTTTTTTTTTCAACAATTCACATATGTGAGTTTAAATTTAACAAATAGAAAGTATCTTCAAGTATACTTTGCAATGGAATTATTTTTTTGAAAACAATGAAATTGTGAATCTAAGGAAGTCCATTTCACTTAATTTAAAAAATATTACTGAGTTTAAACATTGGTATTTACAATTTGGAGTATATATTATTGTATCGCATGAATAATTTCACTTTATTTTAATATTATTGAGTCAAATTAGTTATATGAATCTTAAAATAAATATTTATCATAGTGAAGTAAATAAAAATACATTTATTAATAAATCATTTGTAGGTCGTAGCATTAATTGAATAAGTTCCCCTTTAAAGGTAACTGTTTTTTGGGATATGCCCTTGCTGATTAAACCATATGGATTAGTGTATTGAAAAAATTAATAAATAACACGTGTTACTTTAATACATATGGATTAGTGTATTGAAAAAATTAATAAATAACATGTGTTACTTTAATACTAAATAGTGTCAAAGAAATATTAAACTTATTGCATTAGTGCCAGTTAAGCCCTAAACCTTTTTTTTGTGTCAATTCATTCCCAAACATTTTGCATTTATGTTAATTAAGTCATAAACCTTTTTCATTTGTGTCAATTCAATCCTATTTATCTCAATTGAGTTAATCCTGCCAATTTTAGCCAAAAATAACTAATGTGGACGTCGATTGTACGTGGCATGGCTAGAGCTGACTTAGACATTTTTTTTCATATTATTCTAATATTTTAAGTAAATTTTAAGCATTTTTTGGTTTTTTTAAAAATATTTTTAAAAAATTAATTTAAATGCCATCTATGTCACTTAAGATAATCAACATACACGCCAGCAATTTTTGATCAAAATTGATCGAATTAACTCAATTGGCATAAACATAAAAGATGTGGGACTAAATTGAAATTAATGCAAAAGATTTATAATTGAACTGACACTAATGTAAAAAGTATAGGACTGAATTGACAAAAAAAATTAGAACTGAATTAGTACTGATGCAATAGGTTGCATTTTTTCCCTTTAATACAACAAAAAGATTTTATCTCAACTTACTATATAATGTTTAAAGTAAAACAAGAATAAATTACAAATTATTTAATCGTAGAGCATTTGAATGTTATAATTTTTTTTTATTCCGAATATTTCTAGAATATGCACTACAATACCATTTTTTTGTGTGTGTGTGGCTAAAAGCACTACAATACCATTTGTTTATGCATAAATATAAGTAGACAGGAAATTAAACATGTGAAATGCGTATAAATAAAAGGCCAGGGACAGAAAAATCTTGGCTGATCCATATCGATGCCTCCTCTCTGTTATAAATAAGGTGCTGTCTTTTACAATATATTCCTCGCACATGTTCAATCTCTCAAGAGTTGAGATTCGCAAAGTGTCTATCATAATTCTTAGCAAGCGTGTGTAGGCGTTCTCCTTACCATTTTCAATGCAAGGGGCAATTTTATGTACGGGAAAGCAAGCCCAAACTAGCAATAAGACACGTTTCAAATCGCTAGAAATTCGACCTTCGAGGATTCCAAGTGTTCGACCGAGCATCAAAGGCCCGTTGAACTAAGCGGATGAAATCAAATTGAACTATAACAGCTGGATGTCCGACAATTACTTGACTAGTCCCAGCTCTTACCTAGCCGAGTACTTGGCCGGTTGGTCCTACTTTTCATTAAGGGCCGATTCGTCTGAACTCTAAGATGTGAAATTACGAGATATTTTTCGGGGCGAAAGGAATGGCAGAAAAATATCTTTGTCAAGGGATGATGGGAAATGTAGACTTTACGTCATTTTTGAAATGGCTACTGTCGAATAGAGTCGTGTAATAGCGCTCGACGCCATGGGTGATTCATCGGAATTTAGACTATTGCATTGTTGATTTCTAATTCGCACGGTGTCATGAACCGACTTGTCGGCCGCGTATCCTTGGTTCAAGACACTATGCGATATATGGGGCCATCTGTCGTCCATAAATGAAAATAGGCATTTTTGGTAATAAATCCTGAGAAAATGGTGGCTCAAGCCTGTCAATTGGGATGCGATGACTCGATCACCCAAAACATCCGCGCCCCACTCAACGTAAACGCCGCCACAGCAGGAGCCACGTAGGTTCGGACAAGGCCATCCCGAGCCGGGGTCTCGACGCTCCGAACCTCCAGGCTCGGTCGACACAGCTGGAGACAGCCTGTCTCCAACAAAGTCCCACTCACCTATTCCTCTCCCCGACTCCCCTCTTTCTTTTTCTCTCTCTCTCCTCTCTGTCTCGTGTGCTCGCTCGCTCTCCTTCCCTCGCCTTCTCTTCCTTCGCATTCTCTCTCTATCTCCTTCCCCCCTGTGCACGGATTAGGGTTTTTGCGCTCCGCGTCTCGCGATTCGGAGCTTCGCCGGCCGGAGTTGCCAGATCAAGACTCTCTGCATTGTGAGCTCTCGATCGATTCTCCTTTTTCTCGCTTTCTGTCGCGCCTTTTGTTCCGCATGTAGGCGATGAGAACTCGGGTCTTGGTCGTCCGTTTTTGGCTTTCCTCCTTGTTGGAAGTTCGTAGATGAAATCTCATCGTCTTTCGTTGCGCTTTGTATGTTGTATGCTGTGGTTAGTGTACGTTCTACAGGTATGTCCGGGTCAAGTCACTGTCATGGTTTTTGGCTGTTCGTTTTTTCCCCTTTTCCTGGCTGTTGTTTGGTTGTTATGGTGTTCCTTCGTGGTTTGGTGCTAATAAGGGACGAAAATGTAATGGAGCTGCTAGTTATGTGATTTCATGGGTTTGCGTCTGGATTTTGATTTCGTCTGTGGTTTTGTGATTGACTGAGTTGCACAGATACGAGGTTATGTCACCAGACATTGCCGTTAGAAACCTATAGTTAGTTTGTATTGTTGGTGTGTGCTTTGCTGGCTTACTTCTCGATCGTGTTGTGGCTGGCAAAGCACAGATGGACTAGAGCTCATGAGTTTTGCTGCGTGCAGATCTGGAACCTGAACACGAACACCATCCCTCTTAGGAGAATTTCTGTGTGTTGAACCGTGGTGTGAACGGATTAATGACGTGATTTGGTCTCAGGCTGTGTTCTGTGTACAGTCATTTCGACTGATTGTACATGGTGAAATCAGCGTCTGTGGTGTCGTCCAGCATTGGTCTGGGGACTGCTTCTTTTGTCATTTAGTTGTGGAGGGAAGTGTAGTCCGATCAGAGAACTTTCGTGCATCCATGCTGGCAGAGAGCATGCGTGGAATCTTTGCTTCGGGTGATGCCCCTGACAAGATTTGTTGCCGAAGCATTCGGTGTGGTGACCATTTGTCTGGTTGCACTGTTGGTTCTTCTGGGTTTGCTATGCACTATCTACTCGTTTTACTTCAGGTCTCGCACTCGTAGCCAGGACTTCACTCAACTCAATTACTTTACGGGTCCTTGGGTCATCCGGATCACATTCATACTGTTCACGGTTGCGTGGGGTTTTGGTGAGATTGTTCGTTTAAGTTTGCTCAGACAGAAAGGGAAAGTTTTGAATTCCGTTGGTTACAAATGGCAGGAAACTTTTTGCGAAGGTTATGTGGTCTCAAATCTGGGTTTTGCAGAACCTTGCTTGTTCCTTACTCTTGTGTTTCTCCTTCGGGCACCATTGCAAAAGATGGAGTCAGGAATCTTAAGCAGAAACTGGAATGGCAAAACAATAGGTTATATTCTTCTCTACTGCTTCCCAGTTTTCGTTCTTCAGCTCATCATCATTGTAGTTGGACCGAAGTTAAGCAAGGGTAAAAGTACTGGACGGAGATTGCCACATTATTTCACAAGCGCTATGAAGAGGACTGATGGTGCTGCGCTTTGCACTTACCCTTTAATGAGTACTATTATACTTGGGATTCTTGCTTTTCTCCTAACTGCCTACTTATTTTGGCTAGGAAGTCGGATCCTAAAATTAGTCATTAATAAGGGTCTGCAGAAAAGAGTATACGTGCTGATATTCTCGGTTTCGGGTTTCCTTCCATTAAGGATCCTATTACTTGGTTTATCGGTTTTATCCAAGCCAGAACACATTCTTTTTGAAGCTCTTGTGTTCTTGGCATTTCTTTCCCTTTTCTGTTGTGCTGGGGTGTGTATTTTCTTGCTAGTGTACTGCCCAGTGGCGGATTCTTTAGCGTTGGGGAAGCTCCATGACTTGGAGGTGAGAAGAAGAGTTAGTGATGATCAGAATGAGACTGTTTCACTCATTGCTAATCTGAGCCATCTCGAGGAAAGTGGTAGAATGAGCCCTTGCAGAAATTCTGACTCTTCGACCAAGCGGGGATCAATTTCTTTTCGGACTTATGGAAAGGATGGCCCATCAACAGCAACTTTCGTAGAACTAAGTCTCTTCTCTCCTAGTCGAGATGCAACCCCCCCTGGTTCACCTCCACTGCTTGGCTGGCCGATGTGTGCATCTCCACAGGTTCAGGGACCTTCAAGCACTCGTGAAAATCAATTTTGTGGTGATGACAACTGATTGTAAAGGGTTTAGCTTTTAATAAGCTTTTTATTTGTCATGCGTTTGTTTTCTGTTTTAGATATGATGGTTTTGCCTAATGGAAGTATATTTTCATTTGCCTTTTGTAACATTTTGTAACCAAATTTTATCTGCATTCTCTGAGCTTATAATGGAACATTTCTTTGGCTGAATTCAATAGGACATTAATGAAAGTTGCTAAAGGTATTCGGTTTGTTTGTTGAATTTTTTCTCTGGTGAGCTCTTTCCTAATGCATTGAGAATGTCTTGCTGTATGATCCGTGTATAAGTTTTGCGTCAACTTTCCAAAGTTTCGTGATGCACATTAATCAAGCAAAGACATGACAGGACTGTAATAATTGCTTTGGGATTGATTATGGAATAGGACTCATGGATGATTTACCAAAGTCTGTTCTATTTGTGGGTGTGTGCACTTGTAAAGAAATTATTCCTGTCTTTCTGAAGTAGCTAAGTCGTCATGAGTTGGTGAGAGTTGGTTTTTGCTGTGTTTTCAGATTTGTTTTTACATGCTTAGTTGGCATTAAATCTTAAAGGCTGCTTATATGGTCGTCATTTAATCTAGTTGACGTTCTTCTCTATGAATGGAATTGATCCTGATCTGACCAGTGTCATGCATGCATGTGTTCACTGCTTGGAAGGTTAGATAGAATAGCAACAGTGTGATGTATATCTATTCGGATGGATCTGTTTGCTGTTAACCTTCTTCTTGGCGTCTTATTCTCTTCCTAAAGCTTGTGCAGTATGGTTTTTTCTATTAAGTTTTCTGCCTCTAGCTAGTGCAAGGTTAATTATTTTTCAATATAGTGTGTGCTGAGGCTGCATGTTCCGTTGACATGCTGAATTGGCTTCCTAAATGCATTTTACCCTCTATCGACTTCATACACTTATCTGTAGCTGTTGCTGTTGCCCTCACCTAAAATGAAGTGTGTTTTTTGTCGAAAATTGCGTCAACATCATTTTGGGAGTGTCCATCTGCTAATACTTTTATCCCTCTTCTGAAATTTTTGCTGGGATAGGCGGTAGTAGTCTATCTCTACTATTCCAGGATGAACTGCTGGTGTCGACTTACAGCATATGTCGCAAGTTGATGATGTACCTCTGAAGCAAATGTCATTTTTTTCCAGCATACGTTGCTACATTGCGATTCTTGAGGTGCGTAAACCTTGAACCTTGAGCTATTTAAATGGTAAATCGTTTGCTGATTTATGCATTGTCTTTCCTTGATTGTGTTAGCTTCTTGTATCTTGAGTCCTTTACATCTCACCACAAAGAAGTTGGAACATTTCTGTGGTTATAGTCCTATGATATTCTTAGTGTTTGGGTACATCTATAAACATTTTGATCGTTGTGAAAGATGGGATGCTGCCACTCTCAAGCCGATTTCTCCTGAATAGTACTTGTAACTGAGATTGGTATAGTATCTGGAACGTAGTATCTGGTAGATCGTTGAATCTTTTAAAGGTTGATTTGTTTTCCTTTTGTACTATGTACCAAATTTATCAAAGAGTAGAAACTCTGATCTTGAGGTACTACTTTTTCATGAATGTCAATGCTCTTGCTGGTCTTTGACAATTATCATCAGCGAGTGCAGTAGATAATGATAGGCTTCTCTCAGTGCTTATATCTCGACATTCCTTTGTGCATTCGTGTCAAGTATTTGACTCAAACTACATACTTGCCAGGTGGAACATGTAGCATTTCATAAATTATCGTTAGCTTTGTTAATTTATAATCAACATTTTACTTTCTCATGCATGGACATGGAGGAAACCCGATCTACATGTCTTTCATGCAATGCATAGCATGTTGGTTATTACGAGAAGAGGACATTTAATATGAATCCTATAAGCTTGGATCCTCTTAACTTCTTGTCCAATGTGTGGCCTTTCCTTTTGCCCTATCAACAACTTAGTCGGTTTTTTCTGATGTTTGAAGTAATCGCACGCCTGTCCAGGGTAGCATGTGATCAGTTAAAACGGGGGCTTTGTTTGTGATCAGTTAAAAGGGGGGGTTTTGTTGTTGCAGTTTCCTCGGATCGTCACTGACGCGCATGAAAATGTTAAATCAAAGGTGGCTTGGTTGTTGTAGCAGTTTCCTTGTTTTGTCATTCTTGCAAGCGATTTAATTTTTGAACAGGGAGGAAAGTTTGCATTTTCCTAGCTGTGGGATTCTCCTTTCTCTTGAAAGTTTGAAGATGATTTTCAATGCGCTTACTTATCTGCACGTATATTCATTCCGATGCCCTGCGGCAGTAGTGTTATTTCCATAATAGGATTGTAGCATATGGTCACGTAACGATTGTATTCCATATTTTAGAAGCTATAGATATATTTCTTCCACATACTAAGTTTCTCAACGGCGCAGGTCATCTAAGGACGATTTTCCATAAAAAAAAAAAAAAAAACAGAAAAGTGAGCCGCCTACTGTCGAATTCGTTTGTGACGGCTATGATCCGACTTTACCGGTTCAGTTTTCAAAAATTGGGTTCCTCACTCCGTCAAGGTTTTCGTCGTTCCAAACTTAAGAGCGACGTTTTGTAAAATTTGAAAGATGGGAGCCAAATTATTAAGTAGTCGTCCTGTGGACTGGAGCTATCTTCCTCCTAGATTTTTTCTTCTCGTCTCATCATACTAATTCCTCTCTTATTAGTCGGTGTTTTCTTCCTAATCACTTTTGGGAAAATTTCTTTAATTTTTATTGTGAATAGAAAGACCGACTCCATACGACTAATGCGATTCGTTGGATCATAACGTATGATTTTATTCAACAAATGGACGACTCTTCTCCTCCTATGGAGTGAAATTCTTTGATCTATCTACTTTCCAACAAGGCAAATCTTAGCATCACTTTTTCTTCCCTAAACTGTTTCTTCTTTAACTCTGGACTATAAAATTTGAGGGCATTTTCTTAGAACGAAGAAAATAAAAATATTTTCTCTCAATTTAAGAGATGGCGTCAGGGAAGGTAGCCTCCACGTCAATTTTTGTGTTGAGTCATCGGGGTTTTAGCCCTTGCTAGGTCGACCCCAGTGTCAGGCAATCGGCTTATTGACCTAGTATGTTAACTTTTGATTGGTTGATATCCCTTTAGCATAACTTTTTCTGCCCTTTATGTTAGATTTGATTAATGATCACATTCGGGGTCACTCACCGCGGTGCTTTGTTTGGAAAATAGGGGAAGGGAAGGAAAATTGACCCTAACCGAGGAAAATGAAATAATTTTGAGGGAAATTTATAGCTCTTTTCCTTTCCCTTTCCCTTTCCCTTTCCCTTTCGTACGTATATCCGAACAAAGCTATAATCCATACACCCTCCTCCCTTGCTCTTCTTCAAGATCAATTTATTTCAACTAGTCTTCAAATCCGACGGCAAATAAGCGACTAATCATAGCAAAGTAAAATTAGATTGAGCCGATTAAATGTGTTTTAATAATCGATACGCCAACCCGACTTGAATATATATGCAACACTTGATATCGGAGCAAGATTGGTCGAGCTTGACGAAAAAATAAATTTGCCAAAAGCTCGAAGTCGATTTGAAAAAAAAAAAAATACCGAATCATTGATGCAAATCTGTAAGCAACAGTTGACATCTCTATGTTTTTTTTTTTTTTCCCTTCTCAGGATCCGAACATTTCCGTCACAAACAGCTCACTCTTGAAAATTATCTGCTTCACCTTTACGTTTTTTTTTTTTACTGTTTTACCACAGATGTAATCTGAAGATTTCTGTCACAAGTAGCACGCTCTTGAAGAATATCTGCTTCATCTTACGATTTTTTTTTTTTTGGTTACCATGAATCTACCAGTAAATTCTTGATCATTTTCAATATGAAATATGCAGATCCTTGAAATATGAAAACGGAGAAGGTGTGTAACACGTATAGAGCAATTGTTGATGTACATGCTGAAACTAATGTGTTCGAACTTTTATGGCATGGAAATTTAAGTCATATCAAACTTTGGCAACCATTACATTAACAAGATAAGAGGTTGCTTGATCTGTGTTGGAAGCCATGGCCGGTCGGTTCCGTTATGTTGTGTACAATTGCCGGATCGACACACCTTTGGAGGGTCCGTGCGGTTTATTTGTAAATGTCAAAATTTGATGAAAATAGTCCCATATGGAATGATACAACCAACTTTTTAAGGTTTAGTTTTTGAGAGTCAAAAGAGTGCCACGAGATTATTGAGATAATCCATAAAGGTAGGAACAACTTGTAACCCCGTGCACCATGTCCGAAAAGTTTGATACTTAATGTTGAGCAAAGATCATGACCTATATACATATATTTAGCTAGTAATTGACAATATGAGGTGTCCACCTGATGTTGATGCACCCAAAACGTTTGGAGAAAAAGTCGGTCGAAGTACGAGAAACCCAAGTGTTCCGGTAGCATGACTCCTGATTAGAGAGCGTTGGTTTGCTGCTGATGATCGATTATAGTAGCGAGGACTTTTTGGCAAGAAGGATAACATCAACTTTGGAAAGATAGGTTGAGGACACTGTGGAGACAGTACAATATTAAAATAGAAGGAATTGATGAAGGGGTGGGTCATATTTCTGAAATGTTTTAATAACGATCAAAAATCTCAAACTATTACATCTGTCATAAATTTAATTTAAATTATTTTTTGACTATAAAAAATCATAAATTGGTATATTTGTAATAAATTTATTTTAAATTATTTTTTTGATCATAAAAAACTTTAAACTAGTACAAATATGACAAATTTAACATAAATTAATTTTTTTTACCACATATGACAAATTTATCATTTATTAATTTTCATTAAATTGAGTTAATATCAAAATTTTTTTTTGAATTGATACACCTGTAGTAAATATAAGATAACGTGTATATTCGACAATTGTCATGGTTATTAAACTCATTATATTTGATGGTAATATTTAACGAAAATTAATAGAGTATAAATTTATCGAAGTTTTACAAATTTGAGGTAAAATTATCGAATCGGGCTAGTCTGACCACAAGGGATTTGGTTAGGCCCTGACCACCTTTAATCTCAGCCGCCCGATCATCGAAACTGCTGAGATTTCGACTCGTCATCCAAGTGAAGTCAGATCAAATTTCATGCGGGAAACCTTGATTTAAAAAAAATAAAGAATTTCTCTCTCCTCAGGTGTGAGACATCCACCCGGTCTCTCCTCTCTTCTTCATCCCAATTTTAATTTCAAAGGCGATTTCTACCTCGACCTTGTCAAAACTCATCAACCCATGTCCTGCCTCGTCACCCGCGGCTGCCCCAACTCGCGCTCTCCCCTTCACCACCACCATCTTCCGCACCAAGCCTACGCCGGCCCAGCTGCCCACCCAGCTGCGCCCGCCTCCTTCATCACCCCCTTCGCTCCTACTTCCAACGCCTCCGCCGGTGCCCCCTCGCGTCGCCTTCACCGAGCGCGCGGCTTGCGGGAAGTTCGAGAGGAGCTGGAAATGAGGTTATCCAATGCTAGAGTCCTATAGAGGAGCTGGAAAGCAAGCCTACGGCCCTTGTGAACAATCCCGAGGAGTCCTCAAACACAGAGGTATCTCAAAGGATTATCGAAGAAATCGAGAAGTTATGGAGGCAAGGGGAATCTTATCGGATGCTGAGATCAAGGATTCGTTGGCTAATACTAAATACTTTCGTGCCACCACAATTTCAACTGTGAGACATCCATCCTGTCTCTCCTCTCTTATTCAACCCAATTTTAATTTCAAACCCCCTCTCTCTCGCTCGCAAAGAGATTTCCAATTCACAGACCCAGAAAATAGCGATTTCTACCTCGACCTCGTCGAACCTCATCTACCCAGGTCCCGCCTCGTCACCCGCGGCTGCCCCAACTCGCGCTCTCCCCTTCACCACCACCATCTTCCGCACCAAGCCCACGCCGGCCCAGCTGCCCGCCCAGCTGCCCCCCTCCTTCATCACCCCCTTCGCTCCTACTTCCAACGCCTCCGCCGCTGCCCCCTTGCGTCGCCTTCACCGAGCGCGCGGCTTGCGGGAAGTTCGAGAGGAAGAAGCCCCATCGGCACCATCGGGCACATCGACCACGCTCACTGCCGCTCTGACCATGGCCTTGGCGTCCATGGGGGGCAGCGCCCAAGAAGCACGACGAAATCGATCCGCTCCTGAGGAGCGCGCCAGAGGTATCAATCTCTCGTCCTTGTTGTTCCTCTGGCGGTCGTTGTCGTTGTTGGGAATTCCTGTTAATGCCTCTCTTTCGGATTAATACCGAAAAGTTTGTTCTGACGAATTTCTCCTTGTATGGATGTCGAACATTTTGATTCCACGGAACCGCCGTCCACCTCCACGACGCCAAATCCAGAGGCGCATCAGTGGCTTGGATCCCGAGCAGATATCCGGAGCTTGGCGAGACCAAGGCGAGTTGTTCTCTCTAACGCATATACTAATTTTTCCAATGTATGCTGGGTACGTGTGTGATGCTTCGGATTTCCTGGTGGGGTTCTTCGATTGATCAGTGTCAACTCTGTTCTGTTTACATGATTATGGACCGCATTCTTTCAGATTACCGCCGTCGAGCCCGTATGACAAATTCTTGAAAGCTGCTGGATGCTGAATAGTCTAGGCATGCTTTTACGCGTATATACCTTTGTTGCTCAAGTTTATTCTTCCAACTGTCCTATGTTCTTTTCGTTCTTTCAAGTCTTCCCGCCAACTCACCTGTATATTCTTTTTTTTCCTCTTCTGGTATGATGTTGTCTACCTACCATGTTCGAATGGCTGGAAAGACAGAAACGGGTAATAATAGTAAATAGCTGAGTGAAACTGTGTAACTTGTCAACAATCACTCTGTAGTACCAGTCATTTGAATATATAAATAATCTGTTTTTTTAATGCATCTTATTTGTTTCGCATTGGTGGGGAAGCTGCACTTTTTCAATACCTATTTAGTTTTGTATTATGATTGGCTTACTAAAGTGAAATTTCTGGCAAATTATAAGTTAATGCCAACGGTAGTAAACAAACCATCTTGACAATCACACAGTAAAAATACAGATTTTCTGTCGCTTGATGTCTGACTCTTGATGTCATATGATTACTTAGTTTCAGTAAATATCGTGTCGTTTCTAATGGCAAAGTTCTCAAGTGCACGAAGCGAGGTAACCAAATTCAGACCTTGAGATAACTTGAGGTATCCATTAGGGTTTTCGGCCAAACCAAATTCCGATTTGATCAGCAAACAGAAACAAACAATGCAAGAGATGAAGAGCGCAAATACTAAGACTACAAGAAAATATGTTGTTTCACAAGTCATAGACGGATCATTTAATAGCAACTCAAGTATGCTTCGTCTCAGTTCATGTTATTTCCACTCCATGAAAAAGTTCAGCCACGGTCGAGGGATCATGAACCAATTTACAACGGTTGCTTGAATGACCCTATTTGCTTCATTTTTAAGATGCTTAACCACGACTAGAACCGATCCTTGCCAAAATTCAGTATCGGAAAATGGCAAACAAGATTGACTATCGTCTAGGAACAACTCGAGAGTCTTCAGAATTGCCTCACTGTCCACGGAGGCAAAAGGGAAGAAGTCATAATATCAGTCAGGGTTCCATCAATATAAACCAGAACCATGAATGGAACTGTCTCCTAGATCTTTCCTTGCCAACAAGTCATAATATCAGTCAGGGTTCACGAAAACCACCATGTTAGGCACACCAACTTGCTTGGCCGACAGTATGTGCTCCTTGGTCTGTGGCATTGGGCCATCGGCACCTGAGACGACAAGAGTAGCACCATCCATCTGGGCAGCACCAGTGATCATATTCTTCAAGTAGTCAGCATGTCCGGGGCAGTCGACGTGGGCATAGTGGCGGTTCTTAGTCTCGTATTCCACAGTGGCGGTGTTGATGGTGATCCCTAATCCACAGACAAAGTTTCAGCTTTCTCACATCGAAGATCAAAGTAAATAATCAAGTAGAATAGACATGGTGAAGAAAGATTTGTATGCGTACTTGCACTTTTCAAGAAGAAACAAGCTAGGGCACTTTCAACAGCGGCTTGACATCACCTGACCACTATGTGAACAATGACCCCAATCATTTTTACCTAGCTTTCTTAAGCAACTTCAATTAAAATTGTGCCCCTCAAACTAAACCTACAACTGAATGTGTTTTGATCTCTCCAAAACCATGTCCCATATGACTATACAGCTCAATTCCGCACTAAAGCACGCTCTAATACATAACACGCAAGATAGTTACAGAAAAGTGGAATCAAAATGTTTGACTACTAGAGACAAGTCCATACAATTTCATACCTTCACAGGAGAAATTCGTCAGAACAAACTTTTCGGTATTAATCCGAAAGAGTGGCATTAACAGGAATTCCCAACGACGACAACGACCGCCAGAGGAACAACAAGGATGAAAGGTTGAACCTCTGGCGCGCTCCTCAGGAGCGGATCGATTTCGTCGTACTTCTTGGGCGCGCTGCCCCCCATGGACGCCAAGGCCATGGTTAGAGCGGCGGTGAGCGTGGTCGATGTGCCCGATGGTGCCGATGGGGCTTCTTCCTCTCGAACTTCCCGCAACCCGCGCGCTTGGTGAAGGCGACGCGAGGGGGCAGCGGCGGAGGCGTTGGAAGTAGGAGCGAAGGGGGTGATGAAGGAGGGGGGCAGCTGGGCCGGCGTGAGCTTGGTGCGGAAGATGGTGATGGTGAAGGGGAGAGCGCGAGTTGGGGCCACCGCAGATGATGAGGCAGGACATGGTAGATGAGCTTTGACGAGGTCGAGGTAGAAATCGCCATTTTCTGGGTCTGTGAATTGGAAATCTCTTTGATTTTTTATTTTATTTTTAAATTAGGGTTCCCGCACGAAATTTGAGCTGACTTCACTCGAATGACGTGACGAAATCTCAGTTATTCGATGCATCATGCGGCTGAGATTAAAGTTGATCAGGGTCTGACCACCTTATTTCGAGATTTTTCATGATAAAAATATAATTTATAATAAATTTATAATAAATATATCAGTTTGAGATTTTTGATGATATTAACTATTTTAATGCGATTTATTGTGAAGGGTTGTTGCTTCGGACATATTTGTGGGTTATTTGACGGAATATTGGAAGGCGGAGGATTTCTCCACATCGTCGATGCGTTTCAAGATGCAAAAGATAAACGGCGCAACATATTGGATGATATGGTTGGTGCAATTAGAAAGAAGTTTCGACGAAGAAACGTGTCCGAATGAACAAAATTCTTCGTAGTATGACTTTAAAATCTTTTTAAGCTCCATGCCGAGACCACGAGCGAGGTCCCAAATGCTTGGACATAACCATATATATATATATATATATATATGTGTGTGTGTAAAGTTATCGGGCCGGACCTTTATGATGAAAAAGATCGCTTATTGACTTTTAGGGTCCATTTTATTTTTGCAGAAAATAAATTTCGGAAATAAAAAAAATACCCGCACTTAGTTCACAGAAAATAAACTATTTCAAAAAAGATATTTTCATTCAATGAAAAAAAAAAAACACCTTCAAAATTGGAAATTAGTTTCCCTCTTTCTGGTTCGTGCACTACTCGCATTCCTTTTCTTTCCTAATTATTTTTTCATTTTCATCTTTTATTTTTATTTTTATTTTTACCTTCTTCTTCGGCCAATCGCCAGTAGGGGTGATTGGTTCCCGGTTCGGTCCGGCTTCTTTCAAGAACCGGAAACCGGACTGGTGGTTTCGGCTATCAATTTTTTAGAACTGCGGACTGTACCGTCGTTTCTGTTCGGTTCTCGATCTGGTCTGGTCCGGTTTCTAGACGATTCCAAGAAATTATACATAAAAAAAAAGTAGTCCGACCCGAGCAACGTCTTCCAGGAGATCAAGGCCGTGTTCTTCCCCACTTGAAAACGGGTATCCTAGAATAAAAATGCAGCAAAGATGAATGGTTCATCACCCCAATATGCTTACAGAACACAGAGTCGAAGAATGAATAAATTCCTCCTGGAATCACAAGTCAATGTACGGCGCACAAGGTTGGAATGTGCAGTCCATGAGGTCTCTCTTTGCCAAAGGGCTATTCCCGATCACTAGACCCACAATGCAATGATAGGATTATGACCAAACGATCCCATTAGCATAAAATAAAATAAAATAAATAAAAAAATTCGATTGGTTCGATCATAGAGTACCTAGAACCGGGAACCGCTCCCTCTATAATCGAGAATCGGACCACCAGTCTCGGTCCGGTCAGGGCGGTTTCGGTCTGGGCGGTCCAATTTGCTCACTCCTAGCCTCCAACCTCGCTTGCTTTGTGCAAGCTCGTCCCTTGCCAGTGGTCGGTCGCCGGCCATCGCAGTGGTCGATGATCGACAGAGGAAGAAGGAAAAAAGAAAAGAAAAATAAGAAAATTAACATTTTTTTGGGGGTAATTTTTCCTCAGGAAAACATCCATACCTAACAGCAAAAAATAATTTCCTTTAGATATTCAATTTTTAGCCAAACACTCTAAAATATTGTCAAGTTTTTCGAAAAAAGAAAAAAATTCTTATTTTTCGCGAAACAAACCAAACCCTAAAGGGTGGAAGGTGTGCCATATCAGTTTCACCCTTAGATATATTTTTGTCTATCCTTAATATAAAATTATGCTGAAAGAAATTATTCGAGCTTAGTAAAAGGTATGAAAAGCTCAAAAAATGATACTGCTTATGGGGCAGTTCTAAAAAATGAGGCAATTCTAGAAAATGAAGAAATTAGAAAAATGTAAAAACTTCATCTTGAAAGTTGGCACTTCAAATATCAAATTCAGCTCTTAATTAAATTTTCAGATTCATCGGGAATTAACACCACGGGTGTCGACACCTTACCAAAAAAAAAAAAAAAACGCCACGGGTGTCGAAAATCCTGTTAAGATATTCCTTTTGTCCGACATAAAACACACTTGATTCTTAGAGGTCAACTGCATCGTCAATCGGATTGCCATTCAACGGTAGGCCCATTGCACATGCGCTCCTTGCATCAACAAAACGCAGGTTGAACGGTTCCCAATCTTATCCAATTTGCATCAAGAATCGAAGAACTGGACTGGTGATGCCGATTTTTGGGCGGTCCAATGGAGTCGAGCAAATATTATCAAGGCTATTATTTTCAAAGAAAATGCCCTAAAACAGTTAGATTCTTTTCCCAGTCTGATCGGTCGGATTGGTCACCCTCAGTGAAGTCTCGGCTAATTGAATTGCTGCGGAACAAAGTTAAAGCTCAAGGATCGGATTCAACGTGAGCTAAAAGAAGTAATGAGTGCATGGGCTTGTTTGATGGATCGAGTGAGCAAGCATGCAATTTTCTTTTCTATTGGTCAAAGTGCATGCAATTTGGATCCCACGAACGACACTGGACCGGATGAAGGCCCGATGAGCAGCGTCGGGTTTGGCTGGCTGGGGGCCCTTCGCTCATGACGCGTGCCTGCTGCAACGCGCGAAGAGATGCGTTGACTTGTTGCTCCTCTTCTTTGAGTCCACTCTCCCAACGTCTGCTGATCCCTCTCTTTCTTCCCCTTGGAGCTTCGGAGCGAATTAAACTTCTGCTAAATCTCAAGCTTGGCACGTAAGTGGAGCTTCCTTTTTCTCTGATCTCTTTTTGCTCTTTCCGATAGCTATGCAAAGTGCCAATTGGACCCTGTCGTTCGCTAGCTCGGATGATTGAATTTCATTTCGAACGATTTTTAATCGGCCCTGCTTCGTTGTATAGATGATGGCTCAAACTTGGGTTGCCTCCTTCTCGTTTTGATCGACCGATTCTGTGTGAAATCCGGGGAATGATGGAATTGGGCGGAAAGGGAAAAGAAACAAAAACCAGCGGGACGTGGTTCTCTCGTTTGGTTAGGAAAAATAAAAATAGTAGAGTGGTGAAAACAATGGAGGGGAAGAATTTCTCTCTGGGTCATGGAGGGATATGCAATATGTTCGTACCATGTCATATCAGAAGTTCCATTTTGTTAGCCCGAGGCACGGGAACTCAAGCTTTCGTTCTATGTATTGGGCTGATCTTATGTATGAATCGCTTTTTTGTGCTTCTTCTGAGATGCTAAGAGTCCACGCTTCACTTTGAAGTTGAGCTATTGAGCTGATATGGAAGAATTTTAATGTGGTGTTTCTATATTGACGATTTTTTGACGGATTACTTTTGTTAACTTGCAACCCTTCTTATGTTCTTTCGCTTGTAGCAAGTATCCTTCTTATAATCTTCTCCTCTATTCTGTCTTAACTGGAGGAGTTATTTCATCACCACCTTCTCGCGGCTTCTTTTTGTCAATTCGAACACTTTGCCACACACAGAACCACCCTTTCCCTCTCCTCTCTTTTTCCATCGTAACGAAAGATTTAACAATAGCTGAATTGAGGTGCAATGTCTTTGCTTGTTGAAAATGTCCAACTAGCTGCAGTTGTATCTCGAAGTCCACGCATGTTCCATTGACGCTTGTGCTAGGAAGTGAAGTTTGCATCTGAGATTGCCCATAAAAGTGAAGTTGCCTTCTAAAATATCAAAAGTTGAGACATGATGCTAAAAATCTTGTATCAGTGTTATAATGACATTGGCATTTCATCTTGATGAAATTGAAATTTGTAATCTTCTTTGACTCTGTAGTTTTCCAGTTCTGTTGAGTGTTCGCCAGCTTTTGAACAGTCCTATCTTGAGTTGATTGGAGAACGAATATTAATGCAAATAAACTAGGTAGTCAGTGCATGCTCACCATCCACAATAGATCTGAACTGTTGGCTTATGTGATATTTCTATTCTTCTTTAATTAAGTTGGCACTTATTGTATAGATTATGGTTCTTATATCCTGAATACTTCTTTTTTAGCTCTTGCATCCTACTCAAGTGTCTAACTATGCCCTTCAAATTGTGGCAGTAGTTTTTTTTTTTTTTTAATACAAACATCTCGACTAATTGGGCCATCCTCAACCTGAGATGTTTCTGAAGTATTTGCCCAGCGCCTCCAAAAGTACCATTAGTCAACACCTAGACCTATTGTTCTTTAGCAACTTTTCATCTATTCCTTTCATATGTTGAGCTCAAAACTACTCTTTGAAATTGTTAGTAGAAAACAGCTCTGATGCTACAATTAGAGGAGTCCATAATATGCCCGTCTTCTTAAAATAAAGTAAATTTAATTTGCTGGTGATAATTATTATCAGGATTCTAGTACTTCTTTGCAATCAAATGTTAAGTGAAAGACTGTCAAGTATACTTGTGTCTCTATCAGCATCTTCCAATTCTCACATGGTATGGAACAAATTTAGCAAAATGAAGAACTATGTTCCCCCTTTTTTGGGAAGAGAGTAGATACTCTTGTTCTTCAATATGCTACTTTCAGTGATTTTTTTTCATTATAATTTAGGTTAAGAATATAAACCCTAGCTTGTTGCTTGCACAGTATGGTTGAGGCAGCAGCTACGGCAGCGGCTGTTGAGGCATACAGGGATGGGAAAAGCTTGATAGCTTATGTTGGTCGCAAAATCAATTATGCTAGTGATCTTGAAAAGAATTTTAGAAGGCTCATAGAGGAAGCAGAGAAACTCTTTGCTAGGAGAGATGACGTGGAAGCTGAAGCAAACAAAGACAAGACAAAGAAAAAAACTAAAGAATGTGAAGCCTGGATTGGTAGGGTTAAGAATGTTGAGTATGAGGTTCAAGAACTAGAAAATGAATTTCGAAAAAAAGGAAGAAAACGCTCATGGAAAAGGCGTCGCATTTGGTCAGCTTCTAATTTCAGTGAACGTTTGGCTGAGAAGTGCAAGGAATTGCATAGTCTGTGGGCAGAAGGAAGACTTGAAACAGAAGCAGTTGTGGAGAGACCACCCGAGCCTGTCAGAATAATGCATGCTCCGAAAACAGAAAACAAGCCATCAATCCACTGTGCTGTTGAAGAGATCCTTGGTTACTTGAGGGACCCCAGTGTGAACAGAATTGGGCTTTGGGGGACAGTGGGAGTAGGGAAGACCACCATCATGCATAATTTGAATGATGATGTAGAGATCAGCAAAATGTTTGACATTGTAATATCTGCATCAGTTTCCAAAGAGAGTAGCATAGAGAAGTTGCAGAAGGCAATTGCGCAGAGGCTTAAATTGAATACTGAAGGGATCAGTGACCCGCGCGAAATATCGTGGAGAATATCTAAAGAATTGGAGAACAAAAAATACTTGCTTCTTCTGGATGAAGTTTGGAATGTTTTTGATTTACAGGCAGTAGGATTACATGATAACAACCAGGACAGTAAGGTGGTGTTAGCAAGTAGATACCAACATGTTTGTTGGGATATGGAAGTTGATGAGTTGGTCAATGTGAAAAGGCTGTCTGAAGCCGATGCATGGAAAATGTTCCGGGAGAAAGTGGGGAGGAATATTAATCTGCCTGGTGTTGAACCACTTGCCCGTCTAGTGGTTACCGAATGTGCTGGTTTACCACTTCTGGTTGACAGAGTTGCAAGATATTTCAGAAAGAAGGATAACATTAATCTCTGGAGGGATGGATTAAGAAGCTTGCGGAGATGGCCTAGTGTCAAAGTCCAAGGCATGGATGAAGTTCTTGAATTTTTGAAATTCTGTTATGATGAGTTGGATGATGAAGGACAAAAGATTTGTTTCCTATATGGCGCACTGTTTCCGGAGGATTCTGATGTCTATATAGATTATTTATTGGAGTGCTGGAGAGCAGAAGGCTTTCTGAGTGATGCAGTTGATTTTACTGAAGCTCGTGATCGGGGGCATGGAATATTGCATGATCTCATTGATGTTTCCTTGCTAGAAAGAAGTGAAAAAATAAAGCATGTTAGAATGAACAAAGTGCTCCGGAACATGGCACTCAAAATTTCGTCAGATGGCAAGAATTCTAAATTCTTGGTGAAAGCTTGTGAGGGGCTGAAAGAGGCCCCTGATGAAGAAGATTGGAAAATGGCAAACCGCATATCTCTGATGGATAACCAACTGTGCACATTGCCGGGAACAGTAGATTGCGCTTCTCTCCTGACCCTGATGCTGCAGAGAAATTATGAGCTGGCATTAATTCCAGACTCATTTTTCGGATCTATGGAAAAGCTTCGAGTTCTAGACTTGCATGGCACTCGGATCACATCCTTGCCATCATCTATGTTGTGCCTGACAGCTCTAAGAGCCCTTTATCTAAATTCTTGCAGCTTCTTAACCGAACTTCCTATTGACATGAAAGCATTGACACATCTTGAGGTTCTTGATATAAGAGGCACTGGAATTGACTATTTGCCGGTTCAGATTGGGGACTTGCTTACTTTGAGATGCTTGCGGATTTCCTTATCCAATTCGTGTATCAGAAGGGTGATTGAGGGACGATCGAGAGTCATGGACATTGGTCATAATGTTATCTCAAGGCTTTCTTTGTTGGAAGAGCTTAGCATCGATGTGCATCCTAATAACCAATGGTGGAATGTGGTTGTCAAGACTATTACACAAGAAGTGGCCTCCTTGACGCGCTTGACTTCACTGTCATTTTGTTTTCCTTCTGTTGAGTATCTGAAGATGTTTGTTTCTAGCAGCTCACTCTTGAAGAATATCTGCTTCACCTTCCGATTTTCGGTTGGTTACCATGAATCTACTGGATACCGAATCCTCGATCATTTTCAGTATGAAATTTGCAGGTGCTTGAAATATGCAAATGGGGTGGGCGTGGATCATGCAATTTCTGCTGTACTTGCTGAAACTGATGCATTTGAACTTTTATGCCACAAAGGAATTTCAAGCATATCGGACTTTGGCAATGCCAATATGAACAAGGTACGTGGTTGCCTAATTGAAGGGTGTTCCGACATTGAAGCCATTGTTGATGGCAACCATTCCACAGCAGGTGCATTGGAATGCATGGAGAAAATAGTTATAAACAATGCCCCAAAATTGACATGCCTTTGGGATGGTCCTGTCCAATCTGGAAGTCTAGCGCAACTAACTTCTCTAAGCATTTATAAATGTCCAAAACTGATGAAAATATTCTCTCGTGGCATGATTCAACAACTTTCTAACCTTCAGTATTTGAGAGTTGAAGAGTGCCATGAGATTAGCGAGATCATCATGAAGGCTGAAAACAACAATTTAGACCCTAATGCACTTCCAGGTCTAAAGACTCTGATACTTATTGATTTGCCTAAGTTGAGAAGCATTTGGACTGATAACTCATTAGTGTGGCCATCATTAGAGAGCATTACCATATGCACGTGCCAATCACTAAAGAGATTGCCCTTCGGCGACAATAAAGCAGCCAAACTGAGACATATTGAAACTCAAAGAGTGTGGTGGAGGCAGCTGTTCTGGCAGGAAGATGAAGTTGAACAAAGATTACGACGTATATGCATATTCAGCTAGTAATTGGCCTGTCTTATGCTGAGAAATTGTACAGGTAAGAAGTTTAATTTCTAATATTATGATGTTGCAATTTAATGCTGGGACCATAATACCTTGCGTCTTGAGTGTTCTTCTTCTTCTTTTTTTTTTTTTCATTAAGTATCATGCTTTACTGACTTAAAATCTGTACTTTGTGATTGTTAGTTCTTCTCAACAATAAACTGAGCTTTGTTGACTTGAAATCTTTGGGTATACTTTTGTCTAATGAACAGCGTCTGTTACAAGAAGGGTCTCAGAGAGACTGGGTTTGCCTTTGCTCACCTATCTATCCTTGAAGGAGCTTTTAGAGGCTTAGTTCACTGAGAACTAAGGTCAGTTTACATAACTTGTCTTCCATTTCGTATCGTGTATTATCAAACAATTGTATGGTGTAATACTGAGATTTGAGAACTGAGTCAGCTGGCTTCTAGTTTGTGTAATTGGACGAATCAGTTGTTTATAAGCTTAATGTGTATGTGGAGCCATTTTCGCGGAAACATGCTGTGGATGTAGATCTAATTACATCAAATATAAAAAAATTATGGAAAAATTAATTGTGAAATCTGTAGTTTCGGCATCTTTGGGCTTGGTCATTGTTCTTGGCCCATTTGCTGATTATTTCGGTTTATGACTTTAATATTTTTTTTTATAATGATTATGCCGTTTTCTCATTTAAATGAACATGCCCAAAAAGAAGAACGATCTTGAGCTCGAGAAATTTGTCCAAACTCGACTTTGAGGTCAACAGGCTCGTTCCTTTCACAGGTTTGACTAGAATGTTTTCTGGAAACAAACCCCCAAAAGCATATCAAGCATGCTTGTTTAACACTATCCCTCCGAAGGTGGAGGTGTAGTTTGACTGAGTTCAAAGTATTTCAGCCTGAGAATTTTGAAACCAAACCAAACTGTTGGAACCAAACTGAATATAAATAGCTGAGACAAAACCATGTAGATATTGAAGCATTCAGAGTTTAGATTCACGGGAAGACAATTAACGATTTTTTAGATGTTTGTTGGTGCATCAGACTCAAGATTCACCTCAATTTGATTCTTGCTCTTTATGAGTTCAGTTGGTGAAATAATTAAAACCAATACAGAACCGTTGTTCGATTCAAAAAGTCCTTGGCCTCCTGTCGCGCTGCACTAATTCTTTAGTTTGGGTTCTAACTGTCAAGTCTAGGCCAACTAACAAATATCTCGACTAATCCACCCCTTAAGCTAGCTAGAGGCTAGAATATATACACCAAAAGTTTTCCACTGTAATTTTATTTTGGCTGTTGTTGGAGACGAAAACAATTGTTCAGATCAATTTTTAAATGATGTTGAAATAAATGAATCTACTTGTTATGCATTCTGTTATTGACAATTTGATGCGTTCATAGAACGTTTAGTAGGTGGGTGCCAATGTCTACACTACCAAGGGAAAAAGAAACGGAACATAGTTGGTTCTGTCATAACATTGATTTGGTGTTCCTCAGAACTGCGCAAAACTCAGTTGCAAGAAGAGGACCGTGTCCTCTATAACCGCCATGTAACTATATTTCACTTTATTCTAAGCACGAGTACTACGAAACAAAAGCCAAGTAAAACCAACAGCACTGTTGGATTTGGTCTTGGTTTAGTCTCAACCAGTTTGTGCGGTCCTTCGACTGCCTTCTTGCAACAGGTTGCATAAAAGAAATCTAAGCGAGAATTCTTGTTTGTTTCGGGTTGGTTTAGCTCAGTTCAATGGCTTGAATTGGTTTTTTATTTGTTAGTATAACCGTGAAAAAACCGGTGCGTCACATGAAATGCAACACGTGGAGGTAGATGAACATCACAATGACAGTAGCTCATGTGGCGATTGATTGATTTGTTTTCCTCCACTTCATGGATGATGTCAGCTTCATCTATGAGCAATTCATGCTCATGACACTCCCTAAGAACACAACATTTGAGTCGCTCCATGCTTTCCAGGCTGAACTCAGAGAGATTCTTAAGGTCTGCATACCTGTCCAAGTAAAAGGCATCTGACTGTTCTAGTGTGTCCTTGATTTCATGGGAACACCATCATTTACGTGCCTCAAGTATCTGTCCTGTTGATCTAATTCAAATTTAACATCAGACGGTAGCTGATACATCATTCGGTTAGCCTGGTTGCCAACAAGTCTAAAATGATTTAAGGATGGACGCGCTAATTGATTGTCGGAGCTGATTGAACTTCCTAAGCAATTCCAAGTTTGAAAAGTAGAATTTCAGGGTATTTAATTTTTGTTACCTACAGACTTTGCAAAGAATACCCTCGGCACACTTGTTCCACCGTTCAGCATCACAATGCACATTGAAATTTTGTTCTCTTAATTCTGATAGAGCCGATATGACTCCAGAAGGAATGATCGGGTTCAAAACTTGAACATTTGCTTTCTAAGATGGATTTCTTGGTATTGACACTTCCAGGCAAGTGAGATTAGTTTATCTTTCTGCTGCTTTTGGTAGATAAGAGTCTTTGTTCCCTCGAGATCAAGATCAAGCATCATGAGGCGAATGAGCCCACCACTTGCCGCTGTTATTGTCCTCAATAGAACACACTGGTTTAAGAAGAATCTTTTGAGCTGACTATGTCACGTCCCGACTCTCGAGCCCGCGTCATCCCTTGCCAAATCGCCACCAGGTCATAAAAGATAGCGTCCCAGGCAATTGCTATCGACCTAAGCTTATATTGCGTAAGCGGAACGTACCATCTTCCATTCAATAAAATCACATGGGATAGATAGAAAGTAAAGCCAGATTGCAAAATACAAAAGGCTGATGAGAATAGATGATCCATAACCTTACAGAGCCATCAACTGATAAATACAACCCCATGCTTCGGGGTGGCCCTCTAGGACTCACAAAAAGATACAGGAGTCAGGTAAGGTTAACTCTCATCTATCCCAAAACAGTATCCCCCACAAAAAATAACCACAGTTCCCTGACTACAAAAAGGCCCTAACCCACTACTGGGAAGACTCGACATCCGTGTCGTAATAATCAAACGGGGGAGCCAGATCATTTGGGTCATCACAAGAACTCTGGCTAGAACGCACAGAGGGGGCTACCGATTGCTCAGGCTCGAGATCGAGCTCCATATCAGGCGCGGGGTCCATCACTTCCCCATCAGGTGTATCAATATCCATCGGGTCCCAAGCGGGGATATTAGGGACCCCCTGTATAGGTGGCCCTTCAAATCCTCGAAGCGGACCGAAGAGATCCATCCCATCACGAAGATACCGGGCTTTAAAGAGATGTGCCACCAGATGTGGCATCCCTTCATCAACCCATATCGTCGTGATGTGACGCTCCCACATCTGGTCCGTACCTGGTACCGGATGGAGACTGATATCAAGTGATGAGTCAGTGGGGGTGCCGAACCGCACCGGTCTTTCCATTACTTCGGACCTGAAAAACAATTGTCCCGCGACGGGGTGAGAAATGAATCTCAGTGAATCAAGCCTAATCTTGGTTAGGACAATGATTCGCCCAGAACATCCTACGTGCCACAAAAAGATCACAAGATAACAACAGATATATATATATATATATATATATATATATATAAATATATCAATCATAACAAGTCTGACAAATCTACCACCAACAGAAGTACAACCACTCAGGCATACACAAGTTCATTATTAATCAATGACCCACGCGACTGGCGTGATAAATACATCAATAGTGCGATCCCGTACTCTTCTGGCAAAACCAGGCTACGTCCACTTTACCCTCTCAGCGACGGCTACTACAAGCAGTGTATCCAGTGCACCCGGCACGGCACTGCGAGTAGGCATTCCTTAAAAAGGAGCTTCGGTCCTTCACAAGCTGCGACCGGCATCCGATAATCCCTTAAAACCGTACGACTGGCACGGGACATGGATTATCGTGCTTCTGACAAGTCACAAATTTCCATACAATCAGTACGGTACAAGTACCCACAGTACAAAGCGAACTTGCCAGGTAGCGTCATTGACCCTTTTAATGACCACACAAATTGCACTCGGCAATCAATTCATTGATTATCTTGGATTAACGCTAAAATCCACAAGAAATACAATCAACTCGGCCCCAAGGCCCACAAGATTCCCAATTGAACTTTTCAGCCAGGCAAACAAACCAATCAAGCAATCCACTCACTCTCGAGTAATTCACTTAACCCGGCAATTTCAAGCTCAATTCATATTAGAAATCTTAATTCTCAGTCAAATTATAGCAATCAATCGTTCGCTCGTCTCTAACCTGTCACTCACTCGCGAGTAACTCAATCAAACAATTAATTACTAAATTACCACAAATAGCCACAAACAAATAATCGATCGACCATGTATCCTAACCATGGTTTCTATCTAAACCGGTCCCGATCGAAATATATATATATTTTTTTTAAAAAACAATAAATAAATAAATAAATACATAAATAAATAAATAATTAAATCAGACTAATCCTAAGCGCAATTAGCGCCCTAACCAAGGTTTAGAGTCAACTCACTATTTAAGTTAGCTCGATCGGCGACGACGGCGGCGGCGGCGGCGATAAAACTAAGGTTTATCGCGCGGCGGGTCGGGCTCAAACTTCGGCGACACCCCGTGGGAGTCCGGCGAGGTCGCCGGAACAGGTGGCCGGCGGCGGAGCTCCGGCGAGCGGCGGCCGGCAGCCTGCAACAGTGAGAAACCAGAATATTCAACCGACACTTCACGGTTTTTTGGCCGTTTTCCGGCGACATGGGCCGGGACAAGGCCGGCCAGGGGTCGGAGGCTCACCTAGGGGTCAGTGGGAGTCGGCCGGGACAGGTGGGCGGCGGCGGAAGGCGGCCGGCGACGGCGGACAGCCGCGATCAGTGGCTGTCCTGTTTTCGAGCCGAAACAGGGCTCTCGGTCGGCGGCGGTTTCCGGCGGCCACGCGTGGCGACCGGCGGAGCTGAGCTGGGTGGCGGTAGAGGAGACCCAGGGGAGTCGTTTGGCGGCGGCGGTGTGGTACGGCGGCGATGGTGGCGGCCGAAACGAAGACCGGAACAACCCGGGTTCAAAAACAGAGCACCGAGACTTTCGGGCCGGATTCCGGCGGTTCCGGCGGCTGACGGTCGGCGACGAGGGGTGGGATCGGTCGAGGGGAGGTCGGGGGTTAGCTGGGTGGTGGTGGTCGGCGTCGGTGGCGGCCGTGGCGGCCGGAGGAGGCCGCGGAGTTCTCGGGTCCTCTGACCCGAAAACAGGGCAGGCCCGGCCGCGAGTTTCCTTCGGCGAAACGGCGGTGGCGGCGGCTCGGCCGGGGTCCAGGCGACGGCGGCGAGTGGCTGGGGACGGTGGCTGCCGGTGGGGGTGTGGTGGTCGCGAAAAATGACGACGGAAGGAGGAGGAATCGGTCGGCAAAGGGGGTTGTCGGCAAAGAAAAAAAAAGAAGAAGAAGGAAGAAGAACAGAAGAAGAAGTAGCAGGAAGAAGAAGAGAAGAAGGAGCAGCAGCAGGCGTGCATTGGGCAGAGGGCAGGTGGGGCCCACCTTGACTTTGGGCCAAAAAAATTTAATTTTTTTGTCTCATGTGAGTGAATTATTGGGAGGGGCAAAATGGTAATTTTGGCGCGCCGGGACTGAAACGAAATTTTTGATGTACTGATCGATGGGTAATTTCGGCAATTTCACTGGTCAAGCTCGATCAGGGTTAAGCACGTTTGCAAAAACGGCAATTTAAAAATCGCCACGGATTAATTTCGAAACTCAATTCGAAATAATCTAAAGTTCGGAATTCGTCTTTTCAGTCCTTATAGTCCAAAATGGCGTCGACTATGAATATACATTCATATCATTAAATCGACTCCTGACACTTACAAGGGTTGAATTTCCAGGACGTCACAGACTAATTGAGATATTGGCTCTGACAAAAACCTGATGCAAGTCCTTGGTAAGTCTAGAGCTTCTAGGGTAGGCATGCAACTGAAGATGAAGGAGTACCGATCTCGGCTTGCAATTCCTTCGAGGAAATAATGCTGTAAATGCCTGTGCAGGGCACCTTGGTTCCTCTGGTAGTTCAACAATCTCGTTATGAATTAAGGGCATCTCTTCAGCACTCTCGGCAAGTCCAAACAACCTCGAATCAGTCCTCTAGTTGAACTAGTAAGTTCGCCAATACATGCTGATCCAGAGTTTGAAATTTGATATATCTTCCATCCTCATCAATTTTGAGCCAAGTTAGCATTGACATGACTTTCGGACTTCCTGGCCATCATTTTGGGTGTCTACCATAGCATCCCTTATCCATCTGCCTATCAGACGCTCATTGCCGAACCTCAGCACAATAACCATTAGGGCTTCCATGTCTTTTCCATAAATCGCATTACGGTCTTAATGTTTCAAGGACATGTTCCCATATGGAAGAATCATGCGCATCCTTCGGTGCTTGTTCCCTTAGAACAATCGCTCTGGACTCATGAGCGCACTTTCTAGCTGTTTCTCTGGCTATAGCTTGAGTTTCTGAAGAGTGAACTACTCAATCTGCACAGTGGTAGATAGCTCCCAAGAAAGATGATCATCCAAACTTAGTACCATGTCCACTGTCATTTCGCTGCAAACTTGTTCTGATTTAGTCACCAAGATTACGTTGCTACCTTTCTGTGGACGCTGGATCAGGAATCCCCATTGACTCCAGATTTAGAATTGAGGGAATGTCATCGAGAACAAGTAAGGATTTATCGCGCTCCAGCACTCTTTTCACCAGATCTGAGATGTCAGCTTTCAAAGGCTTTGACTAAATCAGATGATATTGCCTTGCAATCTCCTCTGGCACCTCTTCCGTGTAGTGTTCTCAGGACGATAATCCAAATCGTCAAAGATCAATCGTAGAATCGTTCAATTGTTTGATCACAGCATCCTTCTCTCCTATCTTTCCCATGAATTCCACTTTTTCCCATATCTGAACATCTAATGTGATCCATAACAATTAACAGTATAATATATACCTTGAACTCTCTAGGTCTCTCTACGATTCAAATTACCCCCTACAAGGACAAAAATAATTGAAAACAAATAACGAAATTGCAAAGATCTTTTATTGGACTAGGCACATGTGGATTAAATTCTTGGATGCATTCTTGCTTGATGATTAGATTTAAAATAATTTTCTCAATGGAAATTAATGAAGCACATAGAAAAAGCAAAAGACTTACAAGACTCGATTGGAAAATCTCGTTTAATTAAAGACAAATACTGAACATAGGAAATCTAACCTACTTCGAATTTGAAATTCGTAAGCAAAATCTAATCCGAATACCTTTCTTCCGAAATATGGTGGTGGGCTCCTTGATGACGATGTGTGATTCTTGTTCTAAGTGCATTAATACATCAAGAATCTCTAATTAATTGCCTTTTGTGCTCTCTACTTCATGATGAGCTTGTAAACCGCTTTGAATCCTTTAGATGTAGTTATCCCTTGATTGACGGATCCTCATTTACTCATACTTCGACTTCCTTTCATGTTTCGAGTTAATTGATGGACGTGTTATGAGGCCCCCCTTGAACTCTGTCCATTGGAAACTCACGAGACAACGAGATCTCCAGACATTCCATCGTTGGGATCTCATGGGTTATTTGTCTTGTCACGACCTTGACGGGCGGCCCCATGCTCGACAAATTGTTCTTTGTTATGGGTGGAACCTTGGAAGTCGAATCTAATGGTTGGGGCCAATGTGACCTTATTCTCAGTTTTGGGTCGCTGTCCAAAGGCCCTATAGCCGAACCAAAAATGAACAAACAAGAGAAGAACTGAGATACTTTGCTTTATTATTATTATCAGAAATTAGTGACCCTCTTGGGGTATTTCATTAAGTTCCACGACAACAACTTATACAAGCCGGGCTCAGTCCCCGTTACAAGTGAAATTCAACGATGACAAGACAAAAATGACCCAATGTTTGCCAAGAAGCTTGCCTCGATGATAACTGTACCCCAAGAAAATCCCCAGCAAACTATCGCACGGATATCGTGGAGAAGAACATTCAGTGTATGGAAGACGTTCTGGCTCGGGATCGACGCAACGATTTTCAAGAAGGCGATTTGCAATGTGGTGGCATATTCAAAGGTGAATCAATACGTTAGATCCGCCTCAGGCCATTCCGGATCACTCGTACATGCCTCAGGGAAGGAAAGCTGAAAAAACCCTCTCCAGGATGTAAGAACGAGGTGGAATTCATAGCACAATGTTTGGAAGAAGGCATGAGCGGGAATGGTTTTGCATAAGGGAGCAGCAGACAGAGGCCTAGCAGCGTGACTAGTTTCTCTGGCAAAGAGACTCAACTCGCAGTTCTTGTAACAGGAAGAGATGGAACTATACTTTGTGAATGGAAAGCGAGATTCTAATCGATTCTGCTTCCCCACGGAATAAAAAGTTCCTTCGGCCGCGCCGTACAATGGCCTGGCATTCTAATGTCCATGACGATTGCTTTTAACAAAATCAAAACACACGGGAACAAAATTCTTCAAGTGCAGATCTCCTTTTCCACTATTTAGCATTTACTTCGACCGACCTGATGATAGCCATTCGAGCCCCACCGAGTCATTCATTATCTCAGGGTCCTCTCATCAAATTGACAGGAAAGGAGAGTCGGCTAGTAAGGCCTGCCATTAGGTAGGCAGCAATCATCAAAGTTAAACTAGCGACATTGATTCCATACAGCAGACATTAAGCAACTGAAGTTCCGACTGACTTGTTAGGCAGTTCCAACAGTCAGAATCACACAGACATAAAGAGAGAGTCAAGGGACGTCGCATGTGTCAATCGGGACGAAAATACCGTCCAAGTGATCTGGCTTGTGGCCACGCCATTCCAAGTCCTTCCACCAACTCCTCTCCCCCCTGATTTTCTTCAAATGCTCACTCGAAACGTCATCGGTCGAAAGAGACTTTAGACTCGGGCAGTTGTAAAAACTCAACCTTTCTAACCACGGTGCGATCCGTAGCCCACAGGATACACTGGAAAGTTCAGGTACGTAATGGAGGGACAGCTTCTTCAACATAGGGAGGAAATAAGATGTCTCTCGGACTTTGCCAGTAGACGTTTCGCAGCTAATTAGGGTTTTGGTGGCTGGGCAGTCCTCAATTGTGACCTCTTCCAGATTGTTGAGATTATCAAGCATCTCATATGAGAAAATAACGGTCAACTCGGGGCATTTACGCAGCGTCAACAACTTGAGAGAAGATAAACATCCCTTCTGCACTGAGCCCTTCCATATGTTTCTCAAGTTCCTCATGCAATACACATACAGAAACTCGAGCGATTCCAGACAGATGCTTTTGCTGTGAGATTCAGTCAAAGCCTCTTTATGCATGGCATCAGATGCATCCATGAGCACTTCAAGCTCATTGCACTCCCCAAGAACACACCATTTGAGTTGCTCCATGCTATTTATTCCTAGTTCAGACAGTGTCTTGAGATTGGCATGCCTTTCTAAGAATAACGCATCTGATTGTTGGAGGACGTCCTCGATATCCCTGAGGATGCCGTCACCATTTATGTATCTCAGATATCGTTCGCACCGTTCCAGCTCGAATTCAATATCTGATGGTAGCCGATTCATGATGCGGTCAGCATGATTGCCAACGAGAAATCTATATTGAGCTAAAGATGGATGTCCCATCGATTTCCTGAGCTGATTAAACTTCCTCAAAAGTTCCAATGTAGGAAAGGAGAACTTGATGGCACTTAACCTTTCCAAGTTGCAAACTTCAGATACTATACCTTCGGCACATGTATCCCACCATTCAGCATCAGGATCCACATCGAGATTCAGTTCTTCTAAATTTAATAGAGCAGATATTAACCCATGAGGAATAACTGCTTTTGAGTCATTTGAAGGTTCAATTCCAGATATTGAGATCCCCAAACAAGTCAGATTACCTAAACATTCAATTTCCTTGGGAAGATTCGTAATCTTCGTCCCCTCAAGATCAAATACCTCCAGCTGCTTGAGCCTTCCAATTGCTGGCGATACCGATCTCAAAAGGACACAATCATTCAAGAAGAGTCTTTTGAGGCTGACGAGTTGAGATATGGACTCTGGCAAGCACCGAATGCGGGTCCTGGACAGATTCAAAACTTCTAGAGCAGGCATCTGATTGAAAAATGAAGAAGAAATCTTTCTCAGCTTGTAATTTCTTTGCAGATATAACGATGAAAGTGAAGGGCACCTTGGCTCCTGCGGTAGCTCAGAAATGCCGGTATGCATCAAACATATCTCTTTTGCACACTCCCATTCCTCAACCTCTGGTGGCTCTGTCAAATCCAAGCCCCCTCTCATTAGAAACACGCGATTTTCCTCGGGTTGAAATATTAAGTTCACTAATATATTCTGATCCTGATCTTGAAACTTCACATATTGCCCATCCTCATCAACTTCGAGCAGGTTAGCATTGACAAGATTTTTAAGGACTTTTTGTCCTTCATCATGGGTTTCTACAATACCATCCCTGACCCACAGGTCTATGGCAGACTCAGATGCAATCTTATGGTAATCGTTACAAAGAGCAAGATTTTTCAAGCAACTTCTAGTTTTATCATCTTCAAGTTGGTCAATGCTGAATCTCAATACATTGACCATAAGGGCTTCTATACCTGCTTCATGACTTGCAGGTCGAACAGACAGTCTTTCAAGTGCACGTTTCCAGATTAAAATGTCATCAACATTTTGCAGTGCCCTTGCCACTAGAATAACAGCGTGCGAATATGGCCTGCACATCCTAACTATTTCCTTAGCTAGGACTTTTTTAGGATGATAAACAACTTCACCCACATTGTGATGAAATAATTCGCACAGCAACAGATAGTCCAAACATATTTTCTCATCCACTTCGATTTCATCGCACACTTGTCCTGATCCAGCCACAAAGACTATCTTGCTGCCAACTGGTTCTGTTGAATCAGGAATTGTCAATGTCTCCAGCTTCATGTGTTGATTAATGCCAACAAGAATGAGCAAAAACTTGAGGCCTTCCAATGCATTCACTACCGAATGTGGCATATCAACTGCATTGGCTTCAGTTAAATCAGAAGATATTTGTCCAGCAATCTCCTTTTGCACCTTTTCCATGTCGCAGTTCAGAGGAACAGTAACGCAGATGACTCTGTCAAATAGATTCCTCAAAACTGCAGATTCTTTCAAAGCTTCAATGACACAAGCTTTTCCAACCTCGTTTCTTCCATATATTCCAATTTTTCCAACATTAGGATTTTTTATGCACTTGATGAGATGGTCGACTACAGAATCATAGTTAATGGCACTCCATCCTTCTGATGGTCTCCCATCTTGTTTTCCACCACCGCCTAACATACCAACTGAGGCATCAGAATTATCCAAAGTAGCCAGTGGAGAACTTTCCTTTTGCATTTTCGGTATGTGCGTACTCTCGTTACATTCCGGACTTGCTTCTGTCCTTGCCTTTTTATCTCCATCTTCATATTCTGGTCCCGAGGAATATGAATCAACTTCAGACTCTTGTTCCGAGGAATATGAATGAACTTCCTCAGAAGAATTGTCATTGTTTACTTCCAAGGAAAAGGGTTCAACCTCTGACTCTACAGTGTTCCGCATATGCAAAACTACACTTTCCGATGTTTCTCTCTCATGATATTCCGGACTTGCTTCGATCTTCATCTTCATCTTCTTATCTTGGTCTTCATATTCTGATTCTGGGCAATGTGAACCCAATTCCGATCCTGAGTATGACGAACACGAATGAACTTCTTCCAAAGCAGCATGAGGATCGGAGTCCTTTTTCATTAGCCAGGGAAATAGCTCAGTCTCTGTGTCTCGAGTGTTCTCCATTGACACCAAATCATTCTCTGCTCTTTGCTTCTGCATAGCTTCTGGCTTTTCCACTTCGCTTAACACAGTCACATTTTCTTCTTCTTTAATATCACTCGGCTGTGATTCTTCATTCGCGACATAGCCTGCTTTTGCGCGAAGCAAATCAAGCCCAGGGAACGGCTTGACTTCTGTATACAAACGAATTCATGAGGCAAAGTCACAATCATTATTCATAATCTACCCATCTCTTTCCACAATACATCAAACACATTTCATGATAATGCAGCTACACTTATCTAAGTAGACAAACTTGAAAACAGAAAGCCAAAGTCTGCTCCTTTGTTCACCATATACGAAACTTCGTCACTCTATTTATCGACTTTGGTTAATTTCACAGAGAGAGAGAGAGAGATCCCAATCAGGAGAAGCACTTCTTTGGAAAAATAAGCTATTCTAGACTTTATAGCATCTATAATAGTAATTTGCTGCATATATGTACACAACTTTATTGGCTCTCGCAAGCACAGCAAAAACTCTCATCTCTTCTGTCACCTTCAGCTTAGCGATATGGGCTAGCGTTATATCAGTGAATCTTCTCCCCAAGGCATTTAACATGTAACGATTGTTTGAAGAATAATGGCTACCTTTCTGATCATCAGCAGAACGAGGACATAGGCCTGAACCCAAAGCAATGGATGATTCAACTGAACGAGCGAAAGGCTGATCAGAGATTGGTTTTTCCTGAAGCAGCAGGTTACAACGTCAGTAGTACATTCAATATGTAAAATTTGCTATGTAATTGAGTTGTATCTTCATCGAATGAGATGATTAAGACGCTAGAAACACTTGAGAGGTAGAGCTATTGTAGTCTCCATTGTATCGTCTGATTATTGTTAAATTTTTCTGCCACTCTCTGCGTAGATTATTGATCGGTCAAATGAACAATGTAAAGTATTTTATTGCTAAGACTCAATTACTTTACATGACAATGTTCCACATCCGTATAATAAACAAATAGCATGAAAGTAGGATAGAGTGGATTTTTGTGATCGAACCACCTCGTCATAAAGCTTCATAATTTTATTTTTATTTTTATTTTTTTGGTCGGAATAAAGCTTCGTAATTTATACTTACTTAAAGTTTACATGTCCAATAACCATAACATGTACCCTATTATTGGAGGAAAACATAGGCAAGAAGGTAATAATGACGTAAGAGGGATAACGAAAGGTATGGTGACCTCAAGAAGTAGCTGCTCATTGTCATCCAACTTACTCCCATGATAAGCTACCTTCACCTCTGATAATCGTCCTTGCCGTCTCTGGAACAAAGAACATCACCAACCTTGTTAACCCCGATATCGTTCTAAGACCTATTGCTTTATCATGTACGAGGATAAGAAATCACAGGAACGGCAGAGAAACCAAGTTATTTTTACATTGGATTGAGAAAGTAGAATGCAAATGATTTCTTGAGACAGACCATTTATTTTTTCGTGATTATAATCTCCGTTTTATTGCTTGATTATCATTAGACTGTGAAAAAATTACAAAAAAGTCCTAAATCCTATTGTTTTTTTGTCAATTCAATCTTAAACTTTTTAATAATTTGCCAATTTAGTCATTCTGGCAAATTTTGATCGAAAATTGCTCATGTGGACATCAGCCATCCAACGGAAGTAGATAATTTTTTTTTAACTTTTTGCTTTTTTATTTTATTTCTTTTTTCTTTCTTCATCTGTAGGTAACCAGCTAAGGATCGGCCACAGTAGAGGACCAACCTTAGGCGAAGCTCGAGCTTGCCAAATACTTATGAAGTCGAGCCTCACCCAATCTTGGCAAGCTCAAGTTTTGATCGAGGCTGGCCAAGCTCGAGCCGCCACATGCCGACAAGGTCGAGCTCGCCTGAGGCCAGTGAGGTCTAGCCTTGACCAATGTCGGCAAGCTTGAATCTAGCCAAATTTGGCGAGATCAATCCTTGCTTGTGGGTGATCATCAGCCATAGTCAAGGCCTAGCGACCGACGAAGAAAGAAAGAAAAAAGAAAAGAAAAGAAAAGAAAAGATTTTTTAAAAAATTATTTATTTAATTATTAAAATTTCAATCGTGCCACATAGCCTCCACAATAACAATTTTCAGCCAAAATTGGAAGAATTAAGTTGACAAATCATCAAAATATTTAGAACTAAATTCACACACTTAAAAGGTTCAAAACTTAGTTAATATAAATGCGATAGATTTATGATTTTTTTTTTTTGGTAATTTCCACTCAAAGGAAATGTTCTCGTGTTACCAAATTCCATGGACAAAGTGGAAGATCTGAATCCAAACGTACCGTTGCTAGAGGGTCGTACCCAGAAGTACTGGCCGAGCCAATCATAGCGAGCTTGGGTTCTGGAGTGCTGAAGAAATCGTACCGAGCTTGGGTCCCGGGAGTTGCCAGAGACAGGAAATCAGGGCTAATGGAGAAGTTACTACTAAGGCCCGAAATATTGTGTGGCAGGGGATCATTATCATTGCAACCAATGGGAAAGATCCAATGGCCCTCTTTATGATGATCATTATCATTATCATTGTGTGGCAGGGGATCATTATCCGGAGAAGTTACTTCTCCGGATCCCGAAATATCATCCAAGGTGGGAGGAAAATGGAACACTGGAGAAGATACGCTGTGAAAGTCATTGTTGGAGTCCAAGTTCGGAGTTGTGACTGTGGCGCACCCCGCAAAGGTGCTCCGCTTTCCGCCACCGTGCGCCTTGCAAAATGGAGTGCTTCCTTGAGCCCCTTTGGTGCAACCCGCAAAGATGCACCGCTTTCCACCACCGTGCGCCTTGCAAAACGGAGTGCTTCCTTGAGCCCCTTTGGTGCAACCTATGAACTGACACCGACGGCCGCCTCCCTGGGAGATGCAAAAGCTGGAAAGGCCTTCTGCACTCTTCGGGCAGCCCGGTTGCTGGCATCTCTTAGCGCCTCCATGCCGTATGCACAAACCAGACTTTCCTCTGGCAGCTCGAGTGCAACCCTCATGGCTGCACCGTCTGCCGCCACCGTGGGTGATGCAAAAGACCGCACGCCCTTCTGCACTTTTAGCACATCCAAGGAACTCACAGCGGCGGCCACCTCCATGCAGTATGCACAAACCAGACTTCCCTCTGGCAGCTCGAGTGCAACCCTCATGGCTGCACCGTCTGCCGCCACCATGGGCAATGCAAAAGTCCGTACGTCCTTCTGCACTTTTAGCACACCCAAGGAACCCACAGCGGCGGCCACCTCCATGTGCCTTGCAGAAGACTTTTCGGCCCTCAGCTCCCCTGATTTGGAGAGGGGCGGCGTCGGTGGAGGCATTGAAATCAGTTTGATCTTCAGGCAGCTGGGAAGGAGGGACAACAGCAGTAGGGTGGTGATTGCACGAGTGCATTCCGTGGTACGTGATCTCGAAGACAGTAGGCTCGTCATCGGATCTTTGCACTTGCTTGGTAGCCAAACAACCATTGGCATATTTATAAGTGCACCTATAGTATTCTCTGATTATGAAGTGAGGAGAGGGAAAATTATCAATTAGAGCTAGATATAGACGCCAAAGGAAACATGATAAATGAAATGGCAAGCTACTTCGAAAGTGCCCAACTATTTTTCAAACTTTATACGTCAATGGACACCACGAAAATGATTATGATGTCGAAGGGAAATGCTTCTTTGATAGTACTGTCAAGGATGATATAACCTCAATCATAGGTTCACACACTATCACCACTTATTTTGTATAAAACACTCATTGATTAAGAGATCGTGTGATGAGAAATAACTAAAAGTATTGTCAGACTGTTAGCCAGCTTTTGCTACTAAACGACGACGTTTTTCATCGAGTCTTCTTGAGACATGACTTTTCATATGATTAAAAATGGAACAAATCTCAAGTACACCAATGTAACATGCTGGGGATGATTTTGGGCTAGGAGTGAAAAGGCAAAGATCATCAAGTGGTTTACTTTGAACAAAATAATAATGTTCTAGTGAATCTTTGTGGAGATGGAGATTGAAGATTTGAGAATTGAAGAATGAGAAAAGTGTCAAAAAAGTCATAAATTTATTGCATTGGTACCAATTTAGTCCTAAACATCTCATTTATGCCAAATTGAGTCCATCGGCCAATTTTAGCCTAAAATTTGCTGACGTGGACGCTGAATGTCCTATGTGGCACTGGTGTTGAGTTGATGTTTTTAATATTATTTAATGTTCTTTTTATATTTTTAATGTCTTCAGTTTTAAAAAAAAGAATAGAAGAAATCAAATTTTATACAAATTTTTTCTTCTTTTTTTGTACATTGTTTTTATTGGGGGCTGGCAAGGGTAGTCGGTCGACTCCGGCCACCCCCAGCCTTCAATCGAAAAAATAACATGAGAAAAGAGAAAATATATATTAAAATACTAAAAAAGTCTACATTTACGCCGATCATGTCATATAGGACGCTCCATGTCTACATTAATGATTTCTGAATAAAATTAGTTGGATCAATTGGTATGAAATATGAATGCAAAATATTTATGATTGAATTAATATCAATATAATAAATTCGGGACTTTGTTTTTCTTATATAGACTTTTCTCGTTAAAGAATTGATCGTCTCTCAACTCACCTTGGATATTTGGACCCAAGAATGTCCTTCTGGCCGTACTTGCTCCAACTGTACCCATCCTCAGGTGGCCCTTCGAGTCCCGAGGCTGGGGTGACTCGGATCCGCTGTCTCCGCTGCGGCGTCGCCTCTCTACAACACATAATCATGAAACAATCACATGATTTGGTTTCCGCGCGAAGTCATGCAACGATGATGTCCGCATTCAAGCATCAAGGACATAGCCATTCATGCAACAACAGGGGAAAAAATATCACATGATTAATTAATTGATTACCTCTTCCTAGGAGTAGAACCATCATCGAGATCCCGGGATGAGTCTCCTCCGCTCATCGGGCTCCTGCCGAGCGAAGGAATTCTGGTGAATTGCTGGACCATTTCCCGAAAGTTGGCCTTGTCACCGCTGATGGTTGTCGTTCGAGCTCGAGCAGGCTTCTTAAATTTGGTGCTTTGGTCTGATTCTGATAGGCCCAACCTTCGTTCCTTAACCGTTCTCTGGCTGGTGTTGATGGTCTTATTGACATTGGTCTTGTCTAGTTCTGGCAATTCTAGCCTCCGCTCCGTGCTGGCGCTGCTCATGGCTCAATTTCTATGTATCTGTATGTTGATTTCCCAAAATTTGTTGAGAAGATAAGCTTCAAAGGAGCATATGTCACACCTTGATTCCTACCAAAAGAAAGGTAATGACACGGTGTAGGGGTTGGAGTTCAGATCGATGCCTTAGTCCACTCTCCGAAATAGAAAAATACAAATAATAGTAGTGTTTCCTCCCGAAACAAGAAGCCTCAAACGCAACCAACGATATCGGGGTTTCTATAATCCGTCAAACGAATATTTACACCGCCAACTCAACTAAACCCAACAAATGTCATCTCAACATATATGCATCTCCATCAAACTATATCCAAATCATACTTCCAAAAGGCCCCATCGATAGAACTCTCGAACTATCGACCTAAGGATCTGAAAAGATCATGAAGGAAAGAGAGTGAGTAATTACGGCTTAGTGAGTCAAGCGTATCTCTTTTGAGCATATCGAGCATCCACTATCCATATTTACAAAAGCATAACAAAAACTCATAATCTAGACCCAAGGTATATATACATATCTATCAAATCAAGTATGAGTTATTTAATTTCAACAAATCTTAATACTACTTAGAAATACTCATTCAAACCACCATCATAGTTCAAGCATCAATAATCAAGTCCATTGAATAATCTCTACAAATCACGCGTCAGTGATCTATTCCATCGACTCATCTTAAATCACATGTCAACAGTTCATTCCATTAATCAATCTATTACCAATATCAAACTATGCTCACGCTTAACGCCCTTGGCAAATGTAACTAAGTTTACTCTCTTGGTTAGGTTTATCTCACCTATATCGATCGGTGGTTTGGCCCAGAAGTACATCTTGACAGTAGTACGCAGACTCCCTCCTTAATAGGTTCTAATCATAGCGACATGAGTGTAAACCTCATTCTTGAACAATCCCACAATCAAAACCATAATTCATCTCATAAATCAGTTAATAGAATCAAGTCAACTTTCACAACTCAATTCATCAAATAGAGTGCATTTCATAAAACATTTCATAAATCAATACATAAAACTTTTCATGAACCACACCTAAAATCAAGAGCTTTTCGTAATTCTTTGACAAAAATGTCTCATAAACCGAAAAAAAATATAATCCTTCTCGGTTTCGTTCTTCAAATAAGATACATTTTACAAGTCATTTCTCGCATCATTTCGGAATCCATTATAAACCAAATTTGCTCATTGATATGTATAACCTTTCGAATGTCCTTCATAAAACATTTCTCAAGCCATTTTAAAATTCATTTCATAAATCAGTTCGCTACGCAATACATATATAAAACTTTTACAGCACCTTTCATAACAGTTTTCTCAAAAAAAATTCTAAAATAACCAAAGAGCAGCAAATGCGCGGTCCAATTTTTTTATTTTTTGTTCAATAAAAATGTTATTTCATGACTCATTACACATCAATTTTGAGATATGAGGTCATGAATTCGAGGAAGAGATAACACTACTCGTATGGGAAAGCCTAAAAACCAAACAACAGAGCTCACATGGACCGAACGATCTTGTGGCCATATCAATCATACGAGAATCAACGTCAAAGTCAAGTAAAACATCACATCAACTACGGAACGACTGTACTAAGCTTAACCTCTAGCAAAATGACTTCCACACGTGAACAAATCGCTGGCCCAGAGCGATTATTCAAAGCCGCGCATAACGCACAATTGCTTGAAATGATCGAGCTCCCATCAAACCCTACAGCTCAAGAACGTCATTAACCCACAATTTCCATGAAATCCCATCGCTCAATAACTCCAAATCCAAAATTGGACGCGGCTCAAAGTTCACATAATTCCGAATTCGTATCATAATCTCAAAAGCTACTTCAAAATTAGATGAATAAATCGTGCGAGCACTTACCGGATGTTGTGAATTGAAGTAAATCCGCGCAAACCCCTCTTCTTTCTTCTTTCCTTCTTTTCTGTTCTCCCTTTCCCTTTCTTCCTCCGCGTGATCTCAGCCTCCTGATATCTTGAGATGTCCGCTTTCTTTCCCTTTTCTTTTTTGCTTTCGACTCATTGACTTTGACCGGTCAAATAGGAACAGATATCACACTACATGACCTCACAATAATGGGAGATGAGACTCCCAGCTCTTGAGCCAGACAAGGGTGGTGGACTTTGATCAATGATGCGTTTGAACGAGTTAGCAAAAATGACCAACCTTCTACAATCCAATGAAAATGGAATAAGTACAACGAGCACGATTATATAGACGCGACCCCGGAAGATCCCCTCAAATCCTATGTCAAAATAACGTTAGTTTGAGAATAATGTCTTTGAATACTCATAGCTCTCGGAATATGATTGAGGGTGATTTTATCTTTTTGATTAGAATGTGGTGGATTTAATTATATAAGAGATGGAAATAGTGCCTCCCTAGTAGAATTATCAACAAAGTCATTTTAGTAAGTGAAATACGTAGGATTAGGATATTGAAATTTCCAACTACAAAAAGTGAGTTTCACATAGGGGTGATGTCACGCCCCACTCACCTTACGAGTGCGCTCATCTGCTCATGTCGTAAATTCAGTCTCAGGATACCCTTCTTTACGGCGATAAATAAATGAGACTCGCATGCGGAAGAGTAAAAGAAAATAAATACATAACTCCATGCAAGGTAATTCTAAACAAAACAAAAAATGAGACACGGGACAAAGAAAATGGTGATTTACATAACAAGAGGATTAGTTTATACAAATGAGGCCAGAGACTAGCTAATACCACTAGCTAAGGTCAAGGAAGACAAAATGGCGAACAAAAGACAACCATTAAGCCCCACCAAAAAGAACGTCACCACCAAAAGACAACTCCAACAGTCGTGTGATCTCGAGCCCACTAAGTGGTACTGGTATCTTTGGCTCGACTCATGTCCTCTGCGAGATCGTAATTCGAGAAAGTTTTTGATTGTACTTCTATGGTGTCTTCTTCCATCTCATCCTCCGAGTCAGAAATCTCGATCACCTCGATACTATCCTCTCTAGCTGGGGTCTCCTCTGGAGCGTTCCTCGAGTCTATCACAGAACCCTTTACTTCGATCTCATCTCAAGAAGGATGGCACCACGATGGAACTACACGTCTTGGAACCTCGTGAGCCTTTAATGGACCAGTTGTAACTTCCCTAGCTCTCCTGAACCAGGCCTCAAAACGATGTGGTTTCTAGTCTTCCTCTCCCTCATCAACCCATACTACCGTACTCTTCCTAATATAAACTGTACATCGTCTATCTGTAAATTTCTCAAAATAGGCCGTCATCTACTTCGGTATCCTAGGCGCGTAGGCAGCATACTCAAAGTTTGGGATATGAAAAGAAAAGGATCCCACGACGGGGTGGAACTTAAGTCTCAGCAAGCTACCCTAATTCTAAATTAGATCATCAGTCCTACCAGACGAACTATCATAACAATAAGCAAGTAGTGACAGAAGGACAAATGACATTTATACGAAAACATCACATCAAACATCTTGCGAAGAAATTATACTCGAGACAAACATATAAAGAAAGTGGCCCAAGTTTCCGTACTAGCCAAGAACCACATCAACACCATAGGAATTAATAACGAATAAAATTCTCAATCCGTAACTCAATGGATTAGTCTGCGTTTAACGTATTAGACTACCAAGACAAATAAACCTGCGTTAAGACGCGTCGGGTTTACTAACCAATTTCCAACTCATGTCAATATGTACAATTCCTTATCCTGCGTTAGGACGCATCAGGATATCATTCAATCACAACCCCGCGTTAAGACGTCTTAGGGTATACTTAGGATGCAATCCCTCGTTAAGACGCCTCAAGATCCTAGAGGTCTTAACAAATATCTCAAGTCAAGAATTGTCTCAACAATCATTTAATCACATTCCCATCACGAGAAATTTCAAAAGGTCGATCATAAACCATTTGCTTGTCAAAAAGATCGTACTTTATCACAAAATATAACTCAGGAGTCACATAGCCTGTAGCCACATAATCAAGTAGGACATACCAACAAGTACATCATCAATTTAGGCAAAAGAACTACAATTTTAATAACAAGCAAGCACTCATGGCTCGTTCCTCAGCAACTCCACTCAATTTCCACTCAACCAAGCATAAAAAAATTGTCAACTCATCAATTCCACAATAAAACTATCCAATTGCGTCCAAATGTTCTAATATAGGTTTAGGGGTCGCTTACCTTCGTTCTAATTAGCAAATTTTCAGCAAAATCCCTTGTCAAGCTCAGCTTCCAAACAAGATCACCGTTGTCCAAAACATAATAGCAACATACTCCAGCGACAATTCATCGTTTCAGTCAATTTCTTTTTTCTAACTTCAACTCCACCCATCGTACACCTTAATAACACCCTAAATCACATTCTAGTATGCCTTAACACCACATTTAGAGCATATGATGACGTCAAGAACAGCCCCCAACAGAACCGGTGTGCTCAGAATTGAAACAGAGCAGAACCGGTTCTGCTCCTCCTTGCCTTAACAGTTCACAAATCATCTTTAAGTTCCAATTTTTCATCAATTCCACTTGGAAAAATCTTAATCCACATGTTATAGAGCTCCATGAAAATTTTCGAAGTCAATTAGCACTCCTAAGGCTTCCAAACAGACCAACTCCTCTTAGTTCACCGGCTGTCAGATTCTGCTCTTAAAAACCACATCGATTCAAACATCGAAACCTAATCGAAACTTAATCCAATCAACGGGCCCAACTTAGTGAACATAGTACTACATGTTATGTAACTCCCATAAAAATTTTGGAGCCAAATGAAGTCTCTAAGAGGGTGAACCATAGCCCTCTCTCAGTTAGCTCATAATCGGCCCGGTTTTCTTTCAAAAATTCCTATAAATTGACCATACCTCCAAAAATCACAAAACCAATTGGAGCTTGTTAATGACAGGTTAGAATAACCTGTGGTGGTTGGTGGCCGACCAAAAGGTCACCGGAGGAGGCGCTTGTACGGATCGAACCGAGCGGCATAAGTTGGTCGGAACAGAGCAGTTTTTGCTCTTGAGAAGAAAACACAAAATGAAGGGGAAGAAGAGGGAGATGGCTCATGAAAATTTTCAGGGAGCAGATAATATGATTCTAATCACTTTTGATTAAGCTTCTAGAAGGGTTACAATGAGTGGAAAATTAATGACCATCACCCATGTATTGACACTTGTCCTAGAGTCAATAATATCAAAGCTCAATTTACCCTCTTGCCCCTTAGATTTTCGGCAGCCTCATTGGGGAAGAAGGAAATGTCAAATGACTAAAATGCCCTTCTCAAACCAATTAGGCAAGGTTAACTATCCAAGGGCAAAATGGTCTTTTCACACCTTTTGTCCGAAATTTCGTTTTCCTGATATTTTTCACTCTCGATAAGGCGGCATCCAATCCATATCAAATATTGGAATCCCTCATTTTCATTTTCAAATTTTGAGATCCTATCTCATGATCGATTTTCCGTCGATCGAAATTTCAGTTTGTCTCGAATTAACGGGTGCCTCTTGCGGACGTTACGCGTATCGACTCTGTGACTCTCATCACACTTAGGATAACTCAAACTACGATAATTTTGATTGTCATGTAATCGCGAGGGTCTATCGCTAGCCCCGACGGCAATGATTGTCACAATTCGATTTAGGAAAATTTTACAAATTATACTTTGGTTAAGCGGTATCACCCGCGTCCCAATCGTACAACACTAGCAATGTCTTCCTTAATCGTTTTTAGATCGGTCTCAGTTCTAAATGACGATCCTTATGGTCAAAGTGCCGTTTGTAATCGAGTTTCCTAAGTTCACGTACCTCATCGCGCGTTAGCATTTCCCCTTTGGTTAATTGACTCGAGATTGATCAGATCTGAGCGAGACATAACTGAAATACTTCGATATATATCTTACAGTCAAAGGTCTTGAAATGACGGCAATTTAGAATGTCATAGGTGAACAGTTCCCGGTATGGCCTGATTCCCCTCAAGAACCAAAGAATTGGACCGGAGGAGCAGGTTTTCAGGCGGTCCAATGGAATCAAGAAAATATTATCAATGCCATTATTTTCGAAAAATGACTCTAAAACGGTAAGATTCTTTTTCCAGTCCGATCGGTCTAATTGCTCGCTGTCAATGAAGTCACGGCTAATTGAATTGCCGCGGAACAAAGTTAGAGGGATGCTCAAGGATCGGATTCAACGTGAGTTAAAATAAGTAATGAGTGCATGGGCTGTTTTATGGCATTGCCCTGGATCGAGTGAGAGTGCATGCAATTTTCTTTTCTGTTGGTCAAAGTGATTGCGATTTGGATCCCAGCACGAACGACACTGGATCTGATGAAGGCCCGATGACCAGCGTCGGGCATGGCTGGGGGCTCTTCTTCGCTCATGACGTGTGCGTGTTGCACCACGCGAAGAGATGCGTTGACTTGTCGACTTGTTGCTCCTCTTCTTTGAGTCCCGCTCTCCAACTTCTGCTAATCTCTCTCTTTCTTCCCATGGAGCTTCGGAGCTAATCAAACTTCTGCTAAATCTCAAGCTTGGCACGTAAGTAGAGCTTCCTTCTTCTGACCCCTTTTCGCTCTTTCCGATAGCTAATGCAAAGTGCGAATTGGACCCTGTTGTTCACTAGCTCGGGTGATTGAATCCGGTCGAACGATTCTGACCAGCGCTGCTTCGTTGTATAGAAGATGACTCAAACTTGTGTTGCTTCGTTCTCCTTTTGATCGACTGATTCTGTGTAAAATCCGGGGTTTGATGGATTTTGGGTGGAAAGGGAGGAAAAATAAAAACGGAGGGACGTGGTTCTCTCGTTCGGTTAGGGAAAAAAATCGGATAGTAGTGGAAAGAATGGAGGGGAAGAATATCTTTCTGGGTCAACAGAAATTTCCATCCATAATGGAGGGTATACAAAAAGTTCATACCTTGTTATATCAGACGTTTCATTTTGTCGGCCCTGAGGCGCAGGAACTGAAGTTCTTATTCTATGTATTGGACTAGTCTTGTGTATGAACTGCTCTTATGTGCTTCTTCTGAGATGAGTCCACATTTCACTTTGAAATTGAGCTATTGAGTTGATGTGGAAGTTGAATCTTAATGTGGTGTTTCCATATTGACAATTTTCGGCGGATTACTTTTGTTAACTTCTGTATGAATGGGGTATCTTGCAACCTTTCTTATGTTCTTTCACTCGTAGCAAGTATTCTTCTTATAATCTTCTCCTCTAGTTATTCCAACACCACCTTCTTATGTTTGTCGGTTTTCGTAACTTCTTTTTGTCAATTCGAACTCTCTGCCACACATAGAACCACCCTCTTCCTCTCCTCTCTTTTACTAACAATAGCTGAATTGAGGTACAATGGCTTTGCTTGCTGAAAATGTCCAACTATCAGCAGTTGTATTTTGAAGTCCACACATGTGCCAGTGGCGCTTGTGCGGGAAAGTGAAGTTTGCATCTAAGATTGCCCATTAAAGTGAAGTTGCCTTCTAAAATCTCAAAATTTGAGACATGATGCTAAAAACCTTGTATCACTGTTATAACTGCATTGGCATTTCACCTTGATGAAATTGAAATTCATAATCTTCTTTGACTCTATAGTTTTCCAGTTCTATTGAGCGTTTGCCAGCTTTTAGACAGTCCTATCTTGAGTTGATTGGAGAATGAAAATTAATGCAAACGAGCTAGGTAGTCAGTGCATGTTCACCACTATCCACAATAGATCTAAACTGTTGGTCTATGTGATATTTCTATTCTTATTTGTTTGGATTATGGTTCTTATGTCCTGAATACTTATTTTTTGGCTCCTGCACCCTAATCAAATGTCTAACCGTGCCCTTCAAATTGTGGCAGTAGTTCAATTGCAGGTCATACAAACATCTTGACTAGTTGGGCCATCCTCAACCTGAGCTGTTTCTCGAGCATTTGACTCGGTGCCGACAAAAGTACAGTTAGTCAACACCTAGACCTATTGTTCTTTAGCAACTTTTCATCTCTTCCTTTCATGTGTTGAACTCGAAACTACTCTTCAAAATTGTCAGAAGAAAACAGCTGTGATGCTACAATTAGAGGAGTCCATAATATATCTGTCTTCTTAAAATGAACTAAATTTAATTTGCTGGCGATAATTATTATCCGGATTCTAGTACTTCTGCACAACCAAATGTTAAGTAACTGTCAAGTATACTTGTGTTTCAATCAGCTTCTTCCAATTCTCACATGGGATGGAACAAACATAGCAAAATGAAGGACTATGTCCCTTTTTTCGGAAGAGAGTAGACACTCTTTTTCTTCAATATACTACTTTCAGTGATTTGTTTTCCATTATGATTTAGGTTAAGATTATAAACCCTAGCTTGTTGCTTGCACAATATGGTTGAGGCAGCAGCTACGGCAGCGGCTGTTGAAGCAAACGGGGATGGGAAAAACTTAATAGCTTATGTTGGTCCCAAAATCAATTACGCGAGTGATCTTGAAAAGAATTTTAGAGGGCTGACAGAGGAAGCACAGAAACTCTTTGCTAGGAGAGATGACGTGGAAGCTGAAGCAAGCAAAGACAAGACAAAGAAAAAAACTAAAGGGGGTGAAGCCTGGATTGGTAGGGTTAAGAATGTTGAGTATGAGGTTGAAGAACTGGAAAATGAATTTAGAAAAGGAAGAAAATGTGTCACGCCCCGAACCCGGCGAGCGCACGAGCATCCCACCAAGCCGTTCCTTTGTATGAAAGCTCCAGGATCCAACGGCCAACGTTCTGTATGCTTAAAGAAACATGCATGCGGAATCGATGCCGACTCCAATCATTAGGCACAACAATACTCAATGACTTAGGACACAAGGGTACATCTTTCATATAGGTCTAACTTCACTTTCCTGGTACAACAAGATGACGTGGGACAGGTACATTGAGGTTACATTAACCAATTACCCAAAAGTTCAATTCCTAATCCACCAATCAGAAGGACAATCCCTAATATCACAAAGTGTAAATCCATGTCCTGTAATTCTCTTAAATACAGTTGATCAACTATCTCTTTAAATGCCAATCCATGGCAAGTCCGCATTTCCGCCGCTTAATACCTGAAAAAGTTACGCCCCCACTGGGGTGAGATATAAATCTCAGTAAGGTGGGTCCTAACCCTAGATTAGGCCGACCGTCCACTCAGGTAGTCATCTATCCCGAAATTCCAAACTCATAATCATACAGGCGCATACAAATAAAGATAGTGACACACAGATGATGGACTTGCAACTATGATATCATGTCATACTCGGATGATTATGCACGCCTCGTTCTGCCACTTCACCACGACCACCTCTTCCTGCCTGCCTCATTCTCTAGCCCGCGATTAGACCGCATCAGGTTCTCCTCATGCCTACGATTAGATTGTATCAGGCTCAGTCCGCGTAAACGCATCAGACCGTCATTAGCAACCCGCATAAATGCATCAGGTTCCAATGAATCTCCAGGCCAATATCATCACCTCATTCCTCCGTCCCACGAATAGTTCGCATCAGGACCGTGGCCATCTCAACCCCGCGATTTCATCGCATCAGGGCGCCACATAACATCAACTCCACCCCGCGATCTTGTCGCATCAGGGTATCCATCTTCCGCCCCGCGTCTCTTACGTCTCAGGGCCTCGTCATGTCATGCTCATGCCATGATTTTCAATTCGTTTTCCATACATGACGGCATGTGCAATTCAGGCACAATTCAAAGACTCATGGCATGCAAGGCAATCAAATGATATACATACATGGCAAGAAAATAAACTCAAGCATTAGCACACCATGGTTCCATTTACTAACTTGGGTCACAACAAGAATAAGTGCCTTTGGAAATCTCTCACAGATCAATCAATTTATCTCTCGACTCGCCCAATCGAGTCCAATCTTCCTAGCATAAGGTTAGGAATTCCCTTACCTTGCATTTGATACCACAATAATTCTCCTCTTGAGCCCTCACCAATTCGGTTCCAAGGGTCCAAAACTCAATTCACCGCGCAACCTAGGAATTTCAACCGATTTGTCAATTTTTCATACTCAATTCTTCAATCCTTGATCCCCAATCATCTATAACCTAACCCTCATCATCTAAACATGTCTTAAACATCAATTTGAGACTCAAAATTCAACGCCAACAGCCCTCCAAGGTTCGGCCATACACAGAACCAAATCGGTTCCTCTCGATTCTGTGTATGCCGTGAGCTACCAGTCCTAATTCAACTCCAAATTCATTATTTAATCCTCATCCTACTTCTTAACATATCTATCTAAGGGTTCTTGAGGCTCACCGTGAGTTTGAGGTCGAATGGTCACCGAAAACTCGTCCAAAGTCGCCGGATCCTCCAAGGTCAGTACCGGCAGTTTTCTGTCCAAGATTTACAAGACCGATTCAAGGTCAAAACTTCTTCAAATCACTCTCAACTTTTTACCATAGATTCATATACATGTCTACTAGACCTCCATAAAATTTGACCACAAAACTTCAATATTTCGGCCTCCAAAAGGGCTAGAAACCGGACCTACCTCAGGTTGAGTCTGTTTCTGTCGGCTTTCGGGAGAATCCTTGGCCGGAGCTCCTCGGTGGTCCAAATGCCTCGCTTCTACTTTGAGGAGGTTGGGAAGACGTAGATCTAAGTTGGTGTGATTGGCCAGCGGTCAGGCGGTGGCCGGAGGAGGTCGTCAGAACGGCCGAACGGCACCCCAGAATCTGGTCGTCGGCAGCAAAATGAAGAGGAAGGAGAAAATGGTGGTTTCGGTGAGGGAGGGGAGTGTATGGCCGGCCAAGTGAGGTGAGGAGAGAGAGAAAAGCCTTATATTCAACTTATAAGTCAATCCAATTTCAGTAAACGTTTGGCGGAGAAGTGCAAGGAATTGCATAGTCTGTGGGCAGAAGGAAGACTTGAAACAGAAGCAGTTGTCGAGAGACCACCTGAGCCTGTCAGATTAATGCATGCTTCGAAAACAGAAAACAAGCCATCAATACACTGTGCTGTTGAAGAGATCCTTGGTTACTTGAGGGACCCCAATGCGAAAAGAATTGGGCTTTGGGGGACAGTGGGGATAGGGAAGACCACCATCATGCATAATTTGAATGATGATGTAGAGATCAGCAAAATGTTTGACATTGTAATAGCAGCATCAGTTTCCAAAGAAAGTAGCATAGAGAAGTTGCAGAAGGCAATTGTGCAAAGGCTTAAATTGAATACTGAAGGGATCAGTGATCCCCATGAAATATTGTGGAGAATATCAAAAGAATTGGAGAACAAAAGATTCTTGCTTCTTCTGGATGAAGTTTGGAATGTTTTTGATTTACAGGCAGTAGGATTACATGATAACAACCAAGATAGCAAGGTAGTGTTAGCAAGTAGATGCCAACGTGTTTGTTGGGATATGGAAGTTGATGAGTTGGTCAATGTGAAATGGCTGTCTGAAGCTGATGCTTGGAAAATGTTCCGGGAGAAAGTGGGGAGGAATATTAATCTGCCTGGTGTTGAACCACTTGCCCGTCTAGTGGTTATTGAATGTGCTGGTTTACCACTTCTGAATGACAGAGTTGCAAGATACTTCAGAAAGAAGGATAACATTAATCTCTGGAGGGATGGATTAAAAAGTTTGTGTAGATGGCCTAGTGTCAAAGTTCAAGGCATGGACGAAGTTCTTGAATTTTTGAAATTCTGTTATGACGAGTTGGATGATGAAGGACAAAAGATTTGTTTCCTATATGGCGCACTGTTTCCGGAGGATTCTGATGTCTATATAGATTATTTATTGGAGTGCTGGAGAGCAGAAGGCTTTCTGAGTGATGCAGTTGATTTTACTGAAGCTCGTGATCATGGAATATTGCATGATCTCATTGATGTTTCCCTGCTAGAAAGAAGTGAAAAAATAAAGCATGTTAGAATGAACAAAGTGCTCCAGAACATGGCACTCAAAATTTCGTCCGAAGGCAAGAGTTCTAAATTCTTGGTGAAAGCTTGTGAGGGGCTGACTGGAAAATGGCATACTGCATATCTCTGATGGATAACCAACTGTCCACCTTACCGGGAACAGTAGATTGCACTTCTCTCCTAACCCTGATGCTGCAGAGAAATTGTGAGCCGGCATTAATTCCAGACTCATTTTTCTGATCTATGGAAGAGCTCCGAGTTCTAGACTTGCATAGCACTCGGATCACATCCTTGCCATCATCAATGTTGTGCCTGACAGCTCTAAGAGCCCTTTATCTAAATTCTTGCAGCCTCTTAACCGAACTGCCTATTGAAATGAAAGCATTGGCACATCTTGAGGTTCTTGATATACGAGGCACTGGAATTGACTATTTGCCGGTTCAGATTGGGGACCTGCTTACTTTGAGATGCTTGCGGATTTCCTTATCCAATTCATGTGTCAGATGGGTGATTGAGGGACGGTCAAGAGTCATGGACATTGGTCACAATGTCATCTCAAGGCTTTCTCTGTTGGAAGAGCTTAGCATCGATGTGCATCCTAATAACCAATGGTGGAATGTGGTTGTCAAGACTATTACACAAGAAGTTGCCACCTTGACACGCTTGACTTCTCTGTCATTTTGCTTTCTTTCTGTTGAGTATCTGAAGATTTTTGTTTCTAGCAGCTCACTCTTGAAGAATATCTGCTTCACCTTCCGATTTTCTGTTGATTACCATGAATCTACTAGCTACCGAATCCTCGATCATTTTCAGTATGAAATTTGCAGGTGCTTGAAATATGCAAATGGGGGGGGGGGTGTGGATCATGCAATTTCTTCTGTACTTGCTGAAACTGATGCATTTGAATTTTTATGGCACAAGGGAATTTCAAGCATATCAGACTTTGGCAATGCCAATATGAACAAGATACAGGGTTGCCTAATTGAAGGGTGTTCCGACATTGAAGCCATTGTTGATGGCAATCATTCCACAGCGGGTGCATTGGAATGCATGGAGAAGATAGTTATAAACAATGCCCCAAAATTGACATGCCTTTGGGATGGTCCCGTCCAATCTGGAAGCCTAGCCCAAGTAACTTCTCTAAGCATTTATAAATGTCCAAAACTGATGAAAATATTCTCCCGTGGCATGATTAAAAAACTTTCTAAGCTTCAGTATTTGAGAGTTGAAGAGTGCCATGAAATTAGCGAAATCATCATGAAAGCTGAAAACAACAATTTATACCGTAATGCACTTCCAGGTCTTAAGACTCTGATACTTATTGATATGCCTAAGTTGAAAAGCATTTGGACTGATAACTCATTGGTGTGGCCATCATTAGAGAGCATTACCATATGCACGTGCCAATCACTAAAGAGATTGCCCTTCGGCAATCATAATGCGGCCAAACTGAGACATATTGAGACTCAAAGAGTGTGGTGGAGGCAGCTGTTGTAGCAGGAAGATGAAGTTGAACAAAGATTAAGACCTATATGCATATTCAGCTAGTAATTGGCCCGTATTATGTTGGGAAATTCCACAGTTAAGATGTTTCATTCCTAGTAGTGTGATGTTGCAATTAAATGCTGGGACCATAGTACCTTGCTATTTCGAGTGTTTGTTTGTTTGTTTTTTTTTTAAATTTTAAATAAGTGTCATGCTTTACTGACTTAAAATCTGTACTTTGGGATTGTTAGTTCTTTCTCATCAGTAAACGGAGCTATATTGACTTGAAATCTTTGGGTATGCCTTTGTTTAATGAACAGCTGTCTGTTACAAGAAGGGCCTGGGTTTGCCTTGCCCACCTATCTATCCTTGAAGGAGCTTTTAGATGCGAGGCTTAGTTTGCTGAGAACTAAGGTCAGTTTACATAAGTTGTCTTCCATTTCGTATCATGTGTCCTCAAAACAATTGTATGTCGTAATACTGAGAGTTGAGAACTGAGTCAGCTGTCTTCTAGTTTGTATAATTAGACAAATCATTTGTTTATAAGCCTAATGTGTATGTGGAGCCTTTTTCGCGGAAACATGCTGTGGATGTGGATCTAATTACATTAAATATCAGAAAATTATGGGAAAATACTACCAATATCTATATCTTGAGAAGATTTTAAGTGTTTCAGATTACAAAAATGTCAGTGAGCCGCAAGAATTAAATTAAGGAAAAAAAAAAGTCAAATCAAACAGATGTGACATGATTAAGCAAATGAATTTATGCACATCCATGCCTTGAATACTCGGCATGACAATACTTATAGAAAATTCGCTAACTAATGATCGAGTAATTTTTGGGATAAGTTCCTATGAAAAATTTATGTCTACTTTAAATACTTGCAGTGAAATCTGTAGTTTCGGCATCTTTGGGGCACTTTTCAAATTTGGTCATCGTTCTCGGCCCATTTCCTGATTATTTCGGTTTATGACTTTGATAGTGTTTTTAGAATAATTATGCCGTTTCCTCATTTAAATGAACATGCCCAAAAAGAAGAATGATCTTGAGCTCGAGAAATTTGTCCAAACTCGACTTTCAGGTCAACGGGCTGGTTCCTTTCACAGGTTTGACTAGGATGTTGTCTGGAAACAAACCCCCAAAAGCATATCAAGCATGCTTGTTAACACTATCCCTCCGGAGGTGGAGGTGGAGGTGGAGGTGGAGGTGTAGTTTGACTGAGTTCAAACTATTGCAGCTTGAGAATTTTGAAACCAAACCAACCAGTTGGAACCACACTGAATATACATGGCTGAGACAAAACCATCTAGATATTGAAGCATTCAGAGTTTAGATTCACGGGCAGACAATTAACGATTTTGTAGATGCTGGTTGGTGCATCAGACTCAAGATTCACCTCAATTTGATTCTTGCTCTTCGTAAGTACAATTGGTCAAATAATTAAAACCAATGCAGACCCGTTGTTTGATTCAAAAAGTCCTTTGGCCGCCTGTCACGCCGCACTTTCTTTAGTTTGGGTTCTAACTGTCAAGTCTATGCCAACTAACAAATATCGCGGCTAATCTGCCTGCCCAAGCTGGTTAGAGGCTAGAATATATGGAGCAAAATTTTCCATCGTAATTTCATTTTGGCTGTTGTTGGAGACGAAAACAACTACTCAGATTGGCTGTTATTGGAGACGAAAACAATTACTTAGATCCGTTTTTAAATGTTGTTGAAATAAACGAATCTCCTTGTTATGCATTCTGCTATTGATAATTCGATGCGTTCATAGAATGTTTAGTGTAGTAAAGTGGATACCAATATCTGCACTACCAAGGGAAAAAGGAAAAAAAAAAAAAAACGTAGTTGGTTCTGTCATAACATTGATTCGGTGTTCCTCAGAACTACGCAAAACTCAGTTGCAAGAAGGGGACCGTGTCCTCCATAACCACCCTTTAACTCTGTTGGAATGTGTAACGTCATGTTGGAATGTGTATATCTATTAATTACTATTAGTTAGAGTTATCTACAGCTATTAATTAGTGTTAATTGTTAGCTGCCAACTACCTATTAATTAGATCTTATCTCTTAGTAGGTTCCTGATGTATATAGATAGAGGCTGATTGTAAATTTTGACTTAAGTGAATACATTTATTAGTTTTCTCCCCTTCAACATGGTATTAGAGCCATGTGACTGCAACAATAGTCTCTAAGGCAAATGCTAACAGAATCCCTGCTAACTTGCATAGATCAGATGGAAGACCACGTATTTGGTGTGATATCTAAAACAAACCTCGTCATACATGGGAGACTTGTTGGAAGATTCATGGCCGAACAGCTTCTTCAGCCTAAGTCTGCATCGGGTAATCCTACTACTTCAATTGCCCACCAAGGTAGAAATCTCAGAGCCCTTTCTTGTTGTTCGCAACTTTTCCCTTGGATCATTGATTCAGGGGCATCTGACCATATGACTAATATTTCGTATTTGTTCACATCCTATATTCCTTGTCCCGATAACCAAAAAATTCGAATTGTCGGTGGGAGTTTCTCGTCTATTGCAGGCAAAGGATTAGTTCTTCTTTCTGGTTCTATTACTCTTCATAATGGTTGTGGCCCAATTTCACACTACTATTAATATTCTTCGTATCGATAATGGTACTTGTTAAGAAATTCCAGCTCAAAAGTTTAAACTATTAAGTGGAGGGAGACCACATGAATATAAAGATCATACAACACTCATTCGCAAGTAATGTGGGACAACAACAACTTCAACATCCCATCTTACGTGCAAGAATCTACACGTGGAAATTGACTAATGGGGGGTGGGCTCACATATGCGGAAGGAAATAGCACTGGCTCTGATACCATGTTAAAAAGTCCAACCCAAAAGCTTAAGCTGTTAGAAGAATGCGTGGTTTAATATTTAATTATTCTAACACTCCTTCCTCTGTCACGCCCCGACTCTTGAGCTCACGACATTCATTGCCAAATCGCCATGTGGTCATAGGAATAGTGTTCCAGGCACACTACCGACCTATCACTTACTTATGCATGCGGAAACGTTTTAACTCCCTGACAGCAAAAACAAATAAGAATAGAATAGCAAGAGTCAAACACCACAACGTTTCACCAAAAGATAACAATAAATAATTATATAAAACAGTAGTTAGGTCTTAACTCTACTGAGCTACTAACATACGAGCACAACCCCATACTTCGAGGCAACTAGATAAAATCTCAAAGGTGTACTCAGTCAGGTAAGGCTAACATCTCATCTTACTTCAGATGACTAATCCAAAAGCCAATTCTTGGTGTCCACGAGGTTTCGTCATTTGGGACTTGAAAATGTTATCCCACGACGGGATGAGAATAAATCTCAGTGAACTAAGCCTAAGCTCTATTAGGAAATTGATTTGCCCGGACATCATAACAGAAGTCTCACAAGATTATATAACTACATAAAACACTCAAGTACATCCACGATATAATGCTCATCCACATGCATACTTGTCAGTTTTCAGCCACACATAATGCAATGCTTGACTCAACTCACAGCCAATCAATCAATCACTCAAATAAGCATCTCATCCACAAGTACGTACATGACACCACACAAGTCCATTTATTAACGATGATCGTGCTAACGGCACATGAGAGGATCTACGCGAAAGATGGCATGATTCGACTCTTACAAATAATGCGATTCAGCACTTTAGTGCAATCGAGCATTCTATAGGCAAGATCGGGCTACGTCCCTTTTCTCTTGGCAACGGTTACTACGAGAGGTGTCTCTAGTGCGCCCAGCACGGCACCAGCAAGTCAGCATCTCTAAATGGGGTGTCGGTCCATCACAAGCTGCGACCGGCATCCGCCTAATCCTGCATCCGTGCTAGTTAGCACCGGATTAGAATTGTCGTGCTTCTGGCAAGTCGTATAATTCCATCAGATTGATACGATATGAACTTGCCAGGAAAAGCATCATCGTTCCGTGATATGACCATACAGAACACATCCATCAATCAACTCATTTAATTATCTTTGGTTAAAGCCGAATGCTCACACAGGCATGTAAAAGTTTCAGCCAAAGGCCATTTTCATGCTAAAATGTCTTTTGACTTTACACATGGTCATATTCATATGCAGACTAACCACTAGTCACCACAACTACACATAGGGCGATTAACCCCCAATCAACGATCAAAATCCAACACTCATTTTAGTCAGTCTATAAAGTTAATAAAAGTCATCGAATCAATCACGATCATTTAATTCTGATTAGACAATATAAGGCTCAATTCGTATAATAATCCTTTATTAACCAAACCAATCGATTTAAGACGTCGATCGCTCGCTCGTCTTTAGCCTATCACTCGCTCGCTCGCGATCAATCAATCAATTGTAATTAATCACAATTAGCCACAGATAAAATAATCAATCCGGCTAATCTAATCAATCGCGGCCATTTAACCTAATCTAAATTTCTATCGAAACCGGCCCAGATCGCGTACTTAAATACTTTAATCGACTAACCGACTAATCATAGGTGCAATTAGCGCCCTAACCAAGGATTATGGTCAACTCACAAATTGACTGGTTTAGTGGTCTCAACGGCGATGGCACGGGCGGCAACAACGAACGACGATGACAGATCACAGGCCAACTTCCTTTGATAAATGACTCAAATTCTCGGTCACGGACCCTGCCACTTGGCCTAGAACCTCGGCCAATCGGCCCAGGCTCTTGACCCAAGCCAAAACGGTTTACGGCCCGTGCAATCTGGCCCGAACAGGGCACTCGGGCCAGAACAGGGCATGGGCGGCGCCGGGGCTGAGGCGGCTGAATCAACAGACGACGAACGACGGCTGGCTCGAGGGTTGATGGCGGAGGGTTGAGGGAACGTCGGGGAAGCTGTGGGAGGCGACGACGGGGGCGAAAGGCGGCTGGAGGCGACGGATTAGCGAGGGGCAGAACAAGGGGGCTTGGCACCGAAAACAGGAGAGGGTTCCGAGCGGGTTTTTAGCCTCCACGCGCGGCGATCGGCGTCCACGAGTTCAAGGATGTTGGAGAGGGGCCCTAGGAGGTCATCTTAGGTGACGGTGAGCTGCGGTTGCAGCCGGTTTGGTCGGATTTGAACTAAACTCGAACTGGCTCAAAAACAGGGCACCAGTGCTTTGGGGTTGATTGTGGCGGCTCCGGCGGTCGCTCGGCGGCGGGGTGGCTTCGAGGGAGTCGAGGGGAGGTAGGTGGACGTCAGTGAAGTGGTGGGTGGCGGCGGTGGCATCGTAAACGGCTGGAGAAGGGGGCGGAGCTCACGGGTAAGTAAAGGCCGAAAATAGAGCAGGCTTCCACGATGGTTTTCGCAACTGTCCGGCGGTTAGCGAAGGTGCCTGAGGGGCCGACGATGATGATGATGGGCTGCTGAAGGTGGTGGTGGTGGTCGATGGTGGTGGCGCACAAAATTGCCGGAGTAAGGAAGTGGTGTGGGAGAGGGAGAGAGAGAGATCGGGAGAGAGAGAGAGATCGGGAGAGAGAGAGAGAGAGAGAGAGAGAGAGAGAGAGAGAGAGATGTGAGAGAGAAAAGGCCGGTGTGAGTTGGGGTAGGGTCCACATGAAGAATTTTGGGGTAATTTTTATCTTTTATGAATTATTGAGGGCAAAACGGTCATTTGACAAATCAGGACTGAATTGAAATTTCGGTACACTGGACGAAGGGCATTTCGGTAATTTTACAAGCTAGGCTCGATCGAGATTAGGCTCGGGCGTGAAGATTGAAATCCTAATTCGCGACGGCTAAGAATTCAAAACCTAATATAAACCGACTGAAGTTTCAGAATTCATCCAATTATCTACTCTTCCGTCCTTACGATCCAAAATAATTTACAGACTGAATTTCAGTCGGATTTCCAGAGCGTCACACCCCCTCACATTTAGTATGATTTTTTTGAATAAAACTAAGCGTGAACAAATTTATTGGGGAGGCAAATAGCGGCCTAGAAAGATTTGAACTCAGGGTCTCATGTTCTGATATCATTAAAGATTTTGTGGGACCACTTGCCAACTGCTCTAAAAGCTTAAGCTGTTAGATATCATTTGAATCATTTCCAGTAATGATAATATTGTCCACATATACAGCCAGGAGAATACATCCAGTTAGGGAGATATAACTAAAAACTGAATGATCTAATTGACAACGCTTTAATCCAAATTAAAGAAGGCGTGGTTTAATATTTAATTATTTTAATAAAATTGAATATTATAATCTGTATTTGGGGAGTTTTTTGAGGGAAAAAGACATCCTTCACCAGTCGACTTGCCGACTTACACCCCAACAGAATGACATTATTGAACGCAAAAATCGCCATCTCCTTAAAGTGTCCCGTGTCCTCAGTTTTTCAATTCATGTACCTAAATACTTATGGGGGGAAGCTGTGTTGACAACATCTTATCTAATCAATAGGTTGCCTATTCGGGTGCTAAACTACATTACTCCCTTAGATTGTTTCAAACAAGTGTACCCCACATATTGTATTTTTTCTGATGTTCCTCTAAGGGTGTTTGGTTGCACTGTATTTTTCCACCTCCCAAGTCAGTGCCGATTCAAATTAGATCCTCGGGCCGAAAAGTGCGTTTTATTGGTATGCACCTAACCAAAGAGGTTACAAGTGCTACAATCCGCATACTGACAAAACTCATATCACTATAGATGTCACATTCATAGAATCGCAATCGTTTTTTTCCAACAAATCTCTTCAGGGGAAGAATGCCGAAGTTAGTGAAGAGATTTTGTACTCAAACTCTCATGTCCTTCCGACTCCTTTGTTTGAGCCTTCGAAAACACCTTTGCCGAATCTTGTTTTGTCAAAGATGGGAAGAAACAGTTCAAGATCACAATGTGATCAACAAGCCCGATCTTCAGGTTTATACTAGAAGAAAACTCTTCAAAAGGTGGCAGATTTGAACTTTATCTTGGAGCCTCATCCGTCTGCAGCCCCGGGAGATGATTCGTTGCCTTCATCATCAGGTGATCCTAATAGTACTATTTTTTTCCCTCCATTCCAGGCTCAAATTCCAATACCAATACTTCTCATCTTGATATGCCTATAGCTCTTAGAAAAGGGGTTAGGTCATGTACTCAGCATCCTATATCAAAACATGTGTCATACCAAAAGTTGTCTCATCATCATAGTGTTTGTGTCAAACTTGTCTCATATAACTATTCCTAGAAATATCCAGGAAGCTTTGAAGGATCCACAGTGGAAGATGGCTGTTGAGGATGAAATGCGAGCACTTATGAAGAATAACTCCTGGGAATTAGTTGATGCATCAGAAGGAAAAAAAGATTATTGGCTGTAAATGGGTATTTACTGTAAAATGTAAACCTGATGGGAGTGTTGAGCGATATAAAGCAAGGCTGGTGGCGAAGGGATTCACTCAGACTTATTGAGTTGACTATCAATAGACTTTCGCTCCAGTTGCCAAGATAAATTTTGTTCGGATTTTGCTATCTTTGACTGCTATTTTTGATTGGCCCTTACACCAGTTAGACGTGAAGAATGCGTTCTTGAATGGTGACTTGGAGGTAGAAGTGTTTATGAGCTTGCCACTAGGTTTCACAGAAAATGAAGTTAAAGTCTGTAAGTTAAAAAAGTCTTTGTACAGACTGATTGGTCTATCTTTTTTTAAGGAATCAACTGATTGGTCTATCTTTTTTTTTTTCTTCTGCATCCACTTGATTTCTGATACTATCGGAGTGAAACAAGGGGTCTAAAGAAAGGATGATTTTAGTTTACTAGAGACATTGACATATTATATTTTTTAAGCTTGGTGGAAACAAAATAATTTTCCTAAGGATTGTTTCAAATAGAAATAGAGAACGAAGCATCCGCCCAGGTTAATGTAATGTACTTCATGGTATTTCGATTAGTTGATAATATTTGTTGATGATTTTGTGAAAGCTTTCATTAACTCCGAATTTATGTCGAGTAGACCTTATTGTTGTGAGCTACGAACGTCACGGCCGTGTGATGGTCTCTCATTTTGTTTGTTAGCACCATGACTTGTCTTATAATTGACCTCCCCGACTCATGCGAAGCAGTGCATGAGTCGCTTTCCTCGTGCTCTTTTGGATGTAGGTGTTATCCACTAAGAGGATAGTGGTTCATATATTAAGATTGTTGTCGCATATAAACATGACTTGTAGTTTTTTTTTTTGGTAAGGTAAACACGACTTGTAGTTCGTATATGAAAAATAAATAAATAGATAAACCTGAAATCAATCGCAAATAAGTAATCTGAATGCATATGAATAATCCGAGCCCAACAAAATAATATTGTCTCCTTAAGATAAATTTGTCTCATCAACCGATACCCAAGGTTCTTAGACAATTGCCTCTCAAGATAGAACGGATCGCCTTTTCTCGAAACCGGTACTTGTTTTAAAGGAAACCTTCGAACACAATTTTGCGAAATAGTTGCACAAAATGATGACGACGATGAATGAATGGCGAACATAACAATTATATCTAATGCTCGTGTTTGATTCTCGTGTTTAATGTGATGGTCGATGCTCTATTTATAGAGAGTGAAGCGAACAGTTACGAAATAGAGTTTAAGAACGAAGAGTTACTAATCTGAACAGTTCTCTTTTAAACAAATGAAGAGTCACGAAATCGAATAGACATCTTTCAAAAGAATGAAGAGTCACGAAGACATATGGTTTCTTCGAAAGGGTTTGTCAATGAAAAAACACGATTTCGTTGAAAGGATTCGATGAAAGCGTCACGAAGTCGTACAGTTTCGAGGAAGCGTAACGATGTCTACGATTTCATCGATCAAGGGTTACGAACCGAGCCAACTCTTCATTTTCTCATTCAACTTCTCATGAGACTTTGCGAAAAAAGTTCCAACAATCCCCCACATTAATGAAAAGTTCAATTATCAAAACTCTCCATGAATGCATGACATGCAATGTGCAAATATTTCATGAGAGAACGTTGCATCGTAATAAGTAGTCTGAGACTTTGAACTTACCCTAGTGGAGACCTATCGGACTTACTCGGTCAATCATTAGACTTGATGTCTTTGAACTGTTGACCTTTGATGTAAACCTAGACAATATGAAACACACAACTTTCACTCGAACAAAGTTGGTTCTCACTGTTGTGTTCGTTTTGGCCATGAACACAGCTTGGTCTCATGAGTGCTTTAGAGAATTCGGCCTGTTCAATTCTCACAGAAGCGGCCCTTACTTCCCACTCACATATGTGATTTCTGAATGTACAGTATATCACATACTCGATTCAAAATCATTAAAAGCTTATGCTTATCCTTCGCATATTAGTACCGTCTCTATATGGGAATGAGTAAAGAAATTCACAGTACTCTACACCGAATTCATAACTTGGTTGTTCCTTTGAACCTAGATCTTGGGATCTCCAGTCAATTGGGTAGAGTTTCCACTATGACGACTTATTTATCGGCCTTAAACCCACTCCCCTTGATGTTTTCACAACCATCTCTCTAGTTAGGCCTTTTGTTAATGAATCCGTAATATTATCCTTTGACTTCACATAGTCAACTGTGATAATTTCACTAGAGAGAAGTTGTCTTACCAATATACATAAAATTTCTCGCTCCCACACTTTGAGATAATTCTTGAAATCTTTTCAAGACGATGGTAGTCTTTCAATTCATTTGAAATGATTTTCTTAGAACCATATCTTTGGTAAGAATGTTATGCATAATCTCTTGGAGTTTTCAGGATTTGAATTATGACAGTTATGAAATAAACCATCTTTAAGTCCAGAAACGTGCCGACGATGAATCTTTTCAATCCATTATGTTGTGCTTTGTATTTCTCAGCCAGACTTTTCCTTAATTCCTTAGCCATTTCAGCGGCTATAAACATTATAGAGGGAATTGTCCAGACCATTTAGAATGCAACTCGATTAAGAACACGTTTAACACTAAATGCTCAGAGAAATATGGCAATCACAAAGAGCATCTATGAAATTCATGTCTTGAACTTTCGACAAGGCCATCGATATTGAAATCCCCAATAGAATTCTCCTTCCCCTACCATCAGTGACAAACAAATTTCTAAAGGGAGAGACCAGTGGGAACCACTTCTAAAGTGTCGATTAAACATAATGAGAAGATGTACGAACGATTACTATTTATTATCTCTCGTTATCAGTTTTCTTATTGAAAATTACAGTCATACGCAAATGAATTGATTTCAGTCATCAATTCATGGATTTTGTGAAGAGATGCGATCACCTTTCGGCTTATCAACAAGACACATCCAAATAAGCAATAAGCATAGTTTTTCATTAAACGAAACTCCAATAATACATCAAAACAGAATGCGTACAACAACCACAATTATACGAACCAAGCACAAGGAAACGAATAATTTGTCTTAAGATTGTTATCCACTAAGAGGGTAGTGGTTCATATATTAAGATTGTTATCGCATATAAAGATGACTTGTAGTTCTTCTATGAAAAATAAGTAAATAGACAAATTTGAAATCAATCGCAAACAAGTAATCTAAATGTAGATGAATGATTCGAGCCCAATGAAATAACATTGTCTCCTTAAGACAAACTGTCCCCTCAACCGGTACCCAAGGTTCTTAGACAATTGCCTACCAGGATAGAACAGATCGCCCTTCCTCTAAACCGGTACTTGTTTTAAAGGAAACCTTCGAACACAACTTCGCGGAATAGTCACACAAAATGATGACGATGATGAATGAATGACGAACATAACAATTATATCTAATGCTCGTGTCTGATTCTCGTATTTAATGTGATGGTCGATGCTCTATTTATAGAGAGTGAAGCGAAAAGTTACGAAATAGAGGTTAATAACGGAGATTTACTAATTTGAACAGTTCTCTTTTAAACAGATGAAGAGTCACGAAATCGAATAGACATCTTCCAAAAGAATGAAGAGTTACGAAGACATATGGTTTCTTCGAAAGGGTTTGTCAACGAAAAAGCACGATTTCGTCGAAAGGATTCGATGAAAGCGTCACGAAGTCGTACAGTTTTGACGAAGCGTTACGATGTCGTACGGTTTCATCGATCAAGAGTTACGAACCGAACCAACTCTTCATTTTCTCATTTAACTTCTTATAGAATTTTGCAGAAAAGTTCCTAACAGTAGGTAATCTCTTTGCTGGTATTACCTTCTCAGTTTGCAAGGCATACTGGTCTGTAGGTGCTCCCGTTGTTTAGATTACCCTCTAATTGTTTCTCAATCCAGCGGGGATCCGGATCTGTGTCCTGCTTGCTGTCGATACCTTTTTGCTAAAGACTTGCTTTTCGCATGAAAAATCAGTGAAAAGAGTCATTCACTTATACAATCGTAAGGAAGGATAAAAAAGATTGAGACTGAAAGGGATTCTCTGGATGCCGAGTTCAATTTAGGCTTCTAATCAAGTGAGAGCGTGAGACATTCAGATGATTGAATAATGTTGTCAGAGATTGAGCCCCTTGGATGGACCGGGAGCCCCGCCACCTCGGTTGGATTTGTATACTGTTCTTTATTCTGAATTACTCTTGCCAGATTGACATGAAGTACTTATTTCTCATGCTCCCCCTCCCGGAACATTCATGTTATCAATCTGCAGCAGAGGAAATCCCGCATATGACGATCTTGTTCCAATTGCCGCATGTTGTTTTCTCATTGTGTTATTGCCTTCTCAGTTTGTGCCTCGGCATGGCGAATGATTTGATTTCTTTTGTTTCGTTTGCCACATTGCCCGAGTGTAGATTCATCTGAGCTGTGTGCTGGAATTGTTTAGCACTTTCAGTCCTGACACTAGACTTTAGGGTCTCAAGTCGTTCGTCTAATCCTTTCAAGGATTTTTCCTGAATTTTATAAGTTAATCCTAGTCAATTGATCAAAGTGATCTTTGTACGGCAATGAATTGGGTGGTGGTATTCCATCCTGAGGACCACTCCTAGCCTCAGAGGCTCTTGATGGGTTGGGACTCGACTCCTGATTATTGGAGTCATTTGCTTCAGAATCCTCAAAGCTTAGACACTCCTAGGAGTTCACTGAGACGTTTTTGTCAAGTTGCAATCGTCAGAAACTCAATAGCTTCAATGATTATCGTATAATATGCCTTGAACTCTCTAGGTCTTTGTAATATTCAAATTACCCAAAAAAAAATGGAAAAAAAAATAACGAAATTGCAAAGGACCGTTATTGAACTAGGCACATATGGATTAAATTCTTGGATGCATGCTTGTTTGATGATTAGATTTGACATAAAATTTCTCAATGGATATCAATGAAGCGCATATAGGAAGCAAAAGGCTTACGAGAGACAAATACCGAACACAGAAAATCTAATCTACTTCGAATTTGAAATTCAAAACTCGAGCAAAATCTAATCCGAATAACTTTCTTCCAAAAAGTATGGTGGGCTCCTTGACGATGCTGTATGATTCTTGTTCTTTAGTGTATTTTCTGGGTCGAATGTCTTGTCATGAGTCATTCCATGATCTTCCTCCGCAAGAATCTCTAACTGGCTTTCTCGTAACCACTTCGAATCCTTTAGATACAGTCATCCCTTGATTGACGGATCGTAATGTATTCATACAGTCGTACTTTAACATCCTTTCATGTTTAGAGTCAATCGGTGGACGTGTTACGCCGTCCATTGGAAACTCATAAGCAATGAGCCCTCCAGACATTTCATCTTTGGGATCTCATGGGTCATTTGTCTTGTCACGACCTTGATCTTATAGGGTTGAACCTTGAAAATCGGAATCCAATCGTTGGGGCCAATGTGACCTTATTCTCAATTTTGGGTCACTGACCAAAGGCTCAATGGCCGACCATTAACCTCACGGGTGATCAGTTTTCGATCCGATCTGGTTTCTAATTTCCGGAACTGGAGATAGCATTGGAGGTCCTTCGAACTGTGCTGGTCCTATCCGATTCTCGGAAGTTCAAGTGAAATCCGTACGAAGACCCATTCATTGGATGCAATAGACCGATGGAGGCTAAACGAAAACACGCTGGTGAGACAAGCTATTACGTGGCCATCGAGAGAGGGGAGATGGCCGTGAGCAATACTTGATAAGTCTTTCCAATCCTCAAATTTCTCATACAAAGGGAGGTTAGAGAGGGTGGAAATAGAAGACTCCACGCATCATACATTCTCCACCGCTCACAGTCTCTCCACGGTCCCCATAGGGACGATCAATTCATGCAGAATAACTATTATCTTTCATGCATAATTAACATATATAAGAGTGATCGGACAAACCAGATTATATACATACCCGCCCAACAACAACAAAAAATGAACAAAGCCAAGAGCTGAGATACTTTGCTTTATTAGTGTCGGAAATTAGTGACCCTTTTGAGGTTTTTCCTTTCACAAAATAGCTCTTGTGATTATGTTTAATAAAAATAAAAATGAAATATGATCGGTCTGGTTGGGCAATCTATCAGTCCAGCTACCCCTCGGAACTGGACTCTCCCAGAAGCCGGTTGGTTCAATCTAGACAGATCCCGGTCTAGTTGATCCATTATGCTCAGCCCGAGTTGGCCCTACAAATAAGTGATCGTTGGGGCATTTGATTAGTGATCATTATGGCCCAAATAAAAATTTTTGTACTCTTTAAATTGGGCCTTGCACCCCTTGCTCTAACGTTTCAAAATTTCCCAACCCCCAAATGCCCTAGCTTTCTAAAATCAATTGTCGATTTCATGTACTTCATTTCTCCTTAGTCCTTACGATTTAATCGCGGCAATGATGAACAATAACTACAGCACTTTCAAATCATTCCAACTCAATTCAGCATTCGTCGTGCACTTAACGTGGGACTCCTTTATTAAGTTCCACGACAATAACTTATACAAGCCGGCTCTGTCCCCATAACAAGTAGAATTCAACGATGACAAGACACAATGACCCAATGATTGGGAAGAATTGCAGGGGTGAACAGCCGAAGCTAGTCCTTGCCCTCGATGATACCTGTACCCCCAAGAAAATTGCCAACAAACTATGGCACTTATTTTGCAGAGAAGAACGTTCGGTGCACGGAAGACATTCTGGCTCGAAATCGAAGCAACCATGTCAAGAAGGCGATTTGCAATGTGGTGGCATATTCAAAGGTGAATCGATACATTAGATCCACCTCAGGCAGGCATTTGGAGGTCCTGTACATGCCTCAGGGAAAGAAACCTGAAAAACTCTCTCTAACATGTCAGAACGAGGTGGAATTCAAAACACAATATTTTGAAGAAGGCATGCGTGGGAATGGGTGTGCTGGCGTTCTACTCCATCGCTCATGGCAAAAATTCTTTTCTGACTGTTTGCCCATTGAGATTATAGGGATGGTTATACTTAAGGGAGCGGCAGACAAAAACCCAGCAGCGTGACTAGCTTCTCTGGCTAAGAAACTCAACGCAACGGTTCTTGTAACAGGAAGAGAGGGAACTATACTTTGTGAATGGAAAGCCAGCTTCTAATCGATCCTGCTTCCTGGAAGAATCGAAATTTTCTTAGTGTGTCGGTGTGTGCCGTACCATGGCTTGGCATTCTAATGTCCAGGTTGATTGCTTTTGACAAAATCAAACACACGGGGACAAAATTCTTCAAGTGCAGATCTCCTTTCCCACTCTACCATTTACATCGACCGACCTGATGATGGTCATTCGAGCCCCGCCGAGCCATTCATTACCTCAGGGTCCTCTCATCAAATTGCCAGGAAACAAGGGTCGGATAGTAAGGCCTGCCATTAGGTAGGCAGCAATCATCAAAGTTAAACAAGCGATATTGATTCGATACAGTAAGCGTTTAGCAACTGAAGTTCCCACCGACTTGTTAGGCAGTTCCAACAGTCAGAACCACACAGACATACGGACAGTCAAGGGACGTCGCACGTGTTGATCGGGATGAAAACGCGGTCCAAGTGATCTGGCTTGCGGCCGCACCATTCCAAGTCTTTCCACCAACTCCTCTCCCCCCTGATTTTCTTCAAATGCTCACTCGAAACTTCATCGGTCGAAAGAGACTTGAGACTCGGGCAGTTGTAAAAACTCAACCTTTCTAACCTCGGTGCGATTCGTAGCCCACAGGATATACTGGAAAGTTCAGGTACGTAATGGAGGGACAACTTCTTCAGCATAGGGAGGAAATAAGATGTCTCTGGGACTTTGCCAGTAGAAGTTTCGCAACTAATTAGGCTTTTGATGGCTGGGCAGTCCTCAATTGTGACCTCTTCCAAATTGTTGAGATTATCAAGCATCTCATTTGAGAAAATAGAGGTCAACTCAGGGCATTTACGCAGTGTCAACAACTTCAGAGAAGATAAACATCCCTTCTGCACTGAGCCCTTCCAGATGTTTCTCAAGTTCCTCATGCAATACACATACAGAAACTCGAGCGATTCCAGACAGATGCTTTTGCTGTGAGATTCAGTCAAAGCCTCTTGATGCATGTCATCAGATGCATCCATGAGCACTTCAAGCTCATTACACTCCCCAAGGACACACCATTTGAGTTGCTCCATGCTATTTATTCCTAGTTCAGACAGTGTCTTCAGATTGGCATGCCTTTCTAGAAATAACGCATCTGATTGTCGGAGGACGTCCTCGATTTCCCTCAGGATGCCGTCGCCATTTATGTACCTCAAGTATCGTTCGCGCCGTTCCAGCTCAAATTCAATATCTGATGGTAGCCGATTCATGATGCGGTCAGCATGATTGCCAACGAGAAATCTATATTGAGCTAAAGATGGACGCCCCATCGATTTTCTGAGCAGATTAAACTTCCTCAAAAGTTCCAATGTAGGAAAGGAGAACTTGATGGCGGTTAACCTTTCCAAGTTGCAAACTTCAGATACTATACCTTCAGCACATGTATCCCACCATTCAGCATCAGGATCCACATCGAGATTCAGTTCTTCCAAATTTAATAAAGCAGATACTAACCCATGAGGAATAACTGTTTTTGAGTCATTTGAAGGTTCAATTCCAGAAATTGAGATCCCCAAACAAGTCAAATTAACTAAACATTCAATTTCCTTGGGAAGATTTGTAATCTTCGTCCCCTCAAGATCAAATACCTCCAGTTGCTTAAGCCTTCCAATTGCTGGCGATATCGATCTCAAAAGAACACAATCATTCAAGAAGAGTCTTTTGAGGCTGATGAGTTGAGATATGGACTCTGGCAAGCACCGAATGCGGGTTCCGGACAGATTCAAAACTGCTAGTGCAGGCATCTGATTGAAAAATGAAGAAGAAATCTTTCTCAGCTTGTAATTTCTTTGCAGATATAACGATGAAAGTGAAGGGCACCTTGGTTCCTGCGGTAGCTCAGAAATGCCGGTATGCATCAAACATATCTCTTTTGCACACTCCCATTCCTCAACCTCTGGTGGCTCTGTCAAATCCAAGCCCCCTCTCATTAGAAACACGCGATTTTCCTCGGGTTGAAATATCAAGTTCACTAATATATTCTGATCCTGATCTTGAAACTTCACATATTGCCCATCCTCATCAACTTCGAGCAGGTTAGCATTGACAAGATTTTTAAGGACTTTTTGTCCTTCATCATGGGTTTCTACAATACCATCCCTGACCCACAGGCCTATGGCAGACTCAGATGCAATCTGATGGTAATCGTTACAGAGAGCAAGATTTTTCAAGCATCTTCTAGTTTTATCATCTTCTAGTTGGTCAATGCTGAATCTCAATACATTGACCATAAGGGCTTCTACACCTGCTTCATGAGTTGCAGGTCGAACAGACAGTCTTTCAAGCGCACGTCTCCAGATTAAAATGTCATCAACATTTTGCAGTGCCCTCGCCACAAGAATAACAGAGTGCGAATATGGCTTGCAAATCCTAACTATTTCCCTAGCTAGGACTTTTTTAGGATGATAAACAACTTCACCCACATTCTGACGAAATAATTCGCACAGCAACAGATAGTCCAAACATATTTTCTCGTCCACTTCGATTTCATCGCACACTTGTCCTGATCCAGCCACAAAAACTATCTTGCTACCAACTGGTTCTGTTGAATCAGGAATTGTCAATGTCTCCAGCTTCATGTGTCGATTAATGCCAACAAGAATGAGCAAAAACTTGAGGCCTTCCAATGCATTCACTACCGAATGTGGCATATCAACTACATTGGCTTCAGTTAAATCAGAAGATATTTGTCCGGCGATCTCCTTTTGCACCTTTTCCATGTCGTAGTTCGGAGGAACAGTAACGCAGATGACTCTGTCAAATAGATTCCTCAAAACTGCGGATTCCTTCAAAGCTTCAATGACACAAGCTTTTCCAACCTCGTTTCTGCCATATATTCCAATTTTTCCAACGTTAGGATTTTTTATAGACTTGATGAGATGGTCGACTACAGAATCATAGTTAATGGCACTCCATCCTTCTGATGGTCTCCCATCTTGTTTTCCATCACCGCCTAACATACCAATTGAGGCATCACTATTATCCAAAATAACCTGTGGAGAACTTTCCTTTTGCCTTTTTGGTATATGCATACTATCGTTAAATGCCGGCCTTGCTTCTGTCCTTGCCTTTTTATCTCCATCTTCATATTCCGGTCCCGAGGAATATGAATCAACGTCAGAATCTTGTTCCGAGGAATATGAATGAACTTCCTCAGAAGCAGTGTCTTTGTTTACTTCCGAGGAAAAGGGTTCAACCTCTGGCTCTACAGTGTTCCGCATATGCAAAACTACACTTTCCGATGTTTCTCTCTCATGATATTCCGGACTTGCTTCGATCTTCATCTTCATCTTCTTATCTTGGTCTTCATATTCTGATCCTGAGCAATGTGAACCCACTTCCGATCTTGAGTATGACGAACACGAACGAACTTCTTCCAAAGCAGCATGAGGATTGGCGTCCTTTTTCATTAGCCAGGGAAATAGCTCAGTCTCTGTGTCTCGAGTGTTCTCCATTGACCCCAAATCACTCTCTGCTCTTTGCTTCTGCATAGCTTCTGGCTTTTCCACTTCGCTTAACGCAGTCACATTTTCTTCTTCTTTAATATCACTCGGCCGTGATTCTTCATTCGCGACATAGCCTGCTTTTGCGCGAAGCAAATCAAGCCCAGGGAACGGCTTGACTTCTGTATACAAACGAATTCATGAGGCAAAGTCACAATCATTATTCATAATCTACCCATCTCTTTCCACAATACATCAAACACATTTCATGATAATGCAGCTACACTTATCTAAGTAGACAAACTTGAAAACAGAAAGCCAAAGTCAGCTTCTTTGTTCCCCATATACGAAACTTCGTCACCCTATTTATCGACTTTGGTTAATTTCACAGAGAGAGAGAGAGAGAGAGAGAGAGAGAGAGAGCCATTTTAGCCAAAAAAAATCCCAATACACGAGAAGCGCTTCTTTGGGAATAGCAGCTATTCTAGACTTTATAGCATCTATAATAGCAATTTGCTGCATATATGTACACAACTTTATTGGCTCTCGCAATCGCAGTAAAAACTCTCATCTCTTCAGTCACCTTCAGCTTAGCGATATGCTATTGTCTAAACAAAAAGTAGTAGAGAACATATCTTTTGGGACAAACCAAGGTTGAAATTGAAATGGGCTAACGTTATATCAGTGTCATGTTGCAAATTTTCTCCCCAAAGCATTTAACATGTAACGATTCTTTGAAGAATAATGGCTACCTTTCCGATCTTCAGCAGAACGAGGACACAGGCCCAAATCCAAACTAATGGATGATTCAACTGAACTAATGAAAGGCTGATCAGAGATTGGTTTTTCCTGAAGCAGCAGGTTACAACAATGTCAGTAGTACATTCAATATGTAAAATTTTCTATGCAATTGAGTTGTATTTTCATCTAATGAGAAGATTAAGATGCTAGAAACATCTCTGTCATTTCTCTGAGCTATTTCAAAAATAATAGATAAGTCGTAGAGCGCCAGTTTGTAAGATAAAAGGGTGTCACGTAAATGATTGAGAAAGTTGAATGCAAATGATTTCTTGAGAGAGACCATTTATTTTTTTGCGATTGTAACGTCCTTTTTACCGCTTGATTGTAATTAGATCTTGAAAAAATTACCAAAAGTTTTGTGCTAATTCAGTTTTAAACATTTTGATAATTTGTTAATTTAGTCATTCATGCAAATTTTGACCCGGAAATTACTGATAGGGATATCAACCATCCTATATGATATGATCGATACTGACATTGATAATTTTTTTATTTTTATTTTTATTTTTTTTTCCTTTTTTAAATTTCTTTCTTTCTTTTTCTTTCTTCATCTATCGGTAACTAGGAGAGGATCGACCATAGGAGAGGGCTAGCCTTAGGCGAGGCTCGAGCTTGGCAAAAACTGGCGAAGTTGAGCTTCGCTCGAGGCTGGCCAGGCTCGAGTCCTCGAGCTGCCACATACCAGCAAGGTCGAGCTCGCTCGAGGCCAATGAGATCTAGCCTTGCCCAATCTTGACAAGCTCAAGCCTCACCTGGCGAGATTGACTCTCGATTGTGGACGGTTGTTGGCCATTAAAGAGGCCTAGTGACCAATGGAGGAAGAAAGAAAAAGGAAAGAAAAATCAAAACAATTTTTTTTATTAAAAATGATATTTTTAAAATAATTAAAATCGTCCATGCAAACGTCAATCATGCTACATAGTATTCATGCCTGCAATTTGTGGCCAAAATTGGAAGGACTAAATTTACAAATTATCAAAAGATTTAGAACTGAATTAGCACAATTGAAAAGTTTCGTACTTAATCTCTGAGGACTTGCCATAGTGGCCATTCTTCCTAGAGGTTGGGGGGATGGGGTGTCGGAGGGAGAGGGGTTTCAAATCCCCACTTTCAAGAGAAGTGGGGGTGTGATTGCATGAAAAGAGATTAGGATTTGGCAACCTGCACATGGCAATATAGTAAAATAGGATAGGACGGAACGTGACAAAAGAAAAAAAAAAGGATTTCGGATGTAATTAATATAAATACGATATGTTTAGAATTTTTTAGCAATTCAGAATTAATTAATATAAATGCAATATGTTAGTACTTTGTCGGTAATTTTTCCTTTTAAGGAAATGTTCTCATAGCAAATTCCACGGGCAAAGCGACGTACCGTTGCTTGAGAGCTGTTCCCTGAAGTAGCAGGGTGATGATTGCACGTGTGGTTTCCGTGGTACGTGATCTCGAGGACAGTGGGGTCGCCATCGGATCTATGCACTTGCTTTTTAGCCATACAACCACGGAATTTTTTATGAAAGCACCTATAGTAGCCCCTGAATATGAAGTAAGGGAAAATTATCAATGAGAGCTGCATATGGAGGCCAAAAGAAACATAATAAAACTTGTGTACGCTCCTAGCCAAGCTACTTCGAAAGTGCTCAGCTATATTTCAAACTTAAGCAGGCTAAAGGAATAGAAATGTGATAGCAACCTAAAAACCTGCCAAAACTGAAATAGCCATTAATAACCGAAAGCGCTTTTAGGGCATCGCGGAATGAAAATTTTTTTTGGAAGAAATGATAATTGACACAATGAAAATGATTATGCTGCTAAAAAGGGAAATGCTTCTCTGACAATATTATTAGGGACGGTACTCAACTGTAGATCCGCACACTTGCATAATACACTCATTGATTGAAAGATTATATGATGAGAAACATGCCAGGAAGCTAGCAGCTTCCGCTGCTAAATGACGTCTTTCAACGTTTTCAAGGATGTGGCTGATCACAAGTCCACCAATGTAACATGCAGGGGATGAATTTGGACTAGGAGTGAGAAATGCAAAGATCATTAAGGGGTTTACTTTGAACAAAGGAACAATGTTCAAGTGAATCTTTTTGGAGAAGGAGCTTGAATACTTGAGAATTGAATGGAAAAAGTGTCAAAAAAGTCATAAACCTATTGAATTAGTGTCAATTTATTTCTAAATATTTTTTTTGTGCTAATTAAATTCATCTGATCAATTTTGACAGAAAATTGCTGACGTCGACGCTGATTATCCTACATGATACGGCTAGCGCTGGGGGTAATCGGTTTCAGTATGGGTGGTTCTCACCGTAGAATTAAGAACCTCCCGCTAGGGACCGGTTTCGTAAAATACGAACCGTGAACTACCCGTTCATTCTACAAATCTACCCGAAAACTGAACTATCGATTCAGTCCGCTTTTCAGTTGGATTCCGATTAATCTCCTACCTTTGACATTGCATTCCCATGGAGCACTCATCCTTATAATAAGTGTAAAAGCCTCCTTGGTAACAGCTCCATAGCCACTTAGAAATTTAATCATCAACATGAAGTAGAAGATTAGACAGTCTATTCCAAGATATTAGCCTTAGGCATGCACGGTGTGCAAAACAGCTTTGCATTGTTGTATCAACTCTAGCCAATAGCGGTCTTAGAACTTGAACACAACCTGATTCTCTGCTCCTCTCCACTTTTTGTTCCTATTAACATAAAATGGGTCTAAAGTTCCAATGCATTCGTAGTATATACAACACATATCACACATGAAAATAAGTTTGTCATCCATAGTGTACAACATATATTGTGTAAAAGGGCTAGTTTGACCGGTTGGATGGTTCTCACCAAAAATCGAAAATCGATCCCGTAACCATCAGTTCCAGAAAATTGAAATTGAAAATCGGACTTGCACCCTTCGGTTACAATCCAAAACCAACCCATTGGTTACGGTCCGATCCGGTTTGAGTGGATTATGATTTTTTTTTCCTTACCTCTAGCTGGTGCTGGCACTGGCGTTGACGTTGACATTTTTACTATTATTTTGTAATTTTTAATGATTTTTTTCTCTTTTTATGTACATTTTTTAATTGAGGGCAAGCGATGGCCGGCCCCAGGCGAGTGTGTGGCGTCCCTTAATCAAAATAAATAATTTCAAAAAAGAGAGAAAAGATATATTAAAAAATAAAAATAAAAACTCCACGTCAGTGCCGGTAATGTTGCGTGGGACGACTGATGTCCAGCAATTTTCGATCAAAATTGATCGGATGAACAATTGAAATAAATACAAAAAATTTAGGACTGAATTTTGACACAAATACAATAAATTTAGGATTTTTTTTTTTTTTTGCAATTTTCTCGTTAAAGGACTGATCTGTCTCTAAACTCACCTCGGATATTTGGATCCAAGAACGGCCTTTTGACCGTACTTTCTCCAACTATAGCCATCCTCAGGTGGCACTTCGAATCCGCAGGCTGGATTGACTCGGACCAAAATTTCCCGCTGCTTCTTCGACTCTCTGCAACACGTAATCATGAAACAATCACAAGATTTGGTTGCCGTCGCAAAGTCATACAACGATCATGTCCGCCCGCATGCAAGCATCAAGGACATAACCATGCATGCAACAACATGAAAAAAGAAATCGCTTGATTGATTAATTGATTACCTATTCCGGTACGAGCCTCTTCGATGGAAGTCGATCGCAATGTCATGTGATTGGGGTTTGGTTTTGTTGATTTGGAGAGGGGCGGCATCGATGGAGGCATTGGAATAAGTTTGATTCTCAGGCAGCGGAGGAGGAAGGACAACAGCAGCAAGGTGGGGAATGCAGATGTGCTGTCCGAAGTATTCGATCTCGAAGAGGGTGGGGTCGTCATCGGATCTTTGCACTTGCTTTTTAGCCAAACAACTATGGAGACGTTGATGAGCGCACCTATAGTATTCCCTGAATATGAAGTGAGGGAAAATTATCAATGAGAGCTACATATAGAGGCCAAAGGAAACATAATAGAAATTGTGTACACTCATAGCCAAGCTACTTCGAAAATGCTCAACTATATTTCGAACTTAAGTAGGCTAAGCAAGAGAAATGGAAAAGGGATCGCCAGAAGGTTAAGTCTTATCCTTCAAATCCGGACCGTCCGTGTTATGAATGGACGGCCCAAATTATTAGTAACAAATATATATATAAATAATTCAAAAAATTGCTCAACTATATTTCAAACTTAAGAAGGCTAAGCAAGAGAAATGTGATAGCAGCGTAAAAAGCTGCCAAACTCAACTAGTTGTTGATAACCGAAAGCGTTTTTAGGCGATCGTGGCAAGAGAAAAAGATGGAAGAAATAATAGTTGACACGACGAAAGTGATTATGCTGCTAAAGGGAAATGCTTCTCTAATGCACAATTCTAACTGTAGATTTACACACCATCACATCGTGTCTTGAATAAAACACTTATTGATTAGAGATAACGTGATCAGAAATAACTGACACTACTCTCGGACTGTCAGGCTAGTAGCTTTTGCTGCTAAATGACAACGTATCGAAGACTTAACTTTTCATATGATGAAAAATGGAAGAAATCTCTCTACTTCTATAACACAAGGGGACAAGTATCGAGTTCCTTCATTTTAACGTTTTCGAGGATGTCGTTTATCTGAAGTCCACCAATTTAACATGCTGGGGATGAATTTGGACTAGGAGTGAGAAAGGCAAAGATCAATAAGGGAATGTTCTAGTGAATCTTTGTGGTGACGAAGCTTGAAGAGTTGAGAATTGAATAACGGGAAAGTTTCGAAAAAATTTATTGTATTGGTATCAATTTAGTCCTAAACATTTTTCATTGCTGACGTGAACGATGATTATCCAACATCATATTATTTTATTATTCCTTTGTATATTTTTAATGATGATGTTGACATTTTTAAATATTATTTTAATGTTCTTTTGCATATTTTAATGATTTTTTTCTTCTTCTTCTTGCAATACATTTTTTTATATTGAGGGCCAAGGAGGGTAGCCGGCCGACCCCTGCCGGCCCTAGGCGAGTGTGTGGCTTCCCTTAATCAAAATAAATAATTTCAGAAAAGAGAGAAAAATATATATTAAAAAATACTGAAAAAGGTCCATGTCAATATCGGTAATGTCACGTGGGATGACTAATGTCCACATGAGCGATTTTCGATCAAAATTGATTAGATGAACTCAATTAAAATAAATACAATTGACACCAACATAATAAATTTAGGATTTTTTCAATATTTTCTCGTTAAAGAACTCATCAGTCTCTAAACTCACCTCGGATATTTGGATCCAAGAATGGTCTTCTGACCGTACTTCGTCCAACTGTAGCAATCCTCAGGTGGCTCTTCGAGTCCCGAGGGTGGATCGACTCGGACTGATTGTCTCCACTGCGGCGTCGCCTCTCTACAACACATAACCATGAAACAATCACATGATTTGGTTTCCGCGCGAAGTCATACAACGATGATGTCCGCATGCAAGCATCAAGGACATAGCCATTCATGCAACAACAGGGGAAAAAATATCACATGATTAATTAATTGATTACCTCTTCCTAGGAGTAGAACCATCATTGAGATCCCGGGATGAGTCTCCTCCGCTCATCGGGCTCCTGCCGAGCGAAGGGATTCCGGTGAATTCCCGGACCATTTCCTGAAAGTTGGCATTGTCATGGCTGATGGTTGTCGTCCGAACTCCAGCAGACTTCTTGAATTTGGTGCTCTGGTCTGATTCTGATAGGCCTAATCTTCGTTCCTTAACCGTTCTCTGGCTGGTGTTGATGGTCTTATTAAGATTGATATCGTCTAGTTCTGGCAATTCTAGCGGCCAATCTTCATATGACGGACTCAAAAGCTCCTCCATCGGATTCAGATGCCCTGCTCAATTTCTATGTATCTGTTTGTTGATTCCCCAAGATTTGGTGAGAAGGTACGTAATCCTCGGAGGAGCATACGTCACACCTCAATTCCTAGCAAAAAAAAGTAATGACGCGGTATAGGGGTTGGAGTTGAGATTGATGCCTTAGTCCACTCCAAAATAGTAAAATACCAACAATAGAAGTCTTTCCTCTCGAAGCAAGTAGCCTCAAATGCAACCAACAATATCAGAGTTTTTGTAGTCCATCAAATCAAGTATGAGTTATTTAATTTGACCAAAGCTTTATACAACTCAGAAATACTCATTCAAACCACCATCATAATTGAAGCATCAGTAATCAAGTCGATCGAGTAATCTCTATCAAATCACATGTCAATACTCCATTCCATTTACTCATCTTAAATCACACGGTAACGGTTCATTCTATCAACCAATCTATTACCAATATCGAATTATGGTCACACTTAATGCTCGTGGCAAAGGTGGCTAAGTTTACCCCTTGGCTGTGTTTACTACCTATATCAGTCGGTGATTTGGCCCCAAATGGACGTCCTAACAATAATATGCATACTCCTCCCTTAATGAGTTCTAATCAGAGCGGCATGGGTATAAACCTCATTCTCCAATAGTCCCACAATCAAAACCATAATTCATGTCATAAATCAGTTTCAGAAATCCAATAAATCAACTTTCACAACTAATTTATCAAATAGAGTGCATTTCATTAAATATTTCTTAAATCAATAAACCAAACTCAAAATCAAGAGCTTTTCGTAATTCTTTAACAGGCTTCGTAAACCAATAAAAAATGAGATGATATTTCTCAATTTCGTTCTTCAAATATAATACATTTTGCAAGTCGTTTCTCACGTCATTTTGCAATCCATTATAAACCAAATTTACTCATTGATATGTATAAACTATAAAATGTTTCTCAAACCATTTTAAAATTCATTTCATAAATAAGCTTGCAACGCAATACATATGTAAAACTTTTACGACACCTTTCATAATATTTTTTTTTTTTGGTAAAGACACCTTTCATAATATTTTTCTCAAACAATTCTATAAAATAACTAAAGAGTAGTAAATGCATGATCCAGATTTTTGTTCGGTGAAAACATTATTCCATAACTCATTACATATCAATTTTGAAATATGAGGTCATAAATTCGAAGAAGAGATAACACTATTCACTAACCGACAATCTTGTAATCATATCAATTATACGAGAATCAAAATTAAAATCAAGTAAAACATTACATCAACTACAGAACAACTATACTCAGCTTAACCTCTAGCAAAATGACTTTCCCTCGTGAGCAAACCGCTCACCCAGAGCGATTGTTCAAAGCCGTGCATAATGCGAAACTTACGCTCGAAACCCTAAAATTTCGCTTCGACTAAACAATTGTTTGAAATAAGCTCCCATAAAAAATTGGGCGCGGATCAAAGTTCACATAATTTGGAATTTGTATCATAATCTCAAAACTCAAAAGCAACTTCAATTCGATGAACGAAGCGTGCGAACTTACCGGATGTTGTGAGTCGAAGTAAATCCGGCTTAATGAGATCCCAAGTTGCACGAACGCACAAACCCCTCTTCTTTCGTTTTTCCTTATCTCTTCTTTCATTCATGGCTGAGACGCGTCCACTTTCTTTTTCTTTTGTTGGCCGGTCAATCTTTTCTTTTTTGCTGTTGACTCATCGACCTTTGGCTGGTCAAATAGGAACGAATATTACTGCACATACCTCACAGACTGGTAGATGAGACTGACAGCTCTTGAACCGGACAAGGGCGGTGGACTTCGATCTGTGATGCGTTGAATGAGTTAGCAAAAATGACCAACCTTCTATAATCCAACAACAATGAAAAAGTACAACGAGCACGATTATACAGACGCGACTCCGAAATATCCCCTCAAACCCTAATGTCAAAATGACATTAGCTTGCAAATAATCTCTTTGAACACTCACAGCTCTCGAAAATTTTAAGTCGTAATAGATGTGGCACTGAAGTGCAAACACTCTCGCTGATGTGTGAGTCAGTCCTTAGACAATATAGAAGTGGATGTAACGGATTTTGGCTTGTTGTTGGGACTGATACCATTAAAAGTAGCACTAACTTTTGCCAAACTAGGTCACGTTGCGTGGATAGGATGAACTCGAGCGATCTAATTCATCCTCAAGCTTATTATTGATTTTTATTTTATGGGCAAACGGGTTGATATGCTCGCGTGATTAGATATGCTCATTAACATGATGATCACATCTAAGCTTTGTGATGTGTAATCACATCAAATACTATGACTAAATTGCTTACCATGAGTCTTGCCAAAAAGAGGTCGTGCATCCATATTGATGGATTTGCAAGTCGGTCAAATTTTCCAGGAGAGTGATATAATTCATTCATATTTACGGGACCCGTAATGTCCCATTTGGTCCCATCTTAGTTGTGCCTCTTTGGACTGAAGGCCCATTACTGAGGCAGATGGGCCGATAAACTGGCCATCTACAGGATAATTGGGCTTCAGTTGAGCCAACGAAGTGATATTGGGCCCATCCTAAGTTAGGCTTAATGGGCCAAGGCCATTGGAGGCCTATTTCACGAAGGCCCATGTGCCAGATGTTTCGGGCCCTAGTTGGGCCGTCACATGTTTTGTTTCCATTTATTGCGGATATTTTGTGTATATTCAATAAAGATATCTTCAAGAACGCATATATCTAGACTCCCAATTACCACATGAAATAATTTTTTTCCCTTGCTATTGGCGAGATATTTTAACACAAAAAATGTAAGACGTTATAGGAGTATTTAGGAATATACCAAAAGAAAATTGACGTGAAAAACTTATGCATAATAAAGCATTTTGATTTTTTTTTTCTCATAAGCACTTAATGGTTATTATTAATTTTGACAACGCAAAATGATGATCTTCACTTGCATCGTTGGAGAACGTAATTGTGAATTTATTTTGAAAAATCATTAAAGAGTGTTTCTTAATGTTAGGTTTCTTGAATTTTTTTTCTTTTTTACTAAACTGGTTTCTATGAAAGTCAAATCTAACAATGCAGAACAAAGCATAGAGCCTCCGGTAAACACAAGCAAAAACATGTGAAATTCTTAAGTATCCTACATAGAAATAGGAATACTAAAAAGAGAAGGAAAGTGAATAATTTGGGGCCACCACTTAAATTGCAGTTCAATGATTGAGGGTGATTTTATCTTTTTGATTAGAATGTGGTGGATTTAAATATATAAGAGATAGAAATAGCGCCGGCCTAATAGAATTATCACAAATGAAATAAAGTCATTTTAGTAAGTGAAATACATCGGATTAGGATATATGAATTTGATAAGAAAAAAAGGAAGAGGTAGAGCACATGCACAAGAAGAATGAATGCTACTGCACTTACCTTATTCAATGATCTACAGGACTCTATATAGGTTGTACAAGAGAGGATAACAAACAACTAAAAATTAGTAACAAACTTGATCTATGTGCATCATTATGCTGCCAACCAATTCTTAAAAACTATGATCCAATAAGGTTTAGTAACAGAAACCTTCCTACTGAATAGGGCAACTCACGACTAGCTATTTTATTCCAAACATGAAAAATAATTTTGACTCTTTCTGACAGAATTCCCAACGACAAAATCCCAAACATGTCTTGGGCCCTGTAGTATCGAAAAGTTTCCCAAATTTTTGAATTTTTAACTTTTTTCTATAAATTTACCAAATTTAAATTTATTCCACACAAACGACATGCGTTATTGTAATAGTAATCTAAAAATCAAGAAAAGATAGAACACGGAAGAACTACGATTGCACAACAAGTTTAGAACCGCGCGCAAAGAAATGCGACAAAATTGAGAGATCAAATCCATCCAATTAAAAAAAAAAGATGCTATTATCAAAGTCATAAAATTTTCATATGCGCGATCACACAAATGATTTAGTAAAATTCAAAAGTATCATTTCATAAAAAGTGGATTTTAGATGGCATAAATAAGAGGTCCAACTTTCGGATAGACTACCAAAATAGAAACTTACCAACGCAGTATTCTGTAGAAGATTCCAAAACATTTGCAAGCAGATTGATGTGAATAGGTCATGATTGAAAATAGTACAATCTTTTATCATGGCCGCTTTTAGTACCATAATTTACTAGATTCAATACCAAGTAACAAAGCTCCATCATTGAAACGAGTAATTGTGTGCAAAACTAGTAACTCGCGGACGTTTTTTTTTTTTTTTTTAAATCGCTTTTAGCATAGTAAAATTACGAAATTTATCAATGTCGAGTGACCATCAACGTAGGCATTTGCATGACTCTTTCTGATGATACTACGATGCCAGAGTTCAATATTACCACTTGGCGATTCATTTCTTTTTCCATTGGAAAGAATTTCAAGTTTGATCAGAGGCAATTACGAAGAACATTCACCAATAGGCAATACAACGAGACACTGCACTTCCGACTGCAAATATTCTAGGATCTTCAAGAGAGCGGGACGAATAATCAGTAAAGATTAAACGAGATTAGTTACCTTAGAGAATAAAGAAATGTCAAATCACATATTCCTGATATCTAATTACATCTTTAATAGTGTTCTCTAATAGGGAGTCGATAGCAATAGCTGTTTTTCGAGTTTGTCGGTCCCCGATTATAAGTAACCAAGGTATTCGGGCCAGCTTGCGTGCACCTCGATTATTTCTCGGGAGAAACTAACACAGCAACCCACCGCCATGACCTCTCACTTAAATCACATGTGCTCATTTGGGGAATCGAATCTGGAACCAATGCGCCTAACCACACGATCCCAAATACGCCCTAACTAACTGAGCTAGGGAGAATCTTTAATCTTCGTTAATTATACTTCATCACACGCATTTCGCTCCATCTTTAGCAGGGGAGTGATGCACTTAATTAACAAAAATAAGGGGATTTTTGTTCATGAAAGCACACATTGTGCGTGTGTGGGTGCTGAGAGGAAAAGAAAATGGTTATAGTAGGGTTTCCTCTTGTTAATGTTACTCATGGCCATGGGAACCAACCAGAGTTTGACATGGTTTTGCGTGGTTTCATTTTCCCTATTATTAATCTAAGTGATCATCTTCGTATGCGGCAAAAGCAAGCAGAAACATTGCGAAAAGAAGGGTCCTAGTGGTGGCGGCGATGGCGGCGAAGTGATTAATCTTGCTCAAGCAGGTGTTTTTTGATTGGATAGCAGTAGTTTTAGCACGTCTGGTTGGGGTGGCAGTAGTGACAACATGTGGTAGAAGTGGGGGCCGCGGCAGCGGTGGAGGTTGCCGCAGCGGCGGCATCAGCGATTGCTAACTTTGAAGTCAGTCTATACAAAAAAAGAGAGAGAGAGTAATTTTTACTTACATGTAAGGGTGAGCAAGGAAACCAACCGGACTAGAAATTGCCCGGACCTGAACAAACTGATCGATTCTGGGGAGTTACCAGAGGACCGGTCCTTCTCGATTGCATAAAATTGAAATCGGAAATTTTCGGTCCAGTTCTCGATTCCGAGAGTGGATTCTCCCACCCAAACTACTCAAACCGGATCGATCTATTTTTTTTAATTAAAGAAAACCCTAAAAACAGTTTCATTGTGAGGACTATACATGTTCTATCATGGGTTTGGATTCTTTCAAAGTAAAGATCCAGCCGTTAAGCGGTTCAACCACGCATGCCAAATTAAGAAAAACGTTATTAACCCCGAAGGTGGATCTCAGTTCAATGAGATGACCAATAATGAAGCTGACCCACAGAAAAGCCCGCAAGCCTGCTTTATGGCAGGCTTCTTTTTTTCTTTTTTTGGGTCGGAGCTTCGTTGGCAGTTGATAGAGGTGAAAACAAGAGAGTAAATAGAGGAGGAAGAGTTAAAAGGAACACTTATATTCCTTAACGGTGGCTACCAAGATAAACGTGTTTAGTAAGTTAAAAAAAACATTTTTTCGCCGCCGGTCTCCAACGTGTTTAGTAAGTAAAAAAAAAAAAAAAATTTGCCATCGGTTGCCGGCTACCAACGGCTGCAACGGTGGCCAGCAGGTGGTAGCCGCGTCGGCGGCGATGAGTGTTGATTTCAAAAGTGTTTCAAAAAGTATTTCAAAACTCAAAAGCAAGTTTTTTTTTTATTTCTTCAAAAGTGTTCCTCCAAACAAAAATGATCTCCAGAATACTTTTGGAACAATTTTTTACCCTACGAGTTTCTGTTTCGAAAGTGTTTCGGGAACACTTTCGAAACAAAAACACTTTTCCTAAAGTCCGAAACAATTTTCCTAGCCTAATTACCCCAGGTCTCAGTCCGTCACAAAAAAAAAAAAATGAGTTTCTAAGCGAGGTGGTTTCCAACGGCTTGAATTCAAGAGAGGCTGATACCGAATCTCGTTCAGCAGTAGTCCTCTTAGTCAAATCGAAAGGTGTAAGAGAGTCGGCCTTCCGATTGCGTAAGTTCGCGGTCTCTCTAAGTAGTCTAATGCCTACCTCAACTAGAGACTAAACATGACAAGAAACATTCGTTCTAGATGTACATCAATAGATCGTCCGCAACGTCAAAGAACGAGTCCAACCTAGTTGAAGCAAATGAGCCAGAGATTTATTCGAATGGAATAGGCAGCCTAGAGTAACATCAGCTGTCAGATGAGCAGTACGTAAATAACAGATGAAGCCAACATTGTATTTACTAACGATCATGAAATGAAGAAACCGGATTTCACATGATTAATGCAATTTTCATGCTATAAATGGGTAATATGCATATTCAACGTTATTCGAAAAGACCACAAAAAATATGAAGAACATCTTCAAGTAAAGATCCTCAAGTTGAAACAACCAGTGCCAAAAGTTAAGATCCGAGCATCGAATAACAACCTGAAACATCATGATTGCTGATGAGTTTCACCGGCAAGTTTTGGACTTCACCTTTCGAGAAAACGAAAAACACATGATCAAGAAGCCTTTGGGTTTGTCCTCCCTCATTCATATTCGGTCCTACAAAAGTTACAGCTTAGCCCCTCGCTAAAAACCCCAGATCTAGCATCCAACAGGTCTGGGATCAGAATCCCAAATCTATTCTCATGCTCCATGATTTGGAACTAGAGAACTAACAAAATCCCTTACATGCCTCAAGCCAATGTACGAGTCTCATGTATTGGAATGCACCAAAATGCATAACCTCCGCATCCAATCTGTCTGAAACCATCTTCCTTTACCTTTCATATGAGTATGGTTTCGGATTTACCATCCTATATGCAGCCATATTTCACCTAGAATCAGGCCATAAATAGAGACTTTCAGCAAATCAGACAAAATCTTGAATTGCTAACAAAATTGAATGGCAAAACAATCATGACAACAATGATTACAAAGCTTCATATTTGCACTGATATGTTGCCTCCATTTTCATCACCAAGGTCTCTCCTCTCACAATTAGCGTCAGTACTTTGATTGCTACAAGAAATTCACACACTATAGAACTTTACATAGGTGGCAGCCAGAAATCAACCATGTCAAGGAGCATCAGATCGTGCACCCACGACAAAACTGTAATTTAATAAGAGGAACTAAATTCACATATACAATCATTTAATTGACATATTTTTCAGACAATGTTTGCTCATATGAAGATGATTGAGCACTAGCTTCGGAATGTTCCTATCATGCAAATCCACATTGGGATTGGTTTGTCAGTTGAGAAATGGAGAATAGTATTTATAGTGAAGCAGCGAGTATGAGAACAGTTAGAATCATAATGCATGGTGCGTTTGTGAAGTAGCAGATGTCGGAAAGTTAAAAAAAAAAAAAATTGCTTGATTGTCCCAATAAACTCTCTAGTTCTCTGAGCAGAAATGGACAAAGAACCCAAGTTCATTCATTATCCGTCATCAGCTAATCAACAGAAAGTAGCCAAACTTTTGCTATAAATACTTGAGGCTTCCAATACACTGCAGAATCACCGATAATTGAACAGATTGAGAAGAATCCGAATACATTTTTTACAAGAAAAATTGGGGACATGGCTAAGTAAAGATTCTATGAAGAATTTACAGCTTTTGATTGGGAAAGGAACTACACAATGCCAAAGCCAAAGCAAATGTTCAACCTATGCACATTTCAACTCAAGATGAGTCTGAACATAATAGACATGTCTTCAAGAGGAGATAGTTACTAAAATCAAAGCCTCCATTTCCCAGTAAGAAACAACTGCCCAATTTGTAGAAACTAAGGAAACAATTATCATGATGACAGACAGAATAAAGTTAGCATTTTTAAGGAATACTACAATCCTGATGATTGTTATCATATTCAGGAAATGATTTTCTTTTCTTTTATTTCCACTTACCAGGATGAAGCTTCAACTTATCTAGGAAGTGCACAGTCCATGATTAGTTTCCTTAGCTGCATACTCTCTCAAGACTAGCTCCACTTGTTTTACCACCCCGAGTCTGTGGAGCCATCCAGTAAGTCTTTCGGATGCTTCTTTTCCAATCACAATACCATCTCTCTCCAAATCTATTAGAAAGTCCAGTGCTTTGTTTATTTTGTTCTCTCTTTCATACGCATGCAAAACAAGGGCCACACATTTATCACTAGGTTCAATACCAGCCTTCCTCATATTTTCAAAGGCAACGAGGGCCTTATCACTTTGTCCTGTAGTTGCATAGGCATTTATAAGCAGCCCGCATAGCCTAGGGTCTGGGATAATCCCTGCAAATTGAATAGCATCAAAAACCCTCTGAGCTCCTTCGGGGTTTCCAATCATGGAATACGCTCTCAATAGTGCCTTATAAACCTCACTTCCGGCAAAGATCTCTAGCTCATCCATTTCTCTCAGTAAAATCTCTGCCTGTTCAGGCATTCCAGCTCTAATGTAGGCCATGACCATTGAGCCATATGACCTTTTATCCAATGGAAATCCAAGCAGCTTGATTTCTTCAAATGCTTTGTTCGCCAGCTCAAAATGCCCAGCCTTGCTGTACATATCAACCATGGCAGTCAAGGTAACCTGATCGCAGATAAAGCCTCTTTGCTTCATGGCTAGAAGAGCATTTTCTGCATCTTGAAGTTGGTTTTGTTTTCCATACCAATGGATTAGTTTTGTATAGTCACGAACGTTAGCTTCGAAAGATTCTTCTGACAGAGCAAGTTCCGCCACCTAAAATCAGTCTGAGGATTCATGAGTTGAATTGCATATCAGATTGACAAAGATATCTTCTTTGCGAGTTGCGTAAATCAGATCAAAAAAGAGAGATATCCCCACGATTCGACAATTGTCATGAGAATAATTTCGAACACATCCGCAAATCGGAGCACTTCGTTAACTCACAGCCATCCAGTACTATGTACTACATTGTCAAGAAGAAACTCTCATTCCTCACGCAAGCTAACAATAACGAGTTCGCTAGATTTGGATGACTCATTTTCCAGGCCACCTTCCACAAAATTCTGATCTAAATGCAGAAACTTAAGTTTGCAAGATAAAAAATTTCAGCTCTTTCCAACGGCAGAAGGTAAACGTCAACGCAAAAAATCAAATTCATCAACATAGTATGAAAACCTTTCAATTCATGCTCTTCCAACAGACAGGGACGCTGCGTCACAGCTTTAATAGCTAACAAACAAATAAGGAATCAAACGAAGGTGGGTACCTCAAGATAAGCAGGATGATTCAGCTTCTTCAATTCTTTCAGAACCGCGAGCCAATTGGCTCTACTGGGCTTCATGATTTTCACCCAAGCAGCCAAAACATCCGACAAGGTCGCCCTCTGAGGATCGAAACATATGATCTGCCTCATCACCGCCTTGCACCTTTTTGTCATCTTAGAAGGCAGATTGGATATGGCAATCCTCTGCTCCTCCGTAGCACGACGTCCCACCTCGACCCACTTGAAACTCGGCCTGCCCTCCTCCTCAAGGTTGTCAGCTTTTGCGACATTCTCGTCACAAGCCGGCGAAGACAACAGAGGCGGGGCAAGACAACGTGCGCCCTCGTTACGATGATGTTGGACCGGAACGTGAATTGAAGTCGGAGAATGTCGCAGACCAATGCTTGGGAGTCGCCATCTTTGCAGGTGGAGGTTCGACACCGGATTGAGCGAAGAGCTTGGATCTATTGCCGACATGGAAGCTGTGCACAGCCTCGGCTCCACTGGGCTGGGAAACGAAAACTGAACGGAAGAAGACGAAAACTGTTTATCCGCTTTTTCTTGTTTTTGGGCATATTTGAGAACCGAGGAGTCTCCAAATTTTAGACTCCATATAGATAATTCTTTTTTCCCAATTTAGCCCTTGAAGAAAATATTTTCAAGGCATAAAAGTACACCGGCGACACGTGGCTTCGAAAAATACTAAAAACATTAGACCAGGTTAACAGAATTATTAGATAAATTGTAAGACGTAATTGCATTTTACATAAATTCAAGAATTTAATTATACTTCCCGACAAGTTTCAGGAATTCGCGGGATGAAAGAGACGGGTTTCTCAATAATTATTGTTGTTATTTTGTACCAATTACAAGCTGAGTGACACTACACGTGCACTATGATGAAATGTTCGTTATAAGCTTAGGTCTAAATTAGAACAATAAATTCCTTTGCGAATGAGACAGAAAGTTCGATACGATAGGAAAAAAAATTTCAATATATTCCCTGTTCCTTTCGTTTCGTGTTAGCTTAGTTCTCGAGACTTTTGACTTTTCGAGTAGGTATCGTATGCTTTAGCAACTTGCTTTCAATTAATACTTGCTACTTTTAGTTTTCTCCATAACCATCTTGTACTTTAGAAATCGTCTCCGTAGAGTCCAGCTTGATTAGAACACTAATTAATCAGATGGAATGTAGGTCATCAACATCTTAAATTTGGTTTGACAATTCGACCCAAAAAAAGAAAAAGAAAAATTGGCTTGACAATTAAGGTTCTAGTAAATCTGTCGAAAAATTAAAGAAACATAAACTTGATTTTGTTACTCATAACTTTGAGAGCTCACACACTTTTTTTATATGAAATCCCAGATTCATACTCTAAATTAGATGAACAGATCTTTCTTTTTAGCTCATGAAGTTCTTGGCAAAGGCCGAAGAAGTAGTAGAGGAGGAGGAGGAGTGATCTTGAGGCGGGTGACGAGGGAACTCCGAGAGCATTTGAACTACCTCCCTCATCGTTGGGCGCTCGGTGCTGTTCTCCTGGACGCACAGCATGGCGACGAAAAACACTTGGGCGGCCTCGTCTCTCGGCACGAGGCTCAGCCGCGGGTCCATCACACGGGCCGCCTCCTCTCTCCGCCAGTTGGTCGTGGCAATCCTCGTCCACTGGACGATGTCCACCCCGTCCCTGAAGTCGTCCAAGGGCCGCCGCCCCGTTAGGAGCTCCAGGAGCACCACTCCGAAGCTGTACACGTCGCTCCTCTTCCACTGGCAAGGTGTAGGAGAACTCTGCAACAAGAACGAAATTTTTTTTTTTTCCAGTATGAAATTCGCTCAAGTAAGCTTTCAACGCCATGAATGATGATAATCATGCCAAAATAGTCACGTGATCAAAGTTTCCACTCCATTCGTGTGGGTCCAAATATGGAAAACCGGCCAATCTGAATGAACTTTTGCTGGTCTTTTCAGAGTGAATCAACGTGAATTGGCATGCAATTGATGCTTCTTGATCTTTTGTAATGAACGGCATGATTATAGGTCAAGAAATGTGACCGCACAGGGCAATAAAGCGAAAGCATAAATGTGCTTAAAATTTTTAAAATTTATTGTAAAAGTATAATTAATTCCTACAAAATTTTAAAAGCCGCAATTAAGTTCTAAAAATTTCATAAAAATATAATCGTGTATTAAAACTTTAAAAAAGTAAAATTAAGTTCTTTCGTTAATTAACTCAATCTTATTTTTTAATTAATTTTTCGACTTAATTGCACTTTGATCAATTTTTGTGATAAATTGGAGGATTTTTAGTGCATTAACTCCAAAGTAAAAAGGGAGTCAATTAATTCAACACAAAAGCCAAAAAAAAAAAGGAAAAAAAGAGAGAATAAAAAAGAGCCAAATTCATAAATTTTATTTTTACGACAAAACACGAAAATTAAGGAATGGACGAAAAAGAGACGGTCCATTGGCCTATTGGCTACCTAAGTTGACCCACCTAGATTCCAATTTACAAGAATTTGACCTGGACCACGGACCCCACTCTAAGTAGCCTGTACCACCGACTAAAGATTTGGAGGGAGGGACTCAGACTGTGTTCTCGTGTGACATTTTCATTTTCCTTTCTTCTTTGGGGTCAATGATACATTAACCAAAAAAAAAAAAAAAATCGTATAGATTTCAGAACTTAAGAATTGAACTATGTAAGAGAGTTGGGATCAGAGAAATGTCCTGATGGCCTCAATGTGGTTAATGAGTAATTGTGAATAATCTTAGTCAATTGCCAATCTGTAAATGACGAAAGAAAGTGTGACAGCCAAAGGACCCCCCAATTGCTGACATGCACTCCGACCCTCCGCTGTTGGCCAAGAACTTGGTCAGCCTGAAGTCGGCAACGTGCGCCTCGTAGCTCGAGTTCAGCAGAATGTTGTTCGACTTCACATCTCGGTGAAGGATCAGCGGGCTGCAGTCGTGGTGCAGGTAGCACAAGCCTTTGGCGGCTTCTACCGCGATCTTGTAATTCACGTGCCATCCCAGGAACCCGCCTTTCTTCCCATGCAGTGTCTCGCCTAGGCTCCCGTTCTTCATGTACTCGTAGACGAGGAGATTGGTTTCTTTGTTTGAGCAGAACGCCATGAGCCTAACGATGTTCCTGTGCCGGATGTTGCCGAGCGTTTGGATTTCCGCTCGGAAGCCACTGTCGTGGCTACTCGTGCCGAATCCTAAGAGTTTCTTGACGGCGATCTCTGTGCCGTCTGGCATTTTCCCGTAGTAGACTATCCCGGCTCCACCTCTCCCTATCGCCTTGCCGTCTTTGACCCATTCCAGGACGTCTTGGACCGAGAACTCGAGCTTCTGAAACGTCGTCATCTTCCACGACCTGGCACCGGTCTTTCTTTGGAATGACCTGGCCTTGATTATGGCCACCGTTGTGAAAGCTAGGGAACATACCAACAGGCCGACCGTGAACATTAACTTGAAATTGAAATGATTTCTGGAGGATGTGCTTGCGATTGTGGTGAGATTGCATCTGATGTCTATGATAGAACCGCAAAGCCCTAGATTGCCCACGAAGGAAGAGGCGTTGAACAGCGCGAATTTCCCAGATTCGGGTATTTTACCCGAGGAAGAGTTGAAAGAGAAGTCTGCGATCGTGAGGCTCTGCATTGTACCGATCTTTTCAGGTATGCTCCGGTTTAAGTGGTTCCTGGAGATGTTCAAGTAACTGAGGATATGAATCTTGGAAATGGTGACTGGGATTGGACCAGAGAGGTTGTTCTGGCTGATGTCTAGGTAAGTGAGATGGTAACAGTTTCCGATATCTGGTGGAATCTCGCCTGACAAGAAATTCTGCCTCAGGTCGAGGTTAACCAACTGCCTCAAGTCCCCCTGTAAAAGCCGGGAGCCTACTTGAAAATTGATTCCCACTGATGAGTAGTATTTAGAGGTTAGAAAAGTTCAAGAGCGAAGATGGTAGAGGACCCGAAAGAAGATCGTTTGATAAGTTGAGCTCGTTTAACATCGCAGGCTTCGACGACCGGTTGCCTTTCTCTGGCAAAACTCCTGACAGGTAGTTGTTCTGCAATTCCATGAGTTTGAGCTGAGGGAAGTAGGTGAATCCCCTCGGAATGCTTCCGTTTAGGTAGTTCTGCCCCAACCTCACCTTAACTAGGCTACAGCATGAGCCTAGTGCTTCTGGGATCGGCCCAAAGAGGAAATTGTTGAACAGGATCAGGATCCTGAGCCGGTTCAGCGAGCACAAATCTCGAGGGATTGTACCAGTGAGCTTGTTGGTGGACAAATCGAGATTCTGAAGCTTCCCATTCTTGCCTAGATCCTCAGGAATCACTCCAGTGAAGTTGTTCGTCCATAGGCCTAGAGTTTCCAGGCTCGGGAGGTCCCCAAGGAACTCAGGAATCCACCCGTGTAGATTGTTCAAGAAGAGGTTGGCAAGTTTCCGCTTCCGGAGACTTGCGACCTCAGATGGTATCTCTCCGGTGAGTGAATTGACAGAGAGATCAAGATTCACCAAGCTTGTCAAGTTGCCAATTTACTTCGGGATCGGACCCAAGAGAAGATTGAATTGTAGATACAATGTGTGTAGCTTCTTTAAATTCCCCAACTCGGCCGGTATCAGGCCGTCCAATCCACACTGGGAAAGATCCATGTGAACTAGATTTTTCAGATTGCCAAATTCTCTAGGAATGCCTCCTTGAAAGACATTATAGTAGCCCAAGAAAATCTCTCCGAGTTCTGTCAAATTTCCCAACTTGCTCAATATTTTCCCGTTCAGCCCGTTTCCCGAGAGTGATAAATACTCCAGAGCCACTAAGGCTGCGTATGGACCGTAGCTAGAGAAAATGTTTCTGTTCCAAAAGTGTTTTGGGAACACTTTTGGATCATAAACGCGTATGATGCAAAAATGTTCCAAAATTATTTCGCGAAACACATTTGTGCCAGAAAACAATTTTGAAGAAACAAAAAAAAACTTGCTTCTAGTTTTAGAACACTTTTTAGAACAATTTTAGAACCACTATCTATCGCCGCCAACGCGGCCACATCACCTTGTCACGTCCCGACTCTCGAACCCGCGACATCCCTTGCCAAATCGCCACTAGGTCATAATAAATAGCGTCCCAGGCAACTGCTATCGACCCAAGATTATACTGCGCATGCGGAACGTACAATATTCCATCCAATAAAACCATATGGGATAGATAGGAAGTAAAGGCAGATATCACAACACTAAAGGCTGATGAGAATACATGATCTATAACCTTACAGAGCCATCAACTGATAATTACAACCCCAAGCTTCGGGGCAGCCCTCTAGGACTCACAAAAAGATACAGGAGTCAGGTAAGATTAACTCTCATCTACTCCAAAACAGTACCCCCACAAAAACATCATCAGTTCCCTGACCACAAAAGGAACCCAACCCTCTACTGGATAAACTCGACATCCGGGTCGTCATAACCAACCGGGGGAGCCGGGTCGTTCGGGTCATCACAGGAACTCTGACTAGAATGCACAAAGGGGGCTACTGACTGCTCAGGCTCGAGCTCGAGCTACATACCTGGCGCGGGGTCCACCACTTCCCCATCAGGTGTATCAATATCCATCGGGTCCCAAGCGGGGATATTAGGGACCCCCTGAAGAGGTGGCCCCTCAAATCCTCTAAGCGGACCAAAGAGATCCATCCCATCACGAAAATACCAAGCCTTAAAGAGGTGTGCCACCAGTTGTGGCATACCCTCATCAACCGATATCGTCGTGATGTGACGTTCCCACATCTGGTCCGTACCTGGTACCGGATGGAGACTGATATCAAGTGATGAGTGGGTGGGGGTACCGAACCGCACTGGTCTCTCTATTACTTCGGATCTGAAAAATTGTCCCACGACGGGGTGAGACATTAATCTCAGTGAATCAAACCTAATCTCGGTTAGGACATTGATTCGCCCAGAACGTCCTAAGCACCACAATAAGTCACAAAATTTCAACAGGGATATACATATAAATCAAATAAATCTGTCTAATCAACAACCAACAGAAACACAACCTCTCAGGCATACACAAGTTCATTATTAAACAATGACCCACGCGACTAGCGTGATAGATACATTAATAGTGCGATCTCGCATTCTTCTAGCAGGACCAGGCTACGTCCACTTTACCCTCTCAGCCACGGCTACTACAAGCGGTGTATCCAGTGCACCCGGCACGGCATTGCAAGTAGGCATTCCTTAAAAAGGAGTTTCGGTCCATCACAAGCTGCGAACGGCATCCAATACTCCCTTAAAATCGTACGACTGGCACGGGGCATGAATTATCGTGCTTCTAACAAGTCGCGAATTTTCATACAATCTGTACGGCACAAGTACCCAAAGTACAATGCGAACTTGCCAGGTAACGTCATTGATTCTTTAAATGACCACACAAATTGCATTCGACAATCAACTCGTTGATTATCTTGGATTAACGCCAAAATCCAAAAAGAATACAATCAACTCGGCCCCAAGGCCCACAAGACTCCTAATTGAGCATTTCAGCCAGGCAAACAAACCAATCAAGCAATTCAAGCACTCTCGAGTAATCAACTTAACCCGGCAATTTCAAGCTCAATTCATATTAAAAATCTTAATTCTCAGTCGAATTATAGCAATCAATCGTTCTCTCGTCTCTAACCTGTCACTCACTCGCGAACAACTCAATCAATCAATTAATTGATAAATTACCACAAATAACCACAGACAAATAATCGATCGACCATATATCCTAACCATGGTTTCTATCTAAACCGGTCCCGATCAAAATATTTTTTTTTACAAGAAATAAATAAATAAATAAATAAATAAAACTAATCCTAAGCGTAATTAGCGCCCTAACCAAGATTTATGGTCAACTCAAAATGTGAGTTAGCTCGATCGGCGATGGCGGCGGCAGCGATAAAACTAAGGTTTATCGCGCGGCGATAAACTAAGGTTTATCGCGCGGCGGACCGAGCTCAAACTTCGGCGACACCCCGAGAGAGTCCGGCGAGGTCGCCGGAACAGGTGGCCGGCGGCGGAGCTCCGGCGAGAGGCGGCTGGCGGCCTGAAACAGTAAACAACAGTATACTCAATCGGTAAACTTTACTGTTTTGGCCGTTTTCCGGCGACACGGGCCGAGACAAGGCCGGCCAAGGGTCGGGGGCTCATCTAGGGATCGATGGGGGTCGGCCGGGACAAGTGGACGGCGGCGGAAGGCGGCCGGCGACAGCGGACAGCCACGATCAGTGGCTGCCCTGTTCGGCACCGAAATAGGGGTTTCGGTCGGCGGCCGTTTCCGATCGTCACGCTCGGCGACCGGCGAAGGTGAGCTAGGCGGCGGTGGAGGGGACTCAGGGGAGTCGTCTGGCGGTGGCAGTGAGACACGACGGCGGCTGTGGCGGCCGGATCGAAGATCGGACTGAACCGGGCTCAAAACAGAGCACCGGACCTTCAAGGCCTGATTCCGGCTATTCCGGCGGCTGATGGTCGGCGTTGAGGGGTTGGATCGGTCGAGAGGAAGTCGGGGGTTAGCTGGGTGGTGGTGGTCAGCGTCGATGGCCGCCGTGGCGGCCGGAGGAGGCCGCGGAGTTCTTGGGTCCTCTGACCCGAAAACAGGAGGGAAACTTTGGCCGCGGTTTTCTTCGGCCGATCAACGGCGATGGCGGCTCGGCCTGGGTCAAGGCGGCGGCGGGGAGTGGCTGAAGACGGTGGCTACCGGTGGTGAGGCATTGGTCGCGAAAAACGGCGACGAACGGAGGAGAATTGATCGGCAAGGAGGGGGGGTCGTCGGTCAACAATGAAGAACAGAAGAAGAAGAAACGAAGAAAGAAGAAGAAAGAAAAAGAAAGAAATGGCAGATGGATGAGATGGTTTATTGGCAGAGAGAGATGGAGGCCCACCTTGACTTTCAAGGTAAGCATTAATTTTTTTTTGTCTTACTCACATAAATAATTGGGGGTAAAACGGTAATTTTGGCGCGCCGGGACTGAAACGAAATTTTTGGTGTACTGAATGAAGGGTAATTTCTGTAATTTCACTGGCCAAGCTCGGTCAGGGTTAAGCTCGTTTGTGAAAACGACAATTCAAAAATCGCCGAGGTTTAATTTCGAAACTCAATTCGAAATAATCTAAAGTTCGGAAATTCGTCCAAATTTTCGTCTGTTCAGTCCTTATAGTTCAAAATAGACGTCGACTATGACTATACATTCATATCATTTAATCGACTTCCGGCGCTTACAAAGATTGAATTTTCAGGACGTCACACACCTGGTCGCCGTAGCTAGCCGCCAGTTGCTGCCGCTGCCGCCACCGCCGGCGTCGCTTGTCGCCTATCGCAGCCGTCGGCCTCCGCCAATTGCCGATCGCCGCCACCTAAAAAAAATTATTTTTCTTTAACTTACCAAACGCGTTTTTGCAACAAAAATTGTAGCCGGGAACAGAAACACAAAAAAAAATATTTCTGTTCAAAAAATGCTCATAGGAACATAAACGTTACCATACGCAGCGTAAGTATCCATAGCTTTCTGGGATTTTTCCCTCAAAATGGTTGCCTCCCAGGTTCAAGTACCTAATCTTCTTCAATTCAAGAACACCTGCCGGCAATAAACCCGTGAAGTTGTTATCATATGCATCGAACACTTCCAAATTTGCGATACTAGAGTAGTTCCAGTCCAAGCTCCCGCTGAACAAGTTGTTCGAGATGTTCAGGAACTTCAAACTACTCAAGTTGGCCAGCCTTGCTGTACATATCAACCATAGCAGTCAAGGTAACCTGATCGCAGACAAAGCCTCTTTGCTTCATGGCTCGAAGAGCGTCTTCTGCATCTTGAAGTTGGTTTTGCTTTCCATACCAATGGATTAGTTTTGTATAGTCACGAACAGTAGCTTCGAATGATTCTTCTAACCGAGCAAGCTCCGCCACCTAAAATCAGTCTGAGGATTCACGAGTTGAATTGCGTAAATCAGATTAACAAAGATTCTTCTTTGTGAGTTGCTTAAATCAGATTAACAAAGATTGAGATATCCCCAACGATGAATAATTTCAAACGCATCCATAAAGTGAAGCACCCCCGATAACTCACAGCCATCCAGTACTATAGTAATAACTGCATGTACTCATTGCCAAGTGAAAACCGGGGGTAAATCGAATGATGCGTGGCGTCCACCGTATCTAATTTGAAGATCGAGCACAGTTCAACCTACTCGAATATCGAATTATATATTTTCTGGAACTTATTATATAGTTTATTTGTGGTGAAACTATATATTCTTACGAGGACTGACAATATATCATTTTTAGCCGTTGATGGGGTTGCCGTGACTATTTTCCTTTTATACGTCATGCGTTTTTTGAATATGGAATTTCCTATTTCGGATCTCCATAGACTTTATAATATACATTTCAAGCTGCTTCTCGACAGATATTACAAACGATTTTAAAAATATACCCTTAAAATCTTTTCAATGATGACAACATATTGCTTTCGAGGATGGTAATACATTTCACAGCGCTCCTAATATATAGCAGAAGCCACTGCAAATTCATCATTGTTACCTCTTAAATAACTGAATGTTTTATGGAACACAAGTTTAACCGAACCGAGTATAAAGCTCACCCTTCTACCGAATCTACAATATGACGTTTTCGCAAAATCAACCATTATCAAAGTCTAATCTCCAAGAGTTTTAATAGGGAAAAAAAAAAGGACAGAGAACGAACTGAACTGAACCATATATCATGTGCATCGAATCAGATGAGCAAACAATAATAAGGTCTTAGCCAAAAATTAGAAAGAAATCTGTTCTTTCCTCATACTAAACTTAGCGATTCTTTACAGCTGAAAGGAAAAACAAGTTCCAGTGCCACACTAAAAGACAAACCCCTGATCAATCAGAGCTGACTCCCCACAAACTCTCTCTTGCTTGTTTTCCAGGTGGTACGATGACGGCCAAGCGTAGCTCGTCGCGAGCCAAGTCAGACTCTACCCGAAACGACCAAATCTGGACGAGGTCGTCAAGCTTCAGCTTATTATCCCTTACAAACTGGGGCCAGCCGGACCTCAAGATGTACATATACGACGGCCTCGGCCCTTCACCACCATCCATTCCTCCTAATTCGGCCTTCTTCTTCAACAATCTGCCCTCCTCCTCGCCACCGGCAGCCATTTGACCTTTGGGTTTTTTGTTCATCACCCAGAGTCTCAACTTGAGGACCCTCTCTCCTAGATCGTCTTCTGCGGAACGGTAGCAAAGCACCCTCACATCTTTATCAATACACGCTTTCAACAAATTCTTCTCGTCCTCCCTCAAGAATTCAGAGTCGATGATCTGATTCATGGGGATCGACACGCGACAAAGTGTGCCGCTCACATCCGATTGTGTCAAGCGCTTCTGTATGACCAATCGCACCTCTTTGCCGCCCAAAACCCGAATGATATGATCCTTCAAATCTTGAGGCATGTTGGGTCGCTCCTCACTGCCCTTCGCCCACTTCTTATTCACTTGGTCTTCGCTTTTCTTCCTAGGACACCGCCCCTTCTTCATCGAGGACGACGGTGACAATGACGCGGACTCTCTCGCGAAACCAGACCCCGCGGCGCCCTCCATCCTAGACCATGCGCGTGTGACGCAGTTCAACTCAGGATCGTCATCCTTCACCGAGCACCTCTTATTCCCTTTATTGTTGCTTATCTCTCTGCAACTACACTTCTTTCTCGACAACGGCGCTCCGGCAAAACCCAACCCCTCGGCTTCTTCTAATTGAGAACATGTGTGCGTCTCCAAGTCCCACTCATGATAAACATCCTTGTTCGAGCACTCGCTCGCTTCCTCATCGGCTTTCTTGCTACAACGCTTCCTCTTTCTCGACGACGGCAACAACATTGCCGCAAAACCCAGTTCCTCGGCGTCTTCTAGCTCGGCGAGTGCACACGTCTCCAATCCCCAGTCAGGATCGTCGCCATGTTCACGTTTCCTAGTACTCTTTTTGCTGGCTTCAGTAGCACTTCTCATCGACTCCTCATTCTTCAACGCCGTCTGTCCCTCCACTGCTCGTGATTTTTCCGTTTCTTTCTTGGCCTTTTCACTCTGCAAATTCTTCTCCTTTATATAATTTTTCCTAGCGGCCTCGCACACCTCCAACAGTGCCCCAAATCGGAAGCAGTCACCAGGGACTCCTTCGTTCTTGACATTGTTGAAATCCTCCGACATAACTCCTGAACCCATCACCGATTTCCCAAAACCGTCGAAAGTCGCCATGATAACAATCTTTCCTCTCTCACTGTGTATATATCATGCAGTTCGGTTCTGACTAAATAGGCAAAGATTCGGAATCCGAAAGGAAGTCGGCTTTGGACACAAGCCATGAGTATCTATTCTTATAACTTTTTCTTTTTGGTCAAACTAATCTTATCACTTATCAATACTAAATCACTTTATGCGCAAGATGCTAAAAAAGGAAATCAAGTTGTTTAATGTTGTGTTTGCTTGGCGGAAAATTATTGGACATAGGAAAAATATTTTTAAAGTCAATAATTAGTTTTTAGTTGTTTGGTAATGCACGGAAAAAGCTTTTTCAATGTCTAGATCTTATTTTCAAAAGCATTCTCTAATATATCATAGTATTTTGTGTAAGATTTTTTCTGATATGGGTTACAATAATTGAGATTGTAATTAACGTATTACGGGATTAATTTACCGTTTACGGGTTGGTCTAATAAAGACAGGATATAAAGATTCTTAATGGGCCTAATATGGGTCTGGCTAGTGTAGGCTAAAGTTCGGCCCGGCCCGTGGTGAGAGGGCCCGCCAGAAAATTCTATATATAGGGTTAGGGTGCCTCCTATAACCCTCATAACTTCATACGCTATACGAAAGTGCTGCCTTACTGACTCCAGGCATTTAGAGGGAATCGTATGATTTTCGCCTCAAGAACGACGAATCGCGAATCAGGTGCACGAATTCCTTCCCCTATATTGTTTTGTTTCTAGTTTTCGATTACGGCGTTCCTAGGGTGTCGTTTGTGACGACGGACGGCGGTTTGAATGGCCAACATTTTGTTCCTAATATCATATAATAAGATGATGACAAAATCCATGTCTAAGATATCACTATTTTTTTTTTCGTGGGGTCAGATAAGATATCACTAATTTAGGGAGTATAATTTTTAAGCTTTCTTATTATCAAGATTATTATCAAGATACAGCCAACTAAAGAAAGGATGTCAACAAAATAATAAGTGCAGATAATTGACAATAATCTGTCATTGCAAATAAAACACCACGTCAGAATAATTCTCCACCATTCCATGTAAGATTTCATGCGGAAAGGGAGCTTCAAGAAACGATTTCTTATTTTTAGGATAGAACTCAACTTTAAGTATGGTGGTTTTCCTTGACCGGTAAAATCTTTTCTGCTTTTCATCCACTTTCAACGAAGTAAGTGAGTAAAAATTTGAAATATCGTTTCATGCAACTCATTTTCATGAAAACAAACACAAACTAGGCTTTTTATTTCCGAAAAAAAAAAAACAAAACATGTGCTTTCCCATTTTAGGAATAATAATCAATTTATTCGTTGAGGTCATTACTTCATTGGTAAACATTTTTTTTTAAAGCGAATTAAGATGTGACAACTTCGAGAAAATGGATTGAGCCAATTAGTTAATAGAAGGGAAAATGTCGCAAATAGGTCCTGACTTTTGGCTTACTGTCCAATATCTTTAAACTTTTAATTTATTCAATGTGATCCATTAGAATGTTCAGTCTAATGCCCAAATTTTTCAAGTTGTTCTATCTATTAAAAAAAAAAGTCAAAGGTTCTCATAATTACACTATTGCGCGGATTTTACAGTATTTTTTTCATTTCAATCAATTTCCTTAATCAACAAAACAAAAATAGGCTATATTTTTCTTCTTTTAAACCTTTTAGTCTTTATAAGTATTTGAAAAAACTGTAAAAAAAAAAAGCTTTAAACCTTTCGCACTTTTGCAAATTCAGTCATAAATCTTTTAGGCTTGTCAATTTAGTTATAAACGTTTTCATATTTTGCCAATTCAGGCTCCGTTTGGCTCAGCATTGTAAATAAACATTTGGGCTCTAAAATCCCTCGGCCAAATGCAAATGATGTTTGGTTCAATTTTTTGCTCACTTTAGCCATACGCTTTTACATCTCAATTGTAACAGCCTGGGCCCACTAAACTTTCGCTGTGCCATTTGCAAGATATTGTCCGCTTTGGACACAGTCTTCACCGTTTTACTTTTCCGAGCGCGCGCCTATGCGACGCCTGGAAAGCGCGTCTTGCAAGTCTTAAGAGGGCCCAAGGTTTATAAGTCATTTCCAAGCTCTTCTCTTAGGCAATGTGAGACTAGGGGTGTGACAAACTCCCCCCCTCAAAGGCACAACGTCCTCGCTGTGCACAGCAAGCGGCCGCTGCGACCCCACATGCTATCGGAGGTCGGCTCTGATACAACTGTAACAGCCTGGGCCACTACGCTTCCACTGCGCCATTTGCAAAATATTGTCCGCTTTGGACACACGGTCCTCACGATTTTATTTTTTCGAGCGCCGCTCATACGACGCCCGAAAAACGCGTTTTGCAAGTCTCAAGAGGGCCCAAGGCTTATAGGCGACTCCCAAGCTCTCATTCTAGGTAATGTGGGACTAGGGGTGTGACATCAATGCTCTCTAAAGTCCCTTAGCCCAAAGAGACTTTTGCGAGATACAACTAATTTTTTTTTTAACTTTATCACCTTCGCTGCTGTCGCCCGTCACTGCTCGCCACACCCAGCTGGATGTCAGCCTTTGCCAATCGCCGAACACCAGCTGTTGCCGCAGCCACCGTCAACCACCAATAACCGATCGCTGCGGCCGCCCGTCGCCACCTCTACCCATCATTGCCGCCACCGGTCACTGCCACCACTGCCCCTCGCCGTCGACCGCCGTAGCGGTTGCCATTCACCAGTCATCAGTCGGTGGTGACCTACAACGGCTGCCTGGCTACCACCACTACCGCTTTTTTTTAATAAAAAAAAGTGAAAATACTTCACAAAGATCATTTTTCATTAAACAATATTTATGTCAATGTTTCTTTCTAATGTACTTTTAAAATACACTTTACCAAACACTGCTTGCATTTTGCAAGAGGCCTTTAGCCCAAAGGCATTTTCATTTTCTCAAAATCCCGTAGCCAAATGTTAAACCAAATAGGCCCTCAGTCAAATTGATCGAAAATCGCTAACGTGGACGTCAGCCGTTCTATACGGCACTAGCTGCATTGACCTAGATAATTTTAAATAATTTTTATGATTTTTTTAGATTTTTTCTTTCTTTTTTTTTTGTTTCTCTAAACCCATAAACCAGTGGTCTTGTTGCCCCAGGGTGAGACACGTTGAGGGCCGGCAACCCTCGTCAAACCGTGGGCTAGGGCGGCAAAGCCCTCATGGTCTAGGGCAAAGGGACACCTGATTTTTAATTATCTTTTATTTCAATTTTTATTTTTTAAATTTAATTTAAAAATAGCCAAAAGGTATAAAAATTTTAAAAAATCAACTTTGGAAGCCTTAACCTAGCCTTAGGAATCAATTTTGAACAAAAAATATTTTTCATATTTTTTTTGAATTTATTTAATTAGAAAATAACCAAAAATAAAAATAAAAACACCATTCATGGTTAGACAAATACACAAAAATAGCTCATATTTCTATCTTAATTCGCTCTTTAATTCAGTCACTTTAATTTTTTTTTTAAAACCTCGACTTCGGCCATTCTGCGTTCCTTCACAAACGTTAACTTGAATCGAGCATAAAAATTTCTTTTCAAGTCTTTTAATTTTGTATTTTCACTTTTAATAGGCTAAGACATTGGTATCCAAAGCCCTCAAGTACAATTAATTTTATTTGCCCTCCAATTTGTTCAATTGCAATTCAAAGGATTTAATTGCATAATTTTCTTCCGATTTAGTCCTCAGTTTCGTTAAAAGTGAAATTAAACTTTTTTTAGGATCACCCATGAAAATCTAGACCCTCACCCTATAGTTTTCACCCTTTTGAATCTATTGGTGGCCGTGGTACAAGTCATCGACCCCAAATTAGCCAAAAATCATTTTCAAATCCAACGCATAATTTAGGGTTTTTATTGAATTTCGAGCTGTTAATTCACAAAATATCTTGTTTACTTGAAATCCATGTTGAGGAACCCAATTTTGGTGTTTAATTTTAAAAAATATTCATTTTCGGATCCGATTTGAGGTTTATAGCCGAACCGGATCAACCGGTGGGTCAAACCCGGCCCGATTGACCCGGGTCACCCCATCCAGCAAAGGAGCAACGCAACATAGCGCCATTACCAAAAATGGAAGCAACTCTCTTTTTCTTTCCTGTCCCCATCAAGGCCACGCCAAAATAGGGTGCAAACGAGCTCATTCAAACTCAACCTCCCTGGACAAGAGTCAAGACAAGAAACAGCAAAAAACGCAAATGGGACTGGGAAACAAAAGCTGAGGAGCGACTGATCTCCTTCAGAGTTTTCAGGGTACCGGGTGCCCTCTCTGATCTCAAGAGCCTGGGGGCATAAAAGGAGGAGGCTCTTGGCAACTAGGGGGGGTCCTTCTACGCACACAAAAGGGAGAGGTAGAGAGCAGAGGGGGCCAAGGAGGCTCATACAGTGAGAGAAGGGGTCGAGTCGCGTCGGATCGGACGACGATGGCGGCGAGTGTCGATCGACGAGCGGCGGGCGAAGGCTACTGATGGGAACTTCGGTGATGCCCGAGAGTTCTCTGTGAAACTCACAGATGCGGCAAGTCCCAAAAAGGAAAGAGTAGAAAGCAGGGAAAAAAAAATGCAAAAAGAGGATGAGTTCGGCATCTGGATTGGCCGCGTCGATGATGGAGAAGCATCAATGAAGCTCTGTAGGTGGAGGGGCCGTAGAGAAGATGGACCTGGGAAGGGAGGAGAGTGACCTAGAGAAAATAGATAAAAATTATTTTTAAAAAAAAATTAAATAAAACAACACAAAGCAAAATAAAAAGAAGAAGAGCACTGAAACGTAATATATCAGTTTGTGTGGACGTTGGACTAAATCACTTCGGGTCTGATTTTATTTTGGGCTGACATGTGGGCTCTTTTAAAAAAAATCTGATCATATTTGGGCCTCTGGGGGGTAAGAATAGAAAAGAGGTTGAGACTTTTTTGTTTTAGTTTCCATTTGGGCTTCGTGTCCTCTCCCTCATCCGTGGCTTTAGAGGGACTGGCCATCGATTATTTTGAGTATTTTGAACTCCAATCTTTTAGAAAATGACGATTTTACCCTTTAAGCAAAATCTTTTCCAGAAAAATTTAGAAAAATCCCAAAAAATTCTCAAAAATAAAAAAATGCCACAATCAACTCCACTTACATAGATAAATTACATTTCAGACCAAGTCATAAGGTAAAAAAAAAAAAAAAACACAGACACACGAATTTAGACCCTTAATGACCTCAGGTCTAGGGTGTCGATGCTTACACTTTCCTCGGAGAACTTGGCTAAGGGAGCCCTCGCCCACCCTCGCCCTAGCAAGGAAAGCCAACTTGCCCCATCATCACCAATGGCCGGTAGGGGTGTGTAATCGGACCGGATTGACCTAGAACCCGGATCAGTCCACCCGAAAAGTAGGGTCAGGAACCGGTTCCCGCTCAAACTGATCCAAGTATCGATTCTAAATTTTGAGAACCGATTTAAACCTGTTCAATTTTCGGTTCTAGGTGTAGGCCCACTCGGATCGATTTTTAGTTGCTATTAAAAAAAAGAAACCCTAGGTCCCGACTTCCTAGTACGTTGTTGCTCTTGTTGCTCATGCTCATTGCTCATGACCCTCGGCTCCTCACATCCTCTCATTTAATTTTTATTGTTGAATCGTTACTTTCGGTGAATTGTAATTTTTGTTACTCATTTCGATGAAAAAATAAGGAAAACAAGTTTTCGGATAGACCTTGAAACCGGACCAAAAAATAAGGTTGGTTCCAAAACAGGTTCCAAGATAAACAAGATCGGTTCTCGGATCCAAAAACTAAAAACTGGTTATAACAGGGTGTAGGTTTGGAACCGACCCACTTGGCCATTCTCACCCAAAAAAAAAGAGAGGAAGAAATTGAACAAATGTATATATACCAAAAGAGAAAAAAAAATGAGAAAAATATTAAAATATTACAAAAAAAAATGTACATGTTATCGTCAGTTGTGACACATAGAATAATCGTCATTCACGTCAGCAGTTTTCAGCCAAAATTGATCGGATCAATTGGCAATTTTTGAAAAGGTTTTTATGACTTAATTGGTAAAATTTTTAAAAAAATTAAGACTGAATTGATAAAAACGCATTAAATTTTTAGATATTTTAGACAATTTTACCATTCGCCTATTATTTAAATTTCGACAAATGCCCTCGACTTCATAAAAGGTCCAACAGAGCAGTAGAAGTTAAATGATAGCAGAGGTTTTCCAGGGCTATTATATCTGCATGCATGCAATGGGCGTTAGAATTCGACCAAACTCTGCAACACGTGTCTGCTAATAACAGCATGTACTGGTTGCCAAGTGAAAACCGGTTGAATCGAATGAGGAGTGGCGTCCAATGTATCTACTAGTGGATACCGTCTAATTCGAAGAACGAGCACAGTTCGAGCTACTCGATATGAAAGATATATATTTCCTGGAACTAATTATATAATTTATTTGTGGTGAAACTATATATTCTTACAAAGAATGACAATATATCATTTTTAATTTTTTAGCCGTTGATGTGGTTGCCCCGATTATTTTCCTTATTTTCTATTTCGAGTCTCCATAGACTTTATAATATACATATCAAGGCTGCGCCTTGATAGGTATTATAAACGATTTTAAAAAGATACCCTTAAAATCTTTTTGATAATAACAACATATTACTTTTGAGGATGGTAATACATTTTACATCGCTCCTAATATACATGTTAGAAAATAGCAAAAACCACTGCATATTCATCATTATTCCCTCTTAAATAATTGAATGTTTTATGGAATACAAGTTTAACCCAATCAGTATAAAGCTCATCCATCTGCCATTATCAAAATCTAATCTCCACGAGTTCTAAAAGGGGAGCGAAAGAAGAAGAATAAGAAGAAGAAGAAGAAGAAGAAGAAAGAGCTAAAGAAGCAGCAGCATTGATTTCAAGTTTGCTGGACTGAAGAAACAAAGGAGTCTCGGCCCGACGAATGCCAGTACTTGAAAATGAAAAAGAGGAAAAGGAACAGTGGATGATGAACAACCCATTCTGCCTCTGCACTCTTGGTTCTCATCCCTTCGGGAATTCAACTCCCCTGCCTTGCCAGAAACCTTCTGCTCTTATGTACTTTCTGCTGAAAAAATAAAATGATGCAGCTCATCTTCTGCAAATCCTGCCACTTGCGTTTGATCATCATTATTTTCTCTGCTGTAGCCGATCCAAGTCTCTTCCACCTCTCTCGGTAGCCAATCAATTGGCTCGCAGCTTCTTGGGAACAAGATGAACTCCTGCCACTTACCTCTGTAATTTGCTTCAGTCATCATTTCATTTTTGTTTTCTTCCTCTAGCAAGCGCGGAGGGGGGAAGGAAATGAATGATTCAGCTGCAATTTATTCTTATCTTCTGTTGCAAATCTTATCCACTGTTGAAGCAGACATTCTCCGCTGCAAACATTCTTCCTTTCTAGTCCTTCGGCCGAAATCCTACGCCGCTTATTCTCTGAAAAGCCATGCCAAACTAACCTCCAAGAGCCATCCACATCAGCCTCACGTTATTTCCACCTCAGCTGCAACTTAGCTTCCTGATCTGAGTCATCATTCCCCTGCTGCGGTTGAAATTCCCTGCTGCTTCCTCTGCCTCTCTTAATAGCTGACCTTGTGACTTGCGGGTCCTTAGGAATTGGCTGAATCCAGCCGCAATCTAACCTTCGCAAGTTGTTTCTGGATCTTTCGCCATCATTCCTCTAGCCTCAGATGTCCTGCTCCCCTATCTTTTCAGCCCAAAATCTCCTTATGCAACGTACGTATAGATGAAAAGTTGGCTTGGCAGCTTCTCTGGTGCCAACGTAATTTAGCTTCAACTTACGTTTGCCTCTATTGCAGATATCATTCCTTGTCATATCCAATAAAATTTTGCTGCAGATATTATCTCGATGGTGTAGATATGATCTCTTGTCGTATCCAATATTTTCTACTATAGATAATATCAGATGGTGTAGATAACATCTTCGAGATATTCTCTGCTTGCAGATATTCTCAAATATTCTCTGTTTGCAAATTCTTGATGCAGGTGTTTTTCCTTTCTTCTTCTTTTTTTCTTTTTTAAAAGTGGCGACATCTTTTCTCCTTTTTTTTTTTTTTGTGTCGTCATCTTTTCTTTTATGGATTTGCTGCGCTCAATAATTAGATTAGAAATCTTTTGTTTTGCTTTGTTTTCTTTGTTTTCATTTTTATTTTATTCATCTCTCTCTCTCTCTCTTTACATGAGTGTATTTAAATGAATCGATCTATTCTATTTTGCGGAGAAAAATAAAGTACAAGCTTGATAAAATTAGGTGTCAACAGCTGACCCTTCTGAAAGAAGGTTTCGAAGAGGTTTCATTCTAACACGAATAAACGCCTAATTTTGTTTTGGCAAGGGAAAGCCTTTGTCTTCAGGAAATAGAAAAATGGCACGACCGTGTAAGAACGGACTTAGCCTTCAGGAAATGAAGAAGCGGCACGACCGTGAAAGGACGGGCATGACCTTCAAGAAATGAAAAATTGCGCGACCGTGTAAGAACGGGCCTGGCTTTCAGCAAATGAAAAATGACAAGACCGTGTAAGAACGGGGTAGGCCTTCTGCTTCTGGATAAAAGAAGAATCAGCACGACCGTGTAAGAACGGGATTGGACTTTTACTCTTGGAAAGAAAAATTGGCACGACTGTGTAATAACGGTCTATGTCTTACACCGCATTTTTCAGATTTTCCAGAATCTCTCTTTTCACCGCATTTTTTTTTCCCTAAACACCCTTCCCCGCCCTCCTCCCTTTCGACCAAAATCGGAAAAAAGTGTCCCTTTCACGTCTTCAACAAAATCAACGTGGCAGAGTCTGCTGAGGCGGCGTCGCTCCCGTTTGCAGCGGACGGCGATGGAGCTGCAGGTTGAGCCACCGAGATCGCGAGCAGCGAAGACGAGGAGCGGCGGCGATGAGAAGGTGGAGGCAGCGATCAAGATCCAGTTGACGGGGGTTGGATAGCGATTTGCCGCTCACCGGCCTGTCGTACTCCGCCACCGTGGGCGCCGAAAAATCAGACCCGGTCTTGACCCCGACTCCAATAACCGAGTGTGAATTGGCCAACACAGGATGGTCGATCCTGCACGCCTCCAGGCGAGCGCGGCTCGCCTGCTCCACGCGCAAGAAGGCGTCGAAGAAGAACACAGGCCGCGGCGCCATGGGCACAGTCGGGAAGCACATTGTGGCCCTGCCACGGAAGTAAGCTCCGGGCCCCGGCGGCCACTTGGTGGTGGCCGAGGCTGAGGTCGAGGGGCACCACTAGGGCCTCGGCGGCGGGGGTAGGGCTCATCGAGGGAGCTGCTCTGGCTGGGGCTGCGGCATAGGAAATTAGCTCCGAAGTGTCGTAGGCAAAAAGAAGAGTCTGGTCTTATTTCGCATTTTCATGCCACTTCAGTGACCCTGGTGCTAAAACAAACTGAAGTTCGAAAAAGAAACTCTTTTTCCCGTTTGGCATCAATTATTTAACGGACTAATACCCAAAAAAATCTCCAATTTTAGCACTTGTGTCAATTATATCTAAAGCTTTTTTTGTCTTATGAAAAACCTCAAACTTTTACATTTGTCCTAATTCTACCCAAAACTTTTTTTTTTCTTAATTTTATCAATCTAGTATAAAAAAAACCCTCAACTTTAACATATTTCTCAATTACATCCAGAACTTTCTTTTTCTCTCATAAAAAATTTAAAACTTTTATTTTTATATCAATTCTACCACCATTAGTATTCCGTTTATAATCACTATTAGTTAATCCTATGTGGCTCGAGTTTTCTTGTCAAATTTACCAATAAATCTTTAAAATTTGGAAACAATAGATTTTAGGGACGGCGAGATTTTAGATCATTAGTCCAAATATCTCCATGTATAACAGTTTTTTGGGTTATTAAATACCGAAAAGAATACAAAACGTGTCGTATTGAGTGACTATGTATCTCTCAGCAATATGTAAGGAAAGCAAACAACATAAGATAAGTTCATATATTTTTTCATATCAGCTTTGCTAAGATATAATTCATTAACAACGTAGAAATGCCACGTGGGTTTAACTTATGATGATTATGGACGGAAATCTAACGGTGGTAGGATTGGGATGAAAGTAATAGTTGGATGTTTTTTATGACACTAAAAAGTTTTGGACATAATTAGGACAAATGTTAAAGTCGAGGGGGTTTTTTTTTTTTATGCTAGACTAGTAAAATTGAGATAAGAGTAAAAGTTTTGGGTAGAATTGGGAAAAATGTGAAAGTTTGAGGTTTTTTATGAGATAATTTTTTTTTGAATATAATTGTCACAAATGCTAAAGTTGAATGTTTTGTGGGTATTAGGCCCTTATTTAACGTTATCAAAAACTTGTGATACATTGATTTTGTAGGCGACAGCACAACAGCTAATAGACAACATCTCAGGCATGCGTAGCAATGCCTTGCAAGTAGCCGAACCAGCTCCAATTACATCAAAAGCATCATGAACTAATCAAAAAGCACATGTTTTAAAAAGTTTTGTTCTGGGCTAAATATTTTTTTTTTAAAGAATGCAAAAAGTTACAACTGAACATCGTTCGAAACAGAGCCAAAGACGTTAATGAGACACCTTTAATTAAGCTATACATGGGGAAAGATGACTCTCGCAAGTGGAATTGCTTAGCCTGTATGGCAATGATTCGATCCAAAAGAGTTATTCTAATTAAAATTGATTTTTTTTCGATTATGTTCCTTGAATGAGTTTTATAGAATTAGAACGTATTTGATAACTGGATAATTTTTTTTTTTGTTCTTGTTTTTGCGCCAAAAGTGTTCTTGGGAACATAATTAGAATCATTAACATGATTCTCATCCTTTTTTGTTTTGGAGAATAGAATTAGAGAGTTAAAATCGTTACCATGCAAGTCTTAAGTCACCGCGATAATCCTCCTTTCAATAATCTTCTGTTGTGCTCCGACGTCGCTGTTGACTGAATCCATCGGCGACGCCAAGTACGCTTAGGAGCTGCTTTTGATATTAAGGTTCGTGAGCCTGTCTTGAACTCTTTTTAGCTATAATGGTCCTTTTTCTTTTTCAGTGATCCATGGATTTAGTGATCATTTATACTCTATCGGACTGATGCGAGTGAAGAAAATCCAAGTTGGACTTTGAGGTCTCTGATTTTTGTGCCCTCCTCAAAATCCAATCTCCAAGTTACGTTGCCTTTGAGACATTTTACAGATGTTATATTTAGGATTGATACTGCGAAATCTTTAAACTGATACATCTGTGACAAATTTAATTCAAATTATTTTTTTGACCACCAAAAATCTCAAACTGATACACTTGTGATAAATTTATTTAAAATTATTTTTTTTATCACGAAGAATCATAAACTGGTACAACTGTGATAAATTTATCCCAAACTAATTTTTTTACCACAAAAAATTTCGAACCGGTACACATATGACAAATTTACCCTATGTTAGTTTACATTAAATTGAGTTAATACCACGAAAAATTTTAAATTGATATACTCGTAGTAAACATAGGGTAGCGTGTACACCCGACAATTGCCATTCAACAATTTGACGATGAAATTTTATAAAAATTAATGGAGGGTAAATTTATCACAATTGTATCAGTTTGAAGTAAATTTAATCACAAGTGTACCAATTTGAGGCTTTTTTGTTAAATTTATCACATGTATATGAGTTTTTTTTTTTTGGCCCGGGAGGGTGGTGGTGTGAGGGGGGGGGGGGGGGGGGGGGGGAGGGTTTGGTGGTATCAACACTTATATTTATCGTTATAACTCGTGAACTACTTAAATTAAGAGAAACCTAATGGGCCAACAGAGACAATATCAGAGTTAATAGATTCTTGTCCAAAATGAAACCCAAAACCCCTTAGGTAAAATGACAAATGAAAATTGCAAGACAAGGATGCCTTCACAAACGGAACAACACGAAATATGGGCATATATCCAAATGACCATTTTGCCCATTGACAAGAACATTAAGATGCAGTATCAACCTACTTCTCAATGTTATTTTAAGTAGCCAGGGTCTCTCTCTCACAAAAAAATGAGTTTCTAAGCGAGGTGGTTTCCAAGAGCTTGAATTCAAGAGAGGTTCTGGTACCGAATCTTGCTCGGCAGCAGCCCTCTTAATCAACATCGAAAGGTGTAAGAGAGTTGGCCTTTCGATTGCGTAAGTTCACGGTCTCTCTAAGTAGTCTAATGCCTACCTCAACTAGTGACTAAGCATGACGGGAAATATTCGTTCTAGATGTACATCAATAGATCGTACGCAACTTCAAAAAACAGCCTTACATAGTTGGAGCAGATGAGCCAGAGATTTATTTGAATGGAATAGGCCACCTAGAGCAACATCAGCCCATCACTTGAGCGGTAGATAAATAACAGATGAAGCCAACGTAGTATCCACTCCAATCATGAATGAATAAACCGGATTTCACATAATCAATGCAATTTTCATGCTATAAATGGGCAATATGCATATTCAACGTTATTCGAAAAGACCACAAAAAATGTGAAGAACATCTTCAAGTAAAGCTCCTCAAGTTGAAACAACCAGTACCAAAAGATAAGATCCGAGCATCGAATAACAACCTGAAACATCATGATTGCTGATGAGTTTCACCGGCAAGTTTTGGACTTCAGCTTCTGCCTTTCGAGAAAACGAAAAACACATGATCAAGAAGCCTTTGGGTTTGTCCTCCCTGGTCCTTCAAAAGTTTCAGTTTAGCTCCTCACAAGAAACCCCAGATCTTGCATTCAACGGGTCTGGGATCAGATTCCCAAATCTATTCTCATGCTCCACGATTTGGAACTAGAGACATAACAAACTCGCTTAAATGCTTTGAGCCAATGTGCGAGCATCATGTATTGGGATGGCACCAAAACGCACAACCTCCGTATCCAATCTGTCTGTAACCATCTTCCTTTATCTTTCATATGAGTATGGCATCGGATTTACCATCCTATGTGCAGCCACATCTCACCCAGAATCAGACCATAAATAGAGCCTTTCAGCAAATCAGACAAAATCTTAAATTGCTAACAAAATTGAAGGGCAAAACAATTACGACAATAATGATTACAAAGCTTTGTATTTGCACTAACACGTTGCCTCTATTTTCATAACCACGCTCTCTCCTTTAACAAATAGGTCCAGAACTTTGATTGCTACAAGAAATTCACACCCTATAGAGCTTTACGTAAATGGCAGACAGAAATCAACCATGCCAAGGAGCATCGGCTCATGCACCCACAACAAAACTGTAATTTAACAAGAGGAACTAAATACACATGTACAATCATTTAATTGACATATTTTTCAGACAATGTTTGCTCATATGAAGATGATTGAGCACTAGCTTCAGAATGTTCCTATCATGCAACTCCACATAGGGATTGGTTTGTTAGTTGAAAAATGGAGAATAGTATTGATAGTGAAGCAGCGAGTATGTTTGACCCCCCCCCCCCCAAAAAAAAAAAAAAGGAACGAGTATGAGAACAGTTAGAATCATAATTCATGGTGCGTTTGTGAAATAGCAGATGTCGGTAAGTTAAAAAAAAAAAAAATTACTTCAAGTTTCTACTTTCTTCTCTTAGTGTATGTGGCCGACATAATGTCTCAATAAACTCCCTAGTTCTCTGAGCAAAAATGGACAAAGAACCCAACTTCATTCATTATCTATCATCAGCTAATCAACAGAAAGTAGCCAAACTTTTGCTATAAATACTTGAGGCTTCCAATACACTGCAGAATCACCGATAATTGAATAGATTGAGAAGAATATGAATACATTTTTACAAGAAAAATTGGGGACATGGCTAAGTAAAAATTCTTTGAAGAATTTACAGCTTTTGATTGGGAAAGGAACTACACAATGCCAAAGCCAAAGCAAATGTTCAACCAATGCACATTTCAACTCAAGATGAGTCTGAACATAATAGGCATGTCTTCAAGAGGAGATTGTCAAAGCCTCGATTTGCCAGTAAGAAACAACTGCCCAATTTGTAGAAACTAAGGAAACAATTATCATGATGATTGATGACAGAAACAGGATAAAGTTAGCATTTTTAAGAAATACTACAATCCTGGTGATTGTTATCATATACAGGAAATGACTTTCTGTTTCTTTTGCCACTTACCAGGATAAAGCTTCAACTTATCTAGGAAGTGCACAGTCCATGGTTAGTTTCCTTAGCTGCATACTCTCTCAAGGCTAGCTCCACTTGTTCTACCACCCCGAGTCTGCGGAGCCATCCAGCAAGTCTTTCGGATGCTTCTTTTCCAATTGCAATACCTTCTCTCTCCAAATCTATCAGAAAGCCCATGGCTTTGTTTATTTTGTTCTCTCTTTCATACGCATGCAGAACGAGGGCCACACATTTATCACTAGGTTCAATACCAGCCTTCCTCATATTCTCAAAGGCAAGGAGGGCATTATCACTTTGTCCTGAAGTTGCATAGGCATTTATAAGCAGCCCGCATAGCCTAGGATCCGGGATAATCCCTGCAAATTGAATAGCATCAAAAATCCTCTGAGCGCCTTCGGGGTTTCCAATCATGGAATACGCTCTCAATAGTGCCTTATAAACCTCACTTCCGGCAAAGATCTCTAGCTCATCCATTTCTCTCAGCAAAATCTCTGCCAGTTCAGGCATTCCAGCTCTAATGTAGGCCATGACCATTGAGCCATAAGACCTTTTATCCAATGGCAATCCAAGCAGCTTGATTTCTTCAAATGTTTTGCTCGCCAGCTCAAAACGCCTAGCCTTGCTGTACATATCAACCATGGCGGTCAAGGTAACCTGATCACAGATAAAGCCTCTTTGCTTCATGGCTAGAAGAGCATTTTCTGCATCTTGAAGTTGGTTTTGTTTTCCATACCAATGGATTAGTTTTGTATAGTCACGAACATTAGCTTCGAAGGATTCTTCTAACAGAGCAAGTTCCGCCACCTAAAATCAGTCTGAGGATTCATGAGTTGAATTGTATATCAGATTGACAAAGATTCTTCTTTGTGAGTCGCGTAAATCAGATCAACAAAGATTGAGATATCCCCACGATTCGACAATTGTCATGAGAATAATTTCGAACACATCCGCAAATCAGAGCACCTCGTTAACTCACGGCCATCCGGTATTATGTACTACATTGTCAAAAAGAAACTCTCATTCCTCACACAAGCTAACCATGGCCAGTTCGCTAGATTTGGACGCGTTTTCCAGGCGACTGCCCACAAAATTCTGATCTATTGCAGAAACTTAAGTTTGCAAGATAGCAAATTTCAGCTCTTTCCAACAGCAAAAGGTAAACGTCAACGCGAAAAATCAAATTCATCACCATAGCATGAAAATCTTGCAATTCATTATCTTCCAACAGACAGGGACGCTGGATCACAGCTTCAATAGCTAACAAACAAATAAGGAATCAAACGATGGTGGGTACCTCAAGATGAGCAGGATGATTCAACTTCTTCAATTCTTTCAGAACCGCGAGCCAATTGGCTCTACTGGGCTTCATAATTCTCACCCAAGCAGTCAAAACATCCGACAAGGTCGCCCTCTGAGGATCGAAACATATGATCTGCCTCATCAACGCCTTACACCTTTTTGTCATCTTATAAGGAAGATTGGATATGGCAATCCTCTCCTCCTCGGTAGCACGACGTCCCACCTCGACCCACTTGAAACTCGGCCTACTCTCCTCAAGGTTCTCAGCTTTTGCGACATTCTCACCACAAGCCGGCGAAGACAACCGAGGCGTGGCAAAACATCGAGTGCCCTTGTTACGATGAGGTTGAACAGGAACGGGGATTGAAGTCGGAGAATGTCGCGGCCCAATGCTCGGGAGTCGCCATCTTTGCACGTGGAGGTTTGACACCAGATTGAGCGAAGAACTTGGGAGCGTTGCCGACATGGATGCCGTGCAAAGCTTCAGTTCCACTGGGCTGTGACAGGAGAACTGACAGAAGGAGATGAAAATAGGGGCCCTTTATCCAATTTTTCTTGTTTTTGGGCTGATTTGAGAATATATAGGAGTCTCCAAATTTTAAGACTCCCTACAGATAATTTTCCCAATTTACCCTTAAAAGAAATAAATATATTGCCGATATTGATATTATATCTTTAAAAGAATATATATATATATATATATATATATATATATAAAAGTCATAAAAATACACCAGCGACACGTGACTTTCAAAAATACTAAAAAAATATCACCATCGAGTGCTTTTTAATGGTTTAAATTAGACGGCATTAATATAATTATTCATACGCATAAATTGAAAAGATTTTGGGCTGTAATTACACTTTGCACAAAGTGATGAGAAAGAACTCATTTTGTTTCAATATGGATTGAAGCGTTACCCATAAAAATTTTTAAAAAGCTAAAATTCGATAATACTTTCGCCACAAGTTTCAGGACATTGCAAGTTAGACAAGACATGTTTCTCAATTTATTATTGTCGTTATCTTCTACCAATCATAAACCGATTGACATTATTATATGTGCAATATGATGAAACATTTGGTATAATCTTGCAAGACCTAGGTCTAAACTAGAACAATAAATTCCTTATGAGTGGATAAAAAGTTGGATGTGATAGGAAATTTTTCTTAATATAGTTCACGAATTTTTGGTTGTGTTAGCCAAGCCCTCATACTTTTAATTCCGTATGCTTTAGAAACTCGTTCTCAATAGGCATTTCCAATTTTGTTTTTCTCCATATCCATCATCTAGTTTAGGAATCTGTCTCAATTGAGTCCTGATTAGACACGAATTAAAAAGACGAAATGTCGGTCATTTAGATCGGGTTTCCGACAAATCTGTTTCGAAAAATTACAGAAACATAAACTCGATTTTGTTACTCATGATGTCAAGAGCTCACACACTTTGTTATATGAAATCCCACGTTTCACACTCTAAATTAGATGAACAGATCTTTCTTTTTAGCTCGTGAAGTTCTTGGCAAAGGCTGAAGAAGTAGTAGTAGTAGAGGAGGAGGAGTGATCTTGCGGCGGGTGACGAGGGAACTCCGAGAGCATTTGAACCACCTCCCTCATCGTCGGACGCTCGGTGCTGTTCTCCTGGACGCATAGCATGGCGACAAAGAACACGTGGGCGGCCTCGTCCCTTGGCACGAGGCTCAGCCGCGGGTCCACCACGCGGGCCGCCTCCTCTCTTCGCCAGTTGGTCGTGGCAATCCTTGTCCATTGGACAATGTCCACCCCGTCCCCGAAGTCGCCCACGGGACGCCGCCCCGTTAGGAGCTCCAGGAGCACCACTCCGAAGCTGTACACGTCGCTCTTCTCGTCCACCCGCAAGGTGTAGGCGTACTCTGCAATAAGAACGGATTTTTTTTTTCTTTTTCATTATGGAATCCCCTCAAGTAATCTTTCAACGCCATGAATGATGATAATCATGCCAAAATAGGCACGTTGTCAAAGTTTCCACTCCATTCGAGTGGGTCTAAAGATGGAAAACCGGCCAATCTGGATAAGCTTTTGCTGATCTTTTCACAATGAATCAACATGAATTGGCACGCATTGATGTTTCTTGATCTTTTGTAATGAACGGCATGATTATAGGTCAAGAAATGGCACCGCACAGGACAATAAAGCAAAAGCATAACGCGATTAAAAGTAGTAAAATTTATCATAAAAGTAGAATTAAATCTTATAATTTTCAAATGATACAATTAAGTCATAAAATTATCATAAAAGTATAATCGGATTCTAAAACTTTCAAAAAATGATCCTAAAATTTATTGCGAAAATGTGATCAAAGTGCAATGAGAATTGATTTTCACTTTTTGAAAGTTTTAGGACTCGATTGCATTTTCTGACAAATTTTAGTACTAATTGCACTTTAATCGCATTTTCGTGATAAATTTTAGAATCGATTTTTGAAAGTTTTAAAATTCAATTGCATTTTCTGACAAGTTTTATAATTCAATTGCACTTTGATCGTATTTTCACGATAAATTTTAAGACTTTTAACGCATTTATTTCCAAAGAAATGAAAGGGGTCAATTAATTCAACACAAAATCCCAATAAAAAGGAAAAAGAAGAAGAAGAAGATACAATGAAAAAGAGCCAAATTCATAATTTTATTTTTACCAATAAACACGAAAATTAAGAAAAGGGCGAAAAAGAGACGGTCCATGAGCCTATCGGGTACCTAAGTTGACCCACCGAGATTCCAATTTACAAGAATTTGACTGGACCATGGACCCCACTCTAAGTAGCCTGTACCATTGACTAAAGATTTTGAGGGAGGGACTCAGACTCTGTTCTCGTGTGATATTGTGTAAATTTTGAATAATCTTAGTCAATTGCCAACCAGCTAATGATAAAAGAATTTAAGTGTGACATACCGGGGGCAATGTAGCCATAGGACCCTGCGACCGCCGACATGCACTCCGACCCTCCGCCGTCCGCCAAGAACTTGGCCAGCCCGAAGTCGGCGACGTGCGCCTCGTAGCTCGAGTTCAGCAGAATGTTGTTCGACTTCACGTCTCGGTGAAGGATCAGCGGGCTGCAGTCGTGGTGCAGGTAGCACAGGCCTTTGGCGGCTTCGACCGCGATCTTGTACCTCAAGTTCCATCCCAGGAACGCGCCTTTCTTCCCGTGCAGCGTCTCGCCTAGGCTCCCGTTCTTCATGTACTCGTAGACGAGGAGATTGGTTTCTTTGTTCGAGCAGAACGCCAGGAGCCTCACGATGTTCCTGTGCCGAATGTTGCCGAGAGTTTGGATTTCCGCTCGGAAGCCGCGGTCGTGGCTAGTCGTGCCGAATCCTAGGAGTTTCTTGACGGCGATCTCGGTGCCGTCCGGCATTTTACCATGGTAGACGATCCCGGCTCCACCTCTCCCTATCTCATTGCCGTCTTTGACGCATTCCAGGACATCTTGGACCGAGAACTCGAGCTTCTGAAACGTCGTCATCTTCCACGCGCCGGCGCCGGCCTTTCTTTTAAATGACCTGGCCTTGATTATGGCCACCGTGGTGAAAGCTAGGGAACACATCAACAGGCCGACCGCGAACATTAACTTGAAATTGAAATGACTTCTGGAGGATGTGCTTGTGAATGCCGTGAGATTGCACCTGATGTCTATGATAGAACCACAAAGCCCTGGATTGTCCACGAAGGAAGAGGCGTTGAACAGTGCGAATTGCCCAGATTCGGGTATTTTACCCGAGAAAGAGTTGAAAGAGAAGTCTGCGATCGTGAGGCTCTGCATTGTACCGATCTTTTCTGGTATGCTCTGGTTTAAGTGGTTCCTAGAGATGTTCAAGTAACTGAGGATATGAATCTTGGAAATGGTGGGTGGTATTGGACCGGAGAGGTTGTTCTGGCTTATGTCTAGGTAAGTGAGATGGTAACAGTTCCCGACATCCGGCGGAATCTCGCCTGACAAGAAATTCTGCCTCAGGTCGAGCTTAACCAACTGCCTCAAGTCCCCTGTAAAAGCCGGGAGTGGACCTGAAAATTGATTCCCACTGATGAGTAGTATTTGGAGGTTAGAAAAGTTCGAGAGCGAAGGCGGTAGACGACCCGAAAGGAGATTGTTTGATAAGTTGAGCTCGTTTAACATCGCAGGCTTCGACGACCAGTTGCCATTCTCTGGCAATACTCCTGACAGGTAGTTGTTCTGCAATTCCATGAGTTTGAGCTGAGGCAAGTAGATGAATCCACTCGGAATGCTTCCGTTTAGGTAGTTCTGCCCCAACCGCACCTTAACTAGGCTATAGCATGAGCCTAGAGCTTCTGGGATCGGCCCAAAGAGGAAATTGTTGAACAGGATCAAGATCCTGAGCCAGTTCAGTGAGCACAAATCTCGAGGGATTGTTCCAGTGAGCTTGTTGGTGGACAAATCGAGATTCTGAAGCTTCCCATTCCTGCCAAGATCCTCAGGAATCACACCAGTGAAGTTGTTCATCCATAGGCCTAGAGTTTCCAGGCTCGGGAGGTCTGCAAGGAACTCAGGAATCGACCCGTGTAGATTGTTTAAGAAGAGGTTGACAAGTTTCAGCTTCCGGAGACTTGCGACCTCTGATGGTATCTCTCCGGTGAGTGAATTGACAGAGAGATCAAGATTCACCAAGCTTGTCAAGTTGCCAACTTGCTCCGGGATCGGACCCGAGAGAAGATTAAATTGTAGATACAACGTGTGTAGCTTCTTTAAATTCCCCAACTCGGCTGGTATCAGGCCGCCCAATCCACACTGGGAAAGATCCATATGGACAAGATTTTTCAGATTGCCAAATTCTCTAGGAATGCCTCCTTGAAAGACATTGTAGTAGCCCAAATAAATCTCTCTGAGCTCTGTCAAATTTCCCAACTTGCTCGGTATTTTTCCGGTCAGCCCGTTTCCCGAGAGCGACAAATACTCCAGAGCCGCAAATTCCCCGTAGCTTTCTGGGATTTTCCCTTCAAAGTAGTTGCCTCCCAGGCTCAAGTACCTGATCTTCTTCAATTCAAGAACACCTGCTGGCAATAAACCCGTGAAGTTGTTATCATATGCATCGAACACTTCCAACTTCGCGATACTAGAGTAGTTCCAGTCCAGGCTCCCACCGAACAAGTTGTTTGAGATGTTCAGGAACTTCAAACTACTCAAGTTGGCGATGTCGATCGCGCCACTGAAATTGTTCCCAGCAAGCGAGAGCTTGACAAGGCCATCGAGCCTCGAAACAAGTGGAGAGACAGAGCCTCCCAGATTCAAATCCGTCAGCTCGAGCGAAACCACACGTCCCCTCGAGCATCTAATCCCGGACCAAAAGCAAACTGAGCTCGAGTTCGAAGAACTCCAAGTGCTTAAAGCCGGTTCAGGGGACTCGAATCCTTGCTTCAGCGAGAGCAGGACGTCGACATCGCTAACAGAAGAAGATGAACCGGGGATTATAGTGCATAGAAGTACAAATCCCAGGAAAATGAATTGGACCCTCATTGATTCTCAAAAGAAAATGTTGCTTTCAAGATACATAGACCCCCCAAGTGTTTAGACAAAGCGATTGTAGTATGTTCCTGGATATGGGAATGACATGATACCAAGTAGCTTCAGATGGGTGAGTGATCAAAGCATTAAAGATCTGACCTTTATTGGATCAAAGTGGCTCTCTCTCTATCTCTCAAGCTTCTTTAGACAGAGGTTGAAGAAGGAAGCAAATGCAGTCAGGCATGAAAAGAACACTACAATAGTGGAGCCGCTAGCTAAACTGGAGGTGAAACCAGAGAGAGAGAGAGAGAGAGAGAGAGAGAGAGAGAGAGGACATTGTGTGAGAAAATTCATTGGGCATGAAAAGGGGAAAAGGCCGGTTGGACATCATGAATTTAAAGTAGAGAGAAGGAGAGGGAGAGCGAGGGAGAGTGGGAGAGATTACAGCATTGCCATTTTAGCTTTTGCTAAAGCTAAAGGGGGCATCTTTATTCCTTTGAATTGGACGAGGGGACAATGGGACTTGGCAACTTTGACGCACCTGACACTTTTTATTTCCCAACGACCCTTTAAAGCATTCAATCCCCGTGGCAATAACACCGGGGACTCCCAGTCCCGGAGCAACAAGATGCTTTCACTGATGGCAACCAACGCTCTATAAGGCCATGCTTTTTCTTCTTCTTTCCCTTTTAATTTTCAATTATTGCAAACAAGGGAGTTGATTTCGGAAAGAAAAAATAAACAGAAAAACGATAAAGGATAATTATTTTAAAGAATATTTGTCCAAGCATAAGCCAAGGTTCAATTAATAAGTGAAATCTCATTGGAAGGCAATGAACTAAGGTTTAACTATACAAGTTGATTATTAGTATTAGATGTAGCTTTATCCCCATCTAAAAAGCACTTAACCTCTGTTAACACCTAAAATTACCCTAGCGGGTCACGTGATGCTTGCATGGAGAAAAAGCGATCAGCTAAGGTCAGATGTATGCGAGCATGATAAAGGATAAACTACAGATTTGCCACGTGTAGAGGGCGATTTTGGCGGTATTTACCTCAAAAGCCAAAGGAAAAAAGAGTGCGCGGAATAAGACACGATCAGGGCAGTTACAAAATTGGGCGGCAATCCCATCAAGCATAGCGTAAGGCGCGGAAATTGTTTAAAATCTTATCCATGAAGGTCATCGAAAGAAAACCTGTTTAAAAGACTAAGGCAATAGCTGTCATCGAAAGAGAGCGTACTTGGAGCCCAAGACAGCAGCCGCTTCGACGGTTACCAAAGCACGTTCAGTCATCGAAGAAAACACTCGTGGAAGCCCAAGGCAGTAGATGATCGATAGTTAATAGGTCACGCCTATAAATAACAACAAGTATCCAACAGCAAAGAACCCTGAACAACACACACAACAAATAAGTCTTTATCTTATCAATTAACTCTTAGTCTAGCTGTAATTTCAGATTCCTGTCGTCTATTCGATTCCGACATGTTTTATATCTAGAGTTAGGTGTCGTCGATTCAATTTCGACATTTGCTCGCCCAGTTCAGTGCCGTCGATTAAATTCCGGCATTGCACTGGTTCATTATTTCACTCAACCAGTACCGTCGATTAAATTCCGGTGTTGTGTCCTACATTTCCACCCGTCCGGTGTCATTGATTAAATTCCGTCATCGTGTCCTATAGCAAGGGGCAGCACCGTTGATTCAATTCCAATATTGTACCTAGGTTTATAATTTCGTCAAAGCAATTCGACAGGTTTCATCGAATTTCATCGAATTTCTTCTCCATAGGTCTTGTCGAAATCTTGTGCAAAGGTGTCGAAAGATACGCTTTTATCAATAAAGATATCTTGCATTTGACACTCTTTATCCAAAACCTGTACGGATCTCTTCTTCTTAAACGAACTGCTAACATTCAATAAAAGTATTTTCCCGCATCAACAACGCTTTTGGGCTTCAATCTCTTGAGCCGAGCCTTGAAAAGATTAAGCAGGCCCAGTTGAGGAAAAATTTTGCGACAACAACCTCAAGAAAATCGTTTTAATTATGAATAAAGGTTATTATAGATCATGTATAGACTAAAATTGATACAAAGTTAAAAAAAAATAAAAAAGGAGAGGAAAAGGGAGATGTTGTGAGGATTTGCTGGTGATCAAATCATTTGTTGCACAACCACCGTCTCTTGCATCGTCAATACTTAATCACGTTTCATGAAGCGAACAGCGTGCATGGAGAACCATGATTTTACATGGAGTAGAATTGGGACATCCATCATCATTCATGATTCAGCATCATCCATCAAAGCAAAGCTACTTCTCAAGCGGCCGACGGGTCGGCTCGACATTTTTTACTTTTTTTTTTTTTGGTCGGGTTTGCTATCAACTAAATAAAAGTACAAAAGCGGGCCGTTCAAATTAGTTAAAATTTACTTTGTTTCTGAGCTCAAATTTTGAGATAACGCCAGTTCTTTTCGTAGTAACCATATGCTAAAACTGACGACAATGAAGAGTTGTCGTCGTGCTCGCTCAGCTGTCGCCGACAACGCAATCAAACCAGGATCACTTCACTTGCTCGTGTTTGCTGCGGATTGTGACGGACGATTCGGGTCTGGTAGCGTCGGGCGAAATTTGATGATGAACGACTCGGCTTCAAGGAAATGGTAAGACGGACTGAATCTGGGGAAAATTTGCGAGAAACTTGGGCTGAGTTCAACCTCGGGTTCACCAAATTGGGCAAATGTGATTTGGGCGAGAAGTTGAGCGAAATCCCTTTAGTGCGCAAATTCTCGAGAAGTTTGAAGAGGGGTGTTTTTCTTTTTAGTTTTAAATTTTTGAAGCTCCGGCGACCATGGCCAGCGCTGTCTAGGATTCCACGTCAGATTTTTCAGATTAGTAATGGTCGGATGTGCTGAATTGAGGGATAATCAACTCTGGCTAAAAAATGATTTATGACTGAATTAACGCAATTATAAAAGATTTAGAACTTCTTTTCTAATTTTTTAATTGGCTGCCATACAATATATTTAGCATTTTTTTGGGTAATTCTTTTCATAATAATATGGCTTAAGTATATAACAAGTATCAAAATTTACGTGGGACGCTCACTTTAATGCCAAAACTTTTAAAACAATAACTTAAGTGCCATTTTTTTAAAAAACGATCACTTCATTGCCAATTTTTTTAGAAAATCTTATTTTAGTGTCAACTCCGAGCCACTGACCTTAAACATTAATAAAAAAAAAATACGAGCTACGTCAGCTCAAATAAAAATTGACACTGAAATGAGCGTTTTTTTTTTCAAAAAGTTTGGCATTTAAGTGATCGTTTTGAAAGTTTTAATATTAAAATGAATGTCGTACATGCAGTGTACTTTAGCCAAATAACTTCGCAAAACGGAATGTCATTCTTACCTTCCCTGGCCCCTCCCAAATTCTCGAATGACTTGAGATCGTTTGCCTCCCACCACCGTGATCTAACTAGCAATTAGGGGATGATCATTACATCAGTACGTGAGAATCTCACCTGTTCTTCCTCGCATTAGGGAAGGACACCGAAAAAGCAAGTGTTTTCCCCTCACAGAACAGGACAGGACAGTGATATTAGCTTTTTTTTTTTGTTTTGTTTTTTTTTTTGTAGCTTTAGTAAAAGAAGGAAGTAGTGGTCTCAAAGGTAGTGCTGCTGGAAAAAAAGAAAAAAAGTCAGAGTACACATGCATCTTTGCTTTTTCGATCGTCCACTTCAGTTCCAATCCTGAGAAAAATGCTCAAGGGGAAACAACTCCTTGCTTGAGCCCGCCTGGAAAACAGTGCTTCGTATTGGAGCTCTACATGAGATTTATTTTTCTCGAGAACAGTTATTCGGCCATGCTCTCGCGGCAAATTCTACGTTTCGATACTGGCTGGTGACCCAGCGAGCTGCCTGGATGCATTCCTTATTTTAACGGGCCGGTACCCGCTCGCTCTTTTTCTCTAATTGGAGAATGGATTTTCTTCTCTCCCTCTAGAGAATGACTCCGTGTTTAACATTTCAAAGTTCAGACGGAACCTTTTTAATGACTTGCTTAAGTTCGATACGAACAGATGTTTGTTATCGAGAGCATAACACGAAGAAATCAAGAAGTCGGTCGAAACTTACTTGGAGGAAACGGTAAAACAAGATTTAATGGAGTGAAAAATAGATTGGCGTACGGTTCGTCTTAGTACGGAGTGGAGAAAGTTTATTAGTGTTGTGGAGGGTTAGTGTATAGATATATATATTTACTTATTTATTTTTACACATTTATTTCTTTTTTCTTCATTGATTTTGCTTTTGTTTTTATGATTCTTTGGAGTTCATCGACCGTCGACCTCAACTAATTTTGGATAAAGTTATTGTTGACGGTGATAATGCTTAATTCCGAAATCTTACGTCAGATGGATAGTCGCTATAAGTTTTTTTTGGGCACGCCAGCTGCCAATACTCCCCCTAGCCTTTTTTTTTTTATATATATTTTTTACCCAAGCCGGGAGGGCCCCTGCAAAGGCAGGGCGGCTCTGCCTAACTCGGCCCAGAGAGAGTACCGATACCTATCTGTCTTCATTGTTGAAGAGGCAGCTTTCAAGACTTACCTAGGTCTAAGCCTTTTAACGTCATGCTCAGTGCCGTTGAAGCTCTATATGAGATTTATTTTTCTCTATAACAGTTATTTGCACATATTCTCATTGCAATTCTGCCCTTCAATGTTATTACTTGAATTATAGATTGTTTCCATTACTCCGCGGTTTGATCGAAACATGCCTCCACAATTGCGAAATCTCCCTATTGAATGGCCTATTCTCCATAATCAAACCTCACAATTTAGACCAAAAAATGACATGGTGATGTTTGGATCTTGGGTAGAGATGAGCGATGTTTTGATAGGTAAATTAAGTTGCTATGATTTTAGACATCATTTAGTGAAAAATAATCTCTTTATTGCTTATTCTAGCAAAATCAACCATCATAGCCATTGTTAACTGTCGGTATCCAACTTTTCTTTTTATTAATCTTAAAAAAAACAGAAAAAGGAAATACCAAAGAAAAACCAGAATTTGAAGCTTTTTTTTTAAGACTAATATGACTTCTTTAACTCCTTATTTGAAACAATGTCTGCTTCAGGCCCTTATATGAAAAAATGATGGCACCGCCGGCTCTTATTTGAAATTAAATTAATCTCAGGCCGTTATTTGAGAAAGCTAAGGCAGTTGGAGACTATTTGAAAAATTTCCCCATGCTTTATTTAGGCTACGGACTTTCCACACGATGGGTCAATCGACCCATGCTTTTGTGGGCTAGTCGATTTCTGCTTTTTTGGTCAAAAAGTCCCATTTGTGCTACTTAAAATAAGGAAGTATAAAAGCTATGTCGGGTCCAAGGACGTGAGGGAGATTAGTGGAGTGGCGGATGGATGTAATGTTTCTTTTCGTGGATATTGCAGAGTAGAAAACCGAATTCCAAAGAAATGGATGCTAAAATTAAACTATCCTATATGAATTCTATATGAAAAATGAATCGAATGTTTTTGCTAGGAACTAAGGTTAGTCCCTGATTTTTTTATGAAGTAAATTCTAAATGTTTTAGCCAAAATTTAGGTGTCAACAAAATTTTCTCAACAGGTATCACTAGGAACTATTTATAATTGGGCACTACAAATATAAGCGGAGTGAATATACTACTTTGAGACAAAAATTTTGTTACGTGCCTAGAGGACAATATCATGAGATATGATATTATATTTTGCCGGCTCGTGATTCGGTATGCGTTTCTATTACAAAAGAAAGTGATTAATCATCCATCTCAATGACTATCTATGCTCCGACCAAAATAAAAGATTACCTATGGAAAAATATGAATCACGCATGATATCTTGGTTGATTGAAAATCATCCTGAAGACCAAGTCACTTTGCATGGTTCAAGCTACTCTTTTTTGGAAACCAAGATTTGATTCTATGACCGACCAAATCTATGGGAACTCAGCGTGATTGGCATCAGCTTGGATATTGACCCTTGTGAAGATTGTGCAGTAGGAAGATTGGATATTGAGCAAGATAATAGGGATCACCAAGACGCCGAAGGTAGAAAGAGATCTAGAGTGCAAAAATCCAAATACAGGGAAAGCTTTACAATTGTTCATTGTCTTTTCAAGCATATTGAAATCGTAATCTCTTGGGAAGCATGTTAATGTTATAGTTTGGGCTGAGGTGTGAGATATTAAGATCTATAGGCATGGATGTAAGCAGCAAGATGTAAGCAGCATCAGCTCTCGGAAGAAGTGCTTGGGTATAAGTAGCACATACTACTACAAATGCTTAAAGATTGCTAGTGAAATCTAGCCAGTATATTGTTAGTATGAGAGAATGGATATAGGATTACACCAAGCAGAACCACTATGAAGCTAAGAGCGCATCATTCTTTATCTCCCTACTTTTACTCATTACTACTTGGCAGAAGCGGACTGCATCAACTCATGTAACATGTTCCCGCAGGTACGAACTCATTACTTTTGCGCTTATTTCAAACTTGACACCTAAACTTCCACATTATTTGATCTAGTTTCCCAAAACCATTTGCCCACCCCTCGAATGGGTACTGTAAGACAACATCAATATGGTGTATAATTCAATTGATACTCGCTCTCTTCACTATCTTAGGAGTCGCACTTTGTCTTAGATCTCTCGCTTCGTAAATCATTCCCCCTCGTCGGACCGGATTGTTGCAAAGGTATTTGGTTATTGTTATCCCTCACAAAATGTGAAAGAATTGTAAAGAAATTCCTTAGGGACGGGCATATCGATCGTCCTTAATGCTCTCAATTTTTTTATTTTTTATTTTTTTTATGGGTTGTCAAAAAGAGTGCTTGGTCAAGGCATTTGTCTATAGCTCAGGAAAATCATGGTGAAATGATAAGCATTTGTCTCCTTTTAATTATGTTTAAGGATTAAATTGTTACAACCGACAGACTCAACTTTTCGTAACCGACAATGATCTTAAATATTGAACATAGGAAAAACATGCGAATGCCTTTTCTCCAATACAAGGATAACAAGAAACAATCATGGCAAGGTAAGGGATGACGTCACAAAATCTGTCTCGTCTTGCATGATATGCATGTCAGCACTCGCGAGTGAAAACGGAGATGTCCATTCCGTGTCATATGAAGTTCAGTTAGTGGAATTAAACAAAGCTATAGTGGAAAAAGATGAGGTTACCAGAGTCGTCATCCTACTATCTTATTGATTGTCGATATTCCTTTGCGCCTGTAAGAAGAACCTCTTCTATATGTAGACATTTCACTATAACAACAAATGAGAAATTAAGGACGAAAGTGAAGATCGAGAGCCATACATCATCAACACAGTACCGCATATTTGTCATTGTCGTTCTCATAGGACAACTTTGTGCTTGCAATTTGGTCAATGTGCATTAACTCTAGAAGTTCTGAGATTCATTCTCTCTTCGTTGTATCAGCACGTTACTAAGGTATTTATCTCCTACACTCCCTCGTAAAATGTAATATAATTCAAGAAAATGCTTTGGGGACGGGCAAATTTGTCGCCCTTAATGCATCGTTTTCATATTGCATTTTTTTTTTATGGTAGTTACAAAGATTACCTGATGAAGCCATTTCTATATATTTCGATAAAATGGAGGTAAAACGATACCGCATTGAAATTGAACAATATTATGGAACTTATCTTATTAAAAGTTTAGACTGTTATAACATCCAAATTCAATTCATTGTTTGCGAGAAGAACTTAATTTCATATATAGGAACAACAAACGGACGCTCCTCTTTAATATAAGGATAACAAGAAACAATTAAGGTAAGAAATGACATCACAAAATCGTCTTGCATAATGTGTTTGTGAGTAGGCTCGAGTTGAAGAGAGATGCTCATTCCACCTTATAACAAGATTAATTAGTAAAATTAAACCAAACATGCAGGTCAAAGATGAAACACTAGATTCTTTATCATACATATCATATTGATTGCTGAAACTCTTTCAAATGATTAGAGGATAATCGATGCAAGTTGCAAACTTGATTGCTTTCGATGGCGAAAATTGAAGTACAAGTGCCGACATATTTACGCTGTGAGTGATCAAGGTCGTTGCCACATCATATATGTTGCGCGGAGCAAATGATCGATCCGATAAAATAGACAGAATAAGTAAAGTAAATCTAACATCAGATGTACGTGGTTCGGTCGTAGAGACCTACGTATACGGAGAGTGTAGCAACGAATTCCACTATAGAACGAGCAATACACGGAGATTACAGATCACTTGAATTACACAAACACTCTTGGTGTTTCCCAGCCCTAATTACATCCAATAACATACACAATATTTAGCTCCCAATTACTAACGAAATAATCTTTCAATCTCGCAAAGGAATTATACAAATCTAACCTCAATATTTAATCGGCTTCGACACTTGAACTCTTGATGTAATTCTGCGAGTAAAACTAGCGACGATAAACCCTCTCAAGCACTCGTCGACGAAACGACGCTTCCATGATCAACCTCCGTGTCTTCGTTGATATCTCCATGTACGAAGACCCTCTTTCTTTTTTTTGATCAACTACTTCTTCTTCATCAAGAATCATCTATATATATATTTGAGTACTCAAGCAATATCTCCAGCAGATTCAACGTGAGAAAAGAAGAAAACGTGTACACCTTCAGCCAGGATTCGGTCAACAAGTCCACCATTGGACTTTCCTATTTCGTCTTTTTCTCACCTTGGAAATCCACTCCAAGGCCACCTCTGTTAACTGTGAGTGCAAGGCAAGAAAGAAACTTTTATTTCATGCTTTCCTTTTTCTTTGGCTTTGCCGACTTCAAAAAAAAAAAGGGCGGGGGGGGGGGGGGGGGGGGGGGGGAGAGAGAACTCCAAGATATCACCCGTATCTTCGAAGTGAATATTCACTTCGGGCTACAACACCGAATAGGAAATATTCAATTCGAAATATTCAAATTTTCGCTTCGATCTAAAAACTCGAGATATAATTTTAACAATCTCCACCTTGACTCGATATTTGAGCCATATTACAATTGCCTTGCTAAAATCCGAACTTCATCTGCTACTCTCCCAACAGTCCCGTTGGACTCAACCGCCACAAATATCTTCCAAGTCCAAACCGCACTTGAACTTCACCATAATCGAGGACCTCATCAGAACACCAACTAAACATGCACTTTTAACTGCTTCATAAGGACTATTTGGCACAAACTCTTTAATCACAGATAAATCAAAACCACCGTTGCATCCATATCTGTCAAGAAATCGAAAACGTACCTTGTCAATATCAACATTTACAACAACTATGGGCTCTACAGGCTCTACCTCTCTACAAGCACCATATGTGTCGATTATTTCGTTAGTACCTGCTACCTTAGGAGTTTTTGGTTGTAACTCCACCTCAAGTTGAACACCGTCCAGATCCGTATTAGCACTGCCACGATCACTCCTAGTTAGAAGTACTGGAGACTCGTTAAGGTAATTTCTTTGCTGCAAACATGCAAATTTATTTTCGGGCACCACAATTGATAGACCCGTTCGCCTTGTGCATGGCCATTGAATATGCATCTTACCCTCACATCGAGCTTACCATCACTTACTCGATAATAACACGGGTAACTAACCATTCTAAAAATAGAATCATCAATAACATTACTTGACGACACTTCTTCGAGAGTCCGATATCCAATCGCAGTCGATAGAGATTTATTTACCAGGCAGTTCGTCATATTAAGTGCATCCGCTGGAATTCTCCTAACCATACCAGCACTAAAGATCTTTTTATGGTCTGTCTCTAGTAATGTCATGCTCATCAATTCTACAAATTATTGTGATTTATTGGCACTAGTGCGATGCTTCACTATACCATATTTTATGTAAAATTTATTTACTAGCTTTGAGCAAGACTCCATGCTACTGCCAGTTCGGACATACTTGATCAACTTACTAGTCTCCGTTCTGATCAAAGCTCTCGACCGCGTATTTCTAACGACAGCATCAAACTTTTGCTTCCGCACAAACACCTAGGCCTTCCTCAAGTAACCATTACACTTTCGAACAGATGTCGACATCTCAGAAGCGAAACTTGTCATTGTCTTACCTTGAAGTTCATACAAGCCGTCATGCTTAATTCCTTTCATTATCACCAAGGCACCTCGAACAACCTTCAGAATTCCACCTCGTGAAGAATACCTATATCTAGTTGAATCTAGAGCACCTAAGAAAATTAAGTTCTTTTTCAATTTTGGAACGTGCCATACTCCAGTTAATGTCCTTACAATATCGTCATGCATTCTGATTGTAATATCACTAACATCTATAACATCGCATTCAACGTTGTTTCTCAATTGTACTTTACTACTATCCATGCATTGATAAAAAGTAAACCAGTTCCTGTTGGTATAGCATGAAAATAACAACTAGAATTCATAATTCATCCGTCAAACGATGAATCCTCAGTGATAGACAAGACTCAATCAACACCATCAGATGTTTCAGCTATAGCTGCAATATCATCCGCAGATTCAACTCTAATTCCCTTACCTGTTTCGTTTTTCAGCTTGAAGCAATTTCTTTTAATATGCCCTCTCTTACCACAGTTCCAACAAATAGTATCGCCAGTCCTAGACTGACTGCATCTATTCATGTTCATACTATTTCTGCTAACACAAGTACTAACTCTTCCGCTTTCACCTACTAAAGCAACAGATACGGATTCGTCAAATTCTATTTTACGGATATCCCCACTAAGAATTAAATCTCGAATCCCATAAAACGTCGAACTTGTCAACCTAGAGGAATTACTAACATCAGTAACAGTAATATTCCAACTATCAGGCAATGAGCATAATAGAATCAAAGCATGTACCTCATCTTCAAAGCCAATTTCAACCGAACTCAATTCACTAACAATCACATTGAATTCATTGATATGATTAGCAACTGATGTACATTCGCTCATCTTCAAGTTAAACAGACGTCGCATTAGATAGACCTTGTTGATCGCAGAGAGCTTCTCGTATATGTTCGACAGGGCTTTTTTCAAACCCGCGGTGATTTTCTCCTTGATGTTATTAAACGCAATGTCGCGACCTAAAAAAATCAAATCCTTTTTTAGGCTAATGAATTATCAGGTTAAATTTAACTACTAACCTAATACGGACTCTCCCAAACCCTACCAAATCGTAACTTAGATTTATTAAAAATGATTCAGAATTTGGAGTTGTCACTAATCATTATTGGTAGGTTGATTAAAAACCTAAATAAAACGGCGAGAGAACCATTTTACTTGTACGAACTAGAGATTGTGGATTCGAAGACTTGATTACACTAGTTAATTAAAACTAATGCCTGTTTGGTACCTTAATTCCATGCAAGATGTCCTAAATTGACGAAGCGGGTTGAATCAATTTTACTCTAAATTCAAATGAGGTATTTTTTGTTTCCACTTTTTAGATGAATGCATGATACGAAGAATGCATAGATGAAACTACTGAAATGACAAATAATAAGCAAAACATGCAAATTTAATATCGAATTACCCTATATGCAAAAGTTAACTAATTGATTAAAATATGCTAAATGATACTAACTACATGCAATGACTATTTATTCTGGCATGCAAACAAAAAAAAAAAAAGACTAAACATGCAAGTCGAATTGATTGAACTAAAATGCATGAAGACTAAACATGATTTTTTATCATCGTATATCGTAGCATGGCAAGGTATAGAGATGAGCAAAAATGTATGACAAGGCGTAATGACGTGGCAATGGTGCATGAAATAGGAAAAATAATAATGCAAGCTAAATTATATGGTATGCGATGCAAATGATTTTTTTTTTGTATTTTTCAGTTTATATGCAACGCGTGAATTACATGGAAAATGTGTCATGCAACTATGTATTACGCGATGTGAGAAAAATGTCGATCAAACCCTTCTTTATTTCAAGTTATGTCTTACATGGACGTGGGAAACTCCGAGAAAAATCCTAAATCAAACCTAAACTTAGTCGAAAACTAATCAAAGAAAATCAAAGTTGTCGCTGATGCCTTTGTTCTCCAGGCCTGCGACATGACGCCATTCGTGAGTTGCTTGTCCTCTCTTCAGAGCATCCATCTTCTTGTCCTGCGAATTTTTTGGGATAGTCTTGATCACACGTCATCTTTTCTTTATCTTAAGGAGAGTTTCGAAATCATTTTCCTTGGCCATGTTCGTCTTAACTTCGACTCGACGATCGGACACTCTAGAACTCTTAGTCAAGTTTGGTGAATCCATCCTTTTATCTTTAAGTCCAATTGTGAACGTTCAATCAATTAAAGAATGGACGTGCAGCATGGACATGCGACGATGAGAGCTGCGAATGAATAATGCAATGCATGCAATTTTCGAAAATTATGTGTGTGCATGTATATAATTTCCGAAAATTCTGACGAAATAATGAGCAATTTTTTTGTTTTTTCTTTTATTATTTTCGGCAATGAGGAAAAAGTAACTTAATAAATATGCATGGATATTTTGAAAATATGGAATATGCAAGGTATTCTCGAAACAGGATATGTAACGTAAAAAAAGATATGCATGTAATATGCGAGATATGCATGATATGCATGTAATAAAATAGGGGATATGCTTGAGGATTTTATTATCTTGATTTATCTGCCTAGATTTTGATGAGATAAGATTTTTAGGAAACCTTATCTTTCTAATATTTTAATCAAATAGGTTTCTAGGAAACCATATCCTACTAAATCTTCAGGAAATTTCCAAAATAGCAAACCAAATCAAGATGATACATCCATCAACAATTATACACGTCAAAACAAGGAAAAATCACAACCGACGTCCACCTTTCAATTTTTTCGAGAATTTCCTTGTTACCTAAACGGTGATAGGTCGGATGGGTTAAATCCAAGATTTGTTTTAACAAAAATTAAGATCTGATGTCATTTTTGAATTTAACAAAAAACGAGTTTGCACATCACTCAATGTTGGCATCCAAAATCATGCAAAACAATCGTTAGAAAATTCAAAGATTCATCTTCTCAAGTCCTCAAAATTTCTGCAAGAGTTATTGATATAGAACGTGCAAAAAAAAATAAATAAAACATATCTCCAGGCTGAATGGCAAAAAAGAACATATAAACGATAGCCAAAACGCCAACTCTCCAACTCCAAATATCATTGAATTGATTCTGTGCAAGTATATGGACATTACCTTAAATCGCAGGATGAACAAAAGAACCGGTCTGATGAGGAACCTTCGATGGACAGCAACGTCGATGGCACAACAGAAACGGGCGGCGACAGGAACACGACAACAACGAAAACGAAGGAAAAACGAACCAGAGCAGTGTCGAGCAGAAGCAGGCAGCGTCTGCGGTGGCGTGGTGGTTCTTGGCAATAGAGACGGCAGCAATGACGACTGCGTGGAGCGACGAGATAAGTGGTGGTTCGGCGGTGAGCAACAGCGGCAATGGTGGGATGGAGCGACTGGTAGAGATCAGCGGCGACGTGCAATAGGGAGCAAAGACGGGTGATGGCGATCCTCGAGCAGCAGGATGGAGTAGTGGCGGAGAAGGCAACGGCGAAGTGGCAGTAGCGGCGGCATAGAAGAGGCGGCCGAGAGGGAGAAGCGGACGTGAGTGAGAGAGAAAGGGTTTGAGTATCTAAAAGTTTTGTTGTCCCCCCATTTATCCTAAACATAATGAGGTATATATAATGAATATTAGGATAATATCTCGAGATTTAATCATAGCTGTTGAGATTTCTGACAAGATACCGACCATAGGATTATAAATTTTGATTTCTGAGGAATCCTATTGGGCTAGGATATCCAAAAATTCGATCACTATGGAGATATATAGGGTTTGGCATAAAATTTCACTATTAATAGGCTTATTTGTGCGAATTTAAAGCTTAACCGAGCTTTAATTAATCAAACGGGTAATTAATTAAAAGACTTGCGCTTAAGAAAATTAAAATGGACTAAAATGAATTTAAATTGAGTCCATCTTATAATTTTTGACAATTCGCCGTTTCATGATAAAAAAATCTCCAAATTGATTTCGGTTCCACCTCCCATTAAATCAAGCTCAATTGATTCACTTTCGACTGACTGTCGGTACAAAATAAAATATGTAATGCATGAAAATTTCTTTTTACGAAAATTATGATTAACTCTCATTTTGTGAAATAAATGAATTTTCTAGAAAAAATCAAAATTTAGGTGTCAACATGCAACAATACGAGCCAACGTCAGTCGAATAACACTCATCGCTCGTCTATCCAACAATTCCCAATATGCTTCCTTCATCATTTCTGGTTTCTTTCCAGACAGGGGCTCATGCAGCTTCATCTGATATAAATAATCTTCTATCTGTATATTCTAGAAACCAAAGTCATTTCCCTCAAATCTGTCGATTTTCCCTTTAGCTTCTTTTGTCGCCATCGATTCGCTTCAACTCAAGCAAGCCTAACTCTGATACCAATTATTATGCGGAACAAGTGATTGATTCGATAAAATAAATAGAATAAGTGAAGTAAATCGAATACTAGATGTACGTAGTTCGGTCGTAGAGACCTCTGTCCACGGAAGAGTAGTAACGAATTCCACTATAGAACGAGCGATACACGGAGATTGCAGATCACTCGAGTTACACAAACACACTCTTGGTGTTTCTTAGCTCCAATTACATAAAAAAACACACACAGTGTAACGCCCCACGTCCCCTAGAGCTCATTACATCCGCCTCAAGCCAAACACAACCTAGGAACTTCACACGGTTTAGTATGATATGAAATACATATGCGGAAGACGAGACTCATCTTCGTATAATAAGAAATATAAAGAACATGGGAGTTTTGGAAGAATTCGAAATCACACCAGTTATACAGAGCAGAAACATTCATTTCAAACATCAGAAGGGAAATACAAAAATATAAAGCCGCACGCCTTGGTAAAAAAGGAACTAAGGCTTAGGGTTCAAAGACTACTAC